>CM038044.1:76239941-77489941 GCA_021397845.1 Areca catechu | reverse complement strand
ACCGGTTTTCAAAAATGGCCCATTTCATACCTTGCTCTCAAACTTTCGATGCCTCTAGGATAGCCAAACTCTTTCTTGATCAAGTAGTCAGACTCCACGGGTTACCAAAAACCATAGTTTTTGATAGGGATGTCCGCTTCACAAGTTACTTCTAGAAAATCCTTTGGCACCTATTAGGAACCAGACTGAAATTCTCCACAGCCTACCATCCCCAGACTGATGGACAAACCGAGGTTGTAAATAGAAGTCTAGGGAACTTGCTGAGATGCCTAGTGGGAGGAAGTTTAGGGAACTGGGATTTGTTATTGCCACGTGCTGAGTTCGCTTACAACAGTTCGGTCAATAGATCTACGGGCAAAAGTCCCTTTGAGATAGTCCATGGTTAC
Organism: Areca catechu; assembly: GCA_021397845.1. Taxonomy (NCBI): domain Eukaryota; kingdom Viridiplantae; phylum Streptophyta; class Magnoliopsida; order Arecales; family Arecaceae; genus Areca; species Areca catechu. The sequence goes on along the minus strand of CM038044.1, from coordinate 77,489,555 downwards.
AAGCCAAGGAAGCCTTTAGATCTAATCCCACTACCTATTCACACACGAGTCTCTGAGTCTGCTGAGTCTTTTGCATATCATGTCACAAATCTGCATAAAGAAATCAGTAATAAGATCAACCTGAGCAATGAAACTTACAAACACTTAGCTAACTCACATAAGAGGGCTAAAGAATTCTGTGAGGGAGATTATGCGATGATTAGGCTCAACCCTGAACGGTTCCCCTCTGGAACCATAAAGAAGCTGCATGCCCGCGGAGCGGGACCTTTCAAGATCTTAAAGAAAATAGGGTCTAATGCATATATTTAAAACTTCCACCTGATATGGGTATCAGTACAACCTTTAATGTTTCAGACCTAGTAGAATACAAAGAATCAGTACTAATACCTAGTGAGCCTTTTGGGCTAGAAACTTTCATTGAGAGTGAACATATTTCCGAGTGTCCACCACCAACCCTACCTGAGCGGAGAGAGAGGATTGAGAGAATCCTGGATGACAAGACCATTACTACCAGGAATAAGGACTATCAACGATACCTGGTTCAATGGCAAGGTCGACCTGAGTCCGATAACTCTTGGATTACTCGAGAAGACCTGCAAAGACTTAACCCAGACTTGTTCGAGCATTACCAGGGCAAAACTGAACCATACTCGACTGGGTCAAGTTCTGCCCACCCCAGGAGAATTGGTGTGGACACTAGAAACTGTAAGAGACTTCACTCCAACAAGGAGTCATTTCCATTTTAAGAGTCCTGTAATTAATTTTGAGTTTCAAATCAAGAGTGTTTATTAAGTCCTGTAATTACTTTTAAAATTTCATTTCCTGTAAGTCCATTTCAAGTTTTAAAGTCTAGGTCAGTTGAGTTTAATTCAGTTGAGTTAAGTCTAATTCAGTTGAGTTAAGTCTATTCAAGTCTAAAAGCCATGAAAGCCAGCAATAAGACTCAAATTCTGGACCCCAGAATTTGACCCCATGAAGAAGAGAAGACACACCACCAAGCAAGAGAAAAGGACCATCAACTAGGACCACGTGGCACCACATGTCATCTTGAAATTAGAAGACCACCTCACCATGCCACATCATCAGCCAGAGGTGCCACCTCACCAGCCACTTCATCATCCTTTGGGCGCCAACAAGGGAGATTCAAATTCAAGGAGGTCGGCCACATCCCTCCAAATCCTCCATCAAAACCTCCAACCCCCCCTTGTAATCCTCCTCAATTTGGGGAGTTTTTAAATTTCAAAAGCTAGCTTTGTGAGGCTATTAAAAGCCTTGGACGCCTATTGTAAAAGGGATTTTTGAAGATGAATGAAATACAAGTGAAGTTTTGAAGCAAATTGTCTTGTGTTCTTGTGTGAAAGTTTCTTCCTCCATGCCAAAGCCAATTTTTTTTTTTTTTCTCCAAGCAACTCACCTTTCCAGTACAAGACGAAGGCATTGGAGTCGGCCAGATCTTCTGCAATTTCTTCTTTGTTCACAAATCCTCCCAACCTTTCTTTACATTTGTCTCTTTCTTCCATAACCTTTGATCTTCAATTGCAGGGTCCTTCGAAGTCTTTGAGTTGAGAACCGGGTTCCCCCTTGACAATGAACCGACAGACTGAAGTCCAAGTCCAGAGTTCTGATCTTTGTTATCCAAGTCGTCCAGTCCAGAGCGTTGGTAGTTTCAAGGTATGAATCAAAAGAAGGTTGGAAAGCTCATCAAGGTAAGTCCATAATCATTAGTCCCTATTATCTAGATCTTCTTCCTTCTTAGTTTAGGATTGTGTCTAATCAAGTAAAAGTTCCATTTCTTGTAATCCTTAAGTCTTATTATGATGAGTACAATGCTAGTATAATTAGGTTTCATTGCTCTACAAATCATAATCTAAACATTAATCATATGCTAGCCACATCACATCGTTTCAAGAAGCGTTGATAGCCGCGGCCCCGGGTTGAAATGGCTTGATCGTCCACGATATGCTCGATCCATTATCCTCTCTCAGGCCAATTAATTTGTGGACACTCTGGATAAGGGTCACTCTCAACAGAAGGGATAGGTACAAAGGTCTTATCGGGTATCGCTGCCGGTTCCCTGTACTCAACCAGGTCTGTAATATTGAAGGTAGAACTAATGTCCATATCCGAAGGTAAGTCTAACACATAGGCATTTGATCCAACCTTCTTTAACACTTTAAAAGGTCCGGCTCCATGAGCATGAAGTTTCTTAACGGTCCCGGGTGGGAACCATTCAGGCTTAAGCCTAATCATGACAGAATCCCCTACATCAAATTCCTTGATCTTTCTTCGGGAATTAACCAATTTCTTAAAAGTTTCATTGCTTAGGTTAATCTTTTGGCTAATATCCTTGTGCAAGTCTATAATATGCTGTGCGAATGACTCTGCAGACTCTGAGACTCATGCATGAACAGGTAAAGGAATCAGATCAATGGGGCGATTAGGCTTGTACCCATGGACTATCTCAAAAGAACTCTTGCCCGTTGTCTTATTCACTGAACTATTATATCAAACTCTGCTCTAGGCAATAATAGATCCCAAGTTCCAATGTGTTCACCTACCAGGCATTTAAGGAGGTTTCCTAAACTACGGTTCACCATTTCGGTTTGGCCATCTGTTTGGGGGTGGTAGGCTATAGAAAACTTAAGCTTGGTCCCTAATAGGTGCCACACGGTTTTCCAGAAATAACTGGTGAACCTAACATCCCTATCAAATATGATGGTCTTGGATAGGCCATGGAGTCTAACCACATGATCTAAGAAAAGCTTGGCTACTTTAGACACATCAAAGGTCTGGGAACAGGGGATGAAGTGAGCCATCTTAGATAACCTATCGACCACTACAAAGATAAAATCATGTCTCTTCTGGGTCTTAGTTAATCCTAACATGAAGTCCATACTTAGGTCCTGCCAAGGGCGATCAGGCACTGGTAAAGGTGTGTAGAGATCAATGTTCTGCTTCTGCTGCTTTGCAACAGCACAAGTTCTATACCTGGCTACAATCTGAGCAATATACCTTTTCAATCCTGGCCAAAATAACTGGTCTTCTATCACTAAAATGGTCTTATTCCTACCAAAGTGACCAGCTAAACCTCCAGCATGGGTCTTCCAAATTAGGAATTCTTTAAGAAAAGTTTTAGGTATACAGAGTTGATTGTTTTGGAAAAGGTAGCCATCCTGAATGGTATACTCACTATGTGTACTGGATGGTCCTAGCCTGAGGCTCTGGTAAATTTCTCCAAAGTCGGGTAGGTTTCATATTCATCCTTTAACCTATCAAACCCTATGACTTGGGTGCTAACTGATCCTAACAGCAAAAAACCTATGGCTCAGGGTGTCTGCTACCTTATTTTCTATTCCGGCATGGTGCTTCAGGACAAAGGTCTAGGCTTGAATGTACTCGATCCATTTACTATGCTGTGGGTTAAGTTTTTTTTGGGAGTTTAGGAATCGGAGTGCCTCATGATTAGAAAATAAGACAAGCTCCTGCAGTAGTAAGTAATGTCTCCAATATCTATGGGTCTGGACTACCGCATAAAATTTCTTGTCATAGGTAGAGTACTTAAGTTTAGCCTCATTCAGCTTCTCACTGAAGAAGGCTACAGGGTGATCCTCTTGACTTAGTACCCCACCTATTCCTACTCCCGAGGCATCGCAAGCACCTCAAACACCTTAGAAAAGTCAGGTAATCTAAGAATGGGTGCATGGGTCATCTTATCCTTAAGCTCTAGGTAGGCCTTATCAGTTGCTTTGGTCCACTCAAATGTACCCTTCCTAATGCAGTCAGTTATAGGTGCGAAGACTGTGCTAAAATCCCTAATGAATCTCCTTTAAAAGGTTGCTAGGCCATGGAAGCTACGCACATCATGGACACTAGTGGGTATAGGCCACTCGACAATTGCCCTAACCTTTTCAGGATCTGCAGAAACTCCCTCAGGGGTGACAACAAAACCTAGGTAGATAACCCTATGTGTCATGAACTCACACTTCTTAAAGTTGGCATAGAGGCTATTCTTCCTAAGGATTTGGCATACTAATCTCAGATGACTAAGGTGGTCCCTTTTAGTCCTGCTATAAATTAAGATATTATCAGAGTATACCACAATAAATTTTCTGGTATATTTTTTTAGGACTTGGGTCATAATCTTCATAAATGTACTTGGTGCATTGAAGAGTCTGAAAGGCATCACAACCCACTCAAACAAGCCAGCCTTAGTTCTTAATGCGGTTTTCCACTCATCCCCAAGTCTAATCCTAACCTGATGATAGTCGCTCTTAAGGTCTATCTTTGAGAAAACTTTGGCTCTGGCCATCATGTCTAACATATCATCCAATTGGGGAATGGGAAACCTATATTTCATAGTTATCTTGTTGATAGCTCTACTATCTACACACATCCTCCAGGTACCATCTTTCTTAGGGGTCAGTAGAGCAGGGACTGCACATGGACTCAAGCTCTTTCTAATGAAACCCTTCCTCAGTAACTCTCCCACTTGTTTCTGTAATTCTTGATGCTCACTGGGGTTCATTCTATAGTGAGGAAGGTTAGGTAAAGTGGCTCCTGGGACTAGGTCTATTGCATGTTGGATGTCTCTAAGGGATGGTAATTGATTAGGTAAATCATCAGGGAAGACATCCTCAAATTCTTTCAGAGCCTCAACAATTTCTTTAGGGTGTTCCTTTTGGGTCGGCTCATGTATTTCTTTGGTGGTCAAGATCCAAATAGGGTTACCCTCAGCAATCTCTCTTTCTAACTCCTTAGCCTTAATCAAATTAACTCCAGGTTTCTTGTCCTTAAGGCTACTAGAACCCCTCTTAACAGGGTCTCTATGGGGAGTTGGGTGAATAACAAACTTATTTCCATGGTAGCTAAAAGTACAAACATTGGTTCGACCATACAGGGTTGCATTATAATCAAAAAGCCAAGGTCGACCCAGAATGATACTACTCACTTCCATGGGGATAACATCACACCAAATCTGTTCCTCATACGTTTGCAATCTAACTAATATTTGGCACCTAGCTTTAATCTGGATGGAGGTGGAATCTATCCAAGAAACTTTGTAAGGGCTAGGATGGGGAACCGTGGTCAATCCTAAAGATTTAACTGTGTTGGCAGAGGCGGCATTGACACAACTCCCACTATCTATGATGATCTTAAGTACCTTATCCCCTACCTTAACAAAAGTCTGTAGGATGTTAGTCCTATGCCAATATTCCTTTACTAGGGTTTGGGTTAAGATGACCTAACCACTCCTAATTGGTTCTCAAACTCAGGTTCCTCCTCCTCACCTTCATACTCATCCAATAACGGATCATCAGCCTCATAAATCTCTCCCTCAGGTTCAGCTACTTGTTCAGGCTCTTCTTCCACTTGCTCACCTAAGTGTAGGGCACTAACTGGGCATTGGCTCATAAAGTGGCCTAGTTTCTTACATCTAAAACAAGTCTTCTGGGGATTGTAAATCTTATTGACCTCTACAGATTCTCCTCTATCATCTCTACGGGTCAAAGGAGTACTAGGCTGGGGTCGACTCGGATCAGGGTGACTCTGGTTGGGTCGACTCGGATTAGGTCTGCTAGGGCTGGGTCAATTCTGGTGGGACTAGCTAGCTCCTGAATATTGACTAGGGTATCTAATGGGCTCGGGTTTGCAGTAGATGGGCCCTCTCTGGAAACACTCATGATCCCTAGCAATCTGGTAAACATAGTCCAGGTCTCTAACCTCTCTCATATAGAGCTCCTTCTTAATGTTTTCTCTTAGTCCAGTCCTAAACCTAGACAGAACAACATCCTCAGACTTATTTAAGTCACATTGCATGGAATACTCATCAAATTTTATGATGTACTCATCTGTACTCCTGCTACCCTGATTCAATCGCTGCCACTGATCCAGTAAACCATAATGATATGATGGTGGAACGTATTTTCTACTAAGCTTACCCTTCATGGCCCACCAGGTGACTATGGGATCATGCCCTCCTAGTCTAAGGGTTCTCTCAACACTAGCCTAATGTAACCTGGCCTCCCAGACCAACTTAAGCTTAGCAAACCTAAACTTATGCTCTTTTGACATATTGTACCACTCAAAATATTGATCAATTTCTCCCTCCCAATCTATATAGACCTTAGGATCAAGACATCCATCAAAAGTTGGGGCATCAAGTTTAATGTGTCTATAGGATCTGTCTTCCTGGTCTACAAAATTCTAATTGGGTCTTCTAGGACAAACCTCTGGGATTGGGTCATGATGATGGGCTCTCCTAGGTTCAGCCTCAAGGTATGGATCAGGGTTTGGGGTCCTCCTGGGTTTAGTATCATAGTATGGGTCATGGCGAGGGGTTCTCTTAGGATGGGGAGGTGACTCAGGATCTGGCTCAGACTGCACCCATGGGTTCTCTCTATGGTCCCTACACGGCCCTCTAACTGATCAAACTTATTGGCGAGATGGTCAAGCCTATTGTTGGTTCGATACTGGACTGGGTCAACTGAGTCATCTTGGTAGTTAACTGGGTGGTCATCTGGGCCATGGATTGGGTTAGCTGCTCAGTGAGTGCATTAATCTTGGCTTCAAGGTTATCCATGGGTTCAACCAAAGGTGGAGATGGTGGATGAAAGGATGCTCTTGATCTAGTGCTCATGCAAGACTCGATCAAACCAACTACAACTGCCTAGACCTAGAGTCCAAAACTAGATGCTCAATCAGGGTGGCAAACTAGCCTATGTAACCCTGTACTCTGCCAGGTAGGTGTAAGGGGAGTGTTAGGTCCCTGATTACCAATCCTAAACACCAATCAAAGATTGGCCAGGTAGGCGAACTAGGACACAAGCCCTTCGAGATTGAATCCCTAAACCACCATTCTAGACACTAAGCACAAGGCACACATAGGTTAGCTTGACACAGTGATCTGACACTTAGCCCGGACCCGACCAGTTGGTATCCCTAGCCCACTAGGGCAAATTAAGTCTAATAGATTTTAAGTTAGGCTTGGGATCGAATGCAGGAGATGTGGTTTTGGGCTAAGGAGAGGTGATCAAATCCTCCCCCAATCTGACATAGCAAGAGTGCCCTTAAAGGTAGTTTATGCAATGATGGCAGGCAGATGATACAAAATTAGGGTTTAGTGTTTTTGGTGTTTTTGAATATATGTAAAATTTTTTTTTTGAAAATTTTCTTAAATAGAAGATATTTGTAGATTATGCTCCAATATTCAGGAAATATGCTAAAAATAAAAGATATGCAAAAGAGATGCTAAACAAAACCCTAAACCTTCCAAAATTGTCTTGCTGAAAAAAATAGAGCTAAAAATTTATAGGCTGTATTTTGGCTTGCAAAAATAGAAAAGATCGAAATAAAATCTGCAAAAATTATAGAAAATACTTTGAATTAAGATGAATCTAGAAAAATAAAAATAAAAATTTTTGGAGTTCTGAGTGAAAAGAAAAAAAATTAAAAGAATAGTATATATATGGACTATGAAGGGTGCAAAAAATGAGCCCTAATTTGAGCTCTGATACCAGATGATGCAGAACTATTATGCATGCGATTATTTTTGTGTGTTTTATATGTGGGGTGAGGTGGTTAAATCCTGAATATCAGATTAAAATAAGATGTAGAGAGATCTATATGAATTTTAGAATCTATGCAAGCAAATCAGGACCTAAGAAGACACTAAAGAGGGATCGCCGGGACTGAGAAGCCTCAATTAGGGCAAGTTTACCTACAATAAAACTATTGGTAGCAGAGGAAGTGTACCTGGCAATGTCTGATGTGCCTGTTGAAGATCACAGTGAAGAGATCACTCGTTCCTCGATGAATGCGGTCTGGAAAATAAAGCCGAAGGCTCGCGAATTCCCGGCTTTCTGCTCGGTGGTCCGATAACGGCCCGGCTAGAGTCATTGGATTCGTAGGAACTCAAGGACCTGAAAACAACCATCAATGGTGAGAAAACAAAGGCTGGAAATAAGAATAATTTCAGAAAAAGGTAGCAAGGGTGTGTTCGAAGAAGAGGCTTGGAAGAAGGTTTGTCGACTAGCACTTCGGCAGGACTTCAGGCTCACACAAGATCCCTTAATGCACACAGCAGGGAGGCACATAGCAAGAAAAGAACACAAGAGTATTTCATATATCAAAATTCAACTTTCATACAAGAGACTAGGGCCCTTTAAATAGACTCTAAAAACTTGCCCCCCAAGTAAGGTTAAAAATGACATTACATAGCACTTTGAAACCCTTCCCAACTCTAGCTAGAAAATAAGGCAACTTAGGTGTAGGGTTCAGTGGCAAGGCGGAAACATAGATTTCAAAATTTTTATCTTTATGAAATCTTCACCAAACCCTTAACCTAAGATCTCCTTAAAAGAATTAAAACATATAACATGTATATATAATATTTAAAGTCATATTAAAGTACAAACCTATATTGCTAAAATCCAAACTTTAAATCTTTACCAGGTGCCCAAATGTTCACCCTCCAATGGTGATCCACACAGAAAAATATGAAGACTACAATTTCTTGTTCTTGGCTCCGCTTCTTGAATTCTTTTTCAAGAATTCAATTCTTGGACTTTTAGGCTGAAATTTTCTTTCTTGAAAATTTCTTTTCTTCCTTCTTTCCTCTTCTTGAATTCTTTTCTTGAATTCCCTTTCTTGAATTCCTTTTCTTGAATTGAATTGGAGGAAGAAATTAAGACAAGTAAAGTCTTAATTCAAGAAAGAAAAGAAGAAGAACAGACTCTTCCTTTTCCTTTCCTTTACCGTTCAAGACCTTCCTCTTATTCTTGTTTAGGGTTAGAGTTTCGACAGAGATTATCTCTGTAAGGAAAACAATACCCAACAAGCATAAAGGGAAGGAGTATTCCGGAGAGGAGGAGAGGAATATGATCTCTGTATTTAATTATCAGAAAAACCCCCGAGAACCCAAACCCTTTTATAGATTTCAGAGGGGCGTCTTCTCAAAACATCGCAACCCTCTGAAACCCCAGGAATCACGATCCCTCATTCCTCACGAGTCCCCTCAACCAAAAATCATGATTCTCTGATTTAATTTTCATTTTTTCGATGAGGAGGACTCTCAGAAAAACTTCAGGAATAATCGCAACTTTTGGAGACGGACTTGCGACCGAAAAATGATGGATCTTTTTCCTTAATTTTTCTGGCCATCAGATCCAGATCCAAGGATGTCAGACAAGCATCCAAATCGTCCCCTGTCTTGATTTTTCTCCGATGGAATTTCCTTCCCACGCGCGTGAATAGGAGTCCACACGTGCGTGGACTCTTCTTCTTGGCACGCGCGGGTGAGGAAGGGAGTGGGCGGCTTGGAGAGAGGGTCTCAGTACACTTGATTCACTTGGGTTCAGCCATGGGTTAGCCCAATGTCCTAAAACTTAAATTAGACCATAATCTGGTTCAATTATAACCCAATTAAGCCAAATTCGAAACCAAATTCGAATCTGATTCGAATAGAAATTGGGTCTGCAACACATGCTAGTGTGTTTATCCTGCAAACATGATTTAATTCCAAATTAAATCCTTCATCAATTCTCTTTTGTGTGTGACCCATTGGGTTCCACACCTAGCCAGTAGTAGGTCCGAGTGCTATTTGACTTAATTCGGTTAGATCTCAACTAAGCCAATTTAGGTCAACTCAAACTAGCTCGACTCGGTCAATTAGAATCTAATTCTAATTAACTGATTTGAATTACCATAATTAAATCATATACCTACAAGACAAGATTGATGTCTAGCAACGTATCATGTCTACCCGGAAGATTTGAAATTTTGGTGGAATTACCAAAATACCCTTCAGTGGTGAGTTACCGGGCAATTCAGTCCTTTGATCAACTTGCATCCCGAATATGATTATGAATATGGATACTTGTCAAATCCAATTTCATATTCATCCCTAGCTCAATCTTTATAATGATGATTCATTAATGAACTATTAGAAATTAACTCTAATGTTCATACTTTGATCAAAGATTTCCTGAATCCATCATTTGATCGAAATTAGCTGGATGCAATTCCCTCTTACTAGGGCTGATCAATTCCTTGTTGACCTACTCACAACCTCCATATACAATCCACCATACCCAGTATCACCACATGCATGACTCAGTGTCATGATTGATTGCGAACCAAAGTATGGATTCATATATATAAGGTACCATGGTAGTCTCAGGTCAAAGGACCACATGCACTACTCCCACTATGAGAATTATCTATTGACAAATAGATAAGGTTCCATTAGATATTCTCAATCTGGATCAATTTAGTGAACTCATTCTCTAATGAACACTCACATCCTAGTATTAGTGTCAAATACAAGTGACTATGATATCAGTCACCCTCATCACAAAGCATATATAGGATGTGCTGGTCTTGCCGAAAACATTGATCCCCAACTCAATTTCCCATTGACCAGGAATATTTTAGATTAGGGTTTTAAGGCTTTAGGTCTTACTGGTATGATCTCATCATAACCCTAGAACCATAGCCCTAATTTATGGGGTTCATCATATAATCATAAAGACACAGCATATGATGAAAATAATGCCTTTATTATAAAAATGTTAATTCATTGATTTTGGGATCGAAATACAATATTTCAATTGGCTTTCAGGGCACAATCTTTCAATCTCCCACTTGCACTAAAGCCAATCGCCTTTAAATTATAACCTCATACAATCAAGGTGGCGATCAAACTCTCGCTGTGATAGAGCCTTAGTGAACGGGTCTACTATGTTGTTCTTCGTTTCTACCCTTTTAATGCAGACTTCTTGTCTTTCGACAATCTCTTGAACGAGATGGAAGCATCTCAGAATGTGCTTTGATTTGTGATGAGCTCTTGGTTCCTTTGCTTGAGCAACAACCCCCGTATTATCACAGTAAAGTGATACTGGACCTTCAATCTCAGGAACTACGCCCAACTCTGATATGAACTTCTTCATCCAGACAGCTTCCTTGGTAGCTTCACTAACAGCAATGTACTCTACCTCAGTTGTTGAGTCAGCTACAGTTTGCTGTTTAGAACTCTTCCAGTTTACAGCTCCTCCATTTAGGGTAAAAACATACCCAGATATAGATTTGCTATCATCTAGATCTGATTGAAAACTAGAATCTGAATAAGCTTCTAGTTTAAGATCAGATCCTCCGTATATTAGAAAAATATCCTTAGTTCTTCTTAAGTACTTAAAAATATTTTTCACAGCCTTCCAATAATCTACTCCTGGATCAGCCTGAAACCTGCTAGCTATACCTAAGGCATATGCCACATCAGGCCTAGTACATAACATAGCATACATAATAGTCCCTACTGCCAAAGCATAAGGTATAGAATTCATTCTATTTCTTTCTTCAGGTGTCTTAGGAGACATCTTTTTAGAAAGATGTATGCCATGACCAATAGGTAAGTAACCTCTTTTACTTTCCTCCATGCTAAATCTTTTTCGCACTTGGTCAATGTACCTAGACTGGGATAAACCTAGCATCCTCCTAGATCTATCTCTATAGATCTTGATGCCTAGTATATAAGATGCTTCTCCCAAGTCTTTCATGGAAAACTGTTTAGATAACCATACCTTGACTGATTGTAATATTGGGATATAATTCCCAATAAGGAGTACGTCATCTACATACAGAACCAAGAAAACTATGGCACTCCCACTAGTCTTCTTGTACACACAAGGTTCATCCTTATTTTTGATAAAGTCAAATTCTTTGACTATCTTATTAAATCGGATGTTCCAACTCCTAGATGCTTGCTTTAATCCATAAATAGATTTCTTCAGCCTACATACCTGATTAGGTTTAGTCTCCAAGACAAAACCTTCTGGCTGTGACATATAAACCTCTTCCTCAAGGAAACCATTGAGAAATGTGGTTTTCACATCCATCTGCCAGATTTCATAATCATGATATGCTGCTATAGCAAGCATGATTCGAATAGATTTGAGCATGGCAATAGGAGAAAATGTTTCATCATAATCTATTCCATGTTTTTGTCTGAAACCCTTAGCCACTAATCTGGCTTTATAAGTTTCAACTTGGCCATCTGCCCTAATCTTTTTCTTATAGACCCATTTGCATCCAATAGGGTTAACACCCTCTGGTGCATCAACCAAAGTCCATACTTGGTTGACATACATGGAGTCAATTTTGGATCTCATGGCTTCTAGCCATCTGTCTGAGTCACTACTCATGACAGCATCCGTATATGTTAGAGGCTCATCATTATCAATGATTCGGGCTTCATTATTTTCAATAATGAACCCATACCTCTCAGGTGCATGTCGCACCCTATCAGACCTACGGATAGGAGTGGTGTGTTCAGGTTCTATACTAACTATGTTATGATTTGGTTGAGATGTATCTTCTTGTTGAACTTCTTCAAGTTCAATATTTCTCCCACTACCCTTTTGTAGGATGAACTCTTTCTTCATAAAAGTGGCATGCCTACTGACTAAAACCTTTTGTTCAGTAGGGTGGTAGAACAGATATCCTATACTATCTTTAGGATATCCAACAAATAGACACTTTTCTGCTCTAACATCAAGCTTATGTCCAAAATTTCTTTTGACATAGGTTGGACATCCCCATATCTTAAGATACTTAAGATTGGGTTTCTTTCCCCTCCATAACTCATATGGAGTGCTAGATACAGATTTGGATGGTACTTTATTTAAAATATTAGCCACTGTTTCCAAGGCATATCCCCAGAAAGAAACAGGTAAGTCTGTGAAGCACATCATGGACCATACCATATCTAATAAAGTACGATTTCTCCTTTTAGCAACACCATTTATTTGTGGTGTGTAAGGAGGAGTCCATTCAGAGATGATTCCCTTTTCTTTAAGGTAATTATGAAACTTGGTGGATAAGTATTCACCTCCTCTATCTGATCGAAGGATCTTAATACTTTTCCCCATTTATTTCTCTACCATACTTTGATACTCTAAAAATTTTTCAAAAGCTTAGGACTTATGTTTCATTAGATACACAAATCCGTACCTTGAAAAATCATCAGTGAATGTGATGAAATATGAGTATCCACCCTTGGCCTGAGTTGTCATAGGTCCACATACATCAGTGTGTATGAGTCCTAATAACTCAATTGTCCTTTCATTATGTCCACTAAATGGAGTCTTGGTCATTTTACCCATGAGACATGATTCACAAGTTTCTAATGATTCATAGTCATAAGGATTAAGGAAATTTTCCTTGTATAACTTGTTAATCCTTTGCTCACTAATATGTCCAAGATGATAGTGCCAAAGTAAAGTATTGTTTACTTCATCTCTTTTTCGTTTATTACTAACATGTAGTATATTCTCATCAGATGATAGAGTTAAGAGACCATTGCAAAATATGCCATATTATTTCATTAGAAAAACTGATTGAGCAGCCACTGCTCGTTACATTCATAATATATCCTTGTTTAAGTAATAAGGGTACAGATATGATGTTTCTAATGATTCTAGGCATAAAATAATAATTTTTTAACTCTAAAATCTTCCCAGAAGGTAGCTTCAATATATAAGTCCCTACAGCTTCTGCTTGGATGGAATCTCCTCCAGCACCGCAGAGCTCGAAGTCGCCTTCCTTCAAAACTCTAATGTTCTGTAGTCCATGCAATGATTTGCAGATATGATGACCACAAGCAGTATCCAATACCCAAGAGTTTGAATTAAAAGAGTATAATGACAAAATTGTATGTATCTCATACATACCTTTTGGTGCATCACTAGCACCAGGCTTCACACTTGCAAGGTAAACCTTGCAGTTTCTTTTCTAGTGACCCGGCTTGCCATAATGAAAGCAGGTCATTTGTCCGGAGGCCTTCTTTCCTTTCTTTTTCTTGATGCCCCCTTTTGGGTTCAACCTCCTCTTGGAACCCTTTTTGCCTATTTTCTTCTTGTTTACACCATCCACAAGAAGAAGTGGAGCCTTATTTTTCTTTAAATGGCTCTCTGCTGTTTTTAACATATTCAATAGCTCAGGCAAGGAAGTGTTAAGTTTGTTCATATGATAATTAAGAACAAACTGTGAAATTGACTCTGGGAGTGACTGCAGGATTAAATCCTGATTCAACTCCCCATCCATAACATAACCCAATTGACCCAATCGGGTGATTAGGTCAATAACCTTTAATACATGGTCTTGTATGGATGTACCTTCTGTCATCCTTGCACGGAATAACTACTTAGATATTTCATATCTTGCAGTTTGACTATGTTCTCCATAAAGTTCTTTTAGATTGAGCAATATGGAGTTTGTGTCCATGCTTTCATGTTGCCTCTGTAACTCATTGGTCATAGAGGCAAGCATTATACACTTGGCAGTAAGTGAGTCATTTTGCCACGTGTTATATGTGGTCTTATCCTCTTGCGAGGCATCTTCCCCTAATGGTTCCAAGGTTGGGGTATCAAGAATATAAGAAATTCTTTCTTGGCTGAGTACTATCTTCAGGTTTCTCAACCAATCAACATAGTTTGGTCCAGTCAATTTATTTGCATCAAGAATGCTATGGAGTGAGAGTGAAGAGGCCATTTAATCTACATTAACAAAGAACATTACATAAGCAAACAACCAATGTTGACAAAACATAATTAAATTAGGACTTTAACTTAATTATGTCTCCCACTATTTTATCAAGCATCATAACCCTCCATATGATGATCGAGAAAACCCTAATTGGTTCTCTTAGTGGGGTTGAGATCCTAATTCCTTACAAAAGATCTTGTGTGTACACAACAAATCTTATATAAGTTCAAAGGTAGAAAAACTCTTTCCAATTGTAACTCATATAATTCTCAACTTATCTTGGCCTCTAAAATATTAATAGCCTTGTGTGTACACAACAAACTATAATATTTTAGTTAAGTTAGACCTTTCATTGCTATATAGTCATGATATTAATTATAATACCCTTGTGTGTACACAACAAAGTATTATATTAAATCATGCCATAAACATCAAATGTACCAAGCCAAAATTATGTTAGTCACCATAAAAGGCCTTGTGTGTACACAACAAACCTAATATGGATCATAACATAATAATGACTTGGCATGAAGGAAGGCCACATGTAGTGAATATTACATTAAGCATATCAATCAATAATTAAGTTAATCTTATCGGCCAGGTAAGTGGGAGAGTGGTGGGAGTCCCCCCGTTGCTTTTCTTAGACACCAATAAGAATTGGCCAGGTCAGTCAACGGAACCAATTAAAAACCACGTCCTCTTTACCGATCATGAACCACTTTTCCTAGACACCGAATGATAAACTAATCATATTGATTATTTTTGTTTTTGGTATATGACACTACAACTTAATATGTTTTTGAAGAGGGCTTTATTAAAACAAAGCACATTCTTTATATAACCTAGCAAATATGTGCCATAGTGTGCCATCATACTAGGACAACCATTTACCTCATAATGGATCCACCATTATGCCAGGGCAACCTTATTTCAGTATGATGACTAGAAGGCTAAACATATCTCTATACAAATTAAGGTTTAAGTGAAAACCTTAATTAGTGGCATACATCAAACATATATGCATAATTAACACAAATATGTGATTAGTGTGTCATCATACTAGGACAACCATTTACCACATAATGGATCCACCATTATGCCAGGGCAACCTTATTTTAGTAGATGACTAGATGTCTAAACATATCTCTACAACAATTAGGGTTTGAGTGAAAACCCTAATTGGTGACATTACATCAAACATATACAATATCATATGTTACTTATATACATATGCATCTAAAAATCAGCATATATATTTTAATCTTAATAAGGAGGCTCTGATACCACTGTAGGGTTCGGTGGCAAGGCGAAAACATAGATTTCAAAATTTTTATCTTTATGAAATCTTCACCAAACCCTTAACCTAAGATCTCCTTAAAAGAATTAAAACATATAACATGTATATATAAGATTTAAAGTCATATTAAAGTACTAACCTGTATTGCTAAAATCCAAACTTTAAATCTCCACCAGGTGCCCAAATGTTCACCCTCCAATGGTGATCCACATAGAAAAAGATGAAGACTACAATTTCTTGTTCTTGGCTCCTCTTCTTGAATTCTTTTTCAAGAATTCAATTCTTGGACTTTTAGGCTGAAATTTTCGTTCTTGAAAATTTCTTTTCTTCCTTCTTTCCTCTTCTTGAATTCTTTTCTTGAATTCCCTTTCTTGAATTCCTTTTCTTGAATTGAATTGGAGGAAGAAATTAAGACAAGTAAAGTCTTAATTCAAGAAAGAAAAGAAGAAGAACAGACCCTTCATTTTCCTTTCCTTTACCGTTCAAGACCTTCCTCTTATTCTTGTTTAGGGTCAGAGTTTCGACAGAGATTATCTCTGTAAGGAAAACAATACCCAACAAGAATAAAGGGAAGGAGTATTCCGAAGAGGAGGAGAGGAATATGATCTCTATATTTGATTATCAGAAAAACCCCCGAGAACCCAAACCCTTTTATAGATTTTAGAGGGGCGTCTTCTCAAAACATCGCAACCCTCTGAAACCCCAGGAATCACGATCCCTCATTCCTCACGCATCCCCTCAACCAAAAATCATGATTCTCCGATTTAATTTTCATTTTTTCGACGAGGAGGACTCTCGGAAAAACTTCAGGAATAATCGCGACTTTTGGAGATGGACTTGCGACCGAAAAATGACGGATCTTTTTTCTTAATTTTTCTGGCCATCAGATCCAGATCCAAGGATGTCAGACAAGCATCCAAATCACCCCCTGTCTTGATTTTTCTCCAATGGAATTTCCTTCCCACACACGTGAAGAGGAGTCCACACGCGCGTGGACTCTTCTTCTTGGCGCGCGCGGGTGAGGAAGGGAGTGGGTGGCTTGGAGAGAGGGTCTCAGTGCACTTGATTCACTTGGGTTCAGCCATGGGTTAGCCCAATGTCCTAAAATTTAAATTAGACCTTAATTTGGTTCAATTAGAACCCAATTAAGCCCAATTCGGAACCAAATTCGAATCTGATTCGAATAGAAATTAGGTCTGCAACACATGCTAGTGTGTTTTTCCTCCAAACATGATTTAATTACAAATTAAATCCTTTATCAATTCTCTTTTGTGTGTGACCCATTGGGTTCCACACCTAGCCAGCAGTAGGTCCGAGTGCTATTTGACTTAACTCGGTTAGATCTCAACTAAGCCGATTTAGGTCAACTCAAACTAGCTCGACTCGGTCAATTAGAATCCAATTCTAATTAACTGATTTGAATTACCATAATTCAATCATATACCTACAAGACAAGATTGATGTCTAGCAACGTATCATGTCTACTCGAAAGATGTAGAATTTTGGTGGAATTACCAAAATATCCTTCAGTGGTGAGTTACCGGGCAATTCAGTCCTTTGATCAACTTGCATCCCGAATATGATTATGAATATGGATACTTGTCAAATCCAATTTCATATTCATCCCTAGCTCAATCTTTATAATGATGATTCATTAATGAACCATTAGAAATTAACTCTAATGTTCATACTTTGATCAAAGATTTCCTGAATCCATCATTTGATTGAAATTAGCTGGATGCAATTCCCTCTTACTAGGGCTGATCAATTCCTTGTTGACCTACTCACAACCTCCATATACAATCCACCATACCCAGTATCACCTCGTGCATGACTCAGTGTCATGATTGATTGCGAACCAAAGTATGGATTCATATATATAAGGTACCATGGTAGTCTCAGGTCAAAGGACCACATGCACTACTCCCACTATGAGAATTATCTATTGACAAATAGATAAGGTTCCATTAGATATTCTCAATCTGGATCAATTCAGTGAACTCATTCTCTAATGAACACTCACATCCTAGTATTAGTGTCAAACACAAGTGACTATGAGATCAGTCACCCTCATCACAAAGCATATATAGGATGTGCTGGTCTTGCCAGAAACATTGATCCCCAACTCAATGTCCCATCGACCATGAATATTTTAGATTAGGGTTTTAAGGCTTTAGGTCTCACTGGTATGATCTCATCATAACCCTAGAACCATAGCCCTAATTTATGGGGTTCATCATATAATCATATAGACATAGCATATGATGAAAATAATGCCTTTATTATAAAAATGTTAATTCATTGATTTTTGGATTGAAATACAATATTTCAAATGGCTTTCAGGGCACAATCTTTCATTAGGTAGAAAAAATCTCTAAAAACTCTCCCTTCTCCTCTTGCCTTGGTTGGCTAAGGGAGGTGACCCTAGTGGCTGACCAAGGGTGGTGAGCTTAACTCCTTGGTGCCACTTTCTTCTCTCCTGGGCCTGGGCTGGCCCAGATTGCTTCAGGCTACATTTTAGGGCTTCAGGGTCTTCTAATTTCTCCTCCCGAGGTCTTCAAATCTTCAGGCTGGGTTTGGACTTGGGCTTCACTTGTATGAGGTGGTCTTGAGTCTTCAGTATACTTGGACATGACTCAAAAAAAAAAATTAGCTCAACATGAGCTTACTAGCACTGGACTGAACTAGCTCAACATGAGCTAATTAATACTGAACTGAAATAACAACTCAAAATACTCAAATGACAAACTAAAATGGACTTAGATAGACTAAGCCCTTATTACAAATGGACTTATATATTATTGATCAATCCATAGAGGGTTGAGAAGCCTCTGTCTTATTCTGGTGCCTCTGGTGTCTGCACCAAATCAAACCTAGGAACCTCTCCTTTGTAGGTTGCTTGATCAATTGGGACTCTTCCGATGGACTTTCTTCCTTCGGCAGCCTCTCCTTCCTTGCTTAGACCTTCACCCTCCAGTAGAGCACTCTAAGCCCTCTCCAAAATCTCTCTTCTCTCTTTCTATGACTTTCTAATTCTCTTTCTAAACCCTTGTCTTAAAATGGTAGACTTGTCTTAAAGGAAGACCTATGTCCTAACAAGGGAAGGAAGAGACAAGGTGGATAGATGTAAGAGTGTAAGAAAGAAACCAAAATATGATACCATCGGAACAAATACTGATGGCTATTTATTGAGAAGAGGAGGTGCCAGATAAGCCTTCTCATCAGCCTTTGATCTATCCAAACACAGATCAAATAAGACCCTTCACTAAGAAGGAGTCTTATGTTGAAACACCATGTCCCTTTATGCGCCAACCGCCTAACTCAAGTCCCTTCAATTTTTTATCCGACTTCTTCCTTTGCCACCTAGCATTACTTGTTAAAATAAAGCCAAGGGATGTGACTTATGAATGAGAAGCATCAATGATTCAAAATGACTTAAAGTAGAAGGACTCAGCTTACTTGAATTAGCGCCAAAGTGAAGAGACGCGACTCTTCACTTTGCACCAAATTCTCCATGCCATATGACACCTTTGTTGACCTAGTCAAAGTTTATGCAATATGGGTGTCATATGAAAGAGAATTAAGTCTACTTTCCAACCATATAATTTATTTTTAGATTGGAGGTCAACTGGTCCTTGTACACCCTTTTGAATGTAGAGGTGTCACTTAGGTGTCAAGAGTCCCATGCCTTTTGGACTTTTCATATATAGTGCATAAAATGTCCAAAAAATATAAGATAAAATCAGATAAATTCATGCCACTTAGAACTCAACCCAATATAGGTCTCCCATATATTGGATAGTCTGTTTAGCAACCTTTCAGACCCAATTCAATTGGGTTAGGAGATTAGGTCAGCCTACACATGCTAGTGTGCAATCTAGCTAACCAATTAGGATCCCTTGACCCTAATAAAGTGTCAATTGAGTTCCTAGGCCGACTCTTTAATGTGTGTGACCTATTGGATTCCACATCTAGCCAGCAATAGGTTTAGATTTGAGCCAATTCAATCTGATCGAACCTGATTGACCTAATTAGGTCAAATTGGCTCACCTAATTATCCAATTCGAATCACACATCGAATTGACTCATGAAACCAAATCAATTGGTTCATGAAAACCTACAAGACAAGATTGACATCTAGAAATATGTCATGCCTACCAGGAAGATAAGAAATTTGGTAGAAATTATCAAAGTACCCTTCAATAGTAAGTTACCATGCAATTCAATCTTTCGATCTCCCATTATCCCGATTAAGTGATAGGTATGGATATATGTCAAACCCTAACACTTAATCATATTGAATCTCATCTCGATCATGAGGACTCAACTAATGACTAATTAGAAACCAATTCTAATATCATCCTGCTTTGATCAAAGGCTCCTTGAGTCACTCATCGAAGAGATTGCATAGGATAACAATTCCTCTTACTAGGAATGATCGATTCCTTGTTGGTCCACTCACATCCTTCGTACACCTTCCACCATACCCAGAACACCCCGTACATGTCGCAATGGCATGAATGAGTATGAACCAAAGTATGGCTTAGTATGCATAAGGAACCATGGTGACCTCAGGTCTAAAGATCACATGCACAACTTCTACTCTGAGATCTATCTTTTGACGAGTAGTAAGACTTCCATAAGATAGTTCCGGTGCAGATCAGTCCAATGTACCATACCCTGATGAGCACCCTTATCCTTGTATTAGTGTCTCTACACAAGTGGTTATGAGATCAACCATCCTCATCAACTGAGCATACATAGGATAAGCTAGTCTTTCTGGATTCATCGATCCCCGAATCGATGGTCCAATGACTAGGAACATTCTAGATTAGGATTTATAGAAATTAGGTCTTACTGTTGTTTTATCATAACCCTAATCCATTGCCCTACTCTATGGGGTTCATCATATTCAACAAAAACATGACACAGCAGTATATGATGAATCAAATGCCTTTATTAATATGAAAAATATGTCATACATGAGCTAGAAGTTTACAAAAAGGCCCTCATAAAGATTGGCTCTTAGGGCACTTTTCTATCAAACTCCCACTTGCACTAAAGCCAATCATCCTTGTATTTTATGCCCATACAATCTAAGTGACGATCTAACTGCTGCTTGGCTAATGCTTTAGTGAATGGGTCTGCTATATTGTTCTTTGTGTCAACTCATTCAATGGTAACATCTTGTCTTTCAATGGTCTCCGGAATGAGGTGGAACCGTCTTAAAATGTGCTTGGACTTATGATGAAACCTTGATTCCTTAGCTTGTGCAATAGCCCTAGTGTTATGATAGTATAATGGCACTGGCTGTTGTACATCAGGAACCATGCCCAATTCCATGATAAATTTCTTCATCGAGACAGCTTCCTTCGGGGCTTCACTAGCAGCTATGTACTCTGCCTCAGTGACTGAGTCAGCTACTGTTGGTTGCTTTGTACTTTTTCAACTCACTGCACCACCATTTAGGGTGAAGATATATTCGATGTGTATTTGCTATCATCTGGATCTGATTGAAAACTTGAATCTGTATAACCTTCTAGTTTTAACTTAGATCCTCCATATACTAGAAAAATATCTTTAGTCCTTCTCAAGTACTTAATAATATCTTTCATAGCTTTCCAATGATCCACCCTTGGATTTGCCTGAAACCTGCTCACTATGCCCAAGGCATAAGCGACAGTAGGCCTGGTACATAACATGACATACATTATTGATCCTATATCCAAAGCATAAGGAATCATAGCCATCCTCTCTCTTTCTTTTGATGTCTTAGGAGACATTTTCTTAGAGAGATATATGCCTTGACTTAGAGGTAAGTAACCTTTCTTACTTCCATCCATGTTAAATCTCTTCAACACTAAGTCAATGTACCTGAATTAGGATAAGCCCATCATCCTTTTGGATCTATCTCTATAGATCCTTATGCCTAGTATATAGGATGCCTCTCCCAAATCCTTCATGGAAAACTTTGATGATAGCCAAATTTTAACCGACTGCAATATTGGGATATCATACCCAATGATCAATATGTCATCCACATATAAAACCAAGAAAACAAGTGCACTCCCACTTATTTTCTTGTACACACATGGTTCATCCACATTTTTGACAAAACCAAATCCTTTGATTGTTTCATCAAAATGGATGTTCCAACTCCTCGATGCTTGCTTAAGTCCATAAATGGACTTCTTTAATTTGCATACCTGATTTGGTCTCTCACTTATGACAAAACCCTCTGGCTATGATATATGGACTTTTTTATCAAGGTTTCCATTGAGGAAAGCAGTCTTTATATCCATCTGTCATATCTCATAGTCATGGTATGCTGCTATGGCAAGCAGTATCCGAATGGACTTGAGCATGGCTACTGGAGAAAAGGTTTCATCATAGTCTACACCATATTTTTGTCTGAAACCTTTTGCTACCAGTCTAGCCTTGTAGGTCTCAACTTGACCATCTGCTCCAATCTTCTTCTTGAAGACCCATTTACATCCTATTGGGTTAATTCCTTCAGGTGGATCTACCAAAGTCCAAAATTGATTGAAAAACTTGGAGTCTATTTGAGATTTCATGGCACCAAGCCACTTATCAGAGTCTCTACTCTTGACAGCTTCCGAATAGGTCACAGGATCATCATCCTATATGATACTGACTTTATTGTCATCCCTGATGACAAAACCATATCTGAGAGGTGTTCCCCGCACCCTCTCTGACCTTTAGAGAGGAAGTATGTATTGTGGCTGTTCTTGATCCACAAGAATCTCTGGTTGAGAAACTTCACTTGAAGGCTCACAGGTTTGTTGGTTATGTTCTTCACATAACTCAAGTGAAGAATCACTACATCCTTCTTGTTCCAAGAATGTAGCATGCCTACTGATAATTATTTTTTATTCAACAGCATTATAAAAGAGGTATCCAACATCCTCTTTTGAATAACCAACAAACCTGCATTTATCAGCCCTTGCACTTAGCTTATGTCCAAAGGTATTCTTGACATAAGCATGGCAACCCCAAATCATCAAATACTTAAGATTTGGTCTTTTGCCATTCCATAATTCATATGGAGTGCTATTCACTGATTTAGATGGAACCCTGTTTAATATGTACGCAGTAGTATCTAGGACTTGTCCCTAGAAGAAAGTAGGAAGATCTGTGAAGCTCATCATCGACCTCACCATGTCTAACAAGGTACGATTTCTCCCTTCTGCCACTCCATTTAACTGGGGTGTATAAGGAGTGGTTCATTTAGATATAATTCCTTTGTCCTTGAGATGGTTCAAAAACTCACCATATAGGTATTCACCTCCTCGATCAGACCAAAGAGCTTTAATACTAAATCCAGTTTGTTTTTTTAACCATACTCTGATATTCTTTAAACTAATCAAAGGCTTCGGACTTGTATTTTAAAAGATACACATGACCGAACCTTGATAAATCATCAATAAAAGTGATGAAATAAGAATATCCTCCTCTGGCCTGAGTTGACATAGGTCCACATACGTCAGTATGTATTAGACCTAACAATTCAGTTACCCTCTCTCCATATCCAGTGAATGGAGACTTGGTAATTTTTCTTTTGAGACAATATTCACAAGTTCCTAATGATTGGAAATCATCAGAGTCAAAGTAATTATCTTTGACTAACTCGTTTATCCTTGGCTCACTGATATGACCTAATCGACAGTGCTAGAGATATGTGACATTGTCATTATCTCTTGAGGCTTCTAATTCTGTGGAGTCCATGTAATGAATTACATATGTGAGATCCACATGCGGTATCCAATATCCATGAATTAGAAATGGAAGCACTCAATGATAAATTACTTTGTATCATGTACAAACCTTTCGATGCACCACTTGCATCTTGCTTCACATTTGCAAGGTAAACCTTGCAGTTCTTCTTCCAATGCCCAGTCTTGCCGTAATGGAAATAGGCTCCATCAGCCTTCTTAACTTTCTTGTTCTTCTTCTGGATGCTTTTCTTAGGGTTGAATTTTCTCTTCATACCCTTCTTCATTGCTTGCTTCTTTCTATCAACAAGAAGCACCTGAGCCTTATCTCCTTTAGAGTGTCTCTCAGTTGTCTTAAGCATGTTAAGCAGCTCTGGCAATGAAGTATTCAATTTATTCATATGGTAGTTAAGAACAAACTAAGAGAAGGAATCTGGGAGTGACTGTAGGATCAAGTCCTGATTGTGTTCACCGTCCATGACAAACCGTAATTGACCCAATCAAGTGAACAAGTCAATCATTTTCAGCACATGGGTTTGCACAGGTGAACCCTCACTCATCCATGCTCGGAACAACTGCTTCGATATCTCGTATCAAGCTGCCCTACTTTGCTCTCTATAAAGCTCCTTTAGATTGAACAATATGGACTGAGGTTCCATACTTTTATGTTGCCTTTAGAGCTCGTTGCTCATCGAGGCCAACATGATGCACCTGATAGTTGTACTATCATTTTGCCACATTCTCTGTGTGGCAATTTTCTCCTCTGATGCATCTTCTTCGATCACCACTGGATCCGGAGAATCAAGTATATATGAAAGCTTCTCCTGAGTCAAAAGAATCCTCAGGTTCCTCAGCCAGTCCACATAATTTGGACCAGTTAACTTGTTGGCATCCAAGATGCCCCTTAGTGATAAGTTTGAAGCCATATTTAATTAAAGAACAATATTATCAGACCACTCAATGATGACATTTATAACTAGATAAGGACTTTATATCTAATTATGTCTCCCACTATTTTCTTCGAATACCATAACCCTCAACTATGGTAAGCGAGAAACCTTCCCAGTTTCTTTAGTGGGGTTGAGATCCTGATTCCTCATTAGTGCCTTGTATCACACAACAAACACTAATGAGTTCAAAGGTAGGACAACCTTTCCAATTGCAACCCGTACAATTCTCAACAATTATCTTTGCCTCTAAGACACTTATAGCCTTGTGTCATACAACAAACTATAATGTCTTAGTTTAGTCAAACCCTTCATTTCTATACAGCCATGATTGAACATTGTTGCCCTTGTGTCACACAACAAAGCAACAACTCCAATCATGCCATAAAGCACTAAGTGCACCAAGACAAATTTTATATCAAATCCTATAGTAGGCCTTGTGTCACACAACAAACCTACTATAGTCTTGACATGAATCTGGCTTAGCATGAAGGAAGGCATATTATAGCTTGCTTAACCAATCAGCATTACCAAAATAGGATTTAGATGTGACCAAATTGGCCAGGTGAGTGGGAGGGGTGAGGGGGTCCGCCCATTGCTATCCTTAGACACCAATTAAATTGGCCAGGTCAGACAACGAAACCAATTAAAAACCTCATTTCCTTTACCTTCCCAAAACCACTTGCCTAGACACCAATTGGCTGATCAAATCCTAATTGGTTTTGCATCTTGATTAAGTTTTTTGCTATGACTAAATATAATTTTGATAACGGGTTTGATGGTCTCAAAACACATTCTAAATTATCATGATTACTATGCTTATAACATATATAAACATGTAACATATCATCATAACATAACATCATAACATAACATGTTATGTTAAACAAGCATATTATAGCTAATATGCAAATCAAGTCATGATAGATACATAAAAATACCTTTCACCTCACTTTTTCATGGGATATGGCCACAACGGCACCCCTACATGCCATAGAAGACCCATTGAATGGGAGGAAAGGGCCTTTAAACCCTACTTGGCTCCTATGACCAGATGGCCATGGTGACTAACCCAATCCAAAGAAGTTACTTGGTTCAATCAACATGCATAATTTCATACTTGATATAATATCATGCTGTTGCCGCCTAGATCGCCTAGCCTGTAGCTTCTTACGTGGCCCGGGTTAGTGGACTCCCTGCTAGCATCACCGGGCTTGTCGGTCGGAGATGATCAAGGGAAACATAGTTGTAGTTATGGGGATGAAGGGGCTTGATACTGTGTCGTGGTCTTCCTGTGGGCCTCTCCGATGGAAAAAAACTTCACCGTATTGTCCCTCTATCGGGCAGACCTACAAAACAGGGAAGACCTATGCCAGGGATTTTGGTAGAGGCACTCCGACGATCAAGTGAGCGGGACGATCGAAGGAAATAAGAGACCTCTAAGGCTGAGAGCTTGGGGGACTCTCTGCTGCCAGAGGGTGATAATGAAGAGAGTGTGTTATTTCTTCCTTACCTCCCCTTACCTCTATGCCAGTTTTTGTGTAGACGAATGGCTCCTGTCATTCAGGGGAGGTGTGCTAGTCTTGATATAGACTTGTCACGCTAGGATAGCTTGTGAGGCCATGATGGGTTGGTGAACCTTCTTCTTCTGGGTGGTTCAAGAAGTTAGTGCAGGGGTATAGTACCTTGGGCATGGCACCATTCACTAGTTAGCAAAAACAGTAACTTAGGAAACTTAAATGCAAACCTTCCTTGCAGACGGCGTGCCATAGGATCCACGTGGAGGGGGATCCTTCGAAAGAGCACTGGGCCCATATGGATGGGCCCCTCGGGAAATGCACCGGGCCCACATGAATGAGATCGAACTGCATGGTGTACCCGATGATCGAGCTGGGATGAGATGCCAAAATGCCGAGCCGACTGGGATAAGGCTCCAGGCTGCCATGCAGGCACGCAGACTGAGGGAAGGCCCGTGGGGGCCTTCATGCATGCTGATCGAGACGAGGTGCAAGGCCCCGTGCATGTGGATGCGAACCCACATGCTGCGAACCCACACGCTGCCCCTGGTCGAAACCAGACTGCGGGAGGGTGGAGCCGGACCGCGGGCATGCCGGGGTGCAGAGCAGGTGTGGACGGAACTAGGCACCACGCGGGGGTGCCGAACTGGGTGCCACACGGGCGTGTCGAGCTGGGCGCCATGCGGGTAGAGCCAAGCATGTGGGCCAAAGTCGAAGGAGCAGACCCGTGGGCATGACACCGCCGAGACGAGGTCCCACCGGGCAGAGGTGTGGGCGCACCAGGCGAGCATGCCGTAGTGCCGAGCTAGGGGAGCCGGGGCTCGGTGGCCTTGGCCTCTCGCATGCAGACGGACAGGGCAGGGCGCAGGGGCGCGCTGCCTTGTGCGTGTCGCACCGGGGGTGTCGTGCTGGGTGCACCGGCGAGGTCAGCAAGCTAGAGGACCCAGGGCTCGGTGGCCTTAGCCTCCCATAGGTAGACGGAGTGGGGCGCAGGGGCGCGCTACCCTGGGCGTGCCACGCCAGGGGTGCCGCACTGGGTGTGCAGGCGAGGTCGGGCGAGCCAGAGGACCCGGGGCTCGGAGGTGAGCTACGCTGCGGGCGAGGTCGGGTGGAGCCAGAGGCGCCGGAGCTTAGAGACGTGGCCTCCCACGGGCGAACTGGGTGCCAGCTCGAGCTGAAGCCTCCCGCGAGCCTCCCATATGCTGACTGGGTACCGGCCTGAGTGGAAGCCAGAGGCACCGGAGCTCGGAGACGTGGCCTCCCGCGGGCGAACTGGGTGCCGGCTCGGGCGGAAGCCTCCCGCGAGCCTCCCATAGGCTGACTGGGTGCTGGCCTGAGCGAAAGCCGGAGTGGGCTGGTGCCGGAGCGGCAGAGCTGAGGCGGGCACGCGGGCTCGCCGGCATGGGATCGCGCTAGACTGGATGGAGGCGAGGCACTGCCATGGTACAAGCATGCGCATGGGCAGTGCAGAGCCATTCGCGCCTCCCTTGCGTGCAGACCGAGGATGGTGTAGAGCTGGGCTGGCACGGGCTCGCGCCCCCTTGCGTGCCCGCAGGATGAAGTCGTGCGAAGGCTGGGCTGGAGCGTGGCCGCTTCTCGGTGGTGCTTGGACCATGCGGAGCAGAGCTGGACTGATATGGAGAGCTTTGTGGGCCGGAATGGGTTGCCCTTCATGCCTGCAGGGCTCCAGGCAAGGCTGCTGAGCTACCGACCTGGTCGAGGTGCTATCTTGGTTGAAGCGGGATAGCCGAGTTGCCGACCTAACCTGGTTGAAGTGACGGGCCGAGCTGCCGACCTGACCTCCACAGGGACTGATTTCTTCAAGTGGTCCTACCATTGTGGCAGGGCTGAATGGGTTGGTTACTACTGTAACACATGCATTTCAAAAAAAATTAAAATTAAACATATTACCTTAGTATGCAAAATTTCATACAATTGCATTATCATGTCATTTCATAAAGAAACCATAAATCATGTATATGAATTTGGTCGGGTCGACTCGACAGGGTTCGGATTGGCTCGGATAATGGAATTTCATAAAACTCCAAAATTGGTTCATAACTAGTATGCCACAAGGATGGCTTTGATACCATTGATGGGAATTCTCTCAGGGTGCCAAGAATCATGCAGCATGCAGAAGTGAATTTCAAAATAAAAAATTCAAAGCATAAAACCCTAATTGGCTAGAAAACCCTAATTCCCAGGAATCCCTTATGCAAAACCAATTAAGGAAACATAAATGGAGTCAGAAAAATATACCTGGATCGTTGAAATCCAATCCTTTCCATGAGGCTCACAAGTGCAAGCCCTCCAACGGTGATCCACACAGGAATCAAACCTAGAAACCTCTCCCTTGTAGGTTGCTTGATCAATTGGAACTCTTTCGATGGACTTCTTCTTTCAGCAGCCTCTCCTTCCTTGCTTAGACCTACGCCCTCCAATAGAGCACTCTAAGCCCTCTCCAAAATCTCTCTTCTCTCTTTCTATCATTTCTTAATTCTCTTCCTAAATCCCTATTTTAAAATGACAGACTTGTCTTAAAGGAAGACCTATGTCCTAACAAGGGAAGGAAGAGATAAGGTGGATAGATGTAAGAGTGTAAAAAAGAAACCAAAATATGATACCATCGGAACAAATACCGATGTCTATTTATAGGAGAGGAGGAGGCACTAGATAAGCCTTCTCATCAGCCTTTGATTTATCCAAACATAGATCAAATAAGACCCTTCACTAAGAAAGAGTCTTATCATGAAACACCATGTCCCTTTATGCGCCAACCGCGTAACTCAAGTCCCTTCAATTTTGAAGTATCGGTGATTCAAAAGGACTTAAAGCAGAAGGACTCTGCTTACTTGAATTTGCGCTAAAGTGAAGAGACATGACTCTTCACTTTGCACCAACTTCTCCATGCCATATGACACCCTTGACCTAGTCAAAATATATGCAATATGGGTATCATATAGAAGGGCATTAAGTCTACTTTCCAACCATATAATTTATTTTTAGATTGGAGGTCAATTGGTCTTTGTGCGCCCATTTGAATGCAGAGGCATCACTTAGGCATCAAGAGTCCCATACCTTTTGGACTCTTCATATATGGTACATAAAATGTCCAAAAAATATAAGATAAAATCTGATAAATTCATCCCACTTAGGACTCAACCTAATCTAGGTCTCCCATAAATTGGTTAGTCCATTTAACAACCTTTCAGAACCAATTCAATTGGATTAGGAGATTAGGTCAGCCTACACATGCTAGTGTGCAATCTAGCTAACCAATTAGGATCCCTTGACCCTAATAAAATGTCAACTGAGTTCCTAGGCTGACTCCATAATGTGTGTGACCCATTGGATTCCATATCTAGCCTGCAGTAGGTTTAGGTTTGAGCCAATCGATCCAATCGAACCCGATTGAACTAATTAGGTCAAATTGGCTCACCTAATTGTCCTATTCGAATCACACATCGAATTGACTCATGAAACCAAATCAATTGGTTCATGAAAACCTACAAGACAAGTTTGACATCTAGCAATGTGTCATGCCTACCCGAAAGATGAGAAATTTGGTAGAAATTATCAAAGTACCCTTCAGTAGTAACTTACAGTGCAATTCAATCTTTCGATTTCCCATTATCCTAATTAAGTGATAGGTATGGATATATGTCAAACCCTAACACTTAATCATATCGAATCTCATCTCATCTCAATCATGAGGAATTAACTGATGACTGATTAGAAACCAATTCTAATCTCATCCTGCTTTGATCAAAGGCTCCTTGAGTCACTCATCGAAGAGATTGCATAGGATAACAATTCCTTTCACTAGGAAAGATCGATTCCTTGTTGGTCCACTCACATCCTTCGTACACCTTCCACCATACCTAGAACACCCCATACATGTCATAATGGCATGAATGAGTATGAACCAATGTATGGCTTAGTATGCACAAGGAACCATAGTGATCTCAGGTCTAAAGATCATATGCACAACTTCTACTCTAAGATCTATATTTTGACAAGTAGTAAGACTTCCATAAGATAGTCCTAGTGCAGATCAGTCCAGTGTACTCAACCCTGATGAGCACCCTTATCC
Organism: Areca catechu; assembly: GCA_021397845.1. Lineage (NCBI taxonomy): Eukaryota > Viridiplantae > Streptophyta > Magnoliopsida > Arecales > Arecaceae > Areca > Areca catechu. The sequence continues at coordinate 77,459,430 of CM038044.1, read as the reverse complement.
TTGTATTAGTGTCTTTATACAAGTGGTTGTGAGATCAACCACCCTCATCAACTGAGCATATATAGGATAAGCTAGTCTTTCCAGATTTATCGATCCTCGAATCGATGGTCCAATGACTAGGAACATTTTAGATTAGGGTTTATAGAAATTAGGTCTCACTATTATTTTATCGTAACCCTAATTCCATTGCCCTACTCTATGGGGTTCATCATAATCAATAAAAACATGACATAGCAGTATATGATGAATCAAATACCTTTATTAATATGAAAAATATGTCATATACGAGCTGGAAGTTTATAAAAAGGCCCTCATAAAGATTGGCTCTTAGGATACTTTTCTATTAGATTTCTCAATCTTAGATATACTATCTTTTCATGAATTTTGTACTGATTCCTCTCTAAGTCATCCTCTATTATACTGTTATTTTCCCCATATTTTATAGAAAATAAAAAATAAAAAAATTAGCAAAACAAAAACCCTAACCATAAATTGGATCTTTCTACACATAGTTAGAAACCCTTGGTTTTGCATCATCATACCATTTTTGTTTTGCATGAAATTTGATAGGAATCATCCACAAGCAAACTCCTCTGTCTGCAAATCTTTGAGATTTTTCTTGTTGTGAAATCCATGTTAATTTCTGCATCAAATCTGAACAAAAAAACTTCAATTTCTGCTAATTCTGCATACTTGACTTGATCAAACCTAATCATCTACCAAACCCCTCCCAACCTAAGCTAATTTTGTTTGACTACTTAACCAACTCAAATTTAAATTTCCACCTCATAAAAAGAGATAAAAAATTTTATTTTTTGTTTTGTTATTAAATTGCATCAGGTTCATTGATTGTGCATCATTTTATTTAAAGTAATCTTAAGGGCAATTTTTTATCTCAGATCAGGGTAGGATTTCATCACATATTCTGGGCCCAAAACAACCACCTTGCATATGTACCCAAATCTTAATTAAAATCAACTAGCAACCTAATAGATTTAGGGACACCAACAAGTCAAGTTTGAGTCATGTGGGTAAACTAGTGCATTCAAGTCCTCAACTATTACTGAAAACTGGTGTCTAAGGCTAGAGGTCCAAAGGCAAATGCCCTAAGTGGATTGGTGGTTATTTAATTAGGACCTTGTCATAGGCAGGGGGAGCCTCCCACCACCCCACCTCTTACCTGGCCAATGGAAGGATTAGTTATTGAGTTGGGTGTAAGTTGAGTCGACCCATTCCACTTTGACTTTAGGTCTTGCAAATCCTAGAACATGCTAACCCTTGTGTGCTTGACCGCATCATCATCCCTTGATTGATTGATTGCATGACCACTAGGTCAGGAGCCTAGTATCATCAGCCTAAACCCCAACCCAGCTTAACCATGGACAATGGTTTTGGTGCTCAACTGAGGGCCATTACTGATTAGTTAGCCCAATTAACCACCCAAATGAACCAGATGAACCATAATCGTAATCAATTGACCAACAGATTTGACCAGGTAGAAAACTGATTAGGAACCATAGAGAGAACTTAAGAGTCCAACACTGAACCTGATCCCAAGTTACCCCTTCCCCCACCTCCTAACCTTAGAAGAGCCCAACACCTTGACCCAATCCTGGAGCCCTATTCTAGAAGAGCCTCATGCCCTGACCCTTTCCAGGAACCCAACTGTAGAAGGCCCCACCATGAAGTTTTTGATCAGGATGAGAGAGCCATAAAGAACATTTGGGTAGATGCACCCACATTTGATGGCAGTCTAGATTCTAAGGTCTACATAGATTGGGAAGGAGACATTGACTATTATTTTGAATGGTATGACATTAGTGAGGAGAGGAAGTATAAATTTGTCAAAATGAGGTTAGTTCGTCAGGCTAGGCTACATTGGGCCAACCTTAAGCATGCTGAGGAGTGCCCTGGTGAGAGGAGCGAGTAGAGTGGTACAGGGTCTGGGCCCTTGATGAAGTACTCTTTTCAGGGGGCACAGGCGACGTGCCATAGGGTATGGAGCCCCGATAGAGCACACCCTTATAAAAGGTGCAAACAGTGTGCTACAGGGCCTGGAGCCCCGGTGGAGCACATCCTAGTAGAGGGTGCAGACGGTGTGCCACATGGCCTGGAGCCCTAGTGGGCCACCACCATCGAAGAGGGTTCGACTCCTTGAGAGTCATAGTGGGTTCAGCGGGGATGGCGACATCATGCATTGGGGTCACCATCGAGCCCCTCTCTAGGGGCCGCCCCTTGAGGGAGCATGCCCCTTTCCCCCCACCAATCCTATCACCTCGACCAGAGGGTCTTTATTGCCTTCGACATTCCTCAGCAGGAGCTCGGCCTTGGATGGGAGCTCACCTTGGATGGGAGCTTGACCTCGACTGAGAGCTCACCTTAGATGGGAGCTTGACCTCGGATGGGAGCTCAACCTCGACTGAGGGCTTACCTAGAGCAGGAGCTCGACCTTGGATGAGAGCTCGACTTTAATCGGGAGATCACCTCGAATGAGAGCTCGACCTCAAATGAGAGCTCGACCTCAAATGAGAGCTCGACCTCAAATGAGAGCTCGACCTCAACTTAGGGCTCACCTCAGATGAGACCTCAACTTAGGGCTTACCTTTGATGAGAGCTCAACCTCGGATGGGAGCTCGACCTCAATCAGGAGATCACCTTGGACAAGAGCTCAACCTCGAACGGGAGCATGACCTTAGCTAAGGGCTCGACCTCAGACGGGAGCCCGACCTCGATCAGGAGCTCACCTCAGCAGGAGCTCGACCTTGGATGGGAGCTCACCTTGGATGGGAGCTCGACCTTAGATAGGAGCTTGACCTCGACTGAGGGCTTACCTTAGATGGGAGCTTAACCTCGGATGGGAGCTTAACCTCGACTGAGGGCTCACCTAAAGCAGGAGCTCAACCTTGGATGGGAGCTCGACCTTAATCAGGAGATCACCTTGAATGAGAGCTCGACCTCAAATGAGAGCTCGACCTCAACTGAGGGATCACCTCAGATGAGAGCTCAATCTCAGACGGGAGCTCGACCTCAATCGGGAGATCAACTCGGACAAGAGCTCGACCTCGAATGGGAGCTCGACCTCAGCTAAGGGCTCGACCTCGGATGAGAGCCCGACCTCGATCAGGAGCTCACTTTGATGGGAGTTTGACCTCGATTGAGGGCTCGACCTCGAACGGGAGCCCGACCTCGGTGATCTCACCTGCCACCTCAAATGCTAGCTATGTCTGATATGGACTCCACATCAGCAGTTTGCCATGTCAGATGCCTTCATGTCATTAGGCCACCATATCAGATACCCCCCCTCTCGAGTCTAGAGTGTGAGGCATCCCCTTGAGCTTGGGAAGAGGAGAGTAATGACATCATTGACATGGAAGAGATTGTGCCTGGATCATTTAATGCCCTGATCACCGATGGTTTGTAGATCGTGCCCCGTGCTAATTGAGAGATGCCATTATAGTAGGCATGGTGGCCCGCCATTATGGTTACACCCCGTCTGGTGCAGTTGCATGCAAATTGAAGCATCTCGTGTAGTGAAGATCGACACGTGCCTAAGATCCATTGGCTATGGGAGTGGAGATGATGCGGGATGACTCTAAGAATGCTAAATATGCAGTAAAAGTAGTAAATAAATTTTTTGTCATTTTTAGATTTAGGTGTGATGGCTAATTTCTCAAAGCAAAGTAAAGAACTAGCAGGTATTCAGCAATTCTAAGAATCAACTTATCGCAGGCTGAATCATGCAAGATAACTAAAAGACAGGACTTGAAAATTGAGGAATTCTCGATTTAGGAAAGTTAACTTCAAGCAAATCAGATAATAAGAGAAGGGAATGTTTCATACCAGTCAGAAATTGAAATCCAATAGTAGAAGAGATCACTCACAACTCTGATCGGAGCCTGGAAGAAGAAGCCTTATTTCCCTTGAATCTGATGGCTGATCTGGGTAGTCCGGGCAGCAAGGAAGGCCTCCTCAGGGGAGGGGAAGCACCTCGGGGATCTTATAAAATATCAAGGGTCAATCAAAATAGTAAGTAAGAAAAAGAAAGGAAACTAGGTTTAGAAGAAATCAAGTTAGGGATTAGAAGGTGGGCTGTTTGAAGCTTGTTGAAGATCTCCTTGCTTGGTGGCCTAGGGCACTCCTTCTTGGATGTGTGAAGGCTTGGATGGTAGTGATTTAGGGCATGGAAGGATGCTAGGTCAGCAAGAAATTCATCCAAGCACAAGAACACAAACAAAAGAACCAAAACAAAACACCAACACAAGGCAATAACTCAAAATTTCAATAAGTTGTATTCATAAGAAAGAGATGCTTACAAGAGGGGAAGGGGTGGGGTATTTATAGAGTTCCCATGCCCTCACTAACCATGGTTACACTTGGGTTACAAGTCCTCTTCCAATCCTTTCCTAGCTAGGTTAGAATTACAAAGTTTAAAAGGATTAAAAATCCCAACTAGGTTAGGAATAAACTTTGTCTTCTCCTTCTTCTCTTCAACTTGGACTTGGTCAAACCTCTTTGGATGTGGTCAACACTTCAAGGATGCCTAGGGGGCATGTTGGGCCTCTAGAAGCTGGGGTGGCTTGATAGCCTGGTAGTAGGAATATTTCCTAGAATCTTGCTTTTTAAGGGCTTGGGCTTCGCACCTGGGCATGATTTGTTTGGGCTGGGATGCAGGTGGACCTCTGAAATTATTGATGCCCTAGTTTAGGAATATGCTTTAGCATTTGGGGAGGAATCTAGGCATCTAGAGGACATCTGGAAAGAATAAGGGTTTCTGGAAACATCTTGGATTCTGGGTTGTTATATAAAATCCAATGGGCTGATGTAGCGGCCTCTGACTCCTGGATGTGGCCTGGTGGAACTCCAAAATAGGGTGACCTCCTCTCTTGTATAAAAGTCGGGCTCATACTAGACTCATAATTGATGTACAGGACTCAAAATACTGACTAGGTTAAGGGTTGAGACAAATCAACTAACCTCAACTTATTACAGGACTCAATTCTAGTTGATTACAAAATTTGATACATGGCTAGGTAACCAAATATGGCCCAGTAATCTGTGTCTGATCCTGGTGCCCCCACCAATTCTCCCGGGATGGGAGGAACTCGACCCCGTTGAGTGTGGGATAACTTGGCTCTCATAGTGCTCGAGTAGGTCTGGGTTGAGGTACTGCAGATCCTCATGGGTGATCCATGAGTCCTCTGATTCTGGCCGACCTTACCACCGGACCAAGTACCTTTGATAGCCACGATTTCGGGTATATATGGCTTGATCATCCAGGATTCTCTCGATTTTTTTCTCACTATTTGGCCAATTGGTTGGTGGACACTCTGGGGCAGGCTCACTCTCAAGGGAAGGGATAGGTCCAAAAGGGTCACTGGGAATCGCTGCTGGCTCTCTATACTCTACAAGATCTGAGATGTTGAAGGTGGAACTAATGCCTAAGTCGGGTGGTAACTCAAGCACATAGGCATTGGGTCCAACTCTCTTGATTATCTTAAATGGGCCAGCTCCGCGAGCATGAAGTTTTTTTATGGTCCCTGGAGGGAATCGTTCAGGTCTAAGCCTGATCAACACAAAATCCCGTGTAGAAAATTCTTTAGCTCTTTTTCGAGAATTAGCCAAGTTCTTATATAGTTCATTACTTAGGTTTATCTTTTGGCTAATTTCTTTATGCAGCTCCCTAACATGCTGTGCAAAAGACTCAACTGACTCAGAAACTCATGCATGTGAGGGTAAGGGAAATTAGATCAAGAGGTTTATTGGGTTTGTAACTATGCACAACCTCAAAAGGACTCTTCCATATGGACCTATTAACAGAACTATTGTAAGCAAATTCAGCTCGGGATAATAATAGGTCCCAATTTCCCGTGTGTTCACCTACAAGGCATCTAAGAAGGTTTTCTAAACTTCTGTTCACTACCTCGGTTTGACCATCAGTCTGTGGGTGGTAAGCGGTGGAAAATTTTAATTTGGTTTCTAATAAGTGACAAAGGGTCTTCCAAAAGTAACTGGAAAAGCGAACATCCCTATCTGACACTATTGTCTTAGGTAATCTATGTAGTCTAACCACCTGGTCAAGGAAAAGATGGGCTACGCTAGATGCATCAAAGGTTTGAGAGTAAGGTATAAAATGGGCCATTTTAGAAAACTATCGACCACTACAAATATTGAATTATGTTTCCTAAGGGTCTTAGGTAGGCCTTAAACAAAGTCTATGCTTAAGTCCTGCCATGGATGGTCTGGTATGGGTAGAGGGGTATATAATCCAGTATTTTGTTTCTGCTGTTTTGCAACAACACAGTAGATCTTAAACCCGACTTCCAAGGTGGCATGACTTGTCTTCCAAGGTGGCATGGTGCTTTGATGATGTGGTGCTCCAAGTAGTTGGTGAAGTTGGTTGCACTCATTCTTGCTTAATTGAAGCCCAATGCAAGTAGATCTTAAACCCGACTCAATACAAGCCAATTTAACTCTAATTGGACCCAAATTAAAATAAAACAGGACTCAATTATTCAAATAAAAATAAATACATGACTCATAGACTTATTATAGGACTTAAATTTCTAGTCTTCTATCCATAAAGAACTTGGCATTAGTTGAAGCCTCTTCCTAAGCCTGGTGCCCACACCAATTCTCCCTGGGTGGGAGGAACTTGACCCTGTAGAGTAAGGATCGGTTTGACTGTGGTATTTTTCTAGTAAATCTGGGTCAATTTGTTGTAGATCCTCTCGGGTGATCCAGGAGTCTTTAGATTCTGGTCGGCCATGCTAATGAACTAGATAACGTTGATAACCCTTATTTCTAGTAGTAATCACTTGGTCATCCAAGATATGTTCAATCTTGTCTCTCCGGTCTGGTGGACACTCAGGTAGGGTTTCACTCTCAAAAGCAGGGTGAAGTCCAAAAGGCACACTAGGAATTAATGCCAGTTCTTTAAATTCTTTCAGATCAGAAATATTAAATGTGGAGCTAATGCCATAATCGGGTGGTAACTCTAGCACATATGTATTAGATCCAATTTTCTTAATTATTTTGAAAGGTCTAGCTGCCCGGGCATGCAATTTCTTCATAGTTCCCGGTGGAAACCTTTCAGGTCTAAGTTTTATCATGACAGAGTCCCCTTCATTAAATTATTTTATTCATTTACGTGAATCAGCCATATGCTTATAAACTTCATTACTTATTTGAATTTTCTTACTAATTTCTTTATGTAATTCTTTAAGATGCTGTGCATATGACTCGGCAGACTCAGACATTCGTGCATGTGTGGGTAATGGAATGAGGTCGATAGGTCTCCCAGGTCTGTAACCTTGGACAATCTCAATGGGACTTTTACCAGTAGACTTATTAACTGAGCTGTTGTAGGCGAATTCAGCACGAGGTAGAAGCAAATCCCAGTTTCCCAGACTCTCTCCAACAAGGCACCTCAATAAGTTCCCTGGACTTCTATTTACAACTTCGATTTGTCCATCAGTCTGAGGGTGGTAAGCAGTTGAGAATTTTAGTTTTGTTCCTAGTAGGTGCCAGAGAGGATTCCAAAAATAGCTTGTGGAACATACATCCCTATCAGAAACAATGGTCTTAGGTAACCCATGTAACTTGACTACTTGATCGAGAAAAAGCTTGGCTACCCTGGAGGCATCAAAAGTTTGGGAACAGGGTATAAAATGGGCTATTTTTGAAAATCTGTCGACCACTACAAAGATTGAATCGTGCTTTCTAAGGGTCTTGGGAAGTCCTAAATTGAAGTCCATGTAAGGGTTTTGGTGACCAGGGCGGAAGCGTGGATTTCAAAAATTTATTATGAAACCACTACCAAACCCTTAACCCAAGACCTCCTTACTAGGAATTAAAACATACAAACATGTATATATAATATAAACTAGAGTTTAGGCACCAACCTAAACTGCTAGTATCCAATCCGATGAAGAAAACCCTGATTCAGCCTTCTTCTCCACCAGGTGCCCAAACGTTCACCCTCCAGCGGTGATCCACACGAAACTCGGACTAAGGAAGAACTCCTTCAAGTTGCTTGGAGAAGTGGAACTCTTTCGGCAGCCTTTGGTCTATTGACCACTGTAAGACACCTTGTCCTACTGTAGGGCACTAAAGACACTTTCCTAAACCACTCTTGGTTTTAGGACAACCCTCCTCTAGGATCCCTTAGGCTTATATCCTAAAACAAAGCCTTGTCCTATTAGAAAAGACCTTGTTTTAACAAGACAAGTTTTGTCTTAAAGAAAGAAGGAGGGAGAGAGAGACACTCAGAATAATACTTCGATGGAATTCTTATATCATACTCATTTCACCACCCCCTATTTATAGATACAAGAGGGTCATGTGATATGTACTCCCATCAACTTATCAGATATGATTTTTCAAGACTGAAGAGAAGTTATCTGGCTTGAAAAATCATATCTATTAAGCCCATTCATGCACTGAAGGCCTTATTCACATCCCTTCTTTTATCTGGACGAATTCTCACTTGCCACATGTCAATTACCAGTCCCTAGGAAGCCAAGAGGCACCTCTTCAATCTTCAAATATCGAAGATTATGAAGAGTCCTGATAGCAGAAGGACTCTCCATCAGAACCGCGTGCCACATGAAGAGTTGCGACTCTTCATGCACCGCGCGCGCCATCCTTCTTCCATGCAAATTTCAAAGAATGTTGATTAGTAAAAACATAGGCAATATGGGTGTCATTAGAAAGAGCATAAAATTTCCTTTTTGACCATATAAATTATATTCAAATCAGAGATCTATAGCTCATTCTATGCCCTTTTGAAGTTAAGGTATCATTTAGGTACCAAGAGTCTCATGCCATTGGGACTCTTCATGTATGGCACCTAAAATGCTCTTAAATCCAAATTAAAATTAGATTTAGCTCTGATTAGGCTAGCCCCACTTAGGACTCAACCTAATTTAGATTTCCCATAATTAGGTTAGCCCAATTAGCAAGCAACCGGACCCAATCCAATTGGATTAAGAATTTGGTTAGCCTACATATGCTAGTATGTAATCTGGCTAACCAATTAGGATCCTATGACCCTAATTAAATCATGAATGACTTCCTTGGCCAAATCTCTATTATGTGTGACCCATTGGGTTCTAGTGTGGACACCAGTAAAGAACTTCAATCATTATGGATTGACTCATAAAGCAGCACACTCAGCCTCCTCAACATGCCAATCCGATTTGAGCATCGGAGAGTATTTTTTGCTACTTGGAATAATTACTAGAGGGAATCTACTTATTTGGAATCAGTCCAGTTATCTAGGATAAAGCAAGTCATTGGAATAAACAAATCCTCATCCTAGTTGGAAAGCCACAACAGCACCAACTCACCTAGCCACGTCATCACCAACTCACTTAGCCACATCATCACCAAGTGGCACCATGAAGAAGGCCAACAATTTTCAAATGTCATTTCAAGTGGGCGACCAAGGTTAATTCAATTTGGCCGGCCAACCCCCTTCCACATTTCATGTAACAAGTTTCCCCCATATCCTCCAACCTTCCTTGTATCTCTCCTTGATTTCGGGATTTTCAAAAGGGATTGAAAGGCTATTAAAAGACCTCTTCATCTCCCATTGTAAGGGGACGCCTATTTTTTGATGAGAAAATGAAATGAATTTGCATTTGTTTGTGAAGAATGTTTGTAGTATTTTAAGTGCTTCTTCTTTGGGCGTGTGACATCTCCATCTCAAGCCAACAAGTCTCAGCATCAAGCCTTCGCCATCCAAGGATTCATCCCTCCATCAAAGATCATTTGTCTCCTTGATTTCTTGCCTCCTAACTTTGTTTTGATGTCTTTTCAAATTAGTCCAAACCTAATCCATTCTCTGTGCAGGGTCCTTCTACGATTCGAAGTCCATGAGGAGGTCACTTGCCATAAGATCAATTACAACTGGAGCCTGTTTCTTTGGAATACTAATCTTTACTTCCAGGGTTAGTTCATTCGAGTGTTTCAACGGAACTACATCAACAAGGGAGTGATCATCGTGGGTAATGAATACATCCTAATATCTTAAGTCTGAATTATTGAAGGTATTCTCCTAGGTTTAAGATTCATAATCATTTAATCCTAATCTTCTCTAGGACTATTTAGCTACATCATGGCATAGATTTAAAGTTTCATGTTCTTTCCATAGTTGCACCTTAGTACTCTTTATCTAGGATATTAGTGAATGTTAATAGATTTCATTGCTCAAATATTTCAATCCATTAACTAGATTGCATCATCCTCATCATACCGCATCATTTTGGTATCAGAGCATGGTTGGATTAGGGTAGGATTTGCATAGATGCTGAAATTCATTGTTTGCTGGAATTCTGCATATAGAGTTTTTAATATCTTGCATAGCCTGTTAAGTGTTTGCATAAATGCATGTTAAATACAAAGGTGAAATCAGGTTGTCCTACTATAAAGGGGAATCCTTATAGTGTAAGGTTATCCTATCTTGGTCATTTCCATTGTTAGCATAGATTAATTTCTCAATTATTTTACTTGCTGGAATTTTCTGAATCTGTACATATATGGTCTGATAAATAAATTATTTTTCTCAGCACAGAACTCAGAATTTAGTGATTCCTACTTTGTTAGATCCGTTATAATTGATAGAAATTTTCATAATTTTTTTAGAATTTTTAGTTAACTGTAGAATTTTCGAGCTGTGATTTAGTACTGTTATGTCTAAAATTCCAGTAGAGTTAATTTTCAGCATGGTTGTGTGCATTCATCTTAACTCAATTAAGGGCACCAATATAACATGGGGGCAGGATTGATCACCTGTCCTTATCCCAAGAACAACAACCCTCATTGTGCATCGAACCCAATCCCCTAATTAAAATTGAGTAGAACCTTAATTGCCTTAGTGGGTTAGGGACATCAATTGGTCGAGTCCTGGTTAGTGTCAAGTCATTGTGTCAACTAGTCTTGTATATGCCTTATTACTTGGTGACTAGGATTGGAACTAAGGGCTTGGGTGCTGATCCATCTACCGGGCCAATTCCATCGGGCCTAGGTAGGCCAAAGAAGGGATCTCACACTCCCCTTGTTTTGACACCAGGCCAAGTGTAGAGTTACTACAATCTAGTTTGCCATCTTGATTAGGCAACTAGTTTGGGACTCTAGGTCTAGTTCAAGTCAATTGGGACAAGCTTGTGCAACCAATTCTTCACCTATTATTTGAAGCTAGTGTCAAGGATCGAGGTTAAGTGGTTAAGCCTAAGCGATTCTTGTGATTTTTTTCTAATTAGGTCCCAGCAAGAGCTGGGGAAACCTCCCACAGACCCACCTCCTGATTGGCCAGTGGAAAAGAGTAGTTGTTGGTTTGATTGTACCTAGCCAAGTCAGTTTATTTGAGCTAACAGGTATAGAAAACCTTAGCCTGAGTTTGAGTCCACTTGCATGCATGACAACTAGAGCAGGGACATCATATTCACTAACCAAAGCCCAGTCTAGTGTAGCCATGGACCAAAATCTTGGAAATCTGATTAAAGCCTTGAATGATCAAGTGGCCCAACTAAACAAAAATTTGACTGAGCAATTGGCCCAAACCAACCAGAATGTGGCCCAGACCAACCAGAGCATGAATGATCAGTTAGCCCACATCACAACTAGGTTGGATCAATTAGAAACTAGAACTCCTGGAGGAAACCATGAAGTCCAGAATGATCCCGAACCCGATCTTGAACCTGAGTTTGAAACACCAGTCAACCCTAGAAGGGTTCCACGCCAAAACCTTTTCCATGAGCCCAACCCTAGGAGACCTCAGCAAGACCATTTCTGTGAACCAAATCCTAGGGGGCCCAATCATGAGCAAGCCCATGAACCCAATCCAAGGAGAGTCTATCTTGAGCCCACTGATGAACCAAATGTCAGGAGACCCACTCCAATTCAGTTAGATCAAGATGATCGAGCCATAAAAAATGTTAGGTTGGAAGCACCCGTATTTGATGGAATCTTAGATCCAAAAATGTACATCAATTGGGAAGGAGAAATGGACCAGTACTTCGACTGGTATGACATGACCGAGGAAAGAAAATGAAAGTTTGCAAAACTGAAGTTGGTAAGACAATCTAGACTCTACTGGGAAAATGTTGAGCGATCATCTAGGCAAAGAGGTGATGTGCCTATAGTAACCTGGAGAGCGATGAAACTTAGGCTTAGGGAAAAATACCTTCCTATGTCCTACCACCAAAGACTCCTAGATCAATGGCAAAGACTTACTCAAGGAAATAGGAGTGTCGCAGAGTACATTGCCAAATTTGATGAATTTGTAATGAGGTGCAATGTTGATGAATCTGAGTCGGTGACCCTGTCTAGATTTAAAGCTGGACTGAGGGAAGAAATCTAGAAGGAATTATTCATGAGGGAAGTCCATGATCTAGAATTGGCCTATTAGATAGCTAGAGATGCTGAGAGATTTCATAGGAGTCCAGTTTATCGCAGACCCGACGCCTCTAGGACTAATGCACCTAATGAGCAGATAGGACCCAGTCAGTCGAGATTGAACCGACCCAATCCTAATGCACCAGTGACCCGTAGAGATGATAGGGGTAAAGCACCAGATGTTCCTCGAAACCCAAATCCCAATGCATGCTATAAATGCCAGAAAGTAGGTCACTTTGCAAGTCAGTGTCCCACTAGAGCCTTACACATAGGGGAAGTAGAAGGGGAAGTGGTGGGGACACCGGAGGTACCAGAATAAGACAGAGGCTTTTCAACCCTCTGTGAATTGATCAATAATTTATGAGTCCATCTGTAATAAGGGCTTAGCCCATCTGAGTCCTTTTTTTAGTTGTTGTTTGAGTCTTTTGAGTTGTTATTTTAGTTCTGTACTAGTCAGCTTATGTTGAGCTAGTTCAGTCCAATGCTAGTCCGCTCATGTTGAGCTAATTTTATTTTTTTGAGTCCTGTCCAAGCATACTGAAGACTCAAGACTATATCATACAAGTGAAGACCAAGTCCAACTAGATTGAAGACATGGAAGTATAGCCCAAGTCCAACCCAGCTTGAAGATTTGAAGACCCTAGGAGGAAAATTCAGGAAAACCCTGATTTCTTGCAGATGCCCAGATTCCCTTCCAGATGCCAAAGTATATTCATAGATAAGGGCATCCATGATTCCAGAGGTCCATCTGCATCCTAGCCCAAAGAAATCAAGCCCAGGTGCCAAGCCCAAGCCCCTAAGAAGCAAGATACTAGAAAATATTCCTGCTACCTGGCTACCAGGCCATCCCAGCTTCCAAAGGCCCAAACCCATGCACCCGAGGCCCTTTGGGCCGGCCCCTTGCTGCTCCTAGAAGCCCAACATGCCCCCCTAGGCGTCCTTGGAGTGTTGGCCAAGTCAAGAGAATTTTTAGGGATTTTTTCTACCTAATGTTTCCTTATTTTCTAGCTAGGGTTTGAGAGGGAAAAGGATTCTTATGTAAAGACTTATGTACCCTTATTTGGAGCCCAAGGTTAAGGGTCTATTTAAGGGACCCTAGCCTCTTGTATGAAACCTAATTTTTGATATGAATTAAAACCTTGAGTTCTTCTATTGAGTTGTGTGATACTCTGCTGTGTGCATAAAGGGGTTTGTGAGAGTTCTTCTTCCCGGTGTTTGCAATCATCTTCCTGCTGCCAACAAACCCTCCAGATCCCTGGACGCCCACTCCAAAAGAAGCCTTCCCTTGATGTTTTTCCTTTGTTTTCTTGTTCCTTTATGAATTTTCTAACCCCTGACAGGTTATTTGCAGGTCCCTGAGTTCCTACGAATCCAACGACTCCAGCCAAGCCTCAATCGGATCACCGAGCAGAAAGCCGGGTATCCGCGGGTCTTTGGCTCGGTTTTTCAGGCCGCATCCGTCGAGGAATGAGAGACCCCTTCGTTGCGATCTTCACAGATGTTGTCAGGTACACCCCTCTTCCTCCAGTAGTTTTATTGTAGGAGAACTTGCCCTAACCGAGGCTTCTCAGCCCCGGCGATCCTTCTTTTCTACTTTTCTAGGTCCTAATCAGCATGCTGATCTTCTAAAATTCATATAAAATTCCCTACAACTTATTTTAATCTAAAATTTGGGAATTTATCACTCAACCCCACATATAAAACGTACAAAAAAATTGCATGCATATTAGTCCCCCATTAGGAAGCCATAGAACCCCAAGATGAGTGTGAAGAGGAAATATACCAGGGGGATGAGAATTTGGCTGAGGAATATGAAGGTGAAGAAGTCCTGGTAGATCATGATCTTTTAGGAGTGGTTAGGTGTATCCTCACCCAAACCAAAGACCAAGAAGACTGGCGTAGGACTAGTATCCTACAGACTTTCATCAAGATAGGCGAGAAAGTGTGCAAGGTCATCTTAGATAGTGGTAGCTGTGTCAATGCCATATCCACCAACACAGTCAAAAACCTAGGATTGTCCACTATACCCCATCCTAATCCATATAAGGTATCCTGGATAGACTCAACCTTTATTCCCATCAAGTCTAGGTGCATAGTTACCATCCAGTTCCAGTCTTACCAAGAGAAAGTTTGGTGCGATGTTCTTCCAATGGGAGTTAGTAGTATCATTTTAGGATGATCATGGTTATACGATCATGACGTTATACTCTATGGTCGCTCTAATTCATGCTCGTTTACTCATAATGGGAAGAAGATTGTAATCCATTCTTCTCCACCTAAGGACCCAATTAAAAGAGGATCTAGCCAATTGAGAGATAAGACACAAGGGATAAATGTGATCACTACTAAAGAATTGGAGCAAGAGATTAGCAATGGTTCACCTGTTTGGGTTTTGACAACTAAGGAACATCAAGAGTCCTCCCCAAAAGAACAACCTCAGGAAGTCGTTAAAGTGCTAGATGAGTTTAAGGATGTTTTCCTTGATGAGTTACCCAACCAACTCCCATCCCTTAGGGACATCTAACATGCAATAGACTTAGTCCCTGGAGCGATCTTACCGAACCTTCCCCATTATAGAATGAACCCTACCGAACATCAAGAATTGCAACGACAAGTAGGAGAACTTCTTAGGAAAGGATTCATTAGGGAGAGTTTAAGCCCATGCGCAGTCCTAGCCTTACTCACCCCTAAGAAAGATGGCACGTGGAGGATGTGTGTCGATAGTCATGCCATAAATAAGATCACGGTGAAATATAGGTTTCCTATCCCCAGATTGGATGACATGCTAGATATGATGGCCAGTGAGACGATATTTTCTAAGATTGACCTGAAGAGCGGCTATCACCAAGTTAGGATTAGACCAGGGGATGAATGGAAGACTGTCTTTAAGACTAAGGATGGGTTATTTGAATGGGTAGTCATGCCTTTTGGACTATCAAACGCCCCTAGAACCTTTATGAGAATCATGACCCAGGTCCTACAATCCTTTATCGGAAAGTTTGTCGTTGTGTATTTTGATGACATCCTTATCTATAGTAGGACTATAGATGATCATTTGAACCATCTTCAGCAAGTATGTTTGGCACTTAGGAAGGATAATCTCTATGCCAATTTGAAGAAATGTGATTTTGTGACTACTAGAGTTATCTTTCTAGGATTTGTCGTAACCCCTGAAGGAGTACCTGTTGACCCTGAGAAGATTAGGGCAATTATAGACTGGCCAACACCCAATAATATTCATGAAGTAAGAAGTTTTCATGGCCTCGCTACATTTTACAGAAGATTTATTAGAGGATTTAGCACCATAGTTACTCCTATTACGGATTGCATTAGGAAAGGCAATTTTGAATGGACAAAAGCTACTGACAAGGCCTTCCTAAACATTAAGGACAGGATGACACAAGCACCGATCTTAAGATTACCCAATTTTTCTAAGATTTTTGAGGTAGCTTGTGATGCCTCTGGAGTAGGAATTGGAGGAGTCTTAAGTCAAGAAAATCATCTAGTGGCATTTTTTAGTGAAAAGCTGAATGAGGCTAGGATGAAATAGTCAACCTATGACAAGGAGTTATATGCGGTAGTTCAGGCTTTGAAATACTGGAGACACTATCTGCTACGGCAAGAGTTTGTCTTATTCTTGGATCATGAAGCCCTTAGGTTTCTTAGCTTCCAGAAAAAGTTGAACCCTAGGCATGCCAAGTGGGTAGAGTTTATCCAAGCCTATATCTTCGTCCTAAAGCATCGTGCGGGAACTGAGAATAAGGTTGCTGATGCCTTAAGTCGTAGAGCGTTGCTCTTAAATTCAGTCAGCACTGAAGTCATAGGTTTTGAAAGACTTAAGGAGGAATATGAAACCTGTCTGGATTTTGGTGAGATCTATCAAGCTTTACATCTAGGACCATCTAGCGATCATAGTGACTATACCCTTCTAGATGGTTATCTTTTTAAAGAAAACAGGCTCTATATTCCAAGAACCTCCTTAAGGGATTTTCTAGTTTGGGAGACACATGCTGGAGGTTTGGCTGGCAATTTTGGGCGAAACAAGACTATCTTAGCTATTGAGGAACAATTCTACTGGCCAGGCCTTAAGAGACAGGTAGCAAACCTTGTAGCCCAATGTAGGACATGTGCTGTTGCAAAACAGCAGAAACAGAATACCGGGTTATATACTCCTTTACCTATACCCGAGTGTCCATGGCAGGATCTTAGCATGGACTTTGTTCTAGGGTTACCCAAGATCATTAGAAAACATGATTCAATCTTTGTAGTGGTCGACCGATTTTCGAAGATGGCCCATTTCATACCCTGCTCCCAAACTTCTGATGCCTCTAGGGTAGCCAAGCTCTTTCTTGATCAAGTAGTCAGGCTACACAAGTTACCCAAAACCATTGTTTTTGATAGGGATGTCCATTTTACAAGTTACTTCTGGAAAACCCTTTGGCACCTATTAGGAACCAGACTGAAATTTTCAACTGCCTATCACCCCCAAACTGATGGATAGACCAAAGTTGTGAATAGAAGTCTAGGGAATTTGTTGAGATGTCTAGTGGGAGAAAGTCTAGGAAACTAGGATTTGTTATTACCTCGTGCTGAATTCGCATATAACAGTTCGGTCAATCGATCTACGGGCAAAAGTCCATTTGAAATAGTCCATGGTTACAAGCCTAGGAAGCCTTTAGATCTGATCCCACTACCCACAAATGCACAAGTTTCTGAGTCTGCTGAGTCCTATGCACAGCATATTAAGGATTTGCATCATGAAATAAACAAGAAAATTCACTTGAGCAATGAATCCTATAAACATAGGGCTAATTCACGAAAGAGAGTCAAGGAATTCTATGAGGGGGATCATGTAATGATTAAACTCAACCCTGAAAGATTCCTATCTGGGACTTTCAAGAAACTACATGCTCGCGGTATAGGCCCTTTTAAAGTCCTAAAGAAGATTAGATCTAATGCTTATATGTTAGAACTACCTTCTGACCTAGGTATTAACCCGACCTTCAATATTTCAGACTTGATAGAATATAAGGAACCCATGATGATACCTAGTGAGCCTTTTGAGCCTGACCATATTTTTGAGAGTGAACCTGTACCCGAGTGTCCACCAACAACCATTCCTCAAAAGTGAGAGAAAATTGAATAAATCCTGGATGATAAGATTGTCACTACCAGAAACAAGGATTACTATCGATATTTGGTCCATTGGCAAGGGAGACCAGAATCTGATAACTCTTGGATCATTAGAGAGGACCTGCAATGACTGGACCCGGACTTATTTGAACAGTATCAAAGCCAGGTTGGACCAAACTCGATAGGGTCGAGTTCTCGCCACCCCGAGAGATTTGGTGCGGACACCAGTAAAGAACTTCAATCATTATGGATTGACTCATAAAGCAGCACACTCAGCCTCCTCAACATGCCAATCCGATTTGAGCATCGAAGAGTATTTTTTGCTACTTGGAATAATTACTAGAGGGAATCTACTTATTTGGAATAAGTCCATTTATCCAGGATAAAGCAAGTCATTGGAATAAACAAATCCTCATCCTAGTTGGAAAGTCATGTCATCACCAACTAACCTAGCCATGTCATCACCAACTCACTTAGCCACATCATCACCAAGTGGCGCCATGAAGAAGGCCAACAATTTTCAAATGTCATTTCAAGTGGGCGACCAAGGTTAATTCAATTTGGCCGGCCAACCCCCTTCCACATTTCATGTAACAAGTTTCCCCCATATCCTCCAACCTTCCTTGTATCTCTCCTTGATTTCGGGATTTTCAAAAGGGATTGAAAGGCTATTAAAAGACCTCTTCATCTCCCATTATAAGGGGATGCCTATTTTTGATGAGGAAATGAAATGAATTTGCATTTGTTTGTGAAGAATGTTTGTAGTATTTTAAGTGCTTCTTCTTTGGGCGTGTGACATCTCCATCTCAAGCCAACAAGTCTCAGCGTCAAGCCTTCGCCATCCAAGGATTCATCCCTCCATCAAAGATCATTTATCTCCTTGATTTCTTGCCTCCTAACTTTGTTTTGATGTCTTTTCAAATTAGTCCAAACCTAATCCATTCTCTGTGCATGGTCCTTCTACGATTCAGAGTCCAAGAGGAGGTCACTTGCCATAAGATCAATTATGACTAGAGCCTATTTCTTTGGAATACTAATCTTTACTTCCAGGGTTAGTTCATTCGAGTGTTTCAACGGAACTACATCAACAAGGGAGTGATCATCGTGGGTAATGAATACATCCTAATATCTTAAGTCTGAATTATTGAAGGTATTCTCCTAGGTTTAAGATTCATAATCATTTAATTCTAATCTTCTCTAGGACTAATTAGCTACATCGTGGCATAGATTTAATGTTTCATGTTCTTTCCATAGTTGCACCTTAGTACTCTTTATTAAGGATATTAGTGAATGTTAATATGTTTCATTGCTCAAATATTTCAATCCATTAACTAGATTGCATCATCCTCATCATACCGCATCAGGTTCCACATTTAGCCAGCAGTAGGCTTAGGTTTGAGCCGATTCGATCCGATCGAACCCAATTGACCTAATTAGATCAAATTGGCTCACCTAATTGTCCAATTCGAATCACACATCGAATTGACTCATGAAACCAAATCAATTAGTTCATGAAGACCTACAAGACAAGATTGACATCTAGCAACGTGTCATGCCTACCCGGAAGATGAGGAATTTTGGTGGATTTACCAAAATACCCTTCAGTGGAGAGTTACCGGGCAATTCAGTCCTTCGATCTACTTGCACCCTGAATATGATTATGGATATGGATACTTGTCAAATCCAATTTCATATTCATTCCTTGCTCAATCTGATAATGATGATTCATTAATGAACCATTAGAAACTATTTCTAATGTTCATACTTTGATTAAAGATTTCCCGAATCTTCATTTGATTGAAATCATCTGGATGCGCTTCCCTCTTACTAGGGTTGATCGATTCCTTTTTGACCTACTCACAACCTACATATGTAATCCACCATACCCAGTATCACCCTATGCATGACTCAGTGTCATGATTGAGTGTGAACCAAAGTATGGATTCATGCATACAAGGTACCATGGCAGTCTCAGGTCAAAGGAGCACAAGCACTACTCCCACTATGAGAACTATCTATTTACAAACAGATAAGGTTCCATTAGATGTTCTCAAGCTGGATCCATTTAGTGAACTCATTCTCTAATGAGCACCCACATCCTAGTATTAGTGTCAAACACAAGTGACTATGAGATCAGTCACCCTCTTCATTAAGCATACATAGGATGTGCTGGTCTTACCGGACACATTGATCCCCTACTCAATATCCCATCGACCAGGAATATTCTAGATTTGGGTTTTAAGGCTTTAGGTCTCACTGGTATGATCTCATCATAACCCTAGAACCATAGCCCTAATCTATGGGGTTCATCATATCATAATAAAATTAATAAGACATAGCATATGATGAAAATAAAATGCCTTTATTAATTGATAATGTCAATACACTGGTTTGGGATACAAAAAAAAATCCCATCAAAATACAACATTTCGATTGGCCTTTAGGGCATAATCCTTTCAGTCCATGCTAAGATCCTGCCATGGACAATCCGGCTCAAGTAAAGGAGTGTATAACCCGGTGTTTTGTCTTTGATGTTTGGCAACTGCGCATGTCCTACATCCAGCAACAATATTGGCTACATGTCTCTTAAGGCCTGTCCAGTAAAATTTCTCCTCAAGTATCAATATGATCTTGTTTCTTCCAAAATGGCCAGCCAAACCTCCAGCAAGGGTTTTCCAAATTAAAAAGTCTCTCAGAGAAGTCTTTGGAACACAAAGCTTGTTTTCCTTAAACAGATAACCATCTAAAAGGGTGTACTCATTGTGGTCACTAGATAGTCCCAATTTCAAAGCTTGGTAAACTTCACTAAAGTCTAGACAGGTATCGTACTCATCCGTAAGTCTTTCAAATCCAATGACTTCAGTGCTAATCGAGTTCAGAAGTAGACCTCTACGACTTAATGCATCTGCTACCTTATTCTCAGTTCCGGTATGGTGTTTCAAGACAAGTGTATAGGCCTGGATGTATTCTACCCACTTAGCACGCATAGGTTCAGCTTTTTCTGGGAATTAAGGAATCTAAGGGCGTTGTGATCAGAAAATGGGACAAATTCATGTGGTAGTAGATAGTGCCTCCAGTATCTTAAAGCTTGCACTACCGCATAGAGCTTCTTATCATAGGTGGAATACATAAGCTTGGCTTCTTAAGATAGGTGCTTGTGTCATTTTCTTCTTAACATCTAGGAAGGCCCTATCAGTAGCTTTTGTCCATTCAAATTGGCCTTTCCTAATGCAATCCGTGATTGGCGCAACTATGGTACTAAACCCCCGAATGAATCTTCTATAAAAAGTAGCGAGGCCATGAAAACTTCGTACTTCATGAACACTTTTTAGCACAAGCCACTCTGCAATTGACTTAATCTTTTTGGGGTCAGTAGAAACTCTGTCAGGTGAACAACAAAACCTAGGAAAACGACTCTACGGGTGAAAATATCACATTTTTTAAGATTAGTGAAGAGACTATTTTCCCTAAGTGCTAAACAGACTTGATTCAAATGGTCCAAATGATCCTTCTTGGTCCTGCTATATATAAGAATGTCGTCGAAGTAAACTATGACAAACTTTCCTATAAATAACCATAGGACTTGATTCATAATCCGCATAAAGGTACTAGGATCATTGGACAGTTTGAAAGGTATTACTACCCACTCAAAAATACCCTCCTTGGTCTTGAATGCAATCTTCCACTCATCCCCAGGTCTAATCCTAACCTGATGATAGCCACTCTTAAGGTCCATCTTTGAAAATATTGTTGCTCCAACCATCATATCTAACATGTCATCCAAATGGGGTATGGGAAACCTATATTTTGTTGTGATCTTATTAATGGCATGACTATCAACGCACATCCTTCAAGTGCCATCTTTCTTAGGGGTCAGTAATGCAGGTACTGCACAGAGACTCAAACTTTCTCTAATAAATCCTTTCTTAAGGAGATCCCCTACTTGTCTTTGTAACTCTAAGTGTTCGGTAGGGCTCATCCTATAATGTAGAAGGTTCGGTAGGGTGGCTCCTGGTACTAAGTCAATGGCATGCTGGATGTCCCTAAGCAGTGGAGTTGGTCAGGTAGGTCATCTAGAAACACATCCTTAAAGTCTTCTAGTACTTTAGCCACTTCCTGATGGTGTTCTTTCTGGGAAGGCTCCTGAATTTCCTTAGTGGCTAAAACCCAAACATGTGTACCCTCAGTGAGTTCTTTCTCAATCTCCTTATCAATTATCAAATTGACTCCCGTTTTCTTTTCCTTTAGGTGGCTCGATCCTCTCTTAACAGTGTCCTTAGGTGGTGTTGGGTTGATCACAAACTTCTTTCCTAGGTGCATGAATGATGAGGAATTTGATCGGCCGTATAAGGTTGCATCATGGTCAAATAACCAGGGTCGACCTAGGATGTACTGCTCACTCCCATTGGTAAGACATCATACCACACTTTCTCTTGATAGGACTATAATTGGATTTGGACTAGGCACCTATGTTTGATAGGAATTGAAGTGGAGTCTATCCAAGAAACCTTATAGGGATTTAGATGGGGAACTGTGGACAAGCCTAAAGTTTCAACAGCACTAGTGGATATGGCATTTACACAACTCCCACTATCTATGATTATTTTACATACCTTATCCCCTAACTTGATAAATGTTTGTAGGATGTTAGTCCTACGCCAATCTTCCTGTATCACGGTGTGGGTAAGGATGCATCTAACTACTCTCAATAGATCAGGCTCTATTTGCTCCTCGTCACCTTCATACTCTTCAGCCAAATTTTCCTCAGCCTGATATACCTCCTCAACATTATCACCTAGGGGCTCTATGGGTTCAGGCTCATTCTCTTCTGATTCTCCTATATGTAAGACCCTAGTTGGATAATTGCTAGCATAATGGCCTAACTTATAACATCTGAAACACGCAACATTAGGGTTTGGAGTCCTCTGAACTTATGGTGCTTTACCCCTATCATCTCTACGGGTCAGAGGGGTGCTAGGATTGGGTCGGCTGGTTTACATCTGATTCGGTCTTGGCTGCTGACTACGTGCACTAGTTCTAGGGGATTTGGGTATGCGATAAAGTGGTCCCCTATGGAATCTCTCAGCATCTCGTGCTACCTGATAAGCTAGCTCTAAGTCATGGACTTCCCTCAAGAATAACTCCTTCTGGATCTCTTCTCTTAATCTTTCCCTAAACCTAGACAAGGTAACTGACTCGGACTCATCTACATTGCATCTCATCACAAATTCGTCAAACTTTACAATGTATTCAGCTACACTCTTGGTTCCCTGGGTCAATCTCTGCCACTGGTCTAGAAGTCTCTGGTGGTAGGACATAGGAAGATATTTCTCTCTAAGCCTAAGTTTCATTACCCTCCAGGTTACTATGGTAACATCACCCTTTTGTCTAATGAACCTCTCGACATTTTCCCAGTAAAGCCTAGACTGATGAATTAACCTAAGCTTCACAAATTTGCATTTTCTTTCCTCAGTCATGTCATACCAATAGAAGTATTGGTCCATCTCTCCCTCCTAATTTATGTAAACCTTAGGATCCAGATTTTCATCAAATGTTGGTGCTTCCATCCTAATACTCCTAAGGGTTCACTCATCACGGTCTGTCTGATCCTGATTGTGTCTCCTAAGGTTTGGCTCATAGACTGGATCATGGTGTGCTATCCTAGGGTTCGGGTCATGGACTCGATCAGGATTGGGCCTCTTAGGATTTGGCTCGAAGAAATGGTCTTGATGAAGAGCCCTTCTAGGGTGATGGGTGTCTCAAACTTAGGTTCTGGCTCTAACTCATTCTGGACTTCATGAGTTCCTGCAGGGGTATGAGCTTCTAATCGATCAAGCCTAGCAATAATGAGGGTTATCTGATCAGTCATATTTTGGTGGGTCTGGGCCAATTGATCAGTCAAGTTCTGGTTCAGTTGGGTCATTTGGTCATTCAAAGATTTCATCAAACTCTCAAAGTTTTGTTCCATAGTTACACTAGATTGGGCTTGGGTTTGCTGGTAGGGTGCTCCTGATCTAGTTGCCATGCACACTCGGACTCAAACTTGGACTAGAGGTTTGCTAGACCTAAAGCCCAAACCAAATGTTAGGTCAAATTGACAATCCGGGTTGTAGTAACTTGGCATCTGGCCAGGTAAGTGTAAGGTTGGTAGAGGTTCCTCTTTGCTTGCCTTAGACACCAATTTGAAATTGGCCAGGTAAGCAAACCAACCCACCTTCCTTCGGGCTCTTGTCCTTGAACTACTTGCCTAGACACCAGATACAAGCACACACAAATAGGTTGTCAAAGTTGGCTTAACACTTGATTCGACCCGACCTTGTGGGTGTCCCTAGCTCACTAGAGCAATAAATGTCTACTTCGTTTTAATTAGGGTTGGGTTCGTTATGCAAGTTGATGATTTTTGGACTAGGGACAGGTGATGAAATCCTGATCCTATGTCAATTTGATGCCCTTAACTTGTTTTACCATGAAATGAATGCAACAAGCATATGGATCCAAATTTCAGGCACAAAAATCAGTGTGTTGCAGTTCTGATGTGGGGCAAAAAAGTGACATGTATCAATCTCATAAAAATTTGAAAAAATCACAAAACACTCCTAACTTGCAGTGGATATACCATATGAAAGTAAATTTAAAGATAATATCTATACTATGCTGAGCAAATACTAAAAGTTAGATAATATAAAAAGAACATAATAGAACAGCAGAAATTTCAGCAGTAGTGATGGAGTGCGGAAATTTTCATTTTTTTATGATTTTTTTCCAAAGATAAAATTTTTCATGATGATAACTAACATAATATGGAGTAGGAAAAAAATTATTTCAATGAAAAATCAACTACTTTTATTCAAACTTTTATGCAAATCACAGTCAGCCTACTCAGAAATATAGCAAGCAGAATTTAAACAAACAAAGGTATTTGCATACCAAACTTCAACCTAATGATTCACGTCTGGCCAGGGGCTCATTATTCCCATGGATCGTGACAGTGTACTGGTGTACATCCGCTCAAGAGGCGTGAATCTTAGATCTAGATTGTATTTACAAAGAAAACTATGTAGTAAGTATAAATGCTATGCATGCAGAATTTCAGCAACCTACCTAAATGCAGAAATTCAAAATTAACCCTAACCTACCATGCTCTGATACCATGATGATGGGGAACAAGTATCAAATGATTCATTTCTAAGAATTAAAGAGACTAAATGATGATGAGGCAAATAGGCATACAGCTATTCTACGTAAAAGAAATAGAAATTCATGAAAGGAACATAGAAAAAAATATGACTAGAAAGAAACTCTTTCAAAGTAATTAAGAAGGGACCTTTGTGGTTAGGAAACCACACAGGTTAGGGCTAGCTTACTTTCCTATTTCAGATCTGAAAGAAAGTTATAAAGAATGGTTACCTGGCCATTAATATTTTGAAAATGGGGTAAGGAACACTCAAGATGAAGTACTTAAATGGCAAAGGAATTACTCTAGGTTTTAAGGCATCCTGCATCTAATTCTTTGGCATAGTAGACCTTCATCTTGGAAACCATGAGACCCGGGGATCTTGCACAGATAGATGGAAAGATTAGAAGGTTTAGATAGGAGTTTGGAGGAATGGAGAAGAAAAGTTGGGAATGGAGGAAAGAGGCTTAGGCTTGGCTTGAAGTGGATCTCATTTGGCACCCATAGCATGAATCTTCTTCCCTTAGTGGCGTGTAGAACCTCCTTGAAGATGACATCCTTTAGAAGAGGGGTGGACGAACTTCGAATGGATTGAAGAGGGATCTTCAATGTTGGTCGAATGGGAATGGAAGAAGGGTTAGAAGCTTGATTGGCTAAGTAACCTAGGTCTCACACCTACCTTCTCTCAAGGGGCTTTGGCTAGCAAAGGAAAGAACTTTCAAGAAAATAACTCATTTCTCATTCATCAACATCATCAACATTACAAGAGGATGTAGGAGCTTTTATAAACCTTAAGCTCCCTTTCAAATTCAATCTACACCTCCTTTCATGGAGAAAATCAAGGGGTGTCCCATGAAGATAGGAGTGGCCCATTCAAATTTAAATCTCCTAATTACAAGGTGGGTGCCCATAAAGAGTGGAGCTTCATTCAAATTTGAAAATTTATTGTTGATGTCTTGGTGATGTGGCATGATTTATCCTCCAATTTGGCATGACTTGTCTTCCAAGGTGGCATGGTGCTTTGATGATGTGGTGCTCCAAGTAGTTGGTGAAGTTGGTTGCACTCATTCTTGCTTAATTGAAGCCCAATGCAAGTAGATCTTGAACCCGACTCAATACAAAGTCAATTTAACTCTAATTGGACCCAAATTAAAATAAAACTTGACTCAATTATTCAAATAAAAATAAATACAGGACTTAAATTCCTAGTCTTCTATCCATAAAGAACTTGGCATTAGTTGAAGCCTCTTCCTGAGCCTGGTGCCCGCACCACTTGGCATTTGGATTTAATGGGTGTAGAGGTGGAATCTATCCAAGATACCTTATAGGGGCTTGGGTGAGGAACTGGGTGTAAGCCTAGGGTTTTGACAACTTTATAGGATATGGCATTCACATAGCTCCCACTATCTATGATTATTTTACACACCTTGTCTCCAATTTTTACTAAAGTTTGTAAGATATTGGTCATACGCCAATCTTCTTGGATTTTATTCTTGGACAAGGTGCATCTAACTATCCCTGCAAGGTCTGTTTGTTCAAAGTCCTCATCTCCTTCATATTCTTCAATTAAGTCCGGTTCAGCTTCATAGACCTCTTCCTCTTCTTCCTCATTGGGTTCAGGCTCATCTTCTACAAGCTTCCCTATGTGCAAAGACCTGGTGGGACACTGGCTAGCAAAGTGACCTACCTTATTGCACCTAAAACAAGCATTAGGACTGGGGCTTGGGTTCTTTTGAAAAACTGGTGCCTTACCCTTATCATTCCTTAAAGATGCATAGTTACTTGAGCTAGCCTGACTCGGACTTGGGTTAGGACCAGGTGGATTAGGGTTGGGATGGGTTGGATTGGGTTTAGGTTGACTTAGGTTTGGGTTTGGCCGACTTTGGTTAAGGTTGGGGCGAGTCTGGTTGTAGCTGGGTCGGTTTGTGTAGAACTGGTTTTGGTTGGACCTAAAGCTAGGATTGTTGGACCTAAAGGGCTCAGGTTTCCTAACTACAGGTGCTTTCTGGAACCTTTCAAAGTTTTTAGCTACACGATAGGCTTGGGCCATGCTATCAACATCCCTAAGGTACAGCTCCTTCTGGATTTCCTCCCTGAGACCATTCCTAAACCTAGAGAGGATAACTGACTCATGTTCATCTATGCCACATCTTAGGGCACACTCATCAAACTGGGCTATGTATTCACTCATAGATTTGGTTTCTTGTTTTAATTTTTGCCATTGATCTAAGAGACATTGCTGATAGTATGGGAGAATATACTTAGCCCTAAGCTTTAATTTCATGGCTTCCCAGGTGATAATGGATAGGTTTCCTATTTGATTATTGAGTCTTTTTACTTGGTCCCATAATAACCTAGCTTAATCAGTTAGCCTGAGCTGGATAAATTGATACTTTTTCTCATCACTCAAGGCATAAAATTTGAAGTACCTATCCATACCTCCCTCCCAATCTATATATACTTTTGGATCTAGGCAGCCATTGAAGGTAGGTGCGTCTATCTTGATGCTCCTAAGAAGCCAGTCATCTTGATTTTGGTCCTCATGATTGGGTCTCCTATGGTTAGGGTCATGGTATTGATCATGGTGTTGGTTTCCCCTATGGTTAGGCTCCCTAAATTGATCCTGGTTTTGGGGTCTTCTAGGGTTATGTTCCACAAAGGGTTCATGGGTTTGGACTCTTCTAGAGAGGGGTAGAAGGGATGGAATCCAGGTCTGGTTCAGTGTTGGATTCTTGGATTTTCTCTACAGTCTCTAGTCGGTTCTCAACTTGGTTAAGCCTATTGGTTAATTGGTTGATCCTAGTGGTTGCTTGTTCAAATTATTGGTCCACTTGATTGAATCTTTGGTTCATTTGATCAAGCTTAGTATCGAACTGGTCAAAACTACGGTCTATTTGGGTAAGCTGATTTTGGGTTTGGTCAAGCTTGAGGTTCATTTGGGAGATAATCTGATCATTCATGGCCTTCATCATGGCCTCAAAATTAGAATCCATAGTTGGGTTTGGTTGGGGTTTAGACTTTTGATATTGAATTCCTAATCTTGTGGTCATGCAACAAATCAAACAATCAAAATGAAATGATGCAACCAAGCATGCAAAAGAGAAAGAAAAGGCTAGTATAATCTAGGGTTTCCTAGACCTAGAGTCAGAAACTGGGTGGGTCAGCTCAACTTACACCTAACCCAATAGCTTGTCCTTCCACTAGCTAGGTAGGGGGTGGGAGTGTGGGAGGACCCCTGCTTTCGTAGGGACCTAATTAAAAACTACAGCACCACTTAAGTCATTTGACTCTAGACCCCCAGCCTTAGACACCAGCTTTCAGTAATAGCTAAAAGGTTAAATGCACTAGTTGGCCCACACAGCTCGGACCCGACCTGTTGATGTCTCCTAGCCCACTAGGGCAAATTATGTCCAGTTGATTTTAATTAGGCTTGGGTTAGTATGATGTTGGTTGTTTTGGGCCCAGGATAGGTGATGAAATCCTGCCCTGATCTGAGATAGAGAGTTGTCCATAAGATTAGGTTAAGAATGATATCAATCGATGGCCCTGATGCAATCTAAAACAATTAGAAAATAAAATATTTTTTTAATGATTTATGATGTGTCAAATTAAGTTTAAGTTAACTGGGGTTATCAAACAAAGTTTGGCTTGGGATTGGGGGTTTGGTAGTTGATTAGGTTAGGTCGAGTCAAGATGCAGAATGTAGCAGAAATCAGTAAATTAGGGTTTCATTTATTACAGAGCTTGACATAGATCCTGATGCATAAAAAACTCAAAAAAAATATGAAACAGAGGATGGACAGTGATGATGAATCCTACCAAATTTCATGCAGAAAAAAAATCAGATGATAATGCAAACCTAGGGTTTTTTGGACTGCTATAGAAATTATCAGGATTCTATTAAGGTTTTTATTATGCCAAATTTTAGAGATTTAGGGTTTCAGTAAAAATAATTAAAAATTTTGATAATTACTGGGATAGAACATAGGATATGAAGTGCAAATTTCACAAAAGAATAAAATTTATGATACCAAAATCAAATGAAACCTAGACACCTAATGCAGTGGATAGAATGTAGAATTAGGGTTTGTGAATGCAAAGCAAATAAAAAACTATCCTAAACCCGCTCTGATACCAAACTAATACAGGATGACTCTAAGAATGCTAAATATGTAGTAAAAGTAGTAAATGAGCTTTTTTGTGATTTTTAGATTTAGGTTTGATGGCTAATTTCTCAAAGCAAAGTAATAACTAGCAAGTATTCAGCAATTCTAAGAATCAACTTGTCGCAGGCTGAATCATGCAAGATAACTAAAAGACAGGACCTAGAGATTGAGAAATTCCTGGCTTAGGATAGTTAACTTCAAGCAAATCAGATAATAAGAGAAGGGAAGGTTTCATACCAGACAGAGATTGAAATCCAATAGTAGAAGAGATCACTCACAACTCTGATCGGAGCATGGAAGAAGAAGCCGTGTTTCCCTTGAATCTGATAGCTGATCTGGGTGGTCCGGGCAGCAAAGAAGGCCTCCTTAGGGGAGGGGAAGCACCTCGAGGATCTTGCAAAATGTCAAGGGTCAATCAAAATAGCAAGTAAGAAAAAGAAAGGAAACTAGGTTTAGAAGAAATCAGGGATTAGAAGGTGGGCTGTTTGAAGCTTGTTGAAGATCTCCTTGCTTGGTGGCCAAGGGCACTCCTCCTTGGACATGTGAAGTCTTGGATGGTAGAGATTTAAGGCATGGAAGGATGCTAGGGTAGCAAGGAATTCATCAAAGCATAATAACACAAACAAAAGAACCAAAACAAAACACCAACACAAGGCAATAATTCAAAATTTCAGCAAGTTGTATTCATAAGAAAGATATGCTTGCAACAGGGGAAGGGGTGGGGTATTTATAGAGTTCCCATGCCCTCACTAACCATGGTTACACTTAGGTTACAAGTCCTCTTCCAAATTGGAATACAAGTCCTTTCCTAGCTAGGTTAGAATTATAAAGTTTTAAAGGATTAGAAATCCCAACTAGGCTAGGAATAAACTTTGTCTTCTCCTTCTTCTCTTCAACTTGGACTTAGTCAAACCTCTTTGGATGTGGTCAACACTTCAAGGATGCCTAGGGGGGCGTGTTGGGCCTCTAGAAGCTAGGGTGGCCTGATAGCCTGGTAGCAGGAATATTCCCTGGAATCTTCTTCTTAAGGGCTTGGGCTTGGCACCTGGGCTTGATTTCTTTGGGCTGGGATGCAGGTGGACCTTTGAAATCATGGATGCCCTAGTTTAGAAATATGCTCTGGCATCTAGGGAGGAATCTGGGCATCTGGAGGACATCTGGAAGGAATCAGGGTTTTTGGAAATATCTTGGATTCTGGGTTGTTACACAAAATCCAATGGACTGATGTAGCAGTCTCTGACTCCTGGATGTAGCCTGGTGGAACTCCAAAATAGTGTGACCTCCTCTCTTGTATAAAAGTTGGGCTCATACTGGACTCATAATTGATGTACAGGACTCAAAATACTGACTAGGTTAAGGGTTGAGACAAATCAACTAACCTCAACTTATTACATGACTCAATTCTAGTTGATTACAAAATCTGACACATGGCTAGTGTAGGCTCAGGTAGGCAACCCAAGAGGGGGGGTGAATTGGGTTTTATAAAACTTTTATATTATTTGCAAAGTGTGAACTAAAGCAAGTATGTGCTAATGCAATTCAAGTGCTTATGTATTTCAAATAAATGCAGCGAAAATAAAGAAATAAAGGCACAAGAAGAACAATCATACAAACACAAAGGTTTATAGTGGTTCGGTGCCAACCAAGCACCTACATCCACTCCCCAAGAATCCCTTGGGAATTCCACTAAGTTTGGTTTTATAACTTAGGCTCACCAACAACCTTTACAACTTATTTTTTCTTCGGGCTCACAAGTCAAACCCTAGTTGGTTTCAAGGCTCACCAACAACCAACCTTGGTTTTACGGGATAACCAAGAACCTAAACAACTTGTTTTGGCTTCGGGCTCACAAGTAAAACCCTAGTTGCTTTCAAGGCTCACCAACAACCACTTTGGTTTTCAAGGCTTACCAAAAACCTCTATGGTTTTCCAAGGCTCACCAAAAATCTTAAGTAAAACAATGTAAGAGCAAGTATAAAAGAATACAATAAAAGCTTTCTAAAATAAAGCAAATATCTCTTTGAAGCCCTTGATTGTTGATGAACATCTTGTCTTCAAGTTGATGAAGCCTTTGATTGATGCTTGTAGATGTAGACTTTGAATGCTCTCTTTGAAACTTGGAAGCTTGAAGGCTTTGAATCACTCAACTCTTGAATCCTTGAAGAATATTCAAAAAACTCACCAAAGGATTACTTCCCCAATTGATTTTTAATGTTTATATAGCCTCCCAACACTAAAATCACTGTTTATAGCCGTTAGGGAAAAAAATATGGCCGTTTGGAAGCAAGTTGGAGAAGTTCTGCAGCCCAGAAAACTAGCCGTTACTGTTCAAGTGTCGACACTTCACCTTCAGGTGTCGACACTTCAGTTTCAAGTGTCGACACTTCATTCTCCAGGTATTGACACTTCACTTCCAAGTGTCGACACTTCAGCTCCAGGTGTCGATACTTGACTGAAAGTGCTTTCTGAAGATTTCTATTTGTCTCAGGCCTTGAGTCGACACTTCACTCTTCAAGTGTCGACACTTGTTCCTCAGGTGTCGACACTTTATTTCCAAGTGTCGACACTTGCTGTTGCCATTGCTGAAACATCTTCAAATTGAAACTTTAACCTCTTCAAGTTCTTCCATATTAATTCCAAAGTCCATATACTTGATTTTCCATTAATTTAAGGACTTTTTTAACTAAAATATAAGCATTTCTTCATCCAACATGGTTGAGTACTAAGATCTGAGAAATATACTTAAAACACAATTAGTACTCATATATACTTAAACATTTTGTCAATCATCAAAATCAAGACTAGAGTCAACAGCTAGGTAAACCAAATAGGGCCCAGTAATTTGTGTCTGATCCTAGTGCCCCCACCAGGAGAGGATGCGAACCCCATTCGGTCCAATGTGATAGGGCTTTGCCATCTTTTCTAGAGAGGTTGTTCTCCTCCATTCACCTTTTGGAAAATCTTTGAGGGAGCAGAAACAAAAAAGGGGGGAGTGAGAGCCTCGAACCTATTTTGATAACCTTGGCTCAAGGTCTTTGTAGGTCAATCTTCTTGCTCGACCTTCTCTCCCTTCGCTAGGTGCCGAGGGGATTCCCTTAAGGCTTGTGTCTTCTTCTCTTTTCTCCATCCCTTCCTTTTTATCTTCATGGGTTCTCCCGAGAGGGGACATCACCATTCGTGTCGTCCAGGTGCGATGAAGCCCTCCCCCCAGGGCTTCCTCACTCAGATAGTGAGGAAGAGGATGCCCTAATTAAAGTTCCATGGGTTCCCGCTGGATGGTGGACCTGAAGGTGAAAACTATTCATGCAAGCAGGGCATAAAGGATGCATTTTAAAACTATTTTAAAATATGCACAGCGGAAGGCTTGGTAGATAGATCAAAACGATCTACCGATCTGACCGCAATAGAACCTAGCATAATGATCTAGCATGCAAGCAAAACATCAATAGAGAAAAATATACAAAGATACAAAGTACCATACCTTAATATCTATGAAAGTGCTAAGAAGAAGGATGAGGGTGCTCGAGCCATACAAGTGTCTGGCCTCTACAGGTAACCACTCCAGGGCTCGACTCTAATCAACTCTCTCGGAGTGCTAGCTCTTTGGGATCCTTCGGGCCGATCTTCTTCTTCCAGGTAGACAAGGAGGAGAGGTGGAACCCTTCCCAAGAATCTCTCTTCCCAAGACCTAGCTTGAATGCTAGGTATCTCACACCCAATCCCAAGACCTCACACAACCCTTCTCTATCTTCTTCTCTTAAAAGCTTTTCATAAAAATCTACTACAGCCTTTGAAAATGACTTTCATTTATAGGGGCAGCAAGGAGAGGGAGAAAGAGAAAGGAGGAGAGATTGGGGGAGAGAGTCAAGGGGCATTCCAAATGAGTCCAAGCCAAAAAGGTAAGTATGACCATCATACCATGAATGCTTGGAGCCAAAATATCCAAATGTTCGAATTTCAAATTCAAAATTTGAAGTCAAACATTCCAGAAAATTCTTCCCAGAAAACTGCTCGTCACAGCAAGTGTCAACACTTGCAAAATACCAAGTGTCGACACTTGGAACTAGGTTAATCATATTGACCTCCGGAGATGGCAAACGATTCTCAATCGTCGATCGACCTTAAGATCAGATAGAAATCCCTATGATGTATGACCCCATAGGTTCGAACACTAAGCCAGTAGCACTGGAACATTTCCAGTACCAGTCAAAGTCCTCATCTAGCAATGATACCCAATGTTCGGATAGGTCGACGATGCAAAGACCTCACAAGAGCTTCTGGCATATGGTTACCGCATAATTCATCCCTTTGACCTTAAAATGCTCAGGATGACCTAGGGTTTGATTGCCAACCCTAACTTGGTCCATCCAGATCATGTCTCAACCTCACAAGTTCTGTGACTCCTCACAAGAACTACCTTGGCCAAGGATTGGCTAAATTGAGACATAGTGAGCCATTCACTCCAAACTATTTGGAGGGGTCAATTTCATCTTGATCCACCACCGCTCTACAAGTACTTGACTGCACTCAAAAACCTTCTGTCACTGGATTAGAAATCCAGGGAGTCCAGTACCAAAGTATAGTGAGTTGGTTGCAAGTTACCATGGTGATCTCTGGTCTAAGGGACACATATACCCATATCCCTTCGCGAGCAACCCTTTGGCAGAAGGGAACTCCGCAGATGGTCACGTTCAGAAAGACGTCATACATTTCACTTGCATATCATACCAGTGTCTCCACACTCCTTGGTTTAGAGGACAACCAACAAATGTGACATACAATAACTTACACTTGATACATCGTCATCCTATAATAATGTATCCTTTGGTTGTGAACTAGTTTAAGAACTACTTGATATATCCTCTCTATATCAAAAACAATGCAGTTTTAAGGACTCCATCATACAAGAGTTCTTTTCAGGAAAATGCACATATGATGAACAGCCAAAAGAATAACTTTTATTCATTGAAAAAATCATATACAGTTACAAGATAGCACAACCATCTACAGCCTAGATGATTGGCTTTGGGACATAATTTCCAATAACTCCCACTTGGACTAAAGCCAATCGGTACAAAATCTCATTCCCATTTTTCATTTACAATAGTCGAACTCTTGAACTCCGATGGCTTTAGTGAAGGGGTCAGCCAGGTTTTCCTTTCCATCGATCTTCTAAAGGTCAATATCACCTCGTTCCACGATCTCTCGTACAAGGTGATAGCACTGTAGAATATGCTTTGTGTGATGATGAGACTTTGGCTCTTTGGCTTGAGCAATGGCTCCAGTGTTGTCACAGTACACCAGAACAGGACCATCCAGGGAAGGTGCCACTCCCAGCTCACCAAGGAACTTCCACAACCACATAGCTTCCTTTACTGCATCTGATGCTGCAATGTACTCTGCTTCACATACCGAGTTCGCCACAATAGGCTGCTTGGAACTTTTCCAGTAGATCGCTCCTCCGTTCAGGATAAAAATAAATCCTGACATACTCTTGCTATCATCTTTATCTAACTGGAAACTGGAGTCAGTATACCCCACAAGTTTCAAGTCAGATTATCCATAAATTAGTCATTGGTCCTTAGTATTCCGTAAATACTTAAGGATGATCTTTACCACTTTTAATGAGCTTCAACTGGGTCAAACTGGTATCTGCTTACTACACCTAGTGAGTATGCGACATCTGGTCTAGTACATATCATGGCGTACATGATATAACCCACTACCGAAGCATAAGGGATTTGACTCATATGCTCTCTCTCTTCAGGAGTTGTCACACAATTCCTTTTAGAGAGATCAATTCCAGTGCCTATCGGGAGATAGCCCTTCTAGAAATTTTTCATGCTGAACTGTTTCAGCATGGTGTCGATGTACAAGACTAGGATAGTCCCAAAAGCCTCTTAGATCTATCTCTGTAGATCTTCATACCCAGTATGTAAGAGGCTTCACCCAAGTCCTTCATAGAGAACTGAGATGATAACCAGACCTTTATTCCTTGTATAGCTAGGATGTCATTCCCAATTAAGAGAATGCCATCCACATACAGCACAAGGAATACAATCACAGAACCATTAGCCCATTTGTAAATACAAGGTTCTTCTCCATTCCTAAAGAAGCCATACAACTTGATACACTTATCAAATCGCATGTTCCAACTCCTTGATGCTTGCTTCAGTCCATAGATGGACTTTTAAAGGTTGCACACCTTTGACTCATCTATGGATGTGAACCCTTCATGTTGTATCATATACACATCCTCTTCCAGCTCACTATTCAGGAAAACGGTTTGGATATCCATTTGCTAGATTTCATAGTCAAAATGCGCTGCTAAAGCAAGCATGATCTGATGGATTTGAGCATTGCCACAGGAGAGAACGTCTCATCATAGTCAATATCATAACATTGACGATACCCCTTAGCAACCAGATGAGCTTTATAAGTCTCTACCTGCCCGTCTACGCCCCTTTTTCTTTTGAAAATCTATTTACACCCAATGGGTTTTATCCCTTCAGGTGGATCAACCAATGTCCATACATTGTTGATCTCCATGGACTTAATTTCAGATTTCATGGCTCCTAGCCATTTCTCAGAGTCGGACCTCTTCATCGCATCCATATAGATGATCGGATCCTCGTTGTTCTCATCGAGTTCAATGGGATCACCGTTCCAGACCAAGAAATCATAGTATATGTTCGGTCAACTCGATACCCTACCAGATCTCTTTAATGGTTCCTGAGTGGGCTCTGGGTGTGATCTAATCACAACCAGTTCTATATTGTCCCTTAAGTGTGTCAGTTCTTCTACTTGTTGAACTTCACTAAGTTCAATTTTAGAGGCTACAGTCCCTTCACCAAGGAACTCCTTTTCTCAAAAGATAGCCCTAAGACTGACGAACAACTTTTGTTTCTCAGCTAAGTAGAAGTAATACCCCTTAGATTCTTTTGGATACCCAATAAATAAGCACTGGTCAGACCTAGGTCCAAGTTTGTCCATTTCCAAACATTTTACATAAGCCAGGCACCCCCAAACCCGAAGGTGTAATAGTGTCAGCTTACGTCTAATCCATATCTCATATGGTGTTTTGCTAACGGACTTACTTGGAGTCCTAATCAAAAGGTAACAGGCTGATTCTAGAGTATATCCCCAAAAGGATACTGACAGAGAAGCAAAGCCAATCATGGACCGAACCATGTCTAATAGGGTTCAATTCCTTCTCTCAGACACTCCATTTAACTGAGGTGTCCCTGGAGGTATCCACTAAGAGAGAATCACATTCTCCTCAAGATATGTCAGAAACTCATCCGAAAGGTATTCACCGCCTCGATCGGATCGAAGGATTTTGATACACTTTATAGTTTGTTTTTCCACTTCACTACGATACCATTTTAACATTTCAAATGATTCAGATTTATATCTCATCAAGAAGACATAACCATACCTTGAAAGGTCATCTATAAAATGCAATGAAATAAACGTACCCACCCCTGGCACAAACATTCATGGATCTGCATACATCAGTATGTACCAGACTCAGAATCTTATTGGCTCGTTCACCTTTTATGGTAAAAGGTGACTTTGTCATATTTCTAAGAAGACAGGACTCACAGGTTAGAAGTGAACTATCTTTACTAAAATTGAGGAGACCCTCAGTTTTCAACCTATTTATCCTATTCTTATTTATATGACCTAGCCTACATGCCATAGGTATGCTTCCCTGACATTATCTATCCTAGGGTGTTTGCTAGACATGTACATTATACTAATAGGTCACGATAGTACATAAATGCCATCACGCATTTGTCCAATCAATACTACAGAACCATTCCAAATGATTTTGTAAATGTCATTCTTTATTGATAGTTCATAATCAAACATGGCTAGTTGGCCTACAGAAATGACATTTAGAATAAAAGATGGACAAAAATGATACTCGTTCAAAATGACAGTACAGGACTCGAAAACAAGTTTGAGGACTCCCAACGCCAGGACTGGAACTCGGCTTCTATTTTCCATGTTCAAGAATCTCTCACCGTCCTCGAATCTTCTACTAACTTGAAGTCCCTGCAAAAAATTACAAATATGAATTGGACTTCCAGTATCCAATACCCAGTTAGTAATATCGTAGATAGAGAAACTACAAGGTGATATCATATAAATACCTTGTCTAGGACCGTCCTACTGCTTTCTCTTCTTAGACCTATTCAGGTCAATGGACGTAATGTAAAGAGGACAGTTCCCCTTTCAGTGACCCCCCTTCTTGCAGAAGAAGCACTCCGCATGGCTTTGATCAGCCTTCACTTTCTTGGCCTGACTAGGCCCAGAAGCATTTAGCACCTTTTTTCCTTTATTTTTCTTCTTCCTTTTCTTAAAGGGACGATGCCCTCCCGAAGATCCTCCCACTAGATTCACCACCCTTTTATTCAATTGGTGGTCATTCTCAAAAGTCTACAGCAACCCCAACAGACCGTGGTAGTTAACTGCAGGCTTATTCATTCTGTAATGATCGAGAAAGTTTAGATAAGAGGAGGGGAGAGAATTCAAAATCTCATCTTTCCCAAGCTATTCATGCAATGGATAGTCGAGCTTGCCTAGGTGCTCATTCATCTCAATCATGTACAATACATGATCAGTGATTGAGGCCCCATCACGCATCCATGTGTTGTAGATAGCACAGGAGACCTTATACCTCTCAACGTTGTCTGGTGTCCCGAAAGACTCCTTCAACTTTTGAAGGATTTTTTCTGGCTGGGCTTCCTCGAACTTGCGACTGAACTTGTCGTTCATCGCAGCCAACATGATGCATTGGACATTGGTCTTGTCAAAGAGCCACTTCTGATAAGTGTCTTTGACTGAACCCCGAGCATTGGGAGCAGGGGTTTCAGGTGCTGGATCTGATATCACATACAAGATCCGTTCATGCTCCAGGACAATCCTGAGCCTTCGATACCAGCTATCGAAGTTGGGTCCATTAAGCTTCTCGTTGTCGAGAAGAGACCGAAGCGACAGGGTGGAAGACATCTGAAAGGAAAACCAAAACTAATCAGTGTATATGAATTATTAACCTAAAGACATGGACTTTAGTCTAAAGGTCCCTCCCACTATTTTGCTCAGATTGGTAGCCTCTATCTCCAATCTGAGAAATTACTTTAATTCCCTAGTGGATACTAGAGTCCAATAGACAACGCATGAGCCCGACTTTGGCCGGCCCATCCATGTGTGTCTAAATGTAGGTTCTTCAACCGATTACTTCTCCAAGTAACCTCTAGTAATTTGGGTTTTGCACCAAGGTGCACTTCAATCGACCTTTGGGCCTCCTATTGAAGGTCCTGGTTAGGTCCAACCATTAACATGACAAAATTCAATGCTTCTAACTAATGAATAGTCAAGCCCGACTTTGGCCGGCCCACCTGACCACCATTAAGAGAGTCGCACTGAGCCATCATATTAGGAATAGCAATTCCAATAGCCCGATGAACGCCCGGTCTTTGGATCTGTCGATGAACACCTAACTACTGGACCTATTACCATCCTACTTAATGGGAGGCGAGGACTTGGTTATCCCTATAACTTTGTCCTTTTAAGGACCTAATAATTTAGAGGATTTAATTTTAATGTGATAGATAAAGAGATGAGAAGACATGGATCAACCTCCCACTGACCATATCAGCATACAAGGAGGGTTACACATAACTAATGATCCATGGGCACCTAAAATCAGTCAAGACTAATTAACCTTGGGTGACATGGGTTAACACGAGTCAATGAGCTATCTAATCAATCTTGATTGACCACATTGGCCAAGTAAGTAAAATCATGGGTTGGGTTCCGCCATTAACCATCTTGCCTTAGACACCAACAGAGTTGGCCAGGTAAGAGGTAGCCCCAAAGAACCATGATCAAATGCCAAACTTACCTAGACACCAATCGGTTCATCAGACTCGATTAGACTAGCCTAAAGATTCAGGCTTTCCATTGAGCCACAAATTAGGTCCATTTAGATTTATGGACTAATCAATCTAACTATTAGAGAGACCTAAAAAGAAAAAATCCTAAGTCAACATTTGATTAGATTAGTTCTCTTTTTAGTCCAATGCATCTAAACTTAGGTCTAACCCAATTAAGGACCTAATAGAAGCTAACCCATGACCCTTAAGGCTTATTGAAATGACTTAAAATCTTTGAATCACATTCATAGAGTTCTTAGTCATTCTTAATTCTCAATTAAGTTCAATAGCCTTAATTAAATTAAAATAATTTTAATTTATCATGTAAAATAATTTTACAAAATTTAAAATTTGAATTCACTATTTTTCTATATTTTCATCCCAAGTGTCGACTCATCAGGAGCAAGTGTCGACACCTAGTGTCGACACTTGGGTCGACTCAAGGCCTGAGACAGGAAGAAAACAGAACTTCAGGTTTTCTGGCACCCGCTCATGAGTCGACACTTACAAGGCCAAGTGTTGACTTACGAGCCCAAGTGTCGACACTTCCTAGTCAAGTGTCGACACCTCAACCTATCACAGAGAAAAAATAGAATGCCAGTTTTCCTCATGAGTCGACACTTCAAGGCCAAGTGTCGACTCACAGCCTGAGACAGGAAAAAAATAGTGATTTCAAATCCAAAGTTTCTTCAAACTTTCAACAAATCCGATCAAAACATAACTCTTAGATCTTATCTAAAGATGTTATATGATCATGTCATTAGATTAAAATAATTTTTAATCTACATTTTCTTCCTTCCTTTTCTTTTCAAGAGTCAATCACATTGGCACCTCGACATGCCATAGGAGGTCTCATTGAATAGGAAGAGAGGGTCTTGCAGCCTTACTTCTCTCCTATGACCGGACGGCCATGGTGAACCACTCAATCCAAGTACTTAAGAAAGTTGATGTTAAAGCATGCTAGCATCATTATACTACAAAAAGAAACCGATTGCTCTGATACCATTGAAGGTGAAAACTATTCATGCAAGCAAGACAGAAAGGATGCATTTTAAAACTATTTTAAAACATGCACAGCAGAAGGCTCGGTAGATAAATCAAAATGATCTACCGATCTGCCTGCAACAGGACCTAGCATAATGATCTAGTATGCAAGCAAAATATCAATAGAGAGAAATATACAAAGATACAAAGTACCATACCTTAATATCTCTGAAAGTGTTGAGAAGAAGGATGAGGGTGCTCAAGCCGCACAAGTGTCTGGCCTCTACAGGTGATCCTTATCAGGGCTCGACTCTAATCAACTCCCTCGAAGTGCTAGCTCTTCGAGATCCTTCGGGCCGATCTTCTTCTTCCAAGAAGACAAGGAGGAGAGGTGGAACCCTTCCCAAGAATCTCTCTTTCCAAGACCTAGCTTGAATGCTAGGTATCTCACACCCAATCCCAAGACCTCACACAACCCTTCTTTATCTTCTTCTCTCAAAAGCTTTTCACAAAAATCTACTGCAACCTCTGAAAATGACTTTCATTTATAGGGACAGCAAGGAGAGGGAGAAAGAAAAGGAGGAGAGATTGGGGGAGAGAGTCAAGGGGCAATCCAAATAAGTCGAAGCCAAAAATATAAGTATGACCATCATACCATGAATGCTTGGAGCCAAAATGCCCAAATGTTCGAATTTTGGATTCAAAATTCGAAGTCAAACATCCCAGAAAATTCTTTCCAGAAAATTGCTCATCACAGCAAGTGTCGACTCATACAAAATGCCAAGTGTCGACACTTCTCCAAGTGTCGACACTTGTAAAATACTAAGTGTCGACACTTGGAACAAGGTCAATCATATTAACCTCTAAATATGGCAAACGATTCTCAATCTTTGATCGACCTTAAGATCATATATGACCTCCTATAGTGTGTGACCCCATAGGTTCGAATACTAAGCCGGTAGCATTAGAATATTTTCAGTACCAGTCAAAGTCCTCATCTAGCAATGATACCCGATATCCGGATAGGTCGAAGATGCAGAGCACCTTACAAGAACCTCTGGCATATGGTTACCACATAATTCATCTTTTTGATCGCAAAATGCTCAGGATGATCTAGGGTTTGACTGCCAACCCTAACTTGGTCCATCCAGATCATGTCTCAACCTCACAAGTTCTGTGACTCCTCACAAGAACTATCATGGCCAAGGATTTGCTAAATTGAGACATAGTAAGCCATTCACTCCAAACTATTTGGAGGGGTCAATTCCATCTTGATCCACCACTGCTCCATAAGTACTTGACTGCACTCAGAAACCTTCAATAACTGGATTAGAAATCTAGCCATTATAGTCCAAGTGTCGACACTTAACCTCCAGGTGTCGACACTTCATCTCCACGTGTTGACACTTCATCTCCAGGTGTTGACACTTCATCTCCAGGTGTCGACACTTCATCTCCAGGTGTTGACACTTCATCTCCAGGTGTCGACACTTTATCTTCAAGTGTCGACACTTCATTCCCGTGAGTCAACACTTGAGGTAAAAACCTCCAGCTGGCATAGTTCTGTATTTTTAAAAATCTCAGGCCTTGAGTCGATACTTCATTTGCAGGTGTCGACACTTCATTTTCTTCAGGTGTCGACACTTCATTTCCAAGTGTCGATACTTGCTTGTGCCATTGCTGAAACTTGTTGAATCTTGACCAAAATCAAACTTTGAGCACTTCAAGTTCTTCCATACAAATTCCAAAGTCCATATACTTAATTTTCCATTGATTTAAGAACTTTTTCAACTAAAATACAAGCATTTCTTCATTCAACATGGATGAGTACTAAGATCTGATAAATACATTCAAAATATAATTAGTACTCATATATACATAAATATTTTGTCAATCATCAAAATCAAGACCAGAGTCAATAGTAGGCCCATTTGAGGATGCCTCGACGATGACCCGGTTCGATTCCCTTCATCTCTGGAGCTTCTACAGGATCCTAGACTCCATCCAGTTCATGGCTCCGAGGTTGGGGGAATAGGTTATGTCTAGCGGACCGGGCCGGATTGCTCTGTACGAGGGCTTCTTTCATGCTGGGCTCCATTTTCCTCTTCATCTCTTTTTTCTTT
Source organism: Areca catechu (assembly GCA_021397845.1). NCBI lineage: Eukaryota > Viridiplantae > Streptophyta > Magnoliopsida > Arecales > Arecaceae > Areca > Areca catechu. The sequence continues at coordinate 77,417,510 of CM038044.1, read as the reverse complement.
CCTTCCTTGATCATTATAGGTTAGTTCCTACCCAACTTACCCCAAATTCTTTTAGGGTCATCTCCTCCTTCATCATGTTGTATCATTTTCATGGCATCGTTGCCCACTTCTCCCTCTTCAGGGCCCTTTTTATCCTGAAGCACCATTCCACTAATAGTGGGTGGTAGTTTGTGGCCCCTCGCTTGGGGGTCCTTAAATTTGACCTACCCATCTCCATCAAGGGATGAAAAAATAGGTTTCTCTTTGCCTCGATCAAGGGAGTTAACTAGGCTTGGAGTGACCCTGACTGATCCCTAAATAGAATGCTTTGGTGGAGCCCACTGATCAGGAGGTGTACGACCAGCTCATCACCTCGGAGATTCCCCATGGGCGGGACCTACTATCTGAACTGAACCTATTTGACACTGGGATCAACCCTGCCCGTACCTTAGTTAAGACCCCAGACTGGGTCCTTTGATGGTACCCAGCAACTGACCCCACCCTTTTTTTTGAATTGTAGATATGAGGTTCTCGATGGACCAAATCAGGCACCCAGGAAGGAGATGCCCAAGGGGCCTTGAGGGGAGCAAAACGAAGGCCCCATGGGGAGACCTCTTATGGGCCTCAGGAAAAAAGCGCCCACGATGCCCCAGTGCCAACCATGGAGGTGGCTAGCGCTACGGCCCACAAGCCTAGCAGGAGCACTACAGCCAGGGATGAGACATTGCCGACTCCTTTGATAGCCCCCAAACTATCGAGATCCCATCGCCTCTAGAGGCAGAGAAGATGGCGATCACCACGGTGGCGGGGGAAGGGTCAACTCCATCAGCATCCACTGAGGTGGTAAAGGCCCGACCGGTATTACCCAGGCCCCCACCATCTACTGCAGCAGGCCCCTCTTCATCAGCTAGGCCAGGGCCTTCCACTTCTGCGACGTCGGGACCCATGGTTGCCAAGGTGTCCACCATGGTGCCACCGGATGCTATGACTACTCTTGACTTGGGGCTGGCCGAGAGGATGCTAGAGTTCATCCTCCAACCTCGTGATCATTGAGAAAGGGTCGCCTGATGGGGACATCACTAGCACTAATCCTGGAGCAGCACTGATCTTGAAGCAGCATGAATTTTGATGCAGCACAGATTTTAATAAATTCAAATTCAAAAAAATTAGTTGATTAGAATTAGTTATTTGAAATTTGATTTATGATTAGGTTGGTTAGGATTGAGATTTGGATAGGCCTTATTTTGTATTTGAATTTGAACCATCCTTATCTTTTTATCTTGTATTCAAATTCAAATAAGAGTTGGAAAGGTCTATAAACACCACCCTCAGTCCTTTGTAAAAAAAATAGTTTAGTGAATAAAAATGAGTTTTTTTAGAAAAGAGTGATTCTTTTCTTTCGCTCCGTAAGGAGAGGTTGTGAGGCCCAATCCCAGGACATGATGATAGGTCATGTCTAGTTATCCCCTTCCTTGATTCCATCTTCTTTACCTCCATGTCCTTTGAGAATCACCCTAATGCCTCCAAGTATCGAGATGGGTGGAATGCCTTAGAGGTGAGAGGTCTCTTCGTTAGTGTGAGTCTTAAAGTCCATGAAAGTCCATATTTTCCTTCCTTCTATCTCCATTTTTTCTTAGTCACCACCCTAGAAAAATTTAAAAAAATAGTAGTACCCTAATCTAGGTGACTTCTAGGCTCACCAACGATCCATCCCCCATCCTGTCCCCCATCAATTCGGTATCAGAGCTAAAGGATTAGCGTATGTTTCATCAAGACCATTAACACCATCTTCCCTTCCAAAGCCCCTCCCTAGCCGATCAACATCCCCCACTGACCCTCTCCGCTTAGATCCCTCCCTCGTCAGACCGTCGTTCTTTCTCTTCCCTATTTTTGCTTGCTGTTGACCTCTTTGGCCACCACCAAGCCAGTCCATCATCCCACCGATGCCCCTACTGCCATCACTCAATCAGAGATCCCTCCGACCACTGAGCCGCTGAACCGATCTTCTCACCAACAGCACTCATCATCGTTGAGATATCCATCAAGATCTATCTTTGAGCAGTCTGGTGAGTCGGGTAAGTCCTTCAATTACCCCAAGTTTGTGCGCACGGCGATGCCATCACAATCTATCCTGGAGCATTAGATCATGGCATACCTCTCCAGGATCTAGCATGGCAGCCACATCCAGCCTTTTGGTGCCACCCTAGCCATCGACGAGCCCTCCTTCCACCTCCTCGCCTTCTCTGAGATGGTCCCCGACATCCTCACCTTTGGCTCTGACGTCTGCTCGCTCTTCACCCCTTCCACAACCCTTCTCCTCGAATTCTCCCAGGGTGCTGCGGATCATGCAGCATGCGGAATTGACTTTTAAAATAAAATTTCATAGCATGATACCCTAACATGTATAACATGTATAGAAAACCCTAATTCCCAGGAACCCCATGGACAATTACAACTATTGAATCATCAAATAAAGTCAAGAAAAATACTTGGATCACTGAAATCCAACTTTTTCCACAAGGCTCATAAGAGCAAGCCCTCCAACGGTGATCCACATGAAAATCGGACCAAGGAAGAACTCCTTCTTCAAGTTGCTTGGAGAAGTGGAACTCTTTCGGCAGCCTTTGGTCTATTGACCACTGTAGGACACCCTGTCCTACTGAAGGGCACTCAAGATACTATCCTAAACCACTGTAGGATCTAGGACTACCCTCCTCTAGGACCCTACAGGCTTATGTCCTAAAACCAAGCCTTATCCTAATGTAGAAGAATTTGTCTTTACAAGACAAGTCTTGTCCTAAAACAAGGAGGGAGGGAGAAAGTGGAAGAATACTCTGACTCTCAGGAAAATAAAACACTTAGACTCTCAGAAGACCAAAGTCCATCAAAAATCAATTCTCATTTCACCGTACCCCTATTTATAATCTCAGATGGGGAGTGAAATGCATCCCGATAACACTTATCAGATATGAAACATCATATTTGATAAGACTCTTCGAGAATGGAGAGTCATATCTGTGTTCTTTCACTTACCAGATCAATCCCCATCGTGCCATGTGTCAAATACCGATTTTTGAGATAGGGAGATGCCTCTTCTAATCCAAAGTAACATGAGGCTTGAAGAGTTTCAGAGGCAGAAGGACTCTACCCTTTGTTGTGCATGCGCATATGAAGAGGCATGACTCTTCATGTGCGCGCCACCGTTCACACCTTTTCAAGCCATCCCTTAAAACTTTAAACTGGCTATTAGACTTCTTAAGACCATGGGGATAAAATGAAGAGGTGCCTTCTTAATGAAACTCTTAGAGTCTCATCTGCAGAAGGACTCTTAGTCCTTCTGCATGCCACTTTTCTCCCGGGTGCGCCAAAAGGCACCAATAGTCTTTCCCTTTCCATTTAGTCCACCCAAAGCATCAAATTGACTTGGTCAAACATATGAAATATGGGTGTCAATGGAAAGGACATCAAATAAGCTTTCTGAACATATCTTTTATTCTCAGATCAGAGGTCTGTAGGCCCTTCTGTTCTCTTTTGAAGTTAAGGTATTATTTAGGTATCAAGAGTCCCATGCCATTGGGACTCTTCATATATGGCACCTAAAATACCCTTAAATCCAAATTAAAATCAGATTAAGCTCTGATTTGGCTAGCCCCACTTAGGACTCAACCTAATTTAAATTTTTCATAATTAGGTTAGCCTAATTAGCAAGCAACCGAACCCAATCCAATTGGGTTAGAAATTAGGTTAGCCTACATATGCTAGTATGCAATCTGGCTAACCAATTAGGATCCTATGATCCTAATTAAATCATGAATAACTTCCTTGGCTAAGTCTCTATTATGCAAGATCCATTGGGCTTCACATCTAGCCAGCAGTAGGTTTAGGTTTGAGCAGATTCGATTCGATCGAACTTGATTGACCTAATTAGGTCAAATTGGCACACCTAATTGTCCAATTCGAATCACACATCAAATTGACTCATGAAACTAAATCAATTGGTTCATGAAAATCTACAAGATAAGATTGACATCTAGCAATGTGTCATGCCTACCCGGAAGATGAGAAATTTGGTAAAAAATATCAAAATACCTTCAGTAGTAAGTTACCGTGCAATTCAATCTTTCGATATCCCATTATCTTGATTAAGTGATAGGTATGGATAGATGTCAAACCCTAATACTTAATCATATCAAATCTCAGCTCGATCATGAGGACTCAGCTGATGACTAATTAGATTCCACTAATCTCATCCTGCTTTGATCAAAGGCTCCTTGAGTTACTCATCAAAGAGATTGCATGGGATAACAATTTCTCTTACTAGGAATGATCGATTCCTTGTTGGTCCACTCATATCCTTCGTATACCTTCCACCGTACCCAGAACACCCCATACATGTTGCAATGGCATGAATGAGTATGAACCAAAGTATGGCTTAGTGTGCACAAGGAACCATGGTGACCTCAAGTCTAAAGATCACATGCACAACTTATACTCTGGGATCTATCTTTTGACAAGCAATAAGACTTCCATAAGATAATCCTGGTGTGGATCAGTCTAGTGTACTCATACCCTGATGAGCACCCTTATCCTAGTATTAGTGTCTCTACACAAGTGGTTGTGAGATCAACCACCCTCATCAACTGAGCATACATAGGATAAGCTAGTCTTTCCGGATTCATCGATCCCCGAATCGATGGTCCAACGACTAGGAATATTCTAGATTAGGGTTTATAGAAAATTAGGTCTCACTGTTATGAACTCCATCATAACCCTAATTCCATTTTCCTACTCTATGGGGTTCATCATAATCAATAAAAATATGACACAGCAGTATATGATGAATCAAATGCCTTTATTAATATGAAAGTATGTCATACATGAGCTGGAAGTTTACAAAAAGGCCCTCATAATGATTGGCTCTTAGAGAACTTTTCTATCAAACTCCCACTTGCATTAAAGCCAATCACCCTTGTATTTTATTCCCATACAATCTAAGTGACGATCTAACTATTGCTTGGCTAAAGCTTTAGTGAATGGGTCTGCTATATTGTTCTTTGTGTCAACTCGTTCAATGACGACATCTTGTCTTTCAACTCACTGCACCACCATTCAGGGTGAAGACATACCCCGATATGGATTTGTTATCATCTGGATCTGATTGAAAACTAGAATCTGTATATCCTTCTAGTTTCAACTCAGATCCTCCATATATTAGAAAAATATCTTTAGTCCTTCTCAGGTACTTAAGAATATTTTTCACAGCTCTCCAATGATCCTCTTCTGGATCTACCTGAAACCTGCTCACTATGTCCAAGGCATATGCAACATCAGGTCTGGTACATAACATGGCATACATTATCGATCCTACAACCGAAGCATAAGGAATCATAGCCATCCTCTCTCTCTCTTCTGATGTCTTAGGAAACATTTCTTAGAGAGATGTATGCCTTGACTTATAGGTAAGTAACCTTTCTTACTTTCATCCATGTTGAATCTCTTCAACACTAAGTCAATATACTTGGATTGGGATAAGCCTAGCATCCTTTTGGATCTATTTCTATAGATCTTTATACCTAGTATATAGGATGCTTCTCCCAAATCCTTCATGAAAAATTTTGATGATAGGCAAGTTTTAACCAACTATAACATTGGGATATCATTCCCAATGATCAGTATGTCATCCACATATAAAACCAAGAAAACAAGTGCACTCCCACTTGTCTTCCTATACACACATGGTTCATCTATATTTTTGATAAAACCAAATTCTTTGATTGTTTCATCAAAATGGATGTTCCAACTCCTCAATGCTTGCTTAAGTCCATAAATGGACTTCTTTAATTTGCATACCTGGTTTGGTCTCCATCTCGAGACAAAACCTTCTGGCTGTGACATGTAGACTCTTCCTCAAGATTTTTATTGAGTAAAGTAGTCTTTACATCCATTTACCAGATCTCATAGTCATGGTATGCTGCTATTGTAAGCAATATCCAAATGAACTTGAGCATGGCTACTGGAGAAAAAGTTTCATCATAGTCTATATCATGTTTTTGTCTGAAACCTTTTGCTACCAGTCTAGCCTTGTAGGTCTCAACTTGACCATCTGCTCCAATCTTCTTCTTGAAGACCCATTTACACTCAATTGGGTTAATTCCTTCAGGTGGATCTACCAGAATCCAAACCTGATTAGAATACATAGAGTCCATTTTAGATTTCATGGCATCAAGCTATTTGTTTGAGTCTTTACTCTTGACAGCTTCTGAATAGGTCACAGGATCATCATCCTGTATGATACTGGCTTCATTGTCATCCTCGATGACAAAGCCATATCTGAGAGGTGCTTCCCGCACCCTCTCTGACCTTCGGAGAGGAGATGTGTATTGTGGTTGTTCTTGATCTATAAGAACCTCTGGTTAAGGAACTTCTCTTGAAGGCTCACTGGTTTGTTGGTTCTATTCTTCACATAACTCAAGTGAAGAATCACTACATCCTTCTTGGATAAACTCTTGTTCCAAGAATATAGCATGCCTACTGACAATTATCTTTTGTTCAGTAGCATTATAAAAAAGGTATCCCATACCTACTTTTGGGTAACCAACAAATCTACACTTGTCTGCTCTAGCACTTAACTTATGTCCAAAGTTATTCTTGACATAAGCATGACAACCCCAAATCTTCAAATACTTAAGACTTGGTCTTTTGCCATTCCATAACTCATATGGAGTGCTACTTACTGACTTAGATGGAACCCTGTTTAATATATGTGTTGCAATCTCTAGGACATGTCCCCAAAAGGAAATGAGAAGATTTATGAAGCTCATCATGCACCTCACCATATCCAATAAGATGCGATTTCTCCTTTCTGCCACTTCATTTAACTGTGGTGTATAAGAAGAGGTCCATTCAAAAATAATGCCTTTGTCTTTTAGATGGTTTAGGAACTCACTAGATAAGTATTCTCCTCCTCGATCAGACCGAAGAGCTTTAATATTAATTCTAATTTATTTTTCAACCATACTTTGATATTCTTTAAACTTATCAAAGGCTTCGGACTTGTATTTCATAAGATACACATGACCATATCTTGATAAATCATCAATAAAAATGATGAAATAAGAATATCCTCCTCTAGCCTGAGTTGACATAGGTCCATATACATCAGTATGCACTAGACCTAACAATTCAGTTGCCCTTTCTCCATATCCAGTGAATGGAGACTTGGTCATTTTTCCTTTGATATAAGATTCACAAGTTCCTAATGATTGAAAATCATTAGAGTCAAAGTAATTATATTAGATTAACTTGTTTATCCTTAACTCACTGATATTACCCAATCGGTAGTGCCAGAGATATGTGACATTGTCATTATCTTTGTATCATGACAAACCTTTAGAAGCACCACTTGCATCTTGCTTCTCATTTGCAAGGTAAACCTTACAGTTCTTCTTCCAATGCCCAGTCTTGCCGCAATGGAAATAGGCTCCATCAGCCTTCTTAACTTTCTTGTTTTTCTTTTGGATGCTTTTCTTAGGGTTGAATTTTCTCTTCATACCCTTCTTTATTGCCCGCTTCTTTCTATCAACAAGAAGCACGTGAGCCTTATCTCCTTTAGAGTGGCTCTCAGCTGTCTTAAGAATGTTAAGCAGCTCTAGCAATGAAATGTTCAGTTTGTTCATATGGTAGTTGAGAACAAACTAAGAGAAGGAATCTGGGAGTGATTGTAGGATCAAGTCAATCATTTTCAGCACATGGGTTTGCACAGGTGAACCCTCACTCATTCGAGCATGGAATAACTATTTCAATATCTCGTATCGAGTAGTCCTACTTTGCTCTCCATATAGCTCCTTTAAATTGAGCAATATGGATTGAGGCTCCATGCCTTCATGTTGCCTTTGGAGCTCATTGCTCATTGAGGCCAACATGATGCATTTGACAGTTGTACTATCATTTTGCCATACCCTGTATATGGCAATATCCTCCTCTGATGCATCCTCTTCGATCAACACTGGATCCGGAGAATCAAGTATATATGAAAGCTTCTCCCAAGTTAATACAATTCTAAGGTTCCTCAACTAGTCCACATAATTTGGACTGGTTAACTTGTTGGGATCCAAGATGCCCCTCAGTGATAAGTTTGAAGCCATTATTTAAATGTTCTACATTTAATTAAAGAATAATATTAGCAAACCACTCAATTATGACATTCATAATTAGATAAGGACTTTATATCTAATTATGTCTCCCACTATTTTCTTCAAATACCATAACCCTCAACTATGGTAAGCGAAAAACCTTCCTGGTTTCCATAGTGGGGTTGAGATCCTTATTCCTCACGAGCGCCTTGTGTGTACATAACAAACACACATGAGTTCAAAGGTATGACAACCTTTCCAATTGCAATCCATGCAATTCTCAACAATTATCTTTGCCTCTAGGACACTTATGGCCTTGTGTGTACACAACAAATCATAATGTCTTAGTTTAGTTAGACCCTTCATTTCCATATAGCCATGATTAAATAATATTGCCCTTGTGTGTACACAACAAAGCAACATATCCAAACATGCTATAAAGCACTAAGTGCACCAAGACAAATCTTATATCAATTCCGAGAGTAGGCTTTGTGTGTACACAACAAACCTACTATATTTTTGACATAAATTTGGTTTAGCATGAAGGAAAGCAAATTATAGTATGCTTAACCAATTAGCATTACCAAATTAAGATTTAGATATAACCAAATTGACCAGGTAAGTGGAAGGGGTGAGGGGGTCCTCCCGTTGCTTTCCTTAGACACCAATTAGATTGGCCAGGTCAGACAACAGAACCAATTATAAACCTCATTCCCTTTACCTTCCCAGAACCACTTGCCTAGACACCAATTGGCTGATCAAACCCTAACCGGTTTTGCTTCTTGACTAAGTTTTCTACTATGACTAAATATGCTTTTTGATGAGGGCTTTGATGGTCTCCAAATACATTCTAAAACTATCATGATAATAATGTTTATTACTACTAGTATAAACATAGACATGATAACCAAGTTTATAACAAATATAAACACAATGTAAATCAATCTAGCATATGCATTAAATTTCATGTCATCAAGCATATTATCCTAATATGCAAATCAATGCACGATAGATAAAAAATACCTTTCGCCTCACTTATTCATGGGATATGGCCACAGCGGCACCCCTACATGCCATAGGAGGCCCATTGAATGGGAAGAGAGGGCCTTTAAACCCTACTTGGCTCCTATGATCGGACGGCCATGGTGACTAACCCAATCCAAAGTAGTTACTTGGTTCAAGCATAATTTCATATTGACATAATATCATACATATGAACATGGTCGAGTCGACTCGATAATGTTCGGGTCGGCTCGATAGTGGAATTTAATCAAACTCCAAAATGATTCATAATTGGAATGCCACAAGGATGGCTCTGATACCACTGATGGAAATTCTTCCAGGGTGCCGGGATCATGCAACATGCGGAATTGACTTTTAAAATAAAATTTCATAGCATGATACCCTAACATGTATAACATGTATAGAAAACTCTAATTCCTAGGAACCCCTTGGGCAATTACAACTAATGAATCATCAAATAAAGTCAAGAAAAATACCTGGATTGTTGAAATCCAACTTTTTCTACAAGGCTCACAAGCGCAAGGCCTCCAACGATGATCCACACGAAAATCAGACAAAGGAAGAACTCCTTCTTCAAGTTGCTTGGAGAAGTGGAACTCTTTCGGCAGCCTTTGGTCTATTGACCATTTTAGGACACCCTGTCCTACTGAAGGACACTCAAGATACTATCCTAAACCACTGTAAGATCTAGGACTACCCTCCTCTAGGACCCTACAGGCTTATGTCCTAAAACCAAGCCTTGTCCTAGTGTAGAAGAACTTGTCTTAACAAGCAAGTCTTGTCCTAAAATAAGGAGGGAGGGAGAAAGTGGAAGAACACTCTGACTCTCAGGAAAATAAAACACTCAGACTCTTAGAAGACCGAAGTCCAACAAAAATCAATTCTCATTTCATCATACCCCTATTTATAATCTCAGATGGGGAGTGAAATGCATCCCGACAACACTTATGAGATATGAAATATCATATCTGATAAGACTCTTCAGGAATGGAGAGTCATTTCTGTGTTCTTTCACTTACCAGATCAATCCCCATCATGCCATGTGTCAAATATCAGTTTCTGAGATAGGAAGACACCTCTTCTAATCTAAAGTAACGTAAGGCTTGAAGAGTTTTAGAGGTAGAAGGACTCTGCCCTCTGTTGTGCGCACGCATATGAAGAGGCATGACTCTTCATATTCGCGCCACCTTTCACACATCTTCAAGCCATCCCTTTAAACTCTAAACCTGCTATTAGACTTCTTAAGACCATGAAGATAAAATGAAGAGGCACCTTCCTGATGAAACTCTTAGAGTCTCATCTACAGAAGGACTCTTAGTCCTTCTGCGCGCCACTTATTCTCCCGGGTGCGCCAAAAGGCACCAATAATCTTTCCATTTCCATTTTGTCCACCCAAAGCATCAAATTAACTTGGTCAAACATATGCAATATGGGTGTCATTAGAAAAGGAATCAAATAAGCTTTCTGACCATATCTTTTATTTTCAGATCAGAGGTTTGTAGGCCCTTCTCTGCCCTTTTGAAGTTAAGGTATCATTTAGATTCCAAGAGTCACATGCCATTGGGACTCTTCATATATGGCACCTAAAATGCCCTTAAATCCAAATTAAAATTAGATTAAGATCTGATTTGGCTAGCCCCACTTAGGACTCAACCTAATTTATGTTTTTCATAATTAGATTAGCCCAATTAGCATGCAACCGAATCCAATCCAATTATGTTAGGAATTAGGTTAGCCTACATATGCTAGTTTGCAATATAGCTAACCAATTAGGATCCTATGATCCTAATTAAATCATGAATAACTTTTTTGGCCAAGTCTCTATTGTGTGTGACCGATTGGGTTCCACATCTAGCCAGCAGTAGGTTTAGATTTGAGCCGATTCGATCCGATCGAACTTGATTGACCTAATTAGGTCAAATTGGCTCATCTAATTGTCCAATTCGAATCACACATCAAATTGACTCTTGAAACCAAATCAATTGGTTCATGAAAACCTACAAGACAAGATTGACATCTAGCAATGTGTCATGCCTATCCGAAAGATAAGGAATTTGGTAGAAAATATCAAAATATCCTTCAGTAGTAAGTTACCATGCAATTCAATCTTTCGATCTCCCATTATCCTGATTAAGTGATAGGTATGGATAGATGTCAAACCCTAACACTTAATCATATTGAATCTTAGCTCGATCATGAGGACTTAGCTGATGACTGATTAGATTCCACTAATTTCATCCTGCTTTGATTAAAGGCTCCTTGAGTCACTCATCGAAGAGATTGCATGGGATAATAATTTCTCTTACTAGGAATGATCGATTCCTTGTTGGTCCACTCACATCCTTCGTACACCTTCTACCATACCCAGAATACCCCGTACATGTTGCAATGGCATGAATGAGTATGAACCAAAGTATGGCTTAGTGTGCATAAGGAACCATGGTGACCTCAGGTCTAGAGATCACATGCATAACTTCTACTCTGGGATCTATCTTTTGACAAGTAGTAAGACTTTCATAAGATAATCCCGGTGTGGATCAGTCTAGTGTACTCATACCCTAATGAGCACCCTTATCCTAGTATTAGTGTCTCTACACAAGTGGTGAGATCAACCACCCTCATCAATTGAGCATACATAAGATCAGCTAGTCTTTCCGGATTCATCGATCCCCGAATCGATGGTCCAACGACCAGGAACATTCTAGATTAGGGTTTATAGGAAATTAGGTCTTACTATTATGAACTCCATCATAACCCTAATCCCGTTGCTCTACTCTATGGGGTTCATCATAATCAATAAAAACATGACACAGCAGTATATGATGAATCAAATGCCTTTATTAATATGAAAGTATGTCATACATGAGCTGGAAGTTTACAAAAAGGCCCTCATAATGATTGGCTCTTAGGGCACTTTTCTATCAGTCCCCCATCAATTTAGTATTAGAGCTAAATGATTAGGGTATGTTTCATCAAGACCATTAACACCGTCTTCCCTTCCAAATTCCCTCCTTGGCCGATCAACATCCCCCGCCGACCCTCTCCGCCTAGATCCCTCCCTCATCAGACCGTCATTCATTCTCTTCCCTATTTTTGCTTGCTGCTGACCTCTTTGGCCACCACCAAGCCAGTCCATCATCCCACCGATGCCCCTATTGCCATCACCCAATCATAAATCCCTCCGACCACTGAGCTGCTCAACCGATCTTCTTGCCAACAGCACCCATCATCGCTGAGATATCCATCAAGATCTATCTTCGAGCAGTTCAGTGAGATGGGTAAGTCCTTCAATTACCCTCAGTTTGTGTGCACGGCGATTGCATTGCAATCTATCCCGGAGTAGCAGATCATGGCGTATCTTTCCAGGATCTAGCATGGCAGCCACATCCAGCCTTTTTGTGCCACCCTAGCCATCGACGAGCCCTCCTTCCACCTCCTCGCCTTCTCTGAGAAGACCCCTGACATCCTTGCCCTTGGCTCTGATGTCCGCTCGCTCTTCACCCCTCCCTTGGCCCATCTCCACGAACGCCTCACCTCCACTCAAGAGATCACCCTGCTCAACCCCTCTGGATCCACTCCCACACCTCCGGCAAACCCCGTGCCATCCGTGTCGCTGTTGTGCCATCACCCACAACCCCTTGTATCGTAGATCCACGCGATGCCTTCCACCGGACGCCCCACCCCATCATCTTTGGGATCTTCCAGATGCCGGACCCCTATGGATGATCTCCCAGATCATGTCCACCACCACCATCCACCCAGATCCATCTCTGTCCTCCTCTCCTTCCATGAATGAAGATGAATATGGTTGGGGAGAAACACCCGATCGTTTCCATCGCCTACAACTGAATAGTAGAGTCCATGCCTTCGACGATGCCAATGATCCCTTCACTGTCCACTTCAAGGCAGACTCCGACTCTGCCCTCACCAAGGGACTCACCGTGCTCCTCGTCTTCGAACTTTTTGGCATCCCCTGCTCTCATCATCGCTCTATCCTACCTAGCTTCGTCCACCTTCTTGGCCTCCAATAGAGACTTACTCCCTTGCGGAGCCGCCACCTACGCCCGAGACATCCACTGGAATCATCCAATAGCATCGCCTCCAAGTCCGGCCAGCCATCTCCTCCATTCTTTGATGATGCCAACCCCCGAATGGCCGAACTCCTTCATCCTCTCCCTGCATATGTGCCACCACGCCCATGCTGCAGTGCCACCATGTCGGCCTTCCTCCCGTTCACACCACCGTTTCCTCCCCAGCACCGTCGCCGGAGAGCCCGCTGGAGAACCCCTCCATAAAGTTCCTCCCCTATTCTGGTTTCGGTCCGTGAAGATGAAGAGGGATTGCACGAATGTGAATGCAATCCCCCAACACCCCCACTACCGACTTCAATCAACGGAACTACATGCTTCTTAAAGCAAGGTGCCATCCCCTGTTACCGATTTTAGATTTTGCATGCTCCTCAAAGCTACATAATCCTCAAAGCTACTACACGCTCTTCAAAGCTACATGATCCTCAGAGCCACATGGATTTTAGAGCACATAGATTTCAAAGCAATCCAAGGATCTATGAAGCATAGTTTTCAGGGCAAGCCTTTTTTTTATTTGGATTCGGTTCCAGAACCCCATTGATCCAAACTTGATGGAGTCGAGTTCTCCCCACCTCAGGAGAATGATGGGGACATCACCAACATTGATCCCGAAGTAGCACTAATCTTGAAGTAGCATGAATTTTGATGCAGCATAGATTTCAATAAAGTCAAATTCAAAAAAATTAGTTTATTAGGATTAGTTATTTGAAATTTGATTTAGGATTAGGTTGGTTATGATTGAGATTTGGATAGGCCTTATCTTGTATTTGAATTTGAACCGTCCTTATCTTTTTATCTTGTATTCAAATTCAAATGAAGATTGAATAGGTCTATAAATACCACCCTCAGTCCTTTATAAAAAAATAGTTTAATGAATAAAAGGGAGTTTTTTTAGAAAAGAGTGATTCTTTTCTTTCGCTCCATAAGGAGAGGGTGTGAGGCCCAATCCCAGGACATGATGATAGGTCATGTCTAGTTATCACCTTCTTTGATTCCATCTTCTTTACCTCCATGTCTTTTGAGATTCACCTTAACGCTTCCAAGTATCGAGGTGGGTGGAATGCCTTAGAGGTGAGAGGTCTCTTCATTAGTGTGAGTCTCAAAGTCCATGAAAGTCCAGATTTTCCTACCTTCCATCTCCATTTTTCCTTCGTCACCACCCTAGAAAAATTAAAAAAATAGTAGAACTCTAATCTAGGTGACTTCTAGGCTCATCGACGATCTATCCCTGATATGGGATGACTCTAAGATTACTAAACATACAGTAAAAATAGTAAACTAATTTTTTTGTGATTTTTATAATTTATGTTTGCAGGCTAAACTCCCAAAATAAAGTAAGAACTACATGAATAATAGCCATACAAAGAATCATCATGATTGCAAAATACCTCATGAAAGATAATGAAAGTCAAAACCTGGGAATTGAGAAACTCCCAGTTTAGGAAAGCTTATCTTCAACAAATCAGATATCAAGAGTATGGAAGGATGTTATCAATCAGAGATTTGAAGAACTTCTGATGAAGAGATCACACAGCACTCTGATTGGAGTTTGGATGATGAAGCTCGGTTCTCTTGAATCTGATGGCTTATCTGGGTGATCCTAGAGGTAGGGAAAGCCTCTTTTGAGGAGGTGAAACATCTCGAGGATCCTGCAAGCATCAAAGATCAATCAAAATAGTAAGTAATAAAAAGAAAGGGAACTAAGGTTTAGAAGGGAATGGAACTAGGGTTAGGAGTGGGCTGCTTGGGGAGGAAGAAGCTCTTTGTCTTGGACGGCAGCTAGGGCTTCCTTTCCTTGGGTGTAGCTGATCTGCAAGGATGTAGAAGGGTGCTAGGGCAGCAGGGATTCGGCCAGGGTACACAAGGAGAGCACTTAAAATAAAAGAACAAACACAAGAACACCAACATAAGGCAATGACTCAAAATTTTAGCAAGATTATATTCATAAGAGAAAGTTATTACAAGAGGAAGAGGGGTGGGGTATTTATAGAGCTCCCATGCCCTCTCCTAACTAAGGTTACACTTAGGTTAACAAGTATTTTTCAATTAGATTATAAGTCCTTCTCCTAGCTAGGTTAGAATTACAAGTCTTAAAATAATTAGGAACATAAATCCTAACTAGGTTAGGAACTTTGACTAGTCTTCTCCTTCTCCCTTCATGCTTTGACTTGGTCAAGGATGCCTACTCTTGCTTTGATGGGCGTGTGGGCTTCAAGGGGGTAGCAATGGGCTGGCCCAAAGGGACTTGGGCGCATGGGCTTGGGCCTCTTGATATCTGGGGCGCCCTAGATGGAATATTCCTAGAATAAAATGGCATCTTGGTTCTTATGGACATGGGACTTGAATCTTCTTGGGGTTGGGGCATAGATGGATCTCTGGAATCAAGTGAGGCCATGTTCTAGAAATATTCTTTGATATTTAAAGAGAATCTGGGCATCCAAAAAATATCTAGAGGGCTTTTAGGCATCATGCAGGAATCTTGGACCCTGGGTTGGCATACAAAGTCCAATTGGCTGAAGTGGGGTCTTCCAGCTCCTAGATGAGGCATGTGGAACTCGATAGTAGGGTATCCTCTTCTCTTGTATAAAATTGAACTCAACTAGACTCATAACTGAAGTACAAGACTCAATATACTGACTAGGGTTGAGGGTTGAGATAAATCAACTAACCTCAACTTATTACATGACTCAATCTTAATTAATTACAAAACTTTTGAAACTTTAACACATGACTAAGGTTCTAAAATTAAAATCATAATCAATAAACCATATGGGATCCAGTGATCTGTGTCTGATCCTGGTGTCCCCACCAATCCCCCATCCTGTCCCCCATCAATTTTGTATCAGAGCTAGAGGATTAGGGTATGTTTCATCAAGACCATTAACATCGTCTTCCCTTCCAAAGCCCCTCCCCAGCCGATCAACATCCCCCGCCGACCATCTCCGCTTAGATCCCACCCTCATCAGCCCACCATTCTTTCTCTTCCCTATTTTTGCTCGCTGCCAACCTTGGTGTGGGCACCAGGATCAGACAGAGGCTCCTCAACTCTCTGAGGATCTCGGATTAGGATTTTAATTTGTTGGATCCTGTAATAAGGCTTCAAGCCTAGGCAATTTTATTTTGAGTCATGTACTTTTGTTTTAGTCTTGTTCCTTGGCTAATGTGGTCAAGCAAGGTCAATAAACCCTGTATTCAGCTAAATTGGTCCAAGCCCGAGTCTACTTAAAGATTGGGCCCATGCCTATTTGAAAAAGGAGTGGTCATTGAGTCTAGTCCAATTATTAATGGGTCAAGCCATCTCCCACTCCTTGAAGGATGCCACCTCAGCCCTTGAGTGCCACCTCATCCATCCCATGTGGCACCACATCATTATGACAAGTGGGTGTTCAAGGCAAGAAGGAAATGCTGAATTTGTGGGCGCCATTCCTGGATCCTTTCCTCCCTTCCCTCCCCCTATCAAGCCTCTTTCCAAAGGAGCTATGGGCGGCCAAGGAAGGTCAATGGGCAATGAAGGCATGTTTCTTGTTTCAAGCCCCATATCAAGCCTTCTTCCCAAAATGTTTGGTCGGTTATGGAAGAAATGCATTGACCCAAAGGGCGCCAACTCAAATCAAGGAGACAACTCCCATCTTTCAAGCCCTAAATCAAGACCTTGGTCAGCCAAGAGAAGAAGAAATTTGAATTTGGGCACCCTCTTCATGAAGCTTTGTAATTTTTCATTTGAATTTGAATGGGTTTTAAGGTGCCCCTTACCCCTCCCTTGTATGGACTAATTATTGATAAAATAAAAAAATCTTGAAGGGTTTTCTTCTAGCCCTTGCCTTTTAGACTAGGATCTCTGAGAGGGAGTGCCTTTGTTCTTCAGGACATCGAGGGGTGAGAGGCCCTAAGTTACCATCCCTTCCAGGCAAACCATCTTCTATCTTCAAGTTCGGATGCCATCTGGATGATCCACCTGGGTGCCTAGCAAGAAGAACTCCATCCACCACCAATCTAAAATTTTCATTCCCTCATCTCTTGCATGTTTCTTGATGACTTCTAACCCTTCTCTTGGTTACTCACAGGTCCTCTAGATACCATGGACAACGGAGTCGGTCTCCCTTACCTTCACAACCATCGGATGGAAAGCTAGCGAATCCATGGGGTTGAAGGCTTGATCCTCCAGGCCGCATCCATGAGAGCGAGTGAACTCGGCATCGGGCATATTAGAGTTTATTAAGGTTTGCATCCCCAATGATGCGGGACTAACTAGATGCTAGGATGATGTAAGTGATTTTTCTTTGTGATTTTTAGGGTTTTAATGAAGTTAAGGATTCCCAAAGACAAGAGAGAATAGATCTAGGGATTTTATAATCGTAAGAACTACTAGCACGTAAATTAGCCTCTAAACAAAGATAAAAAGAGGACCCCAGGATTGAGAAACCCCATAGGACTTGCTCTCGGATCAATACCTACTTAGGAGTTAGGGTGGCAAACCTCAAAATATCCGAAGCGCCCGATGCCGAGGTCACTCACTCTTGCGGATGCAGCCTGGATGATCGAGCCTTCAACCCTGCAGATGCACCAGCATGCTGTCTGAAGGTCTCAAAGGCAAGGGAAACCGACTCCATGTTCGTGGCACCTGGAGGACCTGCGAGCATTCAAGAGAAGAGTTAGGATTCAATGAAAAGAAAGAAAGGGATGAAGGAATGAGAGTTGATGTTGGTGGTGGATGGAGTTCTTCTTGCTAGGCGCCTGGATGGATGATCCCGATGGACTCCGAACTTGAAGTTGGAGGATGGATTTGCAGAAGAGATAGTAACTCGAGGCCTTGCACCTCTCGATGCACGAAGGTGAAGGCGCTCCCTAACAGAGATCGACATTCTTAAGAAACGAAGGCAACTAAAGAGAATAGCTCTCAAATATTGTTTTTTTCATTCATTAACATTAACCTTACAAGGGAGGGGGTAAGGTCCTTTATATAGGAACCTTAGACCCTTTCAAAATTTGAATGAAATAATACATTTCTTCTCTTGCTAAGGCACCAAAAAATATTCAAAATCCCAAAATTCTGAAATTCAAACTCCTTGGCTGACCAAAGCTTCTTGGATTTGGGCATGGCATGATAATAGGCTTGGAAGAAGGAATTTGGCTCCCTTGGACTTGGAAAGTTGACCTTCAATTTTGGGAAGAAGGCATGATGCAAGGCTTGTGTCTATCTCTTTCCTTGGTTGCTCATCCTTGTTTGGAGAGAAGCTTGAAATGAGGCTTAGATCAAGGCCTTTGTCTTCAACCTTTCCTTGGTTGCTCACCTTTCTTTGGAGAGAAGCTTGAAATGAGGCTTGGATCAAGCCTTTGTCTTCAACCTTTCCTTGGTTGTCCAAGACTCCTTTAGTAAGTGGCTTGATGGAGGGAGGGAAAGGAGGAAAGAATATTTGATGTGTCTCCATTTGGCGAGATGAGGTGGCGCCACATGGGATGGTGAAGTGGTGCCACATGGGGTGGTGAAGTGGCACCCAAGGGTTGAAATGTTGACCTTCAAGGCTTGGCCTAATAGTAGTTGAGCTGGACTCAAAGACCACTCCAGCTTGGACCCAGACTCGGACTGGACTTAATACAGGACTGGACTCAATACAGGACACAATTTGACCAAATTGGTCAATGTACAAGACTAAACAAAACTCTTGAGACTCAATTCATGGCTAAAAGATTATAATGCTTAGACTTGAAGCTTTATTACAGGACCCAAAAATTGAAACCCTAATCAGAGGCATGATGCCCACACCAATTCTCCCAGGGTGAGAGGAACTCAACCTTGTCGAGTAAAGGATGATTTGGCTTTGATATTTTTCCAAAAGGTCGGGGTCAAGTTGCTGCAAGTCCTCTCGGGTATCCTACGAATTATCGGATTGCGGTCGGCCTTGCAATCAGACCATGTAACGCTGAAAGCCTTTGCCCCGGGTGGTCATAGCTTGATCATCTAGGACATGCTCGATCCGCTCTCCTCTCTCAGGTAAAATTGAAGGTGGACACTCTGGGTCGGGTTCGCTCTCATATGAAAGGTTAGGCCCAAGTGGCTCACTGGGTATGTTTGCTGGTTCCCTATACTCGACTAAGTCCAGGATATTGAAAGTTGAGCTAATGCCATAATTCGAGGGTAGCTCAAACACAAAGGCATTAGGGCTAACTCTCCTTATCACTTTAAAGGGGCCATCTCCATGAGCATGAAGTTTCTTAACCGTTCAGGCTTAAGCCTAACCATTATAGAATCTCTTGTTCAAACTCTTTGGTTCTCTTCCGTGAATCAGCCAAATTATTTTAAAATTTATACTTAATACAGAATTCTAACATGATACAAAATGTAGACTCAACTATGCATTCCTATTGAGAAAAATTTTATTGGACTCTCTAGGGCCTAAACCTAACAGATTATTGACTCTCTAGGTTTGACCCTGGTCTGCTATGCACAAGAAAAATTACCATGAATCCCTAGCAGATGCCATAAAGTATACCAAAAGTAGGTAGCAAATAGGATGGTCTCTAAGGGTTCATGCAACCTGGTAATCTCTACGAAATGTAACCCTATGGCTCTAGAAATATGAGAAGACTCAGGGAAGGGCTGGAAATAGGAATCAGAGTCTTGGGGCAAACTATGCGAAGCATGAAACAGACCTTGGTTATTCAGGGTGATCTTAAAATTTGGACATTGATCTATATCTTTGGACAAGAAAAGGTCCATGCTATGGAAGGATGGGTCAACAATTTTTGGGAAGAGATCTTGAATTGGAATTGAAGGGATGAGCTCCTCCTGAGGGTACCGAACTAAAGAGACCATATCCTCAATAATTTTCTCTTGGATTTTAGGACTAGGCTTGATAATTGGACTCTCTTCAAGAGTCTCCTCAGGTAAAGTCATTATAGTATCAGTATCATAGCTCTCTCCCGCTAACTATTTTTCATAGTCATCCACTAGGTGTGCTTCAGCTTCATATACTTCTACTTCAGGCTCACTGGTGGGTTCAAGATTTTCTAAGGGTCCTTCCAACGTAGCTTCCGCCTGGATGTTTTCTGGGTCAACCAATCCCAGGTCAGCAATATACTCTGCCTCTTTAATGTTACCCTGGTGAACACATGGGGTAGCAGGGATGGGTCAACTCATGTCAGGTTGGTATGGACTAGGTTGACTCGGGTAGACTTGACCATACCCTTGGCTAGATCCTAGGGCTCGGCTAGGGTTTCCTAAAGGGTTCAGGTCTACAATAGGTGGGTGCCCTTTGGAAATGCTCACAATACCTCGCAGTTTAGTAAGCCTGCTCTAAATTATTGACCTCTCTAAAATAAAGCTCCCTTTGAAGATTGGGATGTTGGCCAGCCCTAAACCTAGACAGGGTTACAGATTCTGATTCATTGACATTATATCGCATGACATACTCATCAAACTTTGTGATGTATTCGGCCACACTCTTGCTTCCTTGATGTGGGAATCTTCTAGACTCAGGCTCTAAGAAGGGATCATGTTGAGGGAAACTCCTAGGATGAGGAAGTGATTTAAACTCCAGTTTAGTGTGAGGCTTCTGGGTCCTAACCCGAGTTTCTAGTCTTGTTAAACTTTGATCAAACTTATCAAGCTTATTATTCATCCTAGCTATCTATTCAAAGATGACCTTTAATTTATCCTTGCGATCATTCTCCATGGATTCACTTGATTGGGAATGATGGGGGTGATAGGGGACTCCTGATCTAGACGACATGCAACACACAACGAAAGATGTTATGGATTTGCTAGACCTAAGAGATCAAACCAAATGTGAGGTTAAGAAGACAAACTTGGTGGTAGTAACTTGGTACCTGGCTAGGTAAGTGTAAGGTTGGTGGAGGTTCCTCTTTGCTTGCCTTAGACACCAATTTGAAATTGGCCAGGTAAGCGAACCAACCCACCTTCCTTCGAGCTCTTGTCCCTGAACCACTTGTTTAGACACCAAATACACAAGCACACACAAACAGGTTGTCTAAATTGGCTAGACACTTGGTTCGACCTGACTTTGTGGGTGTCCCTAGCTCACTAGAGCAAGTTAAGTGTCTACTCTATTTTACTTAGGGGTTGGATTCGTTATGCAGGTTGATAATTTTTGGGCTAGGGACAGGTAATGAAATCCTGACCCTATGTCAAATTGATGCCCTTAAGATGATTTATAAAAATGATGGCATACAAATGATCTAATGAGATGGATCTAATTTATGTTTTTGAATTTTTGATGGATGATAGAAGAAACAAGATGATGGAAATGACAAGAGATGAAGCTAAATGTAAAATTAAACTATCTAAGAAATGAAAACCTAAAAGGATGCACTTGATGAAAATCTCAGAACAGATTTTTCTCTTAGGTAGTATTCTAGCTAGTAGAAATTCTACAAGCTGCAATAAAATCTGAAAAAATTATAAAAATACTTTCAATTACGTGTAATCCAACAAAATAAAAATCAGAAGATTTAGAGGTTCTTAAAAATAGCAACACATAAAAAAATAGGCCATATACTGAAAGAAAAAAAATGTAGAAATTTAAAGAAGATGAGATCTAATGATGCAAGAATTTTCTTTTGGGTTCTTAAAACTTTTCTTCGTGTGTTCCCCTTAAAAGGTCTATCACAATGGCACCCCTATATGTCTTAGGAGATCCCCGTGGAATGGAAGGAGAGGGTCTTGAAACCCTACTTTTCTCCTAAGACCGGACACTGGTGAAGCACCTAATCCAAGTACTTAAGAAGTGCTAAGTCCTAACCATGCTCTAATACCAAACATGATGCGGGACTAACTAGATGCTAGGATGATGCAGGTGATTTTTCTTTGTGATTTTTAAGGTTTTAATGAAGTTAAGGATTCCCGAAGACAAGAGAGAATAGATCTAGGGATTTTATAATGACAAGAACTACTAGCACGTAAAGTAGCCTCTAAGCAAGGATAAAAAGAGGATCCCGGGATTGAGAAACCCCGTAGGACTTTGCTCTCGGATCAATACCTACTTAGGAGATAGGGTGGCAAACCTCAAAAGATCCGAAGCACTCGATGCTGAGGTCACACGCTCTTGCAGATGCGGCCTGGATGATCGAGCCTTCAACCCCGCGGATGCGCCGTCTTGCTGTCCGAAGGTCTCGAAGGCAAGGGAAACCAACTCCATGTTCGTGGCACCTGGAGGACCTGCGAGCATTCAAGAGAAGAGTTAGGATTCAACAAAAAGAAAGCAAGGGATGAAGGAATGAGAGTTGATGTTGGTGGTGGATGGAGTTCTTCTTGCTAGGCACCAGATTGGATGATCTCGATAGACTCCGAACTCGAAGTTGGAGGATGGATTTGCAGAAGAGATAGTAACTCGAGGCCTCACAGGCGCTCCCTCACGGAGATCGACGTTCTTAAGGAACAAAGGCAACTAAAGAGAATGGTTCTCATATATTATTTTTTTCATTCATCAACATTAACCTTACAAGGGAGGGGGTAAGGTCCTTTATATAGGCACCTTAGACCCTTTCAAAATTTGAATGAAAAAATATATTTCTTCTCTTGCTAAGATGCTAAAAAATATTCAAAATTCTAAAATTCTGAAATTCAAACTCCTTGGCCGACCAAAGCTTCTTGGATTTGGGCATGGCATGATAATAGGCTTGGAAGAAGGAATTTGGCTCCCTTGGACTTGGAAAGTTGACCTTCAATTTTGGGAAGAAGGCATGATGCAAGAGCTGTGTCTCCCTCTTTCCTTGGTTGCTCATCCTTGTTTGGAGAGAAGCTTGAAATGATGCTTGGATCAAGGCCTTTGTCTTCAACCTTTCCTTGGTTGCTCACCTTTCTTTGGAGAGAAGCTTGAAATGAGGCTTGGATCAAGACCTTTGTCTTCAACCTTTCCTTGGTTGCCCAAGACTCCTTTAGTAAGTGGCTTGATGGAGGGAGGGAAAGGAGGAAAGAATATTTGATGTGTCGCCATTTGGCGAGATGAGGTGGCGCCATATAGGATGGTGAAGTGGCGCCACATGGGGTGGTGAAGTGGCACCCAAGGGTTGAAATGTTGACCTTCAAGGCTTGGCCTAATAGTAGTTGAGCTGGACTCAAAGACCACTCCGGCTTGGACCCAGACTTGGACTGGACTCAATATAGGACTGGACTCAATACAGGACAAAACTTGACCAAATTGGTCAATGTGCAGGACTAAACACAGCTCTTGAGACTCAATTCATGGCTAAAAGATTACAATGCTTAGACTTGAAGCCTTATTACAGGACCCAAAAATTGAAACCCTAATCAGAGATATGGTGCCCACACCATCCAAACTCCTAAGTCGATATTGTTCTAAGAGCTAAGTCGTACGAGGTTTCTAAATCCCGGCGTCCTTTCATTATCCTTGCTTAGGGGCTAATTTACTTGCTATAAGTTCTTATCATTATCGAATCCCTAGATCTACTATTGTTTGTCTTTGGGAATCCTAAATCTATAAGAAAACATAAAAATCACAAAAAGAAAAATCACTTGCATCATTCCTTTCATCTTAGCATCTAGTTAGTCCCTCATCAAACCTCTTTGGCCACCACCAAGCCAGTCTATCATCCCACCGACGCCTGTATACCATCACCCAATCACAGATCCTCCCGACCACTGAGCTGCTCAACCGATCTTCATGCCGACAGCACCCGCCATCATTGACATATCCATCAAGATCTATCTTCAAGCAGTCCAGTGAGTCGGGTAAGTCCTTCAATTACCCCCAGTCGGTGCACATGGCGATGCCATCGTAATCTATCCCGGAGTAGCAGATCACGGCGTACCTCTCCAAGACCAGTGTGGTGGCCACATCCAGCCTTTCGGTGCCACTTTAGCCATCGATGAGCCCTCCTTCCACCTCCTCGCCTTCTCTGAGATGGCCCTCGACATATCCTCGCCCTTGGCTCTGACATCTGCTCGCTCTTCACCCCTTCCTCGTGTTGGGTTCGGGAACTAGTGCAGAAGCGTGGATTTCAAAATTTTATGAAATCAGGTCCGAACCCTAATCCCAAAATCTCCTTATTAGCAATTAAAACTATGACTACATGCATGTCCAAATTTAAACATTGTTTAAATATTAACCTCAGATCGCTATTACCAGTCTGATGCAGAAATGAACTCCAAATTGAGTAGCCTCTTGAACACACCAGGCATCCACTTGTCCGCCCTCCGATGGTGATCCACACGGGCAGATGATCAAGACACTGACTCCTTAATTGGGTTCCTTCCAATCAAGCTCTACCCTAAGAACTAGATTTATGGGCTATTGGCTAGGACTCCTCTAGCCAAACTGGAACTAAACCTTCTCTCTTACCCTTCTCCTCGTCTTCTAGCAACTTTGGCCCCTTAAGACACTCTTGTCTTAAGAATAAGCCCTTGTCCTAAAATGGGACAAGGCTTGTCTTGGAGGGAGAAGAAAATTAAGACAAGATTGTCTTAATGTAAGAAAGAAAGG
The DNA here is from genome assembly GCA_021397845.1 of Areca catechu. Classification (NCBI taxonomy): domain Eukaryota; kingdom Viridiplantae; phylum Streptophyta; class Magnoliopsida; order Arecales; family Arecaceae; genus Areca; species Areca catechu. The sequence continues at coordinate 77,392,829 of CM038044.1, read as the reverse complement.
AGAGGCGCCTTCTTCCTTTACCGTCGGAGAGTTTCTCTCTGACTCTCCTTCTGTTCTGAGATTCGACAGAGCCTAGGCTCTGTAAAGGAATCAAAGAGGAAAGAGAGGAGGGGGAAACAATCTTCTGGAGAGGGAGAAGAAAAAGAAGCAAGGCTTCGCCGTAGAAAATCTGGAATAATTTTTACGGTGAAGCCATCTTCTTAAATAGGCGACAGAGAGGCACCTTCTCATCTGAAATCATCCTCTCACGTCCCTCTCTCCCTTCTCACATCCTTTTCCTTTATCTCACGGCCCTTGGGATTAATCTCACGGCCTTTGGGATGGGAAGATGCAAGGAAGAATCGTGAAAAACACAGAAGGGCGCGCGCAGAAAGAAGAGTCGCGCCCCTTCGGTGTTTTTTTCTTTCTTTTTCACGGTAATTCCAATTTTTGAAGAGTCCACGCCTAGGTGGACTCTCTTCCACGCCCTTTCAAAAAAAAAAATGCCGACTCTTTTCTTTCTTTTCACGCAAAGACGCGACTTGGAGAGAGTCCACGCGCGCGTGGACTCTTCTCCTTGCGCGCGCGCGTGGGAAGAGAGGGGGAGGGGCTTAGGCGATGTGGGAAAGGGGTTTAGCCTCTTAGGTTAGCCCAATTGCTAGCCTACAGTTAGCCCAATGTTTTGAATCTTCAATTAGATTCAAACCGGAATGAATTTGGATCTAAAAAAGACCAAATCGGAACCCTAACTCGAATCCGATTCAAGTAGAAGCCATGGTTTGCAACACATGCTAGTGTGTTCATCTGCAAACGAGATTTAATTCCAAACTAAATCCTTGATTATCTGTCCTAAGTGTATGACCCATTGGGTTCCATACCTAGCCAGCAGTGGGTCCGAGTGCAAGTTGACCTAATTTGATCAGAACTCATTCTAATCGATTTAGGTCAAATCGAGCTAACTCGAGTTAGTCAATTAGGACTCCTCCTAATTAGTGATCCAATTAAAACATTTAATTTGATCAACCCACAAGACAAGATTGACGTCTAGCAACGTATCATGTCTACCCGGAAGATATGGAAATTCTGGTGAAATTCCAAAACTACCCTTCAGTGGAAAGTTCCCGTACAATTCGATCCTTCAATCATCTTGCATCCCGAGTATAACTATGGATATGGAAACATGTCAAAACCAGCTTATACTCATTCCCAGCTCAGTCATACATTAATGATTCAATTAATTCGATATTAGAAATCATTTCTAATATCTGTACTTTGATCAAAGATTTCCTGAATCATCATCTGACCTAATTTGGCTGGATGCAATCTCCTCCTACTAGGAGTGATCAATTCCTTGTTGACCTACTCATTTCCTTCATATACAATTCACCACACCCAGCATCAACCTTGTGCATGACCCTTTGTCATGAATGAGATTGAACCAAAGCATGGGTTCATGTACATAAGGTTTTATGGCAGTCTCAGGTCATAGGACTACTTGTACAACTCCCACTATGAGAAACATCTATTGACATGCAGCTAAGGCTCCATTAGATGTTCTCAAACTGGATCTCTTCAGTGAACTCATTCGCTAATGAGCACCCACATCCTTGTATTAGTGTCTCACACAAGTGACTGTGAGAGCAGTCACCCTTTTCAGCATACATAGGATGTGCCAGTCTAACCGGAAACCCTGATCCCCAACTCAGGGTTCCTATGACTAGGAATATTCTAGATTAGGGTTTTAAGGCCTTAGATCTCACTGGTGTGATCTCATCATAGCCCTACAACCATAGCCCTAATCTATGGGGTTCATCATATAATGACACAGCGAATGATGAAAAAATTATTGCCTTTATTAACTTGTCAATTTACAATGGTCTGGGAGATACAAATATTGGCTTATAGGGCATAATCCTTTCAATCTCCCACTTGTACTAAAGCCAATCGCTCTTATTCTTTAACCCCATACTGTCGAGGTGGCGATCAAACTCCCGCTGTGGTAGAGCCTTAGTGAACGGGTCTGCTATGTTGTTCTTTGTATCCACTCTATTGATGCAGACTTCTTGTCTCTCGATTATCTCTCGGACAAGATGGAAGCATCTCAGAATGTGCTTGGACTTGTGATGGGCTCTCGGTTCCTTAGCTTGAGCAACTGCTCCAGTGTTATCACAATAGAGTGGCACCGGGTTCTCAATCTCAGGAACTACTCCCAACTCTGTGATGAATTTCTTCATCCAGACAGCTTCCTTGGCGGCTTCACTGACAGCTATGTACTCTGCCTAGGTAGTTGAGTCAGCTACAGTCTGCTGTTTAGTGCTCTTCCAACTGACTGCTCCACCATTCAAGGTAAAGACATACCCTGAAATGGATTTACTATCATCTGGGTCTGATTGAAAACTAGAGTCTGAATAGGCTTCTAGTTTAAGATCAGACCCTCCGTATATGAGAAAAATATCCTTAGTCCTTCTCAGGTACTTAAGAATATTTTTCACAGCCTTCCAGTGATCCTCTCCTGGATCAGCCTGAAATCTACTGGCTACACCCAAGGCATATGCCACATCAGGCCTGGTACATAACATAGCATACATAATCGACCCTATAGCCAAAGCATAAGGTATAGAACTCATTCTATTTCTTTCTTCAGGTGTCTTAGGAGACATCCTCTTAGAAAGACGTATGCCATGACCAATAGGTAAGTAACCTCTTTTACTTTCCTCCATGCTAAATCTCTTTAGCACCTGGTCAATGTACCTAGACTGGGATAAGCCTAGCATCCTTCTTGATCTTTCCCTGTAGATCTTTATACCCAGTATGTAGGATGCTTCTCCCAAGTCTTTCATGGAAAACTGTTTCGATAACCACACTTTGACTGATTGTAACATTGGGATATCATTCCCAATAAGAAGTATATCATCAACATATAGAACTAAGAAAACTATGGCACTCCCACTAGTCTTCTTGTACACACAAGGTTCATCCTCATTTTTGAAAAAATCAAATTCTTTGACTGTTTTATCAAATCGGATGTTCCAACTCCTTGATGCTTGCTTTAATCCATAAATGGATTTCTTTAGCCTACATACCTGATTAGGTTTAGTCTCCAAGACAAAACCTTCTGGCTGTGACATATAAACCTCTTCCTCAAGGAAACCATTGAGGAATGCAGTTTTTACATCCATTTGCCAGATCTCATAATCATGATATGCTGCTATAGCAAGCATAATCCGAATAGATTTGAGCATGGCAACAGGGGAAAATGTTTCATCATAATCTATTCCCTGTTTTTGTCTGAAACCCTTAGCCACCAATCTGGCTTTATAAGTTTCAACTTGGCCATCTGCCCCATTCTTCTTTTTATAGACCCATTTACACCCAATAGGGTTAATACCCTCTGGTGCATCAACCAAAGACCATACTTGGTTGACATACATGGAGTCCATCTCGGATCTCATGGCTTCCAGCCATCTGTCTGAGTCTCTACTCATGACTGCTTCCGTATAGGTTAGAGGCTCATCATTTTGAATGATTTGGGCTTCATTATTTTCAATTATGAACCCATACCTCTCAGGTGCTTGTCGCACCCTATCAGACCTACGGATAGGAGTGTGTTCAGGTTCTATATTAACTATGTTGTTACTTGAGTGAGATGTGTCTATTTGTTGAATTTCATTAAGTTCGATATTTCTACCAGTGCCCTTTTGTAGGATGAATTCTTTTTCCATAAAAGTGGCATGCCTACTGACCAAAACCTTTTGCTCAGTAGGGTGGTAGAACAGATATCCTATACTATCTCTAGGATATCCGATAAATAGACATTTGTCTGCTCTAGCATCTAGTTTATGTCCAAAATTTCTTTTTACATAGGCTGGACATCCCCATATCTTAATATACTTAAGATTGGGCTTCTTACCTCTCCATAATTCATATGGAGTGCTAGAGACAGTTTTAGATGGTACTCTATTCAAGATATGAGTTGCTGTTTCCAAAGCATATCCCCAGAAAGAAAAAGGTAACTCCGTGAAGCACATCATGGACCGTACCATATCCAATAAAGTACGATTCCTCCTTTCAGCAACACCATTTAATTGTGGTGTGTAAGGAGGAGTCCATTCAGAGATGATCCCCTTATCTTTAAGGTGATCAAGAAACTCAGTGGATAAGTACTCACCTCCTCTATCTGATCGGAGGATCTTTATACTTTTTCCTGTCTGTTTCTCTACCATATTTTGATACTCTAAAAATTTTTCAAAAGCATCGGACTTATGTTTCTTTAGATACACAAATCCATACCTTGAAAAATCATCAGTAAATGTGATGAAGTATGAGTATCCACCATAGGCTTGAGTTGTCATAGGCCCACATACATCTGTGTGTATGAGTCCTAATAACTCTTTTATCCTTTCTCCATGTCCACTAAATGGAGTCTTGGTCATCTTACCCATGAGACATGATTCACAAGTTCCTAATGACTCATAGTCATAAGGATCAAAGAAATTTTCTTTGTATAACTTGTTAATCCTAGTCTCACTAATATGTCCAAGTCGACAATGCCAAAGTAAGGTATTGTTAACATCATCTCTTTTCCGTTTGTTAGAAACATGAAAAATATTGTCATTAGTGGAAAGAGTTAATAGACCATTGCAGAATATGCCATAACATATAATTTCATTAGATAAAGAAATTGAGCAGCCACTGCTCATTACATTCATAGTATATCCTTGTTTAAGTAACAAGGGTACAGATATGATATTTCTAATGATTTTTGGCATATAGTAACAATTCCTTAGCTCCAAGATCTTCCCTGAAGGTAACTTCAAAACATAAGTCCCTACAGCTTCTGCTTGGATGGGGTCCCCTCCAGCACCGTAGAGCTCAAAGTTACCTTCCTTCAATACTTTAAGCCCCTGAAGTCCCTGCAATGATTTGCAGATGTTATGACCACAGGCGGTATCCAACACCCAAGTATTTGAAATGGAAGAATCCAATGACAAAATAGTATGAACTTCTTTCATACCTTTTGGTGCCTCTGATGCACCAGGCTTCACACTTGCAAGGTAAACCTTGCAGTTCCTTTTCCAATGACCCGGCTTGCCACAATGAAAGCAGGTCATCTGTCCGGAGGCCTTCTTTCCTTTCTTCTTCTTAATACCCCCTTTGGGATTCATCCTCTTACTGGAACCCTTTTTGCCTGTCTTCTTCTTATCCACAAGAAGAACTGGAGCCTTATTTTTCTTTACATGGCTCTCTGCTGTCTTCAACATATTCAACAGCTCAGGCAAGGAAGAATTAAGTTTGTTCATATGGTAATTAAGAACAAACTGTGAAAATGACTCTGGGAGTGATTGCAAGATCAAGTCTTGATTCAACTCCCCATCCATTACAAAACCTAATTGACCTAATCGAGTGATTAGATCAATTATCTTTAATACATGGTCTTGTACTGATGTACCTTCTGTCATCCTTGCACGGAACAACTGCTTAGATATTTCATATCTAGCAGTTCTACTGTGTTCTCCATAAAGCTCTTTTAAATTTAGCAGTATGGAGTTAGTATCCATGCTATCATGCTTCCTCTGCAACTCGTTAGTCATAGAGGCAAGCATAACACATTTGACAGTAAGTGAGTCATTTTGCCACATATTATATGTGGTCTTCTCCTCTTGCGAGGCATCTTCCCTTGGTGGTTCCAAAATTGGGGTTTCAAGAATATAGGAAATTCTTTCTTGACTGAGTACTATTTTCAAATTTCTCAGCCAATCAACATAATTAGGCCCAGTCAATTTGTTGGCATCTAAAATACTACGGAGTGAGAGTGAAGAGGCCATTTATCTACATTTAAACAAAGAACAAAAACATAAGCAAACAACCATGAAATGACAATGCATAATTAAATTAGGACTTTAATTTAATTATGTCTCCCACTATTTTATTGAGCATCATAACCCTCTATACGATGATCGAGAAAATCTTAATTGGTCTTTCTTAGTGGGGTTGAGATCCCAATCCCTTATAAAAGACCTTGTGTGTACACAACAAATCTTATATAAGTTCATAGGTAGGAAAACTCTTTCCAATTGTAACCCGTACAATTCTCAACTTATCTCGGCCTCTAAAATATTAATAGCCTTGTGTATACACAACAAACTATAATATTTTAGTTAAGTAAGACCCTTCATAGCCATATAGTCATGACTTTAATAGTAATACCCTTGTGTGTACACAACAAAATATTACTTTAAATCATGCCATAAACAAATAATTGTATTAGGCCAAAAATTGTGTTAGTCACCATATTAGGTCTTGTGTGTACACAACAAACCTAGTATAGATCGTAACACAATAATGACCTATCATGAAGGAAGGCCAATAATAGTATTTTAACACCAAGCATGTTAGTCAAGAATTAAATCAATCAGATCGGCCAGGCTAGTGGAAGAGATGTGGGGGTCCCCCCGTTGCTTTCCTAGACACCAATTTAAAATTGGCCAGGTCAGTCAACGGAACCAATTAAAAACCACGATTCCCTTTACCTTCCCAGAACCACCTTTCTAGACACCGAAATGACTAATTATCCATCATGACTAATAATGCTTATCGGTTAACTATACTACCACTTAATATAATTTTAAGAGGGGTTCATGCAATGTCAGCACATTCAATTAAAAGCTATCACATATATTAATACATGCTTTAAACTAAGCAAATATGTGAAATGTGTGCCATCATACTAGGACAACCATTTACCACATAATGGATACACCATTATGCCAGGGCAACCTTATTTCAGTATGATGGCTCCAGGGCTAATCATATCTCTAAGACAATTAGGGTTTCAGTGGAAAACCCTAACTGGTGGCAATCATCAAACTCATGTTCAATCAAAGACATGCATTGTGCATCAATATAAAAACTTTAACATGATACTACATCATGAATTGAACTGCATAAGTTTTAATCCTAATAAGGAGGCTCTGATACCACTGTTGGGTTCGGGAACCAGTGCGGAAGCATGGATTTCAAAATTTTATGAAATCAGGTCCGAACCCTAATCCCAAAATCTCCTTATTAGCAATTAAAACTATGACTACATGCATGTCCAAATTTAAACATTGTTTAAATACTAACCTCAGATCGCTATTACCAGTCTGATGCAGAAATGAACTCCAAATTGAGTAGCCTCTTGAACACACCAGGCGTCCACTTGTCCGCCCTCCGATGGTGATCCACACGGGCAGATGATCAAGACACTGACTCCTTAATTGGGTTCCTTCCAATCAAGCTCTACCCTAAGAACTTGATTTATGGGCTATTGGCTAGGACTCCTCTAGCCAAACTGGGACTAAACCTTCTCTCTTACCCTTCTCCTCGTCTTCTAGCAACTTTGGCCCCTTAAGACACTCTTGTCTTAAGAATAAGCCCTTGTCCTAAAATGGGACAAGGCTTGTCTTGGAGGGAGAAGAAAATTAAGACAAGATTGTCTTAATGTAAGAAAGAAAGGAGAGGCGCCTTCTTCCTTTACCGTCGGAGAGTTTCTCTCTGACTCTCCTTCTGTTCTGAGATTCGACAGAGCCTAGGCTCTGTAAAGGAATCAAAGAGGAAAGAGAGGAGGGGGAAACAATCTTCTGGAGGGAGAAGAAAAAGAAGCAAGGCTTCGCCGTAGAAAATCTGGAATAATTTTTACGGTGAAGCCTTCTTCTTAAATAGGCGACAGAGAGGCGCCTTCTCATCTGAAATCATCCTCTCACGTCCCTCTCTCCCTTCTCACATCCTTTTCCTTTATCTCACGGCCCTTGGGATTAATCTCACGGCCTTTGGGATGGGAAGACGCAAGGAAGAATCGTGAAAAACACAGAAGGGCGCGCGCAGAAAGAAGAGTCGCGCCCCTTCGGTGTTTTTTCTTTCTTTTTCATGGTAATTCCAATTTTTGAAGAGTCCACGCCTAGGTGGACTCTCTTCCATACCCTTTCAAAAAAAAAAAACGTCGACTCTTTTCTTTCTTTTCATGCAAAGACGCGACTTGGAGAGAGTCCACGCGCACGTGGACTCTTCTCCTTGCGCGCGCGCGTGGGAAGAGAGGGGGAGGGGCTTAGGCGATGTGGGAAAGGGGTTTAGCCTCTTAGGTTAGCCCAATTGCTAGCCTACAGTTAGCCCAATATTTTGAATCTTCAATTAGATTCAAACCGGAATGAATTTGGATCTAAAAAAGACCAAATCGGAACCCTAACTCGAATCCGATTCAAGTAGAAGCCATGGTTTGCAACACATGCTAGTGTGTTCATCTGCAAACGAGATTTAATTCCAAATTAAATCCTTGATTATCTGTCCTAAGTGTGTGACCCATTGGGTTCCATACCTAGCCAGCAGTGGGTCCGAGTGCAAGTTGACCTAATTTGATCAGAACTCATTCTAATCGATTTAGGTCAAATCGAGCTAACTCGAGTTAGTCAATTAGGACTCCTCCTAATTAGTGATCCAATTAAAACATTTAATTTGATCAACCCACAAGACAAGATTGACGTCTAGCAACGTATCATGTCTACCCGGAAGATATGGAAATTCTGGTGAAATTCCAAAACTACCCTTCAGTGGAAAGTTCCCGTACAATTCGATCCTTCAATCATCTTGCATCCCGAGTATAACTATGGATATGGAAACATGTCAAAACCAGCTTATACTCATTCCCAGCTTAGTCATACATTAATGATTCAATTAATTCGATATTAGAAATCATTTCTAATATCTGTACTTTGATCAAAGATTTCCTGAATCATCATCTGACCTAATTTGGCTGGATGCAATCTCCTCCTACTAGGAGTGATCAATTCCTTGTTGACCTACTCATTTCCTTCATATACAATTCACCACACCCAGCATCAACCTTGTGCATGACCCTTTGTCATGAATGAGATTGAACCAAAGCATGGGTTCATGTACATAAGGTTTTATGGCAATCTCAGGTCATAGGACTACTTGTACAACTCCCACTATGAGAAACATCTATTGACATGCAGCTAAGGCTCCATTAGATGTTCTCAAACTGGATCTCTTCAGTGAACTCATTCACTAATGAGCACCCACATCCTTGTATTAGTGTCTCACACAAGTGACTGTGAGAGCAGTCACCCTTTTCAGCATACATAGGATGTGCCAGTCTAACCGGAAACCCTGATCCCCAACTCAGGATTCCTATGACTAGGAATATTCTAGATTAGGGTTTTAAGGCCTTAGATCTCACTGGTGTGATCTCATCATAGCTCTACAACCATAGCCCTAATCTATGGGGTTCATCATATAATGACACAGCGAATGATGAAAAAATTATTGCCTTTATTAACTTGTCAATTTACAATGGTCTTGGAGATACAAATATTGGCTTATAGGGCATAATCCTTTCACCTCGGCCCTTCTCCTCGAACGCACCGCCTCCACCCTAGAGATCACCCTGCTCAACCCCTTTGCACTGCCACACCTCCGGCAAACCTCGTGCCATCTGTGCTGCTACCATGCCATCACCCACAACCCCCTGTACCGTAGATCCACGTGACACCTTCCACCGGATGCCCCACCCCATCATCTTTAGGATCTTCCAGATGCAGGATGGTGTGGGCACTAGAATCTGACAGAGGCTCCTCAACCCTCTGTAGAGTCCAATTAGGGTTCCAACTTTTTGGGTCTTGTAATAAGGCTTCAAGCCAAAACAGTGTAATTTTCTTTAGCTTTGAATTGAGTCTCAAGTGTTTATGTCTAGTCCTGTATTTTGACCAAGTTGGTCAAGTCGAGTCCTATACTGAGTCCAGTCCCGAAATGAGTCCAGTCTGAGCCTATTTAAAGCAAGATTGGTCTTGAAGTATAGTCACATTTTGAGCCAAGCCATGAAGGAAGCCAACTCAGCTCAGGGGACAACCTCTTCATCCTACATGGCGCCACTTCACCATGCCATGTGGGCGACACATAATTTAGATTTTGGATGCCAAAAGGGGGGGACACATCACTTGATACACACCTTTTTCCTCCCCCCTATCAAGCTATTTTCCAAACATGGGTGGCCGGCCAAGGAAGGTCAAAGAGAGTTAAAGTTTGGAGGATTCAAATCCCTTGCTTCAAGCCTCCTATCAAGCATTCTTCCCAAACTACTTGAACAACTTTGGAAGGAATAGCAAGATCCATGGGCGCCTCCACTTCCCAATCTCCATATCATGCCTTGTACCAAAGGTGGAAGCACAACCAAGGAAAGGAGGAGGACACAAGCCTTGCTCCAAGCCTCACATCAAGCCATATTGATGGTCGGCTAAGAAGGAAGAATTTTTTTTTGAATTTGTGGGTGTCCCATCAAGAAAAGATTTGTAATTTTCATTTGAAATTTAAATAGGGTCCTAAGGTGCCTATAAAAGGGACCTTACCCCTCTTTTGTAAAGCTAATTGATGATGAATGAAAATCTAAGTCTTTTTGAGAGCCAATTCTCTTTAGTTGCCTTCGTTCACTAGGAACGTCGATCTCCGTGAGGGAGCACCTTCGTCTTCGGGCATCGAGATGGGTGAGGCCTCAAGTTACCGTCTCTTCCATAACTCCCTCTTCCAACTTTGAGTCAGGGTCCATTGGGATCATTTAACCGGGCACCTAGCAAGAAGAACTCCACCATCACCACATCAACTTTCATCCTCTCTTCTATTTGCTTTCTCTTTGATCGAATCCTAACTCTTCTTGAATACTCGCAGGTCCTCCAGGTGACATGAACACGGAGTCGATTGCCCTTGCCATCGAGACCTTAGGATAGCAAGTCGATGCATCCGCGGGGTTGAAAGCTCGATCATACAGGCCACATCTGCCAGAGTGAGTGATCTCAGCATCGAGCACTTCAGATCTTTGAGGTTTGCCACCCTGACTCCTAAGTAGGTATTGATCTGAGAGCTAAGTCCTATGGGGTTTCTCAATCTCGAGGTCATATTTTTATCCTTGTTTAGGGGCTAATTCATATGCTAGTAGTTCTTATTATTATTGAATCCCTAGATCTACTCTTGGTTTGTCTTTGGGAATCCATAACTTATAAAAAAACCCTAAAAATCACAAAGGAACAAATCACTTGCATCATTTCATCTTGCATTTAGTTATTTTTCCATCATTTCTGGTATCAGAGCATGGTTAGGACTTAGCACTTCTTAAAGTACTTGGATTAGGTGCTTCACCAAGCCATCCGATCTTAGAAGAAAAGTAGGGTTTCAAGACCCTCTTCTCCAATTCCACGGGGATCTCCTAAGGCGTATAGGGGTGCCATTGTGATAGGCCTTTGAAGAAGAACACAAGAAGAAAAGTTTTTTTATAAAAAAAAAAAAAAATTGCATCATTAGATCTCATTGTCTTTTAATTTCTGCATTTTTTTCTTTTTGAATATGGTCTATTGTTTCTAGTATTTCTATTTGTAGGAATCTTCAAATTTGTTAATTTTTATTTTGTTAGGTCACACGTAATTGATAATAGTTTTGATAATTTTCTCAGATTTTATTGCAGCTTGTAGAATTTTTACAAGCTGAAATACTACCTGAGAAGAAATTATGTTATGAGAATTTCAGTAAGTGCTTTTTTTTTTATTGTTTTCATTTCTTAGATAGTTTAATTTGCATTTAGCTTCATCTCGTGTCATTTCCATCATCTTATCTCTGCTATCATACATCAAGAATCCAAAAAGAAATATAACTTAGAGACATCTCATTAGACCATTTGTTTGCCATCATTTTCATAAATTATCTTAAGGGCAGTAATTTGACATAGGGTCAGGATTTCATTACCTGTCCCTAGTCCAAAAATCACCACTCAGCATATCGAACCCCAACCTCTAATTAAAATTGAATAGACACTTAATTGCTCTAGTGAGCTAAGGACACCCATGAAGTCGGGTCGAACCAAGTGTCAAGCCAAGTTTGACAACTTGATTGTGTGTGCTTGAGTAGCTGGTGTCTAGGCAAGTGGTTTAGGGACAAGAGCCTGAAGGAAGGTGGGTTGGTTCGCTTTCCTGGCCAATTTCAAATTGGTGTCTAAGGCAAGCAAAGGGGAACCTCCACCAACCTTACACTTACCTGGCCAGGTGCCAAGTTACTACTACTGAGTTAGTCTTCTTGACCTAACATTTGGTTATATCATTTTAGTCTAGCAAACCCTTAACATCTTCCGTTGTGTGTGCATGTCGACTAGATCCGGAGTCCCTTATCACCCCCATCATTCCTAGTCAAGTGAACCCATGGAAAATGCTCACAAGAATCAATTAAGGGTCATCACTGAACAGTTAGCTAGGATAAACAAAAGGCTTGATGAGTTTGAAGATTGAATTGGAGCCTTAGAAAAGGACATTAGAACATCTATCGAGCCTGAGTTTGAGTCATCTCCCCACCTTAGAGAATACCCTCAGCGTGATCCTTTCTTAGAGGCTGAGCTAGAAGATCAATTGCTAGAAGAGTATGAGGGAGAGGAAGAATAGTTTGAATCTGAAGACTTGTTAGGAGTAATTAGGTGTATCCTTACCCAGGACATAGTGCAAGAAGATTGGCATAGGACTAACATCCTACAAACCTTTGCCAGACTAGGGAATAAGGTATGCAAGATCATAGTTGATAGTGGGAGCTGTGTCAATGCCATTTTTTCAAGTACTGCCAAATCCCTAGGATTGACCCCAGTTCCTTACCCTAACCCTTATAAGGTCTCGTGGATTGATTCAACCTCCATACCCATAAAGTCTGGTTGCCAAGTCTTGATCAAGTTACAGTCTTATGAAGAGAAGATTTGGTGTGATGTCCTTCTCATGGGCGTCAGTAGCATTATCCTAGGTCGACCTTGGCTGTACGATCATGATGCCACCCTTCATGGTCAGACCAATACCTGTACCTTCAATCACCATGGGAAGAAGTTTACAATCAATCCAGTTCAGCCTAAGGATCAGGTTAAAAGAGGATCAAGTAGTCTAAAGGAAAAAAAACCAGAAGTTAACCTGATCAAGGACAATGAGTTAGAAGAAGAGATTATTGGGAAAGGACCCTTTAAAGAATTTCAGGGAGAGAAGGATGAACAATCTGAGAATTTGAATACAAAAACCCCTGAGCCCATTGAAGACTTTAAGGTTGAATTCATTGAAAATCTAGGGAAAGAAACTCCTGAGCCCATTAACGAATTGAAAGAAAATATCTATGAACCAAGTTTAGTAGAGGAGTGTGGTGAAGATGGGCCCAAGGTTGAAATCATTGAGGAATCAAAGGAAAATGAACCTGAACCCACTACAAAATTTGAAGAGGAAATGACCGAGCCAGAATCATGTCTAGTAAATGAACATGAGGATTCACCAGTCTTTTCCACAGGAGTTCAGGAACCAACCCTTAATGAACCGATCCAAAGAGAACATCCTCAAGAGATGGTTGAAGCTCAGAAAGAAATTGAGGATGTAGTTCCTAATGAGTTACCTGATCAATTACCATCCCTGAGGAACACCCAGCCTGCCCTAGAATTTGCACCCATCGATCAAGGTCCAAATTTTAAAATCATCCTGATTAACCATGGTCTGTCTCATGCTTCCCATAGATTGCCCCAAGACTCCAATTCCTATTTCCTACCCTTCCCTGAGCCTTCTCACATTTCTAAATCCATGGGGTTACTTTTTGTTGAGATTACCAAAATGCATGACTCCGTGGAGCCCATCCCTTTTGCCATATACTTCTGGCATACCTTATGGCATTTGCTAGGGATCCTTGATAATTTTTCTTGTACATACCAGACCAGGGTCAAACCTAGAGAGTCAGTAATCTGTTAGGTTTAGGCTCTAGAGAGTCCAATAAAATCTCACTCTATAGGAATGCATCGTTGAGTCTGCATTTTGCATCATGCATTAAGTATAAATTTTAAAATAATTTGTCTTATTCCCGAAAGTGAACCAAAGAGTTTGATTAAAGGGATTCTATAATTGTTAGTCTTAGGCCTGAACGGTTTCCACCAAGAACCGTTAAGAAACTTCATGCTCGTGGAGTTGGCCCCTTTAGAGTGATAAGGAGAGTTGGTCCTAATGCCTATGTGCTTGAGCTACCCCCGAATTATCGCATTAGCTCGACTTTCAATATCCTGGACTTAGTCGAGTACAGGGAACCAGCAAACATACCTAGCGAGCCATTTGGGCCTGACCTTTCTTTTGAGAGTGAACCCGAACCTGAGTGTCCACATCCAATTTTACTTGAGAGAGGAGAGCGAATCGAGTGTGTCCTGGATGACCAAGCTATTACCACCCGGGGCAAAGATTATCAATGTTTCTTAGTCTGATGGCAAGGCCGACCTGAGTCCGATGACTCATGGATTACCCGGGAGGACTTGCAGCACCTCGACCCCGACCTTCTGGAAGAGTACCTAAGCCAACTCAACTCTTCTCGACAGGGTCGAGTTCCTCCCACCCTGGGAGAATTGGTGTGGGCACCAGAATCCGACAGAGGCTCATCAACCCTCTGTGGATGTCCAATTAGGGTTCCAACTTTTCGGGTCTTGTAATAAGGCTTCAACCCTAAACCGTGATATTTTCTTTAGCTTTGAATTGAGTCTCAAGTGTCTATGTCTAGTCCTATATTTTGACCAAGTTGGTCAAGTCGAGTCATGTACTGAGTCCAGTCCCATAATGAGTCCAATCCAAGTCTGTTTGAAGCAAGATTGGTTTTGAAGTATAGTCACTTTTTGAGCCAAGCCATGAAGGAAGCCAACTCAGCTCAGGAGACCACCTCTTCATCGTACATGGCGCCACTTAACCATGCCATGTGGGAGGCACACAATTTAGATTTTGGATGCCAAAAGGGGGGGACACATCACTTGATACACTCCCTTTTTTCTCCCCCCTATTAGGCTATTTTCCAAACATGGGTGGCCGGCCAAGGAAGGTCAAAGGGAGTTAAAGTTTGGAGAATTGAAATCCCTTGCTTCAAGCCTCCTATCAAGCTTTCTTCCCAAACTACTTGAACAACTTTGGAAGGAATAGCAAGATCCATGGGCGCCTCAACTTCCCACTCCCTATATCATGCCTTGTACCAAAGGTGGAAGCACAACCAAGGAAAGGAGGAGGACACAAGCCTTGCTCCAAGCCTCACATCAAGCCACATTCATGGTCGGCCAAGAAGGAAGAATTTTTTTTTTAATTTTTGGGCACCCCATCAAGAAAAGATTTGTAATTTTCATTTGAAATTTAAATGGGGTCCTAAGATGCCTATAAAAGGGACCTTACCCCTCCTTTGTAAAGCTAATTAATGATGAATGAAAATCTAAGTCTTTTTGAGAGCCAATTCTCTTTAGTTACCTTCGTTCACTAGGAACGTCGATCTCTGTGAGGGAGTGCCTTCGCCTTTGGGCGTCGAGAGGTGTGAGGCCTCAAGTTACTGTCTCTTCCACAACTCCATCTTCCAACTTCGAGTCAGGGTCCATTGGGATCATCCAACCGGGCACCTAGCAAGAAGAACTCCACCATCACCACATCAACTTTCATCCCTTCTTCTATTTGCTTTCTCTTTGATCGAATCCTAACTCTTCTTGAATACTCGCAGGTCCTCCAGGTGACACGAACACGGAGTCGGTTGCCCTTGCCATCGAGACCTTCAGACAGTAAGTCGGCGCATCCATGGGGTTGAAGGCTCAATCATCCAGGCTGCATCCGCTAGAGTGAGTGATCTCGGCATCGGGCTTTTCAGATCTTTGAGGTTTGCCACCTTGACTCCTAAGTAGGTATTGATCTGAGAGCTATGTCCTATGGGGTTTCTCAATCTCGAAGTACTCTTTTTATCCTTGTTTAGGGGCTAATTCACATGCTAGTAGTTCTTATTATTATTGAATCCCTAGATCTACTCTTGGTTTGTCTTCGGGAATCCATAACTTATAAAAAAATCCTAAAAATCACAAAGGAACAAATCACCTGCATCATTTCATCTTGCATTTAGTTAGTTCCCCATCACAGGACCCCTATGGACGATCTCCCGGATTGTGTCCGCCACCACCATCCTCCCAGATCCATCTTCGCCCTCCTCTCCTTCCATGGATGAAGATGAATATGGTTGGGGAGAAACACCCGATCGTTTCTGCTACCTGCAATCGAATAGCAGAGTCCATGCCTTCGACGACGCCGACGACCCTACCACCATCCACTTCAAGGTGGACTACGACTCCGCCCTCACCAAGGGACTCGCCGTGCTCCTCATCTTCAGCCTTTGTAGCATCCCCCGCCCTCATCATCGACTCTGTCCTGCCTGGCTTCATCCACCTTCTCAGCCTCTAGTAGAGACTTACTCCCCTACGGAGCTGCCGCATCCGCCTTCACTCGAGCCATCTACTGGAATCATCCAATTGCATCGCCTCCAAGTCCGGCCAGCCATCTCCTTCATTCCTAGATGACGCCAACCCCCCAACAGCCAAACCCTTCATCCTCTTCCTGCATATGTGCTGCCCACGCCCATGCTGCAGTGCCACCGTGTCGACCTTCCTCCAGTTCATGCTGCCATTTCCTCCCTAGCACTGTCATCGGAGAGCCTGCTGGTGAACTCCTCTACAAAGTTCCTCCCCTATTCTAGTTTCGATTCGTGAAGATGAAGAGGGATTGCACAAACGTGAATGCAATCCCCTAACACCCCCACTACCGACTTCACTCAAAGGAACTACATGCTTCTTAATGAAAGGAGCCATCCCCTATTACCGATTTTAGATTTTGCATGCTCCTCAAAGCTACACAATCCTCAAAGCTACTACACGCTCTTCAAAGCTACACGATACTCAGAGCCACATGGATTTTAGAGCATATGGATTTCAAAGAAATCCAAGGATCTATGAAGCACAGTTTTCAGGGCAAGCCTTTTTTTTGTTTGGATTCGGTTCCAGAGCCCTGCTGATCCAAACTCGAAGGAGTCGAGTTCTTCCCACCTAAGGGGAATGATGGGAAAATTTCCAGCACTGATCTCGGAGGGGCATTGATCTTGAAGTAGCATGAATTTTGATGTAGTACAGATTTCAATAAATTCAAATTCAAAAAAATTAGTTGATTAGGATTAGTTTTTTGAAATTTGATTTAGGATTAGGTTGGTTAAAATTAAGATTTGGATAGGCGTTATCTTGTATTTGAATTTGAACCATCCTTATCTTTTTATCTTGTATTCAAATTCAAATGAGGGTTGAAAAGGTCTATAAATACCACCCTCAGTCTTTTGTAAAAAAAATAGTTTAGTGAATAAAAATGAGTTTTTTTAGAAAAGAGTGATTCTTTTCTTTCGCTCCGTAAGGAGTGGGTGTGAGGCCCAATCCCAAGACATGATGATACGTCATGTCTAGTTATCCCCTTGATTCCATCTTCTTTATCCCCATGTTCTTTGAGATTCACCCTGATGTCTCCAAGTATCGAGGTGGGTGGAATGCCCTAGAGGTGAGAGGTCTCTTCATTAGTGTGAGTCTCAAAGTCCATGAAAGTCCAGATTTTGCTACCTTTCATCTCCTTTTTTCCTTCGTCACCACCCTAGAAAAATTTAAAAAATAGTAGTACCCTAATCTGGGTGACTTCTAGGCTCACCGATGATCCATCCCCCATCCCATCCCCTATCAATTTGGTATCAGAGCTATTTGGTGTCAGAGCTAGAGGATTAGGGTATGTTTCATCAAGACCATTAACATCATCTTCCCTTCCAAAGCCCCTCCCCGGCTAATCAACATCCCCCGCCGACCCTCTCCACCTAGATCCCTCCCTTGTCAACCCGTCGTTCTTTCTTTTCTTTGTTTTTGCTCATTGCCGACCTCTTTGGCCACCACCAAGCCAATCCATCATCCCACCGATGCCCCTACTGCCATCACCCAATCACAAATCCCTCCGACCACTGAGCCGCTCAACCGATCTTCTCGCTGACAGCACTCGCCATTGCTGAGATATCCATTAAGATCTATCTTCGAGTAGTCCAGCGAGTCGGGTAAGTCCTTCAATTACCCCCAGTCGATGCGCATGGCAACGCCATCACAATCTATCCTGGAGTAGCAGATCATGGTGTACCTCTCTAGGATCCACCATGGTGGCCACATCCAGCCTTTCGGTGCCACCCTAGCCATCGACGAGCCCTCCTTCCACCTTCTTGCCTTCTCTGAGAAGGCCCCCAATATCCTTGCCCTTGGCTCTGATGTCCGCTCACTCTTCACCCCTTCCTCGGCCCTTTTCCTCGAATGCACCGCCTCCACCCGAGTGATCACCCTGCTCAACCCCTCTAGATCCACTCCCATTCCTCTGGCAAACCTCGTGCCATCCGTGTCACTGCCGTGCCATCACCCACAACCCCCTGTATCGTAGATCCGTGCGACGCCTTCCACCGGATGCCCCATCCCATCATCTTTGGGATCTTCCAGATGCCGAATCCCTATGGACGATCTCCCATATCGTGTCCGCCACCACCGTCCGCCCAGATCCATCTCTGTCCTCCTCTCCTTCCATGGATAAAGATGAATATGGCTGGGGAGAAACACCCGATCATTTTCGCTTCCTGCAACGAACAGTAGAGTCCATGCCTTCGGCTACATTGACGACCCCACCACCATCCACTTCAAGGCGGACTCCGACTCTGCCCTCACCAAGGGACTCACCATGCTCCTCATCTGTGGCCTCTCTGACATCCCCCACCCCCATCATCGGCTCTATCCCACCTGGCTTCGTCCACCTTCTTGGCCTGCAGCAGAGACTTACTCCCCTGCAGAGCCGCCGCATCCACCTTCTCGAGCCATCCACTAGAATCATCCAATTGCATCGCCTCCACCCGAGCCATCCACTGGAATCATCCAATCGCATTGCCTCCAAGTCCGACCAGCCATCTCCTCCGTTCTTAGATGATGCCAACCCCCCAACGACCGAACTCCTTCATCCTCTCCCTGCATATGTGCTGCCCACACCCATGCTGTAGTGCCACCGTGCCGGCCTTCCTCTCGTTCATGCCGTCGTTTCCTCCCCAGCACCATCATTGGAGAGCTTGTCGGTGAACCCCTTCACAAAGTTCCTCCCCTATTTTGGTTTCGATCCATGAAGATGAACATGTATTGCATGAACGTGAATGCAATCCCCCAACACCCCTACTACCGACTTCACTCAACGAAATTGCACACTTCTTAAAGCAAGGTGCCATCCCCTCTTGTCGATTTCAGATTTTGCATGCTCCTCAAAGCTGCACAATCCTCAAAGCTACTGCATGCTCTTCAAAGCTGCATGATCCTCAGAGCCACACGGATTTCAGAGCATATGTTTTTCAGAGCACATGGATTTCAAAGCAATCCAAGGATCAATGAAGCATAGTTTTCAGGGCAAGCCTTTTTTTTGTTTGGATTCGGTTCCAAAGCCTCGCTGATCCAAACTTGATAGAGTCAAGTTCTCCCCACCTCAGGGGAATGATGGGGACATCGCCAGCACTGATCCCAAGTAGCCTTGATCTTGAAGCATCATGAATTTTGATGCAGCATAGATTTCAATAAATTCAAATTCCAAAAAATTAGTTGATTAGGATTAGTTATTTGAAATTTGATTTAGGATTAGGTTGGTTAGGATTGAGATTTGGATAGGCTTATCATGTATTTGAATTTGAACCGTCCTTGTCTTTTTATCTTGTATTCAAATTCAAATGAGAGTTGGAAAGGTCTATAAATACCACCCTCAGTCCATTGTAAAAAAAATAGTTTAATAAATAAAAATGAGTTATTTTAGAAAAGAGTGATTCTTTTCTTTCGCTTCGTAAGGAGAGGGTGTGACGTCCAATCCCAGGACATGACTCCTGTAGATGCCCTTATGTATTTCCTGAAGGACATAGGCAGCCTCCACGAGTCTCAAGCACTTCAGCAGAGGGTAGGAGTAGGAGCTTCGATTGAGCTACCCGTCCATCAACACGAAATGGGTGGCCTTTCACTTGAGGAGGCCAGCTTTCATGTGATTGTTCGGCAAGGAGCCATTGGTGATGTATCTAATATAAGGATCCATCCAGCTAGCCTCAGGGATGACCTACTGGACCTCTCCTAGGTCTTCGTGGCTAGGGGTTTCCAAATAGTTGATGTAAGTGCATCCTAGCAACGAGTCTGGGAGGGTCACTAACCTAGAGAGGGCATTGGTGCATGCATTTTTCCTGTGAGGGATGTGAAAAATCTTGAAGCATTGGAGACCCGATGCATAAAAACAAACCTGATCTAGGTATTTCGCCATCACGAGATCTCGAGCCTCGAAGTCTTCAGAGACTTGTCCTGCCATAAGCTACCAGTCCATGAAGATCTTCAGGTTCGTTACACCCAACTTGCGAGATACTTTGAGGCCTGCTAGGAGCACCTCATACTTGACCTGGTTATTTATTGTTTTAAAGAGAAAACATAGTGCACACTTGGCCACCACTCCATTTGAGTTGCTGAGGATGAGACCGGTCCCGCTGCCTCTTACATTGGATGCTCCATCCACGTGGAGGATCAAGGCCTTCTCTTTTGCTGGCAGGTTCCGTGCAGGTTTGGGAGGAGCCTCTTCCAGTTTTGTATCCATCCATGCACACTCCATTAGGAATTCAGCCAGAACATGGGCCTTCTGGGATGGCCTTGGGTGATAAGAGATGTCAAACTTACTGAGCTTCACTGTCCACTTGGCTAGGCATCCCAAAGTGTCTGGGCGACATACTCTCAAGGGCTGGTTGATGAGAACCGTGATTGGATGGGCTTGGAAGTAAGGTTTGAGATGCTTAGTAAATATTATAAGTACAAAAATTATTTTTTTAGAGTGAGTGTACCTGGTTTCTATGTCGCGAAGTAGCTTGCTGGTGAAATACACTAGCCCCTGACACCATCTTCATAGGTTCTGACTAGTACGGAGCTCATTGCCATAGAGGAGACCACCAAGTAGAGGAGAAGCTCCTCTCCGCCCTCCAGTCTGGATAGTAATGGGGGGAGGTGAGGAACTTTTTCAGCTCCTCAAATGCTTCCTGACCTCCTCCATCCATGCAAAATCATGCATCTTATGGAGCACCTTGAAGAACAAAAAACAACGCTTTACAGAGCGTGAGATGAAACAAGTTAAAGCAGCGATGCGACCGATCAAGCATTGGACCTCCTTCTTTGAAGTGGGGTGCTTCATATTCATGATCGCTTGAATCTTCTTTGGGTTGGCTTCGATCCCGCATTGGGTGACTGATGGGGCACGGGATAGGGATAGGATCGTCGGCGAGCTAAGAAGTCGCCGAAGATTAGGGTATCCTAATTTTTTTCTATTTTCTGATTTCTTTATGGTGGTGACGAAGGAAAAAATAGGGATGGAGGATAACGAGGATGGACTACCACGAACCCTGAAACCCACTCTCATAGAGAGACTTCACACCTCTAGGGCATTATACCTACCACCCACCTCACTACATGCAGTCTAGGGTATCTCACCTACCATCCATCTCACTACAAGCGGAGCCCAGGGTTTTTCACCTGCCACCCAGGTCACTCCTGGAGCCATGAGGGGGATTTCAAAGAACGTGGAGGAAAACGAAGATTGGGGGATAACTAGGGCATCACGCCCTTACGATGTTCCGAAGGAGAAAGACAACATCAACACCCGCAGGTGAAGACATAATGGGCCATATCCCTGAATAACAACTGCCAAACCAACTGACAAACCAAATCCCAAAAATTCAATTTCTTCTATATCCCCTACAATAGGAATGAGGGGTTATTTATAAGCTCCATAACCCTCATTTGAATTTGAATACAGGATAGGGATAACTCAAATTTAAATACAAGATAGGATAAGATAAGCCTATCCATATCTCAATCCTAACCAACAAAATCCTAATTTAAATTTCAAATACAAGATAAATCCTAAATTTATTCTTCAAATTTATTTGCTGCTCCAAAATTCATGCTGCTCCGAGATTCATGTAGGCTGATGTCCCCATCATTCTCCTGAGGTGGGGAGAACTCGACTCCGTCGAGTCAAGCTCAGTGGGGTTTGCGCTCTGCTGGGTTGTACGTGAACTCGGAGGTATCAAGACCATTCTTTTCCCTCATCCTCTGGCTCCACGCATCATTCCTGCTTGGACGTTGATCCAGAGTACCAGGTACAGGCACCCCAGTTGCTGGAACTCCTTGTCGATGGATCAATGGTTGCCGGATGCCAGATCCTGGGGTGATATACTCATCATCGCTGTCATAGTCAGCAGGCGTGTTTGCTGCTCTCACTATAACAGCTAACAAGAACAACAATGCCTGCAAAATAACAGCTCCAAGAGCAACCCATTTTGCTATCTTCCAGTTCTCCTTTAAAAATTCATACATCATGTCAAAGTCCCCTATTTTATCAGTTGGAATCACATCTTTCCACCTATGATCAAAGAATATGAAAGCTGCAGCTCCCAGCTCAACAAGGATCAACAAGATCACCAAGAAAGAATAGCAACATAGGCAGCATCCATTCCTCATTACTACTCCAACACAACCAAAGCAAGATATGACGAAGAGAATAACTCCAATACCAATGAATAAGTAAATGAACCAAGCTTTGGGGAGTTTATCAAGAATACGTTCGGACAGAGTAACAGCTGCAAGCATGGGTCGGCCAAGCTTCAATAATTCATAATTATCACCAACAGGGGATATCGGACCATCCTCACCAGAGGAAATCTTTATCCACTCCACCAGCAAGTACGCACCATACCCCACCATCGCCAATCCGGCAAGCATCAGTAAGAAATTGAGAAGCTTCAGTAGACATTCCCAAAACCCTCGGCATGCCATGATCCCCCGAAACCCTCTGATCAAAGCCCCTCCTTCTCGTAGTCTTCCAATTACCCAATTCAAAAAAAAATGTCACTTCTTAAATCGCGATTCCCAATTCCATAAAAATGATTCCGAAGAAATCAAAGCCCGTAGCGATCTTCGAAGGGCGATGGCAAATTTGTCGACAAAAGAGGTTTCCAGCCTCCGAGGAAGCCTGCCTCCAGCCTCCTCATCTTTCTTGACAAGAAATCGCTCTGATCGGCTTCTATCTCCTATTCTTCTTCTTCTTCCCTATCCGCATCCGCGGCTGCACCCGAGGCAGAGGAAACTGCTGTTGGTCAGATTCAGACCGGAATTCATCCGAAGACCGCACGCGTGAAATTCCTTCTACGGAAAGAATGCCTGTTTGGTCAGCAATTTCTTCTTGTTGGCGAGGATCCCATGTTTGGTCTATAGGGGGTACCGATCTAATGAGCTTCAGCCACGGTGATCAGCTATTTTTGATTGCAGGCGAAAGGGACTGGTGGCTGACAAGGATTGGGGAAGAAACATACCCTAACCTAATCTATGGCTCTGATACCAAGTTGATGGCGCATGGGATAGGGATAGGATCGTCGGCGAGCTAAGAAGTCGCCGAAGATTAGGGTATCCTAATTTTTTTCTATTTTCTGATTTCTTTATGGTGGTGACGAAGGAAAAAATAGGGATGGAGGATAACGAGGATGGACTACCATGAACCCTGAAACCCACTCTCACAGAGAGACTTCACACCTCTAGGGCATTATACCTACCACCCACCTCACTACATGCAGTCTAGGGTATCTCACCTACCACCCATCTCACTATAAGCGGAGCCCAAGGTATTTCACCTGCCACCCAAGTCACTCCTGGAGCCATGAGGGGGATTTCAAAGAACGTGGAGGAAAACGAAGATGGGGGGATAACTAGGGCATCACGCCCCTACGATGTCCCAAAGGATAAAGACAACATCAACACCTGCAGGTGAAGACATAATGGGCCATAGCCCTGAACAACAACTGCCAAACCAACTGACAAACCAAATCCCAAAAATTCAATTTCTTCTATATCCCCTACAATAGGAATGAGGGGTTATTTATAAGCTCCATAACCCTCATTTGAATTTGAATACAGGATAGGGATAACTCAAATTTAAATACAAGATAGGATAAGATAAGCCTATCCATATCTCAATCCTAACCAACAAAATCCTAATTTAAATTTCAAATACAAGATAAATCCTAAATTTATTCTTCAAATTTATTTGCTGCTTCGAAATTCATGCTGCTCCGAGATTCGTGCAGGCTGATGTCCCCATTAGTGACCATGAAACCTAAGAACTTCCCTGCTACAACACCAATGCACACTTTGCTGGGTTTAGTCTCATCTAGTGGTGGCAAAGGTTATTGAAAACCTCTGCCAAATTAGCGATGTGGTCTGAATCTTGGGCACTCATCACAAGCATGTCATCCACATAAACCTACATGTTTTGACCTATCTAGTTTTCAAAGACTTTGTTGACCAAATGTTGGTATGTCATCTTGGCATTCTTCAGGCCAAATGGAATCACATTATAGCAAAATATCCCT
The DNA here is from genome assembly GCA_021397845.1 of Areca catechu. Classification (NCBI taxonomy): domain Eukaryota; kingdom Viridiplantae; phylum Streptophyta; class Magnoliopsida; order Arecales; family Arecaceae; genus Areca; species Areca catechu. The sequence goes on along the minus strand of CM038044.1, from coordinate 77,368,511 downwards.
CGGTCTATCATGAAGGTCGTATGCTCCTCATCTTCTAGATGCATGTAAATTTGGTTATACCAAGAAAACATATCGATGAAGTTGAGTAGGCGATGCCCCGAGATGGCATCCACCAACTAATCAATCGTGGGTAGTAGGAAATTGTCCTTTGGGCATAACCTATTGAGGTCAGTATAGTCTACACAAATCCTCCACTTTCCATTGGCCTTTTTGACCATAACCACATTGGCCAGCCAGCTGGGGTACTGCACCTCTCGAATAAAGCCTACCATAAGAAGCTTTCCAGCTTCATCTATCAGCTTCTAACTTTCTGGGTTGAAGCTCCTCTTCTTCTACCAGATGGGTGGCATTTGTAGTCGACATTCAGCCTATGTATGATGACATCAAGGAGAATCCCTAGCATGTTTGCTACCGTCCAAGTAAAGACATCGACATTCATCCGTAAGAAATTTAGGAGGCAGTCTCTCTCTTCTTCTAGGAGGAGAGCTCCCACTTGCACTATCTTTAAGGGATCATCCCCATGAGGGAATGACAACAGACATTCTATCGGCTCGCCTTTAGCTTCATGCTCCCTTTGGTCTAACTGGTCGATTGCGGTGTCTCCTTCAGCACTCCTAGTACCGGGGATAGCCTACAAGCAATGCTGGACTGGCCAGTGGGATCCCCTCATCTCCCTGACTCCATATGGGGTCTAGAATTGAACAAGGAGCCATTTGGTTAAGATGACTGCATCAAGCTGGTTGACCCCCGGGCAGCCCAAAATCACGTTGTAGGTCGAAGGAAACTTGAGTACTATGAAGGTTATCATGACGTTGCTCTGCTGGGGGGTGTCCCGACGGTGACAGGTAGGGTAACTCTCTTTCAACCCGCACAGAGTCCCTAGTGAAGCCTACCAAGGGGGTGAATATTGGCTTCAACATATCGGGGGACATGTTCATTGGTGCGGGCATCAAGATTAGAAAGAGGCTTTAATCAAACCAAGTCAGCACCAGCTCCTTATGGATTGCTGATGAATAAGTCAAACTAAACCTCAGTATTGTTGATTTCAGTTTCAAGTCATGAGTCCTATAATTAGAGTCAAGTCAATTTCAATTTTATGAGTCTTGTTAAGTCAATCTTAATTAGAGTCAAGTTGAGTTTAAGTGCATAAGTCTTCCAAGTCTTGTAATAAAAGTCAAGTCAAAGGAGCAATTCATATGGACCATTGGATGGAGTAAAGTCAAGATCAAGCCACATCATCAAGGTGCCTCATCCAAGAGAGGAGGACCCCACCGCCACCTCATCTCCATGCCAACCAAGCATGCCACCTCATCTCCATGCCAACTAAGCATGCCACATCACCCTCTATGCCACCTAGATTGGGAGGGAGAGATGAATTCAAATTCAAATAGGTGCCCACTATTCTCTCCATGGATCAAGCATGATTACAACACCCCTCTCTTCATGGTTACAACTTCTCCATGTATCTTGCTTAAGTTACAACTTCCCTTATTTTCTTCCATGTAATTCGAAATTTCAAAAACTTTGGGAGGTCTATAAATACCTCTCCAAATCCCTTGTAATGGATGATCATGCTTGAATAAATGAAAATTTTAGAATTCCTTTCTTTTCTATTTGTGTGTTTGCAAATGACCTCTGTGAGGTTGTGAGTATGAGGCTCAACCTATCTACTAAAAAAAAAAAACCTTATCTAACCAAAGCAAAACATCCCTTTACATCCAAGGTCGCCATCACCAACATCCAAGGAAGCCATCCCTCTTCATCCAAGGATCTCCATCAAACTTTCCTTCCCTACATTGTTTTCTTTGTTGGTTACCATCTCTTCCATGCCCTAATGATTCTCCTTGCAGGATCCCAAGGTGATTCCAGTCTGGGGCGGCATCTTCCTTGCCTTCAAATTAGTAGTGAAGAGCTTCTACTTCCAGGGGTGGAAAAGTTCGTTCATCCAGTCACCGATCTTGAGAGTTGAAGAGTGATCCCATACAAGGTTTTGTGGAAACTCATTATTAATACAAAACCTTTCCTTCTCTCTAATGTTTGACATTTTGAATGGATTTTGTCCTAATCAGATGGTTTCTTAATCATAAAGGTCCTTTCTTTCTTTACTTTACTCTGAGTTGCACTGTGGGATACCAACTCCCTCTACATTGGTCTTCTTTAGTGCATTTCATTACTCCATTATGATTGAATTTTGATCATATTCTTAGAAGTTTTATTTAGTTCAATTTCTTACTCTCTTTATACTTTTCTCTAAGCTTGATCATCATGACTGAACTTTGATCATATGCTTATAAGTTAACTCTTTGATTGTTGATTAGTTAAGACCATTATTTGTGCATTCATATTAAAGTTACTTAAGGGCAATGCTATCATAAGATAAGGGAAGGATTTCATCACCTTTCCTTGGCCCAAAAACAACCCACCTCATCTTGCATCGAACCCAAGCCTTAAATAAATTGAGTAGAAACCTAATTAGAACTAGGGACACCAACAAGTCAAGCTCAAGTAGTGTGTTGAGGCTAGTGTGAATCAATTCTTCACTTACTTCTAGAAATAAGTGTCAAGGCTAGGGGTCAAATGGCAAACGCCTAAAGCAAACTTGTTGTTTTTAATTAGGACCCTGCGAGAGCAGGGGGAGCCTCTTACAACGCCACCTCTTACCTAGCCAGTTAAAAGAGTAATTGTAGTCTTGATCCATACTTAGTTAATTCATACTACATTGAACTTCTAGGTCTAGCAAACCCTAGAATGAGTATATTGTTTGCATATCTACTAGATCAGAGACTCTATACCAACACCTCCAAACCCAATCTAGTGTCACCATGGACACATGGTGTGGAGTAAGGGGCATAGGGATGCAGGATGGATGCTAGTATGGATGCAAGGAATTTCTTTTTTTTTGGTTGATGAGTTTTAGATATTTTTTCTTAGGGTTTTGATTCTCGATCACAAGCAAAGGAAAGAAATACGAAAGAAGAGTAATGGAAGCTTACACTAGAAATTCAAAGCCCTAAAAAGTGAGAATGAGAACAGGACCCCGGGATTAAGAAACCCCGGTAGGACTAGCTTGAAATATAATACCTACTTAGGAGATAGAGAGAGCAAACCTCACACGTCTGAAGCACCCGGTGTAGAGATCACTCAACTCGGCGGATGCGGCCTGGATGCCCGAGCAGTCAAACCCGTGGAAGCACTAGCTTTCGGTCGGAAGGTCACGATGGCAAAGCCGACTATCTCCGGTGCCCGAGATGCCAGGGAGGACCTGTAGGCAAACACAATAAGGATCAGCAAGATGGGGAGATGTACAGAAAGAAACTGAGATGGGGTTGAGAAGGGGCTTTGAGCCCGGTGTCCGGCTGGATTCCGAAGTCGAAGATGGAGATAACATGGGGCCTCGCACCCCGCGACATCCTGGAGGACGAAGGATTGTGGCCTCACACCACGCGACGTCCTGGAGGATGAAGGATTCGTGACGCCCTGGGGTGACGGACAGGTGGCCTCACACCACTCGACGTCCCTGGGGACGAAGGCAATTTCACTCAACCTAGTCTAAGAGACAAGGGTTGGAAGATGGAATACTCAAACTCTTTTTTCATTAATCATTCACTAGCCTTACAAGGGAGGGATTGGGTCCTTTAAATAGGCACCCAAGGCCCATTTGAATTTCAAAAGAAAACAAATTACAAACTCTCTTGGGTGGCACCCAAGATTTTCATCTTCTCCTCTCTTTGGCCGACCAAAGAGACTTGGATTTGGCGTGGCATGTGGGAGGGCTTGGAGAGGGGGATTGGTCTCTTGACTTCCTTCATTAGCATGCTCATTTTAGGAAGAAAGCATGGGGCATGACTTGCTTGAAGGGATGTGTTCCCTTGGATTCTTCAATGCCATTCTTTGGATTGATTCAAGGCTGACCAAGTGGAGAGATCATTGGACGTTGCATAGTTGAGGGCTTGGAGAGGGGAGTGTGTCCTCTGACCTTCTATCCTTGAATTAACACTTTGGGAAGAAGGCTTGGAAGGGGGCTTGTTTTGTGGCTTGGTCTCTTCATGGATCTTCAACGCCCCATATTTGATGGATCATGGCGTGATGTGGGGGATGGAAGAGGGGGATGGTGTTTCTTCCTTCCAATGTCATCCAAGAGAAAAAGGCAAGGGGATGGCATGTGGAAAGCATGAGGGCACCACCTTGTTTCCCTCCTTGGATGCCCAGGTGGCAATTGATGTGGTACCACGTAGGTAGCTGAGGTGGCACCTGAGTTGGCATCATTCCAAGTGAAAGGGGTGGGTTGGCCCACAAGGACTTGACTTGGACTTGAAAGCCAGGGTGACTTCAATTGGGCTTGGGCCCAGTCCAAACTCAGACTCGAACAAATACAGGACTCATGACCTAACTTGACCCAAATTGGTCAAGGTATAAAATTAAACAAACTTAGACTAGTTACATGACTAGAAATTATGAAATTGCTTTGGCTAGTTACATGACTAGAAATTATGAAATTGCTTTGGCTCATAACCTTATTACAAGACTCATAGAAGTAGAACCCTAATCTGAGATCCACAGAGGGTTAAGGAGCCTCTGTCGGATCCTGGTGCCCACACTAATTCTTCCGAGGTTGGAGGAACTCGACCCTGTCGAGTAAGGGTTAGTCTGGCTATGGTACCTCTCCAGGATGTCGGGGTCGATGCATTGCAAGTCCTTCCATATGATCCACGAGTCATTAGATTCGGGTCGGCCTTGCAATCGGACCAAGTAACGTTGATAGCCTTTGCCCCGGGTAGTGATGGCTTGGTTATCCAGGACACGCTAGATCCACTCTCCTCGCTCAGGTATATTTGGATGAGGACACTCAGGTTCACTCTCAAAAGGGAGGTCAGGCTCAAACGGCTCACTGGGTATGTTTGCGGGTTCTCTATACTAGACAAAGTCAAAGATATTGAATGTCGAGCTAATTCCATAATCCGGAGGTAATTCTAGCATATAGGCATTAGGGCCCATTCTCCTAATCACTTTAAAGGGACCCGCCCCACGAGCATGAAGCTTCTTAACGGTTCTCGGTGGAAATCGTTCAGGACGGAGCCTAATCATTACAAAATCCCTTATTTCAAACTCTTTGGCTCGCTTTTGGGAATTAGCCAAATTATTTTAAAAATTGTATTTAATGCATAATCCTAACATGATGCAAAATGCAGACTCAACTATGTAATCTTATTGAGAAAAAAAAATTTTATTGGACTCCTAGGGTCTAAACCTAACAGACTTTTGACTCTCTAGGTTTGACCCTAGTCTGGTATGCACAAGAAAAATTATTAATGATCCCTAGCAAATGCCATAAAGTATACTAGAAGTAGAGGGCAAAAGGGATGGGCTCTTAGGAGTCACGCATTCTGGTAATCTCAATAAAAAGTAACCCCATGGCTCTAAAAATGTGAGAGGGTTCAGGGAAGGGTAGGAAATAGGAATCGGAGTCTTGGGGTGGCTTATGGAAAACATAAAACAGACCTGGGTTATTCAGGATGACCTTAAAATTTGGGCATCATTCTATAGGTGTCATATGGTCCACTTGTTCCGGTAGATCTTGGGGCTGGCTAGGGTCAATCCCACAGTGAGGAAGGTCTGTTAAAGAGGATCCTAGGACCATGTCTATAGTATGATGGATGTCTCCCAGGGGTGGAAGTTGATCAGGTAACTCATCGGGAACTTCATCCTCAATTTCTTTCTGAGCTTCAACCATCTCTTGAGGATGTTCTCTTTGGATCGGTTCATTAAGGGCTGGTTCCCGAACTCCTGTGGAAAAGACTGGTGTTTCGAGCTTCAACCATCTCTTGAGGATGTTCTCTTTGGATTGGTTCATTAAGGGTTGGTTCCCGAACTCCTGTGGAAAAGACTGGTGAATCCACATGTTCATTTACTAGATGTGATCCTGGCTCGGTCATTTCCTCTTCAAATTTTGTAGTGGGTTCAGGATCACTCTCCTTGGATTCCTCAATGATTTCACCCTTGGGCCCATCTTCTACTAAACTTGACTCATAGATGCTTTCTTTCAATTCTTTAATGGGCTTAGGAGTTTCTTTCCCTAGATTTTCAATGGGTTCAACCTTAAAGTCTTCAATGGGCTCAGGGGTTTTTGTATTCAAATTCTCAAAATGTTCATCCTTCTCTCCCTGAAACTCTTTAAAGGGTCCTTTCCCAGTAATCTCTTCTTCTAACACATTGTCCTTGATTAGGTTAACTTTAGGCTTCCTTTCTTTAAGGCTACTTGATCCTTTCTTGACTGGGTCCTTTGGCTAGATTGGGTTGATTGTAATCTTTTTCCCTTGGTGGAGAAAGACACAGGTATTGGATCGACCATTAAGGGTGGCATCATGGTCGAAAAGCCAGGGTCGTCCTAGAATGATACTACCCACACCCATGGGAAAGACATCACACCAAATCGATTCTTCATAGGAACTCATTTTTATCTTGATTTGGCACCTAGACTTTACAGGAATTGAAGTCGAATCTATCCAGGAGACTTTGTAAGGGTTGGGGTGGGGAACTGTGGCTAGTCCTAAGGATTTGACTATACTCAAGGAAAGGGCATTAACACAGCTTCCACTATCAATGATGACCTTACAAACCTTATCTCCTAGCTTGATCAGGGTCTGTAGGATGTTGGTCCTACGCCAGTCTTCCTGTACTATGTTTTGGGCTAGGATGCATCGAACTACCTCTACAAGGTCTTCATATTCATACACTTCTTCCTCTCCCTCGTACCCTTCCAATAACTAATTTTCGGGATCATAGATGCCCTCTTCAGGTTCTACGGTTGGTTCGGGTTCATTCTCGGTTGGTTCTTCTATGAGTAGGGCAGGGGCAGTGCACTGGCTAGCAAAATGTCCAGGTTTATGACACCTAAAGCATCTACCTTGGGGATCGGGTCTCCTCTGGACTTCAACAGCCTTACCCTTTTCCTCTCTGCTATATTGGGGTCGGTTCAGGCTGGGATGACTAGGACTGGGTCGGGCTAGGTTTGGTCGACTTGGGTCAGTTCGGTTTGGGTTTGGTCGACTCAGGTAAGCTTGATTATAACCTTGGGTGGATCCAGGGATACGGCTCGGGTTTCTAAAGGGCTCAGGTCTTCTATAGGTGGGAGCTCTCTGGAAATGCTCACAAAGCCTAGCAACTTGGTAAGCTTCTTCTAAGTTTCGGGTTGATCTAAAATACAGCTCTCTCTGAATGTCTGGGTGTAGGCCAGCCCTAAACCTAGACAGGGTTACCTCAGGTGATTCAACAACCTTACATCGCATAACATATTCATCAAACTTGGTGATGTAATCGGCCACACTCTTACTCCCTTAACTTATGGTTTGCCATTGGTCCAACAGTTTCTAGGTGTAAGATGTAGGTAAGTATTTCCTTCTAAGCTTATCTCTCATCTCCCCCCAGGCGGTTATGGGTAATTGACCTTTCTGCTCTATGTAATTCTCAACACTGTTCCAGAACAACCTAGCTTGGTGAACCAACCTAAGCTTGGCAAACTTAAACTTAGTTCTCTCAGACATAGAGTACCAGTCAAAATACTGCTCCATAGCAGACTCCCAATCTTCATACACCCTGGGATCTAAGCTACCATCGAAAGTGGGTGCCTCAAGCTTGATGCTCTTTAGGGCTCTTTCTTCACGGTCCTCCAGATTGGGTCTTCTAGGACGGGATCAACAAAGGGGTCAGGGTCTCTCCTAAAGTCATCCTCAAAGTAAGGGTCTTGTGGCGGGTTTCTCCTGGGATGAGGGGACTCAGGACAGGGTTCAGGTCGGGGCCTGGCAGCTTCCTCTAGGGGTCTCAGTCTGGCCTCTATTTGATCGAGTCTATTGTTCAACTGGTTGCCTAACTGGGTCATGGATTGAGTTAAGGCTCCAATGTCAGCTCGTAGTTGGTCCATGATGTTGGTAGAGGGTGGAGAAGGTGGGTGAAAAGAGGTTCCTGATTTAGTGCACATGTAACAAACGATGCTACGGTTTGCTAGACCTAGGAGATCTCTCCAAGTGTAAAGTCAAGAAGATGAACCTGGAAGTAGTAACTTGGCACCTGGCCAGGTAAGTGTAAGGTTAGTGGAGGTTCCTCTTTGCTTGCCTAGACACCAATTGAAAATTGGCCAGGTAAGTGAACCAACCCACTTCCCTTCGGACTATAGTCCCTGAACCACTTGCCTAGACACCAGCTACTCAAGCACATACCAACAAGCAATCTAGCTTGGCTCGGCACTTGGGTCGACTCGACTCGTGGGTGTCCCTAGCTCACTAGAGCAGATTAAAAATCTAATCGATTTTAGTTAATGGCTAGGGTTCGATATGTCGGGTGGTGGTTTTTGGGCTAGGGACAGGTAATGAAATCCTGACCCTATGTTAAATTGACGCCCTTAAGATAAGTTATGTGAAATGAAGCATAATAATGACTAATGAAATGACTTAAATTTTTTTTTTTTTGTTTTTTAGATGGGTGAATGCTAAAAAAAATGCAGGAATTAAAACATGCAAGAAACAAGTGAGATGGATGAATGAATCAAAAGATGAGATGCTTGCTGAAATTTCAGACCTGAGATTTTCTCAGGTAGTATTTTGGCTTGTAGAAATTCTACAAATTGAGATAAAATCAGAGAAACTAGAAACAAATATCTTGAATTTAAAGCGATCTAACAGAATAAAAATCATAAAATTTGGATGTCTCTACAGAGAGAAACAATCCAATGATCAGACCATATATGGACTGACCAGAATGCAGAAAATGACACAAAACAAAGTGCACTAGTCCTAGCCTTGCTCTGATACCAAGAATGGTGTGGAGTAAGGGGCGTAGGGATGTAGGATGGATGCTAGTATGGATGCAAGGAATTTCTTTTTTTTGGTTGATGAGTTTTAGATATTTTTTCTTAGGGTTTTGATTCCCGATCACAAGCAAAGGCAAGAAATATGAAAGAAGAGTAATGGAAGCTTACACTAGCAGTTCAAAGCCCTAAAAAGTGAGAACGAGAACAGGACCCCGGGATTAAGAAACCCCGGTAGGACTAGCTCAAAACACAATACCTACTTAGGAGATAGAGAGAGCAAACCTTATACGTCTGAAGCGCCCGGTGCAGAGATCACTCAACTCGGCGGATGCGGCCTGGATGCCCGAGCAGTCGAACCTGTGGAAGCACTGGCTTTTGATCGGAAGGTCGCGATGGTAAAGCTGACTATCTCTAGTGCCCGAGATGCCAGGGAGGACCTGTAGGCAAGCACAATAAGGATCAGCGAGATGGGGAGATGCACAAAAAGAAACTGAGATGGGGTTGAGAAGGGGCTTCGAGCCCGGTGTCCGGCTGGATTTTGAAGTTGAAGATGTAGATAACTTGGGGCCTCACACCCCACGATGTCCCGGAGGATGAAGGATTGTGGCCTCACACCACGCGACATCCAGGAGGACGAAGGATTCGCGATGCCCTTGGGTGACGGACAGGTGGCCTCACACCACTCGACGTCCCTGGGGACGAAGGCAATTTCACTCAACCTAGTCTAAGAGACAAGGGTTGGAAGATGGAATACTCAAACTCTTTTTTCATTAATCATTCACTAGCCTTACAAGGGAGGGATTGGGTCCTTTAAATAGGCACCCAAGGCCCATTTGAATTTCAAAAGAAAGCAAATTACAAACTCTCTTGGGTGGCGCCCAAAGTTTTCATCTTCTCCTCTCTTTGGCTGACCAAAGAGACTTGGATTTGGCGTGGCATGTGGGAGGGCTTGGAGAGGGGGATTGGTCTCTTGACTTCCTTCATTAGCATGCTCATTTTAAGAAGAAAGCGTGGGGCATGGCTTGCTTGAAGGGATGTGTTCCCTTGGATTCTTCAACGCCATTCTTTGGATTGATTCAAGGCCGACCAAGTGGAGAGATCTTTGGACGTTGCATAGTTGAGGGCTTGGAGAGGGGAGTGTGTCCTTTGACCTTCCATCCTTGCATGAACACTTTGGGAAGAAGGCTTGGAAGGGGGCTTGTTTTGTGGCTTGGTCTCTTCAAGGATTTTCAACACCCCACATTTGATGGATCATGGTGTGATGTGGGGGAGGGAAGGGGGGATGGTGTTTCTTCCTTCCAATGTCACCCAAGAGAAAAAGGCAAGGGGATGGCATGTGGAAAGCATGAGGGCGCCACCTTGTTTCCCTCCTTTGATGCCCAGGTGGCAATTGATGTGGCTCCACGTATGTAGCTAAGGTGGCACCTGAGTTGGCAACATTCCAAGTGGAAGGGGTGGGTTGGCCCACAAGGACTTGACTTGGACTTGAAAGCTAGGATGACTTCAATTGGGCTTGGGCCCAGTCCAAACTCAGACTCCAGCAAATACAGGACTCATGACCTAACTTGACCCAAATTGGTCAAGGTACAAGACTAAACAAACTTAGACTAGTTACATGACTAGAAATTATGAAATTGCATTGGCTCATAGCCTTATTACAAGACTCATAGAAGTGGAACCCTAATCTGAGATCCACAGAGGGTTGAGGAGCCTCTGTCGGATCTTGGTGCCCACACCAATACAAATCTGGAGACTCTACTGAAAACTATGACTGAGCAGTTCAAGCAATTAAACACTAGGTTTAATCAAATGGAAGAAATGATAGGAACCCTCGAGGAAACCCATATGACCCCTACCGAACCACCATCACCTAGACCAACACCCATTGGTACTAGGACCCATCGCCATGAACCCACCCCTGAGCCTAATCATAGACGACCACACCATGACTTTGCTGAGTCAGAAGAAAGAGCCCTTAGGAATATTCGACTCGATGCACCCACCTTTGATGGAAACCTAGATTCTAAGATGTACATAGAATGGAAGAGTGACATGGATCAGTATTTTGAGTGGTACAAGATGTCGGAAGCGTGAAAATTCAAATTTGCTAAGTTGAAGTTAGTCCAACAAGCTAGGTTGTATTGGGATAATGTTGAGCGATTATGTCATCAAAGAGGAGACATGCCCATTGCCACATGGAGAGTCATGAAGATCAAGCTTAGAGAAAAGTCCCTACCTATATCCTATGAGCAAAGATTGTTAGACCAATGGAAAAGGTTGAGCTAAGGGAATAGAATTGTGTCTGAATACATCGCCAAATTTGATGAATTTGTCATGCGATATAGTAGAGTCTGAGGCCATGACCCTGTCTAGATTTCGAGCTGGCCTATGAGAAGAGATTCAAAGGGAACTATTTCTGAGAGAAGTCCATGACCTAGCACAAGCCTACCAAATTGCTACAAATTTTGAGAGATTTCAAATGGGACCCATAATTCGTCGGCATGAACCCAATAGAATTGGTACCCCTGGACCTAGGCCAAGTTCTACTCAAGTCCCTTCAAACTGATCCACCCCTTCAAACCCTTCAGCTCGCAAGGATGATAGAGGTAAGGGCCATGAAATTCAAAGGAGCCATAATAATGACATTCATTGCTTTAGGTGTTATAAGGGGACCCATAATTTATCGGCCTGAACCCAACAGAATTGGTACCCCTGGACCTAGGCCAAGTTCTACTCAAGTCCCTTCAAACCGATCCACCCCTTCAAACCCTTCAGCTTGCAAGGATGATAGAGGTAAGGGCCATGAAGTTCAAAGGAGCCATAACAATGACATTCATTGCTTTAGGTGTCATAAGGTTGGCCACTAAACTAGTCAGTGCCCTACTAGAGCTCTACACATAGGAGAAGTTGAGGAAGAAGACCCTGAACCTATAGAAGCTTGTGAAGAAGAAGTATATGAAGTTGGGATGAACTTAGTTAATGAGTATGAAGGAGACGAAGATATCATTGACTCATCTGAATTTTTGGGAGTTGTTAGATGCATCCTGACCTAGACCAAGGAGCAATAGGATTGGCATAGGACCAATATCCTACAAACTTTTGTTAAGATAGGAAAAAAAGTCTGCAAGATCATCATAGATAGTAGGAGCTGTGTCAATGCCATTTCAACCAGTGCTGCCAAAAACTTAAATTTACCTACTGTTCCCCATCCCAATCCCTATAAGGTGTCATGGATAGATTCGACCTCAATTTCCATCAAGTTTAGATGCCAAGTTACAATCCAGATCTAGTCATATCAGGAGAAGGTTTGGTATGATATTATTCCTATGGGGGTTAGTAGTATCATCTTAGACCGACCATGGTTGTATGATCATGATGTTATATTATACGGTCATTCTAATTCTTGCTCCTTCACCCATAATGGAAAGAAAATTGTGATAAACTCTTCACCACCTAAGTACAACATTAAGAGAGGGTCTAGTAACCTAAAGGACAAGAAGCAAGGGATGAACTTGATCGGTGCTAAGGAATTAGAACATGAATTTAATGAAGGTTCACTTGTTTGGATTTTGATTACTAAGGAAGCCCAAGACCAACCCTAGAAGGAACAATCTTAGGAAGTAGTAGAGTTTTCAAAGGAATTTTAAGATGTGTTTCCTGAGGACCTTCCTGATCACCTTCCAACTTTAAGGAACATCCAACATGCCATAGATTTAGTCCCAAGAGCCACCTTACATAACCTCCCATATTATAGGTTGAATCTCACTAAACATGCTGAGTTGTAAAGACAAGTTGGGGAACTCCTTAAAAAGTGATTCATTAAGGAAAGTCTGAGCCCATGTGCAGTACTTGCCCTTTGGACCACTAAGAAAGATGGCACATGGAGAATGTGTGTAGATAGTCGAGCCATTAATAAGATAACAGTCAAGTATCGTTTCACTATTCCCTGTTTGGATGACATGTTAGATATGATGGCCGAAGCCACTATTTTCTCAAAGATTAACCTTAAGAGCGGCTATCACCAAGTTAGGATTAGACCTGGGGACAAATGGAAAATGGCTTTCAAAACTAAGGATGGCTTGTATGAATGGTTAGTGATGCCTTTTGGTCTTTCCAATGTCCCTAGCACCTTCATGAGAATCATGACCCAAGTCCTAGATCATTCATTGGAAAGATTGTTGTAGTATACTTTGATGATATTCTGATATACATAGGACTAAGGAAGACCATTTAGACCATCTTTACCAAGTATGCCAAGCCCTTAGGAAAGATAGCATTTATGCCAGTCTAAAGAAATGTAGCTTCTTGACCAATCGAGTCATCTTTCTAGATTTTGTCATTACCCCAAAAGGAGTGTCTGCTGACCCCAAAAAAATTAAATCCATAGTTGAGTGGCCCATACCCAAAAGTATACATGATGTTCATAGTTTCCATGGCCTTGCCACCTTCTATAGATGATTCATTTAAGGATTTAGTACGATCGTCTCATCCATTATCAATTGCATTAGGAAGGGAACCTTTGAATGGACCAAAGTCATCAATAGAGCCTTCCTAGAAATCAAAGAGAAAATGACCCAAGCACCCATTTTGAGACACTGGACTTTTCAAAGGTATTTGAGGTTACTTGTGATGCCTCTAGAGTAGGAATTAGAGGAGTCTTGAGTTAAGAAAATCACCTAGTTGCATTTTTTAGTGAGAAGTTGAATGAAGCAAGATTGAGATATTCAACATATGATAAGGAATTGTATACGATAGTTCAAACTTTAAATTATTGGAGACACTACCTGATGTGGGACTATTCATGCATGCCAATTATTTTTCTATCGTTAGGCATTAAGTTAAGAGTTTATATCCCGAATTTTAAGCCAAGATATTAAGTAGAGAATTCTATGAAAAATCTGAAGCACAGGCATGCATAAATAAATCTTAAAAGTGAAGAAACAGGACCGCCAAGGCTAAGAAGCCCTGGTTAGGACTAGCTCTTCTGCAATGCCACTACCAAAAGACTCTAGGGGGTGTATCTGGTAGAGATTTGAAGTTCAATCCATGAAGAGTTTGCTCTATGCTCTGGGATGCGGCCTGGAAAATAAAGCTATCGACCCTACAGATTCGCGACTTTCAATCCGGTGACCCGAAAGCTGGTCAGATGGAATTCTTGGATTCGTGAACTCTGAGAGACCTACAAATCACCTAAAAAAAGGTTAGAAAAATAAGAAAAAATAGGCTAGATGGCTGAAAAAAGAAGAAGGGGAAGAGGTTTGAGAATGGCGGCTAAGAGATGAAGAGGGCTGGCGACTTGGAGGCAGGGTGTGGGGATCACATAGAAACCCCGAGGGATCACATAGATACCCTTAATCACACAGAAATGTAAGGGTTTTGGTGACCAGGGAGGAAGCATGGATTTCAAAAATTTATTATGAAACCACTACCAAACCCTTAACCCAAGACCTCCTTACTAGAAATTAAAATATACAAACATGCATATATAATATAAACTAGAGTTTAGGCACCAACCTGAACCGCTAGGATCCAATCCGATGAAGAAAACCCTGATTCAGCCTTCTTCTCCACCAGGCGCCCAAACGTTTGCCCTCCAACAGTGATCCACATGAAACTCGGACCAAGGAAGAACTCCTTCTTCAAGTTACTTGGAGAAGTGGAACTCTTTCGGCATCCTTTGGTCTATTGACCACTGTAGGACATCCTGTCCTACTGTAGGGCACTAAAGACACTCTCCTAAACCACTCTTGGTTTTAGGACAACCCTCCTCTAGGACCCCTTAGGCTTATGTCCTAAAATAAAGCCTTGTCCTATTATTAGAAAATATCTTGTCTTAACAAGACAAGTCTTGTCTTAAAGAAAGGAGGGAGAGAGAGAGACACTCAGAATAATACTTCGATGGAATTTTTTCATTTTTTTTTTTTATCAAACTCATTTCACCGCCCCCTATTTATAAATACTAGAGGGGTGTGTGATATGTCCTCCCATCAACTTATCAGAATGATTTTTCAAGACCGAATAGAAGTTATCTAGCTTGAAAAATCATATCTAATAAGCCCATTCATGCACCGAAGGCCTTATTCACATCCCTTCTTTTATCTGGATGAATTCTCACTAGCCACATATCAATTACCAGTCCCTAGGAAGACAAGAGCCACCTCTTCAATCTCCAAACATCGAAGATTATGAAGAGTCCTGATAGCAGAAGAATTCTCCATCAGAACCGCGCGCCACATGAAGAGTTGCGACTCTTCATGCATCGCGCGCGCCATCCTTCTTCCATGCAAATTTCAAAGAATGTTGACCAGTCAAAACATAGGCAATATGGGTGTCATTGGAAAGAGCATAAAATTTCTTTTCTGACCATATAAATCATATTCAAATCAGAGATCTATAGCTCATTCTGTGCCCTTTTGGAGTTAAGGTATCATTTAGGTACCAAGAGTCCCATGCCATTGGGACTCTTCATATATGGCACCTAAAATGCCTTTAAATTCAAATTAAAATCAGACTTAGCTCTGATTAGGCTAGACCCACTTAGGACTCAAACTAATTTAGGTTTTCCATAATTAGGTTAGCCCAATTAGCAAGCAACCGGACCCAATCTAATTGGGTTAGGAATTTGGTTAGCCTACATATGCTACTATGTAATCCGGCTAACCAATTAGAATCCTATGACCCTAATTAAATCATGAATGACTTTCTTGGCCAAGTCTCTATTGTGTGTGACCCATTGGGTTCCATATCTAGCTAGCAGTAGGTTTAGGTTTGAGCCGATTCGATCCAATCGAACCCGATAGACCTAATTAGGTCAAATTGGCTCACCTAATTATCCAATTCGAATCACACATCGAATTGAGTCATGAAACCAAATCAATTGGTTCATGAAGACCTACAAGACAAGATTGACGTCTAGCAACATGTCATGCCTACCCGGAAGATGAGAAATTTTGGTGGATTTACCAAAAATATCCTTCAGTGGTGAGTTACCGAGAAATTCAGTCATTCGATCTACTTGCACCCTGAATATGACTATGGATATAGATACTTGTCAAATCCAATTTCATATTCATTCCTTGCTCAATCAGATAATGATGATTCATTAATGAACCATTTGAGACTATTTCTAATGTTCATACTTTGATCAAAGATTTCTCAAATCTTTATTTAATTGAAATCATCTGGATGCGCTTCCCTCTTACTAGGGTTGATCGATTTCTTTTTGACCTACTCACAACCTCCATATGTAATCCACCATACCCAGTATCATCCCATGCATGACTCAGTGTCATGATTGAGTGTGAACCAAAGTATGGATTCATGCATACAAGGTACCATGGCAGTCTCAGGTCAAAGGACCACATGCACTACTCCCACTATGAGAACTATCTATTGACAAACAGATAAGGTTCCATTAAATGTTCTCAAGCTGGATCCATTCAATAAACTCATTCTCTAATGAGCACCCACATCCTAGTATTAGTGTCAAACACAAGTGACTGTGAGATCAGTCACCCTCTTCACCAAGCATACATAGGATGTGCTGGTCTTACCAGAAACATTGATCCCCTACTCAATATCCCATCGACCAGGAATATTCTAGATTAGGGTTTTAAGGCTTTATGTCTCACTGGTATGATCTCATCATAACCCTAGAACCATAGCCCTAATCTATGGGATTCATCATATCTTAATAAAATTAATAAGACATAGCGTATGATGAAAATAAAATACCTTTATTAATTGATAATGTCAATACACTGGTTTGGGATACAAAAAAAAATGCCATCGAAATACAACATTTCGATTAGCCTTTAGGGCATAATCCTTTCAATCTCCCACTTGCACTAAAGCCAATAGCCTTTAAATTTTAACCCCATACAATTGAGGTGGCGATCAAACTCTCGCTGTGGTAGAGCCTTAGTGAACGGGTCTGCTATGTTGTTCTTCATTTCTACTCTTTTAATGCAGACTTCTTGTCTTTCAACAATCTCTCGAATGAGATGGAAGCATCTTAGAATATGCTTTGATTTGTGATGAGCTCTAGGTTCCATAGCTTGAGCAACGGTTCCAGTATTATCACAGCAAAGTGGTAATGGACCTTCAATCTCCGGAACAACGCCCAACTCTGAGATGAACTTCTTCATCCAGATAACTTCCTTGGCAGCTTCACTAACAGCAATGTATTTTGCCTCAGTTGTTGAGTTAGCTACAGTCTGCTATTTAGAACTCTTCTAGCTTACAGCTCCTCCATTTAGGGTAAAAACATATCCTGAAATAGATTTGCTATCATCTGGATCCGATTAAAAACTAGAATCTGAATAAGCTTCCAGTTTAAGATCAGATCCTTTGTATATCAGAAAAATATCCTTGGTCCTTCTCAAGTACTTAAGAATATTTTTCACAGCCTTCCAGTGATCCTCTCCTGGATCAGCCTGAAATATGCTGGCTATACCTAAGGCATATGCCACATCAAGCCTGGTA
The DNA here is from genome assembly GCA_021397845.1 of Areca catechu. Taxonomy (NCBI): domain Eukaryota; kingdom Viridiplantae; phylum Streptophyta; class Magnoliopsida; order Arecales; family Arecaceae; genus Areca; species Areca catechu. The sequence continues at coordinate 77,351,224 of CM038044.1, read as the reverse complement.
CATAACATAGCATACATTATAGATCCTACAGCCGAAGCAAAAGGTATAAAACTCATTCTATTTCTTTTTTCAGGTGTCTTAGGAGACATCTTCTTAGAAATTTGTATGCCATGACCAATGGGCAAGTAACCTCTTTTACTTCCCTCCATGCTAAATCTCTTTAGCACTTGGTCAATGTACCTAGACTGGGATAAGCCTAGCATCCTCCTAGATCTATCTCTATAGATCTTGATACCCAGTATATAAGATGCTTCTCCCAAGTCTTTCATGGAAAACTATTTAGATAACCATACCTTGACTGATTGTAACATTGGGATATCATTCCCAATGAGGAGTATGTCATCCACATACAGAATTAAGAAAACTATGGCACTCTCACTAGTCTTCTTGTACACACAAGGTTCATCCTCATTTTTGATAAAGTCAAACTCTTTGACTGTCTTATCAAATTGGATGTTCCAACTCCTGGATGCTTGCTTTAATCCATAAATGGATTTCTTCAGCCTACATACCTGATTAGGTTTAGTCTCCAAGACAAAACCTTCTGGCTATGACATATAGACCTCTTCCTCAAGGAAACCATTAAGGAATGCGATTTTCAGATCCATCTGCCAGATTTCATAATCATGATATGCTACTATAGCAAGCATGATCCGAATAGATTTGAGCATGACAACAGGAGAAAATGTTTCATCATAATCTATTCCCTACTTTTGTTTGAAACCCTTAGCCACTAATCTGGCTTTATAAGTTTTGACTTGGCCATCTGCCCCAATCTTTTTTTTATAGACCCATTTGCATCCAATAGGGTTAACACCCTCTGGTGCATTAACCAAAGTCGACACTTGGTTGACATACATGGAGTCCATTTCGGATCTCATGGCTTTCAGCCATCTGTCGAGTCCCTACTCATGACAGCATCCGTATAGGTTAGAGGCTCATCATTTTCAATGATTCGGGCTTCATTATTTTCAATAATGAACCCATACCTCTCAGGTGCATGGCGCACCCTATCAAACCTATGGATAGGAGTGGTGTGTTTGGTTTTATACTAACTATGTTATCATTTGGTTGAGATGTATCTATTTGTTGAACTTCTTCAAGTTCAATATTTCTCCCACTACCCTTTTGTAGGATGAACTCTTTCTCCAGAAAAATGGCATGCCTACTGATAAAATTTTTTTGTTCAGTAGGGTGGTAGAACAGATATCCTATACTATCTTTAGGATATCCTACAAATAGACACTTATCTACTCTAGCATCCAGCTTATGTCCAAAATTTCTTTTGACATAGGCTGGATATCCCCATGTCTTAAGATACTTAAGATTGGGTTTCTTACCCCTCCATATCTCATATGGAGTGCTAGAGATAGATTTAGATGGTACTCTATTTAAGATATTAGCCATAGTTTCCAAGGCATATCCCTAAAAAGAAATAGGTAACTCTATGAAGCACATCATGGACCATACCATATCTAATAAGGTACGGTTCCTCCTTTCAGCAACACCATTTAATTATGGTGTGTAAGGAGGGGTCCATTCAGAGATAATCCCCTTTTATTTAAGGTGATCGAAAAACTCGGTGGATAATTATTCACCTCCTCGATCTGATCGAAGGATTTTAATACTTTTCCCCATTTGTTTCTCTACCATACTTTGATACTCTAAAAATTTATCAAAGGCTTCGGACTTATGTTTCATAAGATACACAATTCGTACCTTGAATAATCATCAATAAACGTGATGAAATAAGAGTATCCACCCTTGGCCTGAGTTGTCATAGGCCCACATACATCTGTATGTATGAGTCCTAATAACTCAGTTATCCTTTCTCTATGTTCACTAAATGGAGTCTTGGCCATTTTATCCATGAGACATGATTCACAAGTTCCTAATGATTCATAATCATAAGGATTAAGGAAATTTTCCTTGTATAACTTGCTAATCCTAGTCTCACTAATATGTCCAAGCTGACAATGCCAGAGTAAAGTATTGTTTACATTATCTCTCTTTCGTTTGTTACTTATATGAAGTATATTGTCATTAGTGGATAGAGTTAAAAGACCATTGCAAAATACGACACAACATATAATTTCATTAGAAAAGCTGATTGAGCAACCATTGCTCATCACATTCATAGTATAACCTTGTCTAAGTAACAAGGGTACATATATAATATTTCTAATGACCTTAGGCATATATTAACAATCTCTCAGCTCTAAAATCTTTCCCGAAGGTAACTTCAAGATATAAGTCCCTACGGCCTCTGCTTGGATGGACTCTCCTCCAGTACCGTAGAGCTCGAAGTCTCCTTCCTTCAATACTTTAAGCCTCTGCAGCCCCTGCAATGATTTGCAGATATTATGACCACAGGCAGTATCCAATACCCATGTATTTGAAATGGAAGAATCCAATGATAAAATAGTATGAACTTCTTTCATACCTTTTGGTGCATCCGATGCACCAGGCTTCACACCTACAAGGTAAGCCTTGCAGTTCCTCTTCCAATGACCCGGCTTGCCACAGTGAAAGCAGGTCATCTGTCCGGAGGCCTTCTTTCCTTTCTTCTTGATGCCCCCTTTTTGGGTTCAATCTCCTCTTGAAACCCATTCTGCCTGACTTCTTCTTGTTGATCCCATCCACAAGAAGAAGTGGAGCTTATTTTTCTTTAAATGGCTCTCTGCTATTTTTAACATGTTTAACAGCTCAGGCAAGGAAGTGTAAAGTTTGTTCATATGATAATTAATAACAAACTGTGAAAATGACTCCAGGAGTGACTACAGGATCAAATCCTGATTCAACTCCCCATCCATAACAAAACCCAATTGACCTAATCGAGTGATCAAGTCAATAACCATCAGTACGTGGTCTTGTATGGATTTACCTTCTATCATTCTCGCATGGAACAACTGCTTAGATATCTCATATCTAGCAGTTCGACTATGTTCTCCATATAGCTCTTTAAGATTGAGCAGTATGGAGTTAGTGTCCATGCTATCATGTTGCCTCTGCAACTCATTGGTCATAGAGGCAAGCATGATACATTTGACAGTGAGTGAGTCATTTTGACATATCTTGTATGTGGTCTTTTCCTCTTGCGAGGCATCTTCCCCTAAAGGTTCCAAGGTAGGGGTATCAAGAATGTAAGAATGTTTTTTCTGGCTGAGTACTATCTTTAGGTTTCTCAACCAGTCAACATAGTTCGGTCCAGTCAATTTATTGGCATCAAGTATACTATGGAGTGAGAGTGAAGAGGCCATTTAATCTACATTAACAAAGAACATAATATAAGCAAACAACCAATGTTGACAAAACATAATTAAATTAGGACTTTAACATTATTATGTCTTCCACTATTTTATCAAGCATCATAACCCTCTATATGATGATCGAGAAACCCTAATTGATTTTCTTAGTGGGGTTGAGATCCTAATTCCTTATAAAAGACCTTGTGTGTGCACAACAAATCTTTTATAAGTTCAAAGGTAGGAAAACTCTTTCCAATTGTATCTCATACAATTCTCAACAAAACCTGGCCTCTAAAATATTAATAGCCTTGTGTGTGCACAACAAACTATAATATTTTTAGTTAAGTAAGACCCATCATTCCTTTATAGTCATGATTGTAATAATAATACCCTTGTGTGTTCACAACAAAGTATTATATTAAATCATGCCATAAGCATCAAATGCACCAGGCCAAAATTGTGTTAGTTACTATAATAGGCCTTGTGTGTACACAACAAACCTAATACGGATCATAACATAGTAATGACCTAGCATGAAGGAAGGCCTAATGTAGTGAATATTACACTAAGCATATCAATCAAGAATTAAGTTAATCTTATTGGCCAGGTAAGTGGGAGAGTAGTGGGAGTCCCCCCGTTGCTTTCCTAGACACCAATAAAAATTGGCCAGGTCAGTCAATGGAACCAATTAAAAACCATGTCCTCTTTACCGATCATGAACCACATTTCCTAGACACCGAATGATCAACTAATCATCTTGATTATTTTTCTTTTGGCATATGACACTACAACTTAATATAATTTTAATAGAGGGCAATTCAAACAGAAGCACATTCTAATATTACCATTCATCAACCATATATCATATATCATTTTATAATGTGCCAAGTGTATCATCATACTAGGACAACCATCTACCACATAATGGATCCACCATTATGCCAGGGCAACCTTATTTCAGTATGATGACTAGAAAGCTAAACATATCTCTATATCGGTTAAGGTTTAAGTGAAAACCCTAACCAGTGACATACAAATATGCATAAACATATCAATCATATGTAACTTTAAACTTTTGTAGAGTCCTACAAAATTGGGCAACCTCAAGAGTCCTACAAAATTGGGCAACTTCAAATTTTGTATGATTTAGCTCTAATAAGGTGGCTCTGATACCACTGTAAGGGTTTTGGTGACCAGGGCGGAAGAGTGGATTTCAAAAATTTATTTTGAAACCACTACCAAACCCTTAACCCAAGACCTCCTTACTAGGATTTAAAACATACAAACACACATATATAATATAAAATAGAGTTTAGGCACCAACCTGAACCGCTAGTATCCAATCCGATGAAGAAAATCTTGATTCAGCCTTCTTCTCCACTAGGCGCCCAAACATTCGCCCTCCAACGGTGATCCACATGAAACTCGGACCAAGGAAGAACTCCTTCTTCAAGTTGCTTAGATAAGTGGAACTCTTTCGGCAGCCTTTGGTCTATTGACCACTGTAGGACACCCTGTTCTAATGTAGGGCACTAAAGACACTCTCCTAAACCACTCTTGGTTTTAGGACAACCCTCCTCTATGACCCCTTAGGCTTATGTCCTAAATCAAAGCCTTGTCCTATTAGAAAAGACCTTGTCTTAACAAGACAAGTCTTGTCTTAAAGAAAGAAGGAGGGAGAGAGAGAGACACTTAGAATAATACTCAGATGGAATTCTTTCTTTCTTTTTTTTTTTTTTATCAGACTCATTTCACCGCCCCCTATTTATAGATACAAGAGGGGCGTGTGATATGTCCTCCCATCAACTTATCAGATATGATTTTTCAAAACCGAAGAGAAGTTATCTGACTTGAAAAATCATATCTAATAAGCCCATTCATGCACCGAAGGCCTTATTCACATACCTTCTTTTATTTGGATGAATTCTCACTTGCCACATGTCAATTACCGGTCCCTAGGAAGCCAAGAGGCACCTCTTCAATCTCCAAAAATTGGAGATTATGAAGAGTCCTGATAGCAGAAGGATTCTCCATCAGAACCGCGCGCCACATGAAGAGTTGCGACTCTTCATGCACCGCGCGCGCCATCCTTCTTCCACATAAATTTAAAAGAATGTTGACTAGTCAAAATATAGGCAATATGGGTGTCATTGGAAAGAGCATAAAATTTCCTTTCTGACTATATAAATCATATTCAAATTAGAGATCTATAGCTCATTCTGTGCCCTTTTAAAGTTAAGGTTTCATTTAGGTACCAAGAGTCCCATGCCATTGGGACTCTTCATGTATGGCACCTAAAATGCCCTTAAATCCAAATTAAAATCAGATTTAGCTCTAATTAGGCTAGCCCCACTTAGTACTCAACCTAATTTAGGTTTCCCATAATTAGGTTAGCTCAATTAGCAAGCAACCGAACCCAATCTAATTGGGTCAGGAATTTGGTTAGCCTACATATGCTAGTATGTAATCCGGCTAACCAATTCGGATCCTATGACCCTAATTAAATCATGAATGACTTCCTTGGCCAAGTCTCTATTGTGTGTGACCTATTGGATTCTACATCTACCCAGCAGTAGGTTTAGGTTTGAGTCGATTCGATCTGATCGAACCCGATTGACTTAATTAGGTCAAATTGGCTCACCTAATTGTCCAATTCGAATCACACATCGAATTGACTCATGAAACCAAATCAATTGGTTCATGAAGACCTACAAGACAAGATTGACGTCTAGCAATGTGTCATTCCTACCCGGAAGATGAGGAATTTTGGTGGATTTGCCAAAAATACCCTTTAGTGGTTAGTTACCGGGCAATTCAGTCCTTCGATCTACTTGCACCCTAAATATGACTATGGATATTGATACTTATCAAATCTAATTTCATATTCATTCCTTGCTCAATCAGATAATGATGATTCATTAATGAACCATTTGAAACTATTTCTAATGTTCATACTTTGATCAAAGATTTTCTGAATCTTCATTTGATTGAAATCATCTAGATGCGCTTCCCTCTTACTAGGGTTGATCGATTCCTTTTTGACCTACTCACAACCTCCATATGCAATCCACCATACCCAGTATCACCCCATGCATGACTCAGTGTCATGATTGAGTGTGAACCAAAGTATGGATTCATGCATACAAGGTACCATGGCAGTCTCAGGTCAAAGGACCACATGCACTACTCCCACTATAAGAACTATCTATTGACAAACAGATAAGGTTCCATTAGATGTTCTCAAGCTGGAACCATTCAGTGAACTCATTCTCTAATGAGCACCCACATCCTAGAATTAGTGTCAAACACAAGTGACTGTGAGATCAGTCACCCTCTTCACCAAGCATACATAGGATGAGCTGGTCTTACCGAAAACATTGATCTCCTACTCAATATCCCATCGATCAGGAATATTCTAGATTAGGGTTTTAAGGCTTTAGGTCTCATTGGTATGATCTCATCATAACCCTAGAACCATAGCCCTAATCTATGGGGTTCATCATATCTTAATAAAATTAATAAGTCACAGCGTATGATGAAAATAAAATGCCTTTATTAATTGATAATATCAATACATTGGTTTGGGATACAAAAGAAAATCCCATCGAAATACAATATTTCGATTGGCCTTTAGGGCATAATCCTTTCAAGAAATTCGCTCAAAATTTTGAGGAAAACTCAAGAGAAATTCATTCATAACAATTGATCATTAGTTACAAGAGGGAGGAGGAGTGGGGTATTTATAGATGTTCTCATGCCTTCTCCTAGTTAGGATAGGATTACAAACTTTGATAGGAAGAAGGATTACAAAGTGGCCTAGAACTAGGATTACACAATTTGAGTAAAAATAAAAGAAAATCTCCTGGTTAGAAGTGGATTCTTCTCCTTCTTTGACTTGGTCAAGGGGCTTCCTTGTTGGGTTATGAAGGATATTCCTTTCTTTGACCTGGTCTTCCTCTTGGGCACTTAGGCTTGTCATGAATGGGCCTGGGGCACCAACTGCTTATGGGCTTCTGGGCTGGGGCACCTGGAGGGCAGTATATTCCCGGGTATCTTGGTCTCTTGGGCTTGGATGCCTAATTGAACTTGGGCTTGATCTTTAAGGCAGTAAGGGGCATCTCCAACATGAGCTTGGGTGGCCTCCAAAGAGTTTTGGTGCATGGGCTTGATCTTGGTGGACTGGAAACCCCGGGCTAGGATGCTGGAAGAATATTCTTGGCCCCTGGTATCTTTTATGGACTTACTTTGTTCTGGGATCCTGGTGAAGACTTTAGCTGATGCTCATCCTCTTGTACAAAATTTTAAAGAACACAATTTACTAGACTCTTACAGGAATCAAATTGACACAAGACCCAAAATGACATAACAAGACCAAAATAACTATAGACTCATAATGAGTTGACTTGAACAACTAAGCTCAACTAATATGATCATAACCCAAGACTCGACTCATAAACCCTAATGGTGTGAGTCTACTCTAAATATAAGACTCAAGTGTAACAAGGCCTAAAAACAAAACTCAAGGCCCAAATGTAGGACTCAAATGACTAACAAAGCCAGATTATTGGACTCAAAGACAAAATTTGAATCATGGCAAAGGGACTCAAAACTTAGGGACCCATAGTGAACTAGGATTGACCTAATGTCCCCATCACCACAGGAGTTCATTCTTTATTCTGACCATGAAGCACTATGATTCTTTAATTCCCAAAAGAAACTGAACCTTAGTCACGGCAAATGGGTAGAGTACATTCAAGCCTATACCTTTGTTTTGAGACACCATACTAGCACTAAAAATAGGGTTGCCAACGCATTGAGCCATCATTCCATACTCTTGACCTCTGTAAATACTAAAGTCTTAAGATTTGATTGATTAAAAGGGGAGTATGAAAACTATCCTGACTTTGGTAAAATCTTTGAATCTGTTTGCTAAGGACCATCTAGTGTATATAGTGACTATACCCTTCATAATGGATTCCTCTTCAAAGGGAATAAGTTGTGCATTCCCCGAACATCCATTAAAGAATTCTTAGTATGGGAACTTCATGCTAGAGGTTTAGATGGCCATTTTGGCAGAAACAAGACCATTTTAGCTGTTAAAGACCAATTCTTTTGGCCTGGTCTTAAAAGGAATGTAGCTCAAGTTGTGGCCCAATGTCAAACATGTGTGATGCAGGACTAATTAGCATGCAAGAAAATTTTCGTGGATTCATCATTAAGTTAAGATTTTAATTCCCAAATTTCAAGTCAAATATATAAAAGGGTGATCCTATAGAAATTCTAGACCGCAAGCATGCAAAAAAGACCCTCAAAAGAGATAAAAACAGGACCACCAGGGCTACGAAATCCCAGTAGCGCTAGCTTTTCTACAATATCAAGATCTAGAGGGCTAGGGGGTATGTACCTAGCAATGTTTGCTACTGCTTCCATGACAGGATCACTCCTTGCTCCCGGATGTGGCCTGAAAGGTCAAGCCGAAAACCCACGGATCCATCGACATTTTATCCACTGATCTGATGTTTAGGCAAACGAACTTTGATTCACGTGAAACACGAGGGATTTGCAAAACACCATAAAAGGAGTTAGATGTGATGAAAAACTTGCTGGATTGATGAAGGAACAAAGAAAAGAGAGATAAGATGGGGTGGCTGGAAGATGGCTTGAAGAAGGTGGGCATCCAAGGTTGATGAAGGTGGGATAAATAGGGCCTGACACCCCTCGATGCTCAAAGAGCAAAGGCAAACGGGTCTCTCATCCACTCCCTCATGGAGATCGATGCATAAAGGCACTAGGGTCAACTCGCCTTATCACTTGTAAGGGTCCAGCTTCACAGGCGTGTAGCTTCTTAATGGCTCCTAGAGGAAACCACTCAGATCTAGACCTAATCTCTACATGATCTCCCTCAGTATACTCTTTGATGCAGAACTAAAATTACATGAAAATATATTTTTGTATTTTTTTAGTTTAAGTTATAAATCTAAATCCCAAAGAACAGACCAAGAATTTAAGTAGAGAAATCTATACAAAACAAGAAGCTAAATCATGCAAAGTGGAACCTAAAAGCAAGAAGAAAGAGGACCACCAAGGCTGAGAAGTTTCGGTTGGGCTAGTTCATCTCCAATAAGGCTACTGGTAGGCAGAGGGGGTGTACCTGACAATAGTTGTTGCACTCAATGTGGATCGTAGATGAAGGGATCTTTCTCGCTCTTGGATGCGGCCTGGAAAATCAAGCTGGAGACCCGCGGATTCTTGGCTTTCAACCCGGTGATCTGATCGCTGCCCGGCTAGAGTCGTTGGATTCATAGGAGTCGAGGAACCTGCAAACAACCATTCTAGGGTTAGAAAACAAAGCAAATATGGAGGATTAATTGAAAAAACACCAAGGGGAAGAAGGGGATTGATGTGGGAGGCTAGGGCTTGGAGAGGCAGATGGAGACTGGAGATGCTCAGAAGAAGAAGAAGAGGTATTCACCCAGAATTCTCTTAGCACAAAGCAGGTAGCACACAGCAATGAGAGAAATCAATTATATTCATTCAAAAAGGTTGTCTTCATATAAGAGAATAGAGTCTCTTAAATAGACTCTTTAACTTGGCCCCCAAGTAAGGTTATAATAGACTTTTTCTAGATATTTGAATCCCACCCAAATTCTAGCTAGAATACATGGTAGGACTAGGATTTAAAATCCCTCAAATCACTCTCCCCTCTCTTGCCTTAGTCGGCCAAGGGAGGCGACCCTAGTGGCCGACCAAGGGGTGGTGAGCATAAGGCTTGGCGACCCTTGGTTCTCCTCCTAGGGCTTGGCTGGCCCATTTTGCTTCAGGCTACGATCCAGGGCTCTAGGGCTCTAGGACTTCTGATTTGTCTCCTAGGCTTTTGATTTCTTCTTCTAGGTCTTCCATGGTCTTCATAGCTTCCAATTGGGTTGGTCTTTACTTGGACTGGCTTGGTCTTCACTTGTATGAGTCTTCACTGGACTTGGACTAACATGTACAGGATTCAGAAAGAAGACTAGCTCAACATGAGTTGATTGGTATAGGACTCAAATAATAAAATGACAACTCAAATAGGCTAAGCCCTTATTACAAATGAACTCAAACACCACTAAGTAATCCATAGAGGGTTAAGAAGCCTCTATCTTATTCTGGTGCCTCTGGTGTTTCCACCACTCCTTGACTCGATATCAGGAATTAGCCATGTTATTATTAGTGCTCAAGTGAATGCTAATGTCCTGATGCAGATGCTGTGTAGAGATCTGTGCAGGTGTGAACAATGGGGTTAGGCCTAAGGGTCTTTTAGGATCAAAACCAGATAGCACCTCATATCTATATTCACTTCGTCCCTTATGCTAAGGATGTAGACCCAAAACTCAGTCCACCTTTCAGGTTTCAAACTTAAAATTTTTTGGGAATCATAAAACTTGAAAGTCCTATGGTATGGGTATAGTAGGTTTCCTAAGGGCAGAAAATACCCCCTCCAGAACTGTAGGACATGAATTGCAGCATGGAAGTCTTTAGGGTAGACATGGTTCAACAGGCTCCTCTACTTAAGAGAAATTAATTGTTTGTCTGTCCTTACCTCATGTTTGGCACTAGGGTGGTTTACAGGTACTAGTTCTAGAGTAGGCTGAGAATCCATTACTAGTGGAAGGTCATCAGGAAGGTCTTTGGGAAGCTTACTTGGAAAGTCCTCTAAAATAATATCAATTCCTGGGATTGTTCTTTAGGGATTGGTTCCTGGACCTCCTCAATGGACAATTCTGGTGAACCCTCACTCTCATCAACTATGTTTGATCCTGGCTCAGTCACTTCTTCTCCAAATTCTTTAGTGTGTTCAGGATCCTTTTCTGTTAGGTCCTCGGTGGGTTCACCTTCTTTCTCCAGGCTCAAGTCATAGGTATCTTCTTTAGACTCTTTAATGGGCTCAGGAGTTTCTTTCCCTAGATTTTTAATGATTTCAACCTCTTCATACTCTTCGATCAGACTTGAGTCAGTCTCATACACCTCTTCTTCAGGTTCAGCAATGGGTTCAGACTCATCCTCTTCTAGCTCTCCTATATGTAAGGCTTTGGTTGAACATTGGCTAGCATAGTGTCTCGGTTTGTGGCATCTAAAGCACATGGTGTTGGGACTTCTCTGAACCTTTAGTGACTTACTCTTATTCTTCTCTAGCTCCTCAACCTGGGGATATCCTAAGTCTTGAATATCAATGCAATCAATTTAAACTTCAGGATCCTCACTCCAATCATTCATGGAAACTAGTGGGATACCGGACTTGGGTCGGCTTGGGTCGAGTCGGCTCGGGCTGGGTCGGCTCCGGCACACCTAACTAGGTCTTAGGGTCTGGCTACTAGCAATGGGAGTTGGCTGGTTTAAAGGAAGTCGGCTAGGTCTGGGCTTAGGTTCAGGGGGATTAATCTTGTTGGACTTAGATTGATTAATCATGAGTTTCCTCTGATATGACTCAAATTCCCTAGCTATGTGATAGGCTTCCTCTAGGTCCTGAACTTGCCATTGAAATAGTTTCCACTGGATGTCCCTACGTAGGCCAGCTCGAATCCTCGATATGATCATAGCCTTAGACTCAACTGTGTTACATCTCTTGATAAATTTATTAAATTGGTCAATGTACTCAGACACAGTTTTATTATTCTATCTCAATTTATACCATTGGTCTAAAAGTCTTTCCTCATAAAATCGACCTAGGTACTTTTCTCTCAACTTACTCCTCATGACTTTCCAGGTACTTATCTGATCTTCTCTCAAATAACATTGGTCCTCAATACCTTCCCAATGCCACTTAGCATGTCGGGTTAACCTACGCATGGCCAATCTAACTTTTTCTAACTCCGACATCTTATGTACTCAGAATAGTGATCCATGCTCTCCTTCCAATCAATATACACCTCAGGATCTAGACTTCCATCAAAAGTGGGTGCATTAGATTGGGTGCTCCTAATGGATCTTTCCTCTGAGTCAACCAAGTATGGGTATGAGCTTCTAAGGCTATACTCAGGGGTGAGATCATGATGATGGGCTCTCCTAAGGTTGGGCTCCAAGTATGGGCCAGGGTATTGGACTCTCGTAGGGTTGGGCTCCAAGTATGGGCCAGGGTATTGGACTCTACTAGGGTTGGGAGGTGTGGGTAAAGGTGACCCTGGTTTGGGTCTGGTATGGGGCCTACGGGTGCTCCCAGGGTTCCTAACCGGTCATTTTATTCGATCAAACCTATGGCTCATCTAGGCAAGCTAATCATTCAGGGTCCCAAGGAAGGTCTCAAGAGTAGGCTCCATGGTTGAACTGGGTTGGGGTTTAAATTGGTTGTACTGGACTCCTGACCTAATGGTTATGCAATCAATCAATCAAAGGATTATGATGCTGTCAAGCAAACAAGGGTTAGCACATTCTAGGGTTTGCTGGACCTAGAGCCAAAATCAGGTGAGTTAACTCAACTTACACCCAACTCAACACTTAGTCCTTCCACTGGCCAGGTAAGAGGTGGGGTAATGGGAGGCTCTCCTTGCTTATCACAGGTTCATAATAAAGTAACCACCAGTCCGCTTAGAGCATTTGCCTCTGGACCTCTAGCCTTAAATTCGGGTTTCCAATAATAAGTAGAGGGTTGAGTGCACTAGTTCTCTTACTAGACTCGAGCCCGACCTATTGGTGTCCCTAAATCAATTAGGTTGCTAATTAATTTTAATTAAGGTTTGGGTAAGTATGCAAGGTAGTTGTTTTGGGCCCAGGGCAGGTGATGAAATCCTGTCCTGATCTGATAGAGAAAATTGCCCTTAAGATTAGGTTAGATGCAGATGATGCACAATCAATGAAACCCTAATGCAATCTAATAATAAAAAATAGAGAATAAAAAATATATATTTTTTATCTTTTTATAAGGTTGAAACCTAAAGTCAAGTTGGTTAAGTGATCAATCAAAATTGGCTTGGGTTGGGTGGGGTTTGGTAGTTGATTAGGTTTAGTCAAGTCAAGTATGAAGGAACAGCAAAAATTGAAATTTTTGGTTCTATTTTTGATACAGAGGTTATCATGGATTTTAGAATAGAAAAATTCTAAAAAATTTTCAGAACAGAGGGTTATGTGTGTGGATGATTCCTACCAAATTTTGTGCAAAGAAAAAATAGTATGATAATGCAAAACCTAGGGTTTCTAACTAGGTGTAGGAAAAATAGATTTCTACTTAGGGTTTCTAGGATGCAGAATTTTTTTATTTTTTCAGTTCTGTAAAATATGGAAAGAATTACAGTAATTAAGGAAACTAATCAGGGATTAATCAGTGAAAATTTCAGAAAAAAACAGTGTGCCTATGTTGGCGAAATAGACCTAATCTCGGACCCCTAGTGCAGATGATAGGATGTAGAAAAACTCTAGCATAGAAAATAGGTGTGTAGAAAATCTATAATTCGAAATAAATTATGAAAAAATACTGATGAACAAAATAAAGTATGATGAATCCAAAAAAATAAGAATCATATTTTTATCAGATACTTATATTTTGAAAAAAATATTTGAATAGACTATATACAGGAATTATGATATGTAGAAATTAAGCCTTAATTAGGCTTTGATACTAAATGATGCGGGACCAATTAGCATGCAAGGAAATTTTTGTGGATTCAGAATTGAGGTAAGATTTTTATTTACAAATTTCAAGTCAAATAGATGAAAGGGTGATCCTATAGAAATTCTAGACCGTAAGCATACAAAAAAGACCCTCAAAAGAGGTAAAAACAGGACCACCAGGGCTAAGAAACCCGGTAGGGCTAGCTTTTCTGCAATATCAAGATCTGGAGGGCTAGGGGGTGTGTACCTGGCAATGTTTGCTGCTGCTTTCATGACGGGATCACTCCTCGCTCCCAGATGTGGCCTGGAAGGTCAAGCTGAAAACCTGCGGATCTGTCGGCTTTTTTTCCGCTGACCTGATGGCTAGGCAAACGGACTCCGAATCATGTGATATTGGAGAGATCTATAAAACACCACACAAGGAGTTAAATGTGATGGAAAACTTGCTAGATTGATGAAGGAACAAAGGAAAGAGAGATAGGATGGGGCGGTTGGAAGATGGCTTGAAGAAGGTGGGCGTCCAAGGTTGATGAAGGTTGGATAGATAGGGCCTCACACCCCTCGATGCTCAAAGAGCAAAGGCAAATGGGTCTCTCACCAGCAATGCTTAATTTACCCCCGGATTTTGGCATTAGCTTGACTTTTAATATCTCGAGCCTAGTTGCGCATAGGGCACCAACAATGATACCTAGTGAGATTTTTGGACCTCACCCTATTCTTGAGAGAGAAACCTTACCGAGTGTCCACTAAATTGCCCTGGGAGAGGAATATAGATCGAGCATGACCTGGACAGCCAAGCTATTATGACCCAGGACCAAGGCTATCTATATCGTTTGGTCCGATGGCAAGGCTAACTGGACTTTGAATGTTTGTGGATCCCTCGAGAGGACCCGCAGCACCACGACCCAACCCTTTTACCTGCACCAGATTGACCCTTACTCGATAGGGTCGAGTTTCTTCCACCCCAAGAGAATTGATGGGGATATCAGGATCAACCCTAGCTCACTATGGATCCCTGAATTTTGAGATCTTTCAGTCCCTTAACCAATTTTCAGTTTTGCCCCCCTCAAAAAAAATCAAGTCATGTTAGCCCTTTGAGTCTTGTAATTAGGGCTTTAGTCAGTTGAGTCATTTGAAGTCCTGTAAATAGGGTTTAGCTTTATTAAACTTAAGTGAGCCTATTTGAGTCTTGTTTTGGGCCCTTGAGTTTCATTTTTGATCCTTGAGTTTTGCTTTTATATCTGAGTCCTGTATTTAGAGTCGACTCATACCATTATGATTTTTTGAATCAAGTTTTGGATTATGTTCAGCTCAGTTAAGCTAAGTTGGTTGAGTTAGCTCATATTGAGCCATTTATCATTTTGAGTCTTGTAATCATGTCAAGTTTTATTGAGTTAAGTCCAGTCAAAGAAGACTCAAGCATGTGAAGGACCATACCCAGTGTAACTGAAAGTAAACTATGCAGGTGGTTTGACAAGATCCTACACTAGGCATGCAAACAACTGCGGGAGCAGATTGGATTTTAAAACAATTTTTAAAATTCACGCAGCGAAAATCTGCTCCGCCAGGAACTAATCTAAATCTAGTTGCATTTAGGCATGCATAATCATATAAAATATTTATAAAATATTAAACAATTTAATCTATCCATGCATGATTAAAAAATTAATTTTTCATACCTTTATTTTGCCTGGAATAATTCTGGAATAAACCTGGAATAGACTGGAATAACTGGAATAAAGTTATTCCAGTCATCTTCCTCCTTGGAACTCTGTTTTTGGCTTGCAAAACGTCATCGGAACACCGCCTTCCAGACCTCCGTTTGCTCCCAAATTTGAGCAGCAGCAACTTGGACAAGTCTTCTTTGATTTTCCACAAATAACTACAATCAAATCTTAGCCAAAAAATTAAAATAAATCACCAAAGTCTGCTGCCAGATTTCTGCAGCAGAATTGAGCAGCAGACTTTGGCCTTCGTTTCAGAGCAGCTGGAGCGATCCTGGTCCATGTGGTTTGCTCCTAGGAGTAGAATGGTACTCCCTCTAGAGGGGAGACATGCCCGGGGCTCTCGGATCCGCCTCCACGCACGGTGCTAGCCGCCGGAAGAGGGCTTTAGGGTCACAGAATTCTGTAGCACTGGGCAGAACTTGAGCACTTCAAAACAATGGATTAATGCCTTGTTTATCTCCCTCTAAAGCTCCTAAACCCAGTCCCAGATGTTCTCTCCTTAAGCCTCTCAAAGAATTCCCAAATCTCTCTCTCTTTAAGCCTCTCTCATGGTGAAGAGAAATTTTTCTCTCGTTTTAAATTCTAACTCTAAATAGGGATGCTGGATTGGTGTTTATAAAGGCTGCTGGGAGGGAGAGGGAGGTGGAGCGACGGAAGGCCAAGGGGCAGCAGGTGGAGAGACGGTGGCTTTTAACCCAATTAATTAGCCTTTAAACCATTAAACAGGGGATTAAGGTCTTCAAAACCAGCGGGTGGGAGCTCGGGAGTTTCGGTCGTTTGGCCTTTCCAACGTTTGGAAATTTTCTCCCAGCGTTTGGACTTCCTTTCCATTCATTTGGCCTTCCACAAAACACCGTGTGAAATGGCCACGGGAGAAAAACCATGGCAAATATGGTTCAAACCATTTAAACCAACCCATTTTGGTTCAATCCCATTAAACCAAATGGTTCAATATAAATTGAACCTGGTTCAAGGAATAAAATTGGTTCACAACCAATTGGAGGCCGAAACGAACTCCGAATCAGTTCAAAACTGATTTAGAAAAATCCTGGCGCAGTGCTGGTCAACCCGGAACAATTTTTGGTTGACACAGACAAGGGCAAGACAAGGAAAAGAGTGCTAAAAAATACTGTGACCATAAAACCGAGATGATTCCCAATTGTAATCGGTATCCGGATCAGAGAGTTATCCTCTATGGCGTGTGACCTCATAGGTTCGAACCTAAACGGTAGCACTAGAACAATTTCTAGTACCAGCACAGGAAACCATCTAGCAATGGGTCCCAGTGTCCGGATAGGTCGAAGATGCGGGAGCAAACTATCGAACCTCTGGCATATGGTTACCGTATATTCATCCATTTGACCTCTAATGCTCAGGATGACTGAGATTGGGCTGCCAACCCAGACTGAGTCAGTCGACTACATGTCTCAACCTCACAAGCCCAGTGACTCTTCACTAGGACTACCCCGGCCAAGGATTTGCTAAATTGAGATATTGCGAGACATTCAATCCAAACTGTTTGGACAGGTTAATTCCATCTTGGTCCATCACTGCTCCACAAGTACTTGCCTGTACCCAGAAACCTTCCGTCACCAGATTAAAAATCCGGGTAGTCCAGCACCAAAGCACAGGGAGTTGCTTGCAAGCTACCGTGATGACCTCAGGTCAGAGGGACACATATACCCATATCTAATCGTGAGTATCCCTTTGGCAGAAAGGGGCTGCACGGAGTTACATTCAATAAGATATCACATATCCCACTTGCAGATCACATCAGTGTCACCACATTCATTTGGTCAAGAGGACAACCAAACGATGTGAACTACAATAACCTATACTTGATATATTGCCATCCAGTACAATATATCCTTTGGTTGTGAACAGGGTTTAAGGACCACTCGATACATCCTCTCTGTATCGAAGTCAGTGTAGTCCTAAGGACTTCATCACATGGAAAGAGTTCATTTCAGGGAAATTAAGTATGTGATGAGCTGCCAAAAATATTATTTTATTAATTCATAAAATGAGTACAATACTTAGCACAACCGCCTACAACCCATGCGATTGGCTTTGGGACACAATTCCCAACAACTCCCACTTGTACTAAAGCCAATCAGAAGAGTATCTAATACCCATTTCCCATTTACAATTATCGAACTCTTTTATTCCGAGGGCTTTAGTGAAGGGGTCGGCCAGATTTTCTTTTCCATCGATCTTCAGAAGATTGATGTCACCTCGTTCCACGATCTCTCGTACGAGATTGTAGCATTGCAAAATGTGTTTGGTGCGGTGATGAGCTTTAGGCTCCTTAGATTGAGCAATGGCTCCAGTGCTGTCACAGTTCACCGGAACAGGACCATCTAGGGAAGGTGCCACCCCTAGCTCTCCAAGGATCTTCCGCAACCACACAGCTTCCTTTGCCACATCTGATGCTGCAATATATTCTGCTTCGCATACCGAGTCTACAATAGTTGCCTGCTTAGAACTTTTCTAGCAGATCGCTCCTCCATTTAGGGTAAATACAAACCCTGACACACTCTTGCTATCATCTATATCCGATTGGAAACTGGAGTCAGTGTACCCCACAAGTTTCAAGTCAGGTTCTCCATAAATCAGCCATTGATCTTTAGTATTTCTTAAATACTTAAGGATGGACTTAACCACCTTCCAATGCACCTCACCTGGGTCAGACTGGTATCTGCTCAATACTCCTAGTGAGTATGCAACGTCTGGTCTAGTACAAGTCATAGCATACATGATAGAGCCTATTGCAGAAGCTTAAGGTATTCTACTCATGCGCTCTCTTTCCTCAGGAGTTGTCGCACAATCCTTCTTGGAAAGAGTAATTCCAGAACCTATCAGAAGATAGCCTTTCTTGGAATTTTTTATGCTGAACCGTTTCAACACAGTGTCAATGTACGTAGTCTGGGACAGTCCCAAAAGCTTCTTAGATCTATCTCTATAGATTTTCATACCTAGTATGTAAGAAACTTCACCCAAGTCCTTCATGGAGAACTGAGATGATAACTAGACCTTTATTCCTTGTAATGCTGCGACATCATTCCCGATTAAGAGAATGTCATCAACATACAGTACTAGGAATACAATCACAGAACCATTAACCAATTTATAGATGCACGGTTCTTCTCCATTCCTAACGAAGCCATAGGATTTGATACACCTATCAAACCGTAAGTTCCAACTTCGAGACGCTTGCTTGAGTCCATAGATGGACCTCTGCAACTTGCATACTTTTGATTCATCTGTGGATGTGAACCCTTCAGGCTGTATCATATACACCTCTTCTTCCAGCTCCCCATTTAGGAAAGCGGTTCGGACATCCATCTGCCAGATCTCGTAATCAAAATATGCTGCCAAAGCAAGCATGATCTGAATGGACTTGAGCATTGCCACAGGGAAGAAAGTCTCGTCATAATCGATACCATATCGCTGACGATACCCCTTGGCAACCAGACGTGCTTTATAGGTCTCTACCTTCCCATCTGCGCCCCTTTTCCTCTTGAAGATCCATTTACACCCGATGGGTTTTATTCCTTCAGGAGGATCAACCAATGTCCAAACATTGTTGATTTCCATGGACTCCATTTTGGATCGCATGGCTCCAAGCCATGCCTCAGAGTCAGATCTCTGAAGTGCATCCATATAGGTGATCGGATCCTCATTGTTCTCATCGAGCTCAATGGGATCGCCGTCCCGAACCAAGAAACCGTAGTATCTGTCTGGGTGACGCGGTATTCTACCAGATCTCCTAATGGGTTCTGGGTGTGATTCAATCACAGCCGGTTCTACGATGTCCTTAGAGTGTGTAGGTTCTTCTATTGGCTGAACTTCATCAAGTTCAATCTTAGAAGCTATAGTTCCTTCTCCAAGGAACTCCTTTTCCAAAAAGATAGCTCTAAGAGCAACGAACACATTTTGTTCATTCTCCAAGTAGAAGAAATACCCTTTGGTTTTCTTAGGATAACCAATGAATAAACACCGGTCAGACCTAGGACCAAGTTTGTCTGAGTCTAAATGCTTTACGTAAGCCGGACAACCCCAGACCCGAAGGTGTGAGATTGAGGGTTTACGTCCATTCCACATCTCATACGGAGTGGAGACAACAGACTTACTTGGAACATTATTTAATAAGTAACAGGCTGTCAGAAGTGCATATCCCCAAAAGGATAGCGATAGAGTTGCAAAGCCCATCATGGATCGAACCATGTCCAACAAGGTTCGATTCCTCCTTTCGGACACACCATTCAACTGTGGTGTTCCTGGAGGAGTCCACTGAGAGAGAATTCCATTCTCCTCAAGATATGTCAAAAAAGCACCAGATAAGTATTCACCACCTCGATCAGATCGAAGGGTTTTAATACTTTTTCCAGTTTGCTTTTCTACTTCATTACGGTATCGTTTGAACATTTCAAACGATTCAGACTTATGTCTCATTAAAAAGACATAACCGAATCTTGAAAAATTGTCTGTAAAAGTAATGAAATATTTGTATCCTTTTCTGGCACTTATTGACATCGGTCCACATACATCAGTATGTATTAGACTTAGAAGTTCTGTAGCTCGTTCACCCTTTCTAGTAAAAGGTGACTTGGTTATTTTACCAAGTAAACAGGATTCACAAGTTGGCAGTGATTCAGAATCACTGACCTCGAGAAGTCCATCTCCTCGTATCTTGTTTATCCTATTTTGGTTAATATGACCTAGCCTACAGTGCCAAAGATACAAATCATTGACATTATCTAACCTTGGGCGTTTGCTAGAAGTGTACATTACACTAACAGGCCTTGATAGTACGTATATGCTATTATTTAATCTAGCTTTCATTATAACAGAGTTATTCAAAATAACATTGCAAAAATCTCCTTTTATTGAAAGTTCAAAACCACAATTGGCTAAAAGGCCTATAGAGATTATGCTCATAATGAAACTAGGACAATAGTGACAGTCGACTAGCTCGACAGTACAAGACTCAAGGACAAGACGCAGGACTCAGATCGCCAGTACTGGAACATGATTTCCATTCCCGACGCTCAGAAACTGTTCTCCATCTTCAAATCTTCTACTAACTTGAAGTCCCTGTAACGAATTACAAACGTGAATTGGACTACCAGTATCCAATACCCAGTTAGCAGTATCAACAATTGAGTAATTACAAGGTTTTATCATATAAATACCTTGTTCAGCAAACTTCTGCTTCCTCGGCCTGTTCGGATCAAGGGATGCAATATGAAGAGAACAGTTCCTCTTCCAGTGTCCCTTCTTCTTGCAGTAGAAACATTCTGCAAAAGACTGATCAGCCTTATACTTCCTGGTCTGACTAGGGCCAGGAACATTCTGCACCTTCTTTCCCTTTTTATTTGTTTTCTTCTTCCCTTTCTTAAAGGGACGACGACCTCTTCTACCTCCCACTAAATTCACCACCCCCTTATTCAGTTGGTGGTCTTTCTCGAAAGTCTGCAGTAACCCCAAAAGATCATGGTAGTTTACTGCAGGCTTGTTCATTCTGTAATGATCGAGAAAATCAAGATAGGAGGAGGGAAGAGAATTCAGAATCGCATCCTTGCCGAGCTGCTCGTGCAAGGGACATCCGAGTTTGCCCAGTTTTTCAATCAGGTCGATCATGTACAATACATGATCAGTGACTGAACCACCATTCAGCATCTTGGAGTTGTAGATGGCACAAGACACTTTGTACCGTTCTACATCATCCGGGGTGCCGAAGGATTCCTTCAACTTTTGAAGGATTTCATCAGGTTGGGCCTCCTTAAATTTACGACTGAACTCGTCGTTCATCGCCGCTAACATAATGCATCGGACAGTAGTTTGATCAGAGACCCACTTCAGATAAGCATCTCTGACCGCACTCCGTGCATTAGCGGGAGGGATTTCAGGTGCCAGATCCGCTATTACATAGAGGATCCGTTCATGCTCCAGAACAATTCTCAATCTTCGATACCAACTATCGAAGTGTGACCCTTTAACTTCTCATTATCGAGAAGTGACCGGAGCGATAAATTTGAAGACATCTGAAAAGAAAATAAGACCAAATTAGTTTATGAATTAATAACTTAACCAAAAGACTTGGACTTTAGTCTAAAGGTTTCTCCCACTAATTTTTCAGATTGGTAGCCTCTAACTCCAATCCGTGAAAATACTTTTTCTTAAGTGGGTACTGAAATCCAATAGGCCTCGCATGAGCCCGACTATGGCCGGCTCACCCATACGAGCCTAAAGGTAGGTTTGTAAACCAATTGTTTCCCTAAATAATTTTCAGTATTTTATTTTGCCCCAGAGAGCACCCCAATCGGCCTAGGGGCCTCCTATTGCGGGTCTCAGGTTAGGTCCAACCATTAAAATGACAAATCCAATGCTTCCAGCTAACTAAAGACCAAGCCCGACTATGGCCGGCCCTCTTGGTCCCGTTAAGGAGGTTGCACTGAACCATCATCGATCAGATAGAAATTCCAGTCGCCGGATGTACACCCGTTCTATGGAACTGTCGATGCACACCAAGCTAGTGGACACATTTCTATCCAATTTAATGGGAGGCAAAGACACTATCAACTCCTTGACTTAGTCTTTTTAAGGACCTAATAATTTTAGAGGACTTTTTAATTATGATAGAAGAAAGTGACAAGGACATGGATCATCCTCCCACTGAATCAATCAGATTCCAGGAGGGTTGAAATAAATCAACAAATGATCCATGGGCACCTATAGATCAGTCAGACCGATCAACCTGGGTGACATGGGTTAACTCGAGTTATTGAGCTTTTCCAATCAGTTCTGGTCGACTCGACTAGCCAAGTAGGTGAGATCATGGGTGAGTATCTGTCATTAACCATCTTTCCTAGACACCAACCAAGTTGGCCAGGAAAGAGGTAGCCTCATATAGCCATGATCATAATGCCAAACCTACCTCGACACTAGTCGGTTTACCAGACTTGATCATACTAGCCTAAAGACTCGGGCGTCCACTGAGCCACTAATTGGATCCATTTTAGATGAACGGATCAACTATTCTAACTATTAGATAGTTCTAAAGAAGGACTTTAAACAACTTTTGTTTAATCTTCTTATTATCCGGTTTAACTAAACTTAGGTCTAACCCAGTTATGGACCCAACTAGTCAGCTAACCCAATTAACCCAAAATGGCTTATGCAAATTTGTTTAGATTTCATAAACCTAAAATTTTTTTAATAAGCCAAACACTTAATTAAAATATTTTTTAATTAAGTCTTTATGTAAAACATTTTTTACATAACAAATCATGCATCAAAACATTTTACAAATATTTTATAAAACATGCCTAAAACATGTAACTGCAAATTAAAACAATTTTTAATATTTAATATTCTTTAAGGATCCTTCTGAAGAGGCCAACACAGATGATCCACATCGTGTCAAAGACACACGGTCATGGTGAAGGTCTCAACTAGGTTCCAAAAAGAAAACTTGATACATTTTTAAGATTAAACAAATTTTAATCTATAAGCATGCATACTAGATTAGATTACAAATTCAACGTGGCTCTGATACCACGTAAAGTAAACTATGCAGATGGTTTGACAAGATCCTATACTAGGCATGCAAACATCTGCGGGAGCAGATTGGATTTTAAAATAATTTTTAAAATTCACGCAGCGAAAATCTGCTCCGCCAGGAACTAATCTAAATCTAGTTGCATTTAGGCATGCATAACATATAAAATATTTATAAAATATTAAACAATTTAATCTATCCATTCATGATTAAAAAATTAATTTTCCATACCTTTATTCTACCTGGAATAACTCTGGAATAAACCTGGAATAGACTAGAATAACTAGAACAAAGTTATTCCAGTCGTCTTCCTCCTTGGAACTCTGTTTTTGGCTTGCAAAACGTCATCGGAACACCGCCTTCCAGACCTCCGTTTGCTCCCAAATTTGAGCAGCAGCAACTTGGACAAGTCTTCTTTGATTTTCCAACAATAACTACAATCAAATCTTAGCCAAAAAAATTAAAATAAATCACCAAAGTCTGCTACCAGATTTCTGCAGCAGAACTGGGCAACAGACTTTGGCCTTCATTTCGGAGCAGCTGGAGCAATCCTGGTCCATGTGGTTTGCTCCTAGGAGTAGAATGGTACTCCCTCTAGAGGGGAGACATGCCCGGGGCTCTCGGATCTGCCTCCATGCACGGTGCTAGCCGCCGGAAGAGGGCTTTAGGGTCACAGAATTCTGCAGCACTGGGCAGAACTTGAGCACTTCAAAACAATGGATTAATGCCTTGTTTCTCTCCCTCTAAAGGTCCTAAACCCAGTCCCAGATGTTCTCTCCTTAAGCCTCTCAAAGAATGCCCAAATCTCTCTCTCTTTAAGCCTCTCTCACGATGAAGAGAGATTTTTCTCTCGTTTTAAACTCTAACTCTAAATAGGGACGCTGGATTGGTGTTTATAAAGGCTGCTGGGAGGGAGAGGGAGGTGGAGCGACGGAAGGCCAAGGGGCAGCAGGTGGAGAGACGGTGGCTTTTAACCCAATTAATCAGCCTTTAAACCATTAAACAGGGGATTAAGGTCTTCAAAACCAGCGGGTGGGAGCTCGGGAGTTTCGGTCGTTTGGCCTTTCCAACGTTTGGAAATTTTCTCCCAGCGTTTGGACTTCCTTTCCATTCGTTTGGCCTTCCACCAAAGACTGTATGAAACGGCCACGGGAGAAAAACCATGGCAAATATGGTTCAAACCATTTAAACCAACCCATTTTGGTTCAATCCCATTAAACCAAATGGTTCAATATAAATTGAACCTGGTTCAAGGAATAAAATTGGTTCACAACCAATTGGATGCCGAAACAAACTCCGAATCAGTTCAAAACTGATTCAAAAAATTCTGGTGCAGTGCTGGTAAACCCGGAATAACTTTCGGTTGACACAGATAAGGGCAAGACAGGGAAAAGAGTGCTCAAAAATACTGTGACCATACAATCGAGATGATTTCCAATCGTAATCGGTATCCTGATCAGAGAGTTATCCTCTATGGTGTGTGACCTCATAGGTTCGAACCTAAACGGTAGCACTAGAACAATTTCTAGTACCAGCACAGGAAACCATCTAGCAATGGGTCCCGGCGTCCGGATAGGTCAAAGATGCGAGAGCAAACTATCGAACCTCTGGCATATGGTTACCGTATAATTCATCCCTTTGACCTCTAATACTTAGGATGACTGAGATTGGGCTGCCAACCCAGACCGAGTCAGTCAACTACGTGTCTCAACCTCGCAAGCCCAGTGACTCTTCACTAGGACTACCCCGGCCGAGGATTTGCTAAATTAAGATATTGCAAGACATTCAATCCAAACTGTTTGGACAGGTCAATTCCATCTTGGTCCATCACTGCTCCACAAGTACTTGCCTGTACCTAGAAACCTTCCATCACCGGATTAAAAATTCGGGTAGTCCGGCACCAAAGCACAGGGAGTTGCTTGCAAGCTACCGTGATGACCTCAGGTCAGAGGGACACATATACGCATATCCAATCGTGAGTATCCCTTTGGCAGAAAGGGGCTGCACGGAGTTACGTTCAATAAGATATCACATATCCCACTTGCAGATCACATCAGTGTCACCATACTCATTTGGTCAAGAGGACAACCAAACGATGTGAACTACAACAACCTATACTTGATATATTGCCATCCAGTACAATATATCCTTTGATTGTGAACAGGGTTTAAGGACCACTCGATACATCATCTCTGTATCAAAGTCAGTGTAGTCCTAAGGACTTCATCACATGGAAAGAGTTCATTTCAGGGAAATTAAGTATGTGATGAGCTGCCAAAAATATTATTTTATTAATTTATAAAATGAGTACAATACTTAGCACAACCGCCTACAACCCAGGCAATTGGCTTTGGGACACAATTCCCAACAGTACCATCTCAGCAGCCGTGCGGAGTTCCAGTCACTCCCTGGATTGCGCCACCCTAGGATTACTTGGAGGATCATGAAGTCGGCCCATGCATGAGGAGTTGATGTCCACGCCCCAAGCATACCAAGTCCTCACGTCAATGGATATATTTCAATCCCTAGATTCATGGATGCTTGCTTAGGAATGTTGTGGACCACCCCAAGCCCAAGATGGATGTTATTTGGCACCCCTCATGGTCCTCTCTTGGCCGCCCACTACCTACCATGTTTGGATGGAGTTTTGTATGGCATGAAAGTGATTTCTTCCATGTATTCAGCCCCACACTTTAGGAAAAAAGTGGGCACCCCTTTATTTTCTTATTTTTATTTGCTTGGGCCCTAAGTCTCATGACTCTATATAAGGAACCCCTTTGTATGAAAATTTCAACCACTTATTCATGCAATGTTATGATTAATGAAAAGTTGAGAGTTTCTTCTTATCATTGTCTTTGCCTTTATGCATCGACCTCCGTGAGGGAGTGGGTGAGAGACCCATTTGCCTTTGCTCTTTTGAGCATTGAGGGATGTGAGGCCCTATCTATCCAACCTTCATCAACCTTGGATGCCCACCTTCTTCAAGCCATCTTCCAACCGCCCCATCCTATCTCTCTTTCCTTTGTTCCTTCATCAATCTAGAAAGTTTCCCATCACATCTAACTCCTTGTTTGGTGTTTTGCAGATCCCTTGAGTTTCATGCGAATTGGAGTTCGTTTGCCTAGCCGTCGGGTTAGCGGATAAAAAGCCAATGGATTAGGTTTTTGGCTTGACCTTCTAGGCTGCATCCGGGAGCGAGGAGTGATCCCTTCATGGAAGCAGCAGCAAATATTGCCAGGTACACACCCCCTAGCCCTCTAGATCTTGATATTGCAAAAAAGCTAGCCCTATCGGGGTTTCTTAGCCCTGGCGATCCTATTTTTATCTCTTTTGAGGGTCTTTTTTGTATGTTTATGATCTAGAATTTCTATAGGATCTTCCTTTTATCTATTTGACTTGAAATTTGAAAATTAAAATCTTAACTTAATGCTAAATCCATGAAAACTTCCTTACATGATAATTAGTCCTGCATCAATGTGATGTTGCCAAACAGCAAAAGTAGAACACTAGCCTATACACCCCTCTACCAGTCCCTGATTGCCCATGGTAGGATCTTAGTATGGACTTTGTATTAGGGTTACTAAGGATCATGAGGAAATATGATTCTATCTATATTGCGGTTGATTGATTCTCTAAGATGGCACACTTCATACCTTGTTCTCAGACTTATGATGCTTCGAGAGTAGCTAAGCTTTTTCTAAATGAAGTGGTTAGGCTGCATGGTTACCCAAAACCATTGTATCAGATAGAGATATTAGGTTCACTAACTATATTTGGAAGACCCTTTGGTATATGGTAAGAACCAAATTCAAATTCTCTACTGCCTATAACCTTCAAACTGATGGCCAGACTGAAGTTGTCAATCGAAGTCTAGGAAACCTGTTAAGATGCCTAGTTGGTGATAATATGAGAAATTGGGATCTACTGTTACCTCGTGCCAAATTTGCTTACAATAGCTCAGTCAATAGGTCTATTGGGAAGAGCCCATTTGAGATTGTCCATGGATACAAACCCAAGAAACCCATAGATCTTATTCCTCTACCCATGATGAATGAGTTTCTGAATTTGCTGAGTCATATGCACAACATATTAGGGACATACATAAATAAATCAATAAGAAAATTCAATTGAGCAATGAAACTTATAGGTATATGGAAAATTCACATAAGAGAGTCAAAGAGTTCACCGAAGAAGACTATGTCATGATAAGGCTTAGACCTGAATGGTTCCTACCGAAACCATGAAAAAGTTGCATGCTCACAGTGCAGGTCCATTTAAAATTATAAAGAAAATTGGACCTAATGCTATGTGTTAGAATTACCATCTGATTTAGGTATCAGCTCGACTTTCAATATTTCAGACCTAATAGAGTATAAGGAGCCAATAATGATACCTAGTGAGCCTTTTGGGCCTGAGCCTATTTTTGAGAGTAAGCCTATCCCTGAGTATCCACCAGTAACTTTACCAGAATAGTGAGATAAGATTGAGCATATTCTGGATGACCAGACTATCACTACCTGGAATAAAGGTTATCAGCGCTACTTAATACCTTGGTAAGGTCGACCAGAATCCGAAAACTTGGGGATCACTCGAGAGGATATGCAAATAATTAACCTAGACTTACTAGAATATTACCAAAGTCAAGTAGATCCATATTCGACAGGGTCGAGTTCTTCCCTCCCCAGGAGAGTTGGTGCGGGCACAAGGATTAGAAAGAGGTTTTAATCAAACCAGGTCAGCACCAGCTCCTTATGGATTATTGATGAATAAGTCAGACTGAACCTCAGTATTGTTGATTTTAGTTTCAAGTTGTGAGTCTTGTAATTAGAGTCAAGTCATTTTCAATTTTACGAGTCTTGTTAAGTCAATCTTAATTAAAGTCAAGTTGAGTTTAAGTGCATAAGTCTTCCAAGTCTTGTAATAAAAGTTTAGTCAAAAGAGCAATTAATATGGATTGTGAGTCTTCCAAGTCTTGTAATAAAAGTCAAGTCAAAGGAGCAATTCATATGGACCATTGGATGGAGTAAAGTCAAAATCAAGCCACATCATTAATGCACCTCATCCAAGAGAGGAGGACCCCACTGCCACCTCATCTCTATGCCAACCAAGCATGCCACCTCATCTCCATGCCAACTAAGCATGCCACATCACCCTCTACACCATCTAGATTGGGAGGGAGAGATGAATTCAAATTCAAATGGGCACCCACTATTCTCTTTATGGATCAAGCATGGTTGCAACTCCCCACTATGTTCATGGTTACAACATGTCCATGTATCTTGCTTAAGTTATAACTTTCCTCATTTTCCTCCATGTAATTTGAAATTTCAAAAGCTTTGGGAGGTCTATAAATACCTCTCCAAACTCCTTGTAATGGATGATCATGCTTGAATGAATGAAAATTTTAGAGTCCCTTTTTCTTCATTTATGTGTTTGAAAATGACCTCTGTGAGGGAGTGAGTGTGAGGCTCAACCTATCTACCAAAAAAAAAAAAAACCTTATCCAACCAAAGCAGGCCATCCCTCTACATCCAAGGTCACCATCATCAACATCCAAGGAAGCCATCCCTCTTCATCCAAGGACCTCCATCAATCTTTCCTTCCCTCCATTGTTTTCTTTGTTGGTTTCCGTCTCTTCCATGCCCTAATGATTCTCCTAGCAGGATCCTAAGGTGATTCCAGTCTAGGGTGGCATCTTCCTTGCCTTCAAATCAGTAGTGAGGAGCTTCTACTTCCAGGGATGGAATAGTTCGTTAATCCAGTCGTTAATCTTGAGAGTTGAAGAGTGATCCCATATAAGGTTTAGTGGAACTCATTATTGGTACAAAACCTTTCCTTCCCTCTAAGGTCAAACATTTTGAATAGACTTTGTCCTAATCATATGGTTTCTTAACCATAAAGGTCCTTTCTTTCTTTACTTTACTCTGAGTTGCACTGCGGGATACAAACTCCCTCTACATTAGTCTTCTTTAGTGCATTTCATTATTCCATTATGACTGAATTTTGATCATATGCTTAGAAGTTTTATTTAGTTCAATTGCTTACTCTCTTTATGTTAAATTCCCATGATCATCCCGCATCATTCATTCTGGCAAAAGCATCATAAAAAAAGATGTCGGCAGAGCTTCTACTACCAATCATAATTCTCTTTACAGGATGCTTTGCTATCATCATTTCTATGACGATTGCATCATTGTTTGGATTTTCTATCCCAGCTCACCCCTCTCCTACAAAGGGGAGTACAACATCAAGTCCCTCCCTCGCCTTGCCCCCCAGGAGATCATTCCCACCAACTTCTCCATGGCTGGTTGTCAATGGGAGGAGGGCCTCTATGCCCTGGGGTCCAGACAGAGCTCTCCTGTCCATAAATTTTCCAAGGTAGCCTCTTCTGATCAGGTCTTCAATCTTCCTTTTATAGTGGCAGCACTCTTCGATATCATGGTCATGGTCCCTATGGAACTGGCAATACTTAGACTTGTCTCGACCTTCGGACCATTTTAGTGGGGGAGGGCGGTGTAGATATCATTCGCCCTTAATCTCCATGAGGATCTTGGATCTTGGAGTGAGAAAAAGGGTGTACTTCTCATCCCTGACAGGGGCATTCCTCAGCTTGGGACCCAGACATGGACTCTAGGAAGCCTTAGGTCCGTGGGTCCTAGTCAGCTCTCCTTGAGCTTGATTTTTTAGGGACCTCCCATTGAGCTACCTCCTGGTGCGGTCAGCTTCCTTCGTGTGAATGTACTTATGGGCATGGAGGAGCTCAGAGTAAGTCTTTGGGGGCTTCTTATCAAGGGAGTAGGTGAAGCGGGGGTCTTGAGCCCTCTCTTTAGTGCTAGCATGGTAACGGGCTCATCTAGATTATAGATTTCTAGGGTGGCAACTTTGAAGCAAGACATGTAATCCTAGAGGGGCTTGTGATCCTGCTATCAGATCAAAAAGAGGCTATCGACCTTGTGCGGCACCTTCCAGCATGCATCGAAGTGGGCTACAAACTTCTTCTCCAGGTGTTCAATGGAGTCAATGCTCCTTAGCTCGAGGCGGGAGTACCAAACTCGAGTGGCCTTTCAGAGCGTAGCTAGGAAGGTGATGCAAAGGAGGGTGTCGATGGCCCCTTGAACCCTCGTGAGAGCCTTGTAGCTCTCAAGATGGTCTAGAGGATTGGTGGTCCCATCATAGGGGTCCCCTGAAGCATACGGAACCAGATGGGAATCGATTCTTCTTGGATCCTGTAGGGGAAAGGAGGTCGCGCGTCGTAACCCGTGAGCTCGCCAGGGGAGCCTTGCATGTTAGCAAAATGATGGGCAAGCTCAGCTAGCTACATTCTTGCTCCTCGAGACACTTCTCAGCTCATTGCCAGATGGCCTTATCGGTCGACCCATCCACCGAGACCATCAAGGGAG
Source organism: Areca catechu (assembly GCA_021397845.1). Taxonomy (NCBI): domain Eukaryota; kingdom Viridiplantae; phylum Streptophyta; class Magnoliopsida; order Arecales; family Arecaceae; genus Areca; species Areca catechu. The sequence goes on along the minus strand of CM038044.1, from coordinate 77,320,707 downwards.
AGGGAGGCGAGAATCGAAAGAGCTCATTCCTTGGCTTTTTACCATGTTGGCATCAGTGGTGCAAAGCGGTGCCATGGGCTGAGGCCGGGGAATCGCTTTTTCAGTCAGCCAATCCATCCTAGCACCATTTTTCGGTCATCCTCAGGCTCCCCCATGGGCAAGATGCCACCCATGGGTGTGATAGCCCTGCCCGGAAGGATCTTAGATTGGCACGAGGTTTGGCGGTCTAAGCCACCAGGGTCCCTAATTACTTCTGGGTCACTAGGGATCGATGCTGATGGTGCAACTGGCACATAGCCACCACCAGGGTTTGAACCTTTGGGCTAATACAACAATCTATGGGTCTGTTGGAGGTGGTGGTGGTGAAATAGGGAGCTTCACCTTTAGATTGCACCGATTGCCATGCTGGGACTGCTCCCCTATGTGGCTGACTGAGGTGTCTCGTGCTCAAGTCACCACCATTGGGCCACGGGGCTCCATAGATGCCTTATGGGTGGGGTGGCCGATATCACCAATTGATCATCACACGATTTCATCAAACCTCTCTTGTTCCCCCCTTCCTGGCATGCCAATCTATTGCCACATAGATTGCCATGGCCTGAAGCTCAAAAGGGAGTCGAGCTCTTATAGGAGGGTTAGGCTTCTTGCCGCATCATCTCTGCACCTGACAGGTTAGCCCTACAAAAAAGAGGAGATCCGGGCCGGGGATTCCAGCAAGGACACTTCGACGATCAAGTTAGTAGAGCGATCTAAAAGAATAGATCCTCCTTAGCAGGGCTTGCAGAGGCCTTCTCATCCAGAGGGTTTAAAAGATAGGAGGGTTAGAAATGCGAGTGACTGGGGGAGTCCTCTGGCACTCGTCCGACCCTTTACCCTTGCTTACCCTTCATCGGAGGTCCCTCTTCTTTCATATACCAGTTAGCTCTATCCTCTCAGGCTTAGGGCCTCTTCCCCTTTTCCTCGAGGGGTTCCTTCTCCTAGGACTGCCTTGTTCCTAGAGCCATGTGCGATAAGGTCCAGGGTTCTCAAAGGGAGGCTCTGCCATGGGTGCAGGTAGCATGCTGCAAGATCTGTACCCCTAGTGGGAAGACCTACTATGACAAGTGCACGTGGCATACCATGGGATCTAGAACCCTGATTAGGCATTCCTGTAGAAGGTGCAGGCATTATTCCACCGAGCCTAGGTTCCTAGAGGAGCACTGCCCTAGTGAAAGGTGCGAGTAGAGTACTACAAGATCTGGGCCCCTAATGGAGTACTCTTCCCAAGGGGTGAAGGCGGGGGTGCAGGCAGGTATGCCATAGGGTCTAGAGCCCCGGTGGAGCACACCCCTATAGAAGGTTCAAACAGCATGCTACGGGGCCTAGAGTCCTAATGGAGCACACACTAGCAAAGGGTACACATGATGTGCCACAGGGTCTAGAGCCCCGGTGTGGCACCACTGTCAAAGAGTGTTCGACTCCCTGAGAGTCATAGAGGGTTTAGCGGGGATGGCGACGTTGCATGCTGGGGTCACCATCGGAACCCTCTATAGGGGCCGCCCCTTGAGGGAGCACCATCCCTTCCCCCCCACTAATCTTATTACCTCGACCATGGGGGTCCTTATTGACTTCAACATTCCTCAGCTGGGAGCTCGACCTTAGACAGGAGCTCACCTCGGATGGGAGCTCGATCTTGGATGGGAGCTCGACCTTGACTAAGGGCTCACCTCAAATGGGAGCTCAACCTTGGATAGGAGCTCGACCTTGGCTGAGGGCTTATTATGGGAGCACTAGGATTCGACACAGATTACTAGGCCCTATCTGGTTTACTTAGCCATGTGCCCAATTTTGTAATCAAGTAAGATTGAGTCCTGTAATAAGTTGAGGCTAATTGATTTGTCTCAACCCTAGTCCAGTATTTGAGTCCTGTACCTCAGTATTAGTCCAGTACCAGTCTAATTTTATACAAGATAAGAGGTTACACAGTTTTGGAGTTCCACTAGGCCTCATCCAGGAGCCAGAGGCCTTCACATCAGCCAATTGGGCCTTGTTTGCCACCCTAGGGTCCAAGATTCCTTCCAGATGCCTTAGATGCCCTCCAGATGCCTTCCAGATGCCTTGATACCCTCTAGATGCCAGAGTATATTCCCAATCCAGGATGCCCCATGATTCCAGAGATATACTAGCACCCTAAGCCAAGAAATTCCAAGCCCAGGAGTCAAGCTCATGCACCCCAGAACCAAGATGCCAGGAATATACCAGGTCCATGCACCCCAGCCCTTGGAAGACAACCAGGGCCCATCTAAAATTCGTCCAAGCCCAAGAGGACACCCATTTGTTGCTGCCCCATGAGTCCAAGCCAAATTCAAGTGGATCCAAAGTGGGTTGACCGGTCCAAGGAGGGAGGAAGAAGACTAGGTCAACATGGAATATGCCTTCCTAACCTATTAAGGATTTATAATCCTAAGTTCTTTAAAAATTGTAATTGGATTCAAAGTTTGTAACCCTTTTCCTACTCAAATTATGTGATCCTATCCTAATTAGAAGAGGGCATGGGAACTCTATAAATGCCCCACCCCTCTTCCTCTTGTAAGCATTCAACTTTTGATGAAATAAAACTTTGGTATTTTGTTTAGCCTTTGGTGTTTAATTTTTTTTGGTGATTGTTTTTGTGCCCTAGCCGAACCCTTCCCCTAGCTATCTTGGATGCCCAAGTTCTGCCCCAACCTTCATCTTCCATGCCCCAAGGAGAAGAAGCTTGGCCATCCCCTGATAAAAAGCATCCTTCTTCCCCAGGCCACCAGCAATTCTAAACCTTAATCTTTCTTTCTTCTAAGACCTAGTTTCCTTTCCTTTGTTTACTTGTTTCTTTGATTAACCTCTGATGCTTCTAAGATCCCCGTGGTATTTTCCTCCAAGGAGGAGGCCCCCTTTGCCTTCAAGACCATCCTAGATTGCTTTCAAATTTGGGAATCGAAGGCTTGTCTTCTAGGTGCCATCCAGAGTGCTAAGAGAACTCTTCATCAAGTGGATCTTCAATCTCTGCCTGGTACAAACCTTCTCCCTCATGATTTCTGACTGGTTGAAGGTATGCTATCCTAAATCGGGGATTTCTTAATTCTCAAGATCTTATCTTTTATTATTCTGCGTGTGTCTTTTTGCCGGTATGATAGTTTCTTTCATTACATGTTTGCTTGCAATTCTTTACTTGCTTTCGGATTATTAGCCTACAAATTAAAATTCTAAAAAAATTACAAAAAAATTAGTTTCTATTTTCCTAAAATCATGGTAGTTCTAGGATCATCCCACATCAGTTTGGTATCAGATCTTGTTTAGGATAGTTGCATCTTCATAAAAAACATAAAAAAAAATTGTATCCCAGAATTTCTGTATCCTGTCTTCTGCATTAGGTGTCTAGGTTTCATCCAATTTTGACCATATAGGAATTTCATTTTTTTGTAAAATCTTTACAACGTGTCCTCTGCTGTGTCATGTTAATTTTCATAATTTTTAATTATTCTTATAGAAATTAAAATGTCCTAAAATTTGGCATCTTAGAAATCCTAACTAAAATCCTAAGATTTCTACACTAGTCTGAAAACCCTAGGAGTTACATCATCATCTAATTTGTTTTTGAATAAAATTTGGTAGATATTATCACCACCATCCATCCTCTATCTATAATTTTTTTAGATTTTTTAAGCATTGTAATCCATATCAAACTTTGCATCAAATCGAACCCTAATTTTTTGATTATGTGAATTCTTCATACTTGACTGAATCTAACCTAACCAACTACCAAACCCCTCCAATCCCAAGCTCAAATTTGTTTGCTAACCTAATCAACTTAAACCTAACTTGCCATCTCATAAAATACCCAAAAATATTTTTATTTTTTTTTATTGTTATTAGTTTGTATTAGGGTTCATTAAATGTGCATCATCTGATTAAACTATTCTTAAGGGCAATTCACTATCTCAGATCAAGGCAAGATTTCATCACCTGTCCTAGGTCAAAAACAACCACCATCATCCTAACCTAAGCTTTAATTAAAATTAATTAGACTTAATTTTCCCTAGTGGGCTAGGTGACACCAACAGGTCGGGTCCGAATTGTGTGGGCCAACTAGTGCATTCAATTCTCCAACTATTACTGGAATCTAGTGTCTAAGGCTGGGGGTCCAGAGTCAAACAACCTAAGTAGTGTTGTGGTTTCTTAATTGGGTCCCTGCAAAAGCAGGGGGGCCTCCCACACTCCCACCCCCTACCCGGCCAGAGGAAGGATTAGTTGTTGAGTTGGGTGTAAGTTGAGTCGACCCACTCAGTTTTAGCCCTAGGTCTAGGAAACCCTACCTTGTACTAATCCTTACATGCTTGGCTATATCATTTCACCTTGATTGTTTGCTTGATTGCATAACCACCAGGTTAAGAGTCCCATATAAATAGTCTAGACCCCAACCAATTTCAACCATGGAGACCAATTTTGAGACCCTTATGAAAGCCATGACTGATCAGTTTGCCCAGATGAACACCCAGATTCAAACCCAGCTTGCCTAGATGAACCAATCCAATGCCGAAACCCAAAATCAACTAACCACCCAAATGAACCAAATGAATGCCCAATTGACCTAAACGAATAATTGGTTTGATCAGATAACCCAATCAAATAACCAAGCAACCAATAGGATTAGTATCCCTAGCTATCAGCCTAGTACCAGTCCAATTCGTCCAATTCCCCTTATCCAACCCGAATCTGATAGGATTAGTACCTTTGGGTATGGCCCAGTTCTCCTTAGTCAACCTGAACCCCATAGGATTAGTACCCTTAGAAATGAGCCCAGTATTAGTCCACTTCCTCTTAGTCAACCCATCCCTACCCTAGTCCTGAGCTAATTTTTCCTCAGCCAACCCCCTCCTACCACCCCATTGGTTCACCAGAATGACCTTGAAGAGAAGATATATGAAGCTAATGTGAGCTTAGTGGAGGAGTATGAGAAAGAAGAAGAAGAAGAGATACCTATAGATGACCTAGAATTAGTTGATCAGGTATATACCCAGGTAGAAGCCAACCTATAGTTAGTTGACCCTGACCATATCCAAATAGAAGCCAACCCAAAGTTAGTTGACCCTGACTACACCTAGACCGAACCTGTAGTGGAAGTACTGTTGAACGAAGAGGACCATGAGGAACCCAACCCTACTATGAAAATTATACGAGGAGACACTGGAAGAAAGCCAAATTATAGAGTATAGTCCTAAATTTTATGAACTAGAAGAATTTATTGAGGACATGATCTCTTTATTTCTGTATCCTCAGGATGAACCCCATTCTATAATTCCCATTAAAGACCTCTTCCCTGAGATTAGTGACCCATTCTTCCATTATACAAACCCTTTAGATATCCCTCAACCCCATAACGTCAACCTCATTAGTCTAGGACTAATCCTGGAAACCCCTTCTTGCATCTGGTTCTTTCCAATCAACCCCGAACCCTTTTCTTATTTTCTATCTTACCAGACTAACCATGAACTGATGCGGGACCTATATGCATGCAAGTATTTTTTTTTGTAATTTTATATTAAGTTGTATGATTAATCCCAAAGAGCAGACTAAGGAACAATGTAAAGAGTTCTATATAAAAATAAGAGGCTACAGCATGCATAACAGGATCTAAAGAGCAAAAGAAAGAGGACCGCCGAGGCTGAGAAGTCTCGGTAAGGCTCATTCATCTTCAATAAAACTACTGGTGGCAGAGGGGGTGTACTTGGCAATGTCTGATGCACTTGGTGAAGATTGCAGCGAAGAGATAACTCATCCTCGATGGATGCGGCCTGGAAAATCAAGCCAGAGACCCGCGGATTCTCGGCTTTCTGCTCAGTGGTCCGATTGTGGCCTGGCTAGAGTCGTTGGATTTGTCGGAGTCGAGGGACCTACAAACAACCTATCAGGGGTTAGAAAACTCAAGGGAGAAGAAGAAAATAAGAGAAAACAGCAAAGGGAAATGAAGTTTTGGAGTAGGCGGCCAAGGTTTGGAGGACAGGCTGGCGGCAGGAATCTATTGCAACACCGGGAAGAAGAAGACACCAATAACCCCTTAAGCACACAGCAGGGTAGCACACAGCAGTTGTAGAAAACTTAATTATCATTCATATATCAAAGTTAACTCTCATACAAGAGACTAGGGTCCTTTAAATAGACCCATAGCCTTGGGCTCCAAGTAAGGATACAAAAGTAATTACATAAGAGTCTTATTCCCACCCAAATCCTAGAAAAAAATAAGGAAACATTAAGTAGAAAAAATTCCTAAAAATTCTCCCTCTCTCCTTGCCTTGGTTGGCCAAGAGGGTGACTCTAAGTGGCCGGCCAACGGGTGGTCACCATAAGCCCTTGGCACCCTAGCTCCCTCCTGGGCTTGGGCTCGCCCAATTTGCTTCTGACTGGTCCAGGGCTTCAGGATTTCTGATTTCTCCTCCTGGGATCTTCAAATCTTCAAGCTGAGTTGGACTTGGGCTACACTTCCATGTCTGCAATCTGGTTGGACTTGGTCTTCACTTGTATGATGTGGTCTTGAGTCTTTAGTGTGCTTGGACAGGACTCAGAAAAATAAAATTTGCTCAACATGATCTGACTATCACTGGACTGGACTAGCTCAACATGAGCTGACTAATACAGGACTCAAATAAAGACAACTTAGATGAACTAAGCTTTATTACAATGGGCTTGAATGTAGCTAAGTGATCCACAGAGGGTTGAGAAGCCTTTGTCTTATTTTGGTGCCTCTGGTGTTCGCACCAATTCTCCCGGGGTGGGAGGAACTCGACCTTATCTAGTGAAAATGAAGCTGGCTCACATATCTCTCGAGGAGGTCTAGGTTGAGGCATTACAAGTCCTCTCAAGAAAACCATGAATCGTCCGACTCTGGCCGGCCTTGCCATCGAACCAGGTAGTATTGATAGCCACGACCTCGGGTCGTTATGGCTTGGTCGTCCAGGATACGCTCGATCTGTTCTCCTCTCTCAGGTCAATTAATTGGTGGACACTCTAGGTTAGGGTCACTCATAATAGAATGAGTAGTTCCAAAGGCTTCACTGGGTATCGCTACCAGTTCCCTATACTCAACCAGGTCTGCAATATTGAAGGTAGAACTAATGCCCAAATCCGGAGGCAAATCCAACACATAGACATTTGGTCCAACCTTCTCTATCACTTTAAAAGGTCCGGCTCTGCAAGCATGAAGCTTCTTTTAGGCCTAAGCCTAACCAAGATAGAATCCACTACATCAAATTTCTTGGCCCTTCTTCGAGAATTAGCCAGTTTCTTTCAAAATTAGTGCAGGTGGTGAACATGCTGGGCACATGTAGACTCCTAACAAGTGATGCAAAGGACTCATACCTACACCTAACAGACTCGACTATGCATTCCTATCAAAGGAATTTTTATTTAATTCTTTGGACCTAAACCTAACAGATCATAGGTTCTCTAGGTTTGGTCCTAGCTTGACATGCACATGAAAACTTACAATGGGCTCCTAGCAAATTTTATAGGGTATGCTAGAAGTATAATGCAAACCTCACATGCATAATGAATGCATGCAGTATGCTAATCTCAACTAAATGCAATCTAATGATCTTAGAAATGCTGGGGGTATCTGGATAGGGCAGAAAATAGGAAGTGGGTTCAGAATTAGTCTAGTAGGGTGGAGAAAAAGGTTCCGGGTTAGTTAGATAAAGTACGATATAAGAAGGCATGTCAGGGACTAATCCTAGACTAATGAGATTAACCTTACGAGATTGAGGTCTATCTACAGGGTTTGCATAATGGAAGGATGGGTTACTAATCTCAGGGAAGAGGTACTTAATGGGAACTATAGGAGGATGCTCATCCTAATGGTACTGATTCAAAGAGATCAGGTCCTTAATAAATTCTTATGGTTCTTGTATTTTAGGACTAGACTCTATAATTTGGCTCCCCTCTATGGTTTCCTCAGACAAGGTTCTAGCAGCAATATCTAGATTCTCTTCCTCTAATTGTTCTTCCACTACAGCTTTAGGCTGGATGTGGTTGGGGTCAACTACCTCTAGGTTGGCTTCTACCTGGTTATCTATTGGGTCAGCTAATTCTAGGTCATCTATAGGTATCTCCTCTTCTCCCTCATACTCATCCGCTAAGTTCACATCAGCTTCATATACTTCCGTGTTAATGTAAGCCTTGTCAATCAAAGGGATGGTAGGGGAAGGTCGGCTAAGGAAAAATTGGCTAGGTCATGGTTTCTGATTATGGGCACGACTCCTAGTAGGTTCAGGTTGCCTAAAGGGTAGTGGCTTACTACTGGGTTCATATTTAGGGGTACTAATCCTATGGGATTCAAGATGACTAGGGAAAACCTGACTAGCACTAAGCTGATACCTAGGGGTTATGGGTTCTCTGGGCCATAGGACAAGGGTGCAAATCTATGGGTCATGGAATTATAGAATCTGGGGTCATAGGATTTAGGTTCAGCTCTATGGGTCTTGGGTCTACTGGGCTCATGGGATATGGGCTCATAGGTTCTAGAGTCATAGGATCTATGTTCATATAATTTGAGTAGTGTGGGTAAAGGTGGCTCGGGTTTGGATCTAGTCTGGGTCCTACGGGTTTTCTCTAGGGTTCCTAGTTGGGCATCTATTTGATGAAGTCTAAGATTGATGGATTGGGCTAGCTGATCAGTAAGGGCTTTCATTTGGGCTTCAAAGTTATCCATGGGTTCAGTCAAACGTGAAGATGGTGGGTGATATGATGCTCCTGATCTAGTACTCATGTAAGACTCGATCAGACCAACTACAGCTCCCTGACCTAGAGTCCAAAACTAGATGCTCAATCAGGGTGGCAAACTAGCCTATAGTAACCTTATACTCAGCCAGGCAGGTGTAAGGGGAGTATTAGGTCCCTGATTGCCAATCCTAGATACCAATCAAAGATTGGCCAGGTAGGCGGACCAGCACACAAGCCCTTCAGGATTGAATCCCTGAACCACTATTCTAGACACTAAGCACAAGGCGCACACAGGTTAGCTTGACACAGTGATCTAACACTAGCCCAGACCCGACCAGTTGGTGTCCCTAGCCCACTAGGGCAATTTAAGTCTAGTTAATTTTAGGTTAGGCTTGGGACCAAATGCAAGGGATGTGGTTTTGGGCTAAGGAGAGGTTATCAAGTACTCCCCTTATCTGGCATAAAGAAAGTGCTCTTAAAGTAAATTATACAATGATGGCAGGCAGATGAGGATGCAAATTAGGGTTTAGATGTTTTTGGTGTTTTTGATTATATGTATTTTTTTTAGAATTTTTTTAGATAGGAAGATATTTGTAGATTATGCTCTAATATGTAGGAAACATACTAAAATAAAAGATATGCAAAGAAATACTAAACAAAACCCTAAATTTTCCAAAATTGTCTTGCTAAAAAAAAAATAGAGCCAAAAATTTATAGGCTATATTTCGACTTGTAGATATTGCACAGACCGAAATAAAATCTACAAAAATTTTATAAAATACTATGAACTAAGATGAATCCAGAAAAATAAGTTTTCAAAATTTTGAAGTTCTAAATAGGAAGAAACAATTAAAAGAATAGTACATATATGGACTATGAAGGGTGCAGAAAACAAGCCCTAATCTAAGCTCTGATACCAAATTGATGCGGGACCTATATACATGCAAGTATTTTTTTTTTGTAATTTTAATATTAAGTTGTATGATTAATCCCGAAGAACAGACTAAGAAATGATGTAAAGAGTTCTATATAAAAATAAGAGGCTACAACATGCATAACATAACCTAAAGAGCAAAAGAAAGAGGACTGTCGAGGCTGAGAAGTCTCGGTAGGGTTCGTTCATCTTCAATAAAACTATTGGTGGCAGAGGGGGTGTACCTGGCAACATCTGATATGCCTGGTGAAGATCGTAGTGAAGAGATCACTCATCCTCGATGGATGCGGCCTAGAAAATCAAGCCAGAGACCCGCGGATTCCCGGCTTTCTGCTCAGTGGTCCGATTATGGCCTGGCTGGAGTTGTTGGATTCATGAGAGTCGAGGGACCTGCAAATGACCTATCAGGGGTTAGAAAACTCAAGGGAGAAGAAGAAAATAAGAGAAAACAACAAAGAAAAAGGAAGTTTTGGAGTGGGCGGCTAAGGTTTGGAGGATAGGCTGGCGGCAGGAATTTGTTGCAACATCGGGAAGAAGAAGACACCAATAAACCCCTTAAGCACACAGCAGGGTAGCACACAACAGTTGTAGAAAACTCAGTTATCATTAATATATCGAAGTTAACTCTCATACAAGAGACTAGGGTCCTTTAAATAGACCCATAGCCTTGGGCTCCAAGTAAGGATACAAAAGTAATTACATAAGAGTCTTATTCCCACCCAAACCCTAGCTAGAAAATAAGGAAACATTAGGTAGAAAAAATCCCTAAAAATACCAAATTGATGCGGGACCTATATGCATGCAAGTATTTTTTTTTGTAATTTTAATATTAAGTTGTATGATTAATCCCGAAGAACAGACTAAGGAACGATGTAAAGAGTTCTATATAAAAATAAGAGGCTACAGCATGCATAACAGGACCTAAAGAGCAAAAGAAAGAGGACCGCCGAGGCTGAGAAGTCTCGGTAGGGCTTGTTCATCTTTAATAAAACTACTGGTGGTAGAGGGGGTGTACCTGGCAATGTCTGATGCACCTAGTGAAGACCACAATGAAGAGATCACTTGTCCTCGATGGATGCATCCTGGAAAATCAAGCTAGAGACCCGCGGATTCCCGGCTTTCTGCTCAATGGTCCGATTATGGCCTGGTTAGAGTCGTTGGATTTGTCGGAGTCGAGTGACCTATAAATAACCTATCAGGGGTTAGAAAACTCAAGGGAGAAGAAGAAAATAAGAGAAAATAGCAAAGGAAAAGGAAGTTTTGGAGTGGGCGGCCAAGGTTTGGAGGATAGGCTGGCTACAGGAATCTGTAGCAACACCGGGAAGAAGAAGACACCAATAAACCCCTTAAGCACATAGTAGAGTAGCACACAGCAGTTGTAAAAAACTCAATTATCATTCATATATCAAAGTTAACTCTCATACAAGAGACTAGGGTCTTTTAAATAGACCCATAGCCTTGGGCTCCAAGTAAGGATACAAAAGTAATTACATAAGAGTCTTATTCTCACCCAAACCCTAGCTAGAAAATAAGGAAACATTAGGTAGGGAAAATTCCTAAAAATTCTCCCTCTCTCCTTGCCTTGGTCGGCCAAGAGGGTGACTCTACGTGGCCGACCAAGGGGTGGTCACCATAAGCCCTTGGCACCCTAGCTCCCTCCTGGGCTTGAGTTGGCCCAATTTGCTTCCGGCTGGTCCAGGGCTTCAGGGTTTCTGATTTCTCCTCTTGGGGTCTTCAAATCTTCAAGCTGGGTTAGACTTAGGCTACACTTCGATGTCTTCAATCTGGTTGGATTTGGTCTTCACTTGTATGATGCGGTCTTGAGTCTTCAGTGTGCTTGGACAGGACTCAGAAAAATAAAATTTGCTCAATATGAGCTGACTAGCACTGGACTGGACTAGCTCAACATGAGCAAACTAATACAGGATTCAAATAAAGACAACTTAGATAAACTAAGCTTTATTACAATAGACTTGAATGTAGCTAAGTGATCCACAGAGGGTTGAGAAGCCTCTGTCTTATTCTGGTGCCTCTGGTGTCCGCACCATGAACCCACCTCTTATTTTCTGCCATTTCTAGAAATCTTTAGCATTTCTAGAACCATAAGATTGTATTTTGTAGAAGTAAGCATAATGCATACATTCATTGTGCTTCTGATATACCATATGGCATTTGCTAGGAGTCCATTGTAAATTTCATATGCTTGCCAAGCTAGGGTCAAACCTAGGGAGCTTATAATCTGTTAGGATTAGGCCCAAAAAGTCCAATAAATTTTTTTCGATAGGAATGCCTAGTTAAGTCTATTAGGTGTTGGTTTTAAGTCCAATCAATCCATATATCTGATCCATTTGTCTACACCTGCACTAACCTCTGCACATCATTTGCATCAGGAAATTAGTCAAAAGAAAAACATAAGTAATGAACTATATAAAAACTTGGCTAATTCTCGAAAATAAGCTAAAGAGTTTTCTGCAGGGGATTATGTGATGATCAGGCTTAGGCCTGAGCAGTTCCCTTTAGAGACCGTAAAGAAATTTCATGCTCGCGGAGCTGGACCATGCAAAATAATAAAGAGAGTTGGATCCAATGCCTATATGCTTGAGTTACCACATGATCCAGGTATTAATTCCACCTTCAATATTTCAGACCTTGTGGAGTACCGGGAGCTAGCAGCGATACCTAGCGAGTACTTTGAGCCTATCCCTTTCCTTGAGAGTGAACCCACCCCAGAGAGTTCACTTACAATTTGGACTATAAGTGAGGAAAGGATTGAGCGCATCCTGGATGATCAAGCCATCAGTACCAGGAATAAAGGCTATCCATGGTATTTGGTCAGATGGCAAGGTCGGCCAGAATTTGAGGACTCGTGGATCACCCGTGAGGATCTACACCACCTTAACCTAGACCTTCTTGAGCAGTATGAGAGCCGAGATGACCCTTACTTGATGGGATCGAGTTCCTCCTGCCCCAAGAGAATTGGTGGGGGCACCAGGATCAGACACATATTATCGGGCCCTATCTGGTTTACTTAGCCATGTGTCCAATTTTGTAATCAAGTAAGATTGAGTCTTGTAATAAGTTGAGGCTAGTTGATTTGTCTCAACCATAGTCCAGTCTTTAAGTCCTGTACCTCAGTATTAGTCCAGTACCAGTCTAATTTTTGTATAAGAAAAGAGGTTACATAGTTTTGGAGTTCCACCAGGCCTCATCCAGGAGCCAGAAGTCTTCACATCAGCCAATTAGGCCTTGTTTGCCACCACAGGGTCCAAGATTCCTTCTAGATGCCTCATATGCCCTCCAGATGCCTTCCAGATGCCTTGATACCCTCCAAATGCCAGAGTATATTCCTAAACCAGGGTGCCCCATGATTCCAAAGATATACTAGCATCCCAGGCCAAGAAATTCCAAGCCTAGGAGTCAAGCCCATGCACCCAAAAACCAAGATGCCAGGAATATACCAGGTCCATGCACCCCAGCCCTTGGAAGCCAACCAGGGCCCATCTAAAATTCATCCATGCCCAAGAGGATGCCCATTTGCTCCTACCCCATGAGTCCAAGCCAAATTCAAGTGGATCCAAAGTGGGTTGACCGGTCCAAGGATGGAGGAAGAAGACTAGGCCAACATGGAATATGCCTTCCTAACCTATTAAGGATTTCTAATACTAAGTTCTTTGGGAATTGTAATTGGATTCAAAGTTCGTAACCCTTTTCCTACTTAAATTATATGATCCTATCCTAATTAGGAGAGGGCATGGGAACTCTATAAATACCCCACCCGTCTTCCTCTTGTAAGCATTCAACTTTTGATGAAATAAAACTCTGGTATTTTGTTTAGCCTCTGGTGTTTAAGTTTTTTTGGTGATTATTTTTGTGCCCTAGCCGAATCCTGCCCCTAGCTATCTTCCTTGCCCAAGTTCTATCCTAACCTTCATCTTCCATGCCCCAAGGAGAAGAAGCTTGGCCATCCCCTGATAAGAAGCATCCTTCTTTCCCAGGCTGCCAGCAATTCTAAACCCTAATCATTCTTTATTCTAAGACCTAGTTTTCTTTCCTTTATTTACTTGTTTCTTTGATTAACCTCTGACACTTGCAAGATCCCCATGGTATTCACCTCCAAGGAGGAGGCCCTCTTTGCCTTCGGACCATCCCAGATTGCCTTCAGATTCAGGAACCAAAGGCTTGTCTTCCAGGTGCCATCCAAAGTGCTGAGAGAACTCTTCATCAAGTGGATCTTCAATCTCTGCCTCATACAAACCTTCCCCCTCTTGATTTCTGACTGGTTGAAGGTACGCTATCCTAAACTGGGGGTTTCTCAATTCCCGGGATCCTATCTTATATTATTCTGCATGTATCTTTTTGCGGGTATAATAGTTTCTTTCATTATATATTTTTCTGCAATTCTTTACTTGCTTTCAGATTATTAGTCTACAAATTAAAATTATAAAAAAATTACAAAAAAATTAGTTTCTATTTTTTTGCAATCATGGTAGTCCTAGGATCATCCCGCATCACTCACCTCAGATGAGAGCTCGACCTCGGATGGGAGCTCGACCTCGGACGGGAGCTCTACCTCGGTCAGGAGCTCACCTCAGATAGGAGCTCAACCTTGGATGGGAGCTCGACCTCGGATGGGTGCCCAACCTTAATCGGGAGCTCACCTTAGATGGGGGCTTAACCTTGGATGAGAGCTCAACCTTGGTCGGGTGCTCAACCTTGGCGGTCTCGCCTGCCACCACAAATGCTAGCTATGTCTAACATGGACTCCATGTCAGCGGTTCGCCATATCGGATGCCTCCATGTTAGTGGGCCACCATATCAATCACCTCTAGAGGACATATACTTATGTGCCTATGGAAATATAAGGATTTAGCATTAAAAGTATTCATCTAAATCTTTTTATGTTGTCCTAATTAATTGTTATAATCAAGGGATCCTAGATTTAATATTTTCGTTGACTAGGATTTCATTAGTGAGAATTTTTGAAATCCAACCTTCTACCATGCAACCATAATCTTACAATGATATTAAAGCAACCTTGATTGATTCAATTAATGGTCATATAGTTGTTATGATATGGATATCTGTATGTTTCTTTTTAATACATTTAGCATAGTAGCTGTTATACATATTGCTTAATGATTGCCACTAATTAGGTGTTTCACCTAAACCCTAATCAAAGTTTGAGATATATTTAGATTAGTTAGTCATCATTTTGACATAAGGCTATCCTAGCATAGTGGTGAATGTCTACTATATTGAAAGGTTTTCCTAGAGTGATGATATAAATGTTCACTCCCGGCACATAATGTTGTGTTTATATATGCTAATTTGCTAGTATGTTGTATTAGGATGTGTATAAGACCATGAAAGCCCTCTTAAAAATTATATTTACTCATAATGTCAAAAATCAAAATACAAATCCATTCAGGATATGATTGATCAATTGGTGTTTAGGAAAGTGGTACTGGGAAGGTAAAGAGAACATGGTTTTTAATTAAGTCTATTGCTTACCTGGCCAATCTTTTAGTGTTTAAGGCAAGCATGGGGGGCCTCTTACCTCTTTCCCACTTACCTGGCCAATTTGATTGATTTAAGTCTTGAATTGGAAATGCTTAATGATTAGGACACTACTAATGCCTTCCTTCATACTAAGCAAAAGCCATGTCAAAAACTATAGTAGGTTTGTTATGTAATACAAGGCTTACTATAGAGATTGATGAGGGATTATCTTGGTGCATGTAATACTTTATAGCATATTTGATGGTATTCCTTTATTATATAGCACAAAGGAAACATTATTCAAATATGATTATATGGAAATGAAGGATCTGACTAAACTAAGATATTATTGTTTATTGTATAATACAAGGCTATAAGTGTCTTAGAGATAGTAGTTATATCAAGAATTATATGGGTTACAATTAGAAAAGGAATTTCCTATCCTTAAACTCATGAATGTTTGTTATGTAATACAAGATATTTGTGAGGAATTGGGATCTCAATCCCACTAAAAAAATGCTGGTAGGGTTTCTCATTTACCATAGGTGAGGGCTTTGGTATTCATAATAAAATAGTGAGAGACACATTAGATTTATAAGTCCTCATCTAGTTATGTATGTCATCTTAGGTGGTCTACTGATACATTATTCTTTATTTAATGTAAATTAATTTAATGGTTTCTTTATTATCATTATAGGGCATTTTAGATACCAACAAATTGACCGGTCCCAATTATATGGATTGGTTAAGGAACTTGAGGATTGCCTTAACTTAGGAGAAAGTCTCCAATACCTCGACTCTCCTGATCCTGGGTAGATTAGAGATAATGCTACAGAGAAGAAAAGGGCCACATATAAAATATGACAGAATAATAGCTTGACTATCAAATGTATAATGTTGGCCTGAATGAGTAATAAATTGCATAGGCAACATGAAGACATGGAACCTTAGTCTATACTACCAATCTTAAGGGGCTATATGGAGAGCAAAGTAGGACTGCTTAGTATGAGATATCAAAGCAGTTATTCCATGCTAGAATGAGTGAGGGCATATCTATACAAGCCCATGTGCTAAAGATGATTGACTTAATCACTCGATTAGGTCAATTAAGATTTATCATGGATGGAGAGCTCAGTCAGAACTTGGTCCTGCAATCACTCCCTAATTCCTTCTCATAGTTTATCATAAATTATCACATGAACAAACTAAATATCTACTACTAGAGCTACTTAATATGCTTAAGATAGCTAAGAGCCATTTTAAAGGAGAAAAGGCTCATCTTCTTCTAGTGGATAGGAAGAAGAAAATGATAATAAAGAAAGGTTCAAAGAGAAAGAGGAACTCTAAGAATAGCATCTAGAAAAGGAAGAAGGCAAAGAAAGCCTCTATTCATAGAGCCTGTTTCCACTATGGGAAGTAGATATTGGGAATTGTGTTCTAAAGGCAACCATCTAAGATATAGATGGTTGTGCTCTTTTATAATTATATATAAATTATTAATTAAAAACAAAAATTATTTGACTATTCATCATATTCTGTGTTATGAACTCTTTTGTAATGAAGTCCTTAGAACTACTATTCGATAAAGGAGGATTTATCATGTAGTTTTTAAACTTGTTTGTGACCAAATGTTATGTTATTAAGGACGATAAAGTTTATCAAGTATAGATCCTTGTGTGCCATATGGTTGATTGTCCTTGTAACCAAAAAGTGTGGAGATACTAGTATGGCATGCAGGTAAAATATAGGAATATATTTCACTGAACATGATCCACCTGAGGAGTACTCCACTATCAATGATTGCTTATGAAGGATATGGATATAAGTGTCCCTCAGACTTGAGATCACCATGGTGACTTGCAAGTAACTCATTATTCTTTGGTGTTGAACTACCTAAATTTTTAATTCAATGATCGAAGGTTTCTGGGTACAGTCAAATACTTGCAAAGTCTGTGCATAAGTAAAGATGGGATTGACCACTCCAAGTTATTGGAGATAATGCTTCATCATATTTCAATTTAGCAAAATCTTGGCCAGGATAATCCTTGTGAGGATTCACAAGATTTATAAGGTTGAGACACTATATGGATGTACTGATTAAGGGTTGATAGTTTAACCTTAAAGTCATCCTGAGCATTAAGGATCAAAGGTACTAAAGGTTCTTGAATGTTTTTCTGCAATGATTCGACCTATCTAGATGTCGGGTATCATTTTTAAATGGTCACTTCGATTAGTATAGGAAGTTATTCCTATGATACCGGCTTAGTATTCAAACTTATAAGGTCACACATAACAAAAAGTACCTAACTGATCAAATAGCCGATCAATGATTGTGAATCATTCATGGGCATAATCATTAATATTGTTGGTGGAAAATATGATTAGACTAGGTACATGGGATCCATAGTGGTACAAGGACTTTATTAGCCAGTCAACACATAATTTGATTGAGGACATCGATCAGGACAGGCATAAATAGACATGATGCTCTTTGACCAGCCAAGGCATCAGTGAGACCTACCGACCATCTCTTAGGTGCTCGGCCATAAGCTCTCAAGCAAATAATGGCAAAGGCCAACTCTTGTTCCCCAAGATATTAGCGAGCCCTGCTAACTGCCCCTTAGGCGATCAATTGAAAGCCCTCGAGTAGACGATGGTGGAGGACAACTCCTATACCCTATGGCATCGGTGAGTTCTGCTGACCATCCCTAAGGTGCTCGACTGAAAGCTCTCAAGTGGATAATGGTAGAGGCCAACTCCTATACCTCGAGTTATCAGCGAGCCAAGCCAACCACCCCTGATGGGGATATCAAAACCCATCCGGGTTTTCTTCTTTTTCTCCTAGATTTTTTATTTTATTTTACAATTTTTATTCCAGCTATTCCATCTATCCCCTCTATTCATATTTTATTCCAGGTTTATCCTCTGAGTTATTCCACTGCTATTCCAGTCATCTTCAACCTCCTAGAACCTCCCACAAACTTCACTTTCCTTCATTTTTTATTCCCGTTTGTCCCTCTCTGCCATGCCCGACCACTGGAGACCCCCCGATGGCCGTCCGCTCCTGCGGCTCCACCCACGCACCCCTCTCCCCTGCACCGCCATCCAGCAGCTGCCTGAGCCACCATCCGCCACGGCCCGAGCCATCTCCACCAGCTCCAGCCCGTCCATGCCCATCGTTTCCCCTCCTTCCATCGATCCGATTCAGTTTTTTTTCCCCCTCCCAACGGCGCCGCCATCTTCTCTACCACCTCTAGCCCAGCTCAAAAGCCATCTTGCAATTTCCCTCCTCATCTAAGGAAGGCAAATATTCAGTTTTAACAAAGACTTGGTTACGATGGATGCTGCAAGAACCACCATTTTGGATGAACGAACACCATGAACAAAAGGCAATTGTAGGTCTCAACAAATTAAGCACCTGGGATCTTAGATCTAGAGATCTCAGAAAGAACCGAGAGAGAGGTGGAGGGCGGGGGATCATGAAGGAGATGACTTCGGGAGGAAGAGACGTCACCCGCGGAGGTCGAGAACGGGATCTGGGATTTTGCTGGATCTGCCGGCCCATCTGCCCTCTGCCTCGCCCACGAGTATCACCGACCACCTCCTCCAAATCCACCGTCATCCCCCCAAATCCGTCGGCCTTCTCCAAATCTGTCGGCCCACATCCCTCAGATCCTTCCGCTCCTATGTCGATCCCCTATTCCACGGTCACAGGAGAAGGATGTGCATGGATCCTGACATAGAAATAATTCTGCACGGATCTCAAAGCTATAAGATTTAGGATTCAAACAATATATAATAATAATAAATAATAAATAATAAATAAAAATTTCATGCATGGGTTCTAAATTTTCTAAGCCTATATAAAGGCATCACCTTTTGTATTTGAAAGCTGGTGAAGAATAAAATAATTTTTTTTTAGAAGATTATTTTTTTCGTTCGCCCCCGCATGGGCGGGGAGGGTGAGAGGCCCGATGGTGTTCGCCCCTGCATGGGCAGGGAGGGTGAGAGACCCGATAGTGTTGCCTTCTTTCTTTAAGAACGTCGACCTCCATGAGGGAGTGGATGTGAGGCCTATCTTGCCTTCGCCTTCAGGCGCCGAGGGGTGTGAGACCCTATGCCTTTGTCCTGCAGGATATCGAGGGGTGTGAGGCCTTGTTTGCCTTTATCCTGCAGGATATTGAGGGGTGTGAGGCCCTGTTTGCCTTTGTCCTGCGGGACATCGAGAGGTGTGAGGCCCTGTTTGCCTTTGTCCTGCGGGACATCGAGAGGTGTGAGGCCCTATTTGCCTTTGTTCTTCAGGACATCGATGGGTGTGAGGCCTTGGTTATCACATTCTTAACCCTAATCTAGGTGACTTCTAGGCTCACCATCGATCCTAGATCCTAGCTCCTAGCCCCCTTGTCTCGCATCAATTTTGGTATCAGAGCGAGAGAAGATTAGGGTTGAAAAAAAAAAAAAGAGAAAAAAAGAAGAGAGAAAAAAAAAAGAGAAAAGAAAAGGAAAAAAAAGAGAAAAAAAAAATTACGGCAAGCTGGACTCGACGGAGTCGAGTTTTCTCCACCTCAGGAAAATGATGGGAACATCAAAACCCATCCGAGTTTTCTTCTTTTTCTCTTAGATTTTTTTATTTTATTTTACAATTTTTATTCCAACTATTCCATCTATCCCCTCATTCCTATTTTATTCCAAGTTTATTCCTTGAGTTATTCCATTGCTATTCCAGTCATCTTCAACCTCCCAGAACCTCCCACAAACTTCATTTTCCTTCATTATTTCTTCCCGTTTGTCCCTCTCTGCCACGCCCGACCACTGGAGACCCCCCCGATGGCCGTCCGCCCCTGCAGCTCCACCCACGCGCCCCTCTCCCCTACGCCACCGTCCAGCCGCTGCCTGAGCCACCGTCCATCGCTGCTCGAGCCATCTCCACTGGCTCCAGCCCGTCCGTGCCCGTCGTTTCCCCTCCTCCCATCGAACCGATCCGGTTTCTTTTTTTCCCCCTCCCAACGGCACCGCCATCTTCTCTACCACCTCCGGCCCAGCTCAAAAGCCATCTTGCAATTGCCCTCCTCATCCAAGGAAGGCAAATATTCAGTTTCAACAAATACTTGGTTACGAAGAACCACCATTTTGGATGAACGAACACCATGAACAAAAGGCAATTGTAGGTCTCGACGAATTAAGCACCTGGGATCTTGGATCTAGAGATCTCAGAAAGAACCGAGAGAGAGGTGGAGGGCGGAGGATTGCGAAGGAGACGACTCCGAGAGGAAGAGACATCGCCCGCGGAGGTCGAGAATGGGATCTGGGATTCCGCTGGATCCACTGACTCATCTGCCCTCTGCCTCGCCCGCGAGCATCACTGACCACCTCCTCCAAATCTGCCATCATCCCCCCAAATCCACCGACCTCCTCCAAATTCGTCGGCCACATCCCCCAGATCCTTCCGCTCCTATGTCGATCCCCGATTCCATCGTCACAGGAGAAGGATGTGCACGGATCCTGACATAGAAATAATTCTACACGGATTTCAAAGTTATAGGATTTAGGATTCAAAAAATATATAATAATAAAAATAAATAAAAAACATAAAAATTTTATGTATGGGTTCTAAATTTTGTAAGCCTATATAAAGGCATCACCTTTTATATTTGAAAGCTGGTGAAGAATAAAATAATATTTTTTTTAGAAGATTATTTTTTTCGTTTGCCCCCACATGGGCGGGGAGGGTGAGAGGCCTGTTAGTGTTCTCCCCCGCATGGGCGGGGAGGGTAAGAAGCCCGATAGTGTTGCCTTCATTCTTTGAGAACGTCGACCTCCGTGAGGGAGTGGGTGTGAGGCTCATCTTGCCTTTGCCTTCAGACGTCGAGGGGTGTGAGACCCTATGCCTTTGTCCTGCGGGACATCGAGGGGTGTGAGGCCCTGTTTGCCTTTGTCCTGCAGGACATCAACGGATGTGAGGCCTTGTTTGCCTTTGTCCTATGGGACATCGAAGGGTGTGAGGCCCTGTTTGCCTTTGTCCTTCAGGACATCGAGGGGTGTGAGGCCCTGGTTATCCCTTTCTTAACCCTAATCTAGGTGACTTCTAGGCTCACCATCGATCCTAGCTCCTAGCCCCCTTATCCTGCATCAACCCCTTGGCACTCAGTTGAAGCTCTTAGGCAGATAATGGCAGAGGCTAACTCCTATGCACCAAGGCATCAGTAAGCCCTGCTGACTACCCCTTCGGTGCTTAGCTAGAAGCGCTTAACTATGCATTGATCAAAAGGCTCTTGATAATGTGCCTCGACATGGCTGAACTGCACCAGAATGCTAATCGGTACTATCTTGGCAACACATCCATTCTAAGCCCCCATAGTGCAGCACTTTGACACTCATCATTGTCGCTTGACACCATCTGGCAAGGCTCTCCATTATATCTTAAAATCATCAAATTATTACAATACAAGATCCTAACATGGGAAATGGGTGTGCCTAAACTCCTCGTAACTTGGGTTACTATTTAATAAAGCATGGCTTACCTTGGATTAATGACAAGGATGCATTTAAGGAGACAAGATACCCCTTGCTAGCAAAAAGGCCCTTGGCAACACATGGGAAGCCCTATCGCCTTTCATTGAATCTAATATGATCTTGGTCTTGCTTGCAATGCCCTTGGCCATCTGCCTATAAAAAGGGCTCTATACAAATTCTCTAAGGTACACGAGCCTTCTTACTTATACTTCTCCACTATTTTAGTATCAATATTGAATTGAGCATCGAAGTGCCATCATCAGGGCCACCCATGGTGCGACTTTTTTACAAGTATGGTCTCCCAGAGTCTGGCCTGTGTTGACAACTCCAACACTAACTCTGGCTCTCCCTCTAGTACTTGATGAATTTTGGTACCAATGATTAGAGAAAGGGTCAAAATATTTATAGGGAGTGTGGCCTACGAGAAGGAAAGGCTATGCCATCCAAAAAGATCGCCTCTCACCATACCAACACCATGGCCTCTCGGCCAGCAAAAAGGATGGTCAAGAGCTAGGCAAATGATCCTGATGCGGAACTAGATATGCATGCAGATTATTTTTGTGTTTTTATATATTAAGTTATATGTATGAATCCCGAAGATCAGACTAAGAAACTAAGTAGAGAGTTCTATATGAAATTAAGAAGCAAACAAAAACATGCATAACAAGACCTAAGAAGCAATAGAAGAGGACCGCCGAGGCTGAGAAGTCTCGGTTGGGCTAGTTCATCTCCAATAGGGCTATTAGGAGGCAAAGGGGGTGTACCTGACAATGGTTGATGCGCCTGGTGCAGATTGTATGCGAAGGGATCTCTCTCGCTCTCGGATGCGCACTGGAAAATCAAGCCGAAGACCCGTGGATTCCCGGCTTTCAACTCAGTGATCTGATTGCTACCCGGCTGGAGTCGTTGGATTCGTAGGAGTCGAGGGACCTGCAAACAACCGTTCACGGGTAAGAAAACAAAGCAAGGATGAAGTAGTAAAGGGAAAACAGCAAGGGAAAGAAGAGTTTGAGGGTGGGTGGCCAGGGTTTGGAAAGCTAGATGGTGGCTAGAGGTTAGGCGCAGAACACCAGGAAGAAGGAGGGGTCACATAGAATCCCTTTAGCACACAGCAGGTAGCACATAGCAATTGGAAGAAAATATTATTTCATGAAAAAGTTATTAAATCTTCATACAAGGGGTCCCTTATATAGAGTCATGAGACTTAAGGCCCAAGCAAAAGAAAACAAGGAAAATAAGAGATGACCACTTTTTTCCTAAAGTGTGGGGCTGAGTACATGGAAGAAAACACTCTTATGCCATACAAAATCCCTCCAAACAAGGTAGATAGTGGGCATCCAAAGGGGGGACCACTTCTTTCCTAAGCAAGCTGGCATGAATCATGGGATTCATGTTTATCTATTTTGACTTTCCTTCTTGTCATGCTGGCGTGTGGAGTTTGTGTGCTTGGGGCGTGGAAGGGGTGTGCTGGTGTGTGGTCATCAACTCCTCATGCATGGGCCGACTTCATGATCCTCCAAGTAATCCTAGGTAGCGAAATCCAGGATGTGACTGGGACTCCATGCGGCCGCTGAGGTGGTATGCTGGGTGGTGTCCTTCACATGCTTGAGTCTTCTTTGACTGGGCTTGATTTAAATAGACTCAATATAACTGGACATGATTACAAGACTCAGAATATAATTTGCTCAACATGAGCTGACTGGTACAGGACTCAAATAATAAAAAGACAACTCAAATAGGCAAAGCCTTTATTACAAATGGACTCAAATACTACTAAGTAATCCATAGAGGGTTGAGAAGCCTCTGTCTTATTCTGGTACCTCTGGTGTCCCCACCAGATCCACCTTGCCCTGAGTTAACAGGAATCTCATCACCTTCACAAGCAGCGATGGTGGGTATGGATCAATTCAACTCACTTGTCATGCAGGTTCAGAACATGGCGATAGTTGTTCAAGCCATCCAGGCTACCCCTGCACCACCTTCAATGACTCCAACTCCACTAACTATGCCATGCATGGTCTTCTAACTTCCAGCACTATCTACACCTATGCCATCGTGATGCAATCTCTGGTTGCTGAAGCAGTGCCTTCACCACTGGAGCAATCACAGGTCCCTTTGAAGGATCTTAGAGGGACCACTCATTGCTATCATCGCCATCGTAGAATTTTGGGGGCGAGGGGAGAATATCCAAAAAGTCTTTGGTCAGAGCAAAACTCCACTCCTGATCATTGATCCCTATGGTGATCAAAATCCTTGGTCAACCGGGACTTTGAGATTGATTGGAGACTCAGGGAGATGGATCGGTGAATTGAGATGATTCACAATCTTCCTTCAACAGAAAATGATGGGGTCAGCAACAAGCCACATTTATTGATAGGATCATGGGTGCTACTTTGCATTTCAAGATCCCACAGCTTGAAAGCTATGATGGATCATTGATCTTGATGATCACTTGGCAAGTTTTAGAGTGATGATGCTTCTCTATGGGACTCTTGATCCCATTCTCTGTCGAGCCTTCCCCTCCACTTTGAAGGGGTGGCTCGACATTGGTACTTAAGCCTAAAGCTAGAATTAATGCACTCCATTAAACAACTAAGCCGAGCATTCACCAATCATTTTATTAGTAGTCAGAGACTGCTACAATGTTTAGACTATCCCACACTCTTAAGCAGATGGAAGGAGAGATGATCTACACCTTTATGAGTCACTGCTATGTGGTTACTTTGGGGATCAACAATTTAGACCAATCGATTGCTATGTCAGGTCTAGTGAAAGGGCTACTGAAAATGACCTTAAAAAATCATTGACCAAGACCTATCCTAAGGACTTTGCAAGAATGCTAGCCTGAGGTGAAAAGTATGCTTGGATGCAAGAAGCTTTCATGTTGGAAGAGGATCTACTTGCTTCTACATTGGGGGGTGGTAAGGAAGCGTGAGGATGCAAACTCTCCATGAAGCATGAGGGAAGAGCACGGCCTTGCTCCAAATTCTCATGGGAGAGGAATAGATTCTTCAAAGATCATTGGTCTAGGGAAGCCCCTTAAGCAGCACCACTAAAGAAGTTCTACACCCATACTCCTTTAAATACTTTAAGAGAAAAGGTGCTAATGGAGATCAGAGCACACATTCCAGAGTCTCGAAAGATGCGGACGCTGTTGGCAAGGAGGAAACAAAATAAATTTTGCTTATACCATAAGGACCATGGCCATGATATTGTGGGGGGCATCTAACTATGATATGAGATCGAAGAGCTGATCAGATGGGGTCACCTAGATCTATTCATTCAACAATAGAGAGCCAAGAGATTGACCAAGATCACCATGACTAGTGAACAACCACAACTACTTCCACCTCTAGAGGGGGGTGATCCCATACCATCGAAAAATGTGAAAATATAGCTTGGGGGTGCTGCTGACCGGCCCAGTCGACAAAGAGGCATACAATGCAAATAGTTTTTTTCTGAACAATGATGGCATTCAGTTTCCATAGGATGATGCGGTAGTTGTTACTCTGAACATTAAAAATTATGATGTACACTGCATCTTTATTGATAATGAGAATTTGATATATGTTTTATACTTCGATGCACTCTTAAAAATGGGGATACCACCTGAATAACTAGTTCGAGTGAATTCCCCTCTAGTGAGATTTGTAGGAGATGCAATTCAGGTAGAGAAAATAATTACCCTGACTATGAGGATGGGACATTACCCTATATGATCGATCGCTCGGGTGGATTTCCTGGTTGTTCAGGTGCCCTCAGTTTATAATTCCATTCTTGGACGACCGGGCCATAATGCTTTTTGAGCTGTCATCTCCACTTACTATCTAAAAGTAAAATCTCTGATAACATACAGGACTGGAGAGATCCATAAAGATTAGAACCTAGCACAATACTGCTACCATATTGAGCTTCAAGAAAAAAAGTTGCTGAAGGCTATCCAGTTGAAGGTCTTGATACTCGGGATGACTTCACTGAACAATAAGGAGAGCCAGTTGAGGACCTTATTTCTATATCTTTGGCTGATGGAAATCAAAAGCATACAGTTAGGATTGACTCTAAGTTGGATTAGGTAACTAGAGACCAGCAAACTTCATTTTTATAGAAGAATACCAATATCTTCACCTAGGCACCTGCAGATATGTCGAGCATCGATCCTTCGATAATGGTATATCACTTGAAGGTGGATCCCAAGCATTGACCTATCAAGCAAAAGAAATGGAGCTTCATACCTGAATACCAAAAAACTATCATCGAGAAGGTTGACAAGTTGTTTAATGCTAGCTTCATTCAAGAAACTACCTATCCAGAATTAGTCGCCAACCTGATTATGATGAAAAAGGTGAATGGCAAGTGGCAAATTTGCATAGACTTCATGGATCTCAATAGAGCATGCCTAAAAGATGGTTATCCATTACCATGAATCGATTAGATGGTTTGATGCAACTTTGAGCCATGATTTGCTCAGCTTCATGGATGCATTCTGTTGCAGACACCGACAACGGTCTTCACTCACTATGGATCGACTCCTGATGCAGCACATCCAACCTCGACTTACAGAACAATTTTATCTTGTTAGAATAATACAAGCAAGACAACTACCAGGACAACTACCAGTCAACTACCAGAGCAACTAACAATCAACTACCATCAAAAGACTACCAAGCAACTACCTCTCAACTTCTCTTGGGATTACTACATCATCATGCCCTTCACCAAGCTTAGAGGGTGCCACATCATCATCCACATCATCAAGCAACGCCACCTAATGGGATTGCCACCACATGTGCCACCTCATCCATTGAAGTGGGCGACCAAGAAGGAGTCAAATTCAAATTTAGGTGGCCAAACTAAACCTCCACCTCATGTAACCACTTCTCCCCATATCTCTCCAACCATCCCATGATCTCTCAACTATCCCATGTATCTCTCAACTATCCCATGTATCTCTCAACCATCCCATGTATCTCTCCTCTCTTTTAAATTTTAAACAAAGGGCTTGGTAGCTTATAAAAGGAGATCCAACGTCCCATTGTATGGAGTTGATTTTTTTTTTTGGGATAAAATGAAATGAAGAAGAAGGTCTTTGTCTTGCCATTATTTGAGTGTTTGTGATGTTCTCTTATAGCTTTAGATAAAGTTCTAGTTTGAAGTTTGAGAAGCATTTCTTCTTTGGGCGTACAACTTCCATCTAGTTTCAAGTGTCAATTCCATTTCCAAGAAGAAGACATCAAGGAGACATCCTTCTATGGATCCCATCTTCCCCAACAAGAGTTTCTCGAGCCTCCATAAGAAGAACAACTCTTATGATCTCCTCTTTTTCCTTGTGTTTTGATCTTTTCAAATATTCCATTTCTAATCCTTTCCTTGCAGGGTTCTCTTTAATCCGGAGTTCAAGAGCTCGTCATCTTGCCAAAGGAGCACGAATGGATGGGGCGTATTTCCTCGGAACAATCATCTTCTCATCCAGGATTGGTTTATTCGAATGTTACTATAGGTCTATCACTTCAAAAAGAGAGCTCATCATTGGTAACAAATCTTCCTCATCTCTTCATTTCTGATCTATTGAAGGTTGACCTCTAGGTTCTTAATCCTTTAGCCTTAGATTTGATCTTCTTTTAGGACAATCTGGCTATTAATGTGGCATATGTTTAAGAATTACCAAATCTTTCTCTAGGTCTTGCTTGAGTCTCTTAGATTGAAAGCTAGTTCATGTGTTTAGGTTTTCGTTGCTCAACTTTTAACTCATCCTTAATAGAAAGCATTTTCATGCCGCATCACATTCTCTGCATATAACCAATCTAGATGGCCCCAAAAAATGAGGATAAAACTACTTTTATTACTGATCGAGGTCTCTTTTGTTATAGGGTTATGCTATTTGGACTAAAGAATGCATATGCTACTTACCAATGCTTGGTAAACAAGGTCTATAAAGACCAGATCGGGTGGCATATGAAGGTATATGTGGATTATTTGCTCATCAAAGGTAAAATTACCAAGACTTATATTGAAGACCTCCAGGAGACTTTTAACACTCTCCAAAAGTACTAAATGAAGTTGAACCCACCAATTGCACCTTTGGAGTGATCTTAGGTAAATTCTTGAATTTTGTGATATCCAATAGGGGATGAAAGTTAATCCAGAGAAAATCAAAGTCATCTGTTATAGGAGCCCACCAATGATGGTCAAAGATGTCCAATGCCTCATCGGAAGGATTGCAGCTCTTAGTAGATTCGTCTCCAAGTTGGTCGAGCACTGCTTTCCATTTTTTCAAACTCTAAAATTCCCAAATGATTTTTGGTGGATGGAAGAATGTCAGAAGGCCTTCGATGATCTTAGAAGTTATCTCAACTTCCCTCCATTATTAGGGATGCCAGATCCTAGCAAAGTGTTGTTCCTATCAGCAACGAGTTTGGTGATGATCCAGGAGAAGGACAGGGTCCAAAAATCCATCTACTATGTCAGCAGAATTTTAAGAGATATGGGACTGGTATTCAAAGCTAGAGAAACTAGTACACACTCTCCTTATCGCTGCTTAGAAGCTTCGCCCATTTTTTTAGGCTCACACCATCATCATGCTAATCGATCAATCCATGAAGAATATTCTCCATCGAGCTGTTACATCTAGATGTATCACCAAATAGATGATCAAGCTCTCAAAGTTTGATATCAAATATCAGTCTCAACCATCAATCAAGGCCCAAAGTTGACTTCCTAGTTAAATGCACCATTTTTAATGAATCAATCAAGCTAGAAGCAACAAAACTATCGAATATAATATTGGACACCCCCCCTTCAAGCCCAAATAATCCCTAGAATATATATGTGGATGGATCATCCAACCTTGAAGGATCGGGGTAGGAGTGGTCACATCAATCCCAAAGAAATCATCATTGAGCATGGTCTATTCCTTGAGTTCTTTATAACTAACAATGAGGCTGAGTATAAGGCCCTGATAGTAAGGCTTTGACATCATCAAAAAATAGGAGTGCAAGATTTAAGAGTCTACAGTGACTCTCAACTGGTTGTCGGCCATGTTAAAGGTAACTCCAAGGCTTGGAAGGGAAATATGATCAAATATCTCTAAAAGGTCAAGGAACTAATCAATAACCTCCATAGCTTTGAGATTCAATAGATTCCAAGAGAAGATAACTTTTGAAAAAACTTGCTAGCCAAAGTAGTAAGTACTACACCTATGGCACTTGTCCGAGGAGCTTACTTCTAGTAAATCAAGAAGTCGACCATCGAGGAGTCATCAAAAATTATATAGCTCGATAATGAGCTATGCTAGATCGACCCACTGATCGACTTCCTAAGAGATAATCGACTCCCTATAGATCGGAAGGTGGCCTGCAAAATCAAGTTCAGATCCTTCAAGTACTTGGTGCATGAGGAGAGATTCTATAAGCGATCATTTTCTTGATCCCTTCTTAAATGCCTGTGATCGTCAAAGGCAAAATTCATACTAAGGGAGGTTCATGAAAGGATCTGTAGGGATCATGTAGGAAAAAGAGCCTTAGCATACAAGTTGCTTCGAAAAGGTTATTATTGGCCAATGATGCTGTAGGATGCCAAGAGATTCATTATGAAATGTGATGCTTGTCAAAGGAATGCAAATATTCAATATCTCTTGGCTATACCAATCACTCCTATATGTGCCCCATGGCCATTCACATAATGGAAGATGGATGTCCTTGGTCTGTCTAGCTTAAGACAATGCAAGCTCCAGATAGTTGTTATTGACTACTTCACATGATGGGTAGAGGTTGAGCCATTAGCCCATATCAGTGTGCTAGAAGCAATAGATTTCATGTGGAGGGCTATCATTTGTCAATTTGATATCCTCCAGATATTGATCACCGAGAATGGATGATAGTTCATTGGCACTTGTTCAAAGAATTTTACGAAGATCAAGGGATTTTACACCATCTCACTTTGATTGCGCATCCCCAAGCTAATAAAGAAGCCGAGGTTACAAACCAAGCCATCCTCCAAGGGATTAAAAAAAGCCACAGCAAAGCTAAAGGATCATGGGTGAATAAGCTCCATCATATGCTTTGGGCATACTAAATGATATTGAGGATTTTGACAGGAGAAATACCTTTTAGCCTCACTTTAGGAACTAAGGTGGTGATACCTATAAAAATTGGAGTACCATCAGCAAGGGTCACAAACTACAATGAGCAAACCAACTAAATAAGGTGACTCATGGACCTGGACCTGATAGATGGGTTTGGAAGAAAGCACACATCAAGATGGTGGTATACCAATATAAGGTTGCTTGTTACTTCAATGCCAAGGTCTGGAACAAGACCTTTAAGGTTGGTGACCTAGTACTATGTCAAGCAAAACATTTTTAACCTGGACAAAGGGGCAAGCTCTCACCAAACTAGAAAGGGCCCTACCAGGTGGAGGAAATTGTTAAGCCCGAAACTTATCGGTCAGCCAATTGGATCAAACCCCCTACTTCAACCATGGAACTCCATAAATCTATGGATCTATTAGCAGTAATGTACCCCTCTTCTACTTAATGAAAGTTCCTTTTCCTATCTTTATTTATAGTGAAAGGTTTTCTTCAATGAAAGTTCCCTGAGTGAGAACTACTTGGCCCAATGAGATCCAAAAAATTTATTTGGGATAATTTATAGTTTAAAGCTAAGCCACCCATAGGGCTGAGATTCCATATCGAGGGACTTAGAAGTCTGTTGCCTAAGAAATTCCCTTTTAAAAGATCAACACAAACTCTTGATTTACTTGATATCCTGATTGAAAGCCCATAGACTCTAACGATAAAAAAGATTATGATCAGAAGCCCATAAGCTATAGTGATTGAAAAGATTATGATAAGAAGCTCATAGGATCCAGTGATTAGAAAGATTACGATTGGAAGCCATAGGCTCTAGCGATCAAAAGTATTATGATCATAAGCTAATAGGCTCTAGTGATTGGAAAGATTACGATCAGAAACCCATAAGCTCCAGCAATTGTTATGATCGAAAACCAATAGGCTCTTATGATTGGACATATGATTGGAAGCATTATGATTAGAAGCCATAGGCTCTATCAATCATAAAGATTATGATCGGAAGCCTATAGGCTCCAAAGATCAAAATTATTATGATCTAAAGCCAACATGCTTTAGCAATCAAAAAGATTATGATCAAAAGTCCATAAGCTCTAGCAATCAAAAATATTATGATCGAAAGTCCATAGGCTCCAGCGATTAAGAATATTATGATCGAAAATCCATCGGCTCTAGCGATCGAAAAGATTATGATTGGAAGCCTATAGGCTCCAGCAATTGAAAGTACTACAATCAGAAGCCAATAATGATGGGGGACGGGATCAGGAGAAGGATCGTTGGTGAGCTGAGAAGTCACCAAAGATTAGGGTATCCTTTTTTTTTTTTTGTAGGGAGGTGGTGAAGGAATAATGGAGGTGAAAGGTAGGAAAAATTTGGACTCTTATAGACTTTGGGACTCACACTCATGGAGAGACCTCTCACCTCTAGGGCATCCCACCCACCTCGCTAATTGGAGCAATTAGGGTAAATCTCAAAGGACATGTGGGTGGTAGAGAAGGTGGAATCAAGGAAGGGAATAACTAGACATGACCTCGCATGCTCTCCTTATGGAGCGAATGTTGGGCCTCTCACCCTCTCTATGCGGAGCGAAAAAGAAGAATCACCTTTCTCTAAAAACTCATTTTCATTCACCTCTTTTTTACAAAGGAATGAGGGTGGTATTTATTGACCTTTTCTATCCCTCATTTGAATTTGAATACAAGATAAAAAAATAAGGATTGTTCAAATTCAGATACAAGATAAGGTCTATCCATACTAGATAACTCAATCTTAACCAAACTAATCCTAAATCAAATTTTAAAATAATTGATAAAGACAAATCCTAAACTAATTTTTTTGATACTGGTATGCATCAAAATTCGTGCTGCTCTAGGATTCGTGCTGCTCTAGGATTTGTGCTACTCCAAGATTCATGCAGGTCGATGTCCCCATCATTCCCCTGAGGTGGGAGAACTTGACTTCATCGAGTCAGGCTTCAAGTCTCCAGACTTTTGCTTGACATCATTTTTCTGGGACTCCAGACCCTAGCTTGAAATAACCATGATTTTTTTTCCAGCTCTGCTATGAGATCTGTGCAGCTTTGAAAGTTATGCAGCTTTGAGTTCCATGCATCTTTGAGATCTGTGTGGAAAGTCGGCAATAGTGAACGGATCCGCTTTCACATTCGTGCAGGCACCATCCTTCTCCATGGACCACTTGATGCAGAGAGAACAGAAGGTCTTCGGAGGGTAGTCCGGTGAGCGTTCACTGGCGACGGTGCTGGGGTGGAGACGGTGGTCACGGTGGAGGCAGTTGGCAACGATGGAGATCCAGGTGGTGGCATGGGCGGATCCGGAGAGTGGGTGGATCCGGAGAGGGAGTCGGTGGCTATGGGATCGGATTTTATAGCCATTCCCCTTGCCAGAGAGGATCTGGCAGGAGGCAGCATCGATGAAGATTGGGCGAAGATGGGAGGCTTCATGGAGGTGGATCTTTCGATGGGGATATCGATGAATTCGATCCCGTGGGAGGCGAGGGTCTTGAACTGGGTATCATGGATAAGGATGAGATCACCACCGTGGATGGCCACGAGCTAGCCGAGGCGGTTGTGGAGCTTGGGGATGACGGAATCCAGTCTCGCTCGGAACCAGATGATGGGGGAGGGCTTGCGAAGAGGGGTGATGTTGGGGATGATCTTCCGGTCAATGTCATAGTGGATTAGGATGCGGTTGTGCCTCAAGGTGTCGAGGAGGTTGCGCTCGTCGCTGTCGAAGAAGTCGCACCAGAAGCGGAGGTGGGGGAAGAATGCTGTTGAGGGAGAGGGCATAGTGGTTGGAGTGGAGCAACTGGACGAGCATCTGGCCAGCGAAACCGTCGGACTCGAGCTCACCGGCACGAGGGGCAAGGGTCTTTCGGATGTTGGTGTAGAGGAGGCGGGGGTCCCAGGAGATGAGGGTCTTGATGTGGGCTGGGTGAGGTCGATCTCCTTGAGGAAGCAGAGGATCAAGTCTGGGTTCTTGGTGGACTGGCATTTGACAAGGAGGGTGCGGGAGGCCTTGAGGGCATTTTTGGGGGAGAGGCTGATGGAGGAGATGAGGTATTGGACCATGAAGTGGGCGGTTGCTGATGGAGGAAGGACGTGGGCTGATGAGGTTGCGGTTGGGGTTGTCGATTAGTGGAAGAAGCTTCATGCAGGTGAGCATCAAGGACTTGGTGAGGTCGGTGTTGAACTCAAGGAGGGCCATAGGATAATGCGGGAGAAGGGAAGAGATGGGGATGATGGAGCGAGAGATCTCGGTGGTGGCGGAAGCACTCAGCATCGATGTGAAGCGGATGAATCTGGGATGTTTTAGGAAGAATAAGACCCCTAATACTCTGGTTCTGATACCAAATTGATGAGGGATGGGATCAGGGGAAGGATCGTCAATGAGTTGAGAAGTCACCGAAGATTAGGGTATCCTATTTTTTTTATTTTTTGTTGTAGGGAGGTGGTGAAGGAACAATAGAGATGAAAGGTAGGAAAAATATGGACTCTCATGGACTTTGGGACTCACACTCACGGAGAGACCTCTCACCGCTAGGGCATCCCACCCACCTCGCTACTTGGATCCATTAGGGTGAATCTTAAAAGACATGAAGGTGGTAGATAATGTGGAATCAAGGAAGGGGATAACTAGACATGACCTTGCATCATGTCCTGGGGTTGCACCTCTTGTGCTCTAATGTTAAATTAAGGAAGGGGATAACTAGACATGACCTCGCATCATGTCCTTGGGTTGCACCTCTTATGCTCTCCTTACAGAGCGATTGTTGGGCTTCTCACCCTCTCCATGTGGAGCGAAAGAAAAGAATCACTCTTTCCTAAAAATTCATTTTCATTCACCTTCTTTCTTTATAAAGGATTGAGGGTGGTATTTATAGACCTTTTCTAACCCTCATTTGAATTTGAATACAAGATAGAAAGATAAAGATTGTTTAACCTCAAATACAAGATAAGGTCTATCCATATTAGATAACTCAATCTTAACCAAATTAATCCTAAATCAATTTTTAAAATAATTGATAAAGATAAATCCTAAACTAATTTATTATGGTACTGGATATGCATCGAAATTGATGCTACTCCAGGATTCATGCTACTATGAGATTCGTGCTACTTCGAGATTCATGCGAGCCGATGTCCCCATCATTCCCCTGAGGTGTAGAGAACTCGACTTCTTCGAGTCAGGCTCAAAGTCCAGCTTCAGCTTGATTTCAGGCTTAACTTCTGGCTCCTGGGACTCCAGCTTAACTCATCAATAGATAAATTTTTTTTCCAAAGAGATCCAGATTTCTTTTATCAGCCATGCTCTGAGATCTATGTAACTTTGAGATTGGTGCAGCTTTGAAAACTATGGCTTTGAAATCTGTGCAACTTTGAAATCTGTGCAGAGTTGAAGTTGGCAAGAGGGAGGGGGATTTGCTTTCACATTCGTGCGATCCCTCTCTTTCTCCTTCATGAACCGAACCAGGAGCAGGGAGGCTTAAGGGGGGTTTCACTGGTGGGCTCTCCGGTGATGGCATTGGGTAGAGACGGTGACACGGGAAGAAGATGGCCGGCACGGACAGGGTTTTGGCAGCTGGTGGCAAAGGCAGGAGTTCGATGGATCTGGCGACAGTGATGGTGGTTGCGAGGCATCGACTTGGGTAGGGAGTTGGCTGGAAACAGGGAGTTGGCATCGCAGCAGAGATAGAACAGGGCATTTGG
Source organism: Areca catechu (assembly GCA_021397845.1). NCBI lineage: Eukaryota > Viridiplantae > Streptophyta > Magnoliopsida > Arecales > Arecaceae > Areca > Areca catechu. Next base: position 77,286,222 of record CM038044.1, on the reverse strand, counting down.
CATCTTGATAGTGGGAGAGAAACTGTAGCACACAGTGGGAAAAGGTTCAGCTTCAGTCATTCGCTATGGTGTCGGTGATGGTGAATGGAAGGCTGTTGCAGCAACAAGGAGATGGGGCGGGGAATTGAGCAGATCTGGAGAGGAATGGCGTTGGGCAGATCTGGGAAAGACTAATTGGAGTTGGCTTGGTGGTGTCGCTCAACAGGGGAGGAGGCTGAGAGCAAGCAACATAAGCGAATGGCGATGGGTGTCATAGCATCGATTCGATGGGGAGATGAGGTATCGGATGTGCCAGAGCGGTCAGGCAGCATGGTCGGCTTGGTCGTGGGTATTCCGGATGGGAGGGAGTGGCTGTGGAGCCCCAAACACGATCTGGGGTGGGCTGAGGATGACGACAGGCTCAGCTGGTGTCGGTGGTGATCGTCGGTTGCTATGGATGACTCCGGGTGGAAAAGTGGGTCTTCGGTGGCTATGGAGATGGTGGGGGGAAAGATCTGGTGGAGGCGATCAATTAGAGGAGCAAAGGGCATCGTTGGTGGTGGTGAGGTAGCAGCTCGAGAGGCTCTTGAGGCACAGCACCAGGGCAGGTTTGGATATGAATTTCTGGATAGAAGAGAGGCGGAGATGGCGATGGTGTTGGATGCACTGAGATTGATTATCGGTTGACAAGATTAAGCATGGGAGTGGAGATGGGATGGTGGACGACGGCTAGAAGGTGATGGATCTACCATGAAAATGATGTCCAGATGGTGATGTAGTTAGCAATGGATGATGAAAGGGAGGAGAATGGCAGAGAACATGATCGAGGGAGGTGTGATATCCGGTCGGTGATGGGCATGGGAGACCGGAAGTGGAAACAAAATCAAAGATAAGGTATTGTCCGACGATGGAATGGGTGGAAGGGATCGGCGATGGGCTGGAGCATTCGGGAGTGAATAGGAGAGATATTAGAATGGTGGGGCTGGTGAGTTGGATATGAACTATACCCTAAGTTAATTGGCTCTGATGCCAAATTGATGGGGGACGGGATTAGGGGAAGGATCGTTGATGAGCTGAGAAGTCATCGAAGATTAGGGTATCCTATTTTTTTTAATTTTTTTTGTAGGGATGTGGTGAAGGAACAATGGAGATAAAAGGTAGGAAAAGTCTGGACTCTCATGGACTTTGGGACTTACACTCACGGAGAGACCTCTCACCTCTAGGGCATCCCACCCACCTCTCTACTTGGAGCCATTAGGATGAATCTCAAAGGACATGAGGGCAGTAGAGAAGGTGGAATCAAGAAAGGGGATGACTAGACATGACCTCGCATCATGTCCTGGGGTTGTACCTCACGTGCTCTCCTTACAGAGCGAAAGCTGGGCCTCTCACCCTCTCCATGCGGAGCAAAAAAGAAGAATCACTCTTCTCTAAAAACTCATTTTCATTCATCTCTTTTTTACAAAGGAATGAGGGTGGTATTTATAGACCTTTCTATTATTCATTTGAATTTAAATACAATATAGAAATATAAGGATGGTTCAAACTCAAATACAAGATAAGGTCTATCCATACTAGATAACTCAATCCTAACCAAACTAATCCTAAATCAAATTTCAAAACAATTTATAAAGATAAATCCTAAACTAATTTATTCTGGTACTGGTATGCATCGAAATTCATGCTACTCCAAGATTCGGCTGCTCCAGGATTCATGCTGCTCTGAGATTCATGTGGGATGATGTCCCCATCAAATAGGCTCAAGTGATTGAAAAGATTATGATTAGAAGCCCATAGACTCTGTCGAATAAAAATATAATGGTCAGACTTTCAGAGCTTAATGAGATTGGAAAGATCATGATTGGAGGTATTGCAGCCTATCACTTGGACCTCTGCCATTTTCCTAGATACAACTTTATGATCATGCAATGTGAAGTGAACAAGGATTAAAGAAATAATCGGCAAATGCAATAAAAAGTACAAAAATGTCAAAAGTCTTCTATTAATAAAACTGGATTACACATGTGTAGCCTCGCAGTCAGATTATATGGGTTGGAGCCTCTTGTCTGACAACATTACTCCTTAGACTTCTAAAGTACAAAAAAATAGTAGTACCACTGAAGGACTAGATGTCTTTTGGAATCTCAAGCTCTTCTATATAGTTGAGTGGTGCGGATACCAGAAGCACTAGAATAAGACAGAGGCTTCTCAACCCTCTATGGATCACTTAGTGGTGTTTGAGTCCATTTGTAATAAGGGCTTAGCCTATTTGAGTTGTCTTTTATTATTTGAGTCCTTTACTAGTCAGCTCATGTTGAGCTAGTCTTCTTCCTGAGTCCTGTACATGTCAGTCCAAGTACAAGTGAAGACATGTCAGCCCAAGTACAAGTGAAGACCAAGCCAGTACAAGTAAAGATCAACCCATCCTGAAGTTATGATTTATGAAGACCATGGAAGGCCTAGTAGAAGAAATCAGAAACCCTGGAGTCACATTGAAAGCCCGGGAGCCTTGGACCGTAGCCTGAAGCAGATTGGGCCAGCCAAGGCCCAGGGAGGAGCTAGGGCACCATATGCTTATGGTCACATTCCCCTTGGTCGGCCACTTAGAGTCATCCCTCTTGGCTGACCTGTAAGGGTTTTGGTGACCAGGGTGGAAGCGTGGATTTCAAAAATTTATTATGAAACCACTACCAAACCCTTAACCCAAGACCTCCTTACTAGGAATTAAAACATACAAACATGCATATATAATATAAACTAGAGTTTAGGCACCAACCTGAACCGCTAGTATCCAATCCGATGAAGAAAATCCTGATTCAGCCTTCTTCTCCACCAGGCGCCCAAACGTTCGCCCTCCAATGGTGATCCACACGAAACTCAGACCAAGGAAGAACTCCTTCAAGTTTCTTGGAGAAGTGGAACTCTTTCGGCAGCCTTTGGTCTATTGACCATTGTAGGACACCCTGTCATACAGTAGGGCACTAAAGATACTCTCCTAAACTACTATTGGTTTTAGGACAACCCTCCTCTAGGACCCCTTAGGCTTATGTCCTAAAACAAAGCCTTGTCCTAGTAGAAAAGACCTTGTCTTAACAAGACAAGTCTTGTCTTAAAGAAAGGAGGGAGAGAGTGACACTCAGAATAGTACTTCGGTGGAATTCTTCATTATTAGACATATTTCACCGGCCCCTATTTATAGATACAAGAGGGGCGTGCGATATGTCCTCCCATCAACATATCAGATATAATTTTTCAAGACCGAAAAGAAGTTATCTGGCTTGAAAAATCATATCTAATAAGCCCATTCATGCACCGAAGGACTTATTCACATCCCTTCTTTTATCTAGACGAATTCTCACTTGCCACATATCAATTACTGGTCCCTAGGAAGCCAAGAGACACTTCTTCAATCTCTAAACATTGGAGATTATGAAGAGTCCTGATAGCAGAAGGACTCTCCATCAGAACCGTGCGTCACATGAAGAGTTGCGACTCTTCATGCACCGCACGCACCATCCTTCTTCCACACAAATTTTAAAGAATGTTGACTAGTCAAAATATAGGCAATATGGGTGTTATTGGAAAGATCATAAAATTTCCTTTCTGACCATATAAATTATATTCAAATCAGAGATCTATAGCTCATTTTGTACCGTTTTGAAGTTAAGGCATCATTTAGGTACCAAGAGTCCCATGCCATTGGAACTCTTCATGTATAGCACCTAAAATGCCCTTAAATCCAAATTAAAATCAAATTTAGCTCTGATTAGGCTAGCCCCACTTAGGACTCAACCTAATTTAGGTTTTCCATAATTAGGTTAGCCCAATTAGCAAGCAACTGGACCCAATCCAATTGGGTTAGGAATTTGGTTAGCTTACATATGCTAGTATGTAATCTGGCTAACTAATTAGGATCCTATGACCCTAATTAAATCATGAATGAATTCCTTGGCCAAGTCTTTATTGTGTGTGATCGACTGGGCTCCACATCTAGCCAGCAGTAGGTTTAGGTTTGAGCCGATTCGATCCGATCAAATCCGATTGACCTAATTAGGTCAAATTGGCTCACCTAATTGTCCAATTCGAATCACATATCGAATTGACTCATGAAACCAAATCAATTGGTTCATGAAGACCTAAAAGACAAGATTGACGTCTAGCAATATGTCATGCCTACCCGGAAGATGAGGAATTTTGGTGGATTTGCCAAAATACCCTTCAGTGGTGAGTTACCGGGCAATTCAGTCCTTCGATCTACTTGCACCCTGAATATGACTATGGATATGGATACTTGTCAAATCCAATTTCATACTCATTCCTTGCTCAATCTGATAATGATGATTCATTAATAAACCATTAGAAACTATTTCTAATGTTCATACTTTGATCAAAGATTTCTCGAATCTTCATTTGATTGAAATCATCTGGATGCCCTTCCCTCTTACTAGGGTTGATCAATTCCTTTTTGACCTACTCACAACCTCCATATGCAATCCACCATACCCACCCCATGCATGACTCAGTGTCTTGATTGAGTGTGAACCAAAGTATGGATTCATGCATACAAGGTACCATGGCAGTCTCAGGTCAAAGGACCACATGCACTACTCCCACTATGAGAACTATCTATTGACAAACAGATAAGGTTCCATTAGATGTTCTCAAGCTGGATCCATTCAGTGAACTCATTCTCTAATGAGCACCCACATCCTAGTATTAGTGTCAAACACAAGTGACTATGAGATCAGTCACCCTCTTCACCAAGCATACATAGGATGTGCTGGTCTTACCAGAAATATTGATCCCCTACTCAATATTCCATCGACCAGGAATATTCTAGATTAGGGTTTTAAGGCTTTAGGTCTCACTGGTATGATCTCATCATAACCCTAGAACCATAGCCCTAATCTATGGGATTCATCATATCTTAATAAAATTAATAAGACACAGCGTATGATAAAAATAAAATGCCTTTATTAATTAATAATGTCAATACACTGGTTTGGATACAAAAGAAAATTCCATCGAAATACAACATTTCGATTGGCCTTTAGGGCATAATTCTTACAATCTCCCACTTGCACTAAAGCCAATCGCCTTTAAATTTTAACCCCATACAATTGAGGTGGCAATCAAACTCCCGCTGTGTTAGAGCCTTAGTGAACGGGTCTGCTATGTTATTCTTCGTTTCTATTATTTTAATACAGACTTCTTGTCTTTCAACAATCTCTCGAACGAGATGGAAGCGTCTTAGAATGTGCTTTGATTTGTGATGAGCTCTAGGTTCCTTAGCTTGAGCGATGGCTCCAGTATTATCACAGTAAAGTGATACTGGACCTTCAATCTCCGGAACAATGCCCAACTCTGAGATGAACTTCTTCATCTAGATAGCTTCCTTGGCAGCTTCACTAACAGCAATGTATTCTACCTCAGTTGTTGAGTCAGCTATAGTCTGCTGTTTAGAACTCTTCCAACTTACAGCTCCTCCATTTAGGGTAAAAACATATCCTGAAATGGATTTGCTATCATCTGGATTCAATTGAAAACTAGAATCTGAATAAGCTTCCAGTTTAAGATCAGATCCTCCGTATATCAAAAAAATATCCTTAGTCCTTCTCAAGTACTTAAGAATATTTTTCACAGCCTTCCAGTGATCCTCTCCTAGATCAGCCTGAAATCTGCTAGCTATACCTAAGGCATATGCCACATCAAGCCTGGTACATAACATAGCATACATTATAGATCCTACAGCCGAAGCAAAAGGTATAAAACTCATTCTATTTCTTTCTTCAGGTGTCTTAGGAGACATCTTCTTAGAAATTTGTATGCCATGACCAATGGGCAAGTAACCTCTTTTACTTCCCTCCATGCTAAATCTCTTTAGCACTTGGTCAATGTACCTAGACTGGGATAAGCCTAGCATCCCCCTATATCTATCTCTATAGATCTTGATACCCAGTATATAAGATGCTTCTCCCAAGTCTTTCATGGAAAACTGTTTAGATAACCATACCTTGACTGATTGTAACATTGGGATATCATTCCCAATGAGGAGTATGTCATCCACATACAGAACCAAGAAAACTATGGCACTTCCACTAGTCTTCTTGTACACACAAGGTTCATCCTTATTTTTGATAAAGTCAAACTCTTTGACTGTCTTATCAAATCGGATGTTCCAACTCCTGGATGCTTGCTTTAATCCATAAATGGATTTCTTTAGCCTACATACCTGATTAGGTTTAGTCTCCAAGACAAAACCTTCTGGCTGTCACATATAGACCTTTTCCTCAAGGAAACCATTAAGGAATGCGGTTTTCACATCTATCTGCCATATTTCATAATCATGATATGCTACTATAGCAAGCATGATCCGAATAGATTTGAGCATGGCAACAGGAGAAAATGTTTCATCAAAATCTATTCCCTATTTTTGTCTAAAACCCTTAGCCACTAATCTGGCTTTATAAGTTTTGACTTGGCCATCTGCCCCAATCTTTTTCTTATAGACCCATTTGCATCCAATAGGGTTAACACCCTCTGGTGCATCAACCAAAGTCCACACTTGGTTGACATACATGGAGTCCATTTCGGATCTCATGGCTTCCAGCCATCTGTTTGAGTCCCTACTCATGATAGCATCCGTATAGGTTAGAGGCTCATCATTTTCAATGACCTGGGGTTCATTATTTTCAATAATGAACCCATACCTCTCAGGTGCATGATGCACCCTATCAGACCTACAGATAGGAGTGGTGTGTTTTGGTTCTATACTAACTATGTTATCATTTGGTTGAGTTGTATCTATTTGTTGAACTTCTTCAAGTTCAATATTTTTCCCATTGTCCTTTTGTAGGATGAACTCTTTCTCCAGAAAAGTGGCATGCCTATTGACAAAAACTTTTTGTTCAGTAGGGTGATAGAATAGATATCCTATACTATTTTTAGGATATCCTACAAATAGATACTTATCTACTCTAGCATCCAGCTTATGTCCAAAATTTCTTTTGACATAGGCTGGACATTCCCATATCTTAAGATACTTAAGATTTGGTTCTTACCCCTCCATATCTCATATGGAGTGCTAGAGACAGATTTAGATGGTACTCTATTTAAGATATTAGCCACGGTTTCCAAGGCATATCCCTAGAAGGAAACAGGTAACTCTGTGAAGCACATCATGGACCGTACCATATCTAATAAGGTACGGTTACTCCTTTCAGCAACACCATTTAATTATGGTGTGTAAGGAGGGGTCGATTTAGAGATAATCTCCTTTTCTTTAAGGTGATCGAGAAACTCGGTGGATAAGTATTCACCTCCTCGATCTGATCAAAGGATTTTAATACTTTCCCCATTTGTTTCTTTACCATACTTTGATACTCTAATAATTTATCAAAGGCTTCGAAGTTATGTTTCATAAGATACACAAATCCATACCTTGAAAAGTCATCAGTAAACATGATGAAATAAGAGTATCCACCCTTAGCCTGAGTTGTCATAGGCCCACATACATCTGTATGTATGAGTCCTAATAACTCAGTTGTCCTTTCTCTATGTCCACTAAATGGAGTCTTGGCCATTTTACCCATGAGACATGATTCACAAGTTCCTAATGATTCATAATCATAAGGATTAAGGAAATTCTCCTTGTATAACTTGCTAATCCTAGTCTCACTAAATATGTCCAAGCTGACAGTGCCAGAGTAAAGTATTGTTTACATCATCTCTCTTTCATTTGTTACTTATATGAAGTATATTGTCATTAGTGGATAGAGTTAAAAGACCATTGCAAAATACGCCACAACATATAATTTCATTAGAAAAGCTGATTGAGCAACCATTGCTCATCACATTCATAATATAACCTTGTCTAAGTAACAAGGGTACAGATATGATATTTCTAATGACCTTAGGCATATAGTAACAATCTCTCAGCTCTAAAATCTTCCCCGAAGGTAACTTCAAGATATAAGTCCCTATGGCCTCTGCTTGGATGGACTCTCCTCCAGCACCATAGAGCTCGAAGTCTCTTTCCTTAAATACTCTAAGCCTCTGCTGCCCCTGTAATGATTTGTAGATATTATGACCATAGGCGGTATCCAATACCCATGTATTTGAAATGGAAGAATCCAATGATAAAATAGTATGAACTTCTTTCATACCTTTTGGTGCATCCGATGCACTAGGCTTCACACCTGCAAGGTAAGCCTTGCAGTTCCTCTTCTAATGACCCGGCTTGCCACAGTGAAAGTAGGTCATCTGTCCGGAGGCCTTCTTTCCTTTCTTCTTCTTGATGCCCCTTTTTGGGTTCAATCTCCTCTTGGAACCCTTTCTGCCAGACTTCTTCTTGTTGATCCCATCCACAAGAAGAAGTGGAGCCTTATTTTTTCTTTAAATGGCTCTCTGCTGTTTTTCACATGTTTAATAGCTCAAGCAAGGAAGTGTTAAGTTTGTTCATATGATAATTAAGAACAAACCGTGAAAATGACTTCGGGAGTGACTGCAGGATCAAATCCTGATTCAACTTCCCATCCATAACAAAACCCAATTGAACTAATCGAGTGATCAGATCAATAACCATCAGTATGTGATCTTGTATGGATGTACCTTCTGTCATTCTCGCACGGAACAATTGCTTAGATATCTCATATCTAGCAGTTCGACTATGTTCTCCATATTGTTCTTTTAGATTGAGTAGTATGGAGTTAGTGTCCATGCTATCATGTTGCCTCTACAACTCATTGGTCATAGAGGCAAGCATGATACATTTGACAGTGAGTGAGTCATTTTGCAACATTTTGTATGTGGTCTTTTCCTCTTGCGAGGCATCTTCCCCTAAAGGATCCAAGGTAGGGATATCAAGAATGTAAGAAAGTTTTTCCTGGCTGAGTACTATCTTTAGGTTTCTCAACCAGTCAACATAGTTCGGTCCAGTCAATTTATTGGCATCAGGTATACTACAGAGTGAGAGTGAAGAGGCCATTTAATCTACAGTAACAAAGAACATAACATAAGCAAACAACCAATGTTGACAAAACATAATTAAATTAGGACTTTAAATTAATTATGTCTCCCACTATTTTATCAAGCATCATAACCCTCTATATGATGATCGAGAAACCCTAATTGGTTTTCTTAGTGGGGTTGAGATCCTAATTCCTTATAAAAGACCTTGTGTGTACACAACAAATCTTTTATAAGTTCAAAGGTAGGAAAACTCTTTCCAATTGTATCTCATACAATTCTCAACAAAACCTGGCCTCTAAAATATTAATAGCCATGTGTGTGCATAACAAACTATAATGTTTTTAGTTAAGTAAGACACTTCATTCCTTTATAGTCATGATTGTAATAATAATACCCTTGTGTGTTCATAACAAAGTATTATATTAAATCATGCCATAAGCATCAAATGCACCAGGCCTAAATTGTGTTAGTTACCATAATAGGCCTTGTGTGTACACAACAAACCTAATACGGATCATAACATAATAATGACCTAGCATGAAGGAAGGCCTAATATAGTGAATATTACACTAAGCATATCAATCAAGAATTAAGTTAATCTTATTGGCCAGGTAAGTGGGAGAGTAGTGGGAGTCCCCCCGTTGCTTTCCTAGACACCAATAAAAATTGGCCAGGTCAGTCAACGGAACCAATTAAAAATCACGTCCTCTTTACCGATCATGAACCACTTTTCCTAGACACCAAATGATCAACTAATCATCTTGATTATTTTACTTTTGGTATATGACACTACAACTTAATATAATTTTAATAGAGGGCAAATCAAATAGAAGCACATTCTAATATTACCATTCATCAACCATGCATCATATATCATTTTATAATGTGCCAAGTGTGTCATCATACTAGGACAACCATCTACCACATAATGGATCCACCATTATGCTAGGGCAACCTTATTTCAATATGATGACTAGAAAGCTAAACATATCTCTATATCAGTTAAGGTTTAAGTGAAAACCCTAACTAGTGACATACATATATGCATAAACATATCAATCATATATAACTTTAAACTTTTGTAGAGTCCTACAAAATTGGGCAACTTCAAATTTTGTAGAGTCCTACCAAAATGTGCAACCTCAAGAGTCCTACAAAATTGGAACACTTTAAATTTTGTAGAGTCTTACCAAAATGGGCAACCTCAAGAGTCCTACAAAATTGGGCAACTTCAAATTTTGTATGATTTAGCCCCAATAAGGTGGCTCTGATACCACTGTAAGGGTTTTGGTGACCAGGGCGGAAGCGTGGATTTCAAAAATTTATTATAAAACCACTACCAAACCCTTAACCCAAGACCTCCTTACTAGGAATTAAAACATACAAACATGCATATATAATATAAACTAGAGTTTAGGCACCAACCTGAACCGCTAGTATCCAATTCGGTGAAGAAAACCCTGATTCAGCCTTCTTCTCCACCAGGCGCCTAAACGTTCGCCCTCCAATGGTGATCCACATGAAACTCAGACCAAGGAAGAACTCCTTCAAGTTGCTTGGAGAAGTGGAACTCTTTCGGCAGCCTTTGGTCTATTGACCACTGTAGGACACCCTGTCCCACTGTAGGGCACTAAAGACACTCTCCTAAACCACTCTTGGATTTAGGACAACCCTCCTCTAGGATCTCTTAGGTTTATGTCCTAAAATAAAGCCTTGTCCTAGTAGAAAAGACCTTGTCATAACAAGACAAGTCTTGTCCTAAAAAAAGGAGGGAGAGAGAGATACTCAGAATAGTACTTCGTTAGAATTCTTCATTATCAGACTTATTTCTATTGGAAATTGTGTCCCAAAGCCAATCTCCTGGGTTGTAGGCGGTTGAGCTAAGTATTGTACTCTTTCTTTGAATTAATAAAATATTATTTTTGGCAGCTCATCACATATTGTATTTCCCTGAAATGAACTCTTTCCATGTGATGAAGTCCTTAGGACTACACTTACTTCGATACAGAGAGGATGTATCGAGTGGTCCTTAAACCCTGTTCACAACCAAAGGATATATTATTCTGGATGGCAATATATCAAGTATAGGTTGTTGTAGTTCACATCGTTTGGTTGTCCTCTTGACCAAATGAGTGTGGTGACACTGATGTGATCTACAAGTGGGATATGTGATATCTCATTGAACGTGACTCCGTGCAGCCCCTTTCTGCCAAAGGGATACTCATGATTAGATATGGGTATAAGTGTCCCTCTGACCTGAGGTCATCACGGTAGCTTGCAAGCAACTCCCTGTGCTTTGGTACCGGGCTTCCCGGATTTTTAATCCGGTGATGGAAGGTTTCTGGGTACAGGCAAGTACTTGTGGAGCAGTGATGGACTAAGATAGAATTGACCTGTCCAAACAGTTTGGATTGAATATCTCGCAATATCTCAATTTAGCAAATCCTCGGTCGGGGTAGTCCTAGTGAAGAGTCACTGGGCTTGCAAGGTTGAGACACGTAGTCGACTGACTCAATCTGGGTTGGCAGCCCAATCTCAGTCATCCTGAATATTAGAGGTCAAAGGGATGAATTATACGGTAACCATATGCCAGAGGTTCGATAGTTTGCTCCCGCATCTTCGACCTATCCGGACACCGGGACCCATTGCTAGATGGTTTCCTGTGCTGGTACTAGAATTGTTCTAGTGCTACCATTTAGGTTCGAACCTATGAGGTCTCATGCCATACAGGATTACTCTCTGATCCGGATACTGATTATGATTGGGAATCATCTCAGTTTTATGGTCACAGTATTTTTGAGCACTCTTTTTCCCATCTTGCCCTTGTTTGTGTCAACCGAAAATTGTTCCGGGATGACCTGGACTATGCCAGGTTTTTTTTGAATTGGTTTTCAACTGATTTGGAGTTCGTTTCGGCCTCAAATTGGTTGTGAACCAATTGTAATCCCTTAAACCAATTCAATTGGATTGAACCGCCGCTGGTTTTAAATGGGATTGGACCATTTTTTGGTTGAACCGGTTTCTACGTTATTTTTCACTGATTGGAATTCCTTTCGTCCGTAGGCCTTTTTGACCGAAACACTAGAGGCCAAACGACGCCTCTTCTTCTCCCTCCACCGCTGCTTATTAACCTTGTTTAACGGCTGATTAATTTGGATAAATGGCAGCCAGTGCCATCTTGGTTTCCCAGCCTCTCAATATTCCTCTCTTTGCTACCTATATAAACCAAAGCCGTCCCCTATTTCATGTGGTTAAGTTTTCACCGAGCAATAGATTTTTGGGGTGGAAGTTCTTTTGCTGGGCATTGTCTTTCCCCCTGTTTGAGAGCTTGGTCCTATCTTCCATTGGGTGCTGGGATTTGGAGTGTGTGAGGAAGAGTTACAAGGCCCATTTCCTTGTCCATTAGAGTGCTCAAACCCAGGACTGCAGCAAGGCCTGGTTGCTGCCATCCACTGTGACTGTATCATCTTCCAGCGGCTAGCACCGTGCATGGAGAGGGATCGGAGAACCCCGGGCGTGTCTCCCCTCTAGAGGGAGTACCCTTCTACTCCTAGGAGCAAGCCTCGCGAGCCGGGATCACTGCTACAGCTCTAAACGCGACGAACAACCAGCTGTCCTGTTCTGCTGCATATTTTCTGGCAGCAAACATTGGTGATTTTCTATACCTTTTTTAGCTTGTTTTGGTTGCAGATATCGGTGGCAAATCGAAGTAGACTTCTCCACCTTGTCGCTGCTGAAATTTGGAAGCAAACGGAGGTCCGGAAGCCATTGTTCCGATGACATTTTGCAACCCATAAATAGAGCTTATTTTCAGCCCAAGGAAGAAGAAGGCTGGAATAGTTTTATTCCAGCTATTCTAGCCTATTCTAGCTTTATCCCAGAGTTATTCCAGCCAGAATAAGGTATGAAAAAATTATTTTTTAATCATGAATGAATAGAATTTTTTTATTCAAATATTTTACAAATATTTTATATCATTATACATGCCTTCATGCAACTAGAATAGATTAGTTTCTGGGCAGAGCAGATTTCCGCTGCGCGGATATTTAAAAATATTTTAAAATCCATTCTGCTCCCGCAGCTATTTGCATGCCTAGTGTAGGATCTTGTCAAACCACCTGCACCATTTTCTTTCAGTGGTATCTGAGTAGTTTGCATGTGTAATCTAATCTAGTATGCATGTTTATAGATTAAAATTTGTTTAATCTAATAAAAAATGTATCCTGATTTCTTTTTGGAACCTAGTTGAGACCTTCACCATGACCGTGTATCTTTGACACGATGCAGATCGTCTATGTTGGCCTCTTCAGAAGGATCCTTAAAGAATATTAAAATTAAAAAATTATTTTAATTTGGTGATACATGTTTTAGGCATGTTTTATATAAATATAAATTATTTGTAAAATATCTTGATGCATGATTTGTTATGTAAAATTGTTTTACATAGAGACTTAATTAAAAATTATTTTAATTAAGTGTTTGGCTTATTAAAAAAAATTTTAGGTTTATGAAATCTAATCAAATTTGCATAAGCCATTTTGGGTTAAATTGGGTTAGCTGACTAGTTGGGTCCATTAAAGGGTTAAACCTATGTCTAGTTGAACTAGATAACAAGAATATTAAACAAAAGTTGTTTAAGGCCCTTCTTTATAACTATCTAATAGTTAGATTAGTTGATCCGTTCATCTAAAATGGATCCAATTAGTAGCTCAGTGGACGCCCGAGTCTTTAGGCTAGTCTGATCGAGTCTGGTAAACCGACTGGTGTCGAGGTAGGTTTGGCATTGTGATCATGGTTGTATGAGGCTACCTCTTTCCTGGCCAACTTGGTTGGTGTCTAGGAAAGATGGTTAATGGCGGATACTCATCCATGATCTCACCTACCTGGCTAGTCGAGTCAACCAGAACTGATTGGAAAAGCTCAATGACTCGAGTTAACCCATGTCACCCAGGTTGATCGGTCTGACTGATCTATAGGTGCCCATGGATCAATTTGTTGATTTATTTCAACCCTCCTGGAATCTGATTGATTCAGTGGGAGGATGATCCATGTCCTTGTCTTTTTCTTCTGTCACAACTAAAAAAAAAAAAGAAAAAAAAAATCCTCTAAAATTATTAGGTCCTTAAAAAGACTAAGTCAAATGGTTGACAGTGTCTTAGCCTCCCATTAAGTTGGATAGAAATGTGTCCACTAGCTTGGTGTGCATCGGCAGTTCCATAGAACGGGTGTATATCCGGTGACTGGAATTTCTATCTGATCGATGATGGTTCAGTGCAACCTCCTTAACGGGACCAGGTGGGCCGGCCATAGTCGGGCTTGGTCTTTAGTTAGCTGAAAGCATTGGATTTGTCATTTTAATGGTTGGACCTAACTAGAGACCCGCAATAGGAGGCCCCTAGGCCAACTGGGGTGTTCTCTGGGGCAAAATGAAATAATGAAAATTGTTTAGGGAAACAATTGGTTTACGAACCTACCTTTAGGCTCGTATGGGTGAGCTGGCCATAGTCGGGCTCATGCGAGGCCTATTGGATTTCAGTACCCACTTGAAAAAGTGTTTTCACGGATTGGAGTTAGAGGCTACCAATCTGAAAAATTAGTGGGAGAAACCTTTAGACTAAAGTCCAAGTCTTTTGGTTAAATTATTAATTCAAACACTAATTTGGTCTTATTTTCTTTTCAGATGTCTTCCAATTTATCGCTCCGGTCACTTCTCGATAACGAGAAGTTAAAGGGTCACAACTTCGATAGTTGGTATCGAAGATTGAGAATCGTTCTGGAGCATGAACGGATCCTCTATGTGATAACGGATCCGGCACCTGAAATCCCTCCCGCAAATGCACGGAGTGCGGTCAGAGACGCTTATCTGAAGTGGGTCTCTGATCGGACTTCTGTCCGATGCATTATGTAAGCGGCGATGAACGACGAGTTCAGTTGCAAATTCGTGGAGGCCCAACCTGATGAAATCCTTCAAAAGTTGAAGGAATCCTTCTACACCCCGGATGATGTAGAACGGTACAAAGTATCTTGTGCCATCTACAATTCCAAGATACCGAATAGCAGTTCAATCACTGATCATGTATTGTACATGATCGAGCTGATTGAAAAGTTGGCCAAACTCGGATGCCCCTTGTACGAGCAGCTCAGCAAGGATGCGATCCTGAATTCTCTGCCCTCCTCCTATCTTGATTTTCTCGATCATTATAGAATGAACAAGCCTGCAGTCAACTACCATGGTCTTTTGGGGTTGCTGCAGACTTTCGAGAAAGACCACCAACTGAATAAGGGGGTGGTGAATTTAGTGGGAGGTAGTAGAGGTCGTCGTCCCTTTAAGAAAGGGAAGAAGAAAATTAATAAAAAGGGAAAGAAGGTGCAGAATGCTCCTGGCCCTAGTCAGACCAAGAAGTATAAGGCTGATCAATCTTCTGTAGAATGTTTCTACTGCAAGAAGAATGGACACTGGAAGAGGAACTGTCCTCTTTATATTATGTCCCTTGATCCGAACAGGCCGAGGAAGCAGAAGTCTGCTGAACAAGGTATTTATATGATAAAACCTTGTAATTACTCTATTGTTGATATTGCTAACTGGGTATTGGATACTGGTAGTCCAATTCATGTTTGTAATTCGTTACAGGGACTTCAAGTTAGCAGAAGATTTGAAGATGGAGAATAGTTTCTGAGCGTCGAGAATGGAAATCGTGTTCCAGTACTGGCGGTCGGAGTTCTGCGTCTTGTCTTTGAGTCTTGTACTGTCTAACTAGTCGACTGTCACTATTGTCCTAGTTTCATTATGAGCATAATCTCTGTAGGCCTTTTGGCCAATTGTGGTTTTGAACTATCAATAAAAGAAGATTTTTGCAAAGTTATTTTGAAAAACTCTGATATAATGAAAGCTAGATTAAATAATGGCATATATGTACTATCAAGGCCTGTTAGTGTAATGTACACTTCTAGCAAACGCCCAAGGTTAGATAATGTCAACGATTTGTATCTTTGGCACTGTAGGCTAGGTCATATTAACCAAAATAGGATAAATAAGATGCGAGGAGATGGACTCCTTGAGGTCAGTGATTCTGAATCACTGCCCACTTATGAATCCTGTTTACTTGGTAAAATGACCAAGTCACCTTTTACTGTAAAAGGTGAACGAGCTACAGAACTTCTAAGTCTAATACATACTGATGTATATGGACCGATGATAGTTAGTGCCAGAGGAGGATACAAATATTTCATTACTTTTACAGACGACTTTTCAAGGTTCGGTTATGTCTTCTTAATGAGACATAAGTCTGAGTCATTCAAAATGTTCAAATGATACCGTAATGAAGTAGAAAAGCAAATTGGAAAAAGTATTAAAATCCTTCAATCTGATCGAGGTGGTGAATACTTATCTGGTGAATTTTTGACATATCTTGAGGAGAATGGAATTCTCTCTCAGTGGACTCCTCCAGGAACACCACAGTTGAATGGTGTGTCCGAAAAGAGGAATCGAACCTTGTTGGACATGGTTCGATCCATGATGGGCTTTGCAACTCTACCGCTATCCTTTTGGGGATATGCACTTCAGACAGCCTGTTACTTGTTAAATAATGTTCCAAGTAAGTCTGTTGTCTCCACTCCGTATAAGATGTGGAATGGACGAAAACCCTCAATCTCACACCTTCGGGTCTGGGGTTGTCCGGCTTACGTAAAGCGTTTAGACTCAGACAAACTTGGTCTAAGATCTGATCGGTGTTTATTCATTGGTTATCCTAAGGAAACCAAAGGGTATTTCTTCTACTTGGAGAATGAACAAAAGGTGTTCGTTGCTCTTAGAGCTATATTTTTGGAAAAGGAGTTCCTTGGAGAAGAAACTATAGCCTTTAAGATTGAACTTGATGAAGTTCAGCCAATAGAAGAACCTGCACACTCTAAGGACATCGTAGAACCGGCTGTGATTGAATCACACCCAGAACCCATTAGGAGATCTGGTAGAATACCGCGTCAGCCGGATAGATACTACGGTTTCTTGGTCCGGGACGGCGATCCCATTGAGCTCGATGAGAACAATGAGGATCCGATCACCTATATGGATGCACTTCAGAGATCAGACTCTAAGGCATGGCTTGGAGCCATGCGATCCGAAATGGAGTCCATGGAAATCAACAATGTTTGGACATTGGTTGATCCGCCTGAAGGAATAAAACCCATCGGGTGTAAATGGGTCTTCAAGAGGAAAAGGGGGGCAGATGGGAAGGTAGAGACCTATAAAGCCCGTCTGGTTACCAAGGGGTATCGTCAGCTATATGGTATCGATTATGACGAGACTTTCTCCCCTATGGCAATGCTCAATCCATTCGGATCATGCTTGCTTTGGCAGCATATTTTGATTACGAGATCAGGCAGATGGATGTCCGAACCGCTTTCCTAAATGGGGAGCTGGAAGAGGAGGTGTATATGATACAGCCTGAAGGGTTCACATCCACAGATGAATCAAAAGAATGCAAGTTGCAGAGGTCCATCTATGGACTCAAGCAAGCATCTCGAAGTTGGAACTTACGGTTTGATAGGTGTATCAAATCGTATGGCTTCGTTAGGAACGGAGAAGAACCGTGCATCTATAAATGGGTTAATGGTTCTGTGATTGTATTCCTAGTACTGTATGTTGACGACATTCTCTTAATCGGAAATGATGTCGCAGCATTACAAGGAATAAAGATCTGGTTATCATCTTAGTTCTCCATGAAAGACTTGGGTGAAGCTTCTTACATACTAGGTATGAAGATCTATAGAGATAGATCTAAGAAGCTTTTGGGATTGTCCCACTCTACGTACATTAACACCGTGCTGAAATGGTTCAGCATGGAAAATTCCAAGAAAGGCTATCTCCCGATAGGTTCTAGAATTACTCTTTCCAAGAAGGATTATGCGACAACTCCTGAGGAAAGAGAGCACATGAGTAGAGTACCTTATGCTTCTGCAGTAGGCTCTATCATATATGCTATGACTTGTACTAGACCAGACGTGGCATACTCACTAGGAGTAGTGAGTAGATACCAGTCTGACCTAGGTGAGGCGCATTGGAAGGTGGTTAAGTCCATCCTTAAGTATTTGAGAAATACTAAAGATCAATGGCTGATTTATGGAGAACCTGACTTGAAACTTGTAGGGTACTCTGACTCCAGTTTCCAGTCAGATAGAGATGATAGCAAGAGTGTGTCAGGGTTTGTATTTACCCTGAATGGAGGAGCGATCTGCTGGAAAAGTTCCAAGCAGGCAACTATTGCAGACTCGGTATGCGAAGCAGAATACATTGCAGCATCAGATGCAGCAAAGGAAGCTGTGTGGTTGCGGAAGTTCCTTGGAGAGCTAGGGGTGGCACCTTCCCTAGATGGTCCTGTTATGGTGTATTGTGACAGCACTGGAGCCATTGCTCAAGATAAGGAGCCTAAAGCTCATCACTGCACCAAGCACATACTGCGGCGCTACCACCTCGTACGAGAGATCGTAGAACGAGGCGACATCAATCTTCTAAAAATCGATGGAAAAGAAAATCTGGCCGACCCCTTCACTAAAGCCCTCGGAATAAAAGAGTTCGACTATTGTAAATGGGAAATGGGTATTAGATACTCTTCTGATTGGCTTTAGTACAAGTGAGAGTTATTGGGAATTGTGTCCCAAAGCCAATCGCCTGGGTTGTAGGCGGTTGAGCTAAGTATTGTACTCTTTCTTTGAATTAATAAAATATTATTTTTGGCAGCTCATCACATATTGTATTTCCCTGAAATAAACTCTTTCCATGGGATGAAGTCCTTAGGACTACACTTACTTCGATACAGAGAGGATGTATCGAGTGGTCCTTAAACCCTGTTCACAACCAAAGGATATATATTGTTCTGGATGGCAATATATCAAGTATAGGTTGTTGTAGTTCACATCGTTTGGTTGTCCTCTTGACCAAATGAGTGTGGTGACACTGATGTGATCTACAAGTGGGATATGTGATATCTCATTGAACGTGACTCCGTGCAGCCCCTTTCTGCCAAAGGGATACTCATGATTAGATATGGGTATAAGTGTCCCTCTGACCTGAGGTCATCACGGTAGCTTGCAAGCAACTCCCTGTGCTTTGGTACCGGACTTCCCGGATTTTTAATCCGGTGATGGAAGGTTTCTGGGTACAGGCAAGTACTTATGGAGCAGTGATGGACCAAGATGGAATTGACCTGTCCAAACAGTTTGGATTGAATATCTCGCAATATCTCAATTTAGCAAATCCTCGGTCGGGGTAGTCCTAGTGAAGAGTCACTGGGCTTGCAAGGTTGAGACACGTAGTCGACTGACTCAATCTGGGTTGGCAGCCCAATCTCAGTCGTCCTGAACATTAGAGGTCAAAGGGATGAATTATACGGTAACCATATGCCAGAGGTTCGATAGTTTGCTCCCGCATCTTCGACCTATCCGGATGCCGGGACCCATTGCTAGATGGTTTCCTGTGCTGGTACTAGAATTGTTCTAATGCTACCGTTTAGGTTCGAACCTATGAGGTCTCATGCCACAGAGGATTACTCTCTGATCCGGATACCGATTACGATTGGAAATCGTCTCGATTTTATGGTCACAGTATTTTTGAGCACTCTTTTCCTCGTCTTGCCCTTGTCTGTGTTAACCAGAAATTGTTCTGGGCCGACCTGAACTGTGCCAGGTTTTTTCTGAATCAGTTTTGAACTGATTCGGAGTTCGTTTCGGCCTCCAATTGGTTGTGAACCAATTGTAATCCCTTAAACCAATTCAATTGGATTTGAACCGGTTCAATTGGATTGAACCGCCGCTGGTTTTAAATGGGGTTGGACCGTTTTTTGGTTGAACCGGTTTCCACGTTGTTTTTCACTGATTGGAATTCCTTTCGTCCGTAGGCCTTTTTGACCGAAACGCTGGAGGCCAAACGACGCCTCTTCTTCTCCCTCCACCGCTGCTTATTAACCTTGTTTAATGGCTGATTAATTTGGATAAATGGCAGCCGGTGCCTTCTTGGTTTCCTAGCCTCTCAATATTCCTCTCTCTGCTACCTATATAAACCAAAGCCATGCCCTATTTCATGTGGTTAAGTTTTCACCGAGCAACAGATTTTTGGGGTGGAAGTTCTTTTGCTGGGCATTGTCTTTCCTCCTATTTGAGAGCTTGGTCCTATCTTCCATTGGGTGCTGGGATTTGGAGTGTGTGAGGAAGAGTTACAAGGCCCATTTCCTTATCCATTAGAGTGCTCAAACCTAGAGCAAGGCCTGGTTGCTGCCATCCACTGTGACTGTATCATCTTCCAGTGGCTAGCACCGTGCGTGGAGAGGGATCGGAGAACCCCGGCCGTGTCTCCCCTCTAGAGGGAGTACCCTTTTACTCCTAGGAGCAAGCCTCGCGAGCCGGGATCGCTGCTACAGCTCTAAACGCGATGAACAACCAGCTATCCTGTTCTGTTGCTGATTTTCTGGCAGCAGACTTTGGCGATTTTCTATACCTTTTTTAGCTTGTTTTGGTTGCAAATATCGGTGGCAAATCGAAGTAGACTTCTCCACCTTATCGCTGCTGAAATTTGGAAGCAAACGGAGGTCCGTAAGCTATTGTTCCGATGACATTTTGCAACCTATAAATAGAGCTTGTTTTCAGCCCAAGGAAGAAGAAGGCTGGAATAGTTTTATTCCAGCTATTCCAGCCTATTCCAGCTTTATCCTAGAGTTATTCCAGCCGGAATAAGGTATGAAAAAATTGTTTTTTTAATCATGCATGAATAGAATTTTTTATTCAAATATTTTACAAATATTTTATATCATTATACATGCCTTCATGCAACTAGAATAGATTAGTTTCTGGGCAGAGCAGATTTTCGCTGCGCCGATTTTTAAAAATATTTTAAAATCCATTCTGCTCCCGCAGCTGTTTGCATGCCTAGTGTAGGATCTTATCAAACCAACTGCACCATTTTCTTTCAATTTCAACGCCCCCTATTTATAAATACAAGAAGGACGTGTGATATGTCCTCCCATCAACTTATCAGATATGATTTTTCAAGACCGAAGAGAAGTTATCTGGCTTGAAAAATCATATTTAATAAGCCCATTCATGAACCGAAGGCCTTATTCACATCCCTTCTTTTATTTGGACGAATTCTCACTTGCCACATGTCAATTATCGGTCCCAAGGAAGCCAAGAGGAGCCTCTTTAATCTCCAAACATCAAAAATTATGAAGAGTCTTGATAGCAGAAGGACTCTCCATCAAAATCGCGCGCGACATGAAGAGTTGCGACTCTTCATGCACCGCGCGCGCCATCCTTCTTCCTCACAAATTTTAAAGAATGTTGACAATTCAAAATATAGGCAATATGGGTGTCATTGGAAAGAGCATAAAATTTCCTTTCTAACCATATAAATTATATTCAAATCAGAGATCTATAGCTTATTCTGTGCTCTTTTGAAGTTAAGGCATCATTTAGGTACCAAGAGTCCCATGCCATTGGGACTCTTCATGTATGGCGCCTAAAATGTCCTTAAATCCAAATTAAAATCAGATTTAGCTCTGATTAGGCTAACCCCACTTAGGACTCAACCTAATTTAGATTTCCCATAATTAGGTTAGCCCAATTAGCAAGCAACTGGACCCAATCCAATTAGGTTAGGAATTTGGTTAGCCTACATATGCTAGTATGTAATCCGGCTAACCAATTAGGATCCTATGATCCTAATTAGATCATGAATGACTTCCTTGGCCAAGTCTCTATTGTGTGTGACCCATTGGGTTCCACATCGAGCCAGTAGTTGGTTTAGGTTTGAGCCAATTCGATCCGATCGAACCCGATTGACCTAATTAGGTCAAATTGGCTCACCTAATTGTCCAATTCGAATCACACATCGAATTGACTCATGAAACCAAATCAATTAGTTCATGAAGACCTACAAGACAAGATTGACGTCTAGCAACATGTCATGCCTACCCGGAAGATGAGGAATTTTGGTGGATTTATCAAAATACCCTTCAGTGGTGAGTTACCGGATAATTCAGTCCTTCAATCTACTTGCACCCTGAATATGACTATGGATATGGATACTTGTCAAATCCAATTTCATATTTATTCCTTGCTCAATCTAATAATGATGATTCATTAATAAACCATTAGAAACTATTTCTAATGTTCATACTTTGATCAAAGATTTCCCGAATCTTCATTTGATTGAAATCATCTAGATGTGCTTCCCTCTTACTAGGGTTGATCGATTCCTTTTTGACCTACTCACAACCTCCATATGCAATCCACCATACCCAGTATCACCCCATGCATGACTCAGTATCATGATTGAGTGTGAACCAAAGTATGGATTCATGCATACAAGGTACCATGGTAGTCTCAGGTCAAAGGACCATATGCACTACTCCCACTATGAGAATTATCTATTGACAAACAGATAAGGTTCCATTAGATGTTCTCAAGCTGGATCCATTCAGTGAACTCATTCTCTAATGAGCACCCACATCCTAGTATTAGTGTCAAACTCAAGTGACTGTGAGATCAGTCACCCTCTTCACCAAGCATACATAGGATGTGCTGGTCTTACCGGAAACATTGATCCCCTACTCAATATCCCATCGACCAGGAATATTCTAGATTAGGGTTTTAAGGCTTTAGGTCTCATTGGTATGATCTCATCATAACCCTAGAACCATAGCCCTAATCTATGGGGTTCATCATATCTTAATAAAATTAATAAGACACAGCGTATGATAAAAATAAAAAGTCTTTATTAATTGATAATGTCAATACACTGGTTTGGGATACAAAAGAAAATTCCATCGAAATACAACATTTTGATTGGCCTTTAGGGCATAATCCTTTCATGACCAAGGCAAGAGAGAGGAGAAAAATTTGAGGGATTTTTCTACCTAAACCTACCATGTATTCTAGCTAGGATTTGGGTGGGATTCAAATTCCTAGGTAATGACTATTGTAACCTTACTTGGGGGCCAAGTCTAAGAGTCTATTTAAGAGACTCTACTCTCTTATATCAAGGCACTTTTTTCATGAATAATATTGAGTTTATAACCACTACTATGTGCTTTGCTGTGTGCTAAGGGGACTCTATGTGAGCCCCTTCTTCTTCCCTGTTCCCTGCGCCCTGCTTCCAGCCATCAACGAACACTAGAAGACTTCTCCAACCATGGCTGCCAACTCCATACCTCTTCCTTTCCTTGCTATTTTTCCACTTATATCTTCATCCTTGCTTCAATTTCTAACCCCTGAAAGGTTGTTTGCAGATCCCTTGACTCCTACGAATCCATCGACTCCAGCCGGGCAGCAATCGGATCATCGAGTTGAAAGCCGGGAATCCGCGGGTCTCCGGCTTGATTTTCCAAGCCGCATCTGGGAGCGAGAGCGACCCCTTCATCTATGATCTTCATCCAGTGCATCAACCATTGTCAAGTACGCCCCCTCTTCCTACTAGTAGCCCTATTGAAGATGAACTATCCCAACCAAGACTTCTCAGCCTCGGCGATCCACTTTTTCTATTACTTTTTGGTTCTACTTTGTATGCTTTAGTTTCTTGCTTGCACAAAATTCCCTACTCAGATTCTTGATCAATTCATTGGGAATTAAACACACAACTTAAATAAAAAAGAATTACAAAAATAGTTTGCATGCAATTTTAGTTCTGCATCAATTGGTATCAGAGCCTGTTTGGGCTTAGTTCTCTTTGCATATTCGGATCGGGTGCTTCACCATGGCCATCCGATCATAGGAGAATAGTAGGGCTGCAAGACCCTTCCTTCCCAATCTATGGGATCTCCTATGGTGGTAGGGGTGCCGCTGTGAATTGACCCCTAAAGAAGAACATAATGAGTTCCATTAGGATTTTTGCATTTTCGCCCTTCTTAGTACATCCCCTATTGTTTTAATTGTTTCTGCCTGTATAGAACTCAAAAAAATCTAAAATTTAATTTTCTAAATTCCTTATAATTTATATTATTTTTTTAGAATTGTCTCGAGAATTATTTTGGTATATGGATTTTCTCCCAACTGAAATACTGTCTAAGAATAGTTCTGCTCTATTTTGGTAGCAAAGCTAATTTCGAAAAGTTTAGGGTTTTTTTAGTATAATTTTTGCATATCTTTAATTTTTGCATGTTTCCTGCATATTAGGTATAAATCTGCAAGTTATCTTTCTATTTAATAAAATTCCAAAACAAAAAAAAATACATATACTCAAAAATAGCTAAACCCTAATTTGCATTTTCATCTTCCTGCCATCATTGTATAAAATACTTTAAGGGCACTTTCTATATGTCAGATAAGGGGAGGAGTTGATAACCTCTCCTTAGCCCAAAACTACCTACCTTGAATTCAGTCCCAAGCCTAATTTAAAATTAACTAGACTTAATTTGCCCTAGTTGGCTAGGGACACCCATCGGTCAGGTTTAGTCATTGTGGGATGACTAGTGCACCCAATTCATCTCCTATTACTGGATTCTGGTGTCTAGGCTAGAGGTACAGTATCAAACGACCTAAGTGGATCGGTGGTTCCTTAATTGGGACCCTACAGAGTAGGGGGCCTCCCACCATCCCACCTCTTACCTGGTCAGTTGAAGGACTAGGATTTGAGTTGTGTGTAAGTTGAGTCAATCCATTCTGATTGGGC
Source organism: Areca catechu (assembly GCA_021397845.1). Lineage (NCBI taxonomy): Eukaryota > Viridiplantae > Streptophyta > Magnoliopsida > Arecales > Arecaceae > Areca > Areca catechu. Next base: position 77,261,618 of record CM038044.1, on the reverse strand, counting down.
TCTAGGTCTAGGCAGCTGTAGTTGAGTCAGTGTTGAGTCTTGCATGAGCACTAGATTAGGAGCATCATTTCACCCACCATCTCCACCTTTGGCTAAAACCATGGACAATCTTGAAGCCCAGATTAAAGCCCTTACTGAACAGCTAGCCCAATCCTTAGCCAGGTGAATACCCAGATAACTCAATCCAATACCTGAATCCACAATAGACTTGACAACTTAGCCAACAGGTTTGATCAGGAAGAGGACCGTATAGGGACCTTAGAGAGAACCCATGGGTCACAATCTGAATCAGATCCTGAGTCACCTCCACATCCTAGGAGAACCCCTCGCCATGATCCTTACTTTGAGGCTGAACCTAGGAGAGCCCATCGCATGACCTAGTCCCAGAGGTTCATCCAAGGAGACCCAACCAAGACTTCATAGACCAGGAGGATAGAGCTTAAAAGAACATAAGGTTAGAAGCCCCCACTTTTAATGGTTGTCATGATCCTAAGGTTTATATAGATCGAGAGGGAGAGGTTGACCAGTATTTTGAGTGGTACGATATGTCTGAGTAGCGTAAGTTTAGGTTTGCCAAGCTTAAGTTGGTCCGCGAGGCTAGGTTATATTGGGCTAGTGTTGTGAGAACACTTAGACTAGGAGGTCATGAACCCATAGTCACCTGGAGGGCCATGAAGCCTAAGCTTAGAGGGAAATACATTCCTACCTCATATCGTTATGGTTTATTGGATCAGTGGCAGCGATTAAATCAGGGTAGCAAGAGTGTAGATAAGTACATCATGAAATTTGATGAGTATTCCATGCGATGTGACTTAAATGAGGTCCAGGATGTTGTCCTATCTAGGTTTAGGGCTGGTCTGAGAGATGATATTAAGAGGGAGCTCTATATGAGAGAGGTTAGGGACCAGGACCATGCCTACCAGATTGCTAGGGATTATGAGCATTTTAGAGAGGGCCCGTCTACCATAAACCCGAGCCCACTAGATATCCTAGTCAGTACCCAGGAGCTAGCTAGTCCCACCAGAGTCGACCAAGCCCTAGCCAACCTAGCCCGAGTTGACCCAATCTGAGTCGACCCTAGCCTAGTACTCTGATCTATAGAGATGATAAAGATAAATCTATTGAGGTCCATAGGAGTCCCAATCCCCAGAAGACCTGTTTTAAATATTGAAAACCAAGCCACTTTGCTAGCCAGTGCCTAGTTAGTGCCCTACACTTAGGTGAGCTAGAGGAAGAAGAGCTTGAACCCATAGCTGAACCTGAGGGAGAAATCTATGAGGCTTATGACCAGTTGTTGGATGAGTATGAAGGTAAGGAGGAGGAACCTGAGTCTAAGAATGGTGCGGAGGCAAGGGGGTTAGGGCTAGGGATGCTAGATGCTAGTAAGGATGCTTACAATGCAAAGGAATTCTTTTTTAAGGGTTGATGATTTTTTTTTTTTTAATGTTTCTTGTTGTTCTTCTTCATTGTTTTAGGGTTTCGATTCTCGATCTCAAGCAAAGATAAGAAATACGAAGAACAGTAATGGAAGCTTATGCTAGCAATTCAAAGCCCTAAAAGTAAGAACGAGAACAGGACCCCAGGATTAAGAAACCCCGGTAGGACTAGCTCGACCTACAATATCTACTTAGGAGATAAAGAGAAGGAAAACCTCAAACTTCTGAAGTGCCCAGTGCAGAGGTCGCTCAACTCGACGGATGCGGCCTGGATGCTCGAGCAGTCGAACCCGTGGGAGCACTAGCTTTGGGTCGGGAGGTCGCGATGGAAAAACTGACTGTCTCCAATGCCCGAGATGCCAGGGAGGACCTGTAGACAAATAAAAGAAAGGTCAGCGGAATGTGGAGATGCACGGAAAGGAATTGAACTAGAGTTGGGAAGGGGCTTCGAGCCCGGTGTCCGGCTGGATTCTGAAGTCGAAGTTGGAGATAACTTGGGGCCTCGCACCCCGCGACGTCTTGGAGGATGAAGGAATGTGGCCTCACACCACGCGACGTCCTGGAGGATGAAGGATTCGCGACGTCCTGGGGAGACGGATAGGTGGCCTCACACCACTCGACGTCCCTGGGGACGAAGGCAATTCCACTCAAACCTAGCCTAAGAGATAATGGTTGGAGGGTAGAAGAAACTTAAACTTTTTATTAATCACTCAATCATTCATTCATTAGTTCTACAAGGGAGGGATTGGGTCCTTTAAATAGGCACCCAAGGCCCATTTGAAATTCAAATTACAAGATTCAAGGTGGCACCCAAAAGTTTCCAACATCCCGTCTCTTTGGCCGACCAAATAATTTTGGAGTTGGGCGTGGCATGAGAAAAGGCTTGGAGAGGGGGATTGGTCCATTAACTTCCTTCCTTAGCATGCTTACTTTGGAAGAAGGAGTGGGGCATGGCTTCCTTGGAGGGATGTGTTCCCTTGGATTCTTCAACGCCATCTTATTGGATTGATTCAAGGCCGACCAAGGGAGAGCTCCATGGGCGTTGCATGGTTGAGGGCTTGAAGGGGGGAGTGTGTTCTTTGACCTTCCTTCCTTGTAAGAACATTTTGGGAAGAAAGCTTGGAAGGGGGCTTGCTTTGAGGCTTGGTTTCTTCAAGGATCTCCAACGCCCTCTTTTGATGGAACAAGGCGTGATGTGGGGGAGGGAAGAGGGGGATGGTGTCTCTTCATTCCAATGTTGCCTAAGGCATGAGGAAAGCATGAGGATGCCACTTTGTTTCCCTTCTTGGATGCCCAAGTGGCAGCTGATGTGGCGCCACATAGGTAGCTGAGATGGCACCTGAGTTGGCATTATCCCAAGTGGAAGGGGTGGGTTGGCCCACCAGAACTTGATTTGGTGAAGAAAACCAGAGTGACTTCAATTGGGCTTGGGCCCAGTCCAAACCCAGACTCGAACAAATACAAGACTCATGACCTACCTTGACCCAAATTGGTCAAGGTACAGGACTAAACAAATTTGACTAGAAATTATGACAATGCTTTGGGCTCAAGGCCTTATTACAGGACTAATAGAAGGGGAACCCTAATCTGAGATCCACAGAGGGTTGAGGAGCCTCTGCCGGATCCTGGTGCCCACACCAGAGAACCTATTAGGAGTGGTTAGGTGCATCTTGACCCAAACCCAAGTTAAGGAAGATTGGCATAGGACTAACATCCTACAAACCTTTGTTATGGTAGGAGGTAAGGTGCTTAAGATCATCATAGACAGTGGGAGTTGTGTCAATGCCATCTCTGCTAGTACAGTCAAATCTTTAGGGCTGATCACAGTTCCCCATCCTAGTCCTTACAAGATTTCTTGGGTAGATTCCACCTCCATCTAGATCAAGTCTGGGTGCCAAATCTTAGTTAAACTGCAAACCTATGAGGAAAAAATTTGGTGTGATGTCATTCCCATGGAAGTAAGTAGTATCATTTTAGGTCGACCTTAGCTTTTTGATCATGATGCAACCTTATTTGGTCGAACCAATGTGAGAATAAGTTTGTTATCCACCCAACTCCACCTAGAGACCCAGTCAAGAGAGGTTCTAGTAGCCTTAAGGACAAAAAACCAGGAGTTAATCTGATTAAGGCTAAGGAGTTAGAGAGAGATTGCTGAGGGTAACCCTATTTGGATCTTGACCACCAAAGAAATCCATGAGCCGACCCAAAAGGAACACCCTTCAAAAATTGTTGAGGCTCTTAAAGAATTTGAGGATGTCTTCCCTGATGATTTACCTGATCATTTGCCAGGTTTGAAAAGGCATGTTTCTCAGATTGTAGCTAGGTGTAGAACTTGTGCTGTTGCAAAATAGTAAAACCAAAACATTGGTCTCACACACCTTTACCAGTGCCTGATCGCCCTTGGCAGGATCTTAGTATGGACTTTGTGTTAGGATTACCTAAGACCCAGAAGAGACACAATTCTATCTTTGTAGTGGTCGATAGGTTCTCTAAGATGGCTCACTTAATCCCATGTTCCCAAACCTTTGATGCATCTAGAGTAGCCATGTTTTTCTTAGACAATGTGGTTAGACTCCATGGCCTACCCAAGACTATCATATTAGATAGGGATGTTAGGTTCACTAGTTATTTCTAGAAAACCCTCTGGCACCTGTTAGGGACTAAGCTTAAGTTTTCTACAGCCTACCATCCCCAAACAGATAGCAAATCAAAGTGGTGAATCGTAGTCTAGGAAACCTCCTTAGATGCCTGGTAGGTGAACACATTAGAACTTGGAATCTATTGTTGCCTAGAGCAGAGTTCACCTATAATAGCTCAGTGAATAGGACAACGGGCAAGAGTCCTTTTGAGATAGTCCATGGATATAAGCCTAATTGTCCCATTGATATGATTCCTTTACCTGTTCATGCATAAGTCTCAGAGTCTGCGAAATCATTCGCATAGCATATTAGGGACTTGCATAAGGACATTGGTCAAAAAATAAACCTAAGTAATGAAACATATAAGAAACTGGCTAATTCCCGAAGAAGGGCTAAGGAATTTGATGTAGGGGATTCTTTCATGATTAGGCTTAAGCCTGAGCGATTCCCATTCGAGACCGTCAAGAAGCTTCATGCTCATGGAGCCGGACCTTTTAAAGTGATAGAGAAGGTTGGACCAAATGCCTATGTGTTAGATTTGCCTTCGGATTTGGGCATTAGTTCTACCTTCAATATCGCAGACCCGGTTGAGTGCAGGGAACCAGCAGCGATACCCAGTGAGGCCTTTGGACCTATTCCTTCCATTGAGAGTGATCCTAGCCTAGAGTGTCCACCAATAAATTGGGCTAAAAAAGGAGAACGGATCGAGCATATCCTGGACGATCAAGCCATAATGATCCGGGGTCGTGGCTATCAACGCTACCTAGTCCGATGGCAAGGCCAGCCAGAGTCGAACGATTCATGGATTTCTCAAGAGGACTTGTAGTGCCTCAACCCAGACCTTCTTGAGAGATATGTGAGCCAGCCCGATCTTCACTCGACAGAGTCGAGTTCCTCCCATCCTGGGAGAATTGGTGCGGACACCAGAAGCACCAAAATAAGATAGAGGCTTCTCAACCCTCTATGGATCATTTAGTGGTGTTTGAGTCCATTTGTAATAAGGGCTTAGCCCATTTGAGTTGTCTTTTATTATTTGAGTCCTGTACTAGTCAGCTCATGTTGAGCTAGTCTTCTTCCTAAGTCCTGTACATGTCAGTCCAAGTACAAGTAAAGACCGAGCCAGTACAAGATCAACCCAGCTTGAAATTATGAAGACCATGGAAGGCCCAGTAGAAGAAATCAGAAACCCTGGAGTTACATCGGAAGCCCGGGGACTGGATCGCAGCCTGAAGCAGATTTGGCCAGCTAAGGCCTAAGAGAGGAGCTAGGGTGCCATATGCTTATGGTTACCTTCCCTTTGGTCGGCCACTTAGAGTCACTCCTCTTGGCCAACCAAGGAAAGAGAGAGGAGAGAAATTTGATAGATTTTTCTACCTAAATATACCATGTATTCTAGCTAGGGTTTGGGTGGGATTCAAATTCCTAGGTAATGACTATTGTAGCCTTACTTGGGGGCCAAGTCTAAGAGTCTATTTAAGAGACTCTACTCTCTTATATCAAGGCACTTTTTTCATAAATAATATTGAGTTTACAACTACTGTCATGTGCTTTGCTATGTGTGCTAAGGGGACTCTATGTGATCCCCTTTTTCTTCCCTGTTCCCTGCACCCTGCTTCCAGCCATCTACGAACCCTAGAAGACTTCTCCAACCTTGGCCACCAACTCCATAACTCTTCCTTTCCTTGCTATTTTCCCAATTATATCTTCATCCTTGCTTCGATTTCTAACCCTTGAAAGGTTGTTTGCAAGTCCCTCGACTCCTATGAATCCAACGACTCCAGCCGGGCAGCAATCAGATCACCAAGTTGAAAGCCGAGAATCCACGAGTCTTCGACTTGGTTTTCCAGGCCACATCCAAGAGCGAGAGTGACCCCTTTGTCTGTGATCTTCATCAGGCGCATCAACCGTTGTCTGGTACATCCCCTCTGCCTGTCAGTAGCCCTATTGCAAATGAACTAGCCCAACCGAGACTTCTCAACCTTGGCGATCCATTTTTTCTATTACTTTTTAGTTCTACTTTGCATGCTTTAGTTTCTTACTTGCACAAAATTCTCTACTCAAATTCTTGATCAATTCTTCGAGAATTAAACACACAACTTAAATAAAAAAAATTACAAAAATAGTTTGCATGCAATATTAGTTCCGCATCACTGAGATTGCCTTCTGAGTGATCAAGTGCATTGTGGCCCTTAAGGAGATAACTAGAAAGATAGGAAGTGATTGAGGGCATGGCCACAGGACCCTCCTCCAGGAAAAGCTGGTGTGATGAAGAGCACGCTCGGTAGCATCAATGAGGGGGACGAGGTGTAGGTAGAGCAAGGTGGCAGCATTTAGCAAAGAAGCCTACCATCGAAAGGAGGAAGTTCAGTGAGCGAGGGACGACTAGAAAACTGGGAAACTACCCCCAATTCATACTTGAGCTACTGTCACCATCCACAACCTCTGGTGAGAGCTCCTGATTTGCTCCTCCATTGAAGCAAAGTAGCCTCCTAAGGAAGGCTTGGATGAAGTGACATGAAGCTTGAGCCCTTCGGCTCATGTTAAGTCCACCAGCCCATTATAGCTATAGTGATGTAGATTGATAGCTAGCCATTAAGTCCACCAACTGACTGCAATAGTGGTGGTCATGTAACAGTGCTAGATGCTTGCAAAGTCATTCCTTGGGGGAGAGCCCCTCCTTTGAAAAAAGTAGTCTTGTAAACCTTACACTCCCACCAAGGGTTGATTGCGATGATCCCTTGAAGGTTTTCAGCAGCACGATGGTAGGAGAGAGTTGTGGAGGCCCAAAGCCCCTGGTTATCCTTTTATAATGATCTTAGTGGGATGTCAACCACTCACACAACCAGCCAAGATCTGGTAAATGTTGTCCTCTCAAAAAATGGGTATTATCGGAAGGAACGACTGGGGTAGCAGCAGGTTCCCCAGTCTTCATCTCTCATGAATTGCATCTAGAAGACCCATCCCAATTAAAATGTAACCGGTCAAATCTCCTTAAAAATCAACTACTATGCCAAGTTATGCTCCTTGGTAAAGGGGGATTCCTAGAGAATGAAGAAAACAAGGCACTACTCAGGTGGTCAATGTCCACTGGCTCCAAGTGACCAAGTAGTGCTTGATCAGAGCCCTCAGGCGATCAACATTCACTGGCTCCAAGTAACTGAGTAGCGCTAGATCAAATTCTTTAAGTGATCAATGTCTACTAGCTCCAAGTGACTAAGTAGCATTTGACTAAACTTTTAGGCAATTAACACCCATTAGCTCCAAGTGATCGAGTAGCACTCAATCAAAGCCCTTAAGCAATCAGTGCCCACTAGCTCCAAGTGACCAAGTAGTGCTCAATCAGATCCCTTAAGTGATCAACATTCACTAGTTTCAAGTGATCGAGTAGCACTTGGTCAGAGCCCTTAGGAAATCAATGCCCATTGACTTCAAATGACCAACCTGTGATCAATGAGAGTTTAAGAGCATTTGGATGACCATGATACCAAACAATTGACCTATGATCGATTGAAACCTAGGAAGTAACCAACAACCATAACCAACAACCATAACCCAAGTTATCTATGAAGAACCTATGATTAGTTTGAAAGGAAGGATGATTTATCAGGTCATTCAAGCTTAAGCAAGGACTATATAGAAAAATAAAAGTTTCGTTACTTTTCAAACATAATGCCCAAGGGCCACAAAAAAAATGGGGGGGGGGGGTAACAAAGATCGAAACAAAGTAAAGTACAAATAGTCTTTGTTGGTCTTGAGATCTAGGGCACCCACTTCAGGTGGCAACCAATGATAATCACTCCAAGACCCCACCTTAGATGACTAGCCCTGATTATCCTTCAATCCACGGGCCCCATTATAATGGATGGTGGATCTTTTGCAATTCTCGAGTCCCCTGGACCATCCTTCAATTAAAGTGGTGCTCCTCAATGAGAAACATCATATTTTTCCTTACAAGGTGGACTCGATTTGCTGCAAGCTCCATGATGAATTTACCTATGTCCATGCCCAAAGGAGGCAGGTGATGAAGATTGATATTCAGGTAGAGGGCCCATATCAAAGACTTATAGTTGTTGTACCCTACCAGGTGACGCCAATCAAACATCAGCTCTTCCATAATCCCACTCCCTTATGATTTCTAAACTCCAGCTATGTGATGGTGCTCCCTTAAGCAGGATCGATGGCATGATAAGTAAAGGCTCTGTGCTGGGATTAATAGCTTGACCAATGATGACTTCATGATCGAGATTACTGGTCAGATTGGTGAGCCTCTGCCAACCATCACCTCGACCCAGCCCCATAACCTACAATCATGCAAACTCCTGGCATATGGTATGCCCCTTCCAGGTTGATTGATCAGATCAGCATGATGTTGTGGCAGGTTGCCTTGACTCAGCTTCAGAAGTGACCACAGATGGCCAACAACTAGATGATTGGTGCAGCCCCATCATGGGTGGCTTGACTGATATGGGGACAATGGCCAAAGGCAGCTCCTAGCCTTCAGATAAGTTGCCATGCTCTTACTCTTCGAATATCGTTTGAGGCTAGAATCTTCTCACTAACCTAGTGAAGTTCATCTTGAAACTCTATTGATCAGGCGACAATCTCCCAACGAGCATCCCTACATGCGAGTAGCGATTTTAAACCCAAGATTTCTCCATGAGAGGATGAAAGCTGATCTTGTTCCTGGGCCACCCTAGCGGTAGCATCTCAAGTCACTTAAGAAATCCACTCTAATAGCTTTATCAGTCCTTCTTTGAGTACAGTCCTCTTGAGAATATATCTGGTGCACTTCGAGCGGAGTGGTTGATCTCCTCGTAGGCCTTCTTTAATGCTTTTCGCATTTTTAGCAACCTTTTCTTCCAATCGGTAGCCTTCTTACTTGTGACCTCAGCCTTGGCCTCCTATTCTGAGATGTATGCCCTAATGTCGACTACCCTGTAGAGGTGTTTGGTGGGCGTCGATGCTCTTGAGGGAAAAATGACATCTTGAGAAAAGCTATAGCTAATAAATATACAAGACAGGGTATGGAAGAAAAGATACCATTCCACTACATTTAAAAATATTTTCTTACAATGTTGATAGAAAATCACAAAGTTTGAAAAGTCACAAGCTCAAAGAAAAAAGAAAATTACAAGGGATTAGTTCCCAACCTCCTTGGAAACAGCAATAGTAGGAAGCTTGACTATAGCTGTTGAGTTGGACAGAGTGGCTTCATTCATAACTAGCTCAGTGGCAATTAGCTCAATAGTGATAGGTTTGCTGGTGATGGCTTTGGGTATCGGAGCAGGTGCAACATCAACCGGGGCATTCGAGGTAGCAACTCTATCAAAGGGTTCCTCTTCAAACTCCCCTTCATTTAAGAAGGAGAGATCTAGCTCCTAATGTTGCTCAGCAACTTAGCTCTAGTACTCAAGTATCCCTAACTTGTGGCCCTCTATGAAGGCCTCATGGCTAAATGTGATGCATGCATCAAAAAGCCATGTCTGTGATGAAGTCTGCAAAGGCCTTATACTTTTTTATGGAAGCCTCCACCTCCTACTTTAACCCTCCATAGCCATCACTACCTCTACCTCTCTCTTTTGTATCTCTAATTCCAGGTCAACCCTTGCCATCACCATGCTAGCCTTGGTCTCGATTAGGCTGCTCCTCATCATGGTCAGATCGAACTCAGATATGGCAAGTACTTTCTTTAAGTGCTCGACCTCAACCTTGATGTCTAAACCTTTTGATAGGCATCGACATCTTTTTGCATCTCCCTCTGCCACTCACAGGCCTTCTGGCCATCCAAATCCTGATTCAACAGTCCTGTGGCAAAGTGAGTCACCTACCAAACTAGATGTCAGGAAGCAGTATGAGAAGATGGGAAACAAAACATTATCATGAAAATACATGTTGAAGAGCCATTATGCATTGGCACCCAGGTCTTAAAAGTCCATGTTTGGACTCGTTCCACTCCCCCATGAAACAAGGCCTTAATTTGGCAAATCTACACCTCCTCTCCTCACTCAACTCATACCATTCAAAATTTTGTTCCATGCCTCCTTCCCAAGCTATGTAGGTCTTGGGATCTAGGGTGCCATCGAAGGTGGGTGCATCTAGCCTGATTGTTGCCCAGGTGGCTACCCAAGAGGGGGATGAATTGGGAATTTAAAAATTTAAAGCAAATAATGTGCAATTAAAATCTCTTTTAAAGTGTTAGGTGCTATGACAAAAAAAAGAATTGCAGAAACTAAATGAAATCAAGAAAGCACAACACAAACACACAAGATTTAAAGTGGTTCGGATCAACCCAGCTCTTATGTCCACTACCCAAGATACCACTTGGGATTTCCACTATATTCACACCCGAATACAGTAGGATTGTTTTACAGAATCACAATCCAAAACCTCTACACTTTGGTTTTAATGGGATCACCAAAGAAAATCCAACACCCTTTGATTTTAAATAGTCTCACCAAAGAAACCCAACTTGGTTTTCACAAGATCACCAAGAACCTAACTTGGTTTTCACAGGATCACCAAGAACCTGACTTGGTTTTCACAGGATCACCAAGAACCTAACTTGGTTTTACCAAGATCACCAAGAACCTAACACTTGCCTTTTATCAAAGGCTCACCAAGAACCTATTTGGTTTTCAATTGGGCTCACCAATAACCCAAACAATTTAAGAAATGAATTGAAATAAATGCAACAATAAATGACAAACTCAATTTGTCGGATAGTTGCCGGTGCAGCTTGTGAGAAGTTCACATGGATGCACTTGAATAAGCTTTAATTGCTTTAGTGGCTTCCTTGCAAAGTGCTTCAAGCTTCATGTTAGAGTTGGTGAAGACTTGAAGACTGACTTTAATGCTCTTGTGCTCTCTCTTCTTGTTGGTAGGTAGGATATTCAATATAGCTTCAAAACTTTGAAAAACTCTCTGATTAATTTTTCAAGAAGGTTCAAATTCTTCAAATATATGGTCTTCCATCACTCCAAGGTAGTTTGAGATGTTGTAGACCATTAGGATGTGACATATGACTGTTGAAGTACTTTTGGCATTCAAGAAGAAATTCTGGAACTAGCTGTTTGATACCTGAAAGCGATATTCGAGTCGGCTTGATTCCTTCGAGTCAGCTCAGATCCTTCGAGTCGATAGGTCAAGTCACCAAATCTTTAGTGTAGTTGGCTCGGTGTCTCAGGGTGTAAAACTTCACTCTGGACGAGTCAGCTCTTGATAGTTCAGGTCGGCTCAAACTTATATCCTTGAAAATCTTGAACTCGAGGAGTTGGCTCTTTTGATCTTTGGTCAGCTCTTCTTCTTAGGTTCTGAAATCATTACTCTGGAAGAGTTGGCTCGATGTAGTTCGGGTTGGCTCACTTTCTCATGTCTTCAAAATTAGGTGTGGTAGAGTCGGCTCTTTCTGGTTCGGGTCGGCTCGCCTGGTTGTTCTCAGAAATCTTCAAAAACTAGACTTTGGAGGAGTCGGCTCAGACATATTCCAGTTGACTTGGATTTACTGGAGTCAGTTCGGTTACCTTCGAGTTGGCTCGAATTGCTGCGTACCAAAATCCTTGCTGCATGCCATGAGGTGGAGTCGGCTCTTCAACATGCTAGGTCGGCTCGAGTAACTTCTTCAAGATTTTTATAATTGAACTTAAGGAAAAACTCTCACCAACACTTTTACATTTTTCAGCACACCAACTCAAAATAATTCTAAGGCACACACACAGAAGAAACCCTTTTTTACAGATTTTTTATTAACTATTTCATTGGATTCTTCTTTACAAAATCAGATTACAACACAACTTAAATCAAGAAATAAAGATGTATGAGTTGAAGTTTAAACAATTAAATCATCCTACAAAAACTTGTAAACCACTTGAAGAGTTGTTAGAAATAAATGTATATGCTCCAATGTTTGGTTATCATCAAAATCACTTATGGGGTGAACAATCTTCCCCTTTTTGATGATGACAAAACACTGGGCATGAAAAAGTAAGATAAAACTTTACATTTACTTGTATCACTGTATTTGCAAGAATGTATGAATAAGTAAAAGTAATTAACTTTAATTAGTGTCAAGCTATGAAAGGAGAATTAGGGCAATGAGAGGTAATCTCCCCCTCAATAAGATACTCCATGTTTCGACACACTTTCAATGCAAGTTCAAAGCTCAAAAAGTTTCAAGGGAACTTTAAGTATCAGAGCTTATTAAGTATTAGATCTTAAAGCATTTAAAACAAAGTATATCAGAGTTTAAGACATTATGTATCAGAGCTTGAATGTTGTAAATCAGAGCTTGAAATATTGTATATCATAACTTGAAGGAATCAAGGCATATTGTGTTTTATGTAATGTATTGGAGCATAATGTATCAGAACATTAGTGAATAGGTTTTGTTCTTTTCAAGCCTTATGCATTATGTATCAGAGCTTTCAAGCTTTATATATCAGAGCAAACATACAAACATGAACATATCTTATCCTTTTCATGCAATATCTTCATAAATTTCTCTCCCTTTTTGTTAATCAATCAAAAAGGTGAAGTTAGAGTGAAGCTTAGACTTTAAAATAGAATGAGAAAGGATTTAAAATTTGTTTGAGATAATTTCACTTTCTCACATTCATCTTAATATTCTAATTAAAAAAATCAGTCATTGTATCAGTCATTGTATGATCAATTGAATATAAACTTTCATTGTATAAAGGGATAGAACAATTAAAGAGACAAAATGTGAACTTTCATTTCATTTCAAGATGTTCAATACAAAGTACAAAATGAAAGAAAATATATCTAGTCACTATCTATGTCAAGTCTAGGGTTTGGAGGTTGACCCAGAATTTGGATGCCTGGAGGTAGAGAGGCAATTGGGTAAGCATCTAAGATATGAGATGGTGGAATAGTATGGGATCCCTGTGGTCTAAAATGAGGAGCTAGTTGTCTAGGATGAACAGACTGACCAGCAAAAGAAGATGATTGAGGCCTAGATCTAGTAGGATCTAGTGGTTTTGGAAAAGGACACTATGAGCAGTTTGAAGATCTTCAACCTTAGTCATTAGCTTCCACAAAAAACTATTAATGGTCTTCAATTCAGTTTCAATTTTCTTTGTATTCTTGGAAGCAGCCAATTTTTCTATTGAGACTCTTATTTCTGCAATTTCCTTTTGTATTGAAAGAATTTTAGAGGCTTGGACATTTGCAAAGGCTTTAGTTGATCCCCTCAGTCTCTTAAACTCAGCTCTTATAATTCTAATTCCTCTTGTGTAGTCCTCTTCCATCTTCTTGCCTTCTTCTACTGAGCCCATTCTGATCCTTAAGTTATCCATCTCAACTCGATATGCTTCAAGTACTTGAGTAACAGACCTCTTAATAGTTTCAAAACTTGAAGAAATCAGTTGAAGAATGGTTGTAGATCTATCTCTGTTGCACAAGTTGGAGTCTTGGAGGCTTCAAGGGTGTCCATTCTGCTTCGCAGATTATCAATCTGCCCTCCAAATTGATCAAGTCTCTTATTAACAGACAGGTGAATTTCGTCAAACATTGTAGCCATTGAAGAATTGATAGAATCATTCAAGTTACTCATATGTTGTGTAATAAAATCTTGTAAACTTGAAGTATCCACAATAGGAGCAGTAGCAACATGACTAAGAATACGATTGTCAGTGGTAGCCTGAGTGTGAATAGGTGTACCAGGAGGCATATCAGGCACTGAAACATCAGGAAAGGGAGCATCAAAGGCTAGCTGAACTGGTGAACCCTGCAGTGGAATAGAAGTGCCTTCACCAGTGTCCATCTCAGCTTGTTCTTGTACTTCTTCAGTTTCTTCAGTCATTGGTGCATCAGACTTCTTTTTCCAAGTTCCCTCAGATAATAGGTAACCCATCCTTTGTAGGGTTTTGGCTATATAAGTGTCATTGTGAAGGAGGGTTTTACTGTATTCTCTAGAAAAATCAATATTTGCACCTTGGAAGAAAAGAGAGAGGACCATTCCGTATGGCAAACATGCCTTTACTTTTCTTACAGCTTCTTTCATTTGACATATCATAATGGCTGGAAGATTGATTTTGTTCCCATTTATCAGAAGCTCCATAAAACAAAGATCTTGCTCACTTACCCAGTCAAAATGGCCTATCCTAGGTAGAAAGATCCTACTAATGAAGCTATGAAGTATCCTTATTTCAATAGATAATGAACTTGCCTTGAGTATTCCAGCTTCATCAACTTCAGTCCTCTCCAGTACAGTTTGCAAAGCTTTTGTCTTGTCCTTTAGGACCAAGTATGCAGTACCCTCGAAAGGCATTTCTAGAACATTTCCAAGAATTTCTTCATATATGATAATTCTTTTTCCTTTGACCTGAGATTCAATAAAATTTTCTCCAAATCTCATATTTTCATAAAAGGTTCTAACCAGATTTGGGTAGGTTTTGATATCCAAAGAACACATATTTCTCCAACCCTAATTTTTAATAAAATCTCCAATAACAAATCCTATTTCCTTTAGGTATTCAAACAAAATTCGTCTACCAGTAGTTATAGGCTGCAAACCCAAAGAAATTTGATGACTTGGTGAGACAGGACTTGGTTCTTCATCCGATTGAGGTGGAATTCGAGAGGAAGTATCTTCACAGAATTTTGTTCTTCTTTCCTGTGGAGCACCTTCAGTTTCCCATCAAGATTTCTTCCCTATTGCCTTCTTTGGAGCCATTGCACAAATACACTTGAGTTCCGAAGCAGTTTTTGGAAGGAGAAGTTTTTGGAAAGTTTCTCGGAGGAAAAGAGTGTAGGGTTAAGGAATAGAAACGGGAAAGAAAAACCCTACGGCTTGAACTAAAAATAGATGGCTCAACATCTGAGCCGGCTCGACCAATAGGTCATCTGCTCGAGTCGGCTCGAGCAGAGGGAGCACAAAAGTGATTTTTTGGACTTTAATCAAGGTCTTTTTAATATAAAATAAAAATGAGATAAGGAGGTCACCTAGATAATTTTTCTTTAAGTTTATAGAGACGATTCTAGAGTGAGTCACATAACCCTAGTTCACATATAATCATTGCAAATCTATCAAAATTCAAAGGTTTGGTAAAAATGTCAAAGATGATTCTTTAGAATACCAAAGATCTAAGTTGCATGTACCTTTCAAATATTTGTTAATTCTTTTAACAGCAAGCATATGTGTTTCTTTAGGATTACATTGAAATCTAGTACATACATTGTACAAGATATCAGGTCTACTGGCTGTAAAATATAGTAAGGATCCGATCATACCTCTATAAAGCTTTTGGTCAACATTGGATCCATTTTCATCTTTGTCTAGCTTGCAGGTAGGGCTTATGGGTGTGCTAGCCTCTTTGCTTGTTTCCATGCCAAACTTCTTGATTATTTCTTTGATATACTTGGCTTGGCTTATAAAGATTTCTTCTTCCATTTGTTTGACTTGTAATCCAAGAAAGTAGTTGAGTTTACCCATAAGGCTCATTTCAAACTCACCCTGCATCAACTCAGCAAATTCTCCACAAAGAGTTCATTAGTTGCACCAAATATAATGTCATCAATGTAAGTTTGTACAACTAACATATCATTCTCTTTGTTCTTAATGAAAAGAGTTTTGTTAACATTTTCTCTTTTGAAATCATTTCCAAGTAAAAAAATTCTTAGTCTATCATACTAGGCCCTAGGTGCTTGTTTCAAACCATATAATGCTTTATTCAATTTAAACACATGATTTAGAAAAGCATGATTTTCAAAACCTGGTGGCTGTTCTACAAAAACTTGTTTAGAAATAAATTCTTTTAGAAAAGCACTTTTGACATCCATTTAAAAGAGTTTAAAATTCATGTAGCAAGCAAATGCAAGAAGTGATCTAATAGCTTCTAGTCTTACTACAGGAGCATATGTTCCATCAAAATCAATGCCCTCCTCTTGATTGTACCATTTAGCTACCAACCTTGCTTTATTTCTCATAACCTTATGATTCTCATCTAGTTTGTTCCTATAGACCCATTTGGTTTTTATGATTAGGTGGTCTGTAAGTCTACTAACTAGTATACAAGCATTATTCCTTTCAAACTGGTTTAATTCATCATGCATGGCCATCATCCAGTTATGATTAGTTTCAGTTTCTTCCAAACTCTATGGTTCAATTTGTGTGACAAAGGCTAGGTAGTCATGTGCATCTCTATGTACAGACCTAGTCCTAACACCATGAGAAGGATCACCAATAATTAAATCTTTAGGATATGAAGTTACATACCTCCATTCCTTTGGTAAATCAGTATGATCCTTGCTTACCACTTCATTTCCATCTTGTGTTGGCTTGTCTTGAATGCTTAGATCTTCCATCTCCTTTTGTAGTGTGCCTACATCATTATCTACGCACTCATCTTTTCTAGATGGTGAGGGCTTAGCTTCATCAAAGACAACATGAATTGACATTTCAATAGTGAGAGTCCTCTTATTAAACACTATATATGCTTTGCTATGTAGTGAATAACCAAGAAATATAGATTCATCAGATTTCGTATCAAACTTTCCTAGGTTATCTTTACCATTATTTAATACAAAGCATTTACACCCAAAAATATGAAAATATTTAATATTCGGTTTTCTTCCATTCCAAAGCTTATAAGGGGTTTTCTTTGAAATTGGTCATATTAAAACTCGATTTAATATATAATAGGCAGTGTTCACCGCTTCTGCCCAAAAGTACCTTGGAAGATTACCTTCATACAACATGGTTTGGGCCATTTCTTCCAATATCCTATTTTTCCTTTCTACAACACCATTTTGTTATGGTGTTCTAGGAGTGAAGAAGTTGTGATCAATGCTGTGCTCAGTGCAATATTCATTAAAAAATTGATTTTGAAATTCATTTCCGTGATCACTTCTTATAGAAATGACAGAAAGATTTTTCTCATTTGAAACCTTCTTATGAAATTTTTGAAATACATCAAAGGTTTCATCTTTATGTGCAATAAATAATATCCATGTGAATCTAGAAAAGTCATCTACAATCACAAGGCCATATTTCATACCTCCTAGGTTTGTGGTCCTAGTTGGTCCAAATAAGTCAATGTGAAGTAGCTCAAGGGGTTTAGTTGTTGAAATAATATTTTTTGATTTAAAACTCCCTTTAGTTTGTTTGCCTAATTGTTAAGCATCACATACATAATCAAGATCAACTTTGAAATGTGGCAAACCTCTAACTAGATTCTTTGAGATTAATTTGGCAATTGTATACATGCTAGCATGATCTAATCGTCTATGCCAAAGTAAAAAAGACTCCTTGGTCTTAGCATTCATTACTACTAGACTGGAACTATTAGTCATGGCTAGATCATTGAGATCTATCACATAGATATTTCCAAGTTTATGACCAATGAATTTGTTGCTAGAATCAAGAGAGTTAGTTACTATACACATAGATAATTCAAAGATAACCTTGAAGCCTTTATCACAAAGTTGACTAATACTCAATAAATTATGCTTCAATTTATCTACTAGTAGAACATCTTCAATAAAAGTACAGGGGGTTATTTTGATTTTATCAATTTTGACTATTTTTTTCTTGCCATTATCTCCAAAAGTAACCAATCCTCCTTCTTTCATTTGTAGGGTGATGAATTGATCTTTGTGACCCGTCATGTGCCTTGAACAGCCACTGTCAAGATACCATATTTTCTTCAATTTGTGGGCTGCAAGACAGTCCTGCAAAATAGTCAAGGAGTGATTTTAGGTATCCAAGCTAACTTGGGTTCTTTCGGGTTAGCAAGATCGGTTCTTTTTGGAACCCAAACGGTTCTATATTTCAATGCACCAATCATGGAATTTTTCAAAGAATTGCATTGATGAGATTTATGCCTAAATCTATGACATGCATAACAAATAATTTTATCATTTTTGAATGATGCATGCATTGAAGCTTTAACAGATGCAGAAATAGATTTGTTCGGTTTTAAAGATTTTTTAACAGAATTCTTTGGAACAAACTTTAAGCCACTTGAACCAAAATTTGATGGAAAAGCCTTTTGAAATTTTGCATTTGAAGTTGAAGCTTTTGAAGATACAAATTTTATTGCTGAAATCCCTTTGGCATTTAAAGTGTTAAATCCAATTCCAGCTTTGCTTTTTGAATCTTTTTATTCTTTTAGAATTAGCTAAAGCTTGTTAGAACTCAAAGTAAGTTTTTCTACTAAAGGCTTAAGCTTTTCAACCTCCTTTTTTAAATTATCATTTTCGGCAACTAAAACTTTGTTTATCTCATTTAAAACATTCTTTTCATTTTTCAAAGAAATAACATTATCAAAAAAGATATTCAGTTCTTTTTGCAAAATGTTATTCTTTTCAGAAATCTTATCCTTGTCATTTAATAAAACATCATTTTGTTTCTTCAGGGATTTGATTTTAACCCCAGCTTTCTTGAATTCAATAACTAAATCAAGAAATGCAAAATTCAGTTCATCATATGTAAATTCTGTTTGAAGCTCAGGGGATTATACCTGATTTTCAAGACCCATTAGACATAAATTCACAGATTTCATGGTCTCTTCTTTTTTAGTAGATGAGGATGCTTCGCTGTCACTCCACGTTGCTACTATAGCTCTCTTTTTTTATTCTTGAGCCCCTTTTCAGTAATGGACAATCCGGTCGAATATGCCCTGGTTTTTTATATTCATAGCAAGTGGGCACTTCTTTTTCTTTCTCTTTTTCTTTGTCCTTCTCCTTGTTGTTTCTTTATTCTTGTGGAATTTCTTATAGTTTCTTCCTTTTTTCTTCCCAAGAATCTTTTGAATCTCCTAACGACCATGGCAACATCTCCATCTTCCATGTCGCTTTCAGGAGAGGAGCATTCTTCTTTCGATTCATCATCTTTCCTTGAATCCATGATAGCTTTGAAGGCAATAGATTTCTTCTTCTTTTGATCATCTTCAGTTCGGTGCTGCATGGTCAGTTCATGTATGATGAGAGATCCTAACAGTTTATCTAGCGGTAAGGTATTCAAATCTTTTGCTTCCTGGATGGCAGTCACTTTTGGATCCCATTTATCTGGAAGAGATCTTAGAATCTTCTGTACAATATATGCATTAGAATATACCCTGCCAAGACTTTTTAAGCCATTAATAATGTCAGTAAAATGTGAAAACATGGCAAAGATTATTTCATTAGGTTTCATTTTGAATAATTCATAACTATGCATAAGAAGATTAATTTTAAAAGACTTCACTTGAGAAGTTCCTTCATGGGTCACTTCAAGTTTATTCCAAATTTCCTTTTTAGAGGAGCAAATAGAAATTTGATTAAACTCATTACTATCCATAGCATAATATAGTAGACTCATTGCTTTGGCATTTAACTCACCCATCTTCATGTCGTGTTCGTCCAAATCCACTTCAGGTTTTGGAACGTCCACTCCATCAATTTTAATCATGGGGATAAAAAGACCTTTTAGAATGACCTTCCACAATTGAAAATCAACTGCTTGAACATAAATTTTTATTCTAGCTTTCCAGTATGTATAATTTGTGCCAGTGAAGAGTGGAGGTCTATTGGTTGATTGGCCTTCAGCCAAGGATGTACTCATTAGATGAGCCATCAATCTTTACTGTTATCTATTTAGAGACACTGCTCTGATACTAGTTGTTGCTCAGGCGACTACCCAAGAAGGGGGTGTGATGGGGGACGAGATGGGAGTAGGATCGTCGACGAGCTAAGAAGTCGCTGAAGATTAGGGTATCCTATTTTTTTTTTGATTTTATTATTTTTTTTCTATGGTGGTGGTGAAGGAAAAATAGAGATGGAGGGTAGGAGAATTGGACACTCTAGGACCAGGGACTTGCATTCACGGAGAGACATCTCACCTCTAGGGCATTTCACCCACCCTACTACATGTAGCATAAGGCATCCCACCCATCTCACTACATGCGGAGCCTAGGATATCCCACCCAAATTGATACCTGGGGCCGTAAAAGAAAATCCCTAAGACCATATAGGGGACTCGACGGGGAAAAGGGGATACTAGGGTCTCTCACCCCTCGACGCTCGAAAGCGAAGGACTAGGGTCTCACACCCCTCGACGCCCGAAGGCGAAGGATAGACGTGCCTCTCACCCTCTCCATACAGGGTGAACAAAAAGAAAAACTCTTTTCTAAAAATTCACTTGGTTAACTAAACTGATTTTTTACAAAGGATTGAGGGTGGTATTTATAGACCTGTCTAACCCTCATTTGAATTTGAATACAGGATAAAAAGATAGGGATGATTCAAATTCAAATACAAGATAGGATATGATAAGCCTATCCATATCTCAATCCTAACCAACCAAATCCTAATTCAAAATTCAAACAAAAGATAAAGATAAATCCCAAACAAATTTATTATGGATATCCTCCAAGATTCGTGTAGCTCAAGGATTCGTGCTTTGATGCGGAACGAGATCGATGTAACCTAGATTATTTGGAAAAGAGAAAACACCTAAACAAGCTAGGACCGTGGGAGGGCTAAGATGCCTCCTGAGACTAAGGTGACACTAAAAACTGAACTCCTAAAATAGCTGATCTCTTTTGTTTCCAATTTTCTTGGTGGAGGTGGCAAAGGAAGGATGGAGATGGGAGATTGGGAACGGGAACTCATGGCTCTGGGACTCACTCTAATGGGGAGACCCACACAGAAAGTCAGCGGTCAAAGCATAAATCTACCCTCTTAAGGGATCAAAGGACCATCTACCCTGAGCTCTCATCGAGCCCATCATCCATATAGTAGGGCTCTCATAGAGGCCGCTAGGGTGAGTCGCAAAGGACACGAGGGGATAAAGAAGACGAGAAAGGGGATAACTAGCATGCTCGAACCCATCATCCACAAAGTAGGACTCTCACACCCCCCAACGAACCCATTATCCACACAGTAGAGAATGAAGGCAAACGGGCCTCAGCCCAGAACCAGAACTAGAATCAATGGAGAACCCAAAAATTTATATCAAAGTCATAATTATTATAAGGTGAGAGAGGGCCTTTATATAGAAAAACCAAAACCCTCAGTTTCTTAGCCTCCAAGAAAACTAAAAAAGGAAAATAAATTACATCAAAATTCATGTTGCATCAATAGTCGTGCTGATCTGCTCCAAGATGCGTGTCAGCTTGATGATCTATGCTGAAAAGCATACTGCTCTGAAAGTTGGAATGCTTCAAAATCCGTGCAAACTCAAACTCACGGTCGTGCGGAGGATCGATCTCCTGATTGAGCACCAGTGGATGGTCGGCGATCAAAAAGCAAGCGATGGACGGGGCTGGCGAATGGTGAGCGGTGGACGGCTGGCTGTGGGCTACAGGCGAGGCGGTGGCACGGGAAATAGCACGGTATGCTGGGTGTGCTGTTTGGTCTCCTACGGCCGTGGGAGACCTCCTGGGCGCCGGCGTGGCCTCTGGCAGCCGAGCGGGTGGCGGACCGGTGGCAAGCGACGGCAGGCGGGCGGTGGTGCAGTGGCAGCATGGCACGCATGGCCATGCCATTTGGGCTTCCTACGGGCGTAGGGCCCAACGATGCCGGCGAGGGACCTCTGGCGGTCGGGCGTGAGCCGACGAGTAGCGGGCAGGCGGTCGATGGCAGGCGGCGGCTGTGGCAACCGTTGGTCTTCCCGTGTCCGTTCATCTTTCATGGGCCTTGGGTGATGGGCAGCTTTTCCGGCGAGGGTGGGGCCGGCGGGCTCCGGCAGGTGGGTGGCGGGCTCTGGCAGGTGGGCCGGTGGGGGCGGCTGGGGGTTGGGCGGCCTGGATCTGCGGCCGGCGGGGCGGAGGCTAGGGTTTGGGAGATTTTTTTAAAACTCACGGGAGAAGATGGAATAACATAGGAATAAAGTGGGGATAAGATCGGGATAAAGATGGAATAGCAAGAATAGGTGGAATAGCGGGAATAAGAAAAATAAAAAAAAATCTGAGAAAATAGGAAAAAATAGAAAAAAGAACCTGAACCTATCCTGGATCCACATCATTCTCCTCAATCATGAAGAACTCGACTCCATCGAGTTCGAAAACATGGAGCACACCCTAATCCACAACTCGCTCTGATACGAAAATTGATGCAAGACCGAAAATCATTGAACCCTGAATTATTTGGAAAAGGGAAAATACCTAAACAAGCTAGGACCATGGGAGGGCTAAAAAGCCTCCCGGGACTAGGGTGACATTGAAAACTGAACTCCTAAAACAGTTGATCTCTTTTATTTCCAATTTTTTTGGTGGAGGTGGCGAAGGAAGGATGGAGATGGGAGATTGGGAACGGGAACTCATGGCTCAGAGCAAAAATTGATGGGGGACAATTGGGTAGGATCGTTGGTGAGCCTAGAAGTCACCTAGATTAGGGTACTTTTATTTTATTTTATTATTATTTTTTTCTATGGTGGTGGCGAAGGAAAAATAGAGATGGAGGGTAGGAAAATTGACACTCTAGGACCTGGGACTTACATTCACGGAGAGACATCTCACCTTTAGGGCGTCTTACCCACCCCTCTACATGTAGCCTAGGGCATCCCACCCATCTCACTACATACGGAGCCTAGGACATCCCACCCAAATTGCTACCTGGGGCCGTAAAAGAAAATCCCTAAGACCATAGAGGGGACTCGACGAGGAAAAGGGGATAACTAGGGTCTAACACCCCTCGACACTCGACAGCGAAGGACTAGGGTCTCTCACCTCTCAACGTTCGAAGGTGAAGGATAGACAGGCCTCTCACCCTCCCCATACTAGGCGAACGAAAAGAAAAACTCTTTTTTAAAAACTCACTTAATTAACAAAACTGATTTTTTACAAAGAATTGAGGGTGATATTTTTAGACCTGTCCAATCCTCATTTGAATTTGAATACAGGATAAAAAGATAGCGATGATTCAAATTCAAGTACAATATAGGATAAGATAAGCCTATCCATATCTCAATCCTAACCAACCAAATCCTAATTCAAAATTCAAACAAAAGATAAAGATAAATCCCAAACAAATTTATTCTAGATATCCTCCGAGATTTATGCAACTTCAGGATTCGTGCTTGCTCTGGGATCCGTGGTGGCGATGTCCCCATTAGGGTGAATTGGAAATTTAAAAATTTAAAGCAGATAATGTGCAATTAAAATCCCTTTTAAAGTATTACGTGCTGTGACAAAATAAAGAATTACAGAAGCTAAATGAAATCAAGAAATCATAACACAAACACATAAGATTTATAGTGGTTCGGAGCAACCCAGTTCCTACGTCCACTATCCAAGATACCACTTGACTATATTCACACCCGAATACAGTAGGATTGTTTTACAGGATCATAATCCAAAATCTCTACACTTTAGTTTGAACGGGATCACCAAAGAAAATCCAACACCCTTTGGTTTTAAACAGGCTCACCAAAGAACCCAACTTGGTTTTCACAGGATCACCAAGAACCTAACTTGATTTTCATAGGATCACCAAGAACTTAACTTGGTTTTACCAGGATCACCAAGAACCCAACACTTGGTTTTTATTAAAGGCTCACTAAGAACCTATTTGGTTTTCAATCGGGCTCACCAATAACCCAAACAATTCAAGAAATGAATTAAAATAAATGCAATAATAAATGACAAACTCAATTTGTCGGATAGTTGCTGGTGCAGCTTATGAGAAGTCCACTTGGATACACTTGAATAAGCTTTAATTGCTTCAGTGGCTTCCTTGCAAAGTGCTTCAAGCTTTAGATTATAGTTGGTGAAGACTTGAAGACTGACTTGAATGCTCTTATGCTCTCTCTTCTTGTTGGTAGGTAGGATAAAAAATCACTCCAAGGCAGTTGGTGAAGCTTCAAAACTTTGAAGAACTCTCTGATTATTTTTTCAAGAAGGTTCAAATTCTTCAAATATATGGTCTTCCATCACTCCAAGGCAGTTTAAGAAGTTGTAGACCATTGGGATGTGATATATGACCGTTGGAGAACTTTTTGGCATTCAAAAAGAAATTTTGGAACTAGCCATTACATACCTAAAAGCAATATTCGAGTCGGCTTCGATTCCTTCGAGTGGGCTCGGATCCTTCGAGTCAATAGGTCGAGTCACCAAATCTTTAGTATAGTTGGCTCGGTGTCTCATGGTGCAAAACTTCACTCTGGATGAGTCGGCTCTGATAGCTCGGGTCGGCTCGAACTTATATCCTTGAAAATCTTGAACTCGAGGAGTCGGCTCTTTTGATCTTTGGTCGGCTCTTCTTCTCAGGTTCTGAAATCATTACTCTGGAAGAGTTGGCTTGATGTAGTTCGGGTTGGCTCACTTTCTTAGGTCTTCAAAATTAAGTCTGGCAGAGTCGGCTCTTTCTGGTTCGGGTCAGCTCGCTTGGCTGTTCTTAGAAATCTTCAAAACTGGACTCTGTAGGAGTCGACTCGGACATATTACAATCGACTTGGATTTACTGGAGTCAGCTCAGTTACTTTCGAGTTGGCTCGGATTGCTTCATACTAGAATCCTTGTTGCGTGCCATGAGGTGGAGTCAACTCTTCAGCATGCTGGGTCGGCTCGAGTAACTTCTTCAGGATTTTTACAATTGAACTTAAGGAAAAACTCTCACCAACACTTTTACATTTTTTAGCACACCAACTCAAAATAATTCTAAGGCACACACACACAGAAGTAACCCTTTTTTACAGATTTTTCCTTAGCTATTTCATTGGGTTCTTCTTTACAAAATCAAATTACAACACAACTCAAATCAAGAAATAAAGATGTAGGAGTTGAAGTTTGAACAATTAAATCATTCTACAAAAACTTGTAAACCACTTGAAGAGTTGTTAGAAATAAATGTACATGCTCCAATGTTTGGTTATCATCAAAATCACTTATGGTGTCAACACTGATGTTCCTCATAATTCTTTCATCCTGGTCTTGGGGTTCATGATTGGGCCCCCTAGGGTGGGGCTCCTAGAATGGGTCATGGCATTGGGCTCTCCTAGGATTAGGTGGCATGGGAAGAGGTGACTCAGGCTCAGGTTTGGTGTTGGACTCTTGGATTTGCTTTACGGTTCCTAATCAGTTTTCTACCTGGTCAAACCTATTATTCATTTGGGCTAGTTGTTCAGTAATGGTGCTCATGAAAGTCTTTAGGTTGGGCTCCATGGTTGAACTAGGTTGGGGTTTAGATTGATGGTACTGGACTCCTAACCTAGTGGTCATGCACTTAATCAAACATAGGATTATGATGCAGTAAAGCACACAAGGGTTAACACGTTCTAGAGTTTTCTAGACCTAGAGCCAAAACAGGTGAGTTAACTCAACTTACTCCCAACTCAATACTTAGTCCTTCCACTAGCCAGGTAAGAGGTGGGGTGGTGGGAGGCTCCCCCTACTTGTCACAGGATCCTAATTAAGTAACCACCAGTCTGCTTAGGACGTCTGCCTCTAGACCTCTAGCCTTAGACATAGTTTCCAGTAATAAGTGGAGGGTTGAGTGCACTAGCTCCCTCACTAGACTCGGACCCGACATGTTGGTGTCCCTAAATCAATTAAGTTGCTATTTAATTTTAATTAGGCTTAGGTACATATGCAAAGGTGGTTGTTTTGGGCCCAAGACAGGTGATGAAATCCTACCCTGATCTGACAGAAGAAATTACACTTAAGATTAGGTTAGATGTAAATGATGCACACTCAATGAAACCCTAATGCAATCTAATAACAAAAAATGGATAATAAAATATTTTTTTGTATTTGTATGAGATTGAAACTTAATTCAAAGTTGGTTAAGTGATCAATCAAAATTGGCTCGGGTTGGGCGGGGTTTGGTAGTTGATTAGGTTTAGTCAAGTCAAGTATGCAGAATTAGCAGAAATTGAAGTTTTGGATTCTGTTTTGATGCAGGGTTTAGCATGGATTTCAGAACAAGAAAAATCTAAAAAACTTGCATACAAAAGGGTTATGTGTGAAGATGATTCCTTCCAAATGTCATGCACAGCCAAA
Source organism: Areca catechu (assembly GCA_021397845.1). Classification (NCBI taxonomy): domain Eukaryota; kingdom Viridiplantae; phylum Streptophyta; class Magnoliopsida; order Arecales; family Arecaceae; genus Areca; species Areca catechu. The sequence continues at coordinate 77,235,608 of CM038044.1, read as the reverse complement.
ATAGTATGATGATGCAATACCTAGGGTTCCTAACTGGATGCAGGAAACTTAGAAAAATAGACTTTTATGCTAGGATTTCTAAGATGCAGAATTTTTTTATATTCTTTGATTTTGTAAAATCTAACAAAAATCATAGTAATTTAGAAGACTAATCAGAGTATTATCAGTGAAATTCTTTTTAAAAAAATAGTATGCCTAGGGTGGTGAAACAGACCTAATCTCGGATCCCTAGTGCAGAAAACAGGATGCAAAAATTCTGTTTAGGGTTTGGGTTTGTGTTTTTGATGATGCAAGACTGTCCTAAATCTGTTCTGATACCAAACTGATGTGGGATGACTCTAGGGATGATATGTATGCAGAAAATAATAGTAAACTAATTTTTTTGGATTTTTTTTGAATTTAAATCCGAGGCTAAAATTTTAAAAAATTGCAAAGATCAACAGGAAAGTATGTAACGATAAGTCTATTGTACCCGCAGTTAGAATCATGTGGAGTAATAAAAGGTAGGACCTCGAGGGTTGAGAAACCCCCGGTTAGGATAGCATACCTTCAAAAAAATCAGAACTTAGGAGAGGGGTTGGGTGTTTGCCTGGCAACGATGGTTGATCCTACCATGGATAGGGTCGCTCAATGCTCCGGATTGGTGCTTGGATGATCAGCCTTCTATCTCGCGGATCAGCCAGCTTTTCTTCAATCGTTCCAAGAAGCAAGGAGGGCCTCTTCCTTGGAGGTGTTCACCAGAAGGATCCTATACACGCCATGGGTTAGGTCAATAGGTAAAAGAAAAAATATGACTCAGAAAGAAATTGTAAGAAAGGTGAGAGGGGGATAAAGAAATTGATGGCAGCCTGCTTGGGGAAGAGGATGCCTAGCTTGCTTGGAGGTTGGCCTAACAGCGGGTAGAATGCCTGGAGGGGTTGGAGGGAGGGCAGCCTGGAGGCCTAGGATTGCCTGGAAGGGAGGTTGAAGGGGCGGCCAAGGTTATGATGGAATTAGGGTTGGCGGGTTTGATGGAAGAAGGGAGATGGGTGGCGGCCAAGGGTTTGGTGTTTGGGTATCTTAGGGTTTGATGAAAGAAGGCTAGGGTTTGATAGTTGGGATGGAGAATCTAGGGCTAGGGTTTTCACACAAGAATAAGAAAGCACTCGGGTCTCACACCCACTCCAATTGGAGGAACAAGAATTACACAGAATTCTCTCAATATTTTATTTCATAAGCAAAGTTAATTTTACAAGAGGGGAGGGGTGGGTATTTATAGATTCACCCAGGTCCCTGGATTCCAATACAAAGTGGGAATACATGACTTGAGGGCCAAGCAACCTTGGTGGACTTGGTCAGCTGCAAGCTTCTTCTTGGGCTGGGGTGCCAGCTTTGGAGGACTTGGGCTGGGGGGGCGCCAATCATGAAAATCTGGGGTGCCAAGGGCTTGGAGTAGGGGCGCCAACCTTGATGGGCCTGGTGTTGTGGAAAATGCTCTATGATACCAATTATCCAAGAGATCCCTTTTACCCTGCGGAATGCCCAGGGGTGTGTTCAACCCTCTGCCAGTGATCCTCTGTGGATGCAGTAGGATACAGGTTTCTAGAAGGTAGATGGATTTTGGTTGATAGCAAAGAGAAGATGAGAATAGAGTATAAGTAAAAATTCTTAGGAGAAAATGGGATTCCAATACATGTATTCAGTCATCAAGAAGTTTTACAAAACATCCACACCTATACTTACATATACCTAGGTCATATAAGACCTAGTCCCCAAAAACTCCCCCAGGTTAGCACTATTGGGATTTTGAAATCCCGACGTCCTAGTCTGCTTGCCTCCTACGAGTAGACTCAATGCTGGTAAACATCCACTGGACGAGTCGACTCTCAGGATACGAGTCAGCTCGTCCAAAATATTATGCTACAATCGTAGACACGAGCCGACTCTTTCCTGAGAGAGCCGACTCATCCAGAACACCACACAACAGTTCCCTGCAATGCCAACCACCGAGTCGACTCGAATACCCGACAAGTCGACTCTAATGTTCAGACTGACAAAAAACACAGCCTAACACCTTGTTATTGTCCCATACTCACTCCTAGCCCTAGACACATCATGTAAAAACATGACTAACAGACCAAGATCTAAACCTTGGTCCCCTTTGAGCCTTGGACGCACCACCTAAGACTCAACATCTCCACCTTGGTGCTCCAAGGCTTCAAACAACTACACCAGATTCCTCAAGCCCATCAACCACATACATGAATGAAAACTTTCTCTTGGTAGAGCCTTTGTGAGTGTATCTGCTTGGTTCTCCTTTGTATGAACCTCACCAGTGCCACTTCTCCTTCCTCCACCAGCTCTCTGATCCTGTGGTACCTCACATCTATATGCTTTGTGCATGCATGATAGACTGGGTTTTGAGTCAATTGTATGGCACTCTGGCTATCACTGTGTAGGACCACCATACACTGTTTCACCCCCATTTTAGCTATTAGCCTTTTAAGCCACAGTGCTTCCTTTGCAACCTCAGTAATACCTATGCACTCAGCTTCTGTTATAGCGAGAGCAGTGATAGGTTGAAGGATAGATCTCCAAGAAACCGATCCACCATACATATAAAAGAGATAACCTATAGTAAACCTTTTTGTATCAAGATCACCTGCATAACTTGCATCCACATACCCTTCCAAAGAACCCGAATCTCCATATATCTTCCTGAGATTCATCACTTGTCCTCCTTGCTACCCACCAAATACTAGTCCATGTTTCTGAGTTCTTTGTAGATACCTCAAGATCCACTTCAATGCTTTCTAGTGTTCCTTCCTAGGATTAGACATATACCTGCTCACCTGGCTTACAACATATGCTATGTCTGGCCTGCAACACATCATAGCATACATAGCACTGCCCACTACATTTGCATATGGAACTCTCTCCACGTACTCTCTCTCCTCATCTATCTTGGGGCTTTGATTTTTAGAGAGAGAAATATTTCCTGGTAAAGGTGTCTCTGCCAGTTTGGCCTTCTCCATCCCAAGCCTCTCAAGTATTTTCTTGATATAACCACCTTGTGATAAATGGAGTATTTCCTTGCTTCTATTTCTGCAAATTCCATTTCAAGGATTTTCTATGCTGGACCCAATCTTTCATCTCAAATTATATAGATAATGCTCTCTTCAACTCTTTTACAGCCTTCATACTTCTGCTAGCAAACAGCATATCATCCATATACATAAGTAGATACAGAGCAACGTCATTATTCACATCCTTCACATACACACATCAATCATGTTCACACTTGATAAATCGAAGGCATAAAACAAAATTATCAAATCTGCGATACCACTATCGAGGTGACTGCTTCAGACCATACAGTGAAATCTGAAGTAGACATATCTTGTCCTCCTGTCCAATTCTATGAAGCCATACTTCAATTTGAGTGTTGTTGTCCAATCTAAAGTACATCTCTATTTTTACATCCATCTGCTCCAATTCCATATCATGTTCTGCCACCAAAGACAACAACACTCAAATTGAAGTATGGCGCACAACAAGAGAGAATACCTTTGTGTAGTCAACTCCTTCCCTCTATGAGTATCCTTTTGCTACCAGTCTTGCTTTGTATCTTACTCCACCTTGCCCTAAAGGTATTATCTTCTTTGTGAACACTCACTTTGAGCCAATTGCTCGAGCATCAATAGGTAGATCCACCAACTACCATGTTTTATTCCTCTTGAGAGATTCCATCTCTTCCATCATACCCTGCATCCATAATTATTTATCAGGACTTTTCATGGCCTCCTTGAATTTTCTAGATCTCCATAGATTGAGATGAGAGCATAAGAGATAGTCTCATCCATGCCATATCGCACTGGCTTCTGGATCGTGCGCTGAGGCTTATGTAGTGCCACTCCCCTTGAACTATCCTGTAGGTTTTTCAAGTGTAGCTCTTCCTGTACCTCTATCTATATAGCTAGCTTTCCTTGCTGATCCTTCACTATTGGAGAATATCTCCCACCTAACTCCACCTCAACTGAAACAACCCTATCAGTAGAAGTGGAAGGCCTATCTCCCACCTGTAAAGGATGATCACTGCAGTTCACCTTTGTAGCTGCACCTCCATCCGTACTCCCCGGTCACTCCAAGATGCTCCTCTCATCAAAAATGACATCTCTATTGATTACTGTCCTCTAAGACTGAGGATACCATAGTAGATAACCTTTGACTCCTCGTGGATACCCGATGAAAATCATCTTCTTTGATTTTGGGTCCAACTTACTTCTCTCAGTTGCCTCCATGTGTAAAGGCCGGACAACCAAAAAATTTGAGGTGGCCAAGCTCCACTTTTTCCCACTCTAAACCTCTTCTGGGAATCCTCCATTCAGTATGTAGTGAGGGGACCTGTTAACAAGAAAACATGAAATGGTTATAGCATCACCCAAAAAAATTATCGGGAGTGATGTTTGCAGCCTCATACTCCTAGCCTTCTCTAACAATGTTTGATTCATTCTCTTTGCAATACCATTTTGTTGAGGGGTTATTCTTACTGTGTAATTGCATTTGATCCCGTTCTCCTCACGGTAACTCCTAAACTCTTTACTTGAGTACTCCCCTCCATTGTTAGACCAAAGGCACTTTACCTGTCTTCATATCTCCTTTTCTATCTCAGCTCTCTAGACCTTGAATCGGGAAAACACTTTTGATTTTTCTCTCATTAGATAAATCCACACCTTCCTTGAGTAGTCATCAATAAAGGTGACAAAGTATCTTGCCCCACCTTTAGATGATACAAGAGCTGGTCCCCATACATCATAGTGCACTAAATCCATCACTCCATCACTTGGTTTGGTGCTAACAGTAAATTTTATCTTATGCTGTTTACCAAAAATACATGGCTCACATAGGTCATCTCCATCCCTTTTCAGAACTGGAATGTTTCCTTTTCTACTTTATTTTGTGAGCCCTCGGTCACTCAGGTGACTTCCGATAGTACCATAATTTGTATGCTAACTGCTCCTCCTATGCCGCTGCATGCACCTCTACACTATCATTCTCCACTGAGCCTTCCATCTTATACATATTATTGCTTAGTCTTCTTCCTCTCATCACCACCAAAGCTCACTTGGTAATTTTCAAACATCCATTACCAGACTGGTAACTGAAAGCATAACCCTGCTTCTCCAAGTAGCCCAAAGAAACCAAGTTCTTCTTCAATTATGTTATATATTTAAAATTTGATAGAGTCCTTATCACTCCATACATCCTCACCCTGATAGTGCTAACTCCAGCTACCAAATAAGGGTGATCATCACCAAGGCTTACACTACCTCTATCTGACCTATCATAGGTAACAAACCACTCTCGATATGAGGTATAGTGATAAAAACATGCTATATCCAATGTCTAAGTATTGTCCCAATCTATAGGACCATCTGAAACTACCAGTATATCTTCACCACTACCTTCAGATGCTTTGGCACCACTTATGCTGGCTTTCCTTTTCTCCGATTTCCAAAGAGGATAATTTCTCTTCAGATGACCTGGCTGGTGATACTTATAACACTTCCAGCCCTTTTGACTGCTTCGAGACTAAGATTTGCTCTTTGACTTCCCCCTAATTTTTTTCTTGGGTCTCCCCTATCTTTCATTCACAACAAGTACCTTTGAGTTAGGATTTCCTTTGCAGATCTTCTCCTTTTGCTCATTTGACCTGTGCACTCCAACAACCTCTTCAAAGTTTAGGGTTTCCTTCCCATACACCAAGATTGTTATAAGGCCATCATATGATCCTGGGAGTGAACATAACAACAACAATGCTTGATTCTCCTTATCAATCTTCACATCTATACTCATAACCTTAAAACATACCTGATTGAATCTTTGAATGTGAGCAATGAGGTCTCCTCCTTCAGGCATCCTCAGACTGTATAGCTGCTTCTCCAACCATAGCTTGTTCGTCTTCCCATGTATGGTTCTCCAGTCTCAACCAAAGACCCTTTACCATGGTCTCTGTACATACCTCAGGAAAAACCTGATCCACCAGACACATCCTGATGGTGCTGAAAGCAATCTCTTCTAGCTCTTCACAATCTTCAACATAGAACTTTTTCGGTCTCTCTTTAACCAAGACCTTGTAGATCTTTTGTTGAACCAACAAATCTTTAACCCTTTACTACAATAGAGTAAAATTTTCTTTGTCATCATACTTCTCAAAATCCACCTTAAAACCACTTGATGCCATAACACACAATCAAGTAAATCACCCTTCAAACAATTTCTGTAAATCAAAACCAGGAAAACCTTCCTTCCAATCCTTTTCTTTCACCCCTTCCATAAAAGAGATACCCTCCACCTAACTCTGGAGATTACTGTAGAAGAAAAACAGGACAAAGATTGAAAGAAACCTTGTATTGCAGAAATCTGAAGTGCACAAATCTTCCTTCTTCCTCCATGCCAAATGATGCAGGACAATTATGAAAACCTAATTTACTGATTTTAAACTTAATTAGCAAAGAAAAAAATAGAGATTAATTTTTTTATAATTTTTAGTTTTTTAGAGACTCAAAAAAAGTAATTATGGAAACTAGTCAACTATTTATGCTTGCACAAGTAGATATAGTAAAGCAACTAAAAAAAATCAGGATTTGGTATCTAAGAAATCACTGTAAACTAGGATCTACATTCAAAGATTAGAAACTAAAGAGTAGGGAAAGGTTTTTGAATGTTACTAATGAAGAAATCTTTCTCTAAAGTAGATATGTTGGAACTCTTAGGATCTCACGGTAGGGCTTCAAGATCTCGATCTTCGGGCTCCGATCTTTTATGATATCAGTTCCAAGGCAAAAATACCTGACTTTAATCCTTGATTATCTGCAATCACTTAACAAAGGAAGATCGATCAGTTATAAAGAAACAAAGAAGGAAAATGTTGGAAAAGTGAAAGAGAAAAGGGAAGGAAGTGGTTGGCTAGGATTTCTGGTGTCTGGATAAGTAGGGCCTCACACCCCGCGATGTTTCGAGGAACAAAGCAAAGGGCCTCACACCCCGTGATGCACATAGCAAAGAAAAATTGGATAGAATGTTGTTGTATTTCATTAATAATCATTAATTTTACAGGGGGCTGATGGAGTATTTATAGACCAACAACCAGAGATGTAAGGGTTATGAAGACTATTGTTTGTTTTCCTTAGGCAACAACTCCTAGAGACCTTGCTTTGGACATCTTGGTCTCCTACTCTTGGGCTAATCTGGGACTCTCTCCAAGGTGGGTGACATCATGGAATTCTCCATCCAAGTGGGCACCAAGGTTGAGGATTGGTGAAGTGTCATGATGAAAGGCCAAGATTACTTCATGGGTTGCCTTGATTGCTGGACTCTAGAGTCTAGATGATGTGGGCACCTACAGGATGGTTGACTCTTCAGTCTGGATAGAAGAAAATGCAAGAGTTCTTATATGATTCTTGAGTTCTCTAATCTTGAGCAACTTGGAACCTGTTTAATCAAAACACTGGAGATAGAAAGATACTGAATTTCCTTCACTTTGGATGATTAACTTGGCTTGAAACTCTTGGAAGTTAGCATCAAAGAGAGGAAGAGAAGCTTGGCCGACTCCTTGGAATTTTGGCATGATTTATTAGAGTGGGAGGGTGCCAATTTAGAGACTCCTACTTTACTCTTTTTAAAAATAAGTGGTGCCAATTCTTGATTTCATTTGACCGACCAAAGATAAAAAATCATGGCATGTGGGATGTCCAAACTGAAAGGGATATGCCCTACAAGCCAATCTATGTTGAATCTCCCAAACCATTGTAATTGACAATTTTCTAATAAAGGCATTATTTTTCATCATACGCTATGTTTATATTATATGATGAACCCCATAGATTAGGGCTATGATTTTAGGGTTATGATGAGATCATACCAGTGAGACCTAAAATCTTAAAACCTTAATCTAAAATATTCCTAGTCAAAGGAACCCTGAGTAGGAAATTAGGGTTTTCCGGTAAGACTAGCACATCCCATGTATACTGGAGAGGGTGACTGCTCTCACAGTCACTTGTGTATGACACTAATACTAGGATGTGGGTGCTCATTGGAGAATGAGTTCACTGATATGATCCAACTTAAGAACATCTAATGGAGTCTTGCTACATGTCAATAGAAGGTTCTCATAGTGGGAGTGGTACAAGTAATCCTTTGACCTGAGACTGCCATAAGTACCTTATGTACATGAACCCATACTTTGGTTCAATCCTAATCACGACACTGAGTCATGCACAGGAATGATACTGGGAATGGTGAATTGGATATGAAGGTAATGAGTAGGTCAATAAGGAATCGATCACTCTTGGTAAGAGGAGATTGCATCCAGCTAGTTAACAATCGGATGATGATTCAGGGAATCTTTGATCAAAGTAAAGATATTAGACATGGTTTCTAATATCAAGATAATTGAATCATCAATATAAGATTGAGCTAGAAATAAATATAATATTGGATTTGACATATATCCATATCCATAGTTATATTTTGGGTGCAGGCTGATCGAAAGATTTAATTGTACGGTAACTCTCTACTGAAGGGTAATTTTGGTATTTCATCAGAATTTCCATATCTTCCGGGTAGACATGACACGTTGCTAAACGTCAATCTTGTCTTGTGGGTTGATCAAATTCAAAGATCACTTATTAGGAAGAGTCCTGATTGATCAAATCGGGTAAGCCCGGTTTGACCTAAATCGATTAGAAGGAGTTCTAATCAAATTAGGTCAACTTGTATTCAAACCCACTACTGGTTAGATGTGGAACCCAATGGGTCACACACTTAAGAGGATTGATCAAGAGTTTAATTTGTGATTAAATCATCTTTGCAGGATAACACTCTAGCAGGTGTTGCAAACCCTAGCTTCTATTCGAATCGGATTCGAATTAGGGTTCCGGATTGGTTCAATTTGGGTTTTAATTGGAGCTAATTAGACCCTAATTATGAAAATAGGGATTATGGCTAACCCTATTGGCTAGCCATGTAACTAGGCTAGCCTCCCCACCCGCCCCTTTGCATTTTCATGCCAAATGCCAAGAGTCCATGCACTTATGGACTCTTGGCGCGCCATTTGGAAGAGTCCATGGCGCATGGACTCTTGGCGTGCCCCACTTAATTCTCCGATGAATTAAGATGGGGCGGCCTCCTTTCTTAAGAAATAGTGCCTCACATATGCCCCTTGGATAGGAATCCAGTGGCTGATGGGTTTTTAAGAAAGAAGAAAAGCGTTGTTTCTTCCCGGGCGCGCGAAATAACATCTCTTCGGAGATGGAAAGTCGCGACTCCTTTCCTTTTAAAACACCGCATTTTTTCCTTTAAGAAAAGCCATGGGATTTAATCTGGAAGGCCGTGAGATGGGAGGATGGGGCGTGAGAAATTGAGAGGGGCGTGAGAAAAAGTTTACGGAGAGTTTTGTAGGCGCCTCTCTGAAAACTATTTAAGGGGCACGAAAGATCAGAACCGGGTTAAAATATTTTTTTCTTTTATTCCTTCTTCCTCTCCTAAAGACTCTTTCATTCTTTTCTTGCTCTTGCACTGTTTCCTTTACAGAGTACACCTCTGTCGAAACTCTGCTACTGAACAAGAATAAGAGTGAAAGTCTCCGACGGTAAAGGAAAGAAAGGAGTTCTGATTTATTCCTTCTTTCTTACATTAAGACATCATTGTCTTAATTTCTCCTCCAACTTAAGACAAGCCTATGTCCTCTTAGGACAAGGTCTTTTCTTCAAGACAAGGGTGTCTAAAGGGCCAAGGTCTTAGTGGAAGGAGGAGAAGAGATCAAGGAAAGGGAGGCAACTGCTTGTGTGGAAGAATTCCAGCCATAGTCCAAGCAATTGAGTTCTAGGAAGAAGAACTCAATAGAAGGAATCATTGAAAAGAAGATAGGTTTACTTGGTCATTGCTCTGTGTGGATCACCATTGGAGGGCGGACACTTGGACGCCTGGTGAATTCAATTAGCCCCTTCAACATCAAATTTTGTTAGAATTAGCGATTATAGATTGGTACCCTAATCCTAATTTACATAGATATGCTTGTCATATGATCTAGTCTTATTTAAGAAGTTCCTGTTTTAGGGTTTTTGGTGTGAATTTAGTTTCATTTTTGAAATTACACTTCCGCTGCATTGCACCGAAATCCCACAGTGGTATCAGAGCCACCTTAATTAGGACTATAATCTATGATATTTTGTGTGTTACATATTAGGGTTTTTTAAGTCCTAATATGCTATAACACTTAGCATATTTTTGTTGCATATATGTTTTGGTGTATGCCACTAGTTAGGGTTTTTCACTTAAACCCTAATTATTATAGAGATATGATTAGTTTTGAAGTCATCATACTGAAATAAGGTTGTCCTGGCATAATGGTGGATCCATTATGTGGTAAATGGTTGTCCTAGTATGATGACACACTTTGCACATATTTGTTTATCAGAGTGATATGATTGTGATATGTTCTATAAGAATGTGCTGGCAATTTTATAAAACCATCCTCTTAAAATTATATTAAGTCATAGTATATTTAACTAATAAGCATCACTAGTCATGATGAACAATTGATCATTCGGTGTCTAGAAAGGTGGTTCTGGGAAGGTAAAGAGAATTGTGGTTTTTAATTGGTTCCGTTGACTGACCGGGCCAATTTTTATTGGTGTCTATGAAAGCAACGGGGGGACTCCCACATCTCTTCCACTTGCCTGGCTGACTTGATTATATTTAAATCTTGACTAAAATGCTTAGTGTTAAAAATACTATATATTGGCCTTCCTTCATGCTAGATCATTATTGTGTTATGAACCACATTAGGTTTGTTGTGTTATCTGCAAGACCTAATATGGTGATTGACATAATACTAGTCTAGTGCACAGATATGCTTACATATATTCAGTATAATGCTTTGTTGTGTTATCTGCAAGGGCATTATATTTGAGTATTGACTGTATAGAAATGAAAGGGTCTTGACTTAACTAGAACATTATGGTTTGTTGTATTTTTCTGCAAGACTAATAATGTTCTAGAGGCCAAGTTATTTTTGAGAATTATATGAGATATAATTGGAAGAGTTTCCTACCTTTGAGCTTATAAAAGATTTGTTGTGTTATCTGCAAGATCTTTTATAAGTTATTAGGATCTCAATCTCACTAAGAAAAACCGATCAGGGTTCTTCTCGATTATCATAGTGAGGGCTATGATTTTTGATAAAATAGTGGGAGACATAATTAAATTGAAGACCTAATTTAATTATGTAAGTCATTTCATGGTTGTTTGCTTATATATTGTTCTTTATTAAATGTAGATAAATGGCATCTTCATTATCACTACGAAGTATCTTAGATACCAACAAACTGACTGGTCCAAACTATGTGGATTGGTTGAGAAATTTAAAGATTGTACTGAGTTCAGAAAGACTTTCTTATATTCTTGATACCCCTAGTCTTAATCCATTAGGGGACGATACCACATAGGAAGATATGGCCACATACAAAATGTGGCAGAATGACTCCCTCACTGTCAAGTGTATCATACTTGCCTCCATGACCAATGAGTTACAGAGACAGCATGAGAGCATGGATACTCAATCCATAATGCTCAATTTAAAAGAGCTTTATGGAGAACAAAGCAAAACTGCTAGATACAAAATATCTAAGCAGTTATTCCGTGCTAGGATGACAGAGGGAACATCCGTTCAGGATCATATTTTGAAGGTAATTGACTTAATCACCAGATTGGGTCAATTAGGGTTTATTATGGATGGGGAGCTGAATCAGGATTTAATCCTGCAATCACTCCTGGAGTCATTTTCTCAGTTTGTCTTGAATTATCACATAAACAAGCTGAACACTTCCTTGCCTGAGCTGTTACATATGTTAAAAATAGCAGAGAGCCACGTTAAGAAAGAAAAGGCTCCACTTCTTCTTGTTGATAAGACCAATAAGAAGAAATCAGGCAAAAAGGGTTTTAATAGGAGGCTAAACCCTAAGGGTGGCATCATTAAGAATAAGAAAGGAAAGAAGGCCTCAAAATAGTCAACCTGTTTCTTTTGTGGCAAAGCGGGACATTGGAAAAGGAATTGCAAGGCTTACCTTGCAACTATGAAGCCTGGTGCGGCAGATGCACCAAAAGGTATGTATGAGATACATGCTACATTGACATTAAATTCGTCTATATCAAATACTTGGGTATTGGATACCGCTTGTGGTTACCATATATGCAAATCTTTGTATGACCTTCACAAGCTTAAAGTATTGAAGGAAGGTGACTTCAATCTCTATGGTGCTAGTGGTGATATCATCCAAGCAGAAGCTGTAGGGACCTATATTTTGAAGTTGCCTTCAGGAAAGATCTTGGAGTTAGAAAATTGTTACTATATGCCTAAAATTATTAGGAACATTATATCTATTCCTTTGTTATTAAAACAAGGATATGTAATGGATGTAACGAGCACTGGTTGCTCGATATTGTTATCTAATAAAATTATTTGTTCTGGGTTATTTAGCAATGGGCTCTTAACTCTCTCTTCCAATGATAGTGTTTTTCATGTCAATAATAAAAGAAAAAGAAAAGACTTTAATGAAACTTTACTTTGGCATCATCGACTTGGTCATGTTAATGAGTCTAGGATAAGCAAGTTATACAAGGAAAAATTCCTTGATCTTTATGAGTATGAATCATTAGGAACTTGCGAATCATGTCTCATGGATAAGATGACCAAGACTCCATTTACTGGACATGGAGAAAGGTTAACTGAGTTATTAGGACCTATACATACTGATGTATGTGGTCCAATGACAACTCAGGCCAGAGGTGGATACTCATATTTTATCACTTTTACAGATGATTTATCTAGGTTCGGATGTGTGTATCTTATGAAACATAAATCTGAAGCCTTTGATAAATTTAAGGAGTATCAAAGTATGGTCAAAAAACAAACCGGGAAAAGTATTAAAGTTCTTCGTTCTGATCGAGGAGGAGAATACTTATCCACGGAGTTTTTAGACTATCTTAAAGTTAATGGAAATCTTTCTGAATGGACCCCTCCTTATACACCACAGCTAAATGGTATAGCTGAAAGGAGGAATCGTACCTTATTAGATATGGTACGATCCATGATGTGCTTCACAAATTTACCCATTTCCTTCTGGGGTCATACCCTAGAAACTGCTGTTTACATTCTGAACAAGGTACCTTCTAAATTCGTTGTTAGTACTCCATATGAAATTTGGAGTGGAAAGAAACCGTATCTTAAATATTTTAAGGTATGGGGATGTCCAGCTTATGTTAAAAGAAATTTTGGACATAAGTTGGAACCTAGAGCAGATAAATGTCTATTTGTAGGATATCCTAGAGAGGGTAGAGGATATCTGTTTTACCATCCTACTGAACAAAAGATTTTTGTCAGCAGGCATGCCACTTTTCTAGAAAAAGAGTTTATTTTAGAAAAGGGCAATGGTAGAACTGTTGAACATGGAGAAGTACAAGAAATACAGATAGACAGTTCTCAACCATTAGAACATATAGTTAGGACAGAACCAGAAAACAAAACTCCTCCCCGTAGGTCTGATAGAGTGCCACGGGCACCTGAGAGGTATGGGTTTATTATTGAAAATAATGAAGCCCAAGTCATTCAAAATGATGAACCTTTGACCTATACGGAAGCTATCTTGAGTACTGATTCAGATAGATAGCAAGAAGCCATGGAATCCGAGATAGACTCTATGTATGTAAACCAAGTATGGTCTTTGGTCGATGCACCAGAGGGTGTTAATCCTATTGGGTGCAAATGGGTCTATAAGAAAAAGATTGGGGCTGATGGCCAAGTTGAAACCTATAAAGCCAGATTAGTGGCAAAAGTGTTGGCTCCACCCAGTGATTTTGATGAATAACAAAACATTGAGTACATATTGTATTCTAATGTGAATTTCAAGTTGTGAATTTTCAGGCAGAAAGCACCTCAAAATTCCAAATATTTATGGTGTATGGCACGCAATGGCACGAAGTAAATCTCACATATCCGGGCAGCCTCTTCATTAAAAAAAGGGCTAACAATTACTTAATTATTATGTGTTTATGCTTTCATGAACATCATTTTTGATTTCAAGGCTTTTACTCTTGATTCTGGATGTTTTCAGTCTCAAGTGTCGACACCAGGACAGTCAAGTGTCGACACTTCAGCATTTGGCACGGACAAAAATCCTTGGCACGCCAAGTGTCGACACCTAGAATTCAAGTGTCGATACCAAGTGTCGACACATAGGTTTCAAGTGTCGACTCAAGGCCTGAGAATTTTGAAAATACATAACTTGTTGGTTCGAGGATTTTTATGTCAAGTGTCGACACCTGTGCATCATGTGTCGACACTTGAATGATCAAGTATCGACTCCCAGAATTCAAGTGTCGACACCTGACAGCCAAGTGTCGACACCTGACAGCCAAGTGTCGACACTTGTAGCCTGACAGCTCTAACAGATCTATTTTTCTGGCTTGCAGAAATGGGTTTTCAAGCTCCAAATGGCTATTTCCAATGCTCCAACAGTCACAAACCATTTTTAGAAGGTTTTTGGTGTATTTAATCTCCACCAACCTCATTTTAAAGTAAGAGAAGTGAAGGGAAGTAAAGAGAAAGAAGAGAGAAGTCTATTCAAGAGTATTCAAGTTCACTCAAAAGCCAAAAAGCCATTATTCTCTCCAAACTTCAAATCAAAAGCCTCTTCTAGCTTGATTCCACTGAAAAAGCATACCTGCTCAACTTTACTACATTCCAAAAGGAGGCAACTTGAAGAAGAGTGAAGTCAAAGCATCCCTTGGGCTTCAAAGATTCCAATCTACTCTTGAAGAGAGTTTGTTGTAGCATTTAAATTTCATATCTGATTTATTGTGCTTTAACCTTGCTTTCAAGGGTGTCTTGAAAGAAGGATATTGTAGTTTGTTGGTGAGCCAAAGTGTTAAAACCAACTAGGGTTAACTTGTAAGCCCGAAGACAAAACAAGTAGTTAGGTTTGTTGGTGAGCCTAGGTGATAAAACCAACTTAGGTTTTTGACTTGTGAGCCTTGTAAAAACAAGTCAACTGTAATCTGGTGTGGATTATAGTGAAATTCCCAAGGGTGGCTTGGGGAGTGGATGTAGGTGCTAGGTTTGCATCGAAGCACTATATATCTTGTGTTTGTGTGTGATTGCTCTTTTCTTTTTGCATTCTTTAATTAAGTGCTATTATCTTGCATCTAATTAATTGTTACTCACAAGCACCACTAGACCTTTTGTTTTATTGTGTTAAATTTTTAAAAGACCCAATTCACCCCCCCTCTTGGGCTCCATTTCTGGGCAACAAGTGATATCAGAGCACCGATACTCTCTTGTAGGTCCAAGGATCTTGAGTAAAAGATCATGGCAGCCCCAATAGGCATGGGTATTGTTGAAGGTCAAGCTTCAAACCGACCCCCACTTTTTAATGGCACAAATTACACATACTGGAAGACACGCATGCACATATTTATACAAGCTCTTGATTATAATTTATGGAGAACAATAGTAAAAGGTCCTCATTAGCCTACAATGATGATTAATGGCATTCTCACCCCTAAAATGGAAGATGATTGGGATGAGAGTGACATTAAGCAAATTGAGATTAATGCAAAGGCAATGAACCTTTTATTTTGTTCTCTTGATCCTAGTGAGTTTAACAGAATATCCAACTGTCTCTCCGCAAAGGAGATTTGGGATACACTTGAGGTTACCCATGAGGGTACACACCAAGTGAAGACCACCAAAGTTAACATGCTAATTCACACTTATGAAATGTTTAAAATGGAACCTACTGAGTCTATCAGTGAGATGTATACTAGGTTCACAAACATTGTGAATGACATGAGAAGTTTAGGAAAAATAATTTCTAACGGTGAACTTGTAAATAAACTTCTCAGGTCTCTACCAGCTTCATGGGATGCAAAGGTCACTGCAATTGAAGAAGCAAAAGATGTCAACACTCTCCCGCTGGAACAACTATTGGGCTCTTTAATGACATACGAACTATCTCTCAAACAGAAGAACGGAGAGGTGGACAAAAAGAAAAAGACAATAGCTTTCAAATCCTCTACCAAAGAAGACTCGAGTGAAGACTCTGAAGAGGATGACGAAGAAGATGAAACTGCTATGTTAGTAAGGAAATTCAGAAGGTTTATGAGAAAAAAGAAATTCAATTACAAAAAGAAACCTCTGAAGGGTGAGCCCAGTAAAGAAAAAGATAAGGAAAAGAAGGAGGAGCAGCCCACATGTTTTGAGTGCAAAAAGCCAGGGCATTTCAAGGTAGACTGCCCCTTACTAAAGAAAAGTAGAAGAAAGTTAAGGAAAAAGGCCATGATGGCAACCTGGAGCGAAAGTGAAGACTCTAGCTCTGAAGAAGAACAACAGGAAGTAGCTAATTTCTGTCTAATGGCCGATCAAGAAGCGGTATGTTCTGAAGCCGAAAATGAATTATCTTTTGATGAGCTTCATGAAATTTTTGATGAACTAGTAATAGAATTTCAAAAATTAAAGTCAAAACATAAAGACTTAAAAAAGCAAAATCTGGAACTAGCTAAAATAAATAACAACCTTTCAAATGAGAATGAATATCTTCTAATACAAAATAAAAATCTAAATGATAAGATTATGGGTCTTGAAAATGAAAAGAATATACTTGAAAAGAAAAGTAACTTACTTTCAAATGAAAAATTGTCAAGACAACACAAAGAAATTTTGATGAAAAACAAAAAATATAAAGAGGAAATCGATAAACTAAAGCCTTTTGTCGAAAAATTTACTTACAGTTCTGAAAAATTGAATTTACTATTAAATAACCAAAGAGCAGTATTTGACAAAGCTGGATTAGGATTCAGAACTCATAAGAAACAGAAACTCAAAAATTTCTTTGTACCTGCATCTTCTTCAATTACATGCTATACTTGTGGTGTTATAGGACATAAATCTTACATGTGCAACAAAAGAAAATTAAGAAAAACTAAGAAAGTTTGGGTTCCAAAAGGAACCAATGCCACTAACCAAAAAGGACCCAAGATGGCTTGGGTACCTAAAGTCTCCACTTGATCTTTATTGCAGGTATGCCTTGCAACCAACAAGAAGAGAATGTGGTATCTTGATAGCAGTTGCTCAAGGCATATGACAGGAGATGTGGAGCAGTTCTCATCACTCACATATCAAAATGGTGGCAATGTAACTTTTGGTGATAATGGAAAGGGAAAAATCATCGGTATTGGTAAAATCCATATCACCCCTACCTCTTATATTGATAATGTTTTATATGTTGATGGATTAAAACATAACTTGCTTAGTATTAGTCAATTTTGTGACAAAAATTTTAAAGTTGTTTTTGAATCTTCCTTGTGCATTGTTTCTAGTCTAGATGACAATGGCATTAAATTCATCGGTCATAGGCATGGCAATATTTATATGGTTGATCTTGATGATCTCCCTATTCAAAAAGGTCAATGTCTAGTGGCAATGGAAGCCAAGATTGATGAAGCTAGTTGGCTTTGGCATCATAGACTAGGACATGCTAGCATGCATTTAATTTCAAAACTTAGCAAAAAGAATTTAGTAAAAGATTTGCCTAAACTTAATTTTGAAAAAGATAAGATTTGCAGTGCATGTCAACTTGGAAAACAAACAAAATCTTCTTTCAAACCTAAAGGAGTAATCTCTACATCTAGACCTTTAGAATTGCTTCATATGGACCTCTTTGGGCCTACTAGAACATCTAGTTTGGGAGGTAAGAAGTTTGGTCTAGTCATTGTAGATGATTTCTCACGTTTTACATGGGTCATGTTTTTAGCACACAAAGATGAAACATTTTCTGATATCATAAGATTTCACAAAAGAGTTTTAAATGAAAAAGGTGTTTCAGTAATTTCCTTAAGAAGTGATCATGGAACTGAATTTGAAAACGCTGATTTTAATAAATTCTGTATTGAAAATGGAATTAATCATAATTTTTCTGCACCTAGGACACCTCAACAAAATGGGGTAGTAGAAAGAAAAAATAGAACTCTTGAAGAAATGGCACGCACCATGCTTTGTGAAAATGATTTACCTAGATACTTTTGGGCGGAAGCCATAAATACTGCATGCTATATCTTAAATCATGTTTTAATTCGACCTATTTTAAAGAAAACTCCTTATGAGCTTTGGAAGGGTAGAAAACCTTCAATCCATTTTTTTCATGTTTTTGGTTGCCGTTGTTTCATCTTAAACAATGGTAAAGACAATCTAAGTAAATTTGATGCCAAGTCAGATGAGGGAGTCTTTCTAGGCTACTCCACATCTAGTAAGGCATACAGGGTCTTCAACAGAAGGACACTTGTTGTTGAAGAATCCATTCATGTAGTATTTGACGAAACTAACCAAAAATCTTCAAGAAAAGAAGATGTACTTTTTGATGAATCAGGTAACAAGAAAACTGAGAAAAGAAACAACAATGAAGAACTTACCAAGGAACCAAATGATGATCAGAACACTGACAAAGATCAAGCACAAGGTGATGAAGATACCTCAACTGTTGATCCTTTACCAAAAGAATGGAGGTATGCTCATGGACACCCAAAAAAACTAATTATAGGTGATCCATCTAAAGGTGTAAGTACTCGATCATCTCTTAGAAATATTTGTGACTACTTAGCTTTTGTGTCTCAAATTGAACCTAAAACTATTGAGGAAGCTGAATGTGATAGTAATTGGATAAATGCTATGCAAGATGAACTTAATCAATTTAAAAGGAACAATGTTTGGACACTAGTAGATAGGCCCTCAAACACATCAATTATTGGCACAAAATGGGTTTTTCGAAACAAACTTGATGAAAATGGAATAGTAATTAGAAATAAAGCTAGACTAGTTACCAAAGGATACAATCAGGAGGAATGGATAGATTTTGATGAAACCTTTGCTCCTGTGGCTAGACTTGAGGCAATTAGGCTATTATTGGCTTTTTCCTGTTTCATGAACTTTAAACTGTATCAGATGGATGTTAAAAGTGCTTTCTTGAATGGATTAATTGAAGAAGAAGTTTATGTTGAACAACTCCCTGGTTTTGAAAATTCTGAATTTACAAATCATGTTTATAAACTTCATAAAGCTTTATATGGATTAAAACAAGCTCCAAGAGCTTGGTATGATCGTTTAAGCTCTTTTCTACTAAAAAATGATTTTACTAGAGGAAATGTAGATAAAACATTGTTTTTAAAGAAAAAGAATGATGATCTCTTAGTAGTACAAATCTATGTTGATGATATAATATTGGTGCTACTAATGAATCTCTTTGTCAAGATTTTGCAAGTCTAATGCAGGGTGAGTTCGAGATGAGCTTGATGGGAGAACTAAATTTCTTCCTCGGACTCCAGATAAGGCAAACCAAAGAGGGGATCTTCATCAACCAAACAAAATACACAAGAGAAATACTTAAGAAGTTTGGGATGGAGAACACTAAGCTATTAGGTACCCCTATGAGCTCTACATGTAGACTTGACAAGGATGAATCAGGTAAATCAATTGATCAAAAATTATATCGTGGCATGATTGGTTCGTTATTATATCTTACTGCCAGTAGGCCAGATATCATGTTTAATGTCTGTATGTGTGCTAGATATCAGTCCAATCTTAAAGAGTCTCATCTTTTGGCTGTTAAACGCATATTTAGATATCTATCTGGCTCAATTAAAATTGGTTTATGGTACTCTAGAGATTCTTCATGTGATTTAATTGCTTATTCTGATGCTGATTTTGCTGGATGTAAACTTGATCGTAAAAGTACTAGTGGAACCTATTAGTTTCTTGGAGTAAATTTGATCTCCTGGAGAAGCAAGAAACAGAACTCTGTTGCTCTATCTACGGCAGAAGCCGAATATATAGCAGCTGGGAGCTGTTGTGCTCAAATCCTCTGGATCAAACAACAACTCGAAGACTTTGGCATTAAACTAACTAAGACACCCATAAGATGTGATAATACTAGTGCAATCAACTTATCTAAAAATCTAGTGCAACATTCAAGAAGTAAACACATTGAAATAAGACATCATTTCATAAGAGATCATGTACAAAACTCAAATGTAATTCTTGATTTTGTCTGTACCAATGATCAATTAGCTGACATGTTTACAAAGCCTTTGAGTAAGGATAGGTTCTGTCTGATTAGAAGAGAGTTAGGTGTAATTGATCCATTCTCCTAGGACTCTCTTAGTATCATTTTACCTAGTCCTAAAAGCTCAATACTTATTGTTTAAAACCCCAAGAAATTTTTTTTAATTTTTCCAGATTTTCTTGAATTTTCTTGGCCAAGTGTCGACACTTGACAAATCCGAAGTGTCGACACTTGCGAATCTGAACTGTTTTAAAACGGGCCGAATGAAGGCTTTTTTGAAAATTTTCCTTCCCCAAATTTCTTGGAACAGTGGTCCCCCCTGTCCAAACCCGTCTTTTCACCCTTCAATCCTTCTCAAATCAGGTATTTTCCCTCTCTAATTTAGTTTTTATTTCTCTATGTTTTTAATTTTATTATTTTTAAACCAAACGATCGTGTTTTAGGTTTTCCGAACATTTTTCTTCAATCTAACCAGATTTTTGTGTATTTTAGTAAATTTCTAAAACTCCATTTGAGGGAATCTTGTTTTAGATTTGTTTTTCTCGAATTTTCCTCATCTTTTGGGTGTTTTTCAACCCTTTTTCACAAAAATCACTATTTCATCAATTTTGAGCAGAATAAAATGGGTTTTCATCTAATTTAAGTGTAATAAATCCTTTTATTGATGATTAGGAAGGATTTTCAGTAATGCATTTTGAATATTTTTGCCTATTTGCAAAAACCCTAAATGCTTAAAACCCAAATCCCATGGTTTTTTATTTATTTTTTGACCTTACAAAAATAATTCTTTTTGGGATTCAAATGTGCTCCACCCAACACAAGTTTTTCCTACAAATTTTACTCAAAATTTCTTATCTTGATCAAAACTTATTGATTCTGGTTTTCCAAACTAATTTGAACTCTAATCTCAACCTATGGCCAGTCCTTTGTTCTGAACCTTTTTTCCATTCTTCCTGGTCAGTTGGCTGATATGGGTCCTAGGAAGAGACTTGCAGTTAGAGCAAGGCCTAGTCAGGGTAGTGAGAGGAGGTCGAAGGCCAGATTCGATCCCGCTCCGCAGAGAAGTACAGCCACTCCGAGCTCCCCCCTGCAGAGAGGATGGCATGGAAGTCAGTAGCTTCAGGGAGAAGAGTAGATCTACACTGTTTCGACAGGCACCATTTTGGCATTAGAGAGATACTCTCAGATGCAGGACTAGTACCCTTCTGCACCATGCAGGAGAGATACTATCCTCACCTGGTGAGAGAGTTTTACGGTGCACTGGACTGTCAACGACTCTTATGGACGACATCCGTCAGGGGTACACAGATTTCATTGACTGATGAGTTGCTGAGCCGAGTATGGGAGATACCTCGGAGAGGAGTCTGTGCTTTCTCAGTTGATGATAGAGAGGCACCTTTCAGATGCATCCTTGAGCGAGAGGATGTTCGCGGTATCTCAGTAGTTACCGCGAACCAGTTATCTTTAGAGATGCGACTGCTGCACCACATTACCGCACGGATCCTTCTACCGAAGACTAGCAGATTCGATTTCATCACAGAGAGAGAGCTGATGTTGATGACTAGTCTGATCGAGAGGAGACCAGTTGATATACCCGCCTTGATGCTGTCACAGATGCATGATGCTGCCACTCAGCGCTAACACTGTTTGCCATACGGGATGACACTGACCCATCTTTTCAGAGCTTGTGGAGTATCATTGGAGGGGGAGATCCCCAAGGAGATACTGCACACAGATGTATATGATGAGAGGTCATTGCACCGCATGGGTTTCAGGATGGTTGGAGGTCGATGGGTTCGGAGAGAGTCTGTCCAGGAGCCAGATGAGGAGGATGAGATTCGAGAGGCTGAGGCTGGACCATCTGAGCCAGCAGTCCTTCCTCCAGTGGATGTACCATTGACACAGGCAGAGCACCTGTCACCTGATGCTTCAGTTCCTCCACCACCATCTACCGGATTATCCTTTGAGGAGCATGCCAGAGCATAGTTCACACAGATCAGAGGAGAGGTGACTCAGCTGCGTAGCGAGGTCGAGCTTCTACGAGCACAGACTACCTCAGAGCATGCTGAGATCCGCAGATCCATGGAGGAGGGATTTACACGTCTTGAGAGTCTTCTGAGATCACTTATACCTCCTGCTGCACCTGCTTCTGCTCGATCTGATGATGATGATGATGATGACGGCGGCGATCACCAGAGCGACCATGCTGATATTGCTGACGTAGGTGATCCGGATGTTGACCGAGCCACTGAGGTGGTAGACACTGACAGCGACAGTGTAGGCGGAGCTGATGCTTATGAGGTGGTCAGTCGAGATCCTCCTACTACACCTGCTCCTTCTACTGCACACTTTGTTCCGGATCCTATTGAGCCAGCTGATCGTCTTTCGCCTCCCTCTACCAGATCTTCTAGGGTTGTACCCGCTTTTGGTCCTGCCGGCCGTACCAGGAGTCTTAGAGCTTTAGCACCTACTAGGGCATTAGCCACTAGATCTAGGATTAGTGCTCCTTTTAGTCTTGATGTTCCATCTGATGAGGATTAGCCTCACAGATGACTGTTTTAGATATCTTTTTGTATGGTTGATATATGTATTTTTCTTTTTTCTAAAAACTTATCTCATATATATGTGTTTGTTATCTTAAACCTTTTGTACATCAGTTTATCATATTTTAGCTCTGATATAATGGGATATTTTAACTCTGATACAAGCACAATTTCAGCTATGATATTTGTTTCTATACTCTCTTTTTGTATCCATGCAAATTGTAAGGAGGAGGTTATTTTTATGATTGACAAAAAGGGGGAGAAAAAGTAATGTTAAAAAGTGATGTTAATTGTTATGAAGAAAAAGAGTGATGATGGATGTTTAAGTAATGATGTTAATTATTTTTGAGAATTTGAGAACAAGTTTTTTTTAAAAAAAGATGCATTATATTGTTTTGAAGTTTACTTTAATAAGAAGTATCTAATTAAGGGGGAGATTGTTTCCTATTAATTAGAAAACTCATGGTTTGAACTATATTGTCTCTTTTTCTCAAGGTTTTGTCATCATCAGAAAGGGAAAGATTGTTGGCTCCACCCAGTGATTTTGATGAATAACAAAACATTGAGTACATATTGTATTCTAATGTGAATTTCAAGTTATGAGTTTTCAGGCAGAAAGCACCTCAAAATTCTAAATATTTATGGTGTATGGCATGCAATGGCACGGAGCAAATCTCACATATCCGGGCAGCCTCTTCATTAAAAAAAGGGCTAACAATTGCTTAATTATTATGTGTTTATGCTTTCATGAACATCATTTTTGATTTCAAGGCTTTTACTCTTGATTCGGGATGTTTTCAGTTTCAAGTGTCGACACCTGGACAGTCAAGTGTCGACACTTCAGCATTTGGCACGGACAAAAATCCTTGGCACGCCAAGTGTCGACACCTAGAATTCAAGTGTCGACACCAAGTGTCGACACTTAGGTTTCAAGTGTCGACTCAAGGCCTGAGAATTTTGAAAATACAGAACTTGTTGGTTCGAGGATTTTTGTGTCAAGTGTCGACACCTGTGCATCAAGTGTCGACACTTGAATGATCAAGTGTCGACTCCCAGAATTCAAGTGTCGACACCTGACAGCCAAGTGTCGACACTTGCAGCCTGACAGCTCTAACGGATCTATTTTTCTGGCTTGCAGAAATGGGTTTTCAAGCTCCAAACGGCTATTTCCAATGCTCCAACGGTCACAAACCATTTTTAGAAGGTTTTTGGTGTATTTAATCTCCACCAACCTCATTTTAAAGTAAGAGAAGTGAAGGGAAGTAAAGAGAAAGAAGAGAGAAGTCTATTCAAGAGCATTTAAGTCCACTCAAAAGCCAAAAAGCCATTATTCTCTCCAAACTTCAAATCAAAAGCCTCTTCTAGCTTGATTCCACTGAAAAAGCCTACCTGCTCAACTTTACTACATTCCAAAAGGAGGCAACTTGAAGAAAAGTGAAGTCAAAGCATCCCTTGGGCTTCAAAGATTCCAATCTACTCTTGAAGAGAGTTTGTTGTAGCATTTAAATTTCATATCTGATTTATTGTGCTTTAACCTTGCTTTCAAGGGTGTCTTGGAAGAAGGATATTGTGGTTTGTTGGTGAGCCAAAGTGTTAAAACCAACTAGGGTTAACTTGTAAGCCCGAAGACAAAACAAGTAGTTAGGTTTGTTGGTGAGCCTAGGTGATAAAACCAACTTAGGTTTTTGACTTGTGAGCCTTGTAAAAACAAGTCAACTGTAATCTAGTGTGGATTATAGTGAAATTCCCAAGGGTGGCTTGGGGAGTGGATGTAGGTGCTAGGTTTGCACCGAACCACTATATATCTTGTGTTTGTGTGTGATTGCTCTTTTCTTTTTGCATTCTTTAATTAAGTGCTGTTATCTTGCATCTAATTAATTGTTACTCACAAGAACCACTAGACCTTTTGTTTTATTGTGTTAAATTTTTAAAAGACCCAATTCACCCCCCCTATTGGGCTCCATTTCTGGGCAACAAAAAGGTTTTAGACAAAAACAGGGAATTGATTATGATGAAACATTCTCACCTGTTGCATGCTCAAATCAATTCAGATTTTACTTGCTATAGCAGCGTACTACGATTATGAGATCTGGCAGATGGATGTGAAGACTGCATTCCTTAATGGTTTCCTTGAGGAAGAAGTCTACATGTCACAGCCAGAAGATTTTATTTCAAAGAATAAACCTAATCAAGTATTCAAGCTAAAGAAATCCATTTATGGATTAAAGCAAGCTTCAAGGAGTTGGAACATCCGCTTTGATGAAACTATTAAAGGTTTGGTTTTATCAAAAATGTGGATGACCCCTGTGTTTATAAGAAGACTAGTGGGAGTGCCATAGTCTTCTTGGTTCTGTATGTAGATGACATACTCCTCATTGGGAATGATATCCCAATGTTACAATCAGTCAAGGTTTGGCTATCAAACCAGTGTTCCATGAATGATTTGGGAGAAGCATCCTATATACTAGGTATTAAGATCTATAGAGATAGATCTAAGAGGATGCTAGGT
Organism: Areca catechu; assembly: GCA_021397845.1. NCBI lineage: Eukaryota > Viridiplantae > Streptophyta > Magnoliopsida > Arecales > Arecaceae > Areca > Areca catechu. The sequence goes on along the minus strand of CM038044.1, from coordinate 77,210,406 downwards.
TTATCCCAATCTAGGTACATTGACTTAGTGCTGAAAAGATTCAGCATGGATGGAAGTAAAAGAGGTTATCTTCCTATGAGTCAAGGCATACTTCTTTCTAAAAGGATGTCTCCTAAGACACCTAAAGAAAGAAATAGAATGAATTCTATACCCTATGCTTCGGCAATAGGGTCCATAATGTATGTCATGTTATGTACCAGGCCTGATGTGGCATATGCTTTAGGCATTGTCAGTAGGTTTTAGGCTGATCCAGGAGAGGATCTTTGGAAAGCAGTTAAAAATATTCTTAGGTACCTAAGAAGGACTAAGGATATTTTTCTCGTTTATGGTGGTTCTGATCTTAAACTAGAAGCTTATTCTGATTCTAGTTTTCAATCAGACCCTGATAATAGCAAACCCATTTCGGGATATGTTTTTATCCTAAACGGTGGAGCAGTGAGTTGGAAGAGTACCAAACAGCAGACTGTAGCTGACTCAACCATAGAGGCAGAATACATAGCTGTCAGTGAAGCCGCCAAGGAAGCAGTCTGGATGAAGAAGTTCATCACAGAGTTGGGTGTTGTTCCTGAGATTGAAAACCCAGTGCCACTTTACTGTGACAACACTAGGGCTGTTGCTCAAGCTAAGGAACAAAAAGTGCATCATAAGTCCAAGCACATTCTGAGACGCTTCCATCTCGTTCGAGAAATAGTAGAAAGACAAGATGTCTACATAAATAGAGTTGATACAAAGAACAATGTAGCAGACCCGTTTACTAAGGCTCTACCATAGCGAGAGTTTGATCGCCACCTCGAGTATATGGGATTAAGATTTAAAGGAGATTGGCTTTAGTGCAAGTGGGAGAATGAAAGGGATATGCCCTACAAGCCAATCTATGTTGTATCTCCCAAACCATTGTAATTGACAATTTTCTAATAAAGGCATTATTTTTCATCATACGCTGTGTTTATATTAAATGATGAATCCCATAGATTAGGGCTATGATTTTAGGGTTATGATGAGATCATACCATTGAGACCTAAAATCTTAAAACCTTAATCTAAAATATTCCTAGTCAAAGGAACCCTGAGTAGGGGATCATGGTTTTCCGGTAAGACTAGCACATCCCATGTATACTGGAGAGGGTGACTGCTCTCACAGTCACTTGTGTATGACACTAATACTAGGATGTGGGTGCTCATTGGAGAATGAGTTCACTGATATGATCCAACTTAAGAACATCTAATAGAGTCTTAGCTACATGTCAATAGAAGGTTCTCATAGTGGGAGTGGTACAAGTAATCCATTGAACTGAGACTGCCATAAGTACCTTATGTACATGAACCCATACTTTGGTTCAATCCTAATCATGACACTGAGTCATGCACAGGATTGATACTGGGAATGGTGAATTGGATATGAAGGTAATGAGTAGGTCAATAAGGAATCGATCACTCTTGGTAAGAGGAGATTGCATCCAGCTAGTTAACAATCGGATGATGATTCAGGGAATCTTTGATCAAAGTAAAGATATTAGAGATGATTTCTAATACCAAGATAATTGAATCATCAATATAAGATTGAGCTAGAAATAAATATAATTTTGGATTTGACATATATCCATATCCATAGTTATATTTTGGGTGCAGGCTGATCGAAAGATTTAATTGTACGGTAACTCTCTACTGAAGGATAATTTTGGTATTTCACCAGAATTTTCATATCTTCCGGGTAGACATGACACGTTGCTAGACGTCAATCTTGTCTTGTGGGTTGATCAAATTCAAAGATCACTTATTAGGAAGAGTCCTAATTGATCAAATCGGGTAAGCCCGGTTTGACCTAAATCGATTAGAAGGAGTTCTAATCAAATTAGGTCAACTTGTATTCGAACCCACTGCTGGTTAGATGTGGAACCCAATGGGTCACACACTTAAGAGGATTGATCAAGAGTTTAATTTGTGATTAAATCATCTTTGCAGGATAACACTCTAGCAGGTGTTGCAAACCCTAGCTTCTATTCGAATCGGATTCGAATTAGGGTTCCGGATTGGTTCAATTTGGGTTCTAATTGGAGCTAATTAGACCCTAATTGTGAAAATAGGGATTATGGCTAACCCTATTGGCTAGCCATGTAACTAGGCTAGCCTCCCCTCCCGCCCCTTTGCATTTTCATGCCAAATTCCAAGAGTCCATGCGCTTATGGACTCTTGGCGCGCCATTTGGAAGAGTCCATGGTGCATGGACTCTTGGCGCGCCCCACTTAATTCTTTGATGAATTAAGATGGGGCGGCCTCCTTTCTTAAGAAATAGAGCCTCACATATGCCCCCTTGGATAGGAATCCAATGGCTGATGGGTTTTTAAGAAAGAAGAAAAGCGTTGTTTCTTCCCGGGCGTGCGAAATAACATCTCTTCGGAGATGAAAAGTCGCGACTCCTTTCCTTTTAAAACACCGCATTTTTTCCTTTAAGAAAAGCTGTGGGATTTAATCTGGAAGGCCGTGAGATGGGAGGATGGGGCATGAGAAATTGAGAAGGGCGTGAGAAGGAGTTTACGGAGAGTTTTGTAGGCGCCTCTCTGAAAACTATTTAAGGGGCAGGAAAGATCAGAACCGGGTTAAAAAACTATTTTCTTTTATTCCTTCTTCCTCTCCTAAAGACTCTTTCATTCTTTTCTTGCTCTTGCACTGTTTCCTTTACAGAGTACACCTCTGTCGAAACTCTGCTACTGAACAAGAATAAGAGTGAAAGTCTCTGACGGTAAAGGAAAGAAAGGAGTTCTGATTAATTCCTTCTTTCTTACATTAAGACATCATTGTCTTAATTTCTCCTCCAACTTAAGACAAGCCTATGTCCTCTTAGGACAAGGTCTTTTCTTCAAGACAAGGGTGTCTAAAGGGCCAAGGTCTTAGTGGAAGGAGGAGAAGAGATCAAGGAAAGGGAGGCAACTGCTTGTGTGGAAGAATTCCAGCCATAGTCCAAGCAATTGAGTTTTAGGAAGAAGAACTCAATAGAAGGAACCATTGAAAAGAAGATGGGTTTACTTGATCATTGCTCTGTGTGGATCACCATTGGAGGGCGGACACTTGGATGCCTGGTGAATTCAATTAGCCCCTTCAACATCAAATTTTGTTGGAATTAGTGATTAAAGGTTGGTACCCTAATCCTAATTTACATAGATATGCTTGTCATATGATCTAGTCTTATTTAAGAAGTTCCTGTTTTAGGGTTTTTGGTGTGAATTTAGTTTCATTTTTGAAATTACACTTCCGCTGCGTTGCACTGGAACCCTACACAAACATAAGTGACATGCCATGTGATAATGTCCTTGGTGAAGTGGCGAGTGATGTCCAAAAGTCATGTGATGTCCAAATTCTTGAAAAAGGTGGCGCCAAGAAGTGGTTGCATATGACAAGTGACTTGGGCTAGCACATGGAGTCACATGGCTTGTCTTGAGCTAGCACATGGGGTCACATGGGTTTGGACTTGTGTTCCCCCTTGTATTACAGGACTCAACTAATAATTACAAGACTCAAAACTAATTAAACCAACCAAATAACTAAAGGCCCACTTGATCAATTGGAACCCAATTTGATCAAAAGGCAAGACATGTAAAGAAGCGGTTCAACTTGGTAAAAGGAGTTTGGCCCAAAAGACTAAAAATAAAAAACCTTAATTACAGTTGGTAAAAAGGGTTAAACCCAACTAGGTAAATATATATATATACAGGTTTCATTTGGGTTCAAGGGCTAAACCCAACTAACCCTAAATAACAAAATTTAAAATAAAATATTTATAGGTAAAAGGGGTTTGGGTTCAGGGCTTTATTCATAGGTGATCCACTGGGATGTGGACACTTGCTCTGATACCAAATTATTATGGCAAATGCTCTCTGATACCAATTATCCAAGAGATCCCTCTTACCTTGTGGAATGCCCAGGGGCATGTTCATCCCTCTGCCAGCAACCCTCTATGGATGCGGTAGGATACAGGTTTCTAGAAGGTAGATGGATTTCTGTTGATAGCAAAGAGAAGATGAGAAGTGAGTAGAAGTGAAAATTCTTAGGAGAAAATGGGATTCCAATACTTGTATTCAGCCATCAAGAATTCTTACAAAACATCCACACCTATACATATATATACCTAGGTCATATAAGACCTAGTCCCCAAAAACTCCCCCAAGTTAGCACTGTCGAGATTTTGAAATCCTGACATCTGAGTCGGCTCGCCTCTTACGAGTTGACTCAATGCTGGTAAACATCCTCTGGACCAGTCGACTCTCAAGCTACGAGTCAGCTCATCCAGAACATTATGCTACAATTTACAAACACGAGCTGACTATTTCCTGAGAGAGATGACTCGTCTAGAATACCACACAATAGTTCCCTACAATGCCAACCATCGAGTCAACTTGAATACTCGACGAGTCGACTCTAATGTTTAGATTGACAAAAAATATAGCCTAACACCTAGGACTTGTCCCGGACTCACTCCTAGCCCTAGACACATCATGTATAAACATGACTAACAGACCAAGATCTAAATCTTGGCCCCCCTTTGAGCCTTGGATGCACCACTTGAGACTCAAGACCTGGGGGCATTGATGGGCTTGAGGGCACCTGCTAGTGTGGACTGGGAAGGATGCTGGGCTGGGGAATGGTGCCAACTAGAAGGGATGCCCATCCTTGGGCTAGGCGGCATGAAAAGGCCCACTATTGGGGCATCTTGCTGGGGAAGGCCTGGGTAGGGATCCAGATGTTTGATGCTCTGCTCTAGTGAGGGGGCCTGGTGAATCTTCTAGCCTAATGATTCTCCTCTTGACTTGAGTGACATTACAGGTCTCTTGACTTGGGACAAAACTCAACTAGACAAAAAGGACTCAACTAGACTCACATGTCCCACTTTATTACAGGACTCAATTGGCTCACTTGTATTACAAGACTCAAGTGACACATTACTAAGGAATACAGGACTCAGAAATCCTAATCAGTAAACCAGATTGGACCTAGTAATCTTTGTCTAATCCTGGTGCCTGCACCAATATCCACAGATGAGTCAAAGGTGTGCAAACTTCAAAGGTCCATTTATGGACTAAAGCAAGCATCTTGGAGTTGGAACATGCAATTTGATAAGTGTATCAAGTCATATGGCTTTGTTAGGAATGGAGAAGAACCTTGCATTTATAAATGGGCTAAAGGTTTTGTGATTGTATTCCTTGTGTTGATGTGGATGACATTCTCTTAATCAAAAATGATATCCCAGCACTACAAGGAATAAAGGTCTGGTTGTCATCCCAGTTTTCTATGACGGACTTGGGTGAAGCCTCTTATATACTGGGTATGAAGATCTATAGAGATAGATCTAAGAGGCTTCTAGGACTATCATAGTCTACGTACATTGATACTGTGTTGAAGCCATTCAACATGGAGAATTCCAAGAAAGGGTATCTCCCCATAGGCCCTGGAATTACACTCTCCAAAAGGGGTTATGCGATAACTCTTGAAGAGAGAGAGTATATGAGTAGAATCCTGTATGCTTCGATAGTGGGTTCTATCATGTATGCCATGACATGTACTAGACCAGACGTGGCATACTCACTAGGCATAGTGAGTAGATACCAGTCTGACCTAGGTGAAGCTCATTGGAAAGTGGTAAAGACCATCCTTAAGTAACTTTAAAATACTAAGGACCAATGGCTGATATATGGAGAACCTAACTTGAAACTTGTTGGGTATACTGACTTTAATTTTAAGTCTGATAGGGATGACAACAAGAGTGTGTCAGGTTTTATCTTTATCCTAAATGGGGGAGCGATCTGCTAAAAAAGTTCCAAGCAGCCTACTGTTGCAGACTCATTATGCGAAGCAGAATACATCGTTGCAGCAAAGGAAGCTATGTAGTTGTGGAAGTTCCTAGGTGAGCTGAGAGTGGCACCTTCCCTGGATGGTCCTATTTTGGTATATTATGATAGCACTGGAGCCATTGCTCAAGCCAAAGAGTCGAAGTTCCATCACTGCACCAAATACATTCTGCGGTGCAATCACCTTGTGCGAGAAATCATGGAACGAGGTGACATCGACCTTCTAAAGATCAATGGAAAGGAGAACCTAGTCAACCCCTTCACATCTAAGTTCAAGAGTTCAATAATTGTAAATGGAAAATGAGAATAAGATTCTGTACTAATTGACTTTAGTACAAGTGGGAGTTGTTGGGAATAGTATCCTAAAGCCAATCATCTAGGATGCAGATGGTTGTACTATTTTGTAGTTGTATATGACTTCTTTAAACGAATGAAAGTTATTCTTTTGGCTATTCATCACATGTGCATTTTCTTGAAAAGAACTCTTGTATGATGGAGTCCTTAGAACTATATTATATTTGATACAGAGAGGATTTATCGAGTAGTTCTTCAACTGGTTCATAACCAAAGGATATATTGTTATAGGACGATGATGTATCAAGCGTAGGTTGTTGTATATCACATTGGTCAGTTGTCCTCTTAACCAAGGAGTGTAGAGACACTGATATGACATATAGGTGAAATGTATGATGTCTCATTAAACATGACTATCTATGGAGCTCACTTCTGCCAAAGGGTTGCTCGCGAAGGGATATGGGTATATGTGTCCCTTAGACCTGAGGTCACCATGGTAGCTTGCAAGCAACTCACTGTACTTTGGTACCGGACAACCTGAATTTTTAATGCAGTGATGAAAGATTTTTGGGTACAGTCAAGTACTTATGGAGCGGTGATGGATCAAGATGGGATTGACCCCTCCAAATGGTTTGGAGTGAATGACTCACTATGTCTCAATTTACCAAAACCTTAGCCATGGTAGTTCTTGTAAGGAGTCATAGAACTTGTAAGGTTGAGACACGATCTGGATATACTAAATTAGGGTTGGTAGTCAAACCCTAGGTCATCCTGAGCATTATGAGGTCAAAGAGATGAATTTATGGTAACCATATGCCAAAGGTTCTAGAAAGTTGCTATATATCTTCGACCTATCCGGACGTCGGGTATCATTGCTAGATGATGACTTTGACTGGTACTAGAAATGTTCCAATGCTATCGGCTTAGTGTTCGAACCTATGGGGTCACACACCATAGGGGTTTCTACCTGATCTAAAGGCCGATCAACGATTAAGAATTGTTTAGCATCACTCTGGGGTCCATATGATTGACCATGACCCAAATGTTAACACTTCCATAAGTCGACACTTGGCTGTGACGAGGATTTTTCACTAATTCGATTAGTGAATTTTTGGAGGACTTATTTACAATATGATTACAATCTGATGGATCAAGCTAAATGTGATTTGGCTTAGGATCAAATTAAATTTGATTTGTCATGCTCACTTTCCTTTAAAAGATTCAAATTTGAATTTTGAATTCAAATTTCAAATCTTGGCTGAAATTGGCTCCAAGGTTTTTTATGGAATGCATTATTTGGAATGTATATTTTCTTCCATGTAAACCTAGAGCTAATTTGGTTCAACCCTTAACCCTCTCCCCCAATCAATCCTCCTTCCATATCTCTCTCCCTCTTTGTTGCTATTATAAATAGGTGTCTTTGTAGGGGCAGCAGAGTTAGTTAAGGTTGACTTTTGCTGGGCTTTTCTAAGAGAAGGAGGGAATATCCTTAGAGTGGGGTTTGAGAGGATTTGGGTTTTGGTTACGAGCCTACCTAGCCATCAAGCTAGGGTTTGGGAAGAAAGAGTTAGTTGTAAAGGGTTCCACTTCTACTTCTCTCCATTGTTCCCCAACCAAATTTTTTGGCGGCTTCAAGAAAGTCTTGCAGGTCCAAGGAAGGAAAAGATCGGCCTCAAGGATCTTGAGGATCTAGCTAAAAGGAATACAGGGTTGCGAGTGCCTACACTAAGCATGCAACAGCACAAGTAGTAGGTATGTATTTTAAAATAATTTTAAAATAGCAGCGGAAAAACCTACTCTGCACAGGATCTAACATATTCAAGATGCATGTACAAGAAAAAGAAGGCATGAAATGGGCATGTAATATTTATAAACAATTTAATAAACCTAGATTTAGGCATGCATGAGAAATAAAATTACAAATTTTACCTTATTCTTGCTTGGAATAAAGCAGCGACAACACTAGAATAGCTGGAATATCTGGAATAACTTTATTCCAGTCTTCTTCTTTTACCAGCCTTTTGAAACGTTGTTTTGTTCCTCTCTTCCAAGAGTGGTAAATCCAATCCACAAATGGCAATCTCTTGCTCTCACCTTCTGCAATGACAGCAAGGTGATTTCTTGATGGATCATAAAAGCTTCAAGGGAGAGCTCTTGGATCGTTGTACCAACAAGGTTGAAGTCCCCTTCACCCAAAAATTTCAGATCAACGAATCTGTAATTAAAAATAGCACAAACCAATAACAGCAGCAATGGAGGAACAATCGGCTCCTAGGTGCTCAGGAGAACATCCTCTAGATGGGGGACATGCTTGGGCTTCCTCTGATCCGGTTTCTCGCGCGATGCTAGTCGCCGAAAACCTTGAAACAGTGAGAGCGAGGATGGAAGAAATAGAACACTCTATTCTATGATTTTGTTTTCTCCAAAACAACTTATCTTCCACCGATTGAGCATAAATGACAACAGGGAAATAATAAAAGTTTCACTCCCAATCTCTCAACATATACCCAACCCCGAAATCACCTGTTAAAACAATGGTGGAAGCTCTGCAAGGAAGAAGACTATTCATAGTAATACACCACCCAGAATTTATAACTCATCATGAACAATGAAACCGGTGCAAAGGGGAGCTGAGAAGACCTACTGGGATAACGAGAAGACAGCAGGTTTCAAGACGAATCAAATTCGTCATTAATATAGCAAATAAGGACCATTAAATTGTGGTTTAATTCAGCCAAAAATGGGTGAAAGGAGGATAGGAAGAGATGCTTGTTTCCCTGTTCACCCAAGCCAATATTCACCATGTTGATGGGTTCAAACCGGTTCATAACTGGTTTAAAAATTCCAAACCGGTTCTAAACCGATTCACAATTTAATTAGATTAAAATTCAATTAATAAATGGCTTGGTCAAGTCCTGGTTATCCAGAAACAATTCCCGGTGGACCCGAACAATTTCTGATCAACCCAAAACTGGGTCAGTTCAATGTGTGCTCAATCAAATTGTTACCGAAATGATTCTCAATCAAAAATCAGTACCTGAATTAGGGAGATATCCTCTATAGGGTTTGACCTCATTGGTCCAAACCTAGACGGTAGCATTGGAACAATTCCGGTACCAGCACAAGATACCATCTAGCAATGGATCCCGGCATCCGGATAGGTAGAAGATGCAAGAGCAATCAATCAAACCTCTGGCATAGGTTATTATATAATTCATTTCTTTGACCTCCAATGCTCAGGATGACCTAGGGTTAGACTGCCAACCCTAGCTGAGTCAATCCACAACATATCTCAACCTCGCAAGTCCAGTGACTCCTCAGTAGGACTACCCCGACCGAGAATTTGCTAAATTGAGATACTGCAAGACATTCAATCCAAACTATTTGGACAGGTCAATTCCATCTTGGTCCACCATTTCTCCACAAGTACTTGCCTGTACCCAGAAATTCGGGTAGTCCGACATCAAAGCACAGGGAGTTGCTTGCAAGCTACCATGATGACCTCAGGTCAGAGGGACACATATATCCATATCCAATCGTAAGTATTCCTTTGGTAGAAAGGGGCTACATGGAGTCACGTTCAATGAGATATCATATATCTCACTTGTAGATCACATCAGTGTCACCACACTCCTTTGGTCAAGAGGACAACTAAACGATGTGAACCACAACAACCTACACTTGATACATTGCTGTCCTGTACAATGTATCCTTTGGTCGTGAACCTGGTTTAAGGACTACTCGATATATCCTCTCTATATCGAAGTCAATATAGTCATAAGGACTTCATCACATGAAAAAAGAGTTCATTACAGGAAAAAGTTAGAATGTGATGAGCTACCGAAATAATATTTATTAATTCATACAAAGAGTACAATACTCAGCACAACCATCTATAACCTAGGCGATTGGCTTTGGGACACAATTCACAACACTAGCACTCCAAGGGAGTTGATTAGAATTGAGCCCTAGTATGAACTACCCATAAAGGCCAAACATTTGTGTGGCTTAGTAGCTCTTCATCACCTGCATCCAAAGGTTAAAGGTAACATACCCTTTCCTTTTCTTTGCTCTTGATATCTCTCATGCACTTTTACTATGTTGGATCCTATTGCAGGCAAATTGGTAGATCGACTTGATCGATCTACCAAGTTTTTTGCTGTGCTGTACTTTAAAATAATTTTAAAACATAGTATGTCTACCTGCTATGCCTTTTAAACTTTCAAAAGGCATACTGAAGCAGACTACTAAAAGATGAATCACTTTCCCGTAGAGTAGATCTAGTTAAAGCAAAATGTAAATGGACCTAATGGTTGAGAAACCATACAAATTAGGACAATGCTCTCTTCAAGAGGTCAGATCATGGAGTGTAGGGTAGGACTTATTACCAGACAATGAGCTCTTTATCCTAATTTGTAGGATCACTCTACACTCATGGAGTGGGTGACTGGATAAGAAGGCTAACTCCCTTGAATGAAGTGCTTTTCGTTAATGGTTTAACGGCAAGAAGGACCTCCTCTTTGGCTCTATGCACCCAGCGAGTGCGGGTCAATCTCACAAGGAATTTGTGTTTGAACTATGTTCAAACCCTTGCTTAGGTGAGCTAACAAAAATGAGCAAAAATTAATTAAATAGAGAAGATAAATAATTTAAAGATCTAGGACTTTTGAAACCACCAGACCAATGATTCAAAAAACCTCACTAATGATCTCTCCTATAATATCCTTCCAACTTTCTCCATATTAACCAAGTATGGATTATGAAGAGATTTTAAATAAGAAAAGAAAAGAAAAGAGTAAAACAAATTGTTGAGCCGTCTACCTTTTACCCTTTTTGTACCGAATCAAGCATGAATTATGAAGGGATTGAAATCCAACTATAATCCATCAAGTCTCTTGGTAAGAAGTTTAAAAAGGAAAGAAAGACTTTTAGTAAAATTAAAGCCCAAGAAGATATCTAAAAATAAGGTTTCTAATTATGGTCTAGCTTCATCACCAACCCTAGAGGATTTTTTTAGCTAGACATGATTTAAATAAAAACTTTAAAAATTAAAAAAAATAAAATAAAATTAATCTTACTACTTGCTGAAATGTAAATTACAGAATTAAAAAGTGCAAAACTAAAAGCTACACTAATTGCAAGAATGTAAATTGCAAGAATTAAATTATAAAAAGTTAACCTAACCTAATACTGAAATTAAATTAAAAACTTATTAGAAAAATTTAAATAAGAAAAATAATTCTTTCTATTGCAAAGAAAATAACTTAATTACAAAAGATTTAACTCCTAAGCCATTATCAAGGCATGGAGTTAAATAAAAATAATAAAAAAAACTAACTGACAAAGGCTCTCTCCCTAGCTTACTCTCCTTCTCGTATGTTGGAAGGGTGGAAGAAAGTGGGACGAAGAGGGTGGAAGAAGGGGCAAGAGGAAAGGGGCGACGGGCTAGATGTCGAATGTAGAATTCTTTGATAGATATTCTTATATAGGCAAAGGGGAATGCATCGGCCCCGTGTGGAAACCATGTTGGTTTCTCATCGTGATCCACTTCAACAGCTTCACTTCTTATCCCTATCTCTGTACCCGTTTCAGTTCCGTGTTCTTATCCCCATACCTGTTTGACAACCGCAACCAGTTTTATCCCTTCTTAAAAATTAAACTCTCCGGTGTTATCTGCATAAAATCTGTGGTCGATCTCTTCCTTCCTACTCCTTTCTCATTTAGACATCCAATCTTTCGACAACTAGCTTCTGTACCGACAAGAGGGTGGCAGTGTGAAGAAGGCCGTGGAAGATGGTGTTGGCTTTGCTTGATGGAGGAATGGTTGGACCGATCACGGTGTGGGCTTTAATTTTGGTAGTGGCTCCCCGATGAACAGCATCTCCAGTTGGAAAGGGAAGAGGTGATGCAGCAAACGATGGTCAGTGATTGTGAAGGGTGTAGGAGAGGAAATGATGTGCAGTGCATTGAAGGTGATTGAAATAGGGATGGTAGCAATCACAGAGGATGATGGAAGAGAGGAACTAGGATGGTAGCAGTAGGAAGGCAACTGGCAATTTTGAGCAGTGACAGTGGACAGTGATTCGGCAAGCGGCGATGGCAAGAGGGAGGCGACGGTGAAGGGTCAGACGGTGGAGACCGATGAATAGAGGAAGAAGAAAACCATGGTAGGATGAAGACCGGCGACTCCGGTTGACAGGTAGGCTGTAAGGACTCTTCCGGTGGCTTGGACAGACATGGAGGAGTGTGATGGATCTGGGTTTTTTGGCCATCAGTGGCTTCTCCAGCCATGAGGAAGACGGCAAGTCAGACGATGATTTCTTCGGCCATGGGAGGATTCTCTGGCATGTTCCCGGCGACGAGGAGACTCTCGACGGTGAGAGACGGAGCTCCGCCATCTTCCCTGGCAAGATAGTGGATTGGTTTGGCTTTCTGGTCCTTGGGCAAGAGTCATGGACCAATAACAATGGTAGATGTGGACCGGGCGGATGACTCGTGAACCATTCAGCTATCCATCATGGATCGACTGCTCCAATTTTTGTGCAACTACTTTAAAATCCACTTTTAAGCTCAATTGAAGTTCAGTTTGAGTGCCGTTTGCACCATTGAATCCCAAAAATCGGCCTCTTCGCATTGGCGAGGTTCTTTCACGAAAACACTACATAAAATATTAATTTTAATTAAATAAAATCAATTTGATCTATAAATTAATGCACTTATCACTCTCCCTAACTTGAATCTTGCTCGTCCTCAAGTAAAAATAAATCATGAATTACTTGTTAGAAAATATTTAAGGAGGCTACCAAAAACTCTTAATACCTTATATAAGTTTACTTAGACTCAAAGGTTATTCTCATACCCTTTTTATAAGTAGAAGATTTCTCGTTAGATAGTAGATGAAATTGGTCATTGGGATATTAATAGCTTCAAGTAAATTGGTTAAGTGCAAACTCCTCATATTTTTCAAATAATTCTTAACCAACTCCTACTGTTATTTCTAAATCCTCTACCCCTTGGAGTCGTGAGATATTTTAGTGCAAATATGTTCCTCTTATTGCTATACTTTTCCTTCATTTTTTTTCCCTTTTTTTTTTTAATCATTTTTTTTCAAATATAGACCATGCAATGACTTAATCACTTAAGCTTTCTATCTGACCTTTATAACAAGTTTTTGACCAATATTTCCTAGACTAGTTGGCCTTAAGGCACTACGTGTATAACACCCCTCAGGCTTACTGGCTTGAGTCAGAAAGGCTACGATCAAAATTGGCTATATAGAAAAATTTCTTCACATCTCCACTTTTTGATGCGAGACCTAACTGCTTACTTAGACGAAGAGGCCCGGTTACTCAGTGGAATAATGTTTAGAACTTGCTTTTATTATCTCTTTTCTCTTTTCTTTCTTTTCTTTTTTTTAATAAACTAATAAAGAAAACTTTGCATTTAACAACGTCCACACACATCCAAGAAGTAGATTCTTCTTCGATGTGAATAGGAGGGTTAGAATTATCTAGAAATTGATTTCATTCTTACTTACCATTTTTACTTGAGTCTATTAATATTTTACCCCTCAATATTTCAAAAATTATTTAGATAGTTCAATCAATTACTTATCAAAAGTTTATAATTTATCCTAAGTCCAAGATCGACAAGTGTAAGAATATTAAAGTGAAGATAGCTCCAAATATATACTTATTTCACTTTTTATCCCCCCATGAATGAAAATAATTTCTAAATGTAAACATGATATGGTATAAAAGGAAACGAAGACTCCTGAGGAGGAATTTTATTGAGCTCTCCCCCTAACTTAGCCAATGGAGCTCATTTAAGTCATGATCTAAAAAACCTAATAATATTAAACAAAATAATTAGAAAGAAAGAAGCTGAGTTGCCTCCTAAGAGTGCTAAGTTTAAAGTCTTCAGCTAGACTTGACAGTAGGCTAATAAAGATATATCGGTTCAAAAAAAACCATAGCTTCCTCCATAGATTCTGTGGGTAGTTCCATGAATGGTTTTAATCGTTGACCATTAACTTTGAAAACAACACCATTGCTTGGGTTTTTAATTTTTACAGCCCCATATGGAAATACTTCTTTAACTAAGAAATGTCTTGACCATCTAGACCTAAGTTTTCCAAGAAAAAGATGTAACCTCAAATTATATAATAGAACTTTTTGTCCATGAGTAAAAGATTTTCTATAAATTGCTTGATCATAAACTACTTTTATTTTTTCCTTATATATCCTAGCATACTTGTAAGCTTCATTTCTAAGTTCTTCTAATTCATTGATCTGAAGCTTCCTATGATTTTCAGCTAAGTCCAAGTCCATGTTTAATTTTTTTATTGCCCACATAACTTTGTATTCTAATTCAACAAGCAAGTGACATGATTTTCCAAACACAATCCTATAAGGAGACATTTCTAGGTTGGTCTTGTAGGCGGTGCGGTATGTCTAGAGTCCATCAACTAATTTCAAAGACCAATCTTTTCTATTAGCATTAACAGTCTTCTCCAAGATTTGTTTAATTTGTCTATTAGATACTTCTATTTGCCCACTAGTTTGAGGATGATATGGTGTGGCCAACTTGTGGGTAACATTATATTTTTTCATTAAGGTGGCAAAGGGTCGGTTGCAAAAGTGTGTCTACTGATCACTAATGATTGCACTAGGAATACCAAAATGTGAGAATATTTTCTTTAAAAAATTTAATGACCACTTTGCTATCAATGGATCTACATGGAATAGCTTCTACCCACTTAGACACATAATCAATAGCCACTAAAATGTATTCATTTCCAAAGGAGTTTGGAAATGGTCCCATAAAATAAATCCCCAACACATCAAAAATCTCAACCACTAAGATTGGATTGAGTGGTTATGTGGCACGTTCGCTGACGTGGAACCCCTGCTGGCAGTCATGCTGGCAAGAGATCCGCCACCTGGGAGTGGTGGCCAAACAAAGAACCAAGGTGAGCCCTCCTACCGAGGTCAGCTCCCAGCCGAGGTCATGCTCATAGGGCGAACCTTTTATCTGAGGTCAGCTCCCAGCTGGGGGAATGCTCGTTGTTGGGTTCCTCAGTGCCGGGTGTAGTGGAAGAACAGGTTTCAAAACTTTCATATTTGAAACCCTGACCGACCAGAACCCTAAACCCTAGGACCACTTGATGATGACAATCAATAAATCAATACTTTAGGGTTATAGAAGAATACCTGGAGTGCTTAATCCTTTATTTCCACAAGGCATACAACTGCTGCCCTCCAAAGGTGATCCACATAGGAATTGAACCAAGAAAGCACTCCTACAATAGTTGCTTGTTTGTCTGGGACTCCTTTTGATAGCCTTCTAGACTTTCTCCCTTGCTGGACTCCCTACCCTCCTGTAAGGCACTCTAATACCTCTCTATAGTCTCTCTCAGATCTTAAATACCCTTTCTATTTTTCTTCCTAGGCCCTTGTCTTAAAAGACTAGCCTTGTCTTGAAAGAATAAGCCTTGTCTTGAAGAGAGGGAGAGAAAATAGTAGGCTAGAGTATCAGGATGAAAAAGAGTGTATCTTGGCATCAGATCATCGATGCCAATTTATAAAGGAGAATGGGGCACCTGATAAGTATATCCATCAGCCATTGATAAGTCTCTACAAATAGGAAGAGTCTTATAAGGATGGAAACCACTTATCTGGATAAGACCCTTCATGCGCCAAGAGACAAGACTTTGTCTCTTCGGTATCCAGCATTTTTTTCCACTTGCCACATGGCATATTACTGGTCATTTCTCAAGCTAGGGATGTGTCATTTTAATTGTGAAGCATTGAAGAATTAAAATGACTTAAAGCAGAAGGATTCTGCTTATTTAAATTAGCACCAAAGTGAAGAGATGCGACTCTTCACTTTGTGCGCCGAATTCCATTCCCTCTTACATTATATTGACCAGTCAAACCCATATCAAGGGGCATGGAGATAAATATGAAGCCCTTTAGGATTCATCTAGTACTTGTGATTCATTGGCAGAAGGACTCTTGGTCCTTTTGTGCATGCCAATATTGGCGTGAAACCAAAATGGCGCTTAAGAGCCATGCCAACATGGACTCTCTTATACATCCAAGATAAGTCTAAATTAATTCAGATAAAAATTGAAATAGGCTATCCTAATTAAGACACAACTCAATTTAAGTCCCTCTTAAATTGATTAGCTCAATTAGCACGCAACTAGACCCAATCCAATTGGGTTAGGAGTTGGGTTAGCCAATATATGCTAGTATGTTAATTAGCTAGCAAATCAGGATCCCATGACCCTAATAAAAATATAATTGACTTTTTTGGTCAATTCTCTAATGTATGTGACCCTTTGGATTTCACATCTAGCTAGCAATAGGTCTAGGTCCAAGCCAATTCGATCCAATTGAACCCGATTTGACCTAATTAGGTCAAATTGAGCTGACCTAAGTTGCCAATTCGAACTAGCTTCTGAATTGACTCATGAATCTAATCAAATTAATTCATGAAAACCTATAAGATATAATTGACATCTAGCAACGTGTCATGTCTACTCGAAAGATAAAGAATTTGGTAAAAATTACCAAAATACCCTTTAGTGAAAGTTACCATGCAATTCAATCCTTCGATCTTCCTGTATCCCGATTAATTGATGGGCATGGATAATGTCAAACCCTAGCACTTAATCCTTTCAAATCTCAATTCGATAATGAAGACTCGATCGATGAAAAATTAGAAACTCTATCTAATCTCATCTTGCTTTGATCAAAGACTTCCTAAGTCATCATTCGAAGAGATCAAACAAGATAACTTCTCCTCTTATTAGGAGTGATCGATCCCTTGTTGACCTACTCATTACCTTCATACATAATCTACCATATCTAGAAACACCTTATACATGACTTAATTTCCATGAGTGAGTATGCACTAAAATATGTATTCATGTGCACAAGATACTATATGATGAGGGATGGATATGAAAGGGATGAACATAAAAAAATAGTAAATTAATGGAGCAATTCAATTACAGATTTTAGGTGAATTATGTTCTTAAAAAAGAGATGCAGGACACTAGGGAGATGATGTAGAGACTAGAAACTACAACCCGCAGATTTAGAACAATCAAAAAGATAAAGAACAGGACCACTAGGGTTGAGAAACCACTAATTTGGATAGTTCACTTCAATAAAACTGATCTAAGAGAAGGGGTTTGTTCAGATACCTGGCAATGATGTAGTCTTCGATGTAGAAGGGGTCTCTCAACACTCTGAATCGGTGCCTGGAGGACGAAGCCTTGTTCTTGCGATCCACCAACTTTTTATCATCTGGTCTTAAGGCAAAGAAGAACCTCTTCCAGGGACTATTTCCACTAAGGGATCCTGTAAATGTCAGAGGTTAGAGATGAAGAAGATGGAAAAAATATGAAATAGGAGATCGGGTTGAAGGATGGAAGATGGTGTTGTAGGGGCTGGTGGCTTGAAGCTTTGGAGGATGCCTGGATTGATGTAAGTGGCCTGGCTACTGATAGAGATGCCTGGGGTTGAATACCTGGTGGCCAGGAGATCTGGGGATGCTTGGATGAGGAGGGGATGGGGTGGCCTAGAGTTTGTGGTGGATTGGTATGGGCGGCCAAGTGGAAGAAGGTAGAGAGGGGCAGTCAAGATGGATGAACATGGGAGGCATCCTAGGGTTTAGAGAAGTTGTGTATGGGGTAGTCTAGAGTGCTAGGGGATGGTGCGGCTAGGGTTTGTTAGAAGTAGAGAGGAGGTTAGGTGGCTAGGGTTTTTGAGAAGGCTGGGGTTTGAAGAACACTTTGGGCCTCACATCCACTCCCTTACGGAGGCACAATGCACAAAGGCATGGAATAAAGAGAAATACTCAAATTTTTATTCATCTTAAGTTATTCATTACAAGGGAAAGGGGGTGGCTATTTATAGATTCACCCAGGTCCCTAAAGTCCCTAATAGACTGGGATTACAAAACTTGAGGGCCAAGAAAGCTACTATTGGGCTTGGGTAGCAACTCCATGGGCTAGGGTGCCTCTTCTTCAAGAATTTGGGCAGCAACTCCATGGCCTTGGGCTGATCTGGGGTGCCAACATTCTTGGGCTTTGGACTGGGGTACTGGGCTGGGGAGGGTGCTATCTGACTTTGGGCTAGAAGGGGGTAACTAACTTGATGGGCTTGGTGGCATACAAGGGCCCAGGCACTGGGGAACCTGGGGTGCCCCTACTGGTGGACTTGAGTAAGGGCCGGTGAATCTCCTAATCTAGTGACTCTCCTCTTGAATGAAATTACATGGTCTCAATTAAATTAACTGAAAACAATTGGACTTAACTAAGTGGACTCAACTGAACTCAGCTATCTCACTTTATTACAGGACTCAAACTTTAGTACAAGACTCAATTGGCTCACTTTAGTACAGGACTCAAGTGACTCAGTACTAATAGACTACAGGACTCAAAACCCTAATAAAAAATCCATAACGAGTCCAATAATCTTTGTCTGATCCTAGTGCCCGCACCAATTCTTTCGGGGTGGGAGGAACGTGACCCTGTCAAGTAAGGATCAACTCAACTCTCATACTGCTCCAATATGTCTGGGTTGAGGCATTGCAGATCCTCTCGAGTGATCCATGAATCTTTGGATTCCAGTCGACCTTGCCATCGAACCAAGTAATGTTGGTAGCCTTTGTTCTGGGTACTAATGGCTTGGTCATCCAGGATGCGCTCAATCCTTTCACCTCTCTTAGGCCAATTTGTTGGTGGACACTCTAGGATGGGCTCACTCTCAAGGGAAGGGTTAGGTCCGAAGGGCTTACTAGGTGTCATTGCTGGCTCCCTATACTCAATAAGATATGAGATATTGAAGGTTGAACTAATGACTAATTTGGGTGGTAACTCGAGCACATAGGCATTGGGTCCAACTTTCTTTATCACTCTGAAGGGTCCAGCTCCATGAGCATGTAATTTCTTCATGATCCCTGGAGGGAACCGCTCAGGCCTAAGCCTAATCATTAAATAATCCCCCTTAAAAAAAATTTTAACTCTTTTTCGGGAACTAGCCAAGTTTTTATAAATTTCATTGCTCACATTAATCTTTTGACTAATTTTCTTATGCAAATCCCTAACATTCTGTGCAAATGACGATTAAGAGACTCATGCATGTATGGGCAAGGGGATTAGGTCTAAGGGTCGGTTAGGCTTATAACCATGGACAATCTCGAATGGGCTCTTACTTGTGGACCTATTGATAGAACTATTGTAGGCAAATTCGGCTCTAGGTAAAAGAAGGTCCCAATTCCCAGTGTTCTCACCTATAAGGCATCTCAAAAGATTTCCAAGGCTATGGTTTACTACTTTGGTTTGGCCATTAGTTTGAGGGTGGTATGAGGTGAAAAATTTAAGCTTGGTTCCTAATAAGTGCCAAAAGGTTTTCCAGAAGTAACTGGTAAAACAGACATCCCTATTGGACACTATGATCTTAGGAAGGTCATGTAACCTAACCACATGATCAAGAAAGAGCTTGGCCACCTTGGAAGCATCAAGGGTCTAAGAGCAGGGTATGAAATGGGCCATTTTGGAAAACCTATCAACCACTACACTGATGGAGTCATGTTTCCTTAGGGTCTTAGGCAATCCTAACACAAAGTTCATACTGAGGTCTTGCCAAGGGTGGTTAGGTATAGGTAAAGGGGTATACAAGCCAGTGTTTTGTTCTACTATTTAGCAACAGTACAAATTCTACACCTAGACACAATGTAAGCAACGTCCCTTTTTAGACTTGGCCAAAATAATTGGTCTTCTATAGCTAAAATGCTCTTGTTTCAATCAAAATGACCAGCTAGACCTCTTGTATGAGTTTCCCAAACTAAAAATTCTCTAAGTGAAGTCCTGGGAATGTATAACTTATTGCTCTTAAAAAGGTAACCATCCTAAAGGGTACTCACTATGTGAACTAGATGGTCCATGCCTCACAGATTGGAAGTGATGCGGGATGACTCTAGGACTGATGAAAAAATAGAAAACTATTTTTTTATGATTTTTTTGGATTTTAATTTAGTAGTTAAATACCGAAAATCAAGTAAACAATTGCGAGAAGACATGTATCACAAGGACTCAATATACCCGCAATAAGACTCATGCAGAATAATAAAAATAGGATCCCAGTAATTGAGAAATCCCAGGCTTAGGATAGTGTACCTGTCACCATATTAGAACTCAGGAGGGGGAAGGCTTTTACCTGGCAGCGATTGAAGTTTCTTTGAAGAAGAGATCCCTCAACACTCTAGATGGCACCTGGAAGATCAAGCCTTTGGTTCCCGAATTTGAAGGTGATCTAGACCGGTCTGAAGGCAAAGAAAGCTTCCTCTTGGGAGGGGAAACACCTCGGTGACCCTGCAAGCATCAATGTTAGGCATGAAATAAAGAAACAAAGAAAAAAAAATAAGATGAAACAAGAAGGAAAGGGATTAGGGCAAGAAGGGCTGGCGGTCTGGAGAAGGGAGGCTCCTACTTTTAGGGACGGCTTCAAGGCTCCTTCCCAAAGCCAAGGCTGAAGTCAAGAGTCAAGGTGGAGGCTTGGGCATTGAGGAATTGCAAGGATAGTAATCGGCCAACACAAGAACACAAACCAAAAATACCAAAAGAACACAAGACACCAGTCTTAAAATAATTCAGTAGAATAATATTTCATCAGAGTTGATTCCATCCAAGGGAAGGAGGGTGGGGTATTTATAGAGTTTCCATGCTCTCTCCTAATTAGGATTTTAGCCCTCTCCTAGTTAGGATAGGTTTATATAATTTAAGTGGGAGAACAATTACAAAATAAACCTAGAACTAGGATTACAAAGTTGAATGAAATAAAAACTAGCTTTTCTTCTTTCATTTGAACTCTTCTACATGCTTGGACTTGGCCAACTCATGGAGGACGCCTATCCTAGGAATGTTGGGCTTTAAGGGGAAGCAAGGGGTTGGCCAAGAGTGGAAGGCACATGGACTTTGGGCCTCTTGGAAGCTGGGGTGCCTGGACTGGTATATTCTGGGTATCATACTGGAATCTTGGTTCTTAAAGGCTTGGGCCTTGCTCCTGGGCTTGAATTTCTTCGAGTAAGATGCTGGTATCTCCTTGAAATCAAGGGGTGCCCTGGGTTGAAGATATTCCATGGCATCTGGAAGGAATCTAGCATCTAGAATGGCATTTGGGCAAAATCAGGGCATCTGGAGAGCATCTGGAGGGCATCTAGGATTCTAGGGTGTCAAATAAGGCCCAACAAGCTGATGTGAGCTGATGTGAAGGCCTTAGACTCCTAGATGAGGCCTGGTGAAACTCCAAAACTAGGAAATCTTCTCTCTTGTACAAAATTGGACTGATACGGGACTAGTACTTAAGTACAGGACTCCATTGACTGGACTGGGGGCTGAGACAAATCAACTAGTCTTATCTTATTACAAAACTCAATCCTACTTGCTTACAAAATTATGACATATGACTAAGGTTCTAAAAATCCTAATTAGTAAATCATATATGATCCCGTGATCTATGTCTGATCCTCGTGTCCCCACCAATTCTCCTGGGGCAGGAGGAACTCGACCCCATCGAGTAAGGGTCAATTTGGCTCTCATACTACTCAAGGAGGGTCTGGGTTGAGGCATAACAGATCCTCACCAGTGCTCCACAAGTCCTCAGATTCTGGCTGACCTTACCACCATACCAAATACCTCTAATAGCCTTTATTCTAGGTACTGATGGCTTGATCATCCAGGATTTGCTCACTCCTTTTCTCACTATTTGGCCAAATTGTATGTGGACACTCTGGGGTGGGTTCACTCTCAAAGGGAGGGATAGGCTCAAGGTGCTCGCTAGGTATCGTTGCTGGCTCCCTATACTCTACAAGGTTTAAGATGTTGAAGGTGGAGCTAATACCTAAATCAGGTGGTATCTCAAGTGCATAGGCATTGGGTCCAACTCCTTTCATTATTCTGAATGGGCCAGCTTCACGAGCAAGAAATTCCTTTACAATCACATAATCCTTTACAGAAAATTCTTTATCTTTCTTTCAAAAATTAACCAAGTTTTTATTTAGTTCATTACTTATGTTCAGCTTTTGACTAATTTCCATATGCAAATGCTAACATGCTAACACATGCAGACTCTTAACATATGATACAGGGGACTCATGACATGTAGACTTGACTATGCATTCCTATTGGACTCTTTGGGCCTAAGCTTAATAGACTATAGGCTCTCTAGGTTTAACCCTGGTTTGGTATGCACATGGAAACTTACAATGGACTCCTAGCAAATTACATAGGGTATGCCAGAAGTAATATGCAAACCAAACATGTGCAATGAATGTATGCATGAGGCTTACCTCTATAAAACGTAGGTGAATGATTAAAGAAATATAAGAAAATTCAAGAAAAGACAAAAAATACGAGGTGGATTCGGGGTTAGTCTGGTAGGGTAGAAAGTAAGAAGGAGGTTCTGGGTTGATTAGGTAGAATAGGAGATAAGAAGGTGTTTCAAGGATGAGTCCTTTACTAACGAGGTTGACCTTATGGGGTTGAGGCATATCTAAAGGGTTCGCATAATGGAAGAAAGAGTCATAGATTTTAGGGAAGAGATCAAGTCGAGTCAAAGAGGTGACTTCATCCTGAGGGTACTGATTTAAGGAGATCAAGTCCTTAATAAATTCTTCTAGCTAACAAACCAAAGGATTGGGCTCTATAGTTAGGCTTTCTTTTAGTGGCTCCTCAAGTATGGTTCTAATAGTAGTATTTAGGTTCTTTTCTTCTAGCTGGTCTTCCACTATAGGTTCAGTCTGGGGGAGGTCAGGGTCAACTAACTCTATATTGGTTTCTACCTGGGTATCTACTAAGTCTAGGTCTTCTAGAGGGACTTCCTCTTCTTCTTCCTCATAATCATCCATTAAGCTCATGTCAGCTTTCTGAACCAGTGGGGTGGTAAGAGGGGGTTGACTAAGAAAAAGTTGACTAATACTAGGTTCAAACTAGGGGTATTAATCCTATAGGGTTCAGGTTGACTAAGGGTTAGTGGATTACTACTGGGTTCATATCTAGGGACTATGCATTCCCGGGGTCTATGGGTCTGGTCTGGGGTACCTACTTGGTCATCTAATGGATTAATCTTATGGGTTGCTGGGTTATTGGATTGGATCATTTGGTTAATCTGAGTATTGGTTTGGTCAAGCTTGTGGTTCATTTGTTTCATTTGTTCAATCACGACCTTCATGGAAGTTTCTAGATTGGATTCCATGGTTGAACTAGGTTGGGTTTTGGGCTTTTGGTATTGGGTTCCTAGTCTGGTGGTCATGTACTCAACAAGCAATCAAGGTGAAATGATGCAGCTAAGTATGCAAGGGTTAGTATAAGCTAGGGTTTCGTAGACCTAGAGCCAAAACTGAGTGGTTCGACTCAACTTACACTTAACCCAGCAACTAATCTTTCTACTGGCCAGGTAGGGGGTGGGGTGGTGGGAGGCTTTCCCTGCTTGTCACAGGGTCCTAATTATAAACTACCAGTCCACTTAGGTCGTTTGACTCTGGACCCCCAGCCTTAGGCACCAACTTTCAGTAATAGCTAAAGGATTAAATGTACTAGTTGGTCCACACAGTTCGGACCCGACCTATTTGGTGTCACCTAGCCCATTAGGGCAAATTAGGTTTAATTAATTTTAATTAGGCTTGGGTCAGTATGATGATGATGGTTTTGTGATGGGGACATCTATAATAAGAATATATACTTTGATTAACTCACTTTGTTTTTGCAGCTATAATCAATAAAGTTTTCGAAGCAAGTTACAAATTTTCTTGAAACATGTTCATAAGCCAAATTTTCTTGAAGCATAATTTAGCTAATAAGCCAACACATGAAAGAAGCCCATTTGGCTCAAGCCCAAAGCATGATGGAGGGCATCATCTTCAAGTCCAAGACCAACCATTCAAGCCTCTTCAAGACCAAGCCCAAGCATAATTCATGCCAAGATTTGAAGCACATGGGAGAACAACTCATCAAACAACCTTGGGGGAGAAGGAATTACACTACATCAAGAGTTTTATAGGAAACATAAAGATTTCTTCCACTACCCCAACAATATTTAACATGTGGGATGCCACAACTTATGACACCTAAGCCTCCACATTAGCATTTGGAAGCTACATTAGGATCTTCTAGATGCCACATGTCAAAGTGGTTGTAACTTTCTACCAATAATTTGTTTTTAGTTAAAACCACTTACCTAAAAATTGTTGGAGCCAACTAAGCCATCCTTATCCCTTCCTCTCCACCCTTGGACAAAATCCCTAGCACTGGAGCCTATAAATAGGGCCCCTAGGCTCTCATTGTATTCTTTCTATGCTATAATTTAAGTTAATGAAAGGATTGTTTCCTTGTATTCTAGTTTTCTTGAGTTCTTGTTTAGAGTGAAAGTTTTCTAGCTAATTTGAGTGTGTAGATCCTTATCCATTGAGAGAATGAGAGTTTTCTAAGTTTGAGTTTGAGAGTGAAGAGTGCTTTTGCAAGGAGTAAAGGATGTGATGTCCATTGATGGATCTATGATCAAGCTCCAAGTCCCAAGCTACCGGCCACTTTCTTCTTCTTCCTTTTTTCTTTGTTTGCATTCCAACTCCAATTCTTCTTCCATGTCTAATCCCAAATTTATTTATAGGTTCTCTCAGGTTCCTAGGTCAAGGATGAATGTCTCCATGCCATGGATCAAGGCCAAGGTGAGTCTCAAAGTAGAGTGCCAATCTTGACTTCTAGGCCTTAATCCTTGAGTAATGAGAGCTCTTTCTTCCACCAAGTAATTAGCCATCATTATTGGTAGGAAAACTCTTTCTAAGCTTTATTAGATCTGATCATTTAAATGTTAACTTATCCTAGTAGTGATGGTTTCCTTGCCATGATGATCCTAATCCTTATTTTGATTAGATCTGCATTGCGGGTCTTAAAAATTAGATCAACTAGTCTCCTTATGAAAATTCTTTTCTTGAATTAATTTAGCCCTTTTATTTTATAATTAATTAATTAAGTTTGCTTGCTGGTTATCTTGCTAAAACTCTCCATTTATCATTTTATTTTTGTCCCCCATCAATTTTTGGTATCAGAGCTTTAGGTTCTACTAGGTCAAGTTGCTGAAATTTTATTCCCTTTGTGTTCCTTGCCTTCAAGTCCGAAATTCAAAGCAAAAAATTCGAGATTTAAATTTTAAAACTTGAGATCTAGAATATTAACTGTAAGATCTGAATGTTTCAATTTAAATTTTATTATTTCTAAGATTTTAAAATTTAAAATTTGAATTTTGAATCTAGTCAATTGGATGTTTGCTGATTGCTGAAATTTCTGTACTAGCACCAACCCGAGTTTTCCATGAATTTTAGTATTTTTTTAAAAATAAAAAAAAATCCAAAAATAATTTTTTTCTATACTTTAGGATGTTAGGATTTGAGATCTAAAATGTAAAAAAAATATTTTTTTTGAATTCTTAGTTTAATTTTTGTCACTTTAATCTGCTGCCTTAACTAGTTCATAGCTTGTTCCAATTCTAGTTTTCCTCCATTTAGATGTTCCATTAGATTTTAGAAAAAAAATTCAAAAAAAAATTCACTCTGAATTTTAGATTTGGGTCTGAGATCTCCACTCATCAAAAATTGAATTCTAAAACTTTTTTGAATTTAATTTTGAATTTTGGATGTTAGATGGTTAAGGGTTTGTTGGCTAGAAGCTTCTTGTAACTACTTCTACAACAAGCTTTCAAATTTGAATTTTCTAACCAAAACTCAAAAATTAAAATTCAAATTTTAGAATCTGAAGCCTTAACTCAGAGATCTAACAATTCAAATTTAAATTTTAAATATTTTGAAATTTTAAAAATTTTAATTTCAAATTTTAAAACTAGTTAGTTGAAAGTTGTTCCCTGCTCAAATTTTCTTGTCACAACTTTTACAACAAGCTTTTAAAACGAAATTCTTAACCTGATTTCGGGAAATAAAATTCAAAACATGGAATCTGAAATTTTCACTGAGAGATTTAACAATTCAAATTCAAATTTCAATTTTATTTGTAATTTTAAAATTTTGAATTTTGAATTTTGAAACTAGTTGATTCTAGTTGTTAGCGGCTGAAATTTTTCTTACAACTTATACCTCCAATAATGAATTTTCTAACTAAATTTTAAAATTTAAAATTTAAAATTTGACTTTTAAAATCGAGATTTCCAGGTTTGAGATTTTTAATTTAATTTTTAAATTTTTGAAATATTGAAATTCGGGTTTGACTCATATGTTTGTGCTAGTCTATATATCTTGTTAGCCAGTTGGTTGTTTGTCATCCATTTTAAAATCATTTTAAGGGCATTCAATCATAACATAAGGGAAGGAAGTCATTACCTTTCCTTGGCCCAAAACAACCACCCACATTTGCATTGACCTAAGCCATAATTGAAATCGAGGAGGAACCTAAAACTAGGGACACCCACAAGTCGGGTTCAAGTGCAAGATAAAACAAAGTATTATTTGAGTTTGTACTTACTCCTTGAAATTGGTGTCTAAGGCTAGAGGTCCAATGGCAAATGCCTTAAGCGGACTTGCGATTTTTAATTAGGACCTTGCGAAAGTGAGGAGAGCCTCCCGCAACCCCACCTCTTACCTGGCCAGTGGAAAGGGTAATTGCATCCTTAAGTAGTACCTAGTTAATTCCTGTATTTTGAACTTCTAGGTCTATGACCCCTAGAATCTAGGTTTGTACTGCTTGTTTTGAAGCTCCATACCAATAGTCCCACACTCAGTCTGTTTTACCCATGGATCCTAATCTTGAATTCTTTATGAGAACCCTGACTAAAAAGTTTTATACCATAAATGGGCAATTAGGGCAAATGAGAAAGGAATTAGGTCAAGTGAAAAACCATGTTGGGATACTTGAAGAGACCCCAATGACCCCCACCAAACCTGAGTCACTTAGGTCAATTCCTCAAGTTACAATAGCCCAATATCATGATCTCATCCCTGAGTATAGTCTTAGATACCCCTGCCATGACTTTGTAGATCAGGAGAAGAGAGTCTTTAGAAGCAATCGACCCTATGCACCCACTTTTGATGGAAATTTAGATCTTGAAGTGTATGTTGATTGAGAAAAGAAAATGGATCAATACTTTGAATTTGATGAAATGTCAGAAGTAAGAAAGTGTCAATTTGCCAAATCAAAGTTAGTCTAACATGCTAAAGCATATTGGGCAGAAGTTGAGCAAAAAAGTTATTATAGTGGGGATAAAATAAATACATGGAGAGAAATGAAGAGTAAACTGAGAAAAAAGTACCTAGGTAAATATTATGAGCAAAAACTTTTAGATCAATGGTACAAATTGAGACAAGATGATACAACTGTATCTTATTATATTGACAAATTCAATGAGTATATCGAGAGATGTAGTACAGTCGAATTTGAAGCAATGATCATATCTAGATTTTGAGCTGGTTTATGTAAGGACATCCAGTGGGAATTATTTCAATGAAAAATTCACTATCTAGAAGATGCTTATCAAATTGCTAGGAAATTTGATACATATTAGAAAGAACTCTTGATTAATCAACCTAAGTCCAATAGGAATTATACATCTGGACATAGGCCAAATTCTAGCCAAATTCCTTCAAGCAAGCTAACTCCTATCATCCCAATAATTAGTAAGGAAGAAATCATTGAACCCATTGAAGAGCCTAAAGTAGAAATATATAAAGCCAAACCAAGTCTAATTGACGAATATGAAGAAGAATAGGCTGAACCCATTAAGAATTTAGAGGAAAGATCTCCTGAACCAATTAAAGAATTAAAAGATGAAATAGAATCAAAATGTTGTCCAAATGAAGGGCTAAAAAGAGAAAATCCTAAACCCGTTAAATAACTTAAGGAAGAAGTTTATGAAGCTAAGTCTAACTTTATGGACGAATATGATCAAGAACAATTACTTGAAGATAAAATAATTACCCAGCCTAATGAAATCAACAACGGGAATGATCAAAATAAAATCCAAGGACAAAACCATGGAGATCAATCTAAGGATAACATAGAAGATCCAGAATTAATTGATGTTGAAGGTTTAGATTTAGAGATCGATGAAGGATCACATATTGGGATATTGTCCGTCAAAGAACAAAACCCTATGGATCAGCCCCAAGAAGCTGTAGAGCCTTTCCCAACCCTGCAAAATATTTTTCCTAACAATTTTTCTATCCTTGATTCCCCATTTCTGAACATCCACCATCCCGATCCACCATTATATTTCATTCACTCTTCTATCCCATATAGCTGGGACATCTACCGTACCATTGATCTGGTCCTAGTGATATTCAATAGTTACTTTATTAAGACTCTTTGGCATATGTTGGGAGCCAAATTAAGATTCACTGCCACCTACCTGAAGTTTTGTACCAGAGTCTTCATAGCCATTTAGGAAATATTGGAAATTAGGAACCTTGTTTCCTAGCTCAACAATAAAGTTTAGTCTACATATAATAAAGTCAATTTGAGCTTGTTTTGATTTTATTTATATTTTACCATTTAGTATCATTTGTGTTTGTCTCTTATCATTTGGTATCCCATGCATAAGTATCTATGATTATGAGAGTCATATGCATAGCGTGATTAGTAAAACAAATTTTGAGCAATGAAATTAACAAGTATATGGCTAAATTTTGTAAAAAAAAAAAGTCAAAGAATTTTAGGAAGAAGACTAGTCTTGATTAGACTTAAAATGATTATATGCCCATGGTGTAGGTCCTTTTCAAAATAGTAAGGAAAATTAGACCTAATATATGCTAGATATACCATCCGACTTTGGTATCAGTTTCACTTTCAATATTTCAGATCTAGTAAAGTATAAGGAACCAACAATGATACCTAGTGAGCTATTCAGGCCTGATTCCACCTTTGAGAGTGAACCAACCCTTGAGTGTCCACCAGCCATATTACCAAAGTAGCAAGATAGGATTGAAAGAATCTTAGATGACAAGATTATCACTACTCGAAACAAAGACTATCAGCGCTACTTGGTTCACTAGCAAGGACATCCTGATTCTGAAGACTCATGGACCACTCGAGAGGACTTACAAAAAATTGATCCTGACATCCTAGAGTACTACCAAAGCTTGATAAATTCCTACTCGACGGAGTCGAGCTCTTTCCACCCCGGGAGAACTGATGGGGACATCCATAATAAGAATATATACTTTGATTAACTCACTTTGTTTTTGCAGCTATAGTCAATAAAGTTTTCAAAGCAAGTTATAAATTTTCTTGAAACATGTTCAAAAGCCAAATTTTCTTGAAGCATGATTTGGTTCATAAGCCAACACATGGAAGAAGCTCATTCGGCTCAAGCCCAAAGCATGATGGAGGGCATCCTTTTCAAGTCCAAGACCAACCATTCAAGCCTTTTCAAGACCAAGCCCAAGCCCGATTCATGCCAAGATTTGAAGCACATGGTGGAACAACTCATCAAACAACCTAGGGGAAGAAGGAATTACACTACATCAAGAGTTTTATGGGGAACATAAAGATTCCTTCCACTACCCCAACAATATTTGACATGTGGGATGCCACAACTTATGACACCTAAGCCTCCACATCAGCATTTGGAAGCCACATTAGGATCTTCTAGATGCCACATGTCAAAGTGGTTGTAACTTTCTACTAATAATTTGTTTTTAGTTAAAACCACTTACCTAAAAATTGTTGGAGCCAACTAAGCCATCCTTATCCCCGCCTCTCCAACCTTGGAAAAATTTTCTAGCACTGAAGCCTATAAATAGGGCCCTAGGCTCTCATTGTATTCATTCTATGCTATGATTTGAGTTATTGAAAGGACTGTTTCCTTATGTTCTAGTTTTCTTGAGTTCTTGTTTGGAGTGAAAGTTTTCTAGCTAGTTTGAGTATGTAGATCCTTATCCAAGGAGAGAATGAGAGTTTTCTAAGTTTGAGTTTGAGAGTGAAGAGTGCTTTTGCAAGGAGTAAAGGATGGGATGTCCATTGATGGATCTATGATCAAGCTCCAGTCCCAAGCGGCTGGCCACTTTCTTCTTCTTCCTTTTTTCTTTGTTTCCATTCCAACTCCAATTCTTCTTCCATGTTTAATCCCAAATTTGTTTACAGGTTCTCTCAGGTTCTTAGGTAAAGGATTAAAATCTCTACGCCATGGATCAAGGCCAAGGTGAGTCTCAAAGTAGAGTGCCAATCTTGACTTCTAGGCCTTAATCCTTGAGTGATGAGAGCTCCTTCTTCCACCAAGTAATTAGCCATCATTGTTGGTAAGAAAAATCTTCCTAAACTTCATTAGATCTGATCATTTGAAAGTTAACTTGCCCTAGTAGTGATGGTTTCCTTGCCATGAAGATCCTAATCCTTATTTTGAACTAAATCTACATTGCGGGTCTTAAAAATTAGATCAACTAGTCTCCTTATGAAAATTCTTTTCTTGGATTAATTTAGCCCATTTATTTGATAATTAATTTCTTAAGTTTGCTTGCTAGTTAGCTTGCTAAAACTCTCCATTCATCATTTTATTTTCATCCCCCATCAATTTTGGGCCCGGATAGGTGATGAAATCCTGCGCTGATCTGAGATAGTGAATTGCCCTTAAGATTAGGTAAATCAAATGATGCACATTCAACGAGCCCTAATGCAACTAATAACGATAAAAAAAAATAAAAATATTTTATATGTATTTTATGAGGTGGCAAGTTAATTTTAGGTTGATTAGGTTAGCAAATAAATTGGGCTTGGGATTGGGAGGGGTTGGGAAGTTGGTTAGGTTAGGTTGAGTCAAGTATGCAGAGTTCACAGAATTCTAAAAATTAGTGTTCGGTTTGATGCAGATTTGGCACATATTCCGATGCATAAGAAATTTAGAAAAATTTAAAAATAGAGTTTGGATGGTTTTTATTATCTCTACCAAATTTGATCTAAAAAAAAAATCAAATGATGATGCAAATCCTAGGGTTTTCAGACTGATATAGAATTATCAGGATTTTAGTTAAGGTTTCTAATATGCCAAATTTTAGGACTTTTAATTTTCTATAAAATTAATTAGAAATTATGATAAAACATAGAACAAGACAGATAACATTTCATACAAATTTCAAAGAAAAATAAAATTTTTAGGCGATTAAAATTAGATGAAAAACAGACATCTAATGCAGCTAACAGGATGCAGAATTAGGGTTTATGGTCCTAATGCAGATGAATGCTATCCTAAACCTTCTCTAATACCAAACTGATGTGGGATGACTCTAGGACTAATGAAAAAATATAAAACTAATTTTTTATTATTTTTTTTGATTTTAATTTAGTGGCTAAATACCCAAAATCAAGTAAACAATTGCAAGAAGATACATATCACAAGGACTCAACATACCCGCAATAAGACTCATGCAGAATAATAAAAATAGGATCCCAGGAATTGAGAAACCCTTGGCTTAGGATAGCATACCTATCACCAGATTAGAACTCAGGAGGGGGAAGGCTTTTACTAGGCAGCGATTGCAGTTCCTTTGAAGAAGAGATCCCTCAACACTCTGTATGGAGCCTGGAAGAACAAGCCTTTGGTTCCCAAATCTAAAGGCGATCTGGACCTGGTTTGAAGGCAAAGAAAGCCTCCTCTGGGGAGGGGAACACCTTGAGGACCCTGCAAGCATCATGGTTAGGCACAAAATAAAAAAACAAAGAGAAAATAATAAGATGAAACAAGAAGGAAAGGGATTAGGGCAAGAAGGGCTGGTGGCCTGGAGAAGGGAGGCTCCTGCTTTTAGGGACGGCTTCAGGGCTCCTTCCCAATGCCAAGGCTGAAGTCAAGAGGTGAGGTTGGAGGCTTGGGCATGGAGGAATTTCAAGGATAGTGGTCGGCCAACACAAGAACACAAACTAAAGAAACCAAAAGAACACAAGACACCAGTCTTAAAATAATTTAGCAGAATAATATTTCATCAGAGTTGATTCCATACAAGAGGAGAAGGGGTGGGGTATTTATAGAGTTTCCATGCCCTCTTCTAATTAGGATTTCAGCCCTCTCCTAGTTAGGATAGATTTATACAATTTAAGTGGGAGAATAATTAAAAAATAAACCTAAAACTAGGATTACAAAGTTGAATGAAATAAAAACTAGCTTTCCTTCTTTCATTTGAACTCTTCCACATACTTGGACTTGGTCAACTCATGGAGGACGCCTATCCTAGGCATGTTGGGCTTCAAGGGGCAGCAAGGGGTTGGCCATGAGTGGAGGGCGCATGGGCTTTGGGCCTTCTGGAAGCTGGGGCGCATGGGCTGGTATATTCCGGGTATCAGACTAGAATCTTGGTTCTTAAAGGCTTGGGCCTTGCTCCTGGGCTTGAATTTATTGGACTAAGATGCTGGTATCTCCATGGAATCAAGGGCACCGTGGGTTGAGGATATTCCATGGCATCTGGAAGGAATCTAGCATCTAGAATGGTATTTGGTAGAAATCAGGGCATCTGGGGAGCATTTGGAGCGCATCTAGGATTCTAGGGTGTCAAATAAGGCCCAACAAGCTGATGTGAGCTAATGTGAAGGCCTTAGACTCTTGGATGAGGCTTGGTGGAACTCTAAAACTTGGTAATCTCTGCTCTTGTACAAAATTGGATTAATACTAGACTAGTACTAAGTACAGGACTCCATGGACTGGACTGGGGGCTGAGACAAATCAACTAGTCTCAACTTATTACAAAACTCAGTCCTTCTTGCTTACAAAATTGTGACACATGACTAAGATTCTAAAAACCCTATTCAGTAGACCATATGGGATCTAGTGAATTGTGTCTGATCCTGGTGTCCCCACCAAGAAGATTTCACTGAAGTTAGGATAGGTCTCATATTCTCCTTTTAGTCGATCAAATCCTATGACTTCAGCCTTAATAGAATTCAGAAGTAGGGCATGGTGGCTAAGGGTATCGCTACCTTATTTTTGGTACCAGCATGATGTTTCAGTACAAAGGTATAGGCTTGAAGATATTCTACCCACTAAGCATGACTAGGGTTCAGTTTCTTCAAGGAGTTTAGAAATCGGAGTGCTTCATGATCAGAGTAAAGGACAAAAATGATAGGTCGAACCCACATCCATGTGGATCACCTGCGAATGAGCTCTAAGCCCAAACCTCACTTGTAAATAGTTATCTTGACTTTTTGTTATTTTAGTTTAGTTGGGTTTAGCCCTAAATCCCAAAATTGAGTCCCTGCAAAAATCCCTAGACCCCAAATTGAGTCTGTAAAAAAAACCCCAATTTCAATTGGATCAAAAATTCTATTATAATGGTCCAGTGTTAACCCTTTTTACCAATTAGGGTTTTGTATATAAACCCTATTTATCAGGTTATGTCAAACCCTATTTAAGCTCTTTTGGTCCAAACCCTATTTACTAGCTTAAGCCCTTTTATTTAGTTGGTTATGCCTTTTGATCAATTTGATCAAGTTGGGTTTTTAATTAATTAGTTGGTTGAGTCTTGTAATTGTTAGTTGAGTCCTATAATACAAGGGGGGACCCAATTAAAGATCTTATGTGACACCATGTGCACCCAAGTCAAGATCCGTGTGACTCCATTTGCAACCCAAGTCAAGCCATGTGCCACTCCATTTTGGATGCCCAAGTCATTTGCCACATGTCAAATTGCTGCCATGTCACGCCACATTATCAGCATATGTCACATGTCTAAAGTTTGGACATCATCACATGACATGTCACTTATGTTTGGACATCACTCGCCACGTCATCAAGGACATCATCACATGCCATGTCTCTTATCATTGGTTGGCCACATGAAAAACAAATTAGCACCATTTATTTTTAAGATAAGTAAAGCAAAAGGAGTCCTAGCACCCATTCTTTCTTGTTTTGTCACCAAATCTTAGAAAAACTTGGCCACACAAGGAATTATTTGGGATGCCTATCAAGGAACCAAGTTCACGAGAATTCCATATTTTAAATCCAAAAGTTATCGCCACTTTTAAGAGGAGTAAACAAGAAAGACTCTACATCTCATTTAGCACCTACCTATCTCATTTCATCGCCCACTTCATTTCAAGAATTGTCGCCCTATTTCTTTGACGCCAAAGTGGAAGAGTTCAAATATAAGGGGGTGTCATCAACTTTAAAATTCAAAGAGTTCCATTCTAAATTCAAGATGGAGCTTATCTTCAAATGCAAGAGGATTAAGATGGAAGTACAAGAGGGATTCATGCCAAGGAGAAGAGGAAGATTGACATGCCAATTTTGAGAAAGAAAGGAGCGCCTCACTTTATTTATTGTTGCACATTCAAATTCCAAGAGGAGCGCCTTATTTTTGTCGCCCACTTTGATGAAGTTGATCCAATGTTGGTGCCCATTATGGATGAAGCCAAAGAGAGCTCAAAGACTAGAGTCCAAGATGCCCAAACAAAGATTCCAAGGAGTTATTGCCTAAGGGAAACCAATGCTAGTCTTTGTAATCCTTACACCTCTAGTTGATGGTCTATAAATACCCCATCAACCCCCCCTTGTATTATTAATTCCACATATATGAAATAAAGCTGACATTCTATCAAAAATTCCTTTGCTGTGTGCATCGCAGGGTGTGAGGCCCTTCCTTTGTTCTTCAAAGCATCACGGGGTGTAAGGACCTACATATCCAACAATCAGAAAACCCTGGCCACCTCCAGCTTCTTCTACCCTTTTCCACTTCCTTTGAATTTTCTTTCTTTCCTTTTCCCATGCCTTCTCATTAATTGTTTAACTGATTGCAGGTGATTGAGATCAGACATGACAGTGATTCTTGCCTTAGAACTAGTAGAGTTGAAGATCGGAGCTTGAAACCGAAATCTAGAAGTCCAACTGCAAGATCCTTGAGAGTCTAGTCAGATCCATACTAGAGGGATATACTCATCATTGGTAAATTTAAATACCCTTCCCTACTCTTTAATTTTTGATTCCTTGATAAGTAGAACCCTAGTTTAAGGTGATTTCTTAATCACAAATTTTTAGTTTTTCTAGTTTATTTTGTTAGATCCACTTTGCAGATAGATAACTACTGACTAGTTTTACTTTATTGATCTCTTCAAGTCTTTTAAACTAAAAATCCAAAAAAATTAGTTACTGCTAATATCAGATAATTACCTTTATAATTAGTAGATTAATTTTTGTATATTGTACCGCATCAATCAGTTACCTTGTTTTCGGTACCAGCATGATGTTTCAGTACAAAGGTATAGGCTTGAAGGTATTCTATCCACTTAGCATGCCTAGGGTTCAGTTTCTTCTGGGAGTTTAGGAATCAGAGTGCTTCATGATCAAAGTAAAGGACAAACTTTTGGTATAGTAGGTAATGTCGCCAGTATCTAAGGGCTTGTACCATCATATAAAATTCCTTATCGTAGGTTGAGTATCTAAGTTTAGCCTCATTGAGTTTCTCACTAAAGAAGGCTACAGGGTGACTTTCATGGCTCAGTACTCCTCCTATGCCTACTCCCAAAGCATCACAAGCAACCTCAAAAACTTTGAAAAAATCAGGTAACCTCAGGATGGGTGCTTGGATAATTTTTTCCTTAATATCTAGGAAGGCTCTATTCGCAGCTTGGGTCCACTCAAAGTTTCCCTTCCTAATGCAATTTGGTCGGGACACCTGAGGCACCAGAATAAGACAGAGGCTTTTCAACCCTCTGTAAATTGATCAATAATTTATGAGTCCATCTGTAATAAGGGCTTAGCTCATCTGAGTCCATTTTAGTTGTTATTTGAGTTTTTTGAGTTGTTATTTCAATTCTGTACTAGTCAGCTCATGTTGAGCTAGTTCAGTCCAATGCTGGTCAGCTCATGTTGAACTAATTTTATTTTTTTTGAGTCCTATCCAAGCATACTGAAGACTCAAGACCACATCATACAAGTAAAGACCAAGTCCAACCAGATTGAAGACATGAAAGTTTAGCCCAAGTCCAACCCAGCTTGAAGATTTGAAGACCCCAGGAGGAAAATCAGAAATCCTGATTCCTTGCAGATGCCCTCCAGATGCCCAGATTTCCTTCCATATGCCAAAATATATTCATAGACCAAGGCATCCATGATTTTAGAGGTCCATCTGCATCCTAGCCCAAAGAAATCAAGCCCAGGCGCCAAGCCCAAGCCCCTAAGAAGCAAGATACCAGGGAATATTCCTGCTACCTGGCTACCAGGCCACCCCAGCTTCCAAAGGCCCAAACCCATGCACCTGGGCCCCTTTGGGCTGGCCCCTTGCTGCTCTTAGAAGCCCAACACGCCCCCCTAGGTGTCCTTGGAGTGTTGGCCAAGTCAAGTGAAACTTTAGGGATTTTTTCTACCTAATGTTTCCTTATTTTCTAGCTAGGGTTTGAGAGGGAAAAGGATTCTCATGTAAAGACTAATGTGCCCTTACTTGGAGCCCAAGGTTAAGGGTCTATTTAAGGGACCCTAGCCTCTTGTATGAAGGGAGAATTTTTGATGAATGAAAACCATGAGTTCTTCTATTGAGTGGTGTGATACCCTGCTGTGTGCATAAAGGGGTTTGTGAGAGTTCTTCTTCCCGGTGTTTGCAATCATCTTCCTGCTGCCAACAAACCCTCCAGATCCCTGGACGCCCACTCCAAAAGAAGCCTTCCCTTGCTGTTTTTCCTTTGTTTTCTTGTTCCTTTATGAATTTTCTAACCCCTGACAGGTCGTTTGCAGGTCCCTGAGTTCCTACGAATCCAACGACTCTAGCCAAGCCTCAATCAAATCACCGAGCAGAAAGACGGGTATCCGCGGGTCTTTGGCTCGATTTTCCAGGCCGCATCCGTCGAGGAACGAGAGACCCCTTCACTGCGATCTTCATAGATATTGTCAGGTACACCCCTCTACATCCAGTAGTTTTATTGTAGGAGAACTTGCCCTAACCGAGGCTTCTCAGCCCCGGCGGTCCTTCTTTGCTACTTTTCTAGGTCCTAATATGTATGCTGATCTTCAAAAATTCATAAAAAATTCCCTACAAATAATTTTGATTTGAAATTCGAGAATTAGTCACCTAACTCAACATGTAAAACATACAAAAAAAATGGCATGCATATTAGTCCCCCATCACAATTGGTGATGGGTGCAACAATGGTACTAAATCCCGAAATGAAATGCTTATAGAAGGTAGCTAGACCATGGAAACTACGTACATCGTGAATGCTAGTGGGTACTGGCCACTTAACTATGGACTTAACCTTTTCAGGGTCAGCTAAGACTCTTTCGGGGGTCACTTCGAATTCTATGAAGATGACTCTATGAGTCATGAAATCACACGTGTTTAAATTGGCATAAAGACTCTCTTTCCTAAGGGTTTGATGGACTTGTCTAATATGGTCCAGATGGTCTTCCTTAGTCCTACTGTAGATCAAGATGTCATCAAAGTAAACTAATATAAATTTTCCTAAGAATACTTGTAGGACTTGGGTCATGATCCTCATGAAGGTGCTAGGGCATTGGATATCTGAAAGGAATCACTACCCATTCATAAAGACCATCCTTAATTTTGAATACGATTTTCCACTCATCCCCATGTCTGATCCTAACCTGATGATAGCTGTTCTTAAGGTCAATCTTTGAGAAAATGGTTGCACCAGCCATCATGTCTAACATGTCATCTAATTGGGGGATGGGGAACCTATTCTTCACCATAATCTTATTTATGGCATGACTATTAATCCACATTATCCACGTGCCATCTTTCTTTTGGGTGAGCAGGGTAGGTATGGCACATGGGCTCAGGCTCTCCCAAATAAATCCTTTTCAAAGGAGTTCTCCTACCTATTTTTGTAGCTCTAAATGTTCAGAAGGGTTCATCCTATAGTGGGCTAGGTTTGGTAGGGTGGCTTATGGGACTAAATCTATAGCATGTTGCACATCCCTTAGAGGTGGCACTTGGTTAGGTAGGTCTTCAAGGAACATTTCTTGAAATTCATCTAAAATTTTCTTAACTTCTTGAGGGTGTTCGTTCTGGGTTTGATCAGGTACTTCCTTAGCAGTTAACATCCAAATGGTCGAACCCTCAGTAATCTCTCATTCTAACTCCTTAGTAGTGATCAAATTGACTCCAGACTTCTTCTCTTTCAGAGTACTTGATCCCCTCTTGACATTATCCTTAGGTGGGGTGGGGTTAATCATAATTTTCTTCCCATGAAAACTAAATGTACATGAATTTGATCGACCGTATATGGTGGCATCATGGTCATAAAGCCAAGGTCTACCTAGGATAATACTACTAACTCCAATGGAAATGACATCACACGACACCTTTTTCTGATAAGATTGAAGCTGGATCATGACTTGGCACCTAATTTTGATGGGTATGGAGGTTGAATCTATTCAGGAAACCTTATAGGGGCTGGGATGGGGAACTAGGATCAAGCCTAAAGTTTTGACTGCACTAGTTAAGATGGCATTTACATAGCTCCCACTATCTATGATGATTTTGCATACCTTATTCCCTAATTTCACAAAGGTCTATAGGATGTTGGTCCTACGCCAATCCTCTTATATCTTAGTTTGGGCTAGGATGCACCTAACAACTCCTAATAGGTTAGACTGCTCAACAACTTCTTCATCTCTCTCATATTCATCTACCAGGTTCACCTTAGCTTCATACACTTCTTCCTTGAAATCATCAGTGGGTTCAAGGACTTCCTCCTCAAGTTCTCCTATATGCAAGGATCGGGTTGGGCATTGGCTACCATAATGTCCCACCTTATGACATTTAAAACAAGTATTAGCATTGGGACTCGAGTTTCTCTGGGTCTCAGGTGCCTTACCCTTGTCATCTCTAAAGGTCAATGGGTTGCTAGAGCTGGGTTGACTCGAGTTAGGTTGGTTCGGCTCGAGTTGGGGTTGGGTCGGCCAGTGTATACTTAGCTAGGACTTATTCTTGGAATAGGGGCACTAGTCCTAATGGGCTCAGGCCAACAGGTTATGGGCCCCTTGTGGAATCTCTCATAGTCCCTAGCTATCTGGTAGGTTATGCTCATGGACATTCTGAGAAATTAATCTTAGGAGATCCATCAAAAGGGATAAGAACTAAATCCTCTATTAGAAATGAATGTGATTATTTAGCTTTTGTTTCACAAATGAACCTAAATGTATTGAAGAAGCTAAAAAAGATCCAAATTGGATGATTACTATATAAGAGGAATTAAATCAATTTGAAAGAAATAATGTTTGGATACTAATAGAAAGACCATCTAATGCTTCCATAATTGACACTAAATGGGTGTATATAAATAAATTAGATGAAAATGGAATAGTAACTAGAAACAAGGCTAGACTGGTAGCTAAGGATTATAATCAAGAAAAAAGAATTGATTTTGATGAAACCTTTGCTCCAGTAGCTAGACTTGAAGCTATTAGATTACTTCTTGCTTTTGTATGTTTTATGGATTTCAAATTATTTCAAATGGATGTTAAAAGTGTATTTTTAAATGATTATAGAGCAAAAGAAGTTTTTGTTGAACAACCACTTGATTTTAAAAATCATGCACATCCTGATCATATTTTCCAACTACACAAAGTACTTTATGGTTTAAAAAAAGCCACTCATTCATGGTATGAGAGACTTAGTAAATTTTTGATTGAAAATAGTTTTACTAGAGGACATGTTGATACTACTTTATCTTTTAAAAAAAAAGGCTGATGATCTTTTAGTAATACAAATCTTTGTTGATGATATTATCTTTGGTGCCACTAATGAATCTCTTCGTCAAAAATTTACAAAGCTAATGCATGGAGAGTTTGAGATGAGCACGATGGAAGAATTGAGCTACTTTCTCCGACTCCAAATTAAACAAACAAGCGAAGGGATATTCATCAACCAAGCTAAACACATAAAGAAGATCTTGAAAAAGTTTGGGATGGAGAAGACTAAACCTATCGGTACACCTATGAGCTCTTCATGTAAGCTTGATAAGGATGAATTTGGTAAGAAAGTTGATCAAAAATTTTATAGAGGCATCATTGGATCATTACTGTACTTCACTACTACTAAACCAAATATTATGTTTAGTGTATGCATGTGTGTTAGATATTAGTCTAAGCTTAAGGAATCTGTTGCCTAGTTCGCCAACCCAAGAGAGGGGTGAATTGGGTTTGAAAACTTTTTAACAAGTATGTTGTTGATCCCTTGAGTGATTTTGATTATAACAAAATATTGGAGCATGCATTTGTCTTACTAACAACTTTTCAAGTGCATTACAAGTTTTTGTAGGATGATTTTAATACTCAATTGCAACTCCTACAACCCTGTTATATGTCATGTGTAGTGTTGTAAAAGTTTCATGTAAAGAAGAATCCAAAGAAAAATTGATGTAATATTCATGAAAATGTGTTACTTTTATGTATTTTTCAAGCTTAAATTTTTTTAGAATCTGTTGTTTGTTGAGTTGGAAAGAGTCTTGAGTGATTAAGAGTTATTGGATGATTTCTGAAGAAGAGTTGAATATTTTATTGAAAATTGACTCGAGCCGACTCATGTAAGGAGAGCCAATTCTAGTCCATGGCATGGTTGAAGAATTATGGCATGCAAAGATCTAAGCCGACTCGAAGGAACCCGAGCCGACCCATCCAGAGCTTCATTTCTTGAATCAGATAGGTGAGCCGACCCGAAGGCAATCCGAGCCGACTTAACCATTCAATCAGGCATCCAAGTTGACCCTTCATAATCCGAGCCGACTCCTCCAAAATCTAAAGAAAATCAGTTCTGAAAGAATAGCCAGGAGAGCCGACTTGAATGAGAAGAGCCGAATCATCCAGGAGTACATTTCGAAGACCTAAGGATCCAAGACGACTCAATTGTGGGAGCTGACTCGATTATGGCAAGCTGGCTAGACCAGAGTGAAGAGTCAACACTCTAAGGATCCGAGAAAACTTAAAGCATCCAGGTCAACTCGAATATCGATTCCAGGCAAGTAATAGCTAGTTCTAGAAGTTCATTTTTGAATTTAAAAAGTGCTCCAATGGTCAAATGTTAAATTTCAACGGTCTACAACGACAATATCCACCTAAGAAGAGTACAAGACTCTATAAATAAGGAATTTGGACAACCTTTGAAGAAGCTAATGCATAATTAAATATTAAATGAGCTTATGAGCAAGAGAGCACAAAAAGAACATTCAAGTCTACCTTCAAGTCTTCACCAACTCCAATTAGAAGCTTAAAGCACTTATTGAGGAAGAAGAAGAAGCCATTGAAGTGCATTAAATCTCATTTAAGAAGGCTTCTCTTGAGCTGCAACTGCAACCATCAGACAACTTGGGTTTGTCATTAGTTGTTTACTTTTTCTTAACTCTTTTGTGAGTTTATGGGTTATTGGTAAGCCCGATTGATAAACCAAGGTTAGGTTCTTGGTGAACCTGATTAAAATCCAAGTGTGGGTTGTTAGTGATCCCTTTTTAAAACTAACGTTGTATGGGTTTCTGGTGAGCCCGGACAAAACCAAGGTTAGGTTCTTGGTGATCCTATTAAAAACCAAGTGTTGGGTTTTTGGTGAGCTCGGTTGAAAAACCAAGTTGGGTTTTGGATTGTGAGCCTGGTAAAACAATCCGACTGTATTCCATTGGTGAATATAGTGAAAATTCCAAGTGATATCTTGGATAGTGGATGTAGGAGTGAGGGTGCTCCGAACCACTATAAATTTACTATGTTTGTATTGTGCTTTTTTTGTTTGTGTTTGCTTTTGCTTTTAATTATTTGAATCACAGCACCTCCACACTAAAGAAGAATTAAAAGAGCACATATATGTTCAAATTTTTTAAAATTTCCAATTCACCCCCCTCTTGGGAAAGCCACCTGGGCAATAACTAGTATCAGAGCGGTGTCTCTGAACTTATTTAGAGTAAAGATTGATGGCTCATCTCATGAGTACCTTTTTGGCTGAAGGCCAATCCACTAATAGACCTCCACTATTCACTGGCATGAATTATTCTTACTGGAAAGCTAGAATGAAGATATACATTCAAGCTATTGATTTTTAATTATGGAAGGTCATTCTTAAGGGTCAACATACACCCCTGATTAAAGTTGATGGTATGGATGTTCCAAAACCTAAAGAGGATTTAGATGAACACGATATGAAAATGGATGAACTGAATGCCAAAGCCATGAACTTACTATATTATGCTTTGGATGCAAATGAGTTCAATCGAATTTCTGTTTGCTCATCTGCAAAAGAAATTTGGGATAAACTCAAAGTGACCCATGAAGGAACTTCCCAAGTGAAGACCTCAAAAATTAATCTTCTAGTATATAACTATGAATTATTTAAAATGGTGCAAAATGAAACTATCTCTACCATGTTTTCATGGTTTATAGATATTATTAATGGTTTGAAAAGTCTTGGCAGGATTTATTCTAATGCAGACTTAGTACAGAAGATTCTAAGATCACTTACAGATAAATGGGACTCCAAAGTAACTGCCATCCATGAAGCAAAAGATTTAAATACACTAACTCTGGATGAATTGCTGGGTTCTCACATCACACATGAACAGACCATGCAGCATAGAATTGAAGATGATCAGAAAAAAAAAAAAACTATTGCCTTCAAAGCTACATCAGAATCAAAGAAACAAGATGAGGAATCGGAAGATGATTGCTCCTCCTCCGAAGATGACTTAGAAGATGAAGATATATCTTTGGTCATGAGGAGATTCAGAAGGTTTATGGAAAAGAAGATGGGAAGGTACTTCAGAAAATTTCACAAGAAAGGTGAACACAGTAAAGACAAGGAAAGAGAAAAAGAAAAGGATCAAATGTCCATATGTTATGAGTGTAAGAAACTTGGGCATATCCATTCTAATTATTATTTATTAAAGAAAATATTTAAGAAGAAGAAGAAGAAAGCGATGGTAGCAACTTAAAGCGACAATGAGGAGTCGACTTCAATAAAAGAGGAAGAGACCACAAAAACCACCAATCTATGCCTTATGGGTCTCGAAGATGAGGTAATGTCCTCTGAACCTCAGTTGAATTTATTTTTGATGAACTAAATTCTACAATCCATGATTTGCTTTCAGAATTTAAAAAGGCTAGAATAAGAATTAGAGCTTTAAAAAATAATAATGATTCTTTGTTAAAAGAAAATGAAGAGATTTCAGAATTGAACAAGTTATTGCAAAAAGAATTAACTGTCTTTTCTGAAAATAACAAAGCTTTGAAAATTGATAAAAATCTATATCTTGAGAAAAACAAAACTTTGATTGATGAAAATACTGATTTGAAAAAGGAGATGGAAAAACTCAAGCCTTTAGTTGAGAAGCTTACTTTAAGTTCAAATAAGCTTGAGTTGATTTTAAAAGAGCAAAGAAATTCAAGTAACAAG
Organism: Areca catechu; assembly: GCA_021397845.1. Classification (NCBI taxonomy): domain Eukaryota; kingdom Viridiplantae; phylum Streptophyta; class Magnoliopsida; order Arecales; family Arecaceae; genus Areca; species Areca catechu. The sequence goes on along the minus strand of CM038044.1, from coordinate 77,166,896 downwards.
GCTGGAATCGGTTATAACTCTTCAAATATAAATGGAATTTCATCCACTAAATTTATATCTTCAAAAGCATATGCACCAATATCTATACCTCAAAAAGCTTTTATATCATATGCTTCAAAGTACATATCTAAGATTTCAAATCAAACGTCTTTTAAGTCAAATGGTTCTACATCTGCATCATATGCTTTTACATCTAGAATTTCAAAATTTACATCTTGTCAAAATACTAGAATTGTTTGTTATGCATGTTATTGGGTTGGACATAATTTTTCCAATGTAATTTGTTAAAGAAAAATGGAAATACAAAGAATAGAATTAGAAAGATTTGGGTTCCTAAAAAAACCACCTCTGCTAACCTGCAAGGATCCAAGGTAGCTTGGGTACCTAAATGAACTTCTTGATTGTTTTGTAGGAATGTCTTGCAGCCCAAAAAATGAAGAAAAGATGGTATCTGGACAGTGGCTGTTCAAGACATATGACGGGTGACAATGATCAATTCATCATCCTAGAGATGAAAGAAAAAGGTTTGGTAACTTTTGGAGATAATGGCAAGGAAAAAATAATCAAAATTTGTAAAATCAAAATAACCCACTCTACTTTTATTGAAAATGTATTGCTAGTAGACAAATTGAAGCATAATTTGTTAAGTATTAGTCAATTATGTGATAAAGGCTTCAAGTTTATCTTTGAATCATCTATGTGTATAGTAACAAACTCACTTGATTCTAGCAACAAACTCATTGGACATAGACTTGGAAATATATATGTGGTAGATCTGGATGATCTAGCCATATGTAGTAGTTCTAGTCTAGTAGCAATGAATGCTAAGACCAAGGAGTCTTGTTTACTTTGGCATAGATGATTAGGTCATGATAGCATGCATACTATTACCAAATTAATTTTCAAGAATCTTGTTAGAGGTTTATCTAAATTTAAAATTGATTTTGAACATGTTTGCGATGCTTGCAAAATGGATAAACAAACTAAGGGGAGTTTTAAATCTAAAAATATGATTTCAACTTCTAGACCCCTTGAGCTACTTCATATGGACTTATTTGGAATAACTAGGACCACAAGCCTAGGTGGTATGAAATATGCACTTGTGATAGTAGATGATTTTTCAAGATTTACATGGGTCTTGTTTATTACACATAAAGATGTAACTTTCAAAGTTTTTCAAAAATTCTACAAGAAAGTTTCAAACCAGAAAAGTCTTTAATCATATCTATTAGGAGTGATCATGGCATGAAATTTGAAAATCAATGTTTTGATAATTATTGCATAGAAATTGGCATTGATCATAACTTCTTTACTTTTAGAACACCACAATAAAATGGTGTTGTAGAGATAAAAAATAGGACTTTGGAAGAGATGGCCCGAACAATGTTATGTGAAGGCAATCTTCCGAGATACTTTTGGACAAAAGCAGTGAACACTGCTTGTTATATTATAAACCATGTTTTGTTTTGACTAATTTTAAAGAAAACCCCTTATTAACTTTGGAATGAAAAGAAACCAAATATTAATTATTTTCAGGTTTTTGGTTGGAAATGCTTTGTGTTAAATAATGGAAAGGATAACCTAGAAAAATTTGATGCTAAATCAGATGAAATTATATTCCTTGGTTATTCAATACATAGCAAAGCATATAGAGTATTTAATAAAAGAACACTAACTGTAGAATAATTTGTACATGTTATATTTGATGAAATTAACCCCTCACCTTCAAAAAAAGAAGAGTGTGTAGACAATAATACAGGTACACTTGAAAAGAAAATGGAAGATATGAGCATACAAGAGAAACCAACTCAAGAAGGAGAAGAAGTGGTAAGTAAAGATCATACTGATTTACCAAAGCAATGGAGGTATGTAACTTCTTATCCAAGAGATTTAATTATTGGTGATCCCTCTTAAGGTATTAGGACCAGGTCATCATATAGAGAAGCACATGATTACCTAGCATTTGTATCACAGATAGAGCCACATAGTTTAGAAGAAGCTGAAAATGACCCAAACTGGATGATGGCCATGCATGAAGAACTAAATCAGTTTGAAAGAAATAATGTGTAGACTCTAGTTGATAGAACATCAGACTATCCCATTATAGGAACCAAATGGGTCTATAGAAATAAACTGGATGAACAAGGTAAAATAATTAGAAACAAAGCAATGTTGGTAGCTAAAGGATATAACTAAGAGGAAGGAATAGATTTTGATGAAACCTATGCATCCATTACAAGACTAGAGGCCATAAGATTACTACTTATATTTGCTTGCTACATGAATTTCAAACTTTTCTAAATGGATGTAAAAAGTATATTTTTAAATGGCTTTATATCAGAACAAGTTTTTGTAGAATAGCCACCAGGTTTTGAAAGTCATGCTTTTCCTAATCATGTTTTTAAACTCAATAAAGCATTGTATGGACTTAAACAAGCACCTAGAGCTTGGTATGATAGATTAAGCAAATTCTTACTTGAAAATAATTTTATAAGAGGAAATGTTGATAAGACTTTATTTATCAAAAAGAAAAATAATGATATGTTAGTTGTACAAATTTATGTTGATGATATTATATTTGGTGCAACTAATGAAACTCTTTGCAGAGAATTTGCTGAGTTAATGCGAGGTGAATTTGAAATAAGTCTAATGGGTGAACTAAATTACTTCCTTGGACTTCAAGTGAAATAAACAAAGGATGGGATCTTCATAAACCAAGAAGTTTAGTATGGAGACATGCAAAGAAGTAAGCACATCCATGAGCCCTACCTGCAGATTAGATAAAGATGAAGATGACAACAATATTGATCAAAAGCTCTATTAAGGTTGATCGAATCACTATTGTACTTAACTGTTAGTAGACCTGATATCTTGTTTAGTGTATGTGTATGTGCTAGATTTCAATCTAATCCTAAAGAATCACATATGTTTATAGTATAAAGAATAATAAAATATCTAAGAAGAACAAGTAATCTAAGTCTATGGTATTCAAAGCAATCTTCGTGAAATTTAATTAGTTTTTTGGATGCTGATTATGGCGGATGAAAAATAGATAGAAAGAGCACTAGTGGTATTCTCATGGCACTGTAAGAAACAAAACTCTGTAAGAAACAAAACTCTATAGCACTGTAAGAGTTGAATTTCTAGAGTTGAATTTAATCTCATGGCACTGTAAGAAATAAAACTCTGTAGCACTATCTACTACTAAGGCAGAGTACGTAGCTGCAGGGAGTTGTTGTGCACAAGTGCTTTGGATTAAATAACAACCAGAAGACTTTGGTGTTACACAATCTAAAATTTCTATCAAATGTGATAATACAAGTGCCATTAATTTATCAAAAAATCTAATTCAACATTCTAGAACAAAGTATATAGAGATTAGACATCATTTTATTAGGGATCATGTTTTAAATGGTGATATTATGCTTGAATTTGTTCCTACTGAAAATCAACTTGCTGATATTTTCACTAAACCTCTTAACCTAGATAGATTTTAATTGATTAGAGAAGAATTAGTTTTATGTGACCCATTTTAGAAAACTTGACCTAAATTCTTCAAAATTAAGGAAACATTATCTAGAAAGCCTCCAACATCAAACTAAGGCTAATGACCATCTCTTGTAGTGTATATCTTTCATTTGAGACCTTTTTTAAACTGTTTGGAACCTTTTATGGAGTTTTTGCTCGAGTCGACTCGAGCAATTTAGGTTGAGTCGAGCCGACTCGGATGTCGGGTTAGGCATTTTTTGTTTGAGCCGTAGGACTTAACCTAAGCCCTTATATTTTGTTATTTCATTCTTTATTGGCTTAGAACTCTAGTCTCCAACCTAAGAACTCCTTCCTTCCATCTCAACCGACCTTTTCTAGCTTAAACCATTGCAATCCTCTCGATCTTGAGCAATGTCACTGAAGAAAGCTGTTGCAAAATGTCCCTGAACCAATGAAGAAAGCTCTCCAAGAGAAAGAAGATCAAAAAGAAGAGAAGATGAGTCGACAACATGCAGAGGAACAAGAGGCATCACCTTCTCCACCAAGACAAGTAGTTTCCATGGCAATCCGTTCAGTCACAATTGGAAGAAGGATAATTTTTTCATTCCTAAAGGACATAGGACTTTGGATTGGTGACATGATTGAAGATCAAGGTTGGTCATTCTTCAGTTCTTTGAATGTTCCTACATATCCCAACCTAGTTCGAAGTTTTTATGAGAATATAATTTTGGAAGAATATCACATTGAATCCACTGTCAAAGAAAAAAGAATAATTATGATAGAAGAAAGGTTAAGCAGACTGCTTGAAATGCCTAATGAGGGTCTTAACCATCTAGTTCTAAAGGATAGATAAAAAACCCTTAGAACCATCTTGGAAAGGAGTGATGTGAGTGGAGTTGGAAATGTAAAAGCTAACTCCCTTTCCTTAGAGATTAGACTACTACACAACTTCATCAGTAGGGTTTTTATCCCACGAACAGGTTGATTTGACTGGATGAGTGAGAGAGACATGTGCTTCATGGAACACCTGATTGAGGGGGAGGCCCTCAATTTACCACATATTATGTTACTACAGATGAAGGAAGCTATAAGGAACGTGAAGGCCTGTCTCCCATATAGAATGGTTTTCATACTACTATTTCAGGCCTCCAGAGTTGACTTGACTGGTGAGGATGGTAGGCCACTGCACCATACGGACACCTACTCTTCCAAGTCATTGCAAAGAATGGGTTACCAATTGATAGATGGAACTTGGAGGAAGAAAGGATCTGGATAGAGAGCAGTAGGCCCATCTAGTGATGATGATGATGAAGAGCCTGAGGAGTAGCTACCTGAGGAGGCTACCACTACTACTGAGGCTTCAGTACCTGATGTACCTACACAGCAGTTATATGTTGAGGAGACTACCACTACTACTAAGCATACTATTTCTGATGCTGAGGAGTTTGAGCATAGAGAGAGTCTGGGAGTCCTAGGACTTCTACAGCATCTCCACCAGTACCAGCATCTCCACCAGATCCAGTACCAGCACCTACAGTGACTGCTACACCTACTCTGGGATCATCTACAGATACCACAGGACCTTCTGTGTCTCATGCCTTCTTTGCACAGCATATGAGAAAGCTATCTCAGACCCTGACTAGCACCATTGGTTCGATGTTTGACGAGCTTTGTCAAACAGTCGACACCAAGCTTGAGGAGATATATGGTGAGATTAGACAGCTACATTCCAGGATAGACAGTGTTGAGTATGCCAGACCAGAACCATAGATTGACATACAGTCACTGTCAGACTCATTCAGGTTAGTATCTGATGACATCCGACATATTGTAGCTTATAGCATTGAGGAATTCATATCTAAGTTGCGAGAGATGAGCTATAGGATGGGATCTATTGAGCAGAGCAAGAAAATGGAAGATGATTATACTAAAGGTGTGGGGATACTCAGGGCAGAATTTGGCAGATTAAGAGGTTCAGCAGGGGCTTTTGCCAATGCTCAGGCTAGTGAGCTCATTGCACTCAATGAGGGAAACAAGAAGATTCAGACTGAGCTGAGCACTGTATGGGTTTTTCTATCGAAGCTATCTTCAATCATTGAGACTCTTGGAGCATCTCTCAGATAGCTAGCACCTCCTCCACCACCTTTTGTACCGCCAAGATTATTTGATCCAGAACCCTTATCCTCCTATCCAGCCTCTTCATCATATCCTCCTAGATAGCCTCCACCTCACTCCACTAGGGATGGAACTTCTACTAGGGCCAGAGGTTCTTCTAGTCATCCTAGATCTTGGTGTGATAGGTCTGAACCCATTAAAGAAGAACCTAGTGATAGTGAGTAGGCTAGTTTTTAGTGTTTCTACTTCTAATCTTTTGTAATTTGTAATGAAAACCTTGATAGAAATGAAATTATTTCCCTTCTTACTTATTGTGTATGCAATGTAATTTGTGCAATGATGTTATTTGAGTATGCAACTCATGATAATTTTATATTAGATCATCAAAACTTTTTTAAGAAAGTGAAATTATCTCAAACAATCTTAATAATCTTCTCATTCTATTTCAAAAATCAAGCATAGTGTACTTAACAAAGGGGGAGAATGATATTAATTGAATACCTTTTTGATTAATGACAAAAGGGGGGAGAATGGTACTGATAATGAATGCATGGAAAAATGGCAGAAGAAAAAATGATGATGAAAAAGAATGGTTTTAATGAAAAACAATGGTTTTTTAAAAAAATGAATGAAAAAGAATGGTTTTAATGAAAAACAATGGTTTTTAATGAAAAACATGAGGTTTCAAAATTTTAAGAACATACAAAAAAGAGGGGAAAAATTGTTGAAACTGAATGACTTGAATACATGTAGTTTAATTTACATCTATCTTAAAATATGCTCTCAAAATTTGCAAATTTGCTTTGTTTAGAACTTGCTATAAGCATCTTTTATCTCATGACCTGATACTTTTGCCAATCTGAAACTCTGATACATTTCAGGCAAAATCAGCTTTGATAAGTGTTTATTATGATACATATTGGACCTATTTCAAGAGCTTTGATACATTGTCAATATACTTTAATTCTTTCAAATACATTCTTGGTATACAGCTCATACATGTTAATATTTACTTTCAAATATATTTATACATATAATTGTAAAGTTTTTCCATGCTCGATGTTATGTCATCATCAAAAAGGGAGAGATTTTTGATCCCTTGAGTGATTTTGATGATTACAAAATATTGGAGCAAGCATTAGTCTTACTAACAACATTTCAAGTGCATTATAAGTTTTTGTAGGATGATTTTAATGCTCAATTGCAACTCCTACAACCCCGTTATATGTCATGTGTAGTGTTGTAAAAGTTTCATGTAAAGAAGAACCCAAAAAAAAATTGATGTAATATTCATGAAAATGGGTTACTTCTATGTATTTTTCAAGCTTAAGATTCTTTAGAATCTGTTATTTGTTGAGTTGGAAAGAGTCTTGAGTGATTAAGGGTTACTGGATGATTTCTGGAGAAGAGCTGAAGATTTTACTGAAAATTGACTCGAGCCGATTCGTGTAAGGAAAGCCGACTCTAGTCCATGGCACAGTTGAAGAATTCTGGCACATAGAGATTTGAGCCGACTCAAAGGAACCTGAGCTGACTCGTTCAGAGCTTCATTTCTTGAATCAAATAGGCAAGTCGACCCGAAGGCAATCCGAGTTGACTCAACCATTCAGTCAGGCATCCGAGTCGATCCTTTAGTAATCTGAGCTGACTCCTCCAGAGTCCAGAGAAAATCAGTTCTGAAAGAACAGCAAAGTGAGTCGACTTGAATGACAAGAGCCGACTCATCTAGGAGTACAATTTCGAACACCCGAGGATCCGAGCCAACTCGATTGTGGTGAGCCGACTCGACCAAAGTGAAGAGTCAACTCTCTGAGGATCAGAGTCAACTCGAAGCATCCGAGTCGACTCGAACGTTGATTCCAAGCAAGTAACGGCTAGTTCCTGAACTTTATTTTTGAATTTAAAAAGTACTCCAATAGTCAAATGTCAAATCTTAACAGGCTACAACGATAATATCCACCTAAGAAGAGTAAAAGACTCTATAAATAAGGGATTTGTGAGCAATAGAGCACAAAAAAGAACAAGACTCTATAAATAAGGGATTTGTGAGCAAGAGAGCACAAAAAAGAACATTCAAGTCTGCCTTCAAGTCTTCACCAAGTCCAATTAGAAGCTTGAAGCACTTATTGAGGAAGAAGAAGAAGCCATTGAATTGCATTAAAGTGCATTTAAGAAGGCTTCTCTTGAGCTACAACTGCAACCATAAGATAACTTGGGTTTGTCATTAGTTGCTTACTTTTTCTTAACTCTTTTACGAGTTTGTGGGTTATTGGTGAGCCTGGTTGAAAAACCAAGGGTAGGTTCTTGGTGGAGCTGATTAAAAACCAAGTGTGGGTTGTTAGTGATCCCATTTTAAAACTAACATTGTAAGGGTTTTTGGTAAGCTCGGTCAAAATGAAAGTTAGGTTCTTAGTGATCTTGTTAAAAACTATGTTGGGTTTTTGGTAAGCCCAGTTGAAAAACCAAGTTTGGTTTTGGATTGTGAGCCCGGTTAAACAATCCGACTGTATTCCGATGGTGAATATAGTGGAAATCCCAAGTGGTATCTCTGGTAGTGGACGTAGGAACGAGGGTGCTTCGAATCACTATAAATTTGCTATGTCTGCATTGTACTTTTTCTGATTGTGTTTGCTTCTACTTTTAATTATTTGAATCACAGTACCTCCACACTAAAGAAGAATTAAAAAAGCACATATCTGTTCAAATTTTTTTAAAATTTTCAATTCACCCCTGTCTTGGGAAAGCCACCTGGGCTACATATATACCTTTTGAAATCTTTGTGTGGTAAGTGATGTGTATAAAGTATTATGTGCAGAAGCAAATGAATATGCAAACACAAGTGCAATCACAAACACCACAAATTTAGAGTGGTTCAGAGCAACCCAACTCCTACATCCACTACCCAAGATGCACACTTGGGATTTCCACTATATTCTTCCTGAATACAGCTGAATTATTTTGCAACAGGCTCACAATCCAAAACCCAATACAATGTTCGTTTTTTTGAGCTCACTAACAACCCAAATTTGGTTTTCAAGGCTCACCAATAACCTAAAACAACTCACAAGTTATAGCCCCTACTGTACTTGGAACAACTTAAGAATAGAGTATAAAAGGAAGCAACACTTAAAGCAAATCCAAAGATTTGAATGGTTGCAGTTGAAGCTCTTTATAAAGCCTTCTTCAATGCTTATTCAATGCTCTTCAAGGCTTTCACTCTTCTTCAATGATTGACTCAAGAAATTGATTAGGAGTTATTGGAGAACTTGAGTTCTTTTCACTTCAAAGCACTTAGGATATTCAATGCTCTTCTCTCTTCTTCAAAAAAGTTCTTTTCTTTGACTTAAATCCTTCATTTATAGCCTCTTGAAGTATTCCCAGGTGAATATGACCATTGGAGTGCCTTAGAAGTTAAAAACTAGCCATTGGAGTGCTTAAAACCAAGAAATTTAATTTCTGAAACTAGCCATTACTGTTCAAAAACTAGGATTCAAGTCGGCTTGGTTGACTCGAGTTGGCTCAATGCTCAGACAGGTAAAAACTGAAGTCTGGAAGAGTCAGCTCACTTCAATTGAGTCGGCTCGGTTGACTGGTTTTCTCAAAACTAAGTTTCAATCACTCTAGAAGAGTTAGCTTGGATCTTCGTTGAGTCGACTCAGTTGACTGTGTATCAGAAATCTTTGTGCCATCCCAAAACAATGTATCAACTCTAATTATTGAGTTGGCTTAAGTGAACTTTCTCCAAAAGCTTTCAAACTTCTCCCAACTTCTTCTAACATTATCTAAACAACTTCAAATTTCTTCAAAACCTAATCTAAGATATTTAAGCTTAAAATTAAGAAAAAATGGGCCCCTTTACATGATTATACATTTAAATTTATCTAGGGCTCTCAAATACATGAAACATACATGAAACTTTTCTTAAATACATGGATTGTTCCTAATTTACTTGAAAAACATAGGGTTGATGATTGTTCAATAGAAATGCCCTACAAAAACTTCTCAAACACTTAAAGATCATTAGTATCAAATACATGTTCCAATGTTTTGTTATCATCAAAATCATTCCAGGGGTTAATAGAATCACATTTATTGGCTGTTAAATGCAACTTAGATATTTATCTACAACTTTTAATGTTGGTCTGTGATACTCCAAGAATTTAGATATTGATTTAATTGTATATTTTAATGCTGATTTTGTTGGTTGTAAGTTAGATAGAAAAGTATATCTAGAACTTATCAATTTCTTGAAGTTAATTTAATCCATGGTTTAGCAAGAAATAAAATTTAGTTGCACTATCTATAACTAAAGCTGAATATATTATAGCTAAAAGTTGTGCTCAAATCTTGTGGATTAAATGACAACTCGAGGATTTTGGTATTAAATTAACTAAGACACCAATAAGATATGATAATACTAGTGCTATAAACTTAACTAAAAATCTTGTTCAACACTCAAAAATTAAGCACATCAAAATTAGATATTATTTTATTAGAGATCATGTTCAAAACAATGATGTTATGCTTGAATTTGTCTGCACTGAAATATAATTAGCTGATATACTACCAAGCCACTCAATGAAGATCGGTTCAGTATGATTAGAAGTGAATTAGGGATCATTAATCATTTTGATTAAATTTCGATCTCTTCATGACCCCTCAAATTCTCTTTGAAAATTTCTTGATCAAAATATCCTTGAAAACCATATTCAATCATTTATTGGCTATTATAATCAATCATCTAAATTTCCTATGATTATTCTACTTTTTTCCTTATTTTTTGAAGTGTCGAGACCTCCAAGTGTTGACACTTGGACTCAAGCCTGTGAGTCGACACTTGACCGGTGGAAATCGATAATTAAATAAAAAATTTGATCCAATTTCTCTCATTTTTCATCCTAAATTCTTCGAGCTGACACCTTGCCTCATTATTCCCCAACTTCTAGTTCACTATTTTTATTGTTCTATTGGTGATTTGAGCCTATTTTTCCTCTCTTCTTCCCTGTTCTTCATGGTTTTACCATGAACCATTATGTTTTTCCTCTTTCATTCATTTGTTTCCTTCTTCTTGGATGATGGGCCCAGGAAATAGTTAGTCAGGAGACCTCGACCCTCTACATAGGATATAAAGCGATGCATGAAGGTGCATCACGAGGATTTGACAGTAGAGGGAGCTGCACAGCAAGAGTTCCCTATCCGACCACAAGTTCATGGAGCTGACAGGATGGCCTCCAAGGCCATCATCGGAGGTCGTAGGGTAGACTTTGACTTTATGGATCAGCAGCACTTCTAGATAGGAGATTGGTTGAGGAATGCAGGACTGGCTCATTTCTACTCATTGAGAAAGGATCTACCCTGGTCTGATATGAGAGTTTTATTGTACATTGGCTAGAGGAGTAGACAACTGGATAGCTGAGGTTAGGGGGACTTCTATACCACTGACTACGGAGATTTTGAGCAGAGCTTGGGAGATCCATATGAGGAGTAGTGTAGCCAACTCCCTAGTGGATAGGATGAGTCGTTTTCGATGCATCTTTAAGACAGAGGATATCGGTGAAGGAGCCACCATGGTAGCATCTCGACTTTCTCTAGAGATGAGAATATTGTATCACATTGTCACCGGGATACTTCTACCAAAGATTGAATGCTTCGATTTCATTTTGGAGAGAGAGATGCTTGTGATGGTGTCCCTGATTTGACGGACTCCTATTTGCCTCCCAGTACTCATGGTACATCAGATGACTGAGGCAACTACTAGTAGGAGGTTATGTTTACCATATGACATGGATGTGACCATTCTCTTCAGAGCTTATAGAGTTATCATAAATGGAGAGCCCTTCAGGTAGTTGCTTCATACTGACATCTACGATGAGCGATCACTACACAAGATGGGATATGACTTGCATAGAGGTTAGTGAAGACACAAGATCTCTGGATAGGCTACTAATGCGAATGATGAGGATGTTGCTGAGGAGGAGCGGATATATATAGATGAAGCTGGGTCATTTGAACTACCAAGGGACATTCCTAATACTTAGCCCAAGCCATCAGTATCGGCACATCTTGAGGTGCCAGCTCCTAAAGACTCTATAGATGAGAGGATCACTCGCTTGGAGACCTAGGTTATGACTATTAGACAGTGAGTTGATCACATTCACATGGACATGAGAACAGGATAGCAAGAGATGAGAGAGGGATTCTCTGTTATTCTGGCCGCACTTAAGAGATTGTCTTCTACCAGAGCACCTTCACCTCCATCGTCAAATTCCCCGCCTGCTCCATCAGCACCTCCAGCTCTAGCACCAGATACAGAGACAGGAGATGGCCAGGACTTTCATGGATTTTGACATTGTAGATTATATGGTGGATGCTGAGCCAGATGTTATTACTGATTACTTTACAGTGCCCACAACGGACGATGCGAGGACTCCAGAGACTGTTCTTGATCCTCCTAGTTCATCCATCCAGACTCCTTTTCTACCCAGCACTCCCATCATTCTTGATCCATCTAACACCTTAGTTTCCACACCTATTCTTCACACTGATTCACTTGATACTTCTATTGATTTACTGACTCCTACTTTTAGTATACCACCTAGGACACCACTAGTACCTTTCACTTCCTCTTTGATCCAGGAACTAGGGTTTTACACACCTGGTTTCCACGTTCTTTCTTCAGGACCCACTTTTGATGTCACACCATCGATCACTGATATAGTTGTTGATTCTGTCACTCTTCATGTTCCTACTACTGATGTCACTTCCTCCTCTTCAACACCAACCAGAGGAAGAGCACGTGCCCTGAAAACCAATCATAATTTTTATATTAGTGGCATTTTTGTATTCTCTCAACTCATGATTGATATTAATAAATGCAATTTTTGATTCATCATATGTTGTGTCTTGTGTTTTAGTTATAAGATTATGATGAATCCCATAGATTAGAAAAATAGTTTTAGGGTTACAGGGATAACAATGAGACCTACAACCTATAAACCCTAATCTAGAATATTCTTAGTCATAGGATCATCGATTCGAGAATTGATAAATCTGGATAGACTAGCACATCTGATGTATGCTCGATGGAGAGGGTAGTTGGTCTCATGACCACTTATGTTGTGACACTAATATAAGGATGTGGGTATTTATTAGATTATGAGTTCATTGAATTGATCTGACAAGAGAATATCTAATGAAAGTCTTATTTATCAAAAACAACCATAGTATATTGTGCATATGAACCCATGTTTTGGTGCATATTCATTCATGGCAATTAAGTCATGTACGGGGTCCATCTAGATATGATGGATTATGTATGAAGGTAATGAGTGGATCAATAAGGAATTGATCACTCCTAGCAAGAGGAGGACTTATCCCATGTAATCTCTTCGATTATTGACTCAAGAAGTCTTTGATCAAAGCAAGATGAGATTAGAAAAGATTTCCAATCTTTCATCGGTCAAGACTTCATTATCGAATTGAGATTTGAAAGGATTAGTTCTAGGATTTGATAATTCTCCTTACCCATCACTTATTAAAGATAATAGGAGATCGAAGGATCGAATTGCACGATAACTTTTCACTGAAGGATGTTTTGGTAATTTCGATCAAATTCCTCATCTTTCAAGTATGCATGACACATTGCTAGATGTCAATCATATCTTGTAGATTCTCATGAATCATGTTGGATGGATTCATGAGTCAATTTGAAAATTTGTTCGAATTGGCTAACTTGGGTCAACTCGATTTGACTTAATTAGGTCAATCAATTTCGATTGGATCAAAATAGCTTGGACCTGGACCTACTGCTAGCTTGATGTGGAGCCCAAAGGGTTACACATGCTAGGGAATTGGTCAAGGAAGTTAATTATATTTTTATTATGATCATGGATACTAATTGGCTAGCTAATTAATATACTAGCATATGTTGGCTAGCTTAACTCCTAACCTAATTAGATTGGATTTAAATGCTTACTATTTTGGCTAACCAATTTGACTTGGACTTAAATTAGGTTGATCCTTATGTGGGGTAGCCAAATTGAGATTTGTCCTAATTTATCAAGCCTTATCCATTATTTAAACCGAGAGTCCCAAAGGAATGGGACTCTTGACACCATTTTGGTGTGTGCACAAATAAAGTGGTGCAGAAGGACCAAGAGTCCTACAAATTAATCAGCTTTTAGGTGATAAGGCTTAGCCCATATCCTATCCAATGGATGTACATTTTTCTGGAATTGTCTAGTCAAATCATGTAAGAAAGGACGTAATTTGGTGAAGGGATGTGATGCTTAATTTATAAACATGATGCATGGATAACGAAGAGTCCTTCTACTCATTAATCACTTTTTCTAGATAAACCTCTTCATTTGATATACCTATTAGGGTGTGGAACCTTGTCTTTAATCTAAAATTAAAAGATTAAATATCAAATATTACCATAGAGTTGCGATAAGCAACTCTTGGCACATATAATTAGTGAAATGGTGTTTCACTTTATAGCTTTTTGCCAAGGGACTCCTTCTGCTTGAAGGGTCCTATATGATCATTAGCAAATTAGATCAAGGACTGAAGAAATGGTTTATCAGGTGCCCCCTCACTCAGTATAAAAAAGCATCGATATTCTGATGCCAAAAAAATCTAATTCAATCCGAAAGAAATCCTTTCTATGTCTCTTCCTTCTCTTAGGATAAGAAGTTTTCTTTAAGACAGACTTGTCATTTTAAGACAAGAGCCTAGGAAGAGATATAGGAGAGATAATCAAATTTTAAGAGAGGATTTAGAGAGGTCTCTGAGTATTCTACAGGAGGGTAGCATTTCCAATAAAGGGAGAAAGGTTGCTAAATGAAGAAAGGCTATCGGAGGAGTCCTAGTCAAATAAGCAAGCTCGGTAGGAGTGCTTCCTTGGTCTGGTTACTATGTGGATCACCTCTGGAGGTCATACACTTGTGTGCCTTATGAAAATTAAGGAGTACAGTGCTCCAAGTATTCCTCTATAACCCTAAATTATGATTTATTAGTTGTCATGGTCAAGTGGTCCTTGGGTGTAGGGTTTTGACCGATTAGGATTTCAATAATGAAAATTTTGAAATCCAATCTTTCGTTGCATTAGTCCAAAACCCAATAGTGGAATTGAAGCCATCTTGATTCATGTAATCAGTAGTCATTTTAGTGTTAATTGCTTGCTTTTCTATGACTCTTGCATGATTAGTTCATATTACATATATGATATGTTATGCTCCTAGTAACTGCTTCAGATTGGGTTAGTCACCATGGCTGTCTAGTCATAGGATCTAAGTAGGGTTTAAAGGCCCTCTCTTCCCATTCAAGGGGTCTCCTATGATGTGTTGGGGTGCCACTGTGGCCTTATCCCATGAACAAGTAAGGTGAATGGATTGTTATTTTAATTATGCTTTGGTTATGCATATTAGGGTTAATATGCTTATTTGCTATATTATGTGCCATGTTGGCATGGTTAATTAGGATGTGTTTGAGATTATCAAAAATTATATTTAGTCATAGTATTATATAAAATCTTGATGCAAATCCTTTTTAGGGTTTAATTGATTGATTGGTTTCTATGGAAAGTGGCTCTGGGAAGGTAAAGAAAATGTGGATTTTAATTGGTTCCATTACTTACCTGACCAAATCTAAGGCAAGAATGAGGGGACTCCCACACCTCTTCCACTTACATGGCCAATTCAATTTATTTTGACCTTAGAATTGGAAATGCTAATTGATTTTAAACACACTACAATTTTCCTTCCTTCATGCCAAGCCAAATTTGTATCAAAAGCTATAGTAGGTTTGTTGAGCAAACTCAAGGCTTACTATTAGGGTTTGATAAAAGAAAAATTGACATGGTGCATTTTATGCTTTATAGTATGCTTGATAATGTTAATTTGTTGAGCAAACTCAAGAATGACATTATTCAATCAGGACTATATAAAATGAAGGGTCCAACTAAACTAAGACATTCTGGTTTGTCATGCAAACATAAGGCTGCAAGTATCTTAGAGACAAGTATTACGTTAAGAATTGCAAGGGAAGCAATTGGAAAAAGAATTTCCTACCCTTCAACTTATAAATGTTTCTTGCACAAACATAAGACATTTATAAAGAATTGGGACTCAACCCCACTAAAGAAACCAGATATTGGTTTCTTGTTTACCATAGTTGAGGATTATGGTATTTGAAGAAAATAATGGGACATACAATTAGATTTAAAGTCTTTATCTAATTATGATTATCATCTTGAGTAGTATGCTTATATATTATTCTTGTCTAACTGCAGATTTAAATTAATGGCTTCATCATTATCACTACGGGGCATACTTGATGCCAAAAAATTGATCAGACCAAACTATATGGATTGGTTAAGGAACCTGAGAATAGTACTTGCTCAAGAAAAAGTATCCTATATCCTCGATTCTCCGAATCTAGATCCGATTGGAGATGATATGACAAAGGAGGAAAAAGTCAATTACATAATGTGGTAAAATGATGGATTGACTGTAAGTGCATCATGTTAGCTTTGATGAGCAACGAGCTACAGAGGTAACATGAAGATATGGAACCTCAGTCCATACTGCTAAATCTCAAAGAGCTATATGGAGAGCATAGTAGGACTGCTACATATGAGTATCGAAGTAGTTATTCCGAGCACGTAAAAGTAAGGGCTTGCCCATATAGGTCCGTGTTCTCAAGATGGTTGAGTTAATATCCTGATTAGGTCAATTAGGCTTTGTCATGGATGGGGAGCTTAATCAAAATTTGATCCTGCAATCACTCCCAGATTCCTACTCTCAATTGTCATGAACTGCCACATGAACAAACTAAACCTTTCATTACTAGAGCTGCTTAACATGCTTAAGAAACTGAGGGCCACTTCAAAGGTAATAAGGCTCATCATCATCTTCTAGTTGATGGAAAGAAGAAAGGAGTAATGAAGAAGGGTTCAAAAAGAAAGCTGAACCCAAAGAAGAGCATCAATAAGAAGAAGAAGGCAAAGAGGTCTTCAAATAATGGATATTGTTTCTTCTATGGTAAGAAGGGACATTGGAAGAAGAACTGCAAGACATATCTTGCAAGTCTAAAGCAAGATGCCAGTGGAGCATCAAGAGGTTGGTTTATGATACAAACCAACTTATCTTTGAGTTCTTCAACTTTTGTTTCATGGATATTGGATACCGCACGTGGGTCTCATATCTACAAGTCATTATTGGGGTTATAGAGACATAGAAGCTTGAAGAAGGGTGACTTCGAGCTGTTCGGCATGAGTGGTGAACCCATTTAGGTTGAAGCTATTGGCACCTATCTATTATTATTCCCATCGGGCAATATTCTTAAATTAAAAGATCGTTATTATGTACCCAACATTATAAGGAACATTATTTCTATACTTTTGTCGCTAAAACAAGGTTATGAAATAAATTTGACGAGCCATGGGTACTCAATTTTTTTTTCAAAGAAATTCTTTGGTTGTGGTATATTTTTTAATGGTCTTTTGATTATATTACTCAATAATAAGGTTATGCTTGTTAAGAACAAGGAAAGAAAAAGAGATAATTTGAATATCACTTATCTCTAGCATTGTCGTTTGGGTCATATCAGTGAGTCCAGGATAAACAAGTTGTACAAAGATATTTTTTTTGAACCTTTTGACTATGAATCATTAGAAACTTGTAAATCTTGCCTCATGGGTAAAATGACCAAGTCTCCATTCATTGGACATGGAGAAAGGGCAATTGAGTTGTAAGGTTTAATACGTTCAGATGTATGTGGACCTATGTCAACTCAGGCTAGAGGAGGATACTTTTATTTCATCACATTTATTGATGATTTATCTAGATTTGGATATATGTATCTCATGAAACTAAATCTAGAGCCTTTGATAAATTTAAAGAGTATCAAATTATAGTTGAGAAATAAACTGGAAAAAGTATTAAAGTCCTCTGATCTGATCGAGAAGGAGAATACTTATCTAGTGAATTTCTTAATCATCTTAAGAAAAATGGTATTCTCTCTGAATGGACCCCTCCATATATACCACAATTAAATGGTGTAGTAGAAAGAAGGAATCGTACCTTGTTTGACATGGTAAGGTCCATGATGTGCTTCACAGATCTTCCAATATCTTTCTGGAGATATGCCATAGAAACTATTGCATATGTATTAAATAGGGTACCAACAAAATCAGTACCTTGCACTCCAAATGAATTATGGAATGGCAATAAACCAAGTCTTAAACATCTTAATATTTGGGGTTGTCCAGCTTATGTTAGAAAGGAATTAGGACATAAGTGCCAGAGTTGAAAAATATAAGTTTATTATTATTCCTAAGAGGGTATTGGATACTTATTTTATCATCCTACTGAACCAAAAGTCTTTATTAGTAGGCATGCCATTTTCCTGGAAAAAAAAATTATCCAAGAAGAAGGTAACGAGAGAATAATTGAATTGAGTGAAGTTCAAAATGAACAAACGCAAGTTTCTCAACCAAAAGTACCAGTTGATCAGATACAACCATAACACACACCTCTTCTCCATAGGTTAAAAAGAGTGCAGGAAGCACCTCTAATATATGGTTTTATGATTGAAAACATAATGAAACCAGCATCATTGAAGATGATGATCCATTGACCTATATAGAAGCAGTCGTGAGTAAGGACTCTGACAAATGGCTCGGTGCCACGAAATCCGAAATGGACTCCATGTACACAACCAGGTTTGGACCTTGGTTGACCCACTTGAAGGAATTGTGCCAATAGGGTGCAAATGGATCTTCAAGAGAAAGATTGAAGTAGATAGGCAAATAAAAACCTACAAGGCTAAGTTGGTGGCTAAAGGTTTCAAGCAAAAGCATGGTATTGACTATGATAAAACTTTTTCGCTAGTTGCCATGCTCAAGTCCATCAGGATTATGCTTGCCATTGCTGTATACTATGATTATGAGATATGGTAGATGGATGTTAAGACTGCATTACTCAATAGGAATCTTGAGGAAGAAGTCTATATGTTTAGCCAGAGGGTTTTGTCTCAAGTGGAAGACCAAACCAAGTTTGCAAGCTTAGGAATTCTATTTATGGATTGAAGCAACCATCAAGGAGCTGAAATATTCATTTTGATAAAACTATTAAGAAATTTGGTTTCATCAAGAATACGGATGAGCCGTGTGTGTATAAGAGGACAAGTGGGAGTTCCATTGTCTTCTTAGTCTTGTATGTCGATGACATACTTGTCATTGTAAATGATATTCCAATGATGCAGTCAGTTAAAAATGGCTGTCAAAACGGTTTTCCATGAAGGATTTAGGAAAAGCATCCTATATTCTAGGAATAAAGATCTAAAGAGATAGATCTAAAAAGATGCTAGGTTTATCCTAATCTAGGTACATAGACATAATATTGAAGAGATTCAATATGGAGGAAAGTAGGAAGGTTTACTTACCCATGAGTCAAGGCATACACCTATCTAAAAGGATGTCACCTAAGACTCTAGAAGAAAGAGATAGGATGAATAAGATTCCTTATTTTTTGATAGTGGGATCAATTATATATGCAATGCTGTACCAGGCTTGATGTTGCTTGTGCTTTAAGCATAGTAAGCAGGTTCCAGGAAGATCCAGGGAAGGATCATTGGAAAGCTATGAAAAACATTCTTAAGTTCCTAAGAAGGACAAAGGATGTTTTTCTAATATATGGAGAATCGGATCTAAAACTAGAAGGCTATATAAATTCTAGTTTCTAATCGATCCAGATGGCAGTAAATCTATATCAAGATATGTCTTTACTCTGAATGGAGGAGCAGTAGTTGGAAGAGTACAAAGCAACAAACTATAGCTGACTTATTCACTAAGGCAGAATACATAACTGTAAGTAAAGCCACAAAAGAAGCTATGTGGATGAAGAAATTCGTCATGAAATTGGTCTTGGTTCCTGCTATACAACAACCAATGACATTATATTATGATAACACTATAGCTGTTACACAAGCAAAGGAACCAAGGACTCACCATAATTCCAAGCACATCTTAAGATGCTTCCACCACATTCAAGAAATCATTGAAAGAAATGATGTGATGGTAGAATGAGTTGATACAAGGAAAAATATAGCAGACCCATTCACTAAGGCACTTCCTTTATAGCAGTTAGATTGCCATCTAGATTGTATGGGTATTAAATACAAGATCGATTAGCTTTAGTGCAAGTGGGAGATTGAAAGAATCATGCCTTGAAAGCCAATCCCAGTGTTTGTATCAGTGGCATTTTTGTATTCACTCAACTCAAGTTCGATATTAATAGAGATAGTTTTTGATTCATCATATGATGTATCTTGTGTTTTAGTTATAAGATTATGATGAACCCCATAGATTAGGGTAATGGTTTTAAGGTTCCAAGGATAACGATGAGACCTAAAATCTATAAACCTTAATCTAGAATATTTCTAGTCATAAAATCATCGATTCGGGGATCGATGAATCCAGATAGACTAGTGATAGAAAAATGCCCTAAGAGCCAATCATTGTTTGGGCATTTTTTGTAAACTTCCAACTCATGCATGACATCATTATTTATAGTAAAGGCATCTGATTCATCATATACTGCTGTGTCATATTTTTGACTATGATGAATCCCATAGAGTAAGGCAATGAAATTAGGGTTATGATAAAATAACAGTGAGACCTAATTCTTATAAACCATAATCTAGAATGTTCATAGTCATTGGACCATTGATTCGGGGATCGATGAATCCGGTAAGACTAGCTTATCTTATGCATGCTCAATTGATGAGGATGGTTGGTCTCACAGCCACTTGTGTAGAGACACTAATATAAGGAAAATGGTGCTCATTAGGTTATGAGTACACTGAAGTAATCCACACCGGGACTATCTTATGGAAGTCTTACTCCTTGTCAAAAGATAGGTCCCAAAGTAGAAGTTGTGCATGTGATCTTCAGACCTGAGGTCACCATGGTTCCTTATGCAGACTAAGCCATACTTTGGTTCATACTCATTCATGGCATTGCGACATGTACGGGGTGTTCTGGGTATGGTGGAAGGTGTACAAAGGATGTGAGTGGACCAACAAGGAATTGATCAATCCTGGTAAGAGGATATGTTATCCCATGTAATCTCTTCGATGAGTGACTCAAGGAATCTTTGCAAAGTGGGATAAGATTAGAAGTGGCTTCTAATCAGTCATCAACTGAGTCCTCATGATCAAGCTGAGATTCAATATGATTAAGTGTTAGGGTTTGACATTTATCCATACCCTTCACTTAATCGGGATAATGGGAGATCAAAATATTGAATTGCACTGTAACTTACTACTGAAGGGTATTTTGGTAATTTTTATCAAATTCCTTATCTTCCAGGTAAGCATGACATGTTGCTAGACGTCAATCTTGTCTTGTGGGTTTTCATGAACTAATTGGATTGGTTTCATGTTGGACAATTAGATGAGCCAATTTGACCTAATTAGGTCAATCGGGTTCGATCGAATCGAATCGGCTCAAACCTAAACCTATTGCTGGCTAGATGTAGAACCCAATGAGTCACACACAATAGAGAGTAGGCCAAGGAAGTTATTCATGGTTTAATTAGGGTCATGGGATCCTAATTGGTTAGCCAGATGCATACTAGCATATGTAGGCTAACCCAATTCCTAACCTAATTGGATTGTATCCGGTTGCTTGCTAATTGGGCTAACCTAATTAAGGGAAACCTAAATTAGGTTGAGTCCTAAGTGGGGATAGCCAAATCAGAGCTTGATCTGATTTTATTTTGGACTTTTGGATGTTTTATTGAAGAGTCCATTTGAGTTGGGACTCTAGATGCCAAAATGACACCTTGGCATTCAAAAAGGCCTAGAAGAGTCTATAGTCCTCTGATCTGGAATATATTTATATGGATGGAAAAAAGACTTAATTCTCTTTCTTTTGACAGCCATATTGCATATGCTTTGACTAGTCAATGGTTGCATGGGGTGTAGATAAAGTTGACCATAAAAGGACTCTTGGTGCCTCTTGGTGCACGCGGGAAATGAAGGTGCGCACAGAAGGACAAAAGTCCTTGCATATGAAACACACTAGTGTTTCATCAAGGAGCACCTTCTCATCTTATCCCCATGCCCTTTGGATTTAAATGACCGGTCAAAGGGAATAAGAGGGTGGCATGAAATGGGAAAAAGAGTAGTGCGCGTAGATGAAGAGTCGCATCTCTTCATCTGCGCACGTTCTGAGGAAGAGTCCTTCTGCTCTCTGGACTCTGCTCTTCCCATGATTTCTAAATCTAAAATGATGCCTCCTTCCATTCTTCTTAACCGGTAAATGGCACATGAGGATTTAATCTAGAAAGGAAAAGAACACAAATAAGACTATTCAGTCCTGAAGAGTCTTATCAGATATTAAATAACATATCTGATAAGAGATGTCGGGATGGTTTTCATGCCCCTTGAAATATTATATAAAGGGGGTTCAGTGAAATGTGAGATATAGTTTTTCGGTCATCCAAAAATAGGAATCCCATTTTTCCGAGAGTCTGTCAGTTTGAGTGTTCTTCTACTCCCTCCTTCTTAATTTAGGACAAGACTTGTCTTATTAAGACAAGGTCTTTTCTACTAGGACAAGGCTTAGTTTTAGAACATAAGCCTAAGGGATCCTAGAGAAGGGTTGTCCTAAAATCAAGAGGGGTTTAGGACTGTGCCCATAAAGCCCTACAGTAGGTTAGGGTGTCCTACAGTGGTCAAAGGTCAAAAGGCTGAAAAAAGAGTTCTGTTGAAGCAAGCAACCCCGGTAGGGATTCTTCCTTGGTACCATTCTCGTGTGGATCACTGTTGGAGGGCTTGCACTTATGAGCCTCATGGAAAAGATTGGATTTCAGTAATCCAGGTAAGTATTCTAACTTTATTTATGTTTCATTGATTGGTATTGCATAAAGGGTTCCTAGGAATTAAGATTTTGTAGCCATATTAGGGTTTCATGCTTAGAATTTTGTTTTGAAATTCACTTCTGCATGCTGCATGATTCCCGGCACCTTGGGAGAATTCCCATGAGTGGTATCAAAGCCCTCCTTGTATCATACAAATTATGAATCATTTTTGAAGTTCATGATTTCCACATATCGAGTCGACCCAATTAGTGATCGAGCTGACTCGAACCCTATTATGTCGACTCTACCAAAATCTTGTGATGAAAATGCATATTATGGTTAATATGTCATATTTCTGGTTTCTTCATGAAAAGGCATGTTAATTCATTGATATGAAATTTTGCATATTAGGGTAATATGTTTAATTTCTATTTTTCATGAAATGCATGTTATCATTTCAAGTATGAAATTATGCATGTTGATTGAACCAAGTAACTGCTCTAGATTGGGGTTGCCATAGTCGTCTGGTCATAGGAGTAAAGTAGGGTGTAAAAAGCCCACTCTATCCATTCTATGGGTTTCCTATGGCGTGTAGGGGTGCAACTTTGTGGTAATTCCCATGAATGAGTGAGGTGAACGGTATTTTACATTAATCATGTCATGTTTTGCATATTAGGGTAATATGCGTGTTATCATGCTATGCATATTAGGGTAAAATGCTTATTGTCATGTAATGCTTTGCATATTAAAATAGTATGCTTGATGACATGAAATGTTCTACATATGTTTGAGTTATATACAATATGTTTATATTTGTTAGAAACATAGTTATCATGTTTATGTTTATACTTTTAGTTATAAATGTAATTATCATGATAGTATTTAGAATATATTTTTGAGACCATCAAAGCCCTCATAAAAATCATATTTAGTCATAGTAAAAAAACTTAGTCATGATGCAAAATTGATTAGGGTTTGATCAGTCGATTGGTGTCTAGGCAAGTGGTTCTAGGAAGGTAAAGGAAATAAGATTTTTAATTGGTTCCGTTGTCTAACCTGGCCAATTTAATTGGTGTCTAAGGAAAGCAACGGGGGGACCCCCTCACTTCTTCCACTTTCCTGGCCAATTTGGTCATATCTAAACCTTAACTTGAGAATGCTAATTGATTATGTATACTATAATTTGGCTTCATGCTAAGCCAAATTAATATCAAAACTATAGTAGGTTTGTTATGTAACACAAGATCTACTCTAGGGTTTGATATGTAATTTGTATTGGTGCACTTAGTGCTTTATGGCATGGTTGAAATTGTTGCTTTGTTGTGTAACACAAGGGCAATAATTTTCATTATAGCTATATAGAAATGAAGGGTTTGACTAAAATAAGATATTATAGTTTGTTGTGTAATACAAGACTATAAGTGTCTTAGAGACAAAGATAATTGTTGAGAATTGCACGGGTTGCAATTAGAAAGTAAGTCCTACCTTTGAACTTATTAGTGTTTGTTGTGTAATACAAGGCACTAATGAGGAACTAGGATCTCAACCCCACTAAGAAAACCGGAAAGGTTTCTTGCTTACCATAGTTAAGGGTTATGGTATTTGAAGAAAATAGTGGGAGACATAATTAGATAGAAAGTCCTTATCCAGTTATGGATGTCATCTTGAGTGGTCTGCAGATATTATTCTTTAATTAAATATAGGACATTTATTTTTATGGCTTCAAATTTATCATTGCATGGCATCTTGGATGCTAATAAGTTAACCAATTCAAACTATGTGGACTCTTTGAGGAAGAAGGCTGATGGAGCCTATTTTTATTGCAGCATTTTTGGGCATTGGAAGAAGGATTGCAAGACTTGTCTTGCAAATGTGAAGCTAGATGCAAGTGGTGCATCTAGGGATTTGTACATGATATAAACCAATTTATCATTGAGTGAATCTATTTCTAATTCATGGGTATTGGATATCGCATGTGGGTCATATATTTGTAAATCTTTACAAGGACTCCACAGAATTAGAAATTTGAAGAAAGGTGACTTCAAATTATATGGGCAAGTGGAGAACCCATACATGTTGAAGCTATGGGCACCTATCTTTTGTTATTACCTTCGGATAATATCATAAGGTTGGAAGAATGCTACTATGTGACAAATATTGTAAGAAACATTATTTCAATACCCTTGTTGTTACAACAAGGATATGAAATAAGTGTAAAGAGCAGTGGCTGCTCTATTCTTCATAATAATACAACATTTGGGCATGGTTGCTTTGTAAATGGTCTTCTAACTTTAGTACTCAATGATCAAATACTTCTTGTAGATGATAGAAAGAGAAAAAGAGATAATGTCAATGTCACATATCTCTGGCATTGCCGGTTAGGTCATATCAGTGAGTCAAGGATAAACAAGTTAGTCAAAGAGGATTACTTTGACCTTGATGATTTTCAATCATTAGGAACTTATGAGTCTTGCCTCAAAGGGAAGATGACCAAGTCTCCATTCACTGGATATGAAGAAAGGGCAGCTGAATTGTTAGGTCTTGTACATACTGATATGTATGGACCAATGTCAACTCAGGCCAGAGGAGGATATTCTTATTTCATCACTTTTATTGATGATTTATCAAGGTTAGGTTATGTGTATCTTATGAAACACAACTCCAAAGCCTTTGATAAGTTTAAAGAATATCAGTGTATGGTTGAAAGACAAACTGGACTTAGTATTAAAGCTTTTCGATCTGATCGAGGAGGAGAATACTTGTTTAGTGAGTTTTTGAGCCATCTTAAGGACAAAGGCATTATTTCTGAATGGGCCACTCCTTATACATCCCAGTTAAATGGAATGGCAGAAAGAAGAAATCATACCTTGTTGGACATGGTGAGGTCCATTATGAGCTTCACAGATCTTCTCATTTCCTTCTGGGGACATGACTTGGAGACTGCTGTATATATATTAAATAGGGTTCCATCTAAGTCAGTAAGTAGCACTCCATTTGAGTTATGGAATTGTAAATAACCAAGTCTTAAGTACTTAAAGATTTGGGGTTGCCATGCTTATGTCAAGAATAACTTTGGACATAAGTTAAGTGTTAGGGTTGACAAGTGTAGATTTGTTGGTTACCCAAAAGAAGGTAAGGGATACCTTTTTTTTTTATAATGCTACTGAGCAAAAGATAATTGTCAGTAAGCATGCTACATTTTTGGAACAAGAGTTAATCCAAGAAGGATGTAGTGATTCTTCACTTGAGTTGTGTGAAGAATAGAACAAACAAACCGATGAGCCTTCAATTAAAGTTTCTCAACCAGAGGTTCTTGTAGATCAAGAACAGCCACAATACACACCTCCTCTCCGAAGGTTAGAGAGGGTGCGAGGAACACCTCTCAAATATGGCTGTCATTGGTGATGACAATGAAGCCAGTATCATATAGGATGATGATCCTGTGACCTACTCAGAAGCTGTCGAGAGTAGGGACTTCGACAAGTGGCTTGGTGCCGTGAAATCTAAAATGGACTCCATGTATTCCAATCAGGTTTGGACCTTGGTAGATCCACCTGAAAGAATTAACCTAATAGGGTGTAAATGGGAATTCAAGAAGAAGATTGGAGCAGATGGTCAAGTTGAGACCTATAAGGCTAGGCTGGTAGTAAAAGGTTTTAGACAAAAACATGGTGTAGACTATGATGAAACCTTTTCTCCAGTAGCCATGCTCAAGTCCATTCAGATACTGCTTGCCATAGCAGCATACCATGATTATGAGATATGGCAAATGGACGTAAAGATTGCTTTCCTCAATGAAAACCTTGAGGAAGAAGTCTATATGTCATAGCCAGAGGGGTTTGTCTCAAGTGGGAGACCAAACCAGGTATGCAAGTTAATGAAGTCCATTTATGGACTTAAGCAAGCATCAAAGAGTTGGAACATCCATTTTGATGAAACAATCAAAGGAATTGGTTTTATCAAAAATGTGGATGAACCATGTGTGTATAAGAAGACAAGTGGGAGTGCCATAATTTTCTTAGTTTTGTATGTGGATGACATACTGATCATTGGGAATGATATCGTAATGTTGCAATTAGTTAAAACTTGGCTATCATCAAAGTTTTCCATGAAGGATTTGGGAGATCCATCCTATATACTGGGTATGAGGATCTATAGAGATAGATCGAAGAGGATGCTGGGCTTTTCCCAATCTAGGTACATTGACTTAGTATTGAAGAGATTCAACATGGATGGAAGTAAGAAAGGTTACTTGCCAATGAGTCAAGGCATACAACTCTCTAAGAAGATGTCTCTTAAGACATCAGAAGAAAGAGATAGGATAGCTATGATTCCTTATGCTTCGGCTGTAGGATTGATTATGTATGCCATGTTATGTACCAGGCCTGATGTTGCTTATGCCTTGGGATAGTGAGCAGGTTTCAGGTAGATCCAGGAGAAGATCATTAGAAAGCTGTGAAAAATATTCTTAAGTACCTGAGAAGGACTAAAGATGTTTTTCTAGAATATCTAGGATCTAAGTTGAAACTAGAAGGCTATACAAATTCTAGTTTTTCAATCAGATCCAGATGATAGCAAAATCCACATTGGGATATGTCTTCATCCTTAATGGTGGTGCAGTGAGTTGGAAGAGTACCAAGCAATCTATAGTAGCTAACTCAATCACTGAGACAGAGTACATAGCTGCTAGTAAAGCTACAAAGGAAGCTATCTGGATGAAGAATTTCATCATGAAATTGGGCATAGTTCCTAATGTACAACATCCAGTGCCATTATACTATGATAACACTAGGGTTGTTGCACAAGCTAAGGAACCAAGGTCTCATCACAAGTCCAAGCACATTCTAAGACGGTTTCACCTTATTCGAGAGATTATAGAAAGACAAGATGTTGTCATCAAATGAGTTGACACAATGAACAATATAGCAGACCCATTCACTAAAGATTAGCCAAGCAGCAGTTAGATCGCCACTTGGATTGTATGGGCATAAAGTATAAGGGCGATTAGCTTTAGTGCAAGTGAGAGTTTGATAGAAAAATGCCCTAAGAAGCAATCATTGTTTGGGCCTTTTTTGTAAACTTCCAACTCATGCATGACATCATTATTTATAATAAAGGCATTTGATTCATCATATACTGCTGTGTCATATTTTTGACTATGATGAACCCCATAAAGTAGGGCAATGGAATTAGGGTTATGATAAAATAACAGTGAGAGCTAATTCTTATAAACCCTAATCTAGAATATTCCTAGTCATTGGACCATCGATTCGGGGATCGATGAATCCGGTAAGACTAGCTTATCCTATGTATGCTCAGTTGATGAGGGTGGTTGGTCTCACAGCCACTTATGTAGAGACACTAATACAAGGATAAGGGTGCTCATTAGGCTATGAGTACACTGAACTGATCCGCACCGGGACTATCTTATTGAAGTCTTACTCCTTGTCAAAAGATAGATCCCAAAGTAGAAGTTGTGCATGTGATCTTCAGACTTGAGGTCACTATGGTTCCTTGTGCACACTAAGCCATACTTTGGTTCATACTCATTCATGGCATTGCGACATGTACGGGGTGTTCTGGGTATGGTGGAAGGTGTACGAAGGATGTGAGTGGACCAACAAGGAATTGATCAATCCAGGTAAGTGGATATGTTATCCCATGTAATCTCTTGGATGAGTGACTCAAGGAATCTTTGCAAAGTGGGATGAGATTAGAAGTGGCTTCTAATCGGTCATCAACTGAGTCCTCATGATCGAGCTGAGATTCGATATAAGTGTTAGGGTTTGACATTTATCCAAACCCATCACTTAATTGGGATAATGGGAGATCAAAAGATTGAATTGCACGGTAACTTACTACTGAAGGGTATTTTGGTAATATCCATCAAATTCCTCATCTTCCGGGTAGGCATGATACATTGCTATACGTCAATCTTGTCTTGTGGGTTTTCATGAACTAATTGGACTGGTTTCATGAGTCAATTCGATGTGTGATTCGAATTGGACAATTAGGTGAGCCGATTTGACCTAATTAGGTCAATCGAGTTCGATCGAATTGAATCGGCTCAAACCTAAACCTACTGCTAGCTAGATGTGGAACCCAATGGGTCACACACAATAGAGAGTAGGCCAAGAAGGTTACTCATGGTTTAATTAGGGTCATGGGATCCTAATTGGTTAGCTAGATTGCATACTAGCATATATAGGCTAACCCAATTCCTAATCCAATTGGATTGGGTTCGGTTGCTTGCTAATTGGGCTAACCAAATTAATAGAAACCTAAATTAGGTTGAGTCCTAAGTGGGGATAGCCAAATCAGAGCTTGATCTGATTTTATTTTGGACTTTTGGACGTTTTATTGAAGAGTCCATTTGAGTTGGGACTCTAGATGCCAAAATGATACCTTGGCATTCAAAAAGGCCTAGAAGAGTCTATAGTCTTCTGATCTGAAATATATTTATATGGATGGAAAGAAGACTTAATGCTCTTTCTTTTGACACCCATATTGCATATGATTTGACTAGTCAAAGGTTGCATGGGGTGTATATAAAGTTGACCATAAAAGGACTCTTTGTGCCTCTAGGTGCGTGCGGGAAATGAAGGTGCGCACAAAAGGACAAAAGTCCTTCTGCAAATGAAACACTCCAGTGTTTAATCAAGGGGAGCCTTCTCATCTTTTCCCCATGCCCTTTGGATTTAAATTACTGGTCAAAGAGAATAAGAGGGCGGCATGAAATGGGAAAAAGAGTAACACGCGTAAATGAAGAGTCGCATCTCTTCATCTATGCACGGTTCTGAGGCAGAGTCCTTCTGCTCTCAGGACTCTGCTCTTCCCATGATTTTTAAATCTGAAATGATGCATCCTTCCATTCTTCTTAATCGATAAATGCCACATGGCACATGGGGATTTAATCTGGAAAGGGAAAGAATATAGATAAGACTATTCAATCCTGAAGAGTCTCATCAAATATGAAAGAACATATCTGATAAGAGATGTCGGGATGGTTTTTATGCCCCTTGAAATATTATGTAAAGGGGATACGATGAAATGAGAGATATAGTTTTTCGGTCATCAGGAAACAAGAATTCCATTTTTCGGAGAGTCTGTCAGTCTGAGTGTTCTTCTACTCCCTCCTTAATTTAGGACAAGACTTGTCTTATTAAAACAAGGTCTTTTCTACTAGGACATGGCTTAGTTTTAGAACAGAAAACATGAATTCCATTTTTCCGAGAGTCTGTCAGTTTGAGTGTTCTTCTACTCCCTCCTTAATTTAGGACAAGACTTGTCTTATTAAAACAAGGTCTTTTCTACTAGGACAAGGCTTAGTTTTAGAACATAAGCCTAAGGGGTCCTAGAGGAGGGTTGTCCTAAAATCAAGAGTGGTTTAGGACTGTGTCCAGAAAACCCTACAGTAGGCTAGGGTGTCCTACAATGGTCAAAGGTCAAAAGGCTGAAAAAAGAGTTCTGTTGAAGCAAGCAACCTCGGTATGGATTCTTCCTTGGTACCATTCTCGTGTGGATCACCGTTGGAGGACTTGCACTTGTGAGCCTCATGGAAAAGATTGGATTTCAGTGA
The DNA here is from genome assembly GCA_021397845.1 of Areca catechu. Classification (NCBI taxonomy): domain Eukaryota; kingdom Viridiplantae; phylum Streptophyta; class Magnoliopsida; order Arecales; family Arecaceae; genus Areca; species Areca catechu. The sequence continues at coordinate 77,136,845 of CM038044.1, read as the reverse complement.
TCTAGGTATGTATTCTGACTTCATTTATGTTTCGTTGATTGGTATTGCATAAGGGGTTCCTGGGAATTAGGGTTTTCTAGCCATATTAGGGTTTCATGCTTAGAATTTTGTTTTGAAATTCACTTATGCATGCTGCATGATTCCCGGCACCCTGGGAGAATTCCCATGAACTAGCACATCCTATGTATGCTCATGTAGAGGGTGGTTGGTCTTATGAACACTTGTGTAGTGACACTAATACAAGGAGTGGGTGCTCTTAGGTTACGAGTTTACTGAATTGATCTGATAAGAGAACATCTAATGGAAGTCTTACTTACTTGTCAAAAGATTGTTCTCTTTGTGAGAGTTGTGCATGTGATCCTTAGACCTGAGATCTCCATAATATCTAGTACACATAAATCCTTGTTTTGGTGCATACTCATTCATGTTAAGTCATATACATGATGCATCTAGATATGATGGATTGTATATGAAGGTAATGAGTGGATCAATAAGGAATCAATCACTCGTAGTAAGAGAAGGACTTATCCCATGTAATCTCTTCGATTATTGACACAAGAAGTAGTTGATCAAAGCAGGATGAGATTAGAAAGGATTTATAATCTTTCATCGATCAAGTCTTCATTATCAAGTTGAGATTCAAAAGAACAAAGTTTTAGGGTTTGACAATTCTCCACACCCATCACTTATTCGAGATAAAGGAATATCAAATAATTGAATTGCATATAACTTTCTGTTGAAGGATTTTTTTAATAATTTTCACCAAATTTTTCATCTTCTGGGTATACATGACATGTTGCTAGATGTCAATCATATCTTGTAGGTTTTCATGAATCAAAGTGGATGGATTCATAAGTCAATTTAGAAATTGGTTCGAATTTGCTAACTTGGATCAGCTCGATTTGACCTAATTGGGTCAATCAATTTTGATTGGATTGAAATACCTTGGACCTAGACCTATTGCTGGCAAGATTTGCAGCCCAAAGGGTCACACACACTCAGGAATTGGTCAAGGAAGTCAATTGTATTTTTATTAGGGTTATAGGATCCTAATTGGCTAGCTAATCAGTATACTAGCATATGTTGGCTAGCTTAACTCCTGACCTAAACAGATTGGGTTTAAATGCTTACTATTTGGGCTAACCAATTTGAGTTGGACTTAAATTGGGTTAAGCCTTAAGTGGGGTAGAAAAACTAGGATTTGCCCTAATTTATCAAGCCTTATCCATTATTTAAACCAAGAGTTCCAAGGGCATGTGACTCTTGGTACCATTATGGCATGCACACAAATAAAGCAGCATAGAAGGACCAAGAATCCTTCTATAAATTAATCATCCTTTTAGGTAATAAGGATTAGCCCATATCCTATCCAATGGATGTCCATTTGGCTGGAATTGACTGGTCAAATCTTGTAAGAAAGGGCATAATTTGGTGAAGGGATGTGATGCTTAATATATAAATATGGTGCATGGATAAGGAAGAGTCCTTCTGTCTGTTAATCATTTTTTCCAGATAAACCTCTTCATTTGATACACCTATTGGTGTGTGGGACCTTATCTTAAATATGAAATTAAGAGATTAATTATCAAATTTTATCATAAAGTTGTGATAAGCAACTCTTGGCACATATAATTAGTGACATGGTGTTTCACTTACACCTTTCTGCCAAGGGACTCCTTCTGCTTGAAGGGTCCTATTTGATCATTATAAAATTAGATCAAGGGCTATGGAAAAGGTTTATTAGGTGCCTCCTCACTTAGTAAAAAGGCATTGGTATTCTGATGCCAAAAATATGCAAAACAATCCAAAAGAAATCCTTTCTATTTCGCTTCCTTCTCTTAGGACAAGAGGACTTCTTTAAGATAAGACTTGTCATTTTAAGATAAGAGCCTAGGAAGAGATATAGGATTGATAATCAGATCCTGAGAGAGGATTCAGAGAGGTCTCTGAGTGCCCTATGGGAGGGTAGGGGTTCCAATAAAGAGAGAAAGGTCACTGAAGGAAGAAAGGCAACCTAGAGGAGTCCTAGTCGAATAAGAAAGCTTAGTAGGAGTGCTTCCTTGGTTCGATTCCTTTGTAGATCATCTCTAGAGGGCATACACTTATATGCCTTGTGGAAATTAAGGAGTACAGCACTCCAGGTATTCCTTTATAACCCTAAATTATGATTTATTAGTTATCATGGTCAAGTGGTCCTTGGGTCAACGGTTTCGATCGATTAGGATTTCAATAATGAAGATTTTAAATCCAATCTTCTATCATGTCAGCCTGAAACCCAACAACTTGCCACATGGCAAGTAAAAAAATTGTTAAAAATTTGAAGAGACACATATATGTCTCTTGGTGCAATAATATGACATATCATGATAAGACCTTTTACCTAAGGGATTCCTTCTGCTTGAAGGGTCCTATTTGATCATTAAAAAATTAGATCAAGGATGAGAAAAAGGTTTATCAGGCACCCCCTCACTCAGTATAAAAAGGCATCATTATTCTGATGCCAAAAATATCCAAAAGCAACCCGAAAGAAATCATTTCTATTTCTCTTCCTTCCCTTAGGACAAGAAGTCTTCTTCAAAACAAGACTTAGTATTTTAAGACAAGAGCCTAGGAAGAGATATAGGAGAGATAATCAGATTCTGAGAGAGGATCTAGAGAGGTCTCTAAGTGCCCTACAGGAGGGCAGGGGTTCCAGCAAAGGGAGAAAGGTTGCTAAGGAAGAAAGGCTGCCTGGAGGAGTCCTAGTCAAATAAACAAGCTCGGTAGGAGGGCTTCATTGTTTCAGTTCCTATGTGGATCACCTCTGGAGGGCATACACTTATGTGCCTTATGAAAATTAAGGAGTATAGCATTCCAGGTATTCTTCTATAATCCTAAATTATGATGTATTAGTTCTCATGGTCAAGCAGTCCTTGAATCTAAGGTTTCGACCGTTTAGGATTCAATAATGAAAATCTTGAAACTTAGTTTTCCATTGCATCATTCCGAAACCTTACAGATCAATCCCTAGCATATCCACAGGAGTCCAAGCAAAGATATCAATATTTTTTTATAAAAAAGTCATTAGCCATGGCTTTATGTCTTCATCTAATTTCGAGCCTATTTGAACAACACGCTAGGGGTCCCCATCATGCAGGGGTATGATAATAAGATCTTCTATAGGCTTTCCTCTTTCTTCGATTAGTCCATCTCTAGTATCTAGTCTTTTGACAAGAAGACCATCTAAAGGCTTGATTTGCTTGGTTTAGTAGGCCTCTAGGTAGATTTGTTTTGTTTAGGCTTGATTTCCATGCACTTCTCCGACTCTTTGTAATGTAGGAAATCTCATTAGCAGTTAGTAAGTTTACACTATCACTCAAAGAGCATTTAGTCTCAGTTAGTTGAATATGACATCATTGGTCGAGAGGGTCTTCATAACTGTAAAAGTGAGATGCACTTAGGATCATCGAGGAGCATTCCTTACTATCACTAGCAAAGCGATAGACCTTCAACAATAATTGATTTTCTTGAAAATCTTGTTATTGGTGCATTTACCTTTTTCAATAGTGTGAGCAGAATATTCATCTTTAAAAGTACATCATAAAATAAAATATCTACATAACTTTCACTATCAACAAGTACACAATGAATGTTACATGCATCAATATTGAGCATTATGATGATGGGATCATGGTGGGGATATTGGATCCCTTTTGCATCGGCCCAAGTGAAGGTTATACCCTTATCAAGACTCTCCTCTTGGCTACTAGCTTCGCATCTTTCCTCCAATTCCCTAGTGATAGTGTGGACATCATCTCTGGTGGGTCGATTAGGGGGTTCCTTCACTCTCAATGGAGGTTTTGGCAGGACAGGGATCGGAGCATCGCATCTTTCTCCTCAATCTTGAAGGAATCTATTCAACTTGCCATGATAGATAAGCTTCTTGATCTTATCTTGAAATTACATGCATTCTTCTATGTCATGGGCATGATCCCGATGGTAAAGATAGTAGTTGTTCTAGTTCATTCTTTCTAGCTTTGATTGCAACTTTCTAGCTTTATGTAGCTATCCCTGAATCTATATTAGAACATGAGCATGTAGGACATTGAGAAGGGTATATTAACCAAACTTTAGTGGTGGCAGAATGCCTGGCTGGTCAAGGCTTCATAGACGTCAAATTTAGGGAGGCATCCTTCGGCATGGGGGTGACCGACTTCCTGGCCTTTTTCCCCAGTCTTCCTTTCTCAGGTGAAATCCTAAGGCTGAGGGCAGCTCCTTAGATGTCAAAGCAGATGGTAGAGTAGAAGGTAGAGCGAAGGCTAGGGGGAATGGAACGGTTGGAGGGATGTGGGCACCGTATGCTTCCTGTGTGCATGCATACTTTTTTGTGATGCAGAACGAATGCTCTGAAACCAAAAATGATGCAGAACGAATATGTGGAATGCGAAAGCAAATTAAAATTAATATTTTTTTTTATATATATTTTAAGAAGTCGGCTTTGACTCAAAGGAAAGATAAACTAATGTTGAAAGAAACTATATAATAATCGAAAGCACAATTCAAAGAAACTAGATTATCAGAGTAGTTCAGGAGTAAAGGATCGCTGGGGGTTGAGAAACTCCCAGACCTAGGGTTTCGCTCTGAACTTTCAACAGGACAGAAATAAAGAGAAGGGAAGGGTTATGTACCAGGCAGTGATCTTCACAGAGTTTGGTGGAAGGACTCTCTCGAGCAGATTGTTGGATCCTCGGATTCGGATATCTTCGCAATGGATCCTCCAATACTGGTCCTTTGGCAGAGTTGGCTTCTCCTGAACTCAGGATCTGGGAAGAAGAAGAACAAGTTAAGGAACCAGATACTCAAAGAAAGGATTTACCAGATAAGAAGAACTTGAAAAATTGATGTTGCTGAAATCCTGATTCTCCTGGATGCTGATCTGACTTCCTCTGGGATTTGCTCTGTATTCGAAGTAGCCGATCTGGACCTGGATGCTGGTGGTCGGCCTCTACTTGGAAGAGAGGGGCCGGAGATGATGAGGTAGATTAGGGTTTGGATGATTGGTGGAATGAAGAAGATGATGGCAGCTAGGGTTTGGAATTGAAGTGGCTAACCTAGGGTTTTGGGGTTGGAGATCTCACACCTCCTCAAGGTTCCTAGGGAACCCGGATTTACTCCCTCATGGAGCTCAACACTTGAATACAAGTGCGGAAGAGAGAAACACAAAGTTGCTCACACAGAAATTGATTTCATTCATCATTAAATTCAAGAGTTACATAGAGTTGAATATATAGACATAAAAAAGAAATAAAATTTTATACATTTTCCATGTGGGACTAATAGGACTAATCCATACTTTAGGCATCAAATTCTCTTCCCAAGACTCCTTCCATGAGTGGGCAAACCAAAAACTCCAAGAAAACTTGAAAACCAGCTCCAAATGGCAGGTTATGGGGGTGTCTCCTAGTATCTCTCCATGAATCAAGGATTTTCCCTTCATGGTTTGGCTCATTTGGACACCTCCTAGTCTTGCTCCACAAGTTTAGGCTTCTTCCTTTCATGGCTTTAGCACTTTTGGAAACTTTTGAGAACCTCCTTGAATTCCTCCCCAAGACATGCTCTCTTCCCTTTTATAACTTGGATTTTTATGGAACATTATGGGGCACCTCCTTGATCCTCTCTTCAAGAAAAATTCTTGCCATCCTGGCTTCGGTTTATCTGGAAAGAAATTGGCTCCTCCTTGGATTGAGGTATCTTGATGGATTTCTCTCCCAAGTGGTGCAAGAAAAAAAAGGAACTTACTTCTTGTGGTGTAGGGACCAAAGACACTGGATGGAGATGTGGCACCTCCTAGACTCTGGCGTGTGGCTGGGAGTGTGGCGCCCACTTGCTTGGGCTTGGGAGAAAAAATGTGGCACCCTGGACCTTGACTTGACTGAAAAAAAAGTGGCACCAACCTGGAGAAGACCTAGACCACTACTAGGACTTGTACTGAGTCAACATGACTCAACAAAATTTAAATTGCAGGGAAATACAGACTCAAGACTAAAATTGAGTTGACCAAGTCAACCCTTATTACAAAACCAGAAAATCCTAATTCTTCGGGGAAGGTCAATCAGAGATCCAGATGGAGCCCTGAAGTCTTCTTTTGAGTATGGTGCCCGCACCAATTCTCCCGGGGTGGGAGGAACTCGACCCTGTCGAGTATGGATCAAGCTGGCTCTGGTATCTCTCCAAGAGGTATGGGTCCAATTCTTGTAATTCTTCTCGGGAGATCCAAGAGTCATCAGAATCTGGCCTTCCTTGCCAGCAGACCAGGTATCTTTGGTATCCTCGATTACGAGTAGAGATAACCTGATCATCCAGGATCTTTTCAATCTGCTCTTTCCTCACAGGCCAGTTTGTTGGTGGACACATAGGGTCGGGATCACTCTCAATAACAGGATTAGGTTTCAAAGGCTTACTAGGAATCACAGCTGGCTCCCTATACTCTACTAAGTCTGTAATGTTGAAAGTAGAGCTATTGCCTAGTTCCGGAGGCAACTCGAGCACATAGGCATTGGATCCTGCTCTCTTAACTACTCTAAATGGTCCAACTCCTTTAGCATGGAACTTTCTAACGGTTCCAGGAAAATACCACTCAGGCCTTAACCTAATCATTACATAGTCTCTCTCAACAAAAGTTTTGACTCGTCTTTGAAAATCAGCCAACTTCTTATAAGTTTCATTACTTAAAGTTATTTTGGCATGAATTTCTTTATGCAAGTCCTTTACATGCTATGCAAGTGCATCAAGAGACTTGTGTGTGTGGGCTAATAGTGAAATCAGATCAAGTGGTGTGTGAGGCTTGTATCCATGAACAATTTCAAAGGGACTCAATTTGTATTTTGTCCAGGGCTGAAATTGCATTCATTGTTTCGATCAATAGGTCTATAGGCTAGAGTCCAATGTTTCGATCAATAGGTCTATAGGCTAGAGTCCCTTTGAAATTGTTCATGGATACAAGCCTCACACACCACTTGATCTGATTTCACTATTAGCCCACACACACAAGTCTCTTGATGCACTTGCATAGCATGTAAAGGACTTGCATAAAGAAATTCATGCCAAAATAACTTTAAGTAATGAAACTTATAAGAAGTTGGCTGATTCTCAAAGACGAGTCAAAACTTTTGTTGAGAGAGACTATGTAATGATTAGGTTAAGGCCTGAATGGTTTTTTCCTGGAACCGTTAGAAAGTTACATGCTAAAGGAGCTGGACCATTTAGAGTAGTGAAGAGAGTAGGATCCAATGCCTATGTGTTCGAGTTGCCTCCAGAACTAGGCAATAGCTCTACTTTCAACATTACTGACTTAGTAGAGTATAGGGAGCCAGCTGTGATTCCTAGTAAGCCTTTGAAACCTAATCCTGTTATTGAGAGTGATCCCGACCCTATGTGTCCACCAACAAACTGGCCTGTGAGGAAAGAGCAGATTGAAAAGATCCTGGATGATCAGGTTATCTCTACTCGTAATTGAGGATACCAAAGATACCTGGTTCACTAGCAAGGAAGGCCAGATTCTGATGACTCTTGGATCTCCCGAGAAGAATTACAGGAATTGGACCCAGACCTCTTGGAGAGATACCAGAGCTAGCTTGATCCATACTCGACAGGGTCGAGTTCCTCCCACCCCGGGAAAATTGGTGCGGGCACCAGACTCAGAAGAAGACTTCAGGGCTCCATCTGGATCTCTGATTGACCTTGCCCGAAGAATTAGGGTTTTCTGGTTTTGTAATAAGGGTTGACTTGGTCAACTCAATTTTAGTCTTGAGTCTATATTTCCTTGCAATTTAAATTTTGTTGAGTCATGTTGACTCAGTACAAGTCCTAGTAGTGGTCTAGGTCTTCTCCAGGTTGGTGCCACTTTTTTTTCAATCAAGTCAAGGTCCAGGGTGCCACATTTTTTCTCCCAGGCCCAAGTAAGTGGGCTCCACACTCCCAGCCACACACTAGAGTCTAGGAGGTGCCACATCTCCATCCAGTGTCTTTGGTCCCTACACCACAAGAAGTAAGTTCCTTTTTCTTCTTGCACCACTAGGGAGAGAAATCCATCAAGATACCTCAATCCAAGGAGGAGCCAATTTCTTTCTAGATAAACCCAAGCCAGGATGGCAAGAATTTTTCTTGAAGAGAGGATCAAGGAGGTGCCCCACAGTGTTCCATAAAAATCCAAGTTATAAAAGGGAAGAGAGCATGTCTTGGGGAGGAATTCAAGGAGGTTCCCAAAAGTTTCCAAAAGTGCCAAAGCCATGAAAGGAAGAAGCCTAAACTTGTAGAGCAAGACTAGGAGGTGTCCAAATGAGCCAAACCATGAAGGAAAAATCCTTGATTCATGGAGAGATACTAGGAGACACCCCCATAACCTGCCATTTGGAGCTGATTTTCAAGTTTTCTTGGAGTTTTTGGGCTGCCCACTCATGGAAGGAGTCTTGGGAAGAGAATTTGATGCCTAAAGTATGGGTTAGTCCTATTAGTACCACATGAGAAATGTATAAAATTTTATTTCTTTTTTATGTCTATATATTCAACTCTATGTAACTCTTGAATTTAATGATGAATGAAATCAATTTCTGTGTGAGCAACTTTGTGTTTCTCTCTTCCGCACTTGTATTCAAGTGTTGAGCTCCATGAGGGAGTAAATCTGGGTTCCCTAGGAACCTTGAGGAGGTGTGAGATCTCCAACCCCAAAACCCTACCAAAACCCTAGGTTAGCTACTTCAGTTCCAAACCCTAGCCGCCATCATCTTCTTCATTCCACCAATCATCCAAACCCTAATCTACCTCATCATCTCCGGCCCCTCTCTTCCAAGTAGAGGCCGACCACTAGCATCCAGGTCTAGATCGGCTACTTCAAATACAGAGCAAATCCCAGAGGAAGTCAGATCAGCATCCAGGAGAATCAGGATTTCAGCAACATCAATTTTTCAATTTCTTCTTATCTGGTAAATCCTTTCTTTGAGTATCTGGTTCCTTAATTTGTTCTTCTTCTTTCCCAGATCCTGAGTTCAGGAGAAGCCAACTCTACCAAGGACCAGTATTGGAGGATCCATTGCGAAGATATCCGAATCCGAGGATCCATCAATCTGCTCGAGAGAGTCTTTCCACCAAACTCTGTGAAGATCACTGCCTGGTACATAACCCTTCCCTTCTCTTTTTTTCTGTCCTATTGAAAGTTCAGAGCGAAACCCTAGGTCTGGGAGTTTCTCAACCCCCAGCGATCCTTTACTCCCGAACTACTTTGATAATCTAGTTTCTTTGAATTATGCTTTCAATTATTATATATTTTCTTTCAACATTAGTTTATCTTTCCTTTGAGTCAAAGCCGACTTCTTAAAATATATATAAAAAAAAATATTAATTTTAATTTGCTTCCGCATTCCACATATTCGTTCTGCATCATTTTTGGTTTCAGAGCATTCGTTCTGCATCATTTTTGGTATCAAAGCTTTTGTTTTGCATCATTTTGTTATCAGAGATTTCGTTCTGCATCATTTTGGTATCAAAGCTTTCGTTCTGCATCATTTAATGATGAATGAAATCAATTTCTGTGTGAGCAACTTTGTATTTCTCTCTTCTGCACTTGTATTCAGGTGTTGAGCTCCGTGAGGGAGTGATTCCGGGTTCCACAGGAACCTTGAGGAGGTGTGAGATCTCCAAACCCTACCAAAATCCTAGGTTAGCCACTTCAATTCCAAACCCTAGCCACCCATCATCTTCTTCATTCCACCAATCATCCAAACCCTAATCTATCTCATCATCTCACGGCCCCTCTCTTCCAAGTAGAGGCTGACCACCAGCATCCAAGTCCAGATCGGCTACTTCGAATATAGAGCAAATCCCAAAGGAAGTCTGATCAGCATCCAGGAGAATCAGGATTTCAGCAACATCAATTTTTCAAGTTCTTCTTATCTGGTAAATCCTTTCTTTGAGTATCTGGTTCCTTAACTTGTTCTTCTACTTTCCCAGATCCTGAGTTCAGGAGAAGCCAACTCTGCCAAAGGACCAGTATTGGAGGATCCATTGCGAAGATATCCGAATCCAAGGATCCAACAATCTGCTCGAGAGAGTTCTTCCACCAAACTCTGTGAAGATCACTGCCTGGTACATAACCCTTCCCTTCTCTTTATTTCTATCCTGTTGAAAGTTCAGAGCGAAACCCTAGGTCTTGGAGTTTCTCAATCCCCAGCGATCCTTTACTTCTGAACTACTCTAATAATCTAGTTTCTTTGAATTGTGCTTTCAATTATTATATAGTTTCTTTCAATTTAGTTTAACTTTCATTTGAGTCAAAGCCAACTTCCGAAAATATATAAAAATAAAAAATAAAAATATACATTAATTTTAATTCGCTTTCGCATTCCACATATCCGTTCTGCATCAATCTTGGTATCAGAGCTTTCGTTCTGCATCATTTTGGTATCAGAGCTTTCATTCTGCATCATTTTGCCCTAATGAACATCTCAAAAAAGTCCAATGATGGTTTCTTTTCTAGGGAGAAAAGAAAAGGACATTGCTGGAGACTGTATTTCAAGGCGATCATGGCTACTGAATGATCGAGATTATATACCTCTAAAGCCACTTCATTGAACTTGCTTATGTAAGACCTAAGGGATTCTCCATCATTTTGCTTAACATGAATAAGGGAGTCTGAACTTCATCAAGGCTTCCCACTACTAGTAAATGTAAAACAAAAGATTAACTTAATTGGTCAAAAGAGTGGATGGAGCCTGATTTTAAGCTGGAATACCAATATCGCACCAATGTTTTGAGAGTTGAAGGAAATGCATGACATAACACTATTTTGATGGCTTCGTGTAAGAGCATCATCATCTTGAAACCCTATAAATGGTGCATGGATCGGTAGATCCATCGTATGTCTCCAACTATGGAATCTTGAAATGTCTTGGTAATGGCTCCTACATGATATGGGCTGAAAGGCAATTCAGTGGTGAAACTAAGGTCATCATCTCTGGATGGCACCAAGCTTTATAAGGCTTCAATGCATTGATCCATCTCTTGGAACTTGTGGTCCACTTCAACATCTCTAGCTAGGTGCACTCTAGAAGGTCATAGGGGTGAATGAGCCAAAGTGGCCCCTTCATCTGACCAAGGTGAAAGGGATCACCTCCCTGCTTGTCTGGGCTTCTTCGGTGCCATAGGAGGAGCTGGTTCCTCCTGCACAACACCTTGCTAGAGTGGGAGTCATCGTGGCTCCAAGTATGCCACTCCAAGGGATGTGGGAGCTTGTAGTGGTATAGCTTGATCTACTTCTAGCTACGGCATGATGGTCGATATCGTAGACACCATGGGATGTTGCATGGCTTGGATAGTGGTAGCTAACTCATGGACTTGATGGGTGAGCCATTCCAGAGTGTTAGGTTGACCACCTAGTGAGATGGTGCCAGCCTAAGTCCCTAAGATCGGGTTATGGTGGGTTGACTTTCCCATTGGGATGTAGTGGTACTGGAGCATCGGGTGGACACACCTTTTGGTGGCATGTGATCGATACTTGAGGTCTTAAACAAGGGGAGAAAAGCAAGGCCCTTCCTCTATCTTATTGTGCTAAAATATGCTTAACTCTAGAGTAAGCTAGAGAGGGGATGCCGATGGCCATACCTATAAAAGAAGCCCTAATCTATGATGGCTCTAGTGAAGGCTCTCAGATTCTTAAGTCAGTATCTCAAATCACAGAGCAAAAAATGTAGAGAAAGTAAAGTGGAAGCACATGTATGCATGTAGAGAGTACGTACCTTTGGGGGGTTCACTAAGAACCCCTTTTATACTCAAACTATATGCGTAGTTTGGGGATGATATGTTAGAGAGTAGGGAAAGAATGATTGGACTTTGGCATTTATCAGGATTTTTGGAAAGAAATCATCCTTTGTTATTTAGTATGTCTCCTTCCCATTAATGAAAGGTTTTATCTTTTATGTCTCACATCATTTTCTTTAATGGCTCTAGAAGTTATGGCTTAAAGAGGGGCCACACCTCATTAATGATTGTAATATTCTCTTGATTATGGGATGTGACTATTTGTCTGTTATTAGGGACATATGGAGATGAGCATTTGTAGGTTATTCCTTTGGCCATTTGGTGGAAGCCTTTATGGTGAGCAACTAGCCTGGCTTGGACCCTATGTCTGTGGTTTGGTAGCATTAGAGGCCTTTTACAACTTGAGCTCTATAGAACTCAAGGAATGGGAGGTTCGGGTACCAAATGCATTGAAGGTATACGAATGTATCTATCTTGACTAGGGGTCTATGAGATAGCAATTCAAATGGCCAAATGTTTATTTAGGAGAGATCTAGAAGACCAAGGGCCAAGCCTGGCAAGAGTCTGGAGGACTAAAGGTTCATGCTAATATGGAGCCATAAAGATCATTGGTCTAGGATGGAGCCATAAGGCCGAATGTTGGGCCTGCTAGAGTCTTGGGGGCCAAACATATTTTAATATTATGACCAGTAGGACTGGGAATTAGAATATCTACCTCAGCTTCTACTTTCAAAGAGTAGGACCGGAGGCCTGGCAAGGCACTTTTGAGGGAATACTCTAGAATAGGATCTATCCCTTCAGATGATTTGGTAGTGTATTAATCCAGTTACATAGATTCAATTATTCTTGAATTAGGCAATCATTTATTATGTGTTCATAGAGCCTGTTGGGTTTCGGGCTGATGTAGCGCAAGACTGAATTTCAAAATTTTCATTATTGAAACCCTAATCGGCCAAAACCCTAGATCCAAGGACCACTTGACCATGACAACTAATAAATTATAATTTAGGATTATAGAGGAATATCTGGAGTGCTATACTCCTTAATTTCCATAAGGCACACAAGTGTATGGCCTCTAGAGGTGATCCATACAGGAACCATACCAAGGAAGCATTCATATTGAGATTGCTTATTTGACTAGGACTCTTTTCGGTAGCTTTTCTTCCTTCAGCGACCTTTCTCCCTTTGCTGGAATCCGTACTCTCCTGTAGGGCACTCAGAGACCTCTTTGAATCTTCTCTTAGAATTTAATTATCCCTTCTATATTTCTTCCTAGGCTTTTGTCTTAAAATGACAAGTCTTGTCTTAAAGAAGACTTCTTGTCCTAAGAGAAGGAAGAGAAATAGGAAAGATTTCTTTCGGATTATTTTTGAATATTTTGACATCAGAATATTGATGCCTTTTTATATTGAGTGAGGGGGTGCCTGATAAAACTTTTCCTCAACCCTTGATCTAATTTTCTAATGATCTGATAGGACCCTTCAAGCAGAAAGAGTCCCTTGGGTAAAAGGTCTTATCATGATATGTCATGTCACTATGCCAAGAGATATATATGTGTCTCTTCAATTTTCCAGTAATTTTTCCACATGTCATGTGATAAGTAACTAGTCAAAATTTGGCTAAGGGGCATGGGATTATAATCGATATATCAGAGAACCAGAGCCCTTCAAGCAAAAGGACTTCTGGATTTAAGATTGCATGCCACACATGAAGGGATGCATCCCTTCATTTTGTGTGCCACAACTCTTCCATGCCAATTCCATTTTTTGACTGGTTAAGCCCAATCTAAATGGGCATGGAGATAAGGGAGAGTGGCCTAGTATTTATCTAAAATAAGTGATTATATGGTAGAAGGGTTCTTGGTCCTTCTGTGCCGCTTAATCTTGGTGCATGCCAAAATGGCACCAAGAGTCCAATCCCACTTAAACTCTTCCATAATCCAAGAATAATGCTTAAATAATTTCAGATAAATACAGATAAATGCTATCCCAATTAGGACTCAACCCAATCTAAGTCTCAATTAAATTGGTTATCCCAAATAGTAAGCAAATTAACCCAGTCCAATTGGGTTAGGAGTTAGGCAAGCATGCATATGCTAGTATGAAAATTAGCTAGCCTATTAGGATCCAATGATCCTAACCAAAATTTAGTTGACTTCCTTGACCAATTTCTTAGAGTGTGTGACCCTTTAGGGTCCACATCTAGCTAGTAGTAGGTTCAGGTCCAAGCTGTTTCGATCTAATCAAAACTGATTGACCTAATTAGGTCAAATCGAGCTGACCCAAGTTTGCCAATTTGAATCAATTTTCAAATTGACTCATGAATCCATCCAATTTGATTCATGAAAATCTACAAGACATGGTTGATATCTAGAAATGTGTCATGCCTACCTGGAAGATGAGAAATTTGGTGAAAATTATCAAAATACCCTTCAGTAGAAAGTTACCATGGAATTCAATCCTCCGATCTCCTTTTATCTTGAATAAGCAATGGGTATGGAGAATTGTCAAATCCTAGCACTTAATCCTTTTGAGTCTCAATTTTATAATGAAGACTTGATCAATAAAAGATTAGAAACTCATCCTACCTTGATCAAAGACTTTTTGAGTCAACAATCGAAGAGATTACATGGGATAAATCCTCTTACTAGGAGTGATTGATTCCTTGTTGATCCACTCATTACCTTCATACACAATCCATCATATCTAGATGCACCCTGTATGTGACTTAATTACCATGAATGAGTATGGACCAAAACTTGGGTTTATATGCACAAGATACTATGGTGATCTTAGGTCTTAGGATCACATACACAACTCTGACGAAGAGAACAATCTTTTGACAAGTAAGAATTTCATTAGATGTTCTCTTGTTAGATCAATTTAGTGAACTCATAACCTAATGAGCACCCACATCCTTGTATTAGTATCACTATACAAGTAGTCATAAGCCCAACCACCCACTCCATCGAGCATATATAAGATGTGCTAGTCTAGCTGAATTCATCGATCCTCGAATCGATAATCCTATGACTAGGAATATTCTAGATTAGGATTTATAGATTTTAGGTCTCATTGTTATCCCTGTAACCCTAAAAACATTGTCCTAATCTATGATGTTCATCATAATCTTATAACTAAAATACAAGATGGTATATGATGAATCAAAATTGCCTTTATTAATATCAATCTTGAGTTGAGAGAATATAAAAGTGTCGCTGATACAATAACTGTGATTGACTTTTAGGGCACAATTCTTTTAGAGCTCGGGTCCTGTGATCCTAACAAAGAGGGTAGAAATAAAAGGATGCATCTCCATCTCATCCTAAAATGAGTTCGGTTGGTCCATTATTAGCCTTGAAATTTCTAGGATCTCGAGAGTGGGTTATTTCCTATATCAACAACTCCCCACTCTTTAGTCTAATTACAAAGTATTTAGGCTGAGTAGTAGTTCTAGCACCTCATCCATGGGATCCCAAAAAGACTTGTTGAATTTCATGTTCTCAAAAACTAGGCCTATTAAAGCATTTTTGTATTTTACACTTATGATGTTTCCTTGAAGAATATGAAGAATTAATGTGGCTGATTTCCTTTATAAAGGAGTCTTAAAGATGGCTTGTTATTGCTGATTTTTCTACCAAGGGGTTTTTTGTTCATCAAGTGGTGATTTCTGGTTGGTAGAGTGATTTCTAGCAGGTATTCTACAAATTTTCTAGTGATTCAAGTGTTCAATAGATCCACGCAATGCTCAAGATTTATGAAGGGTAGTTTTGAAGCATCGAAGGATTGGTGCTTCAAGTGACAGGAATTCTAGTTCCTCTACTGATGTTCCTAGGGCTAGAATATCAGGAGGTGACTCCAGTATCTTGGATGTTCCCAAGAGTCCATTATCTATTGAAGAGCAAGTATGATCCTTTATTTGAGCGGCAAGTGATTGCCAAGCTTGCAAGGTTGATTCCAAAGAACATGCTATGGCCTTCAAGTCAATTATTCAAGTATGGAGAAAAATCATCATTTGGCTTCACGCTATTATTTTTCTCTTCATCTCATTTTCCTTCTGTCCACATGGGTATTTCTTGCTATTGGCTCGTCATCTTAATTTTTTCATAGGATCGATCAAAGCTATAGAGGCAAAAGTTATCATGATTGAGGAAAAGGTTGTCAATGCTGAGAAGGAACTTTGTGAAGCTAAAACTCAAGCTTCTAAAGGAAAGGAAGAATGTCTGGAGCAAAAGAAGCGTGTGGATGGTCTTTTAATGAATATCGTCCATTCAGCAGTAAAACTAGGAGAAGCAAGCTATCATGTGACTTCAATGTCTCAAAAGGTAGAAGTTGCATGCTAGGGAGAGGGCAAAGTAGTTTCAAATGCTAATGCAGAGATCACCGAGTTGGAGAAGAATTTCTAGGCCAAAATCAAAGATCTAAAGGCCAAAGCAAATAGCCTAATTAAATGATTTTGGGAGGAGCATAACCTGGCCAAGAGTCAAAAATTATTGGTTATGGAAAAACTTCACCTTGCTCGGGATCAAATACAAGGTGAGGGATTTTCAAAACAAGATGATAGGATCTAACAAGCCAAACAAGCCAAGGATGTGGCTACAGTAGAAGTTCGATTCATCCAACAGTCCTTAGAAAAAGAAAAGGACTGGAATGTCGTAGCCTTTCTATGCGTCGAAGCCCACTAAACCATGGAGATAGAAGAAAACACATATCTACATACACAACTAGAGGTGGCCATGATCACCATTGATGGGTTAAAAAGGAGTAATGAGGACTATAGTAATGAGATTTTAAGGCTGCAAAACAAAGCATCTCTTGTAGAAGCGCACATGGGGACCGTCAAGATCCGATTTCACCATGCTGAAGCGAGGCATACAAGGCTAGATTTGAAGACTATAGGCTTTTGGTGACCCAAAAACTTCTAGAGGTAGGGGCACGTCTACTTTGAGTCCCTATCATGACATGGGCTATTCAGTCTCTTCATGCAAGCCAAGCAAACCAAGAACGAGGGCAGGGGAATTAAGATTCCCATCCACCATATCTTTTCAATTTTTTATTCCTAACTTGTAAAAACTTTAGGGTAAGCAAAATGTGAGCTTTTTTTAATTGTCATGACTTGGTATTTTTTTGGAAGCATTTTATTGTTTTTTAGAAAATTTAGATTTTGTCGATTTTTCAATGGCTATCTTGTATTTAGAGCGACAATAAAATGACCACGGGCATTCTGTTGCCCCCAGGGATCGTCGTGCCCTGTAGCTCTAGAACGTCATCTCTGTTTCAGGTGCCTCCTCCCACTGGGAGTGCTCCATCCTCTTCGAGGGTCGGCCCTTTGATCTGATCGGCCTGCAAAACAGAGAAGACCCGAGCAGGGGATTTCGGTGAGGACACTTCGATGATCAAGTTAGTAGGACGATTGAGGGGAACAGAACATCTAAGGAAGAGAGTTTGGAGGACTCCCTTCCCTAGGGGGTGACAAGATGATAATGATCAAATAGCAAAAAGAAAGAGGGGATGGAGAGCAGGGAATAGGGAGGATCCCTCCGGCAGGTCCCATGGCTGCTAAGCTTTTGGCTACTTGCTTACCTATCTCCCCCTACTGCTCACTTACCTTCTTACTTACCTTCCTCCTCTTTTCTGGCTATGTCTTGGTGTCCTTCTTAGTGCACCTTCTCGCGATGTCCTCCCCGGAGGGACTTGTCACTGCTCATGGCTTCTCGTTCTTTCCCCCACCTGGACTGGTCCTTCAGGAGGAGGTAGTCCAGGGGGCCTTTCCTTCTTCAAACTGGTCCTCTTCCGAGTCCTCTCCCCAGTCCTCTTTCTAATCCTCCCTCGCTATTGGGGGTGTCATTTTTTGCTTAAGAGGGGTAGGCGCTGTGCCACTGAGCCCCATGCCATGGTGGGAAGTTTTCATTCCTGGAGGGACCACCCGAGTGTTGCAGGGCCTATGACCTTGACAGGATTCTCCTTCCAAGGGAACTCTGGGTCTCGCACTGCATGGGTCAGCATCCTCCAACCGTACGATAGTGGATGTGGTGGCATGTTATAGGGCCCTGGGTCTGACGGGGCTTAGCTTGTGTAGAGCATGCAGGCGGCGTGTCACAGAGCTAGCATTGGTGGCAGGGCATGCACCACCTTCTGGGGTTTGCAGGTGGACAGGGACTCCCATGCCGTGGTTAGAATTCCTATTGATCTTTTCCTCCTTTACTGCTGGCGAGAATTCTGGCCTTTGTATGGTAGGGAAGGACCTCCATTCGGGAGGTCAACCTTCAACAGCATGAGCACGATCCCAGTTAGGAGCTAACCTCGGACGATGAGCTTGCCCCATGAGCTCGACCTCGATTGGGAGCTGACCTTGGTAGGAGGGCTCGCTTTACAAGCTCGACCCCGATCGGGAGCTAACCTTGACAGGAGGGCTCACTTCGATAGCATGAGCATGACCCTGGCCAGGAGCTGACCCAGATGGAGGTCTCGCCCCATGAGCTCGACCTCGAATGGGAGCTGACCTCGATTGGAGGGCTCACTTTGGCCTTCAACCTGGGAGCCTCGTCTAGGTGGCAATCCCCACCCATGCAATTGCCGGCTGGTGGCTGTGTAGTCTCCACATCAGTGGATGTTGCCATATCAGATGCCCCTCACTCTCAAGCCCGGGGAACGAAGCATCGCTCGGGGTGATGGGAGTAATGACCATGCTGATATGGAGGGACGCCCCTTCTACACCATCAATGCTTCGACTGGCCATGTCCCAAAGATTATGCCTTTGCATTAATAGGGAGCTATGCTCATTTTTCTAATGGAGGGATCATCAATGCCCTAGTGAATCAAGGTGTCTATTCCGCAAACTGAAGCATCGGGGGGCACCTGGTGCCAACACGTGTGGCCTTCAGTTATGGTCACTACAGAAAAGGCCACCGCCATTATGGTGTTGACAGGAGTATCCTGATGTGGAGCTACTGCAGCTACCCTTGGAATCACGGGATCGGTGAACTCCAAAGAGGATGGCATGGTAAAAGAGGATGCATTGTTGTTCTCCTTCCCAGCAGGCTTGCTTGAGGAAGGGCATCACCTCCTGGAGTAGAAGGGACTGGAATACTCTTCCCGGTCCCGAGGATGAAGTCCAGAGCCAAAGTACTAGCCCGTTGGTTGGACGAGGGACGATAATTTAGGCCTGAGCCTATCTCCTCTCACTTTGTAACTTAGGATTTCAGGAGGCCTCCCAGCCTGTCGGGGGTCTCCATAGGATGTAAGAGACTTTCGATCAATGAAGGCATCCCTTCCTTTACGACTGCTATTCTCTCTTCCTTCTTTTTTTTTCTTTTTTTTTGAGCTTGAATCTACTGTATGGCCTCCCCAGCTGTTGGGGGCCTCTCTCCACTTTGCTTGCTATTTTTCTTTTCTTCAACTCAGATTGCATCTGAGGAATCTCTTCAGTTTGCCAATCTGTGAGTTAGACGGTTGACGGTGGGAGTTTAGGGATTTCCCATCGACATCCCCGGGCCATGAGCAAGGCAACTTGATGCAAGGCTTCTGGAATATCCCGGCTCAGTTTGCCATGCTATGAGTCAAGCGGTAGATGGTGGGACTTCTGGAGTTTCCCGGTAGACATCTTCAGACTGTGAGTAAGGCAGTGGTGCGAGGCTTCTTGAGTTTCCTGGTGTATAGGTGCCAAACTATGAGTCATGCGGTAGATGGCAGGGTTCCAGGAATCCCCAACTACAACTCAAGATTGTGAGTAGGGTGACTGAGCACGGGACTATCAGAAGGACTTGGCTTGAAGATTGCCTAGCTATGGGCCTCGTGGTAGATGGCAGGTTGCACTGTCGCCACTTCAAGGTTGTGAGCTCGGCTGAAAAGTGCAGGCCCGATGGAGTGGGCTCGACTTGAGAGTGCCGAACTGTGAGTCAAGTGGTAGATGGAGGGTTGCCCTGCCACCATCTCTGGTTTGTGAGCTCGGTTGAGGGTGCCAAGCTTCTCGATTTTCCATCATGTGAGTTACGTGATAGACGGCATCTTGGTGCTACCTCCAGGCTGTGAGCATGGTGACAAGTGCGGGCCTACTAGAGTGGGCATGGCTTATTGATGAGGAGCTGCCATGCTATGAGTCATGTAGTAGATGGCATCTTATTATCGCCTCCAGGTTATGAGCGAGGCTAGGGGCACTGAGCTTCTCAATTTGCCATGCTGTGAGTCACGCGGTAGATGGCACCTTGGTGCCAACTCCAAGCTATGAGCACGGCCATGAGGTTGTGTGGCACCGAGCTTATTACTTTGCCCTGCTGTGAGTCATGCAGTAGATGTCATCTTAGTGCCACCTCTGGGCTATGAGCATGGCTGCGGAGGGTGGGCCAGATGGAGTGGGCCCGGCTTGTTGGTGAAGAAGCTGAACTGTGAGTCACGTGGTAGATGGTGGGTCACCTCCAGGTTTTGAGCTCGGCTGATAAGTGCGGGCCTAATGGGGGGCCCAGCTTGAGGGCTCTATACTATGAGTCAAGTGGCAGATGGCAGGTTGCCCTGCTGCCACCTCCAGACTGTGAGCATGGCGAGGAGGGCGAACCTGCTGGGGGGCCCGGCTTGAGTCTGCCAGACTTTGAGTCTGATAGAGATGTCCATTATAGGTAGTGCTCTCTTAAATTGCTCATGCTCCAAGTTTGCAAGCATCGGAAGGTGCCAGGACTGGTGTGGTAGTAGGCTCTGCCTGACTGGGCTTCGACCCCCTTGATGGGATTTTTAAGTGCCTAGGTCATCATGCTACTTGCGGAAGTGAATTTTAAAACAAAAATTCAATCATGAAAACCATAACTGGCTAGAAGAAACCCTAATTCCCGGATCCCCTTAGACATTATCAACTAATGAATCATAAATGAAGTACAAGAAACATACCTGAAATGCTGTTTTCCACTTCTTTCCACAAGGCTTGCAAGTGTAAGCCCTCCAACGGTGATCCACACGAGAATTGAACCAAGAATTCCTTCTTCAGTTGCTTGCTTGACTAGGACTCTTCTTGACATCCTTCTAGACTTTGACCTTTGAAGGATAATTTATCTTTCTGTAGGGTACTCTGAATGCCTTCCAAAACCACTCTTGGATTTGGTATTGCCCTCCTCTAGAACACTCTAGGTTTATGTCTTAAATTCTAAGAATTGTCCTAGTAAGAACAACCTTGTCTTAAAGAGGCAAGGTTTGTCTTAAAGTAGGAGGGAAGGAGAACAAAAACTCTCAGAATAACTTTATAGTGGAATATGATATCTGAAACTCATATCACCATTCCTATTTATAGTTTTAAGAGGGGCGTGTGATATGTCCTCCCATCATGTTATCAGATATGATTTTTCTAGACCGAAGAGAAGTTATCTGGCTTGAAAAATCATATATAATATGTCTTATCATGCACCAAAGCCCATATCAGCATCCATTCCCGTTCCTGGATGATTTGTCACTTGCCACATGGCAAGTACCAGACTTTGGGAAGCCAAGGGACACCTCTTCACTCTCCAAGCATCGGAGAACTTAAAGAGTCCTGATAGCAAAAGGACACTGCTTTAGAATCGCGGGCCATGTGAAGAGTTGCGACTCTTCATGCCCCCATGCACTTTTCCCAACTTTCATGCCAATTTCAAATGCTTTGACTGGTCAAAAATAATCTTAAAGGTTGTGGGGATATGTGCCAAGAGAGTCCTAGATGAATCAGCCAAATTGATTCATTTGCAGAAGGACTCTTGGTTTTTTCTATGCCCTCTCTTCCTTAGCGCGCGCAATATTGCACCCAAGAGTCCATGCCAACTTAGACTCTAATCCAAGTGGCATTCTAGGTCCAAATAAATCAGGATAAAACCTGATAAATGCTATCTTAATCAAGATATAACCCAATTTAAGTCTCTCATAAATTGGTTAATCAAATTTGCAAGCAATTGGACCCAAATCAACTTGGGTTAGGAATTAGGTTAGCCTACACATGCTAGTATGCAATCTAGCTAACCAATTAGGATCCCATGACCCTAATTAAATTATGAATGACTTCCTAGATCAACTTTCTAATGTGTGTGACCCTTTGGGTTCCATATTTAGCCAACAGTAGGTTTAGGTTTGACCCGATTCGATCCAATCAAACCTGATTGACCTTATCAGGTCAAATTGGCTTACCTAATTATCCAATTCGAATCATCCATCGAATTGACTCATGAAACCAATCCAATTGGTTCATGAAAACCTACAAAACAAGATTGATGTCTAGCAACATATCATGCCTACCCAGAAAATATAAAATTTGGTGGAAAGTATCAAAATACCCTTCAGTAGAAAGTTACCGTGCAATTCAATCTTTCGATCTCCCATTATCCCGATTAAGTGATAGGTATGGATATATGTCAAACCCTAATACTTAGTCATATTGAATCTCAACTCGATCATGAGGACTCAACTGATGACTGATTAGAAACCACTTCTAATCTCATCCTGCTTTGATCAAAGACTCCTTGAGTCACTCATCGAAGAGATTACATGGGATAACAATTCATCTTACCAGGAATGATCGATTCCTTGTTGGTCCACTCATATCCTTCGTACACCTTCCACCATACCAAGAACACCCCGTACATGACTCAATGTCATGAATGAGTATGAAAAAAAAATATGGCTTAGTGTGCACAAGGAACCATGGTGACCTCAAGTCTAAAGATCACATGCACAACTCCTGCCCTGAGACTTATCTTTTGATAAGCAGTAAGACTTCTATAAGATAGTCCCGGTGTAGATCAATTTAGTGTACTCATACCCTGCTGAGTACCCTTATCCTTATATTAGTGTCTCTACATAAATGGTTGTGAGACCAACCATCCTCATTAACTGAGCATACATAGGATAAGTTAGTCTTACCAGATTCATCGATCCCCGAATCGATGGTCCATTGACTAGGAACATTTTGATTAGGGTTTATAGGAACTTAGGTCTCACTATTATGATCTTTATCATAACCCTAATTTTATTGCCTTAATCTATGGGGTTCATCATAATCCATAAATAAGACACAGCAATATATGATGAAACTAAATGCCTTTATTAATATAATGTCATACAAGAGTTGGAAGATTACAAAAATGCCCTTACAATGATTGGCTTTTAGGGCACTTTTTTTTTAATCTCCCACTTGCACTAAAGCAAATCGCCCTTATATTTTATACCCATACTATCAAAGTGGCGATCTAATTGCTACTTGGGTAATGCTTTAGTAAATGGGTCTGCTATATTGTTCTTTGTATCAACTCGATCGATGACAAGATCTTGTCTTTCTATTATCTCTCGAATGAGATGGAACCACCTTAGAATGTGCTTGGACTTATGTTGAGACCTCGATTCCTTTGCTTGTGCAACAGCTCTAGTATTATCACAATATAATGGCACTGCTGATGTACATCAGGAACCACGCCCAACTTCATGATGAATTTCTTCATCCAGACAGCTTTCTTCACGGCTTCACTCACAGCTATGTATTCCATCTCAGTGACTGAGTCAGCTACTATTGTTTGCTTTGTACTCTTCCAACTCACTGCACCACCATTCAGGGTGAAGACATACCTCGATGTTGATTTGCTATCATCTGGATCTGATTGGAAACTAGAATCTGTATAGCCTTCTAGTTTCAACTCAGATCCTCCATATACTAGAAAAATATCTTTAGTCCTTCTCAGATACTTAAGAATATTTTTCATAGCTTTTCAATGATCCTCTCCTGGATCTGCCTGAAATCTGCTCACTATGCCTAAGACATAAGCAACATCAGGTCTGGTACATAGCATAGCATACATAATTGATCATACAGCCGAAGCATAAGGAATCATGCCATCCTCTCTCTTTCTTTAATATCTTAGGAGACATTTTCTTAAAGAGATATATGCCTTGACTTATAGACAAGTAACCTTTCTTACTTCCATCCATGTTGAATCTCTTCAACACTATGTTTATGTACTTAGACTGGGATAAGCCTAGCATCCTTTTAGATCTATCTCTATAGATCTTTATACATAGTATATAGGATGCTTCTCCCAAATCCTTAATGGAAAACTTTGATGATAGCCAAGTTTTAACCGATTGTAACATTAGGATATCATTCCTAATAATTAGTATGTCATCAACATACAAGACCAAGAAAACAAGTGCACTCCCACTTGTCTTCTTATACACACATGGTTCATCCTCATTTTTGACAAAACCAAAACTCTTGATTGTTTCATCAAAATGGATGTTCCAACTCCTTGATGCTTGCTTCAGTCCATAAATAGACTTCTGTATCTTGCATACCTGGTTTGGTCTCCCACTTGAGACAAAACCCTCTGGCTGTGTCATATTGACTTCTTTTTTAAGGTTTCCATTGAGAAAAGCGGTCTTGACATCCATCCGCCAGATTTCATAATCATGGTATGCTGTTATGGCAAGCAAAATCTGAATGGATTTGAGCATGGTTACTGAAGAAAAGGTTTCATTATAGTCAATGCCATGTTTTTGTCTAAAGCCTTTTGCTACCAGCCTGGCCTTGTAGGTTTCTACTTGACCATCTGCTCCTATCTTCTTCTTAAAGATATATTTGCACCCTATTAGGTTAATTCTATCAAGTGGATCTACCAAGGTCCAAACCTGATTGGAATACATGAAATCCATTTCAGATTTCATGGAAGTTAGATATTTGTCAGAGTCATTTCTCTCGATAGCTTACGAATAGGTCACAGGATCATCATCTTGAATGATACTGGCTTTATTGTCATCCTCGATGACCAAGCCATATCTTAGAGGTGCTCCCCGTACCCTGTCTGACCTTCGGAGAGGAGGTGTGTATAGTGGCTATTCTTGATCTACAAGAACTTCTGGTTAAGGAATTTAATTTGAAGACTAATAGGTTGTTGGTTCTGTTATATACATAACTCAAGTGAAGAATCACTACTTCTTTCTTGGATAAATTCTTGCTCCAATAATGTAGCATGCCTACTGACAAAAATCTTTTGCTCAGTAGCATTATAAAAGAGGTATCCAATACCTTCTTTAGGATAACCAACAAACCTACACTTGTCAGCCCTTGCACTTAACTTATGTCCAAAGTAATTTTTGACATAAGCATAGCAACCCCAAATCTTTAAGTACTTAAGACTTGGTCTTTCGCCATTCCATAACTCGTATGGAGTGCTATTTACTGACTTAGATGGAACCCTGTTCAAAATATGTGCAGCAGTTTCTAGGGCATGTCCTCAGAAGGAAATAGGAAGATATATGAAGCTCATCATGGACCTCACCATGTCTAACAAGGTGTGATTTGTCCTTTTTGCCACACCATTTAACTGAGGTTTATAAGGAGGAGTCCATTCATAGGTTATGCCTTTATCTTTAAGATGGTTTAGAAACTCACTAGACAAGTATTCACCTCCTCGATCAGAACAAAGAGCTTTAATACTATGTCTGGTTTGTTTTTCAACCACACTTTGATATTCTTTAAACTCATCAAAAGCTTTAGACTTGTGTTTCATAAGATACACATGACCAAACCTTGATAAATCATCAATAAAAGTGATGAAGTAAGAATATCCTCATCTGGCTTGAGTTGTCATAGGTCCACATACTTCGATATGCACAAGACCTAGTAACTCTGTTACCCTATCTCCATGTCTAGAGAATGGAGACTTGATTATTTTTTCTTTGAGGCAAGACTCACAAGTTCCTAATGATTGGAAATCATAAGGGTCAAAGTAATTATCTTTGACTAACCTGTTTATCCTTGACTCACTGATATGACCTAACCGGCAATGCCAGAGATATGTGACATTGACATTATCTCTCATTCTCTTCTTATCATTAAGAAGTATTTCATCATTGAGTTCCAAAGTTAGAAGACTATTAATAAAACAACTATGCCAAAATATTTTATTATTATGAAGAATAGAGCAGCCTATGCTCTTTATATTTATTTCATATCCTTATTGTAATAATAAGGGTGATGGAGGGACTAACTCGATGCGAAGATGAAGGATGATGCAAGTGATTTGTTTGTTTTGAGATCTTTATGTTTTAATGATTTTCTTTGGATTCTCGAGAACAAGTAAGAGTAGATCTAGGGTTCTATACTAACAAGAACCGCAGCCAAGCAAGTAGTCCCTAAGCAATGATAAATAGAGGACCCCGGGGTTAAGAAACCTCGTAGGACTTAGCTCTCAGAACAATACCTACTTAGGAGTCTAGGGTTGTAAACCTTAAAGATCTGAAGCACTCGATGCCAATATCACTCGCTCTCGCAGATGCGGCCTGGATGATCGGCCTGGATGATCGAGCCCTCAACCCTGCAGATGCACCGGCTTTCGGTTCGAAGGTCACGAAGGCAAGGAAGGCCGATTTCGTGTTCGTGGCACTTGGAGGACCTGCGAGCATTCAAAGAAAAAAAGTTAGGTTTCGATCAAAAAGATAGCAATAGAAGAAGGAAAGAGAGTTGATGTGGTGATGGGTGGAGTCTTCTTGCTAGGTGCCCGAGTGGATGGTCCCAATGGGCTCCGATTCGAAGTTGGAGGATGGAGTTGCGGAAGAGACGGTAACTTGAGGCCTCACACCTCTCGACATCCTAAGGCGAAGGCGCTCCCTCACGGAGATCGACGATCCTAGTGAACGAAGGCAACTAAAGAGAAATTGGATCTCAAGAAGGTTGTGATTTTCTTATTCATTATCAATCAAGAATACAAAGGAGGGGTAAGGTCCTTTTTATAGGCACCTTAGGACCCCATTTGAATTTCAAATGAAAATACAAGTCCTCTTTGAAGAGGCGCCCAAAAAAATTCAGAATTCTCTCCTTTGGCCGACCAAGACTTTGGATTTGATTTTGGGGGGCTTGACTTGAGGCTTGGAAGAGGGATCTTGGCACCCTTGACTTGGTAGGTTTATCTCTTATTTTGGAAGAAGACTTGAAGTGGGGCTTGTAGCAAGGCATGTGTTCTCCTCCTTTCCTTGGTTGTGCATCCAACTTTGGAATTAGATAAGATGTGGGGAGTGGGAGATGGAGGCGCCCATGGATTCTTGTCTTCCTTCCATAGTTGTTCATGTAGTTTGGGAAGATAGCTTGATAGGAGGGCTTGAAGCAAGGGATTCAAATTCTCCACATTTCAAATTCCCTTTGACTTTCTCTTGGCTGACCACCCATAGATGGAAACTAGCTTGATGTGCGGAGGGAAAAAGGGAGTATATCAAGTATTGTGCCCCCCCTTTGGGGGTTCAAGAATCTGAAATTTGCAGCCCACTTGGCATGTTGACATGGCACCACTTAGGATGAAGTGGTGGGCCCCTGAGCTGAGTTGGCTTCCTTCTAGGCTTGGTTCCAAAGTGACTAGATTTTTAAGACCAATCCTGCTTGGACCCATACTTCAAACCAACTCTGACTTGACTCAGTACAGGACACAATTGACTCAATAGAGGACTGGACTCAGTACAGGACACAATTTCACCCAATTAGTCAAAGTACAGGACTAGACACAAATACATGAGACTCAATTCAAAGCTAAAGAAAATTACAAGGTTCAGGCTTGAAGCCTTATTACAAGACCTGAAAATTAAACCCTAATCAGAGGTCTGGTGCCCACACCAATTCTCCCGGGGTGGGAGGAACTTGACCCTGTCGAGTAAGGGTTGATTTGGCTTTGATATTTTTCTAGAAGGTTGGGGTTGAGGTGCTGCAAGTCCTCTCGGGTATCCTACGAATCATCAGACTATGGTCAGCCTTGCAATCGGATCATGTAACACTGATAGTCATTGCACTGGGTGGTCATAGCTTGATCATCTAGGACACGCTCGATCTGCTCTCCTCTCTCAGGTAAAATTGGAGGTGGACACTGGGTCAGGTTTGCTCTCAAATGAAATGTTAGGCCCAAATTGCTCACTGGGTATGTTTGCTGGTTCCCTAAACTCGACTAAGTACGGGGTATTGAAAGTTGAGCTAATGCCATAATCTAGGGTACTCAAGCACATAGCATTAGGGCCAACTTTCCTTATCACTCTAAAGGGGCCAGCTCCACGAGCATGAAATTTCTTAACAGTTCCAGGTGAAAACCATTCAGGCCTAAGCCTAATCATTACAGAATCCCTTTGATCAAACTCTTTGGTTCACTTTCGGGAATCAGTCAAATTATTTTAAAAATTAGTGCTTAATGTAGAATCCTAACATGATGCAAAATGCAGACTCAACTAAACATTCCTATAGAGCGAAATTTTATTGGACTCTCTAGGGCCTAAACCTAATAGATTATTGACTCACTAGGCTTGACCCAGGTTTGGTATGTACAAGAAAAATTATCATAGATCCCTAACAAATGCCATAAAGTATACCAAAAGTAAATGGCAAAAGGGATGGGTTCTAAGGAGTCATGCAGCCTAGTAATCTCAACAAAATGCAACCCCATGGCTCTAGAAATGTGAGAAGGCTCAGGGAGGGGTAGGAGATAGGAGTCGGAGTCTTGGGGCAACCTATGGGCAGCATGAAACAGACCTTGGTTATTCAGGATAACCTCAAAATTTGGAAATTATTTTATGGGTGCACTTATCCTAACCTCATGATTAGTACTAGGAGGATCTATAGGTGCAAGTTCTAGGATAGGCTGGGTGCTCCTAGAAGATGGAAGGTTATCAGGAAGGTCTTTAGAAAGTTTATCTAGAAAGTCCTCTAAACTACTGTCTTCTTCTTGTTCTTGGACCTTCTCTATGGGCATACTTGAGAACCTTCACTATCATCAACTTTGTTTGATCCTGACTTGGTCATTTCTTCTTTAAATTCTGTGGTGGGTTCAGGATCATTATCCTTTAATTCCTTGATGACTTCAACCTTGGGTTCATCTACATCACACTTCCTCACTAGGCTTGATTCATAGATTTTTCTTTGGTTTCCTCACTAGCCTCAGGGGCTTTTTCACTTAAATTCTTAGTGGGCTCAATTTTTCTCCCTGAAACTCTTCAGTCTGGGGATACCCTAAGTCTTGAATATTAATGCACTCAATTTGTACTTCAGGGTTCTTGTCCCTATCATTCATATGAACTTATAGGATAGTAGAAGTTGGTTGGTCTAAGGGAAGTTGAGTAGGGTTGGGTTTGGATTCAAAGGTAATAACCCTGCTCGACTTAACTTGGTAGTTCATGAATTTTTTTTGATATGACTCAAATTCCCTAGCAGTGTCATAGGCTTCTTCCAGGCTATAAATCTTCCAATGGAGAAGTTCCTGCTAGATATCCCTATGTAGACCATCTCGAAACCTAGCTATGGTCTTAGACATAGATTCAGTGGTGTTACATCTCCTGACAAACTCCTGGAATATTTTGATATACTCAGACACTGGCCTATCATCCTATCTTAGTTGGTACCATCAGTCTAAAAGTCTTTTCTCATAGAATCTGCCTAGGTACTTATCTTTCAACTTACTTCTCATGTCTCTCCAAGTACTTATTTCCTCTCCTTTGTGATAACATTCATGCTCAATAACATACCAATGCGACCTAACATGTTGGGTGAACTTGGTTTTGGCCAACCTAACCTGTACTAATTCTGATATGTTAGTGAGCTCAAAATACTGATCCATTTGTTCTCCCCAATCGATATACACCTCAGGGACTAGGCTTCCATTAAAAGTGGGTGCATAAGGTTCGGTGCTCCTAATGGATCCTTCCTCGGAGTCGACCAAGTATGGATATGGGCTCCTAGGGTTAGACTCAGGTGCAAGATCATGATCATAGTCTCTTGGATCAAGGGAATTGGGCCTAGAGGAGTTGAATTTAGCATGGGCCTTGCGGGCTTCAAATCTATCTTCATACTTATCAAGCTTACTATTCATCCTAGCCAATTGTTCAATGATGACCTTTAATTGATCTTCTCATTCATTCTCCATGGGTTCACTTGATTGGGAATGATGGGGATGATAAGGGACTCCTGATCTAGTCGACATGAGTCAAGTATGCAAAATCGTCTATGATCTACTAGACCTAGAATCTCAACCAGTTGCCTAAGTCAGGGTGGCAAACCAGTCTGTAGTAACTCTATTCTTGGCCAGGTAGGTGTAGGGGAGTGGAGGTCCCTAAACGCCAACCTTAGACACCAATCTAGGATTGGCCAGGTAGGCGAACCAACTCACAAGCCCTGAATCACCATGCCTAGACACTAAGAGTAGCAGCACACACAGAATGGGCTGACGCCATGAATAGACACTTAGTCTTGACTCGACCAGTTGGTGTCCCAAGCTCTCTAGAGCAAATTAAGTGTCTACTTAGTTTTAGTTAGAGGTTAGGTTCATGATGCAGGTTAGTGATTTTTTGGACTAGGGACAGGTAATGAAATCTTGATGCTATGTCAAATTGCTGCCCTTAAATGATTTATGAAGATGATGGCAAACAAATGCTCTAATGAGATGAATCTAACTTATATATATATATATATATTGGGTTTTTTTGATGGATGATAGCAGAAATAAGATGATGGAAATGACTTGAGATGAAGCTAGATGCAAATTAAACTATCTAAGAAATGTAAACATAAGAAAATGCAATTACTGAAATTCTTAGAACAGAACTTCTTCTTAGGTAGTATTCCGGCTTGTAGAAATTTTACAAGCTACAATAAAATATGAGAAATTTATCAAAAATATTTTCAATTACATTGTGATCTAACAAAATAAAAATTAGAAAATCTAGAGATTCCTACAAACAGAAAAAACTAAAAGAATAGACCATATTCAGAAAGGACAAAATGCAGAAATTTAAAAGATGATGAGTTCTAATGATGCAAAATTTTTCTTGTTTAGGATTTTTAAATATTTTCTTCTTGTGTTCCTCTTCAAAGGCCTATCACAGTATAACCCCTACACGCCTTAGGAGATCCCCGTGGAATGGGAGGAGAGGGTCTTGAAACCCTACATTTCTCCTAAGACCGGACGTCCTGGTGAAGCACCTTATCCAAGTACTTTAAGAAGTGCTTAGTTTTAACCATGCAATAATACCAAAAATGATGGGGGGACTAACTAGATGCAAAGATGAAGGATGATGCAAGTGATTTATTTGTTTTGAGATTTTTAAGTTTTAATGATTTTCTTTGGATTCCTGAGAACAAGTAAGAGTAGATCTAGGGTTCTATACTAACAAGAATCTCAGGCAAGAAAGTAATCCCTAAGCAATGATAAATAGAGGATCCCAGGGCTGAGAAACCCTGTAGGACTTAGCTCCCAGAACAATACCTACTTAAGAGTCTAGGGTTGCAAACCTCAAAGATCTGAAGCGCCCGATGCCGATATCACTCGCTCTTGTGGATGCGGCCTGGATGACCGAGCCCTCAACCCTGCAGATGCGCTGGCTTTCGGTCTGAAGGTCATGAAGGCAAGGAAGGCCGATTCCATGTTCGTGGCACCTAGAGGACCTGCTAGCATTCAAAGAAGAAAATTTAGGTTTCGATAAAAAAGATAGCAATAGAAGAAGGAAAGAGAGTTGATGTGGTGATGGGTGGAGTCTTCTTGCTAGGTGCCTAAGTGGATGATCCTAATGGGCTCTGATTCGAAGTTGGAGGATGGAGTTGCGGAAGAGACGGTAACGTGAGGCCTCACACCTCTCGATGCCCTAAGGCGAAGACGCTCCCTCATGGAGATCAACGTTTCTAGTGAACGAAGGCAACTAAAGAGAAATTGGATCTCAAGAAGCTTATGATTTTTTCATTCATTATCAATCAAGAATACAAAGGAGGGGTAAGGTCCTTTTTATAGGCACCTTAGGACCCCATTTGAATTTCAAATGAAAATACAAGTCTTCTTTGAAGAGGCACCCAAAAAAATTTAGAATTCTCTCCTTTGGCCGACCAAGACTTTGGATTTGATTTTGTGGGGCTTGACTTGAGGCTTGGAAGAGGGATCTTGGCACCCTTGAATTGGTAGGTTTATCTCTTATTTTGGAAGAAGACTTGAAGTGGGGCTTGTAGCAAGGCATGTGTTCTCCTCTTTTCCTTGGTTGTGCATCTAACTTTGGAATAAGACAAGATGTGGGGAGTGGGAGATGGAGGCGCCATGGATTCTTGCCTTCCTTCCATAGTTGTTCATGTAGTTTGGAAAGATAGCTTGATAGGAGGGCTTGAAGCAAGGGATTCAAATTCTCCACATTTCAAATTCCCTTTGATCTTCTCTTGGCCGACCACCCATTATTGGAAACTAGCTTGATGTGCGGAGGGAAAAAGGGAGTGTATCAAGTATTGTGTCCCCCCCTTTGGGCATTCAAGATTCTAAAATTTGTAGCCCACTTGGCATGTTGACATGGCACCACATAGGATGAAGAGGTGGGCCCCTGAGCTGAGTTGGCTTCCTTCCAGGCTTGGCTCCAAAGTGACTAGGATTTTAAGACCAATCTTGCTTGGACCCATACTTCAAACCGATTTTGACTGGACTCAGTACAATACACAATTGACTCGATACAGGACTGGACTCAGTACAGGACATAATTTGATCCAATTGGTCAAAGTACAGGACTAGACACAAACACATGAGACTCAATTCAAAGCTAAAGAAAATTACAAGGTTTAGGCTTGAAGCCTTATTACAAGACCCAAAAATTAAACCCTAATCAAAGGTCTGGTGCTCACACCAAAGGGTATAGAAATAATGTTTCTTACAATATTGGGTATGTAGTAACATTCTTCTAGCTTTAACATATTACCCAAAGGTAATAATAAGATACAGGTGCCCACAGCTTCAGCATAAATGGCCTCTCCACTTGCCCCATATAGCTTGAAGTTACCTTTCTTCAAATTCCTAATTTGGTGGAGTCCCTGTAATGAATTGCAAATATGAGATCCACATGCAGTATCCAATACCCATGAATTAGAATTTGAAGAACTCAATGATAAATTTGTTTGTATCATGTACAAACCTTTAGATGCTCCACTTGCATCTTGCTTCACACTTGCAAGATATATCTTGCAATTTTTCTTCCAGTGCCCTTGCTTGCTGTAGTGGAAACAGGCTCCATCATCCTTCTTAGCTTTCTTCTTATTCTGGAAGCTCTTCTTAGGGTTGAATTTTTTTATCAAGACCTTCTTCCTTGCCTATTACTTTCTTCCATCAACTAGAAGAAGATGAGCCTTATCTCCTTTAGAATGGCTCTCTGCTATCTTAAGCATATTAAGAAGCTCTAGCAATGAAGTATTCAGTTTGTTCATATGGTAATTAAGAACAAACTGAGAGAATGAATCTGGGAGTGATTGCAGGATCAAGTCCTGATTGAGTTCACCATCCATGACAAACCCTAATTGACCTAATTGGGTGATTAAGTCAATCATTTTCAATACATGGGTTTGTACAGATGAACCCTCACTCATCCATGCACGGAATAACTGCTTTGATATCTCGTATCGAGCAGCCCTACTTTGCTCTCCATATAGCTCCTTTAAATTATGCAATATGGACTAAGGTTCCATACCTTCTTGTTGCCTCTGGAGCTTGTTGCTCATCGAGGCTAACATGATGCACCTTACAGTTGTATTATCATTTTGCCCCATTTTGTGTGTGGTAATTTCCTCCTCTGAAGCATCCTCTCTGATCATCTCAGGATCCAGAGAATCAAGAATATAGGAAAGCTTCTCTTGAGTCAGTATAATCCTCAAGTTCCTTAGCCAGTCCACGTAATTGGGACCGATTAACTTGTTGGCATCTAAAATGCCCCGCAGTGATAAATTTGAAGCCATAATGTAAATATCCTTCATTTAATTATAGAACAATATCAACAGACCACCCAAGATGACATTCATAATTAGATAAGGACTTTTATATCCAATTATTTCTCCCACTATTTTCTTTGAATACCATAACACTCAATCTATGGTAAGCAAGAAACCTTAACTAGTTTCTTTAGTGGGGTTAAGATCCTAATTCCTCATGAATACATTGTGTGTACACAACAAACACTCATGAGTTCAAAGATAGGACTTCCTTTCCAATTGCAATCTATGCAATTCTCAACTATTAAACTTGCCTCTAAGACACTTATGGCCTTATGTGTACACAACAAACCATAATGTCTTAGCTTAGTCAGACCCTTAATTTCTATATAGCCATGATTGAATAATGTTGCCCTTGTGTGTACACAACAAAGCAACAATTCCAATCATGCTATAAAGCACCTAGTGCACCAAGACAAATTTCATATCAAATCCTCAAGTAGGTATTGCGTGTACACAACAAACCTACTATAGTGTTGACATAAAGTTTGCTTAGCATGAAGGAAGGCAAATTATAGTACTCTTAATCAATTAGCATTTGCAAATTAAGGTTTTAGATATGACCAAATTGGCCAATTAAGTGGAAGGGGTGAGGGGTCCCTCCGTTGCTTTCCTTAGACACCAATTGATTTGGCCAGGTCAGACAATGGAACCAATTAAAAACCTTAATCCCTTTACCTTCCCATAACCACTTGCCTAGACACCAACTAGCTGATAAAATCCTAATTCATTTTGCATCATGATTAAGTTTATACTATGACTAAATAAAATTTTTAATGAGGGCTTTGATGGTCTTAAGCACATCCTAAATAATCAAATCAACAATGTTCATAATAACAAGTATAAACATAAAGCATATCAATCCAGCATATGCATAACATTGCATGATTACACAGCAATCATATCATAGCATGATATTTCAATACCCCGTTCACCTCACTTTTCAATGGGATATG
Organism: Areca catechu; assembly: GCA_021397845.1. Classification (NCBI taxonomy): domain Eukaryota; kingdom Viridiplantae; phylum Streptophyta; class Magnoliopsida; order Arecales; family Arecaceae; genus Areca; species Areca catechu. The sequence continues at coordinate 77,102,358 of CM038044.1, read as the reverse complement.
GCCACAATGACACCCCTACATGCCATAGGAGACCCATTGAATGGGAGGAGAGGGCCTTTAAACCCTACTTGGCTCCTATGACCGGACAGCCATGGTGACTAACCCAATCCAAAGCAGTGACTAGGATAAAACTTGTTATAACGATGCATTTGATCAACAATATGCATAATATCATATTATAACAAAATCATGCTATTTTCATGATAAAATAGAAACCAAACATATTAATTATAATATGCATACAATCATAATTCTGGAAGAGTTGACTTGACAAGTTTCGGGTCGACTCGATCTCTAGTCGGGTCGACTTGAATAGGATCGAGTTGACTCCGATGTGGATGTTCATGAACTTCAAAATGATACATAATTGAATGAACTAAGGGTGGCTCTAATACCACTGATGGGATTTCTAGGAGAATAGGTCATCATGCTACTTGCAGAAGTGAATTTTAAAATAAAAATTCAAGCATGAAAACCCTAACAGGCTAGAAGATACCCTAATTCCCGGATCCCCTTAGACATTATCAACTAATGAATCATAAATGAAGTACAAGAAACATACCTGAAATGCTGTTTTCCACTTCTTTCAATAAGGCTCGCAAGTGTAAGCCATCCAACGGTGATCCATACAAGAATTGAACCAAAGAAGAATTCCTTCTTCGGTTGCTTGCTTGACCAGGACTCTTCTTGACAGCCTTCAGGACTTTGACCTTTGAAGGACACCATATCCTTCTATAGGATACTCTGAATGCCTTCCAAAACCACTCTTGGATTTGGTATTGCCTTCCTCTAGAACACTCTAGGCTTATGTCTTAAATTCTAAGACTTGTCCTAGTAAGAACAACCTTGTCTTAAAGAGACAAGGTTTGTCTTAAAGTATGAGGGAGGGTGGTGGGGGCACCAGGATCAGACATAGATTATTGGGCCCTATTTAGTTTACCTAGCCATATGATAAATTTTGTAATCAACTAGAATTGAGTCCTGTAATAAGTTGAGGTTAGTTGTCTTGTTTCAACCCTCAACCTAGTCCAGTATATTGAGTCCTGTATACCAGTATGAGTCTAGTGTGAGTTCACTTCTTATACAAGAGAAAAGGCTACGCTATTTCAGAGTTCCACCATACCCTATCCTGAAGCCAGAAGTGGTTACATCAGCCTAGGGCAGCTCAATCGACACCCAAGTACCCTGATTGTGCCCTGATTTTCTCCGGGTGCCATTTTAGATGCCAAATTCCCTCCATATGCTTTTGAAATATTTCATATGCCAGGAGCTTATGTTTTCCAGGTTATTCCAGCACTCCAAGCCTTAAAATTAAGCCCAGGCACCAAGCCCGAGCAAGATTCCAGCCAAATTCCTTAAAATATGCCAGCCTGTGCGCCCAACCCCTGGAAGCCCACCTGGACCCTACAAATTTTCGTCCAAGCCCATGAAGGAGGCATCCTTGCTGCTGCCCCAAGGTCCAAAAATGAATTTGAGGAGTTTGACCAAGTCCAAGCCAAGTGGGGAGAGGAAAGAAAAGAAGACTAGGTCAAAATTCTAACCTAGTTGGATTTCTAATCCTTTTAAAACTTTGTAATTCTAACCTAGCTAGGAAAGGACTTGTATTCCAATTGGGAAGAGGCTTTGTAATCCAAGTGTAACCATGGTTAGTGAGGGCATGGGAACTTTATAAATACCCAACCCCTCCCCCTCTCGTGATCATCTTTTTTTTATGAATAAACCTTGTTGAAATTATGATCAATTGCCTTGTGTTTGAGTTTTGGTTCTTACTTTGAGTGCTCTCCTTGTGTTCTTGGATTGAAACCCTGCTACCCTAGCACCCTCCTACATTCCTAAAGATCAGCCATGCCCAAAGAATTGAAGCCCTTGTTTCCGTCCAAGCCCAAGAGCTCCTTCTTCCCCGATTGCCAGCTTTTAGTCCTAATTCTGATTTCCTTCAAACCCTAGTTCCTTATTTTTTAATTTTTATTTGCTGCTTTGATTAACCTCTGACACTTGAGGATCCCTGAGGTGCTTCCCCTCCCCTGAGGTGGCCTTCTTTGCTGCCCGGACCACCCAGATCAACCATCAGATTCAAGGGAAACAAGGCTTCTTCTTCTATGCTCCAATCAGAGTTGTGAGTGATCCCCAATGCTACTGAATTTTCATCTATGACTGGTAAGAAACCTTCCCTTCTCTTATTATCTAATTTTGATGAAGATAAACTATCCTAAATTGGGGGTTTCTTAACTCTTGGGTCCTGGATATTTCATTGTTTTGCATGAGTATGCCTGCGACCCGATGATTCTTTGCACTGCTAGTCTTTCCACTAGTTCTTACTTTATTTTGAGAATCTAGCCTGCAAATAAAATTATAAAAATCATAAAAAAATTATTTTACTATTTTTCATGCTTGTTTAGTAGTCTTGGAGTCATCCTACATTAGTTTGGTATTAGAGCAGATTTATAATAGTTTTTTTATTTGCTTTACATTCATAAACCCTAATTCTGCATTCCATCCACTACATTAGGTGTCTAGATTTTATCTGATTTTAGCATCATTAATATTTTATTTTTCTATGAAATTTGCTTTGCATGTCCTCTGTTCTATTCTAGTAATTATCAAGATTTTTAATTAATTTTACTGAAAACTTAAATCTCTAAAATTTGGCATATTAGAAACCCTAACAGAATCCTAATAAATTATGTAGCAGTCCAAAGAAACCCTAGGTTTGCATCATCATATGATTTTTGTTCTACATAAAATTCAGTAGGTTTTATCATCACCGTTCATCCTTTGTTCCAGATTTTTCTTGATTTTTTTATACATCAGGATCTGTGTCAAACTCTGCAACAACTAAAATCCTAATTCACTAATTTCTTCTACATTCTGCATTTTGACTCAACCTAACCTAATCAACTACCAAACCCCCAATCCCAAGCCAAAATTTGTTTGATAACCCCAGTTAACTTAAACCTAACTTGACACATCATAAATCATTAAAGAAATATTTTATTTTCTGATTATTTTAGATTGCATTAGGGCCATTGATTGCCATCATTCTTAACCTAATCTTAAGGGCAACTCTTTATCTCAGATCAGGGTAGGATTTCATCACCTGTCTTGGGCCCTAAACAACCAACATCATACTAACCCAAGCCTAATTAAAAAAAACTAGACCTAATTTTCCCTAGTGGGCTAGGAGACATCAACAGGTCAGGTCCGAGCTGTGTGGGCCAACTAGTGCATTTAACCTCTTAGCTATTACTGAAAGCTGATGTTTAAGGCTGGGGGTCTAGAGTCAAACGACCTAAGTGGTGCTATGGTTTTTAATTGGGTCCATGCGAAAGCAGGGGGAGCCTCCCACACTCCCACCCCCTACCTAGATAATGGAAGAATTAGCTATTGGATTAGGTGTAAGTTGAGCTGACCCACCCAGTTTCTGGCTCTAGGTCTAGGAAACCCTAGATTATACCCACCTTTTCTTTTTCATTTTGCATGCTTGATTGCACATTTCACTTTGATTGTTTGATTTGTTGCATGACCATTAGACTAGGAACCCAATATCAAAAGTCTAAACCTCAGCCCAGCCCAACCATGAATCCCACTTTGGAGGCCATCCTAGCTCAGCTTACCCAAATGAACCATGCCAATACCCAAACCCAAGCCCAGCTTGCCCAATTAACTACCCAATCTCAAAACCAGTTTACCCAAATAAACTAGTCCAACACCAAAACCCAAAATTAGTTTACCCAAATAAACCATAGGTTTGACCAATCCGATACTAAGCTTGACCAAATGAACCAAAGATTCAACCAAGTAGGAATCCTAGGCATGACCCATAGAGCTGAAACCCAGGAACCCATAATCCCTAGATATGAACCCAGTAGTAACCCACCATCTCTCAATCGACCTAAACCCTATAGGATTGATATCCCTAGATTTTAACCCATAACCTTTGAACTCATAGCCTTTAAACCCATAACCTATGAACCCATAACCCTTAGTTTACCCACCCCTGTTACCCCAGACCTTAGCCAATTTTTCATTAGCCAAACCCCTCTTACCATCCTATTGGTTCACCAAGATGACCTAGAAGAAGAAATATATGAGGCTGACCCAAGTTTGGTAGAGTATGAAGATAATGAGTCTATTGAAGATCTAGAAGACTACCCTATGAAGACCCAGGATTAGTTGATTATGAGCAAACCCAGGTAGAAGCCAATCTAATGTTAGTTGATCCAGTATAAACCTAGGTAGAAACCAATCCAATGTTAGTTGATCCAGTAAAAATCCAGTTAGAAACCAATCCAGAGCTAGTTGAATCAATAAATACCCAGGTATAATACCACCCAATATTAGTTGACCCTGACCATACCCACATAGTAGTCGACCCAGAGTTAGATTACTCCCAAGCCACAATGGAAGAGCAATTAGAGGAGACTTTAGAAGAGGATCCAGTTATAGAGCCTAGTCCTGAATTTCCTGAGCCAAAAGAGTTTATTGAGGACTTGGCTTATCTCATGAAGTACCCTCAAGATGAAGTCACTTGATCCCAATTGAAGATCTTTTCCTTGAAATTAGTGACCCATTCTTCCATAAGGCAGACCTAGTAGATAGACACCAATCCTTTAAGGTCAACCTTATTAGTTTAGGATTAATCCCTGACACCCCTTCTTATATCTTAGTCTATCCAATTAACCTCGAACCCTTTTCTTACTTTTCACCCAATCAGACTAACCCAAAATCCACCTCATATTTTTTACCTTTTCTTGAGTTTTCTTATATTTCTTTAACCATTCAACTACATCACGTAGAGGTTTGCATGTTGCATTCAATTCTTACACATGTTAGGTTTGCATCATACTTCTTGCATACCCTTTGGCATTTACTAGAAGTACATAATAAGTTTTTATATGCATGCCATGCTAGGATCAAACCTAAAGAGTCTATAATCTATTAGGTTTTGTCCCTTAGAGTCCAATAAAACATCCTTTGAAAGGGATGTCTAGTCGAGTCTATTAAATAGTTGAGTCCAATAAATGCACAGCCTGAATTACATGTCTGCACCTGCACTACCCTCTGCACAGCATATGCATATGAAAATTAGTCAAAAGCTGAATATAACTAATAAACTAAATAACAACTTAGCTAATTCCCAAAAGAGAAATAAAGAATTTTGCAGGGGATTTTGTAGTTGTAGAGAGTTTTCTGCTCGCAAAGCTGGCCCATCAAAGATAATAAATATCTGTTGACCCAATGCCTATGTGCGTGAGATACTACCTGATTTAAGTATTAGCTCCACCTTCATCATCTCAGATCTTATAGAGTCTAGGGAGCCAGCAGCGATACCTAGCTAGCACCTTGAGCCTATTCCTCCCTTTGAGAGAGAACCCATCCCAAAGTGTCCACCAACCAATTAGCCAAATAGTGAGGAAAAGATTGAGAGAATCCTGGACGATCAAGCCATATATAGCCGGAATCAAGGCTATATGAGGTATTTGGTCTGATGGCAAGGTTGGCCAGAATCTGAGTGATGTGGGCACTTGAATCAGGAAAAGACTCCAACCAATTCAGGTCAAGTCCGAGTCCTTGTGGTTGGAGTAGCAAAAGAGAAGTCCTGTAATTTTTCTTTTTTTTTGAGTCCAAATAATCTTGTAGTTAATTTCGAGTCCATGTTGGGTCTGGTTTAATATCTTAGTTAACCCTACAATTGAGAGTTGGGTCCAGTTAAATCAAGCCCAATCCATGAGTCCATGAAGCATCAAGACAAGAAGAAGCCACCTCATCAAGTGACCCCCACCTTGTGCCACATGTCAAAAGCTCCAATGGATGTCGCCACCTCAACAAGTGGTCCCCACTTTATGCCACATGTCAAGAGCTCCAAAGGACACCACCACCTCATCAAGTGGTCCCCACCTTGCACCACATGTCAAGCTTTGAAGGAGTTTCAAGCAACAAATGCCACCATATCCTCCAACTCCCCACATTTCAAGCAACAAATGCCACCATATCCTCCAACCCCCCTTATAATCCTCCTAATCCTATGGGTTTTCAAATTTTAAAAATGTTGTAAGGCTTCTATTTAAGCTATGGGATGCCCCATTGAAAAGGGGTTAATGAATGAAGTTGGTATTTTTTCTTCTATGTATTTTTTTTCCTATGTATCTATGTGGTACCTTAGCCTTTCTCTTCCTCCACGCCAACCCTAATCTGTCCTTCTTCCATTCCCAATGCCAAAGACTTCCTCTTCTTTCATAACTTCAAACTAGCTTCAGCGTTCAAGGGTGAATCAAGAAGATCATCACAAGGCGACCAACCTTCTCCACTTCAAGCATTCCACCATGTCGCCAAGATGGATCTCCTTCAATGCCTCTTCCACCCTTCTTTCTTTTCTCTAGTTGATTGCTTGTTAAGTCACTCATCTTAGGGTTTCTTTGTTGCAGGGTTCTCCGGGATTCCGGCTTCAAGAGGAAGGTTTACTTGCCATAGATCCAGAAAACAAGAGGGGCCTTCAGTGGTATTATGTTCATGTCATCCGGGAGACCTCTTCAAGAGTAAATCTATTCTAATTGAAGGGCCAATGTTAGGTATGTCTAGTGTTGATTAAGTCTGCAATGTTAAATTAGACCTAGCTTGGCTTGCGTGGTTCTCTTCTGGTCCTATTCCTTTCTTATTCTGAGAGTCTCGATCACTAGGTTTATGTTAGATCCTTCGAGCTTCTTCACTAGATCACTTTGATAGTTTATGTTGAGTTGTTTTTATGCAAACAGGGAATTGCTTGGTTAATCATTTGCTAATCTCCATTAGGGTTGCATAGTTTCATTTTACATTCTATACCACTGAGGACTCGTGGATCATCCATGAGGATCTGTAGTGCCTCAACCCAAACCTACTCGAGCACTATGAGAGCCAAGTTATCACACACTCGACGGGATCAAGTTCCTCCCACTCCGAAAGAATTGGTGTGGGCACCAGGATTAGACATAGATTACTGGGCCCTATTTGGTTTACCTAGCCATGTGTCAAATTTTGTAATCAACTAGAATTGTGTCCTGTAATAAGTTGAGGTTAGTTATCTTGTCTCAACCCTCAACCTAGTCCAGTACATTGAGTCCTGTATACCAGTATGAGTCTAGTGTGAGTTCACTTCATATACAAGAGAGGAGGCTATGCTATTTCAGTGTTCTACCATACCTCATTCTGAAGCCAGAAGCGATTACATTAGCCTAGGGCAACTCAATCGATACCCAGGTGCCCTGATTGTGCCTTGATTTTCATCGTGTGCCATTTCAAATGCCAAATTCCCTCCAGATGCTTTCGAAATATTTCATATGCTAGGAACCCATGTTTTCCAAGTTATTCCAGCACTCCAGGCCTTAAAATCAAGCCTAGGCACCAAGTCCAAGCCCTTAAGAAGCAAGATTCCAACCAGATTCCCTGGAATATACCCGCCCGTGCGCCTAACCCCTAGAAGCCCACCTGGAACCCTCAAATCTTTGTCCAAGCCCATGAAGGAGGCATCCTTGCTGCTGCCCCAAGGTCCAAAGATTAATTTGAGGAGTTTGACCAAGTCCAAGCCAGGTGGGGAGAGGAAAGAAGAGAAGACTAGGTCAAAATTCTAACCTAGTTGGGATTTCTAATCCTTTTAAAACTTTATAATTCTAACCTAGCTAGGAAAGGACTTGTATTCCAATTAGGAAGAAGACTTGTAACCCAAGTGTAACCATGATTAGTGAGGGCATGGAAACTCTATAAATACCCCACCCCTCCCCCTCTTGTAATCATCTTTTTCTTATGAATAAACCTTGTTGAAATTGTGATCAATTGCCTTGTGTTTGAGTTTTGGTTCTTACTTTGAGTGCTCTCCTTGTATTCTTGGATTGAAACCTTGCTGCCCTAGCACCCTCCCACATCCCTGGAGATCAGCCATGCCCAAGGAATTGAAGCCCTTGCTTCCGTCCAAGCCCAAGAGCTCCTTCTTCCCCGACTGCCAGCTTTTAGCCCTAATTTTGATTTCCTTCAAACCCTAGTTCCTTTTTTTTTTTAATTTTTATTTGCTATTTTGATTAACCTCTAATGCTTGAGGATCCCCAAGGTGCTTCACCTCCCTTGAGGAGGACTTCTTTGCTGCCTGGACCGCCCAGATCAACCATCAGATTTAAGGAAAACAAGGCTTCTTCTTCCAGGCTCCAATCAGAGTAGTGAGTGATCCCTACTGCTACTGAATTTTCATCTCTGATTGGTAAGAAACCTTCCCTTCTCTTATTATCTGATTTTGATGAAGATAAACTATCATAAACTGGGAGTTTCTCAACTCTCGGGTCCTTGATATTTCATTGGTTTGCATGAGTATGCCTACGACCCGATGATTCTTTGCACTGCCAGTCTTTCCACAAGTTCTTACTTTATTTTGAAAATCTAGCCTGCAAATAAAATTATAAAAATCATAAAAAAATTATTTTACTTTTTTTCATGCATGTTAAGCAGTCTTAGAGTAATCCTGCATCAGAGGGAGAATAAAAACTCTCAGAAAAACTTTACGATGGAATCTGATATCTGAAACACATATCACCACCCATATTTATAGTTTTAACAGGGGTGTGTGATATATCCTCCCATCATGTTATCAGATATGATTTTTCAAAATCGAAGAGAAGTTATTGGCTTGAAAAATCATATCTAATATGTCTTATCATGCACCAAAGCCTATATCAGCATCCATTCCCATTCCTGGATGATTTGTCAATTGCCACATGCAAGTACCAATCTCTGGGAAGCCAAGGGATGTTTCTTCACTCTCCAAGCATCGGAGAACTTGAAGAGTCCTGATAGCAAAAGGACACTACTTCAGAACCGCATGCCATATGAAGAGTTGCGACTCTTCATGCACCCGCACACTTTTCCCAACTTTCATGCCAATTTCAAATGCTTTGACCGGTCAAAAATAATCCTAAGGGGCATGGGGATAAATGACAAGAGAGTCATAGATGCATCAGCCAAAGTGATTCATCTGCAGAAGGACTCTTGGTCCTTTCTGCACCCTCTCTTCCTTGGTGGGTGCAATATTGCGCCCAAGAGTCCATGCCGACTTGGACTCTAATCCAAGTGGCATTCCAAGTCTAAATAAATTAGGATAAAACCTGATAAATGCTGTCTTAATCAAGACATGACCTAATTTAGGTCTCCCTTAAATTGGTTAATCAAATTTGCAAGCAATTGGACCCAAATCAACTTGGGTTAGAGATTAGGTTAGCTACACATGCTAGTGTGCAATCTAGCTAACCAATTAGGATCCCATGACCCTAATTAAATTATGAATGACTTCCTTGATCAACTCTTTAATGTGTGTGACCCTTTGGGTTCCACATTTATCCAGTAGTAGGTTTAGGTTTGAGCCGATTCGATCCAATCAAACCTGATTAACTAAATTAGATCAAATTGGCTCACCTAATTGTCTAATTCAAATCATCCATCGAATTGACTCATGAAACCAATCCAATTGATTCATGAATACCTACAAGACAAGATTGATGCCTAGCAATGTGTCATGCCTACCTAGAAAATGTGGAATTTGGTGGAAAGTACCAAAATACACTTCAGTAGAAAGTTATCATGCAATTCAATCTTTCGATCTTTCATTATCCCGATTAAGTGATAAGTATGGATATATGTCAAGCCTAATACTTAGTCATATCAAATCTCAGCTCGATCATGAGGACTCAACTAATGACTGATTAGAAATCACTTCTAATCTCATCCTGCTTTGATTAAAGACTCCTTGAGTCACTCATCAAATAGATTACATGGGATAACAATTCCTCTTACCAGGAATGATCGATTCCTTGTTGGTCCACTTACATCCTTCATACACCTTCTACCATACCTAGAACACCTTGTACATGACTCAATGTCATGAATGAGTATGAACCAAAAATATTGCTTAGTGTGCATAAGGATCCATGATGACCTCAGGTCTAAAGATCACATACACAACTCCTACTTTGAGGCTTATCTTTTGACAAGCAGTAAAACTTTCATAAGATAGTCCCGGTGTGGATCAGTATAGTATACTCATACCCTGATGAGCACCCTTATCTTTGTATTAGTATCTCTACACAAATGGTTATGAGACCAACCATCCTCAGTAATTGAGCATACATAGGATAAGCTAGTCTTACCGGATTCATCGTTCCCCGAATCGATGGTCCATTGACTAGGAACATTTTGATTAGGGTTTATAGGAACATAGGTCTCACTGTTATGATCTTTATCATAACCCTAATTCCATTGCCCTAATCTATGACGTTCATCATAATCCATAAATAAGATACAATAGTATATGATGAAAATAAATGCCTTTATTAATATAATGTCATACAAGAGTTGGAAGATTACAAAAATGCCCTTATAATGATTGGCTTTTAGGGCACTTTTCTTTCACCCCTCACCTGGGTCCTTTCTTGGTGGTTGCAGTAGTGCACCATCCTTTATCGGCAGGCTAACCTCGGGATCAGGCCCCGTCTCTTGTTAGTTTGCCCCGTTGTGAGTCACGCGGTGGGTGGCATCCTGCTACCACCTCTAAGCTGTGAGCGAGGTGGTGGTGCTTACCGTTGATGGTGAGCAGGGGCTTCTCGTGTGGCCTTGTAACACAATTTCCATATTGCAAAGATGGAGGGGAAGGGAGTTACCTGTTAGGCTTGCATGAAATGATGGAAGCCCCAAGTGTAGGGGAATGCCTGGATCCTGTGTCTAATCGAACAGTGCCACGAAAGGTGGCAGGTATTCGAAAAGACCATGAACATAAGCCCCTCTCTCAGCTATCATTGGACCCCTCTCTTCTCGTTCTTTGGCTGGGCCCCTAAGAGGGAGCTCTCATGTCCCCTGCCTGCACCCCAGGGAGGTGACGACTATCATTCTGTCGGTTAGAGAGCCTGGATCTTTAGATTGTCTGAGTTCCTCTTAGCTCCTAAATCATTTGCCGCTCCCCCATACCTGGCATGCCAATCTATTACAACTTGGATCGTCATGGCCTGTAGCTCCGGTGCGTCATCATTACGTCGGGTGCCTCCTCCGACCAGAGCGCTCCCTCTTCTTCGGGGGTCGGCCCTTCGGTCTGATTGGCCTGCAAAATAGAGGAGACCTGGGCCAGGGATTCTAGCGAGGACACTCCAAAGATAAAGTTAGTAGGACGATCGAGGGGAACAGAACCTCTGAGGTAGAGAGCTTTGGAGATTCCCTTGCCCTAGGGGGTGACAAGATGATAATGATCAAATAGCAAAAAGAAAGAGGGAATTGAGAGTGGGGAATAGGGAGGGTCCCTTCGATCGATTCCTTGGCCATTGAGCTTTTGGCTTCTTTTTTACCTCTCTGTCCCCTCCCACTCACTTACCTTCTTCCTTACCTTCCTCCTCTTTTCTGGCTATGTCATAGAGCCCTTCTTAGTGCACCCTCTCATGGTGTCTTCCCCGAAGGGGCTTGCTATTGCTCGTTGCTTCTCCTTCTTTCCCCGTCCTGAACTGGTCCTTCTAGAGGAGGAGGCAGTCCAGGGGGGCCTTTCTGTTGTCTCAATTATTGATTTTGATGATAAGCAAAATGGTTAAGTATAAGTTGAGTACTAATAGTTTCCTTGAAGTGTGTTTTTGCTGAAATAGGTGCTCACAAGTTTGAAAAAGCTTGTTTGTTTGAATAAACCAAGTTTGAATGAAAAGAATTGCTTAAAGAGGACTTGGAAAGTCAAAATTTGCTTGATTGGATATTTGAGTTAAGTAGAAATGTGTTTCAGCTCAAGTTCTGAGATTTCTATGAAGTTATCACTGAGGTGTCGACTCAATGTGTCGACACATGACACCAAGTGTCGACACATGAAAGTGAAGTATCGACACGGGGCGGTACGCAAGAATGTTTCAGATGGCATGGTTGAAGTGTCAGCACATGGACCTAAAGTATCAACTCAAAGTGTCAACACATGGATCAACACGTCGCCTAAGATTTTAAAGCCACAGAACTTTCTAGAAATGAAGAACAGCTGAAGTGTCAACAAATGGAAGCAAGGTGTCGACTCAACTGAGAAAGTGTCGACACATCCGAGATTTCCAAAGAACCAAATTGAAGATTTTTGAACTAGGTGTCAACTCATGAAGTTTAAGTATCGATAGGAAGTGTCGATTCATAGCCTGAAGTATCGACACATGGAGTTCTGGGAACAGTAATGGCTTGTTTTTCAAATGCAGAACTCAACCCTTTAGCCCTCCAATGGCTAGTTTTTCAAGTCTAATAGCTAGAAACGGGATTTGAGGCCTTGGAAAAGTATTTATATGCTCCAAATCAAATCAAATTGATAACTATTGAGTATTATTGAAGAGATTAAGAAAAGAGCATTCAAGTGAGAGCTTTAACTCCTATTCATTGAAGATTCAACTACTCTCAAGCAAAAGCAAGCCTCCAAGCATTCAAGAGCCTTCAAGAGCATTAAAGGTCATCCATTCTTGATCATTCAAGAGGCTTCAACAAGTTCAAAGCACTTCTACATCGAGCTTCAAAGAGATACCCGCTTTTATTTAGAAAGCTTACTTTGTTTCATTACTTCAAATCTTTATTTGTTGTAAGGGTTCTTGGTTAGCCTATTGTAAAACCAAGGGAGGTTATTGGTGAGCCTTTGAAAATCAATTAGGTTGCTGGTTAGCCCGCAAAACCACTTAGGTTCTTAGTTAGCCCGGAAAACCAAGGGAGGTTCTTGGTTAGCCCGTAAAACCAAATGAGGTTTTGACTTATTGGCCTTGTGAAAACAAATTGAGTTTTTGATTAGTGAGCCCACAAAACTAACAACTTTAATCATGTGATTATAATGAATTTCCAAGGAGATCTTGGGGAGTGGATGTAGGTGCATTGGATAGCACTGAACTACTATATCTATAGGTCTTTGTGGTTGATTAATCTCTCTTCTCGCTTATTATTTTTGCTGCATTTTTATTTTAGAGCATTATAATTGAATTTATAGTACCTTGCTTATTTAATTGTTGAATTGGATTGCATTGCATTGTATCAAGTAAAGTAATTTTAATTTTTAGAGACCCAATTCACCCTCTCTCTTGGGTTGCTTACTGGGCAACAAGTGGTATCCGAGCCCTGTTCTCAGTATATAGGCTTTATTGCCTTGAGTAAAGATATATGGTAGCCCTAATTGGTACTAACATAGTTGAGGGTCAAGCCTCAAATAGACCTCCATTTTTCAATGGATCAAATTATATATATTGAAAAATTAGGATGAGAATTTACATGCATTCTATTGATTATAATTTATGGAGAGTGGTAGATAAGGGTCCTCATATTTATTCAGTAGTGATTAATGGTGTTTCCATCTTAAAGCTCGAAGAGGATTGGGATGAAAATGATATTAAGCAATCCGAGATCAATGCCAAGGCAATGGATCTCCTCTATTGTGCATTAGATCCTAGTGAATTCAATAGGATATCTACATGCACTTCTGCTAAAGAAATATGGGACACACTTGAAGTTATCCATGAGGGTACCGATCAAGTAAAAAATACTAAAGTAAATATGTTAGTGTACACTTATGAGATGTTCCGAATGGAACCTAATGAATTAATCATTGATATGTACACAAGATTCACTAATATTATAAATGGAATGAGAAGTCTTGGAAGGTTATGTCTAACACTGATCTTGTGAATAAAATCCTCAGGTCACTTCCAACATCGTGAGATCCGAAGGTGATCGCAATTCAAGAAGCCAAGGATGTTGACAAACTACCTCTAGAGTAGCTGGTTGGATCGCTCATGACTTCTGAGCTTAATTTGAAACAAAAATCAATGGACATGGACAGAAAGAAGAAGGGGATCTCTTTCAAATCAAACATACAAGAAGAATCTTCAATAGATGAGTCCGAAGATGAAGAAGAAGATGAAGGTGAAGAAGCCCTCCTTGCACGGAAATTCAAAAGATTTATGAAGAGGAGGAAATTTTCTTACAAAAAAAAATATCAATCAAAAGAAAAAGGAAAAGAGAAAGAGAAGGAAAAATAAAAGGAAAAGGAGAAAGAAATACCTACATGCTTCGAATGCAAGAAGCCGGGACATTACAAGTTTGATTGTCTTCTCCTTAAGAAGTCTAAAAAGAAATTAAGAAAGAAGGCAATGATGGCCACCTGGAGTGACAGTGAAGACTCCAGTTCTGAAGAAAAGCAAACTGAAGTAGCAAATCTTTGTTTAATGGCACATCAAAACAATGATGAGGTAAATTTCGATACCAACATTGATTTTATATTTGATGAACTTAGAAATGCCTTTGATGAACTCATGCATGATTATAAACTATTTTAAGTGAAAATAAAAAGTTGACAAAGCATGCAAATAGTTTTTCTCTTGAAAACAATTCTTTGCTAAATGATGTTAGTGAATTAAAATCTAAATTGGATGTTTTAGAAAAGAAAAATAATACTTTGTCAATGGAAAATGAAGTTTTGAAAAAACCTAAGAATGTTACTTCAAATGGTGATCTTTTAAAGAAAAATAAAGATTTAGAATTGGAAAACACTAAGTACAAAAATGAACTTGAAAAGATAAAGCCTTTTGTTGACAAATTTACTTATAGTTTCAGAAAAGTTAAATCTACTTTTGAATAGTCAAAGAGCTATTTTTAATAAAGTAGGATTAAGATATAAACCATTAAAGCAACAAAAGTATTTCAATAACTTTTTTGTACCTGCATCATCTAGCATCACTTGTTTTTTATGTAAAAAATTAGGCCATAAATCATTTCAATGCAATTTAAGAAAAATCACTTCATTTGGTAAAGTGTGGGTTCCAAAAGGAACCTTTTTGAATGCTAACCCTAAAGGATCCAAGTTGGCTTGGGTACCTAAAAACAAAGCTTGATTTTATTGTAGGTGTTCTTGCAACCAAGGAGAACAAAAGACTTTGGTATCTTGACAGTGGTTGCTCAAGGCACATGATTGGAGATGTGAAGCAATTCACTTCTCTTGAAGCTTTGAATGGAGGGAGTGTGACCTTCGGTGATAATGGTAAAGAAAAAATCATTGGTATTGGTAAGGTTTACATAACTCCTAATTGTATGAGTAATGTACTTTTAGTTGATGGTTTGAAACACAATCTTTTAAGCATTAGTCAGTTTTGTGATAAAGGTTTTCAAGTACTTTTTAAAGCATCATATTGCATGATTGCTAGTCTGGATATAGATGGAGTATAATTCATTGGAAAAAGGCATGGACATGTTTATTTGGTAGATTTGGATAATCTATCTTTGTCTAATGAAGAATGCCTTGTTGCAATGAATTCTACTAAGGATGATACTAGTTGGCTTTGGCATAGAAGATTAGGGCATTGGTGTGGGCACCAGGATCCGACAGAGGCTCCTCAACCCTCTATGGATCTCAAATTAGGGTTCCACTTCTGAGAGTCCTGTATTAAGGCTAGGAGACAAGGTAATTTTAAAATTTTAGTCATGTACCTAGTCCAAGTTTGTCTAGTCTTGTACCTTGACCAATTTGGGTCAAGTTTAGGTCTTGAGTCCTGTATTTATTTTTGGTTCAAGTCTGAGTTTGGATTGGACCCAAGCCCAACTGAAGTCAACCTGGCTCTCACGACCCAATCAAGTCCTTGTGGGCCAACCCACCTCTTGCACTTGGAAAGATGCCAACACAGGTGCCACCTCAGCCACCTACGTGGCGCCACATCAGTTGCCACTTGGGCATCCAAGGAGGGAAACAAGGTGGCGCCCTCATGCTTTCCACATGCCCTCCCCTTTCCTTTTTCTCTTGGGCGATATTGGAAGAAGGAGACACCATCCCGCTCTCCCTCCCCCACATCACGCCATGGTCCATCAAATGTGGGGCGTTGAAGATCCTTAAAGAGACCAAGCCACAAAGCAAGCCCCCTTCCAAGCCTTCTTCCCAAAGTGTTCATGCAAGGATGGATGGTCAAAGGACACACTCCCCTCTCCAAGCCCTCAACCATGCAACGCCCAAAGCTCTCTCCACTTGGTCGGCCTTGAATCACTCCAAAGAAGGGCGTTGAAGAATTCAAGGGAACACATCCCTTCAAGCAAGCCATGTCCCACGTTTTCTTCCCGAATTGAACATGCTAATGAAGGAAGTCAAGAGGCCAATCCCCCTCTCCAAGCCCTCCCACATGCCACGCCCAATCCAAGTCCCTTTGGTCGGCCAAAGAGAGGAGAAGGTCTAAGGTTTTTGGCGCCCCAAGAAAGCTTGTAATTTGGTTTCATTTGAAATTCAAATGGGCCTTGGGTGCCTATTTAAAGTGAAAGGGATATGCCCTACAAGCCAATCTATGTTGTATCTCCCAAGCCATTGTAATTGAAAATTTTCTAAATAAAGGCATTATTTTTCATCATACGCTGTGTTTATATTATATGATGAACCCTATATATTAGGGCTATGATTTTAGGGTTATGATGAGATCAAACCAGTGAGACCTAAAATCTTAAAACCTTAATCTAAAGAATTCCTAGTCAAAGGAACCCTGAGTAGGGGATCAAGGTTTTTTTCGGTAAGACTAGCACATCCCATGTATACTGGAAAGGGTGACTGCTCTCACAGTCACTTGTGTATGACACTAATACTGGAATGTGGGTTCTCATTGGAGAATGAGTTCACTGATATGATCCAACTTGAGAACATCTAATGGAGTCTTAGCTACATGTCAATAGAAGGTTCTCATAGTGGGAGTGGTACAAGTAATCTTTTGACCTGAGACTGCCATAAGTACCTTATGTACATGAACCCATTCTTTGGTTCAATCCTAATCATGACACTGAGTCATGCACAGGATGATACTGGGAATGGTGAATTGGATATGAAGGTAATGAGTAGGTCAACAAGGAATCGATCACTCTTAGTAAGAGGAGATTGCATCCAGCTAGTTAACAATCAGATGATGATTCAGGGAATCTTTGATCAAAGTAAAGATATTAGAGATGGTTTCTAATATCAAGATAATTGAATCATCGATATAAGATCGAGCTAGAAATAAATATAATATTGGATTTGACATATATCCATATCCATAGTTATATTTTTGGGTGCAGGCTGATTGAAAGATTTAATTATACGGTAACTCTCTACTGAAGGGTAATTTTGGTATTTCACCAGAATTTTCATATCTTTCGGGTAGACATGACACGTTGCTAGACGTCAATCTTGTCTTGTGGGTTGACCAAATTCAAAGATCATTTATTAGGAAGAGTCCTAATTGATCAAATCGTGTAAGCCCGGTTTTACCTAAATCGATTAGAAAGAGTTCTAATCAAATTAGGTCAACTTGTATTCGAACCCAATGCTGGCTAGATGTGGACCCCAATGGGTCACACACTTAATAGGATTGATCAAGAGTTTAATTTGGAATTAAATCATCTTTACAGGATAATACTCTAGCAGGTGTTGCAAACCCTAGCTTCTATTCGAATCGGATTCGAATTAGGGTTCCAAATTGGTTCAAATTGGGTTCTAATTGGACCTAATTAGACCCTAATTGTGAAAATAAAATTATGGCTAACCCTATTGGCTAGCCATGTAACTTGGCTAGCCTCCCCACCCACCCCCCCTTGCAATTTCATGCCAAATGCCAAGAGTCCATGCGCATATGGACTCTTGGTGCGCCATTTGGAAGAGTCCATGGCGCATGGACTCTTGGCGCGCCCCACTTAAATCTTCGTTGTTTTTATTTGGGGCGGCCTCCTTTCTTAGTGATTAGCGCACCATCTGTCCCCCCTTGGATGGGAATCCAATGGCTGATGGGATTTTAAGAAAGAAGGATTGCGCTAACTCTTCCCGGGCGCACGAAATAACATCTCTTCGGAGATGAAAAGTCACGACTTCCTTCCTTTTAAAACACCATGGTTTTTCCTTTAAGAAAAGCCGTGGGATTTAATCTGGAAGGCCATGAGATGGGAGGATAGTGCATGAGAAATAGGGAAGGGGCGTGAGACAAAGTGGAATGGGGTTTACGGAGAGTTGTGTTCTTTTGAGAAGACATCTCTCTGTAATCTATTTAAACAACAGAGGTCTCGGGTGTTTTGACTAATGAACAACAGAGTCTTTTATTTTTCTTTTCTTTCCAGGAAACTGATTCCTCCTTAGCTTGTTTAGGACACAGAGAGTTTCCCTCTTACAGAGTTCTCTTCTCTGTTGAAACTCAAGTCCAAAACAAGAGATAGGAAGAATCTCTTGATCGGTAAAAGAAAAGAACTCTTACTCTGTTTCTATTTCCTTTTACTTTAAGACATTAGTGTCTTAAATCCTCCTCCTCCTTCAAGACAAGAGTTTTATTCTTAGGACATGGTCTTAAGAAAGGGAGAGGAAGAAGAAAGAAAGGAAGTAAGGAGCCCCTACCCTGCAGTTTTAAAGCCATAGTCCTCTTGAGTTCTAGGATAAGAATTCAAGTGAAGGAATTTTGAAGAAGCTTGCATCTTGATCAATCATCTTGTGGATCACCATTGGAGGGTGGACATTTGGACGCCTGGTGAAGTCAAAAGAAGCATTCAACACCAAGTTCTGATTCTACATCAAAACTGGTCTTAGCGTTAAAAGGTTGGTGCCCTAATTCTAACAATGTTAGTTTGTATGTTTTAATTCTGAATAAGGAGATCTTGGCTAAGGGATTATGGTGCCAATTTCATCATTTTTTGAAATTACACTTCCGCTGCGGTGCACCGGATTCCCAACAGTGGTATCAGAGCCACCCTTATTACAGTTAAAACATATGAAAATTTTTTTTGTGGTTTTGATGTAGTGTTACATGTTAGGGTTTTAAACCCTTGAATGATGATAACACTTAGCATATTTTTGTTGCAAATATGTTTTGGTGTATGCCACTAGTTAGGGTTTTTTCACTCAAACCCTAATTATTATAGAGATATGATTAGTTTTGCAGTCATCATACTGAAATAAGGTTGCCCTGGCATAATAGTGGATCCATTATGTGGTAAATGGTTGTCCTAGTATGATGACACACTTAGCACATATTTGTTTTTATCTGAGTGATATGGTTGTGATATGTTATACAAGAATGTGCTGGCAATTTTATAAAGCCCTCTTCTTAAAATTATATTAAGTCATAGTATATTTAACTAATAAGCATCACTAGTCATGATGAACAATTGATCATTCGGTGTCTAGAAAGGTGGTTCTAGGAAGGTAAAGAGAATCGTGGTTTTTAATTGGTTCCGTTGACTGACCTGGCCAATTTTTATTGGTGTCTAGGAAAGCAACGGGGGGACTCCCACATCTCTTCCACTTGCCTAGCCGATTTGATTATATTTAAATCTTGACTTAAATGCTTAGTGTTAAAAAATGCTATATATTGGCCTTCCTTCATGCTGGATCATTATTGTGTTATGAACCACATTAGGTTTGTTATGCTATCTGCAAGACCTAATATAGTGATTGACATAATATTAGTCTAGTGCATAGATATGCTTACAGTATATTCAGTATAATGCCTTGTTGTGTTATCTGCAAGGGCATTATATTTGAATACTGACTGTATAGAAATGAAAGGGTCATGACTTAACTAGAACATTATGGTTTGTTGTGCTTTCTGCAAGACTTATAATGTTCTAGAGACCAAGTTATTTTTGAGAATTATATGAGATATAATTGGAAGAGTTTCCTATCTTTGAGCTTATAAAAGATTTGTTGTGTTATCTGCAAGATCTTTTATAAGTTATTAGGATCTCAATCTCACTAAGAAAAATCGATCAGGGTTCTTCTCGATTATCATAGTGAGGGCTATGATTTTTGATAAAATAGTGGGAGACATAATTAAATTGAAGACCTAATTTAATTATGTAAGTCATTTCATGGTTGTTTGCTTATGTATTGTTCTTTATTAAATGTAGATAAATGGCATCTTCATTATCACTACGAAGCATCTTAGATACCAACAAATTGATTGGTCCAAACTATGTGGACTAGTTGAGAAACTTAAAGATTGTACTGAGTTCAGAAAAACTTTCTTATATTTTTGATACCCCTAGTCTTAATCCACTAGGGGCTGATGCCACACAGGAAGATATGGCCACATACAAAATGTGGCAGAATGACTCCCTCACTGTCAAGTGTATCATACTGGCCTCTATGACCAATGAGTTACAGAGACAGCATGAAAGCATGGATACTCAATCCATAATGCTCAATTTAAAAGAGCTTTATGGAGAACAAAGCAGAACTGCTAGATATGAAATATCTAAGCAGTTATTCCGTGCTAGGATGACACAGGGTAAATCCGTTCAGGATCATGTCCTGAAGGTAATTGACTTAATCACCAAATTGGGTTAATTAGGGTTTATTATGGATGGGGAGCTGAATCAGGATTTAATCCTGCAATCACTCCCGGAGTCATTTTCTCAGTTTGTCTTGAATTATCACATGAACAAACTGAACACTTCCTTGCCTGAGCTGTTAAATATGTTAAAAACAGCAGAGAGCCACGTTAAGAAAGAAAAGGCTCCACTTCTTCTTGTTGATAAGCCAATAAGAAGAAATCAGGCAAAAAGGGTTTTAGTAGGAGGCTAAACCCTAAGGGTGGCATCAATAAGAACAAGAAAGGAAAGAAGGCCTCAAAACAGTCAACCTGTTTCTTTTGCCGCAAAGCGGGACATTGGAAAAGGTATTGCAAGGCTTACCTTGCAACTGTGAAGCCTGGTGCGGCAGATTCACCAAAAGGTATGTATGAGATACATACTATATTGACATTAAATTCGTGTATATCAAATACTTGGGTATTGGATACCGCTTGTGGTTACCATATATGCAAATCTTTGCATGACCTCCATAAGCTTAAAGTATTGAAGGAAGGCGACTTCAATCTCTACGGTGCTGGTGGTGATATCATCTAAGCAGAAGCTGTAGGGACCTATATTCTGAAGTTGCCTTCAGGGAAGATCTTGGAGTTAGAAAATTGTTACTATATGCCAAAGATTATTAGGAACATTATATCTATTCCTTTGTTATTAAAACAAGGATATGTAATGGATGTAACGAGCACTGGTTGCTCGATAATGTTATCTAATAAAATTATTTGTTCTGGCATATTTAGCAATGGGCTCTTAACTCTTTCTTCCAATGATAGTGTTTTTCATGTCAATAATAAAAGGAAAAGAAAAGACTTTAATGATACTTTACTTTGGCATCATCGACTTGGTCATGTTAATGAGTCTAGGATAAGCAAGTTATATAAGGAAAATTTCCTTGATCCTTATGAGTATGAATCATTAGGAACTTGCGAATCATGTCTCATGGGTAAGATGACCAAGACTCCATTCACTGGACATGGAGAAAGGTCAACTGAGTTATTAGGACTTATACATACTGATGTATGTGGTCCAATGACAACTCAGGCCAGAGGAGGATACTCATATTTTAGCACTTTTACAGATGATTTATCTAGGTTCGGATATGTGTATCTTATGAAACATAAATCTGAAGCCTTTGATAAATTTAAGAAGTATCAAAGTATGGTCGAAAAACAAACCAGGAAAAGTATTAAAGTTCTTCGTTCTGATCGAGGAGGAGAATACTTATCCACGGAGTTTTTAGACTATCTTAAAGTTAATGGAATTCTTTCTGAATGGACCCCTCCTTATACACCACAGCTAAATGGTATAGCTGAAAGGAGGAATCGTACCTTATTAGATATGGTACGATCCATGATGTGCTTCACAAATTTATCCATTTCCTTCTGGGATCATGCCCTAGAAACTGCTGTTTACATTCTGAACAAGGTACCTTCTAAATCCGTTATTAGTACTCCATATGAAATTTGGAGTGGAAAGAAACCATATCTTAAATATTTCAAGGTATGGGGATGTCCAGCTTATGTTAAAAGAAATTTTGGACATAAGTTGGAACCTAGAGCGGATAAATGTCTATTTGTAGGATATCCTAGAGAAGGTAGAGGATATCTATTCTACCATCCTACTGAACAAAAGATTTTTGTCAGCAGGCATGCCACTTTTCTAGAAAAGTAGTTCATTTTAGAAAAGGGCAATGGTAGAACTATTGAACTTGGAGAAGTACAAGAAACACAGATAGACAATTCTCAACCATTAGAACATATAGTTAGGACAGAACCAGAACACAAAACTCTTCCCCATAGGTCTGATAGAGTGCCATGGGAACCTGAGAGGTATGGGTTTATTATTGAAAATAATGAAGCCCAAGTCATTCAAAATGATGAACCTCTGACCTATACGGAAGCTATCTTGAGTACTGATTCAGATAGATGGCAAGAAGCCATGGAATCTGAAATAGACTCTATGTATGTAAACCAAGTATGATCTTTGGTTGATGCACCAGAGGGTATTAATCCTATTGGGTGCAAATGGGTCTATAAGAAAAAGATTGGGGCTGATGGCCAAGTTGAAACCTATAAAGCCAGATTAGTGGCTAAAGGTTTTATACAAAAACAGGGAATTGATTATGATGAAACATTCTCACCTGTTGCCATGCTCAAATCAATACGGATTTTACTTGCTATAGCAGCATATCATGATTATGAGATCTGGCAGATGGATGTGAAGACTGCATTCCTCAATGGCTTCCTTGAGGAAGAAGTCTACATGTCACAGCCAGAAGGTTTTATTTCAAAAAATAAACCTAATCAAGTATGCAAGCTAAAGAAATCCATTTATGGATTAAAGCAAGCTTCAAGGAGTTGGAACATCCGCTTTGATAAAACTATTAAAAGGTTTGGTTTTATCAAAAATGTGGATGAACCCTGTGTTTATAAGAAGACTAGTGGGAGTGCCATAATCTTCTTGGTTCTGTATATAGATGACATACTCCTCATTGGGAATGATATCCCAATGTTGCAATCAGTCAAGGTTTGGCTATCAAACCAGTTTTTCATGAAAGATTTGGGAGAAGCATCCTATAAACTAGGTATTATGATCTATAGAGATAGATCTAAGAGGATGCTAGGTTTATCCCAATCTAGGTACATTGACTTAGTGCTGAAAAGATTCAGCATGGATGGAAGTAAAAGAGGTTATCTTCCTATGAGTCAAGGCATACATCTTTCTAAAAGGATGTCTCCTAAGACACCTGAAGAAAGAAATAGAATGAATTCTATACCCTATGCTTCGGCAATAGGGTCCATAATGTATGCCATGTTATGTACTAGGCCTGATGTGGCATATGCTTTAGGCATTGTCAGTAGGTTTCAGGCTGATCCAAGAGAGGATCATTGGAAAGCAGTTAAAAATATTCTTAAGTACCTAAGAAGGACTATGGATATTTTTCTGGTTTATGGTGGTTCTGATCTTAAACTAGAAGCTTATTCTGATTCTAGTTTACAATCAGACCCTGATGATAGCAAATCCATTTCGGGATATGTTTTTACCCTAAATGGTGGAGCAGTGAGTTGGAAGAGTACCAAGCAACAGACTGTAGCTGACTCAACCACAGAGGCAGAATACATAGCTGTTAGTGAAGCCGCCAAGGAAGCAGTCTGGATGAAGAAGTTCATCACAGAGTTGGGTGTTGTTCCTGAAATTGAAAACCCAGTGCCACTTTACTGTGGCAACACTGGGGCTGTTGCTTAAGCTAAGGAACCAAGAGCTCATCATAAGTCCAAGCACATTCTGAGACGCGTCCATCTCGTCCGAGAAATAGTAGAGAGACAAGATGTCTACATAAATAGAGTTGATACAAAGAACAATGTAGCAGACCCGTTCACTAAGGCTCTACCACAGCAAGATTTTGACCGCCACCTCGAGTGTATGGGATTAAGATTTAAAGGCGATTGTCTTTAGTGCAAGTGGGAGATTGAAAGGGATATGCCCTACAAGCCAATCTATGTTGTATCTCCCAAGCCATTGTAATTGAAAATTTTCTAAATAAAGGCAATATTTT
Source organism: Areca catechu (assembly GCA_021397845.1). NCBI lineage: Eukaryota > Viridiplantae > Streptophyta > Magnoliopsida > Arecales > Arecaceae > Areca > Areca catechu. The sequence continues at coordinate 77,078,468 of CM038044.1, read as the reverse complement.
TCATCATACGCTGTGTTTAGATTATATGATGAACCCCATAGATTAGGGCTATGATTTTAGGGTTATGATTAGATCATACAAGTGAGACCTAAAATTTTAAAACCTTAATCTAAAGTATTCCTAGTCAAAGGAGCCCTGAGTAGGAGATCAAGGTTTTTTTCGGTAAGACTAGCACATCCCATGTATACTGGAAAGGGTGACTGCTCTCACAGTCACTTGTGTATGACACTAATACTGGAATGTGGGTGCTCATTGGAGAATGAGTTCACTGATATGATCCAACATGAGAACATCTAATGGTGTCTTAGCTACATGTCAATAGAAGGTTCTCATAGTGGGAGTGGTACAAGTAATCTTTTGACCTGAGACTGCCATAAGTACCTTATGTACATGAACCCATTCTTTGGTTCAATCCTAATCATGACACTGAGTCATGCACAGGATTGATACTGGGAATGGTGAATTGGATATGAAGGTAATGAGTAGGTCAACAAGGAATCGATCACTCTTAGCAAGAGGAGATTGCATCTAGCTAGTTAACAATCAGATGATGATTCAGGGAATCTTTGATCAAAGTAAAGTTATTAGAGATGGCTTCTAATATCAAGATAATTGAATCATCGATATAAGATTGATCTAGAAATAAATATAATATTGGATTTGACATATATCCATATCCATAGTTATATTTTTGGGTGCAGGCTGATCGAAAGATTTAATTGTACGGTAACTCTCTACTGAAGGGTAATTTTGGTATTTCACCAGAATTTTCATATCTTGTGGGTAGACATGACACGTTGCTAGACGTCAATCTTGTCTTGTGGGTTGATCAAATTCAAAGATCATTTATTAGGAAGAGTCCTAATTGATCAAATCGGGTAAGCCCGGTTTTACCTAAATCGATTAGAAAGAGTTCTAATCAAATTAGTTCAACATGTATTCGAACCCACTGCTGGCTAGATGTGGAACCCAATGGGTCACACACTTAATAGGATTGATCAAGAGTTTAATTTGAAATTAAATCATCTTTGCAGGATAACACTCTAGCAGGTGTTGCAAACCCTAGCTTCTATTCGAATCGGATTCGAATTAGGGTTCCGGATTGGTTCAAATTGGGTTCTAATTGGACCTAATTAGATCCTAATTGTGAAAATAGGATTATGGCTAACCCTATTGGCTAGCCATGTAACTTGGCTAGCCTCCCCACCCGCCCCCCCTTGCAATTTCATGCCAAATGCCAAGAGTCCCTGCACATATAGACTCTTGGCGCACCATTTGGAAGAGTCCATGGCGCATGGACTTTTGGCGCGCCCCACTTAAATCTCCGTTGTTTTTATTTGGGGCGGCCTCCTTTCTTAGTGATTAGCGCACCATCTGTCCCCCCTTGGATGGGAATCCAATGGCTGATGGGATTTTAAGAAAGAAGGAATGCGCTAACTCTTTCCGGGCGCGCGAAATAACATCTCTTCGGAGATGAAAAGTCGCGACTTCATTCCTTTTAAAACACCGCGGTTTTTCCTTTAAGAAAAGCCATGGGATTTAATCTGGAAGGCCGTGTGATGGGAGGATAGGGTGTGAGAAATAGGGAAGGGGCGTGAGACAAAGTGGAATGGGGTTTACGGAGAGTTGTGTTCTTTTGAGAAGACATCTCTCTGTAATCTATTTAAACAACAGAGGTCTCGGGTGTTTTGACTAATGAACAACAGAGTCTTTTATTTTTCTTTTCTTTTCAGGAAACTGATTCCTCCTTAGCTTGTTTAGGACACAGAGAGTTTCCCTCTTACAGAGTTCTCTTCTCTGTTGAAACTCAAGTCCAAAACAAGAGATAAGAAGAATCTCTTGATCGGTAAAAGAAAAGAACTCTTACTCTGTTTCTATTTCCTTTTACTTTAAGACATTAGTGTCTTAAATCCTCCTCCTCCTTCAAGACAAGAGTTTTATTCTTAGGACATGGTCTTAAGAAAGGGAGAGGAAGAAGAAGAAAGGAAGTAAGGAGCCCCTACCCTGCAGTTTTAAAGCCATAGTCCTCTTGAGTTCTAGGATAAGAATTCAAGTGAAGGAATTTTGAAGAAGCTTGCATCTTGATCAATCATCTTGTGGATCACCATTGGAGGGTGGACATTTGGACGCCTGGTGAAATCAAAAGAAGCATTCAACACCAAGTTCTGATTCTACATCAAAATTGGACTTAGCGTTAAAAGGTTGGTGCCCTAATTCTAACAATGTTAGTTTGTCTGTTTTAATTCTGAATAAGGAGATCTTGGCTAAGGGATTATGGTGCCAATTTCATAATTTTTTGAAATTACACTTCCGCTGCGGTGCACCGGATTCCCAACATAAAGGACCCAATCCCTCCCTTGTAAAATAATTGAATGATTGAATGATTAATGAAAAAAAAGTTTGAGTTTTCTATCCTCCAACCCTTGTCTCTTAGGCTCGGTTGAGTTGCCTTCGTCCCCAGGGACGTCGAGTGGTGTGAGGCCACCTGTCCGGCACCCCAGGGCGTCGCGAATCCTTCATCCGCCTAGACGTCGCATGGTGTGAGGCCACAATCCTTCATCCTCCAGGATGTCGCGGGATGCGAGACCCCAAGTTATCTCCATCTTCGACTTCAGAATCCAGCCGAACATCAGGCTCGAAGCCCCTTCTCAACCCCATCTCAGTTCCTTTCTGTGCATCTCCCCATTTCACTGATCCTTATCTTGTTTGCCTACAGGTCCTCCCTGGCATCTCGGGCACCGGAGACAGTCGGCTTTGCCATCGCGACATTCCGACCAAAAGCCAGTGCTTCCACGGGTTCGACTGCTTAGGCATCCAAGCGGCATCCGTCGAGTTGAGCGATCTCTGCATCGGGCGCTTCAGATGTGTGAGGTTTGCTCTCTCTATCTTCTAAGTAGTTATTGTGTTTCGAGCTAGTCCTACCGGGGTTTCTTAATCCCGGGGTCCTATTCTCGTTTTCACTGCTTAGGGATCTGAACTGCTAGTGTAAGCTTCTGTACTCATTTCTCTTATTTCTAGTTTTTTTGCTTGTAATCGAGAATCAAAACCCTAAGAAACATATAAAACTCTTTAACTATAAAAAAAACTCCTTTGCATCATATGTACCCATCAGCATCCCTCCCAGCATCCCTAGCCCGGCCCCTTATTCTCACACCATTTTTGGTATCCGAGCAAGGCTAGGACTAGTGCATTTTGTTTTCTTCATTTTCTGCATTCTGGTCAGCCTGTATATGGTCTGATCATTGGATTGTTTCTCTCTGTAGAGACATTCAAATTTCATGATTTCTATTCTGTTAGATCACATTGAATTCAAAGTATTTTTTTCTATTTTCTCAGATTTTATTTCAGTTTGTATAATTTCTAAAAGCTAAAATACTACCTAAGAAAATCTCAGGTCTGAAATTTCAGCAAGCATCTCATTTCTTGCTTCAATCATCCATCTAGTTTATTTCTTGCACTTAGGGGCATATTTTAATTCCTGCATTTTGTTTAGCATTCACACATCTAAAAGACACAAGAAAACAAGAAATTTGTAAGTCATTTCATTAGTCATTTTATGCTTCATTTTACATAACTTATCTTAAGGGCGTCAAATTAACATAGGGTCAGGATTTCATTACCTGTCCCTAGCCCAAAAAAACCACCACCCGACATATCGAACCCTAGCCATTAACTAAAATCGATTATACGTTTAATCTGCTCTAGTGAGCTAGGGACACCCACGAAGTCGGGTCGACCCAAGTGCCGAGCCAAGCTAGATTACTTGTTGGTGTGTGCTTGAGTAGCTGGTGTCTAAGCAAGTGGTTCAGGGACTAGATGAAAGGATTATGCCCTAAAGGCCAATCAAAATATTATATTTCGTTGGGACTTTTCCTTATCCATCCCAAAAATCAATGTATTGACATTATCATTCAATAAAGGCATTATTTTCATCATACATTGTGTCTTAATTATTATATAATGAACTCCATAGATTAGGGCTATGTTTCTAGGGTTATGATGAGATCATACCAGTGAGACCTAAAGCCTTAAAACCCTAATCTAAAATATTCCTGGTCAATGGGACATTGAGTAGGGGATCAATGTTTCTGGTAAAGATCAGCACTTCCTATGTATGAGGGTGACTGATCTCACAGTCACTTGTGTTTGACACTAATACTAGGATGTGGGTGCTCATTAGAGAATGAGTTCACTGAATAGATCTAGATTGAGAATATCTAATGGAACCTTATCTGTTTGTCAATAGATATTTCTCATAGTGGGAGTAGTGCATGTGGTCCTTTGACCTGAGACTGCCATGGTACCTTATATACATGAATCCACATTTTGGTTCACACTCAATCATAACACTGAGTTATGCATGAGGTGATACTGGATATGGTGGATTGTATATGAAGGTTGTGAGTAGGTCAACAAGGAATTGATTAGCCCTAGTAAGAGGATATTGCATCCAGCCAATTTCGATCAAATGATGATTCAGGAAATCTTTGATCAAAGTATGAACATTAGAAGTAGTTTCTAATAGTTCATTAATGAATCATCATTAAAAAGATTGAGCTAGGGATGAATATGAAATTTGATTTGACAAGGTATCCATATCCATAATCATATTCAGGATGCAAGTTGATCAAAGGACTGAATTGCCCGGTAACTCACCACTGAAGGGTATTTTGGTAATTCCACCAAAATTCCATATCTTCCAGGTAGACATGATACATTGCTAGATGTCAATCTTGTCTTGTAGAGAAATGATTAAATTATGATAATTTAAATTAGTTAATTAGAATTAGATTCTAATTGACCAAGTCGAGCTAGCTTGAATTGACCTAAATGGCTTAGTTGAGATCTAATCGAATTAAGTCAAATAGCACTCGGACCTACTGCTTGCTAGATGTGGAACCCAATGGGTCACACACAAAAGAGAGTCGATGAGGGATTTAATTTAGAATTAAATCATGTTTGCAGGACAAACACACTAGCATGTGTTGCAGACCCAACTTCTATTCGAATTGGATTCGAATTTGGTTTTGAATTGGGCTTAATTGGGTTCTAATTGAACCTAATTAGAGTCTAATTTAGATTTTGGGACTTTGGGATAACCCGTGGCTGAACCCATTGATTAAAAATCAATTTAAACCCTTTTCCTAAGACCGCCCAAGCCATCTTTCCCACGCGCGCGCACCAAAGGAAGAGTCCACGCGCGTGGACTCCTCTTCACGCGCGTGGGGACTTCTTTTACCGTGAAAACCAGATCAGAGAGGGCAGAAATCTTTTCTTTAGGCATCTCATCTAGAGTCCCTTGGATCAAGATCAGATGGCCAGAAGAAATCTGTTGCTTTTCGGTCGCAACTCCGTCTCAGAACATCGTGACTTTTCTGAGGTTTCTTCCAAGGTTTTTCTTCATCGAAAAATCTTGAAATAAATCAAGAAAGGCATGAAAAATCTGAGAGGATGCGTGAGGATGGAAAGAATGTGATTCTTGGGATAGCAGAGGGTTGCGTTGTTTTTGAAAAGACACCCCTCTGATATCTATAAATAGGGTTGGGTTCTCGGGGGTTTTCATGTAAGATAATTCAGAGATCAGATTCCCTTTCTTCCTCTCCAAAATACTCCTTCCCCTTGTTCTTGTTGGATATTGTTTCCCTTACAGAGGTATCCTCTGTCGAAACTCTGACCCTAAACAAGAATAAGATGAAGGTCTTGAACAGTAAAGGAAAGAAACAGGAAGGGTCTCTTTTCTTTCTTGAATTAAGACATTACTTGTCTTAATTTTTCTTCCACTTCAAATAAGAATTTTCTACAAGGATTGAAGTTGAGGAAAGGATCAAGAAGAGGAAAGAAGGGAGAAAGGGAATTTTCAAGAAAGAAAATTCCAGCCTATAAGTCCAAGAATTGAATTCTTGAAAAAGAATTCAAGAAGAGGATCCAAGATCAAGAAGTTGTTGTCTTCATCCCTTCTCCGTGTGGATCACCATTGGAGGGTGAACATTTGGGCACCTAGTGGAGATTTGCATTTTGGATATTGCGGTACAGGTTAGTACTTACATATATATATATTTAAATCATGTATATGAATGATATATATTTTTAATTTTTTTTTTTTAAGGAGATCTAGGGTTAAAGGGTTTGGTATAGATTTCATAAGATAAAAATTTTGAAATCTATGTTTCCGCCTTGGTCAACAAACCTAACACTAGAGCCCGAAGGGAAGTGGGTTGGTTCACTTACCTGGCCAATTTCTAATTGGTGTCTAGGCAAGCAAAGAGGAACCTCCACTAACCTTACACTTACCTGGCCAGGTGCCAAGTTACTGCTTTCAGGTTCATCTTCTTGACTTCATATTTGGAGAGATCTCCTAGGTCTAGCAAACCGTAACACCGTTCTGTGTGTGTGTTACAAGTGCACTAGATCAGGAACCTCTTTTCACCCACCTTCTCCACCCCTACCAAAGCCATGGACCAACTTCGAGCTGACATTGGAGCCCTAACTCAATCCCTAACTCAATCCATGACTCATTTAAGCAACCAGTTAACTAATAGAGTTGATCAAATAGAGGCCAGACTAGGACCCATAAAGGAAGCCGCTAGGCTCCATGAGCATTTCCAGAGAGCTCCCGCCTACAGAAGTCCTAAGCCTTTTAGGAACCAGAGCCGTATCCCCGGATCCACCCAAGGTTATAGCCATGCTTACCCAAGTCGACCAAGCCCGAACCGATCTAACCCCAGTCGACCAAGCCTAGCCCGACCCAGTCCTAGTCTTCCTAGTCTAAATCGACCCCAATACAATAGAGAGGACAAGGGTAAGGCTATTGAAGTCTAGAGGAGACCCGATCCCCAAGGTAACAGCTATAGGTGCCATGAACCTGAGCATTTTGCTAGTCAGTGCACCACCCCTGCCCTACTTATGGATGAACCGATGGAAACTGAACCCGAACCCATTGTTGAACCTGAGGAAGACTTGAAGGTTGAACCCATTGAAAATCTAGGGAAGGAAACTCTTGAGCCCATTAAAGAATTGAAAGAAAGCATCTATGAGTCAAGTTTAGTAGAAGATGGGCCTGAGGGTGAAATCATTGAGGAATCCAAGGAAAATGATCCTGAACCCACTACAAAATTTGAAGAGGAAATGACTGAGCCAGGATCACATCTAGTAAATAAACATGAGGATTCACCAGTCTTTTCCATAGGAGTTCAAGAACCAACCCTTAACGAACCAATCCAAAGAGAACATCCTCAAGAGAGGGTTGAAGCTCGGAAAGAAATTGAGGATGAAGTTCCCGATGAGTTACCTGATCAACTTCCACCCCTGAGAGACATCCATCATACTATAGACTTGGTCCCAGGATCCTCTTTAACAGACCTTCCTCACTGTGGGATTGACCCTAGCGAGCCCCAAGATCTACCGGAACAAGTTGACCATATGACACCTATAGAACGATGCCTAAATTTTAAGGTCATCCTGAATAACCAAGGCCGGTTTTATGATTTCCATAAGCCACCCCAAGACTCCGATTCCTATTTCCTACCCTTCCCTGAACCCTCCCACATTTCAAGAGCCATGGGGTTACTTTTTATTGAGATTACCCGAATGCGTGACTCCTTAGAACCCATCCTTTTTGCCCTCTACTTCTGGTATACTTTATGGCATTTGCTAGGGATCTTTAATAATTTTTCTTGTGCATACCAGACTAAGGTCAAACCTAGAGAGTCAACAGTCTATTAGGTTTAGGCCCTAGGAGTCCATTAAAATTTTTCTCAATAAGATTGCATAGTTGAGTCTGCATTTTGCATCATGTTAGGATTATACATTAAATACAATTTTTAAAATAATTTGGCTGATTCCCGAAAGCGAGCCAAAGAGTTTGAAATAAGGGATTTTGTAATGTTAGGCTCCGGCCTGAATGGTTTCCACCAGGAACTGTTAAGAAGCTTCATGCTCATGGGGTGGGTCCCTTTAAAGTGATTAGGAGAATGGGCCTTAATGCGTATGTGCTAGAATTACCTCCGGATTATGGAATTAGCTCGACATTCAATATCTCTGACTTAGTCAAGTATAGGGAACCCGCAAACATACCTAGTGAGCCGTTTGGACCTGACCTCCCTTTTAAGAGTGAACCTGAACCTGAGTGTCCACCTCCAAATATACCTGAGCGAGGAGAGCGGATTGAGCGTGTCCTGGATGACCAAGCCATCACTACCCGGGGCAAGGGCTATCAACGTTACTTGGTCCGATGGCAAGGCCGACTCGAATCTGATGACTCGTGGATCACACGGGAGGACTTGCAGCGCATCGACCCCGACATCCTGGAGAGGTACCAAAGCTAAACTAACCCTTACTCGACAGGGTTGAGTTCCTCCCACCCCGGGAGAACTGGTATGGGCACCAGGATCCGGCAGAGGCTCCTCAACCCTCTGTGGATCTCAGATTAAGGTTCCACTTCTGAGAGTCCTGTATTAAGGCATGAGCCAAGGTAATTTTAAAATCTTAGTCATGTACCTAGTCCAAGTTTGTCTAGTCTTGTACCTTGACCAATTTGGGTCAAGTTTAGATCTTGAGTCCTGTATTTATTTTTGGTTCGAGTCTGAGTTTGGATTGGGCCCAAGCCCAATTGATGTCAACCTAGCTCTCATGACCCAGTCAAGTCCTTATGGGCCAACCCACCTCTTGCACTTGGAAAGATGCCAACATAGGTGCCACCTCAGCCACCTACGTGGCACCACATCAGTTGCCACTTGGGCATCCAAGGAGGGAAACAAGGTCGCGCCCTCATGCTTTCCACACGCCCTCCCCTTGCCTTTTTCTCTTGGGCGACATTGGAAGGAGGAGACACCATCCCCCTCTTCCCTCCCCCACATCACGCCATGGTCCATCAAATGTGGGGCATTGAAGATCCTTGAAGAGACCAAGCCACAAAGCAAGCCCCCTTCCAAGCCTTCTTCCCAAAGTGTTCATGCAAGGATGGAAGGTCAAAGGACACACTCCCCTCTCCAAGCCCTCAACCATGCAACGCCCAAAACTCTCTCCACTTGGTCAGCCTTGAATCACTCCAAAGAAGGGCGTTGAAGAATCCAAGGGAACACATCCCTTCAAGCAAGCCATGTCCCACGTTTTCTTCCCAAATTGAACATGCAAATGAAGGAAGTCAAGAGGCCAATGCCCCTCTCCAAGCCCTCCCACATGCCACGCCCAATCCAAGTCCCTTTGGTCTGCCAAAGAGAAGAGAAGGTCAAAGGTTTTTGGCACCCCAAGAAAGCTTGTAATTTGGTTTCATTTGAAATTCAAATGGGCCTTGGGTGCCTATTTAAAGGACCCAATCCCTCCCTTGTAAAATAATTGAATGATTGAATGATTAATGAAAAAAAAGTTTGAGTTTTCTATCCTCCAACCCTTGTCTCTTAGGCTAGGTTGAGTTGCCTTCGTCCCCAGGGACATCGAGTGGTGTGAGGCCACCTGTCCGACGCCCCAAGGTGTCGCGAATCCTTCGTCCGCCTGGACGTCACGTGGTGTGAGGCCACAATCCTTCGTCCACCGGGACGTCGCGGGGTGCGAGGCCCCAAGTTATCTCCATCTTTGACTTCGGAATCTAGCCGGACACCGGGCTCGAAGCCCCTTCTCAACCCCATCTCAATTCCTTTCTATGCATCACCCCATTTCACTGATCCTTATCTTGTTTGTCTATAGGTCCTCCCTGGCATCTCGAGCACCGGAGACAGTCGGCTTTACCATCGCGACCTTCCGACCAAAAGCTAGTGCTTCCATGGGTTCGACTGCTCGGGCATCCAGGCCGCATCCACAGAGTTGAGCGATCTCTTCATCGGGCGCTTCAGACGTGTGAGGTTTGCTCTCTCTATCTCCTAAGTAGGTATTGTGTTTTGAGCTAGTCATATTGGGGTTTCTTAATCCCGGGGTCCTGTTCTCATTTTCACTACTTAGGGATCTGAACTGCTTGTGTAAGCTTCCGTAGTCATTTCTCTTATTTCTAGTTTTTTTGCTTGTAATCGGGAATCAAAATCCTAAGAAACATATAAAACTCTTTAACTATAAAAAAAACTCCTTTGCATCATAAGCACTCATCAGCATCCCTCCCAGCATCCCTGGCCCGGCCCCTTACTCCCACACCAACAACTTCCCACTGCAATATACTCAACCTCAGCTATGGATAGTGCAACTGATGTTTGTTTCTTGCTAAACCATGAGATTAAGTTAACTCCAAGAAATTAGCAAGTACCACTAGTACTCTTTCTATCAAATTTACAACCAGCAAAACAATATCAGAATATCCAATCAATTCAGCATATGAATTTCTAGAATACCGTAAATCAATATCAACAGTACTAGATAGATATCTAATAATGCGCTTAACAGCCATCAAATATGATTCTTTAGGTGCAGACTGATATCTAGCACACATGCATACACTGAAATTATATCTGGTCTACTAGCAGTTAGATACAGTAAAGAGCTAATCATGCTTCTGTATAACTTTTGATCTACTGATTTACCATGTTCATCTTTATCAAGTTTACAAGAGGGGCTCATAGGCATACCTATTGCTTTAGTAGTCCCTATCCCAAACTTCTTTATAATTTCTCTTATATACTTAGCTTGGTTGATGAAGATACCATCTATAGTTTGCTTGATCTGGAGTCCGAGAAAGAAATTGAGTTCTCCCATCATGCTCATCTCGAACTCACCATGCATTAGCTTAGCAAACTCTTGACAAAGAAGTTCATTAGTAGCACCAAAAATGATATCATCAACATATATTTATACTACTAATAAATCATTATCTTTATTTTTCAAAAATAGTGTTTTATCAACATTGCCTCTAGAAAATTCATTTTCAATTAAAATTTGCTGAGTCTCTCATACCATGCTCGAGGTGCTTGCTTTAATCCATAAAGTACTTTATGTAATTTATGTAATTTAAAAACATGATCAGGATGTGCATGATTTTCAAATCCAGGTGATTATTCACAAAAACTTTTTCAATTATAAAATCATTTAGAAAAGCACTCTTAACATCCATTTGAAATAGTTTAAAGTTCATAAAATAAGCAAATGCTAATAATAGTCTAATTACTTCAAGTCTAGCAATAGGAGCAAAAGTTTCATCAAAATCAATCCCTTCCTCCTGTTGTAGCCTTTAATAACTAGCCTAGCTTTATTCCTAACAACAATTCCATTTTTATCTAATTTATTCATAAATACCCATTTTGTACGAATAATAGAAATATTAGATGGTCTTTCTATTAATATCCAAACATTATTTCTATCAAACTGAATTAGTTCTTCTTGCATGGCATTAATCTAGTTAGGGTCTTTTTCAGCTTCTTCGAAATATTTAGGCTATACTTGTGATACAAAAGCTATATAATCATATTCATTTCTAATTGAGGCTCGAGTTCTTATCCCTTTAGATGGATCACCTAGGATTAATTCCTTAGGATGTCCATGAGCATACCTCCACTCCTTAGGTAGATCTTGATGCTTTGGAGTGTCATCATCTTTCTTATTCTTGTCTTGATCTTCTTCATTTGGTTGAGATTGATCATTCAGTGTCAACTTTTGAAGCTTGTTAGCACCTGCACATTCATCAGATGTATCCTCTTTTCTGGAGTATTTGTTAGTAGATTCTTCAAAAACAACAAGTACTGACTCTTCCATAACTAAAGTTCTTTTATTGAAAACTCTGTATGCCCTGCTTGATGTGGAGTATCCTAAAAAGATACCTTCATCAGACTTGGCATCAAATTTTTCAAGATTATCTTTTCCATTATTTAAAATAAAATATTTACAACCAAAAACTTGAAAATATTTTAAAGTTTGTTTTCTTTGGTTCCAAAGTTCATAAGGAGTTTTCTTCAAAATAGGGTAGATTAAAACATAATTTAAAATGTAACATGCAGTATTAATGGCTTCAGTCCAAAAATATCTCGGCAAATCATTTTCACAAAGCATAGTGCATGCCATTTCTTCCAAAGTATGATTTTTTTTCTTCTACCCCATTCTGCTAAGGTGTCCTAGGTGTAGAAAAATTATGTTCAATTCCTTTTTCATTACAAAATTTTTTGAAATCTTGATTTTCAAATTCAGTTCCATGATCACTGTGAATGCAAATAACTGAAACATCTTTTTCATTTAAGACTTTTCGATAAAACTTTATGAAAGTAGAAAACGATTCATCTTTTGGTGCTAAAAGAAAACCCATGTAAATCTCGAAAAATAATCCGCTATGACTAATCCATATCTCTTGTCTCCTAGACTTGATGTTCTTGTTGGTCCAAAGAGATCCATATGAAGTAGTTCTAGTAGCCTACTAGTAGTTACAAAACCTTTTGGTTTAAAAAAAGTTTTAACTTGTTTACCAAATTGACATGCTTGACAAATTCTACCTTTTTCAAAACAAAGTTCAAGTAAATCTCTAACTAAATTCTTTTTGCAAAGTTTTAAAAGTAGATACATACTAGCATGCCTGATGGGGGACCTGAAACCCATCCGAGTTTCTCTTTTTATTTTTTTAAAATTTTTTTATAGTTATTCCCGCTATTCCAGCTATCCCTTTTATTCCCGTTTTATTCCAGATTTATCTCATTGTTATTCCCAGCTTATTCCATCATCAACCTTCTTCAACCCATTATGTTCATTTCTAAAGCATAGCCGCCACCCCTTCCCCCCCCCCCCACATCCGAGATGCCCGACCCTCGGTCGCCCCGCCGGACCGTCGCCGACGCTCGCCAGCCCCGGCCCTCGTCGGAGAAACCACCACCGTTGCCCACGCCCGTTGGAAGACGAATGGATGCGGGAGGCATCCGTCTGCCCACCTGCGGTCGAGCCGCCCTGTGCAACTACCGGCCTGCTACCCACCGCCGTTCCCGCCGGCCCCCGCCCGGTCGCCGGTGGGATCCACCGCCGCACACGCTCGTGGGAAGACGAACGGACATGGGAGGTGTCCGTCCGCACCATGAGCCCGCGTGACGCTGCCGCCGTGTCGCCGTGCCGCCCCTCCACCGCCGCCCACCCGCCGACGCACCACCGATCCACCGCCCTGCCACCCCGCCGCCCCGCCGGCGTCCTTAAGCCCCATGCTTGCAGGAAGACCGAATGGCATGCTCGTGCATGCCGTGCGGCTGTCCCACCCCTGCACCGCCGCCAGCCCCCACCATCCGCCGCCTGGCCGCCGCCCCGCCGCCACCGCCCGCCGGCCGCACTGCCGCCCGCTGGCCCCCGATAGACTGGAGTTCGTGTTTTCCCCCTGTTGCTCGACCGAGAAGAAAGACCTGCACACTTCTCAAAGCATCCCAAGAAGCCTCTGCATGCTTCTCGAATCAGCTGGAAGGAGATTGTATGCACGATTTTTGGAGCATCACGACTTTCAAAGCGGAGGGGATTTCAAAATTCAAATAAACAGGATTTATTTGGTTTTTTTTTTAATGAATGTAATTTGGAAAATTTGGGATTTTGATTTTGAATTTGATTTCAAAATCAATGGAGGATTTCAGGGAATTTTATTTTTGAATTTCAAAAGGGATATGGGCATTTATAAATACCCATACTCCATTTGTAAAAAAGTAGTTAATGAAATTGAATTTTTGAAAGAGTTGTTGGTTCTGTCTCCGTTTGGAGTGGGCTGAGGCCCGTTTGCCTTCGTCCTTCGGGACGTCGAGGGGTGTGAGGCCCCAATGCCTTCGCTCCAGTGAGAGCATCAAGGAGCTTGAAGCCACTTCAAGTCATTAGTGTCGCCGTGCATGATGGCGGGGTATGATCTCCAAGTCATCAGCGCCTCCGTGCATGATGGGGGATGTGATCCCAAATAAGGTCTTCACTGCCAAACAGCTGACATGGGGCTCGAAGCCCTAGGTACCCTTTTCCCCTCCATCTCTTTGTTTCCCATCGGATCTACATCCTAGGTTCGAGTTTCATTCCCGTTCCCCATCCATATTTCCATCTTTCCTTCATCATCCCATCAAGAAAACTGAAAATCAAAAGAGTCTGGCTGTTTTAGGATTTTCGGGATCGTCTTATCCTAGTCCCGGGAGGCTTCTTAGCCCTCCCACTATCCTTATTTGCTTTAGGTTTTTTTTTCCCATTTTCAAATAACCCCAAGTTTCTTTGTGTCCGCCATCACCACATCAAATTGGTATTAGAGCCAACAGCGGACTAGGATTTGCTTCGTTGATAAACTCGACAGAGTCGAGTTCTTCGCGCTACAGGAGAATGATTGGGGACCCGAAACCCATCCGAGTTTCTCTTTTTATTTTTTTAATTTTTTTTTTTATAGTTATTCCCGCTATTCTAGCTATCCCTTTTATTCCTATTTTATTCCAGATTTATCCCATTGTTATTCCCAGCTTATTCCTTCATCAACCTTCTTCAACCCATTCTGTTCATTACTAAAACCTAGCCGCTACCCCTTCCCCCCCGCATCCGGGCTGCCCGACCCCCGGCCGCCCCGTCGGACCGCCGCCGATGCTCGCTAGCCCCCGTCCTCATCGGAGAAACCGCCACCGCTGCCCATGCCCGTGGGAAAACGAACGGATGCGGGAGGCGTCCGTCTGCCCACCTGCGGTCGTGTCGCCCTGCGCCACCGCTGGCCTGCTGCCCGCCGCCATTCCCGTCGCCCGCCGGACCACGCCCGGCCGTTAGTGGGGTCCACCGCCGCCCACGCCAGTGGGAAGACGAACGGACGCGGGAGGCGTCCGTCCATCCTGTGCGCCCGCGTGACACCGCCGCCATGCCGCCCCGCCACCACCGCCCGCCCGCTGGCGCACCACCGATCCGCCTTCCCGCTAGTATCCCTGAGCCCCACGCTTGCGGGAAGACCAAACGGCACGCTCGTGCGTTCCGTGCAGCCGTCCCACCCCTGCACCGCCGCCCGCCACCACCGCCCGCAGCCTGGCCGCCGCCACCGCCTGCCGGCCGCGCTGCCGCCCGCTGGCCCCCGGCAGACCGGAGTTCAGGTTTTTTTCCCCCCTTGTTGCTCGGCCGAGAAGAAAGACCTGCACACTTCTCAAAGCAGCCCAAGAAGGCTCTGCACGCTTCTCAAAGCAGTTGGAAGGAGATTGTATGCACGATTTTTGGAGCGGCATGACTTTCAAAGTAGAGGGGATTTCAAAATTCAAATAAACTAGATTTATTTGGTTTTTTTTTAATGAATGTAATTTGGAAAATTTGGGATTTTGATTTTGAATTTGATTTCAAAATCAATGGAGTAATTCACGGGATTTTATTTTTGAATTTCAAAAGGGATATGGGCATTTATAAATACCCATACTCCTCTTGTAATAAAGTAGTTAATGAAATTGAATTTTTGAAAGAGTTGCTGGCTCTGTCTCCGTTTGGAGTGGGCTGAGGCCCGTTTGCCTTTGTTCTTCGGGACGTCGAGGGGTGTGAGGCCCCAATGCCTTCGCTCCAGTGAGAGCGTCGAGAAGCATGAAGCCGCTCCAAGTCATCAGTGTCGTCGTGCATGCTGGCGGGGTGTGATCTCCAAGTCATCAGCGCCTCCGTGCATGATGGCAGGATGTGATCCCAAATAAGGTCTTCGCTGCCAAACAACTGACATGGGGCTTGAAGCCCTAGGTACCCTTTTCCCCTCCATCTCTCTATTTCCCATCGGATCTACATCCTAGGTTCAAGTTTCATTCACGTTCCCCATCCATATTTCCATCTTTCCTTCGTCATCCCATCAAGAAAACTGAAAATCAAAAGAGTCTGGCTGCTTTAGGATTTTCAGGGTCGTCCTATCCTAGTCCCGGGAGGCTTCTTAGCCCTCCAACTATCCTTATTTGCTTTAGGGTTTTTTTTCCAATTTCCGAATAACCCCAGGTTTTTTCGTGTCCGCCATCACCACATCAAATTGGTATCAAAGCCAGCAGCATACTAGGATTTGCTTCGTCGATAAACTCGACGGAGTCTAGTTCTTCGCGCTGCTAGAGAATGATGGGGGACCTGAAACCCATCCGAGTTTCTCTTTTTATTTTTTTTAAATTTTTTTTATAGTTATTCCCACTATTCCAGCTATCCCTTTTATTCCCATTTTATTCCAGATTTATTTCATTGTTATTCCCAGCTTATTCCATCATCAACCTTCTTCAACCTGTTCTGTTCATTTCTAAAACCTAGTTGCCACCCCTCCCCCCCCCCCATCCGGGCTGCCCGACCCCTGGCCGCCCCGCTGGACCGCCGCCGACGCTCACTAGCCCCCGCCCTCGTCGGAGAAACCGCCACCGCTGCACACTCCCGTTGGAAGACAAACGGATGCGGGAGGCGTCCGTTTGCCCACCTGCGGCTGTGTCGCCCTGCACCGCCGCTGGCCTGCTGCCCGTCGCCGTTCCCGCCGTCCACCGGCCCTCGCCCGGCCGTCGGTGAGGTACGCCGCCGCCCACGCCTGTGGGAAGATGAACGGACGCGGGAGTTGTCCGTCGATCCTGTGCGCACACATGACACCGCCGCCGTGCCGCCCCGCCACCGTCGCCCGCCCGTCGGCGCACCGCTGATCCACCGCCCTGCCACCCTGCCGCCCCGCCGGCGTCCCTGAGCTCCACGCTTGCGGGAAGACAAAACGGCACATTCGTGCATGCCGTGCAGCCGTCCCACCCCTGCACCGCTGCCCGCCGCCACCGCCCGCCGGCTGCCGCCACCGCCCGCCGGCTGCGCTGCCGCCCGCTGGCCCTCGGCAGACCGAAGTTCGGGTTTTTTTCCCCCCTTGTTGCTCGACCGAGAAGAAAGACCTGCACACTTCTCAAAGCAGCCCAAGAAGCCTCTAAACGCTTCTCAAAGCAGCTGGAAGGAGACTGTATGCATGATTTTTGGAGCGGCACAACTTTCAGAGCAGAGGGGATTTCAAAATTCAAATAAACGAGATTTATTTGGTATTTTTTTTAATGAATGTAATTTGGGAAATTTGGGATTTTGATTTTGAATTTGATTTAAAAATCAATAGAGGATTTCAGGGGTTTTATTTTTGAATTTCAAAAGGGATATGGGCATTTATAAATACCCATACTCCTCTTGTAATAAAGTAGTTAATGAAATTAAATTTTTGAAAGAGTTGTTGGTTATGTCTCCGTTTGGAGTGGGCTGAGGCCCGTTTGCCTTCGTCCTTTGGGACATCGAGGGGTGTAAGGCCCCAATGCCTTCGCTCCAGTGAGAGTGTCGAGTAGCGTGAAGCCGCTCCAAGTCATCAGTGTCGCCGTGCATGATGGCGGGGTGTGTTCTCCAAGTCATCAGCGCCTCCGTGCATGATGGCAGGATGTGATCCCAAATAATGTCTTCACTGCCAAACAGCTGACGTGGGGCTCGAAGCCCTAGGTACCCTTTTCCCCTCCATCTCTCTGTTTCCCATCAGATCTACATCCTAGGTTCGAGTTTCATTCCTGTTCCCCCTCCATATTTCAATCTTTCCTTCGTCATCCCATCAAGAAAACTGAAAATCAAAAGAGTCTGGCTGTTTTAGGATTTTCAGGGTCGTCCTATCCTATTCCCAGGAGACTTCTTAGCCCTCCCACGATCCTTATTCGCTTTAGGTTTTTTTTTTCCATTTCTGAATAACCCTAGGTTTCTTCGTGTCCGCCATCACCATATCAGTTGTTGTGCTCAAATCTTATGGATTAAGTAACAACTTGAAGATTTTGGAATCAAGTTAGCTAGTACACCTATTAAATGTGATAATACCAGTGCTATTTACTTGACTTTTTCCTGTTCAACATTCTAGGAGTAAACATATTGAAATTAAACATCATTTTATTAGAGATCATGTAGAAAATAATGATGTTATGCTTGAATTTATTAGTACTGAATTTTAATTAGCTGATATTTTGACTAAACCTCTTCTAGAAGATCGATTTTGTATTATTAGAAGAGAGCTTGGGATCATTAATCATTTTGATTAAATTTTTCTTATATTTGACTCAAAATTAGATCAATTCGACCACAATAATGTTCAATTTTACTCAATCATTGTTAATTTTTCTTTAAATTTATCATATTTCCAATAATTTTGATTAATTCTTGAATCTCTTAATTTTTGATTTTTAAGTTGATGTGTCGACACATGAATGTGTCGACACATTCGTGAGTCGACACTTGAACGACAGCAGACCGAGAATAAAGGGTTTTTCGAATGATTTTCTCCCCATTTATTTCTCTCCTTTGAGCCAACACATGTTCTAAGGTTCTTCTCATTGTTCTTCCCACTATTTCATGTTTTAAACCCATTGTTTCTTTGATTTGGACACCCGGTAGTTCAGATTTTGTTGGATTTCTTCTCCTATTTGGATTTTGAGGTTTAAAAACCCTAGGTTTCAACAAAAATCTTGCCCAAATCATTATTCCAAGCAATGGGACCCCAAAAGCAAGTAGTCCATCGACCTCGTTAGTCAAATAAGGAAGAAGAGCGAAGGACGAAGGCCAGACATGAGGCTATAGCTCCTGATCCGCCCGCACAACCACTTTTTGTACCCTCTAGCAGGATAAGCTCGAAGATCGTCATTGGGGGACGACGAGTGGACTTTACTTTTGTCGACCAGTAGCATTCTAGGATCGGATAGTGGATTCAACAGGCTGGTTTGACTTCATTTTGCTCACTCAGTGAGAGATATTACCCCGGGCTTATGCGAGAGTTTTATGGATCACTTGCCCGTGGGACTGATGGATGGTTAGCACAGGTGAGAGACCGGGATATCCTAGTTTCATCAAGGGTACTGAGTAGAGTATGGGACATTCTGATGACTGGATCAGTGGTGGATAGCTTGATGAACAGAGTGAGTGGACTTCAGTGCATCTTTGAGTCTGATATACTGCCTGAGGGCGCCACCATAACCACATCCCGACTATTTTTAGAGATGAAACTGTTACATCACATTGTCGCCCGTATACTCTTGCCGAAGATCAGACGCTTCGACTACATCACTGAGTGGGAGTTGCTAGTGATGGTCTCTTTGGTTCAGTGCATGCCCATCTGCATTCCAGTGCTTATGATTCACCAGATGACGGAGGCGTCAACTAGCCAGCGACTCTGCCTACCCTATGGGATGGGGTTGATTGTTTTATTCAGAGAGTATGGCATCAGCTTTGAGGACGAGCCCTTCCGCATGCTACTTCATACTGATGTGTATGACATCAGGTTATTACACCAGATGGGTTATCATCTATTCAGAGGCCAGTGGACTCGCAGGATATCTGGTCTAGTCGAGGACAGAGCTGATGATGATGATGCTGCAGAGGAGGAGCGCATCCTCTCTGACGAGGCAGGACCCAGCGAGAGTCAGCCTAAGATCGCAGCATAGCCAATGGTTTCATCTCAGTCTGATACTACTACTTCAGCTCAGCCTCAGCCAGCTCAGATGGAGACTCCAGCAGTTTCTGATAGCTTATTGGATAGAGTTAGATGCATCAAGATTGATCTTTTGATTATTGGACAGCGTCTAGACTATTTCATAGCTGAGACCAGAGAGAGCCATAGTGGACTGAGTGATGGCATCTCAGCTATATTGACTGCACTGTCCAGACCTTCAGTGAGTACTCCGGTTATTAATACTGCTCCACTTGCTCCTGCACCTGTTGTAGATATTGATGGTGAGGATATTATTGGAGATGTTGACGATAATGATGGAGACGATGAGGAGACTGACTCCAATAGATTTGATTTTCCAGATCTTACTTCAGAGCTAGTAGTGGAGGTGACGGCAGACTTGCCCAGGAGTCCTGTTCTTGACCCTTCTTATTCACCTACCTAGATTCCAGTCCCATCCTCTCCTAGATCAGTTGATCATGTTCCCATTTCGATTCTGACACTTATTATTGATTCTCCTGTTATTGATACTCCTATTGTGCATTCACATATTGTTGATACCCCATTATCGATATACCTATTATTGACACCCCTATCATTGATACACTGATTGTAAACTTACCAGTTCATTCTTCAGCTGATACTTCTATCCTTGATACTCCTGTTGTATCATCAGCTGATACCCCTATCTTTGACACACCGATTGTTGATACTCCTACTATTCACACATCCTCACTTATCTGAGAGCTTGGTTTTTATACACCTGGCTTTCAGTATCTTGACTTAGGTTCTTCCTTTGATCGGACGCCACTTCCGTCAATTGCTAAGATTATCGACCTGATCAGTTCTATTCTTGTGGAGGACATTGCTCTACCTCTACTGGTCCAGCCAGAGGTCGAACATATGCTCGTCATAGAGGACGTGGTCGTCGTACCCCTCCACGGCCGACCAGGACCCGACTCCAAGATCTCAAATCGATCTGGCCTTGAGCTCGATCTTCAACTGATATAAGACCGATTGAGATTGGTTCATCTTCTGATGATACTGATGATATGGATAAGGATTAGGACACTTATGTAATTTTAGATAATTTATTTTTTGCATCTATGTATGTTTTATATTTTGATTGTACAAACTCTGACTAGAAATGAAATATCATGTTGTACTCAATGTTTGTGATCTTGAATGAATGAAATGATTTACACTTTTCTTAGTTCTTCATTGTCATCACTCTTGAATGAATGAATAAATTTTAAATTCAATGCAATATATTTTTGAGGGAGTAGTATAGTGATAATTAAATGCAATATCTTGAATATTCAGCCTATTTGTCTTCCTACCTTTTTAATGATAACAAAAAGGGGGAGTAGTATAGTGAGATATAAGTATAAATGCAATATATTTTTGGTGATTTATATTTGTGATGTGCAAGGGGTAAACAAAATTTTTTCTTTAAAAAAAAAAACTTGAATTGAAAAATGTTTACGAAATTTCTTAAGAAAGGGGGAGCTATACTTTGTTTTCATTGAAAATCCTTTTAAAGTGAATTTCATCTTAAAACCTCTCTTTAAATGTTTGAAAAGATATTTACAAACTATTTTATGGATCATCAATTCAGGAGGAGCTTTGTTCATTGCTGAAATTCTCTTATAGAGTATCATGATACATGTATTCTACGTCTTAAATGTATCCCAAAACTTTGATACTCTCAATCATCATAACAAGCTCTGACACTATTAATCTTGACATTATTTTTGTTCTGAAATATTATATCAATATCGAAAATTACATTGATACACTTAATGCATCTAGTTCTATGCACTTTGATGAATTCTTTCAAAAGCTTTTTATGCAATTTATACTTAAGAGTTTTGTCATCATCAAAAAGGGGGAGATTATTGATTTTGTTATTGATTTTGATGATAAGCAAAATTGTTAAGTAAAAGTTGAGTACTAATGGTTTTCTTGAAGTGTGTTTTTGTTGAAATAGGTGCTTACATGTTTGAAGAAGCTTGTTTGTTTGAAGAAACCAAGTTTGGATGAAAAGAATTGCTCAAAGAGTACTTGGAAAGTCAAAATTTGCTTGATTGGATATTTGAGTTAAGTAAAAATCTGTTTCAGCTCAAGTTCAGAGATTTCTATGAAGTTTTCACTAAGATGTCGACTCAATGTGTCCACACATGACACCAAGTGTCGATACATGGAAGTGAAGTGTTGACTCAGGCTGGTACACAAGAATGTTTTAGATAGCACGGTTGAAGTGTCAACACATGGATCTGAAGTGTCGACTCAAAGTGTCGACACATGGATCTATACATCGCTTTAGATTTTCAAGCCACAGAACTTGCTGAAAATGAAGAACAACTGAAGTGTCGACACATGGAAGTAAGGTGTTGACTCAAAGTGTCAACTCAACTGAGAAAGTGTGACACATCTGAGATTTCCAAAGAACCAGATTGAAGATTTTTGAACTGGGTGTCGACTCATGAAGTTCAAGTGTTGACAAGAAGTGTCGACTCACAGCTTGAAATGTCGACACATGAAATTCTGGAAATAGTTATGGCTAGTTTTTCAAACACAGAACTCGACCTT
Organism: Areca catechu; assembly: GCA_021397845.1. Lineage (NCBI taxonomy): Eukaryota > Viridiplantae > Streptophyta > Magnoliopsida > Arecales > Arecaceae > Areca > Areca catechu. The sequence goes on along the minus strand of CM038044.1, from coordinate 77,056,585 downwards.
TTTGCCTTCTAATGGCTAGTTTTTCAAGTCTAATGGCTAGAAACAAAATTTGAGGCCTTGGAGAAGTATTTATATGCTCCAAATCAAATCAAATTTATAACTATTGAATATTATTGAACAGAATAAGAAAAGAGCATTCAAGTAAGAGCTTTAACTCCTATTCATTGAAGATTCAACTACTCTCAAGCAAAAGCAAGTCTCCAAGCATTCAAGAGCCTTCAAGAGCATTGAAGATCATCCATTCTTGAGCATTCAAGAGGCTTCAACAAGTTCAAAGCACTTTTACGTTGAGCTTCAAAGAGATACCCATTTTTGTTTAGAAAGCTTACTTTGTTTCATTACTTCAAATCTTTATTTGTTGTAAGGGTTCTTGGTTAGCCTATTGTAAAACCAAGGGAGGTTATTGGTGAGCCATTGAAAACCAATTAGGTTGGTGGTTAGCCAGCAAAACAACTTAGGTTCTTGGTTAGCCCGGAAAACCAAGGGAGGTTCTTGGTTAGCCCGTAAAACCAAGTGAGGTTTTGACTTGTTGGCCTTGTGAAAACAACTTGGGTTTTTGATTAGTGAGCCCGCAAAACTAATCAACTATAATCATGTGATTATAGTGAATTCCCAAGGGGATCTTGGGGAGTGGATGTAGTTACATTGGATAGCACCGAACCACTATATCTCTTAGTCTTTGTGGTTGATTGATCTCTCTTCTCACTTATTATTTATTGCTCTTTATTTTTGCTGCACTTTTATTTTAGAGCATTATAATTGAATTCATAGTACCTTACTTATTTAATTGTTGAACTGGATTGCATTGCATTATATCAAGTAATTTTAATTTCTAGAGATCCAATTCACCCCCCCTCTTGGGTTGCTTACTGGGCAACACTTTCCTTCTTCAGACTGGTCCTTTTTTGAGTCCTCTCCCCAGTCCTCTTTCAAATCCTCTCTCGAATCCTCACTCGAGTCCTCTTTCAAATCCTCCCTCGAGTCCTCTTCCGAATCCTCCCTCACTATTGGGGGTGTTGTTTTTTGCTTAAGTGCAGTAGGTGTTGTGCCATTGAGCTCCATGCCATGGCGGGAAGTTTCAATTCCTAGAGGGACCACCTGAGTATTGTAGGGCCTATGGACTTGACAGGATTCTCCTTTTGGGAGAACTCTGGGTCTCGCACCACGGGGTCAGCATCCTCCGATCATACGGTAGTGGACGTGGCAGCATGTTACAGGGCCCTGGGTTTAATGGGGCTTACCTTGTGCAGAGCATACATGCGATGTGTCACAGAGCTGGCATTGGTGGTAGGGCATGCGCCACCTTTTGGGGGTTGCAGGTGGACATGGACCCCCATGCTGTGATTTGAATTCCTATTGATCTTTCCCTCCTTCATCGCTTGCGGGAATTCTGGCCTTCATGTGGCAGGGAAGGACCTCCATTCAGGAGGTCCACCTTCGGCAGCATATGCATGACCCTGACCGGCAGCTGACCTCAGACAAAGGGCTCGCCCCATGAGCTTGACCTTGGTTGGGAGCTGACCTTGGTAAGAGGGCTTGCTTTTCGACCTCGACCCTGGTTGGGCGCTGACCTCGGTAGGAGGGCTCACTTCAGTAGCATGAGCATGACCCCGACCGGGAGCTGACCTCAAATAGAGGGCTCGTCCCATGAGCTCGACCCTGGCTGGGAGTTGACCTCGGCAAGAGGGCTCGCTTCTGCCTTCCACTCGGGGGCCGCGTCCAGGTGGTAGTCCCCACCTATGCAGCTGTCGGCTGGTGGTTGTGTTGGCTCCACGTCAATGGATGTTGTTGTTGGGAATTGTGTCCCAAAGCCAATTATTTAGGCTGTAGATAGTTATGCTATCTTGTAACTGTATATGATTTTTTAATAAATAAAAGTTATTCTTATTGGCTGTTCATCATATTTATATTTTCCTGAAATGAACTCTTATATGACGGAGTTCTTAGAACTACATTATTTAATATAGAGAGGATATATCAAGTAGTTCTTAAACTGGTTCACAACCAAAGGATACATTGTTATAGAATGACGATGTATCAAGTGTAGGTTGTTGTATGTCACATTTGTTGGTTATCCTTTTAACCAAGGATTGTGGAGATACTGATGTGATATACAAGTGAAATGTATGACATCTCACTAAACATGACCATCTGTGGAGTTCCGTTCTGCCAAAGGGTTGCTTGCGAAGGGATATAAGTATATGTGTCCCTCAAACCTGAGATCACCATGGTAGCTTGCAAGCAACTCACTGTACTTTGGTGCCGGACTACCTGGATTTCTAATCCAGTGATGGAAGGTTTCTAGGTACAATCAAGTACTTGTGAAGCGATGGTGGATCAAGATAGAATTGATCCCTCCAAATAGTTTGGAGTAAATGACTCGCTATGTCTCAATTTAGCAAATCCTTGGCCAGGGTAGTTCTTGTAAGGAGTCACAGAACTTGTAAAGTTGAGACATGATCTGGGTGGACTAAGTTAAGATTGCAGTCAAACCCTTGGTCATCCTGAGCATTTTGTGGTCAAATGGATGAATTATGCAGTAACCATATGCCAGAGGTTCTTATAAGGTGCTCTGCATCTTCGACCATCCGGATGTCGGGTACATTGCTAGATGAAGACTTTGACTGGTACTGGACATGTTTCAGTGCTACCGACTTAGTGTTCGAACTTATGGGGTCACGTACCATAGAGATTTCTATCTGATCTTAAGGCCGATCGATGATTGAGAATCGTTTGCCATCACCGGAGGTCAATGTGATTGACCACGTTCCAAGTGTCGACACTTGGCATTTTTGCAAGTGTCGACACTTGCTATGATGAGCAAAATTATGGAAATAATTTTTTGAAATATTTGACTTCCATTTTGTATTTGAAATTCAAACTTTTGGGCATTTTGGCTCCAAGCATTCATGGTATGATAGTCATACTTACCTTCTATGGCTTGGACTCATTTGGAATGCCCCTTGACTCTCTCCCCCAATCACTCCTCCTTCCTCTTTCTCCCTCTCATGGCTGCCCCTATAAATGAAGGTCATTGTAGAGGCTGCTAATGGTTACAGCAATACAAAAGAACTAAAGAGAAAAGAAAAGAGATGAAGAAGAAGGGTTTAGTGAGGACTTGGGATTGGGTGTGAGAAACCTAGCATTCAAGATAGGTCTTGGGAAGAGAGTACCTTGGAAAGGGTTCCACCTCTCCTCCTTGTCTTTCTGGAAGAAGAAGATCGGCCCGAAGGATCTTGAAGAGCTAGCACTCCGAGGGAGTTGATCAGAGTCGAGCCCTAGTGTGGATCACCTCTAAAGGCCAGACACTTGTGTGGCTTAGGCTCCCTCATCCTTCTTCTCAATACTTTTAGAGATATTAAGGTATGGTATTTGTATCTTTGTATATTTTTCTCTGTTGATGTTTTGCTTGCATGCTAGATCCTGTTGTGGGCAGATCAGTAGATCATTTTGATCTATCTACCGAGCCTTTTACTGTGCATGTTTTAAAATAGTTTTAAAATGCATCATTTCTACCCTGCATGAGTGAATAGTTTTCACCTTCAATGATATCAGAGCAATAGTTTCCTTTTTATAGTATAATAATGCTAGCATGCTTTAACATCACCTTTCTTAAGTACTTGGATTGAGTGCTTCACCATGGCCATTCAGTCATAGAAGAGAAGTAGGGCTGCAAGACCCTCTCTTCCCATTCAATGGGGCCTCCTATGGTGTGTCGGGTGCTGATGTGATTGACTCTTGAAATGGAAAAGGAGAAAGAAAATGTAGATTAAAAATTGTTTTAATCTAATGACATGATCATAAAACTTCTTTAGATAAGATCTAAGAGTTATATTTTGATCGGATTTGTTAAAAGTTTGGAGAAACTTTGGATTTGAAAACACTATTTTTTCCCTGTCTCAGGTTGAAGTGTTGACACTTGACCAGGAAGTGTCGACACTTGGACTCGTGAGTCGACACTTGGCCTTGAAAGTGTCGACTCATGAGCATGTACAGAAAACTTGTCATTCTATTTTCTTCCTGTCTCAGGCCTTGAGTCGACCCAAGTGTCGACACCTAGTGTCGACACTTGCCCCTGGTGGTGCGGGCACCAGAATCAGAAAAAGACTCCAACCAATTCAAGCCCATTTTGAATCTTTATGGTTGGACTAGAGAGTCCGGTAACCTTTCTTTAATTTTGAGTCCAAATAATTATGTAATTCGAGTCCATTTCAATTTTATGTTGGGACTAGTCCAGCCTGATTAACCTTGTATTTGAGAGTTGGGTCCACATGAGTCAAGTCCAATCCATGAAGAATCAAACCAAACCACATTTGAAGACTAAAGAAGACTCAAGACTTATACTCCAAAGCAAGACCAAAGCCACCTCAAGTGGGGACCACATGCCACATGACACATGCCACCTCATCATCCAAGGTTGCTGCCATATCACACATGCCACCTTACCCTCCAAGATTGCTGCCACATCACACATGCCACCTCACCATCCAAGGTTGCCGCCCAAGAGAAGAAAAGGGGAATTTGAAATTGAATTGGCTACAACCTCCTCCACAACTTCCTCCACTCTTCATGGGATGCCCCATATTTTTCTCCACAAATTTTTCTCCATGATATTTGGTGTAGTTGGAATTCAAAATGGCTTAATAGTCTATAAAAGACTCTTAGTCTTCTTGTAAAAGGGAATTGATGAGTGAATACAAATTTCCAGCAATTTTCTATGTGTTTCTATATGCCTATGTGGATCTTTGTGCCTAAGTGAACCTCTTCCTCTCCTCCATCATTTCTTCTCCCTAATCCTTCTCTTTTACTCTTCATCTTCCAAGCAATTCTCTTCCTTCAAAGCGAATTAAGGACATCCTCACAAGAAAAAGATCAACACCAACACAAGCTTCCACCATGGCACCAAGGATCATTTCCAACAAACTCTCCTTTTGAGTTCCATCAATCTTCTCACTTCTAATTAAGTTTCTAATCATCTTGGTTTCTTTGTTGTAGGGTTCTCTAGGCTCCAGATCTAAGAGGAAGGATTACTTGCTACAAACCAGAAAGTTAGAAGGTCCATCTTATGTGGTATGATCTTTCATTTGAGAACCTTAAGAGTGAATCCCTTGTGCTTGAGATTTCAATGCTTGAACTCCTACTATTTTAAGATCGGGATCATTAAATAGGGCTAGCTTGACTTGTGTGCGAATTCTAATCTTGTCCTATTTCTTTAAGATTTTGATAGTCCTCCTAGCTGGGTTTAAGTATAAGCATTTAGGGTTTCTTATTTAGATCTCCTTGATCTTATATGTTGAATCACTCATATACAAGTAGGGATTGCTAGTTAAATTTTGGTTAGTCTCCTTTAGAGTTACATGATTGCATCCTCATCATGCATACCACACCATTCTTGGTATCAGAGCATGGTAGAATAAGTTCCTGATTGCGTAGCATTAAGTCCTTGAAGTACTTGGATCGGGGGTGTTACCAGGCCGTCCGGTCTTAGGAGAAAGTAGGGTTTAAACACCCTCTCTTCCCATTCCACGGGGATCTCCTAAGGCGTGTCGGGGTGCCATTGTGATTGACCCGTGAACAAGAAAGCCAAAGGACTTCTTAGATTTCATTTGTGAATTTTACATTGGGCATGTTCTGTTTTTTTTTCTGCTTGCTGTATTTTCTGTAGGCTGACTGTAATCCGCCTGCAACTCCAAAGGCAAGTATCACATTCCTCGTTGCAATATTTTTTTTCCTGTTCCATTTTAAGTTGTTTATCACCGTTTTAAATCTCAATCTGAGAAAAAATTACAAAAAAAATGAAAATTCCTGCAGTCCATCAGTGTTATTAAGGTTTCTGTTCTGTTCTGTTCCTTTTCATTATCTTCATTTCAGAATCTGCCTAGAATAGTACAGATTTTATTTTGAAATTTCATTTCATCTGGTATGTCATCTATAAGTTAGGAGTTTTCTGTGATATTTTTAGATTTTTCTGACATTTTTTTCTGCACTTATCAACATCACTTTTAAACTGCAACACACTACTTCTGCACCTGAAATTTGAAATTTGCATGCATCTCATGACAAATCAAATTAAGGGCATGAAATTGACATAGGGTCAGGATTTCATCACCTGTCCCTAGCCCAAAAATCACCAAATTGCATATCGATCCAATCCCTAACTAAAATTGATTAGACATTAATTGCCCTAGTGGGTTAGGAACATCAATTTGGTCGAGCCCGGGTTATTGTCAACTCATTGTGTCAACTAGTCTTGTGTGTGCCCTATTACTTGGTGTCTAGAATTGGGACTAAGGGCTTGGGTGCTGATCCGTTTATCGGGCCAATTCCACCGGGCCTAGGTAGGCCAGAGACAGGATCTCACACTCCCCTTGTTCTAAAACCTGGCCAAGTATAGAGTTACTACAATCTAGCTTGCCACCTTGATTAGGCAACTAGCTTGGAACTCTAGGTCCAGTTCAATTCAATTGGGAAAGCTTGTGCAACCCATTTCTTCATCTATTATTGGAAACTGGTGTCAAGGATAGAGGTTAAGTGGCTCAAGCCTAAGCGGTTCTTGTGGTTTTTAATTAGGACCCAGTGAAAGCTGGGGGAACCTCCCACAGACCCACCTCCTGACTGGCCAGTGGAAGAGAGTAGCTGTTGATTTGATTGTATCTAGTCAACTCAGTTTATTTGGACTAACCGATTTAGAAAACTCGTAGTTCGGGTCTGAGTCTAATTGTTTGCATGATAACTAGGTCAGGCACACCTTACCACCCTTCACAAGCCCAACCTAGTTCATCCATGGATACTAGTATGGAAAGCCTTATGAGATCTATGATCGAGAAGATGGACCGTTTGGATGCTAAATTTGGTCAGTTCGAGGAAAGGGTAGGAGCCCTTGAAGAAGCTAGGTTGACCCCAACTGAACCACCTTCACCCAGATTACCTTCAGTTCATCCTAGAGCCCAACGACAGGAACACACACCTGATCCAATTCAAAGAAGACCGCATCAGGATTATGTTGATCATACTCCAGAGCCACCTCCTAGAAGGCCTCACTATGATACTTTTGATCAGGATGATCGGGCCCTAAGGAACATCCGTCTAGATGCACCAACCTTTGAGGGAAGCTTAGATCCTAAGGTGTACATAGACTGGGAGGCTGACATGGACCAGTATTTTGACTGGTATGATATGTCTGAAGAGAGAAGATTTAAGTTTGCCAGAATCAGACTAGTTCATAAGGCTCGATTATATTGGGGAAACGTGGAACGCATATCAAGGCAAAGGGGAGATTTACCTATAGCAACATGGAGAGATATAAAGAGAAAACTTAGAGAGAAATATCTGCCTATGTCTTATCAGCAAAGGTTATTAGATCAGTGGCAACGATTGACACAGGATAACAAGACCGTTTCTGAATACGTTGCTAAATTTGATGAGTTTGTGATGCGATGCAACGTAGTCGAGTCTGAAGCAGCCACTTTATCAAGGTTTAGATCAGGGTTGAATGATGATATAAAAGGGGAACTATTTTTAAGGGAAGTCCATGATTTAGATCAGGCATACCAAGTTGCCACGGACTATGAGAGGTTTCAAAGGAGAGCTACATTTAGACGACCTGAACCTATTAGGTTTAACCCTCCTGTTAGCAGGCCTAGCTCAGTCCCTAGTCCCACCAATAGAACAAGGCCCAGCCCGAATCCAACCCTTAGACCCAATCCGACCACCCCCTTAATTCCTAGAGAAGACAAAGGAAAGAGCCCTGAAGTTCGAGGTGAGAGGGAGCGAGTCTGCTATAAGTATCGTAAACCAGGTCATTTCGTAAGCCAATGTCCCTCTAGAGCTTTACATATAGGGGAGGCAGAAGAAGGTGAATCAGAACCCCTGGAGAATGATGAAGTGGAGGTTTATGAAGCAGGGGATTGTTTGGCTGATGAGTATGAAGGAGATGAAGAGAACATAGACTCATCAGATTTGCTAGGAGTTGTGAGACGTATCATGACACAGACCAAGGAGCAAGAAGACTGGCGTAGAACTAGCATCCTACACACATTTGTTAGGATAGGAGAAAAGGTCTGTAAGATCGTCATCGATAGTGGAAGCTGTGTCAATGCTATTTCCACTAACGCAGCCAAAAGTCTAGGATTACCCATTGTACCACATCCCAATCCATATAAGGTGTCCTGGATCGATTCCACTTCTATACCAATCAAGTCAAGATGTCAGGTTCAAGTCCAGCTTCAATCCTATCAGGGAAAGATCTGGTGTGATGTGCTTCCTATGGGGGTAAGTAGCATCATCTTAGGCAGGCCATGGCTGTTTGATCATGATGTGACCATCTTTGGTCGATCAAACTCCTGTGCTTTCAATTTCAATGGCAAGAAAATTATCATTCATCCCACCCAGCCTAAGGATAATGTCAAGAGAGGAGCTAGCAGCTTGAAAGATAAGAAGACTGGATTAAATTTAATAGGTGCAAAAGAATTAGAGCAAGATATCATGGAGGGAGCACCTATTTGGGTAGTAGCTGCTAAGGAAATTAAGGACCACAAGCCTGTAGAACACCCTCAAGAGGTGGTCCAATTATTGAAAGAATTTGAGGATGTGTTTCCAGAAGATCTCCCCGATAACCTCCCACCTTTAAGAGACATACAACACGCAATAGATTTAATCCCTGGAGCGACTTTACCTAATTTGCCTCACTATAGGATGAACCCAACTGAACACCAGGAACTGCAAAGGCAAGTGGGTGAACTTCTTAGGAAGGGGTTTATTAAGGAAAGCTTAAGTCCATGTGCAGTCCCTGCTCTGCTGACCCCTAAGAAAGATGGCACCTGGAGGATGTGTATAGATAGCCGTGCCATTAATAAGATCACTGTAAAGTATAGATTCCCAATCCCAAGACTAGACGATATGTTAGATATGATAGCTGGATCGACAATTTTTTCCAAGATAGACCTAAAAAGTGGCTATCACCAGGTTAGGGTTAGGCCTGGAGACGAATGGAAGACCGCTTTTAAGACTAAAGATGGATTATATGAGTGGTTAGTCATGCCGTTCGGTTTGTCCAATGCACCCAGCACTTTTATGAGAATAATGAATCAGGTGTTAAAGGTTTTTATCGGAAGATTTGTAGTGGTCTATTTTGATGATATACTTATATATAGCAAAACAAAGGCAGACCACTTAACCCACCTAAAGCAAGTTTGTCAAGTCCTGAGAAAAGATAGTCTTTATGCCAATATCAAGAAGTGTGATTTCCTGACAAATAGAGTTATATTTCTAGGATTCGTAGTCACATCTGAAGGGGTGTCCGCTGACCCTGCAAAAATTAAGTCAATAGTAGAGTGGCCTGTACCCAAGAATATCCATGATGTCCGTAGTTTCCACGGTTTAGCCACCTTCTATAGGAGATTCATTAGAGGGTTCAGTACGATAGTGGCTCCAATCACTGATTGTATTAGGAAGGGAAATTTCGAGTGGACTAAAGCAGCAGGTAAGGCCTTCCTAACAATTAAGGAGAAAATGACACAAGCACCTGTCTTAAGGTTACCCAATTTTACCAAGGTGTTTGAGGTTGCTTGTGATGCTTCTGGGGTCGGAATTGGAGGTGTCTTGAGTCAAGAGAATCACCCAGTAGCATACTTCAGTGAAAAGTTAAATGAGGCGAGACTAAGGTATTCCACGTATGATAAGGAACTGTATGCTGTCGTTCAAGCTCTACGATTTTGGAGGCATTATCTTCTACCCCACGAGTTTGTCCTGTTCTCTGATCACGAAGCTCTTAGGTTCCTTAGTTCTCAAAAGAAATTAAACCCTAGGCACGGGAAATGGGTAGAATTCATACAAGCTTACACGTTCGTTTTGAAACATCGTGCCGGTACTGAAAATAGGGTTGCCGATGCGTTGAGCCGCCGTTCTATGTTGTTAACCTCTGTGAGCACTGAAGTAGTAGGGTTCGATAGATTGAAAGATGAATATCCCACATGTCCTGATTTTGGTCACATCTATCAATCCCTCCAACAAAGACCATCTAGTGAGCCTAGTGATTATACACTGTTAGATGGATACCTTTTCAAAGGAAATCAGTTATGTATTCCCAAGACCTCTGTTAGGGAATTTCTGATCTGGGAAGTCCATGCTGGAGGTTTAGCGGGACATTTTGGCAGGAACAAAACCATCCTAGCAATGGAAGAACAATTTTTTTGGCCTGGTCTTAAAAAGAACGTTGCCCAGATCGTAGCTCAGTGTCGGGCCTGTGCTGTTGCAAAACAACAAAGATAGAACACCGGTCTATACACGCCCTTACCTGTCCCTGATGGTCCATGACAAGATATCAGTATGGATTTTGTGGTAGGTCTACCTAAAACTTCTAGGAAACATGACTCTGTTTTTGTTGTTGTCGATCGTTTCTCCAAAATGGCGCACTTCATCCCGTGTTCTCAAACTTTAGACGCTTCGAAAGTGGCCAAGCTTTTCTTAGATCAGGTGGTTAAGCTTCATGGTTTACCCAAGACCATTGTGTCAGATAGAGATGTCAAGTTCACTAGCTACTTCTGGAAAACCCTCTGGCACATGTTAGGTACTAAGCTGAAATTCTCTATGGCCTATCATCCTCAAACCGATGGCCAAACTGAAGTAGTAAACCGAAGCTTAGGAAATCTCTTAAGATGTTTAGTCGGTGACAACCTAGGAAACTGGGACTTACTACTTCCTCGCACTGAATTTGCCTACAACAGTTCGATTAATAGGTCTTTTGGGAAAAGTCCATTTGAAGTGGTCCATGGATACAGACCTAGGAAACCTTTAGACCTAATTCCATTACCAGTACATACACGAATATCTGAGTCTGCTGAGTCATATGCACAGCATGTTAAGGGTTTGCACAAGGAGATTAGTCAGAAGATTCAAACAAGCAATGAACTCTATAGGCATATGGCTAATTCACATAAACGGTTAAAGGAATTTAACGAAGGAGACTCTGTAATGATTAGGCTTAAACCAGAAAGGTTTCCTCCGGGAACTATGAAGAAACTCCATGCCCGGGGAGCCGGACCCAACAAAATAATAAAGAAAATTGGACCTAATGCTTATGTAGTAGACTTACCACCTAGTTATGGCATTAGTTCTACATTTAATGTTTCCGATCTGAAAGAATACAAGGAACCTGCATTGATACCGGATGAACCTTTTGGTCCTAATACTTCTTTTGAGAGTGAAATGCCAATTGAGTGTCCACCACCAAATATTCCTGAGCGAAAGGAAAGAATTGAAAGGATCTTGAATGACCAGATCATCACTACTAGAAATAAGGGCTACCAACGCTATCTGGTTCGATGGCAAGGACGTCCTGAATCTGAAGATTCCTGGATCACCAAAGAGGACCTACAACAAATCGACCCGGATATATTAGAAACTTATCACTCGACAGGGTCGAGTTCATCCCACCCGGGGAGAATTGGTGCGGGCACCAGAATCAGAAAGAGACTCCAACCAATTCAAGCCCATTTTGAATCTTTATGGTTGGACTAGAGAGTCCGGTAACCTTTCTTTAATTTTGAGTCCAAATAATTATGTAATTCGAGTCCATTTCAATTTTATGTTGGGACTATTCCAGCCTGATTAACCTTGTATTTGAGAGTTGGGTCCACATGAGTCAAGTCCAATCCATGAAGAATCAAACCAAACCACATTTGAAGACTAAAGAAGACTCAAGACTTATACTCCAAAGCAAGACCAAAGCCATCTCAAGTGGGGACCACATGCCACATGACACATGCCACCTCATCATCCAAGGTTGCTGCCACATCACACATGCCACCTCACCCTCCAAGATTGCTGCCACATCACACATGCCACCTCACCATCCAAGGTTGCCGCCCAAGAGAAGAAAAGGGGAATTTGAATTTGAATTGGCTACAACCTCCTCCACAACTTCCTCCACTCTTCATGGGATGCCCCATATTTTTCTCCACAAATTTTTCTCCATGATATTTGGTGTAGTTGGAATTCAAAATGGCTTAATAGTCTATAAAAGACTCTTAGTCTTCTTGTAAAAGGGAATTGATGAGTGAATACAAATTTCCAGCAATTTTCTATGTGTTTCTATGTGCCTATGTGGATCTTTGTGCCTAAGTGAACCTCTTCCTCTCCTCCATCATTTCTTCTCCCTAATCCTTCTCTTTTACTCTTCATCTTCCAAGCAATTCTCTTCCTTCAAAGCGAATTAAGGACATCCTCACAAGAAAAAGATCAACACCAACACAAGCTTCCACCATGGCGCCAAGGATCATTTCCAACAAACTCTCCTTTTGAGTTCCATCAATCTTCTCACTTCTAATTAAGTTTCTAATCATCTTGGTTTCTTTGTTGCAGGGTTCTCTAGGCTCCAGATCTAAGAGGAAGGATTACTTGCTACAAACCAGAAAGTTAGAAGGTCCATCTTATGTGGTATGATCTTTCATTTGAGAACCTTAAGAGTGAATCCCTTGTGCTTGAGATTTCAATGCTTGAACTCCTACTATTTTAAGATCGGGATCATTAAATAGGGCTAGCTTGACTTGTGTGCGAATTCTAATCTTGTCCTATTTCTTTAAGATTTTGATAGTCCTCCTAGCTGGGTTTAAGTATAAGCATTTAGGGTTTCTTATTTAGATCTCCTTGATCTTATATGTTGAATCACTCATATACAAGTAGGAATTGCTAGTTAAATTTTGGTTAGTCTCCTTTAGAGTTACATGATTGCATCCTCATCATGCATACCACACCACCTGGTGAGTTGACATGTGGCAGCAAAAATGCGAAAAATAGTGAATTCAAATTTTGAATTTTGTAAAATTGTTTTACATGATAAATTAAAATTATTTTAATTTAATTAAGGCTATTGAACTAAATTGAGAATTAAGAATGACTAAGAACTTTAGGAATGTGATTCAAAGATTTTAAATCATTTTAATAAGCCTTAAGGGTCATGGGTTAGCTTCTATTAGGTACTTAATTGGGTTAGACCTAAGTTTAGATGCATTGGACTAAAAAAAGAACTAATCTAATCAAATGTTGACTTAGGATTTCTTCTCTTTAGATCTCTCTAATTGTTAGATTGATCAGTCCATAAATCTAAATGGACCTAATTTGTGGCTCAGTGGAAAGCCCGAGTGCTTAGGCTAGTCTAATCGACTTTGATGAACCAATTGGTGTCTAGGTAAGTTTGGCATTTTGATCATGGTTCTTTGGGCTACCTCTTACCTGGCCAACTCTATTGGTGTCTAAGGAAAAATAATTAATGGTAGAACCCAACTCATGATCTCACTTACCTGGCCAATGTGGTCAATCAAGATTGATTGGATAGCTCATTGACTTGTGTTAACCCTTGTCACCCAAGGTTAATCAGTCTTGACTGATTTTAGGTGCCTATGGATCATTTGTTATGAGTAACCCTCCTTGTTTGCTGATTTGGTCAGTGGGAGGTTGATCCATGTCTTCTCATCTCTTCATCCGTCACACTAAAATTAAACCCTCTAATTATTAGGTCCTTAAAAGGACAAAGTTATAGGGATAACCAAGTCCTAGCCTTCTATTAAGTAGGATGGTAATGGATCCAGTAGTTGGGTGTTCATCGACAGATCCAAAGATCAGGTGTTCATTAGGCTATTGGAATTACTGTTCCTAATATAATGGCTCATTGTGACTCTTTTAATGGTGGTCAGGTGGGCCGGCCAAAGTCAGGCTTGACTATTCGTTAGTTAGAAGCATTGAATTTTATCATGTTAATGGTTGGACCTAACCAAGACCTTCAATAGGAGGCCCAAAGGTCGATTGAAGTGCATCTTAGGGCAAAACCCAATTACTATAGGTTACTTGGAGAAGTAATCAATTGATGAACCTACCTTTAGACATGCATGGGTAGGCCGACCATAGTCGGGCTCTTATGTTGTCTATTGGACTCTAATACCCACTAGGGAATTAAAGTAATTCCTCGGATTGGAGGTAAATGTTACCAATCTAAGCAAATAATGGGAGGGACCTTTAGACTAAAGTTCATGTCTTTTGGTTAATAAATTCATATACACTAATTAGCTTTGGTTTTCCTTTTAGATATATTCCAACCTGTATTTTTGGTCTCTTCTCGACAATGAGAAGCTCAATATGAAAGGAAAAACCAGTGCACCGGATGCCTACCATAGGCATGCTACACTAAAGAGTAGGTATTGCATAATTAAACTTTTTAAGCATGCATACGAAAAAACCTATCTAACATAAACATGATCCATGAATAGATACAGAGGCATGTAAAGGTAAGTGCAATAATTATAAACAACATGATATTTACTAGATCTAAGCATGCATGATAACAAAATAAATAATATACCTGATCGAAGCAGGAAGAAGCCGACTCTCTTCAACAGCAAATCAATGCAACTGGTTGAACTCCAGCAGTCTTCAACAGCAAATTAGATCAGGAAGAGATCGATCCAATCTCTTGAGGTATCCCAGTGTCCACCCTCTAGAATATCCATGCTCGGGCTCTCGCTGATCCAACTCCCGGAAGGATGCTAGTCATCTAGAATCAAACAATAGGTCACGAAAATGGAGTAGGAAAAACCAAACTGATCTACACGGATGGTCTTCTCCCTAAACTCCACGAAGAGCACACAGAGGAAAACTAAGATCACGGAAGAAATAAGGGGATGCTAAACAAAAATTCTGCACTCAGATTTTGTCCCAAAAACTCTTCATGCCCTGTTTCTTCCCAACTCGCACACCCTGTTTCTTCTTCTTATTTCCCTTCACCCCTTCTCACGGCCAGCAACCCAGAATAATAAGAGGCAGAAAAGAAACCGAGAAGGCCAGGGAAAACGTCGTTCTTCCCTTCTCTCTCTTAAATCGCTAAAACGCTCTTTGCCCCTCTCTAATTAGATACACTAATTTCTTCCCCTCAAAACCATCGCATGGCCTTCAAAATGATATCACACACTAAGAAAACCCATGAAGAAGGTAAATCATATAAAGGCTTGGAAGATGCGTGAAGGCTGAGTGAGAGAGTTCAGATCAAAACAAAAACTTCATCGCTCGGCTCCTTGGAAAGACTCTTGATTTGGATCGGTTTTGTTAGGATATCCTGGTTCAGCTACGAACCAGGCTCCGGTCGACTTATCGAAGCCCTGGTTCTCCGGACTATGGACTTCGGACTAAGCGAAGGCCAACTGCAAGCAACTCAAGGCTTCACACCGATCTACAACATCCAAAGGCCAGTCCTTCGGGTGGCACCTTCGGCCCTGGCCGAAGTCTGAACTACTCATCGACTTTCGAAGAGACGAACTTCGGTCGCCACCGTAGACATGATCTCCGGCCTCGGGGAAATATCAAGCCTTCGGCCCATGCAAGGAGAAACCCGAAGCTTGAACCATAATCTGTTCCAAAAAGGAAATTATAACCAACGGTTACAATCAACACTCATCATGCCATGATAATGGTGCTTAATTCCTGCAGCCACGCCTCCGATCTGACCGGAACCGCTCATTGACAACCCATGATAGCCAATAATGGGAGTGAATGGCACCCCATGATCTCCGGGAAATGAGCGGGCCATAGATCGGAGGCCATCTTTTAAATATGGGTAAGGAAGATGGCTCGAGAGGTACGTATGAATAATCTCGTACATACACATTTTCAATCTCCAAGAGCTCTTTTTCTCTTCCACTCTTGACATCTTCCCCATTCTGTGACTGGAATCCACCACTGACTTAGGCATCAGAGTGTCCTCCACCAGAACAACTCCGACAAGGGGCCTGTTTTGCAGGTGAACCACGGAGCGGTCCTGCAATGTAGTGGCTCCGATCGACCGATCCAGGGACTCCACACCAACAGATTGGCATGCCAGGTAGGGGAGCGTATTACTAACATTTGTTAAGCTCCCTCCCAGACGAGGGTAAGAAACAAAGAATTTCTTGATGGCAAGAGGAAAAGATCAAAATGCTTCTACAAGCCGGAGTCATGCTCCATTTCAGGGGGGTGCACCCCCGGAGGAGAACGGTGTTCCACCTCCCATGGTTGTTGTGGGAGCACGGCAGTTCGAATCTCTAATGAACCAGGTCGCCAACTTGATGGCCATGGTTCAAGATTTTCAAGACAGAGCCTTCCCGGTGGCAAATCCACCAGCTTTTTCTAGATATAGCTCTCAATCCCGAAGAAGGAGAGCACCACGGGAGGATTCAGCGCATCCCTCCCCCCATTCTTGGCCCTCTCTCGAAGGCCGAACTTCAAGACTGCCTAGGTCTACCGATTCCCCACAAAAAGGGAAAAGGCCTAGGCAAACTTCCTCCTCCTCCTTCGAAGACTCCACTCCAATGGAGAGAGCGCCCAGGCAGACTCCCGATTATGACGGGAGGTTTAGAGCCATCGAATCAGAGATGGCAAGAACGTGAGAACAGAGAATGCGGGATCAGAGAGATCCCGAGGACCTGATTATGGGTGATCTATGCCCACCCTACACCGACCGCATCATGGCTGAGGACATTCCTCGGCACTTCAGGGTTCCCCGGATGGAACCCTACGATGGCACCTCCGACTCCTTTGACCATTTAGGCAGCTTCAAAGCCCATATGATGATTCAAGGAGCTTTGGACGCGATGTACTGTCTAGCATTCCCGGCTACCTTGAAGAAGTCCGCTCGGATGTGGTACTCGAGCTTGCGCCCAGGTACCATCGATTCCTTTATTGATTTAGAAAAATTATTTATCTTGCATTTTAGGACCTGCCAAAAAACTCCTTGAAATACGGACACACTCTTCCTCCTTCACTAGAATGAAAGAGAGAGCCTGAGAGATTACATCTCCAGGTTTAATGCGGTCACGCTTGAGATCCTCGATCTCAACGAGCACGTGGCCATGTCAGCTCTGAAGAAAGGGCTCCAAACCTCCAGGCTTACTTTTTTCCTGCACAAGAAGTTCTCCAAAAGCTACGCTGAGCTCCTATCAAGGGCTCAGAAATATGCTCATGCTAAAGAGCAGGCGGCGAATTGACGTATGATTGAAGGGAAACCCCCTTCAAAGAAGAAGAATAACAGGGGGCAAGGCTCCCAAACTTCCAATAACAACGGCGGCAGATATGCAAACCGCCGGAGAAGCCCTCCCAAGCTTTGAGCATTGGAAGGAAGATTCGACTCATACAGCCCCCTCAACCTCCCTCGAGAGAAGATCCTCATGAGATAGAAAAAGAAAACTATCTCCAACAGCCTCGTCCCATGAAGGCCTCCTCTACTGTAAGGAACAGGAACAAGTTCTGCCGATTCCACCGGGACCACGGCCACAACACAGAAGAATGCATCCAGCTGAGGGATGCGATTGAGGATCTCATCAAGAGAGGATACCTGGGACGGTACATCGGTCAACAGGGACCCCGGTCGGAAGCAACTGTTTCCCAGCCACCTCCTGAAGAGGTTGAATTGCCAAATCAAAGGCCCACCGACAGAGGTGTAGGAATGATACACCGGACTGCCAATTGGAGAAGGGATGAAGATGAAGCTTCAAAGTGACTGAAAGATAACAACTCCATCCTCTTCTCCGACGACGACCTTGCAGGAGTCCGGCTCCCGCATGACGATCCTCTTATAATTTCGGTCGTAGTGGCCAATTATGATGTACAGATAGTTCTTATTGATAATGAAAGTTCGACTGATGTCTCGATATACAATGCATTCTTCAAAATGTATTTGCCTAGACATCAACTACAAAGATCCCCCATACCACTCTTCGGTTTCGGGGGCAACAAAGTTTACGCCGAAGGGGAGATAGTGTTGCCTGTAACCCTCGGCTCCAAGCCTTGACAAAAGACATTGCCGATCAACTTCATGGTGGTCCAGATCCCCTCTGCATACAATATTATTCTGGGGAGGCCCGCCTTGAACAGGTTCCGGACCGTGATCTCCTCTCACTACCTCTTAGTATGCTTCCCCACCTAGAATGGTGTTGGAGAAGTTAGAGGGAACCAGAGGATGGCACGGCAATGTCTAATGATCGAAGACATGCATTTTAAAGATTCGACTACTCCGGATCAGCTGGATCCGAGGGATTCAACCACAAACCTTGATGAACCCATGAAGAGGACCATCCCGATACCTTAGAAAGAGGAAGATCCCTCCAGAGTTGTGCAAATCAGGAGAGCCCTTGACGAGGAAACCAGAACAAAGCTGATCCATTTCCTTAGGGACAACGCCGATGTCTTCACCTAGTCGGCTTCAGACATGCCCGGGATTCCCGCTGAAGTGATTACTCATCGGCTGGAAGTAATCCCTGGGTATAAGCCGGTGTGGCAGAAGAAGAGGAGCTATGCCCCCGAAAGACAGCAAGCTGTTGATGAAGAGGTCGGCAAGCTCCTCAAGGCAGGGTTCATCAGAGAGGCCCGCTACCTTGAGTTGCTGGCCAATGTGGTAATGGTGAAGAACGCTAGCGGCAAGTGAAGGATTTGCATCGACTATACAGACCTCAAAAAGGCTTGCCCAAAAGATAGCTTCCCTCTCCCAAAGATTGATCAACTGGTCGATGCTACCGCCGGCCACCAGTTACTGAGCTTTATAGACACCTTCTCTGGCTACAACTAGATCAGAATGGATCCGCAAGATGAGGAGAAGATGGCATTCATCACTGACAAAGGTCTCTACTGCTATAAGATGATGCCATTCGGCCTCAAGAACAATGGGGTAACATTCCAAAGACTCATCAATAAGGTGTTTGAAAAGTAACTGGGAAGAAATATGGAGGCCTATGTTGACGACATGATCGTCAAGAGTCTCCATCGAAGAGACCACATCCACAACTTGGAGGAGTCATTCAGCACTCTCCGGCACTACCAAATGAAGTTAAACCTGGCGAAGTACGCCTTCGGCGTCATGTCGGGTAAATTCCTAGGCTTCCTTGTCACCAAATGAGGGATTGAGGCTAATTCCGAGAAGATCCAGGCCTTGAAGCATATGCGGCATCCCTCATGAAAAAAGGAAGTCCAACAGTTAACAGGGAGGATTGCCTCCCTAAGCAGATTTATCTCTCGGTCAGTCGAGAAGTGTCTTCCGTTCTTCAAGGTACTTCGGCAATCAAAGGTCTTTGAATGGTCCAAAGACTATCGCGTTGCCTTTGAGGAATTGAAGAAGTATTTTGAGACCCCGCCCTTACTCTCCAAGCCAAAAGAAGGCGAGGTCCTCTACCTGTACCTCTCTGCTTCAGACGAAGCAGTGAGTTTGGTTCTTATCCAGAAGGAAGAAGACAGGTCCCATAAGCTGATCTACTACATCAGCAAGATCCTGCATGACACAGAAACATGATATGCAAGGATGTAAAAGCTGATCTACTCTTTGGTGATTGCGGCAAAGCGACTACGGCCATATTTCCAGGCTCACGCTATTGTGGTGCTGACTGATCAACCTCTCAAGGCCGTTCTCCGATCTCCGGACACTTCTGGAAGGATAGCCTAGTGGGCTATGAAGCTAAGCGAATTTGACATTAGCTTCCAGCCCCGAGCAGCTATGAAGGCCCAGGTGCTCTCCGATTTTCTGGTCGAGTGCACCTGGAAGTCCGAAGATGAAGCCTCTTCGGATAAAGAAGAAACCCCGAAGGAGATGAAGTCCGTTTGGGTGCTTCATATAGACAGAGCTTCCAATGCTACCGGGTGCGGGGCTGGACTCATGTTGGCTGAACTTGACGGCCAGATTATAGAGTATGACTCTGTTTCTCCTTCCACGCCTCCAATAATCAGGCCAAATATGAGGCCCTACTAGCCGGACTTCAGATCGCCAAAGATCTGGGAGTCTGGTAACTCCGAACCTTCTTCGATTCTTAACTGGTTGTGAATCAAGTCAATGGAGAGTACGTAGCCAAAGATCCAACCATGGTGCAATACTTGGAGAAGGTTCAGGCTTTATCCTCCCAACTGGAACATTTTGCATTTATTCATGTTCCCCGATCGGAGAACTCCCGGGCGGATGCACTATCTCGATTGGCAACTACAGCACCGGAGTCTCTCGGGCGCACCTTTGTTGAACATCTTGAAACTCCAAGCATTGCCAAAGAGGCTGTAGAGGTGCACCAGATTGATGATGAGCCAAGCTGGATGGATCCCATCATCAGTTCCTGAATGAAGGAGAACTACCCGAAGTTAAGGCAGAGGCCAAGAAGATCCGCTGGATGGCATCTCAGTATGTCATCTTAGACGGAACTCTCTACAAGAGATCGTTCTCCCAACCACTACTGAAATGCCTCGGACCCACCGATGCAGATTATGCATTGAGAGAGGTCCACGAGGGTATATGCGGGGATCATTTGGGAGGCAGATATCTAGCATACAAGGTTATTCGACAAGGGTATTACTGGCCCTCTGGTGCGGGCACCAGACTCAGAAGAAGACTTCAGGGCTCCATCTGGATCTCTGATTGACATTGCCCGAAGAATTAGGGTTTTCTGGTTTTGTAATAAGGGTTGACTTGGTTAACTCAATTTTAGTTTGAGTCTGTATTTCCCTACAATTTAAATTTTGTTGAGTCATGTTGACTCAATACAAGTCCTAGTAGTGGTCTAGGTCTTCTCCAAGGTGCCACATTTTCTCCCAAGACCAAGCAAGTGGGCGCCACACTCCCAACCACACACCAGAGTCCAGGAGGCGCCACATCTCCATCCAGTGTGCCTTGGTCCCCACACCACAAGAAAGCAGGTCCCTTCTTTCATGCACCACTTGGGGGAGAAATCCATCAAGATACCTCAATCCAAGGAGGAGCCAACTTCTTTCCAGATAAACCCAAGCCAGGATGGCAAGAATTTTTCTTGAAGAGAGGATCAAGGAGGTGCCCCACAATGTTCCATAAAAACCCAAGTTATAAAAGGGAAGAGAGCATGTCTTGGGGAGAAAATCAAGGAGGCACCCAAAAGTTTCCTAAAATGCCAAAGCCATGAAAGGAAGAAGCCTAAACTTGTGGAGCAAGACTAGGAGGTGTCCAAAAGAGCCAAACCATGAAGGGAAAATCCTTGATTCATGGAGAGATACTAGGAGACACCCCCACTACCTGCCAAAAATGTCCAAAACAAAGATGGGAAGGGCCTTGACTTAGGGAGGAAGAAAAGGAGGAGTCCAAAAGAGTTGATCCATAGAAGGAAAGAAATCCTCTCTTGAAGACCCAAGCAAGGAGGCGCCATCTACCTGCCTTTTATAATCCAAATCAAATTTTTTTGGTACCTTGGCCGACCATATGTGTATGGATTATCCTGATTTGTAGATCCCCTCCTTTAGTCCCACATGGGAAGATGTAAAACCCTACTCCCTTGTAAAGCCCTATAAATTAAACCCCTCTTGTAAGTTTAAAGGAATCAGATGAATGAAACCAAATTTTTTTGTGAGCAAACTTTGTGTTTTCTCTCTTCCGCACTTGCATCCAGGTGTTGAGCTCCGTGAGGGAGTAAATCCGGGTTCCCCAGGAACCTTGAGGAGGTGTGAGATCTCCAAAATCCCAAACCCTAGGTTAGCCACTTCACTCCCAAACCCTAGCCGCCCATCATCCTCTTCTTTCCACCAAATCCTAGCCTATCCCACCTCTCACGGCCACTCTCTTCAAGTCAAGGCCGACCATCAGCATCCGGAGCAATTTCTAGAGGAAGTCAGATCAGCCTCCAGGAGAATCCGGATTTCAGCAACATCAGCTTTCAAGTTCTTCAATCTGGTAAATCCTTCCTTGAGTATCTGATTCCATCACTTGTTTTTCTTCTTTCCCAGATCTTAAGTTCAGGAGAAGCCGACTCAGCCACAGGACCAGTATTGGAGGATCCATTGCGAAGATATCTAAATTCGAGGATCCAACAATCTGCTCGAGAGAGTTCTTCCACCAAACTTTGTGAAGATCACTGTCTGGTCGGTAACCCATCTCTTCTCTTTATTTCTATCCTGTTGAAAGTTCAGAGCGAAACCCTAGATCTGGGAGTTTCTCAACCCCCAGCGATCCGTTACTTCTGAACCACTCTGATAACCTAGTTTCTTTTAACTTGTGCTTTCAATTATTACCTAGTTTCTTTCAATTTAGTTTAGCTTTCCTTTGAGTCAAAGCCAATTTCTGAAAATATATAAAAAAAAAAAAAATTAATCTTAATTTATTTCCGCATCGCATCATCCTCTTTTGTTCTGCATCATTTTTGGTATCAGAGCTTTCGTTCTGCATCATTTTTGGTATCAGAGCTTTTGTTTTACATCAATTTTGGTATCAGAGCCCAGTCTAGGGTTTCTATTTTGCTTGCTTGTTTTAAGTCTCTCTCCTTTTTACTTTGTCTGCTCGAAGTAGACTCCCCAATACGTCCGGTCCTAGGAACGAAGTGAGGTGCAAACCTCCTCTTCCCATTCCACGGGGTGTTCCTAGGGCGTGTAGGGGATCCGTTGGGTTACAACTTCGTAGCAGGAATTGTAAACGGGGGAAGCACCCTGTTTTCAGTCCATAACTATCCTATTGCAGGAATTGTTTCTCAGTACAAGTAACTCCGAATTGCGTGATTTTTATTTTGCTGGAACCAGTATAATTGAGGATATTTTACATAATTTTACTGTGATTTATTGGTTTCCGTGAAATTTTTGAGAGTTAAATTACTGCAACTCTGTTTTTGTGTTCTGCAATTCAATTATCTTGAGTGAACATCTCCTAACTCATCCTAAGGGCATTTGAGCATCTAAGATAAGGGGAGGAGTTGATAACCTCTCCTTAGCCCACAACCACCACCCCCTCATTCGATCCTAAGCCTAACTTTAAAATTTATTAGACTTAATTTGCCCTAGTGGGTTAGGGACATCAACAAGTCGGGTCAAGGCTAGTGTTGAGTCAGTTTGTCTAGTTACTCTGTGTGTGCTTTGTACTCAGTGTCTAGAACGGTGGTTCAGGGACTATGTCCCGAAGGGCTTGTGTGCTGGTCCGCCTACTTGGCCAATCTCTGATTGGTGTCTAGGATTGGCAATTAGGGACCTAACACTCCCCTTACACCTGCCTGGCTGAGTCCCGAGTTACTACAGGCTAGCTTGCCACTCTGATTGGGCATCTAGTTTGGGCTCTAGGTCTAGTTAGCCCGTAGTCATTTCAGTCGAGTCTCATTTGATGTGCTTGCTTGCATCATCATGTCCACCCAGAATGGAGTACCCTACCAACCTGGTCAAACCCAACCTGATTTAGAGACCATGATAAGAACTCTTACCGAAAGTATGACCAAATTGAGTCAGGATATGAATGAGAGTTTTGCCCAGTTTAGAGACCGAGCCCAGGGACTTGAGCAACGTAGACATCAAAATTGGACCCCTGATCCAAAATTTAATAGGCCCCAACCTCACCCATGCCAGGAGCCTAGGAGGACCTTATACCGTGATCCCGAGCATAACCCTAGGAGCCTATATCCATACTTGGTTGACTCAGAAAAGGGACCCGTTAGGAACACCGAACCTTATGCACCCACTTTTGATGGAAGACAAGAGACATATATTAAGTGGGAAGAACAAATGGATCAGTATTTTGAGTGCACTAACATATCGAAATTAGGACAAATTAGGTTGGCCAAAACCAAGTTCACCAAACATGCTAGGTCGCATTGGTATGCTATTGAGCATGAGTGTTATCAAAGAAAAGAGAAAATATATACTTGGAGAGATATGAGAAGTAAGTTGAGAGATAGGTACCTAGGTAGATCCTATGAGAAAAGACTTTTAGACCAATGGTACCAATTGCGACAAGGTAATAGGCCTGTGTCTAAATATATCGAGGACTTCCAGTGGTACGACATGAAATGCAATACCATTGAGACCGAAGCTCAGATCACATCGAGGTTTAGGGTTGGGTTACACCCAGACATTTATAGGAAGCTATGCCTTGAAATAACCAATAAGTTAGACCGAGCCTACCAAGAAGCCCAAGACTATGAGTGGTCTTTAAGATATAACCAATCAAGTACTTTGGACTTAAAGCCAACCTCTACCAACTTGAGTCAAGTTCCGATTGATCCGACACCCGTAGTGAACCAGACTTTTGTTTGTCAATTCCCACTTGTGTCACCTCTTGACCAGAAGGATAACACTGAGAAGGAGTTAGGCATGGCCATCCCAAAATTAGTTGACCTGACCAGAGCCGTACTTAAAGGAGAATCAAAGGAGAATAGATTAGAACATTTCAGTGAGATTGAGGAAGAAATATATGAGCCTGACATAAGTTTGATAGATGAATATGAAGAAGAATTTGAGGATATCTCTCCCGATAATTCAATTAACCAACTCCTACCTAATGGGGTTATTGAGGGGACCCCTGCCACTTAAGGAATTCAGGAGCTAACCCTAAGAGAAGACCCTTTTGAGGAAGTTCAGGAAGAGGAAATTACACCAAATGAAAGTTTAAGTGAGACTACCCCTGAACTCATTGAGGAATCCAAAGAAGACACCCCTGAGTCAAATCTGGTAGAGGAGTGTGAAGAAGGAAGGGGTTCACAAGAATTGCCCATTGAGAAGGTCCAAGAACAAGAAAAAGACAATAGCTTAGAGAACTTTTTAGATAAACATTCCAAAGACCTTCTTGATAACCTTCCACCTTCTAGGAGCACCCAGCCTAACCTAGAACTTGCACTTGTAGACCCTCCTAGAGCAAATCATGAGGTTTGGATGAGTGCACCTATAGAACAATGTCCTCATTTTAAGGTCATCCTGAATAACTAAGGTTTGTTTCTTGTTTCTGATAAGCCACCTCAAAACTCTGATTCTTATTTCCTACCCTTCTCTGAATCTTCTCATGTTTCTAAAGCTATGGGATTACACTTTACTGAGATCTCTAGGTTGCAAGACTCCTTAGAACCTATTAGGTTTACCACCTACTTCTGGAAGACCTTATGGCACCTACTAGGCATCCATAATAAGTTTTCATGCTCTGCATGCCCTCCTCCGACCCAAGGTCAAACCTAGAGAGCCTTAGTTTGTTAGGTTTAGACCTAGGGTTCCTTTGGAATAAAGTCCATTCTTTAGGAATGCGTCGTCAGTCTAGTTTAGTTTTTCTTGACCCTTTACAAGGCTTTGGCTCAGATTTTGGTTTGATTGAGAGCACCAGGAATTGGGATTTGTATTTTGTCCAGGACTAAATTTGCATATAATGTTTCGATCAACAGGTCTATAGGCTAGAGTCCCTTTGAAATTGTTCATGGATACAAGCCTCACACACCACTTGATCTAATTTCACTATTAGTCCACACACACAAGTCTCTTGATGCACTTGCATAGCATGTAAAGGACTTGCATAAAGAAATTCATGCCAAAATAAATTTAAGTAATGAAACTTATAAGAAGTTGGCTGATTCTCAAAGGCGAGTCAAAACTTTTGTTAAGGGAGACTATGTAATGATTAGGTTAAGGCCTGAACGGTTTCCTCCTGGAACTGTTAGAAAGTTACATGCTAGAGGAGTTGGACCATTTAGAGTGGTGAAGAGAGTAGGGTCCAATGCCTATGTGCTCGAGTTGCCTTCAGAACTAGGCATTAGCTCCACTTTCAACATTACAGACCTAGTAGAGTATAGAGAGGCAGCTGTGATTCCCAGTGAGCCTTTTTGAGCCTAATCTTGCTCTTGAGAGTGAACCCAACCCTGTGTGTCCACCAACAAACTGGCCTGTGAGGAAAGAGCAGATTGAAAAGATCCTGGATGATCAGGTTATCACTACTCGTAATCGAGGATACCAAAGATACCTGGTCTGCTGGCAAGGAAGGCCAGATTCTGATAACTCTTGGATCTCCCGAGAAGAATTACAAGAATTGGACCCAGACCTCTTGGAGAGATACCAGAGCCAGCTTGATCCATACTCGACAGGGTCGAGTTCCTCCCACCCCGGGAGAATTGGTGCGGGCACCAGACTCAGAAGAAGACTTCAGGGCTCCATCTGGATCTCTGATTGACATTGCCCGAAGAATTAGGGTTTTCTGGTTTTGTAATAAGGGTTGACTTGGTCAACTCAATTTTAGTTTGAGTCTGTATTTCCCTACAATTTAAATTTTGTTGAGTCATGTTGACTCAATACAAGTCCTAGTAGTGGTCTAGGTCTTCTCCAAGGTGCCACATTTTCTCCCAGGACCAAGCAAGTGGGCGCCACACTCCCAACCACATGCCAGAGTCCAGGAGGCGCCACATCTCCATCCAGTGTGCCTTGGTCCCCACACCACAAGAAAGCAGGTCCCTTCTTTCATGCGCCACTTGGGGGAGAAATCCATCAAGATACCTCAATCCAAGGAGGAGCCAACTTCTTTCTAGATAAACCCAAGCCAGGATGGCAAGAATTTTTCTTGAAGAGAGGATCAAGGAGGTGCCCCACAATGTTCCATAAAAACCCAAGTTATAAAAGGGAAGAGAGCATGTCTTGGGGAGAAAATCAAGGAGGCACCCAAAAGTTTCCTAAAATGCCAAAGCCATGAAAGGAAGAAGCCTAAACTTGTGGAGCAAGACTAGGAGGTGTCCAAAAGAGCCAAACCATGAAGGGAAAATCCTTGATTCATGGAGAGATACTAGGAGACACCCCTACTACCTGCCAAAAATGTCCAAAACAAAGATGGGAAGGGCCTTGACTTAGGGAGGAAGAAAAGGAGGAGTCCAAAAGAGTTGATCCATGGAAGGAAAGAAATCCTCTCTTGAAGACCCAAGCAAGGAGGCGCCATCTACCTGCCTTTTATAACCCAAATCAAATTTTTTTGGTACCTTGGCCGACCATATGTGTATGGATTATCCTGATTTGTAGATCCCCTCCTTTAGTCCCACATGGGAAGATGTAAAACCCTACTCCCTTGTAAAGCCCTATAAATTAAACCCCTCTTGTAAGTTTAAAGGAATCAGATGAATGAAACCAAATTTTTTTGTGAGCAAACTTTGTGTTTTCTCTCTTCCGCACTTGCATCCAGGTGTTGAGCTCCGTGAGGGAGTAAATCCGGGTTCCCCAGGAACCTTGAGGAGGTGTGAGATCTCCAAAATCCCAAACCCTAGGTTAGCCACTTCACTCCCAAACCCTAGCCGCCCATCATCCTCTTCTTTCCATCAAACCCTAGCCTATCCCACCTCTCACGGCCACTCTCTTCAAGTCAAGGCCGACCATCAGCATCCGGAGCAATTTCTAGAGGAAGTCAGATCAGCCTCCAGGAGAATCCGGATTTCAGCAACATCAGCTTTCAAGTTCTTCAATCTGGTAAATCCTTCCTTGAGTATCTGATTCCATCACTTGTTCTTCTTCTTTCCCAGATCTTGAGTTCAGGAGAAGCCGACTCAGCCACAGGACCAGTATTGGAGGATCCATTGCGAAGATATCTGAATCCGAGGATCCAACAATCTGCTCGAGAGAGTTCTTCCACCAAACTTTGTGAAGATCACTGTCTGGTCGGTAACCCATCTCTTCTCTTTATTTCTGTCCTGTTGAAAGTTCAGAGCGAAACCCTAGGTCTGGGAGTTTCTCAACCCCCAGCGATCCGTTACTTCTGAACCACTATAATAACCTAGTTTCTTTTAACTTGTGCTTTCAATTATTACCTAGTTTCTTTCAATTTAGTTTAGCTTTCCTTTGAGTCAAAGCCAATTTCTAAAAATATATATAAAAAAAAAATAATCTTAATTTATTTCCGCATCGCATCATCCTCTTTTGTTCTGCATCATTTTTGGTATCAGAGCTTTCGTTCTGCATCATTTTTGGTATCAGAGCTTTTGTTTTACATCACCCTCCATCCAGAAGGACTCTGCTGATTTCGTGCGAAAGTGCAACCAATGCCAGAGGTATGCCAATGTGCAGAGACAACCTGTGAGTCACCTGACTCAGTTGGCAGCCCCATGGCCCTTTGCCCAGTGAGGGATGGACATCCTTGGCCTGTTCCCACCAGCATCAGGGCAAATGAAGTTTCTCCTAGTGGCCATTGACTATTTCACAAAATGGGTGGAAGCCGAACCATTGGCCCAAATCACAAAGGGTAGGGTGGAAAGTTTTGTGAAAAACTGCATCATCTTCAGGTTCGATATCCCACACATCATCATCACGGACAACGGAAGATAATTCGACAATCCGAAGTTCAAGGACTTTTGTGCTCGGTACCATATCCAGCATCGACTAACATCCATTGCTGATCCACAGTCCAACAGAGAAGTCGAAGTCACCAACCGGACCATCCTCCATGGTCTAAAGACAAGGTTGAATGCCGCCAAAGGGCTTTGGGCCAAAGAACTGACATCTGTTCTTTGGACGTGCTGAACTATCCCAAGAACAGCCACCGACAAATCCCCATTCAACCTAGCCTACAGTACCGAAGCCGTGCTACCTATCGAAGTCTCCCTACAGTCCCTAAGGATTGACAATTATGAAGAGCCTAAGAATTCCAATCGTAGAAGGATTGATCTGGATCTGCTATCAAGCACCAGGCTACAGGCCCAGATAAGAATGGCGGCATACCAGTAAAAGGTCGCCAAGTACTACAATGCAAGGATGAAGGAGCAAACTTTCCGCACGGGGGACATGGTATTGCGAAGAGCAGAGGTGTCCAGGCCAACAGAATAGGATAAACTCTCCCCCAACTGGGAAGGTCCATATCAAGTCGAAGAAGTCATTCGACCAAGGACATATCGACTCAAAACCCTGGAGGAGAAGACCCTATCCCGGCCATGGAATGTACAAAACCTTCGCAAATACTATCAATGAAAAAGTTTCAAAAAATTCCTGTGCAAAGCTCCTCAACCCTACTCGACTCAGAATGGCTAGTTACATCGACTGAACGACAACAACCAAAATGACCCGATCTGAAAATCGGTCAACTGCGCAAAGGAGAGCCTGATCCACTCACCTTATTGGTATGCTCGACGAGCGTAATGGATGGCCTGACCAGGCCACCAAAAAGATCAAAGGTGCAGGGATGGTTTTCGTAACCTACCCTACGATGAATCTGAACACGTGCTAAGATGAGCCTGAACAGCCTACCTTAATTACGATAGAAAGAGCAAAGGGATGGTGTAAACACCCTACCCTACGGAAAATCCAAACACATGCCTAAAAGGACCACTGTTGCCCTCTCTGTCAATAACAAACACTCTCAGAGTGGTCCAACGGATCCTACTTCTTCCTTACAAACCGCAAGTGGTTTATGGAGTCTACATTATGGACAAATCATGATGCAATACATCGCAGAAAATACACAGGAAGAGGTAAAAGAAAAGATTTTCCATTTCTTTCAATTTTTCTTACAAAAAGAAAAGGAAAGAAAGAAAAAAGAAAAAGAAAGAAACTCTCCTGTAAAGAGAGTAAGAAAAAGAAAAGAAACTCTCCTAAAGAGAGATACAAAAAAAAAAGCAGCAGCAGCAACAGCAGAGTTGGAAAATTTGTATTAACTCCCTGATGGTTTTTCCCGTACCGTCGGGGAGAGACCAGATGGGACGACGAAGGGCCCCCAGGGTTCCCATCTGAACTCGAGTCCAACCCCTCATCGGAGTCAGAATTGAATTCGTGGACGGGGAAGGGAACGGAGGGTTTGATATTATCCAAGCCCTTCAAGTCATAAAACTTGGAGGCTTTCCTCCGGCACTCCCAAAACCCCTGGTGGAAGGAGTCCAGGGCCACCCCGGTGAGCTCATCCTTGAATGAGGCAGATGTTCTGAAGTTTGCGACGGCCTCCGCCGCCTCCTTCTTCGCCTCCTCCGCCGTCGTGGTCGCCGCCATGACTTGGGCCCGGGCCTCCCTCAACTGAGCCTCCAGAAGGTGGACCTTCTTCTCGAGACAGTCCACTAGAGGCTCCTCCTCTTTGCCGACAGGCCCAGATGGCTCCAGACTTCGCTTCCTCTTGGGGTCAATAGCCCTCATCTTCGCTGCACGACGGAGCTCGGAGGTGCTGAACCTCATGACTAATGGAAGGAAGACACCAACAAAAATGATGGCCTTCGATAGTAGGGGGCAGGGTCCTATTTATAGAAACCCTGCACCCACGATCGACTGCGAGGAGGCACGTCCCACGTCTTTCCCGGCCATATGAGAAGGCACCACGTGTCCAGGTGACGCTTCGAGAGCCAGAAAGTCTCTCGGAAGCCATCCCCAGGACTGCAACCGCCATCACTTCGAATCCGGAGAAATTTGCATCATGCGACGGCATCATTAATGGTCTCTTTTTGGGAAAAAGAGGCCCGGTGGCTCATAGGGCATAAGAGATTGCGACTGTACAAATTTTGACGTGCCATGTGGACAACGGTGATCCTAATCAAATCCCCTTAATTATTGATTGGTGGGGAGATGACTCCTGTCCATCCCTACGGACAAGCTAAACATCCGAAGGAAGGCAACACAATGGAGTTTTGGTCCGTTCAAGGATTTGTCCTTACCGACTGAACGGCCTTCGGCCATGACTATTCAACCAAGCAGAAAAGAGAGCGGTAAAACTGGCTCTTATCGACTGGACGGCCTTCGGAGGCTGTCATTTGACTAGGCAAAAGGAGAAACGATAGAACCATTTTAGGCTACACATGAAGCACAACAATGTATATGCAAAGAAAGGAGAATTCATTCCAAAATCTGGGAAAATTGCAGTACAAAATTCATTGGCAATACAAGTAAAGGAAAAAAAAATGCATTCAGAGTGATCCAAGTCACTCAACATCAACAGGAGAAGGCTCCATACCACAGGACTAGAGCAACCTATCAACTTTTTCGGAGAGGGTCTCATCAATCTGGGTCGGGACGGAAGAATCTTCAACCTAGACTTCTCTAGCCTGAGTCACCTCCTAAGCCGAGATCAAAGCTAGGATCGCCTCCAGATTTTCGACTGGGGTAGCGCCTCCTCCATCGGACATGGCGACTCCTCGACCTCCCCTGCGGCTTCGGCCTCCTCCGCTTCTTCTCCTTCCTCTCCAATTATGTTGTAGGAGGGGATCTTCGAAATGTCGAGGTGAGGGAGGGTCTCCTTTACCTTGGAAAGCCCGTCATTGAAGCTGTGCTGGTAGGCATACAATGATGCTTCATCAATCTCTGTCTGAAATTGCGAAGACATCTTGAAGTCAGCCACGGTATTGTCAATTTGCTTCCTCAAAGCTTCAGACTTCCTCTTGGCGGCTTCGGCCTCCCTCTTCGTAGCTTCGAATTCTAGGATCACCTCTTCGGCCTTCCTAGAAGCCTCCTCCACCACCTTGGATAGGCTCTCCATCCTCTCCTGGTTCTCCCTGACAATCTGCTCCAGGGATTCAATTTGCCTCCTGCTCCTGTTCCACCCTGCCTCTTATCCTGCTATCCTCGAGTGGGCGCTCTTCAGTTCGCCCTTCAGGTCACAGACTTCATCAGTTACCCGGGCAAGACGGTCCTCCATGGATTGCTTCAGCTCCTCGGCTACTTCCCTGGCAGCCCTAGCAGTCTGAAACTCTTCCTTGAGGTCGTAGATGAGGTTGTCTACGTTCCCCAGGCCTTCCTCCATGAAGGTGAAGTCATAGACCAGCTACATCAAAAAAGAAGAATCGAGGGTCAAATAACTCTCAGGGCAAAGGAGGCGGTGATAGTCATGCCTGTTGTAGGGTGGCGAAGCCAGAATCAGACACCTTGAGAAAGCTCCGGTTCCACAGAATTGCCAGGTTGCGGGGCTGTATCGTACCCTTCAATGCCTGTCTGGCTTCCTCAAGAATCAGCAGCTCTCCCATAGGTGGGAGCTTCGAAGGATTCGATGAGCGACCTCCAACTGAAGAAGCTCCGTAAACGGACTCTCCTTTGACTTGCCGCGCTTTGCCCCTATCGGCAGCAAGGGGCAAACTGGCAGCACATCCACTCCTTGAGGCGGGCCCCCAATTGTGTTGACTGGGGAGGCGATCGCCGTTGGAGTCTCGACTGGGCAGGGCCTTACTGGAAACCCTTCCGTGGTCGTTGCATTTTCCCCCGAGGTGCCTCAAGAAGATGAAGTGCTTTGGTCCCCTTCGGGACCATCTCTCCGAGCTTTCTTCTGAGCTGCAGACCTGGTGGAAGGGGCCTATGCCACCCTCCTCTCTGAAGTCTGGCGAAGCCAGCTCAAATTGCGCTTCATCCCACCACCTGCAGGCAAAGGGGATCATCTCAGTTAAATGAACTACAATGAAACCTAAAGACAAAGAGCAGAAATTTCCACTGCAATACCTAGTGAGGGGAATTTACTGATTCCCGCTCGATGGAGGTTCTTCTCCTCTAACAACTCCCAGATATGAGTGACTTCCGAGTTGATCAGAAGATCATAGTCTGACTGATCGGCTGCCAAGACTTTCTTTCCATCATTGGCGGTCAGGCGAGGCTTCTTCCACTCAGTGTCGAAGCCCCATGGGTCGAAGGACAACATAAACACAAAGACTGGTTTCCACCCATGGATGGCGCTGGGCATATCCTTAATCACCTTGCGGCCCGATCTGGGACCGATCACCCACCATCCGTTGCTATGGAAGTCCCTCTTAAGGATGAAAAGGACCGAGAACAAGTTGGTCCTAGGCTCTACGTTGGCAATGCTGTACATGACCAAGAACCCGCAGATGTTCCTGATGCTGTTTGGGGTCAACTACGCTGGCACCACTTGGTACAAGTGAAAATTCTTAACAATGAAGGGGTGCAGGGGAAACCGAAGACCAGCCTTCAGGTGATCTTCATATACAGCTAGGCACCCAGGGGGAGCTTTGTTCGCCCGCTCCTCGGGCACAGGGAGGACAAAGGGAAATTCCTCAGGAATGAGGTAGCATTCCCAAAGAAGGGTTGCCTTGCTCTAAGAAACCGAGCTGGGGACCGACTCCAGACCTACTGTATCTCCAGCCCCTGAGGGCAGAACCTACTTCCCCTGACTCTCTATGGTCTCTTCCATGATAAAGGAATGAAGCAGAGGGGCGGAAAGAGGATTCTACCTGAAGAATAGACTGGTACTCTAGAATGGTTTGGGCGGAGAACGAGATAAGGTTGAAGAAGCTTCCTTGCCCAAATCGTCACCCTTCCTCAAAAGAAAAGTAAGGGTCTTTGGACCCCCGTAGAGGGTTAATTTGACTCAAGGTTACCCTGGGAGGTAACCCACTTACGACTGATCGCCAGGATAAGATCTATCCTTCATCCAACGGGCAGAGAACAACCACCACAACTATCCAAATCCCAACCAAAAGATTACCTCAACCACTGCGCAACGGGACAGGAGAGATAGCCTTAGGGCCACCTACTTTTTCCCAATCTGGGAATGACACCTGTCCACCATCTGATTCTTAGATCGCGATGGGCAGCCCAATAGAGGTCCCATAATCATTTACTGCACCGTCCCTCAAGAAGAAAGCGACAGGGCCATAATACTCTCACGTCTTGAGGTAGGTCTTCGCTTCGACAATTGAGAGTAGGGGGCAACTGTTGGGATATCCTGGTTTAGCTACGAACCAGGCTCCGGTTCGACTTATCGAAGCCCCGGTTCTCCAGACTACGAACTTTGGACTAAGCGAGGGCCAACTGCAAGCAACTCAAGGCTTCACACCGAACTACAACATCCGAAGGCCAGTCCTTCGGGTGGCACCTTCGGCCCCGGCCGATGTCTGAACTACTCATCGACTTCCGAAGAGACAAACTTCAGTCCCCGCCGTAGACATGATCTCCGGCCTCGAAAAAATATCAAGCCTTCGACCCATGCAAGGGGAAACCCGAAGCTTGAACCACAATCTGTTCCAAAAAGGAAACTGTAACCAATGGTTACAATCAACACTCATCACGCCATGATCATGGCGTGCAATTCCTACAGCCATGCCTCCGATCTGGCCGAAATCGCTCATTGGCAACCCACGATCGCCAATAATGGGAGTGAATGGCTCCCCATGATCTCCGGGAAAAGAGCGGGCCACAGATCGGAGGCCATCTTTTAAATATGGGTAAGGAAGATGGCTCGAGAGGTACGCATGAATAATCTCACATATACACATTTTCAATCTCCAATAGCTCTTTTTCTCTTCCACTCTCAACATCTTCCCCATTCCGTGGCTTGAATCTGCCATTGACTTAGGTATCGAAATGTCCTCCACCGGAAGAACTCCGACAAGGGACTTGTTTTGCAGGTGAACCAGGGAGCGGTCCTGCAACACAACGGCACCGACCGGCCGATCCAGGGACTCCACGCCAATAGGTTTCAAGTGCTGGGAACTCACTGGAAGAAAACAAGGACCGAGAGCAATGAAAGACGTGCTGGAGATAAAACATGGAGAGACCCAGTCCAGATCACTAAGAAATGATCAATATCAGATAACCCAAGATGCATTCGAACTTCAAGCTGAACTTATGCAATTCAAATGGAAAAACAAGCTTCATCCGATCGACTCCATGCGGTGAAACAGGGATCGAGCGAGAAGGAAATACATGCGGGAGAAAAACACTATCCAGATCGCAAGCAAAAGATCAAAATCAGATATCCACGTAGATCAAAACCCATCCAATCGGTGAAACCAAGAGTAGGGAAACAGGGCAAGTCCAAACCGGTGATTCAAATAGCTAGGAGAAAAACCAAACCGTGAAAACAAACCATTTTAATAAAAACTGGTTCAATCAAAGACAAAAATTGGTTTAATAAATCCCGGTCCGACTAAACCCAATCAATAAGAAAAACCGGGTCCAGTCCTGGTCTACCTGGAACAATTCCTGGTTGACCCAAACCAATCCTGGTCGATCCAAATTAGACCAGGTAAAACATAATAAATCCAATGTATGCTTAATCAGTCCGTTTGACCTAAATGCCAAAATGATTTCCAATCATTGATCGACTCCCGGATCAGGAAGAAATCCTCTATGGCATGTGACCTCATAGGTTCGAACCTAAACGGTAGCATTGGAATACTTCAAGTACCAGCATAAGATACCATCTAGCAATGGGTCCCGGCATCCGGATAGGCCGAAGATGCGAGAGCAATCTATCGAACCTCTGGCATATGGTTACCGAATAATTCATCTCTTTAACCTCCAATGCTCAAGATGACCTAGGGCTAGACTACCAACCCTAGCTGAGTCAATCCATATCATGTCTCAACCTTGCAAGTCCAGTGACTCCTCACTAGGACTACCCCGACCGAGGATTTGCTAAATTGAGATACTGCGAGATATTCAATCCAAACAATTTGGATAGGTCAATTCCATCTTGGTCCACCACTGCTCCATAAGTACATGCCTATACCTAGAAACCTTCCATCACCAGATTAGAAATCTAGGTAGTCCGGCACCAAAGCACAAGGAGTTGCTTGCAAGCTCCCATGGTGACCTCAGGTCGGAGGGACACATATACCCATATCCAATCATGAGCAATCCTTTGGCAGAAAGGAGCTCCACGGAGTCACGTTCAATGAGATGTTACACATCCCACTTGCAGATCACATCAGTGTCACCACACTCCTTTGGTCAAGAGGACAACCAAACAATGTGAACCACAATAACCTACACTTGATACATTGCCATCCTGTATAATGTATCCTTTGGTTGTGAACCTTTTAAAAGGACCACTCGATATATCCTCTCTATATCAAAGTCAGTGCAGTCCTAAGGACTTCATCACATAAATAGAGTTCATTATAGGGAAAAGAATAACGTGATGAGATGCAAAAATAAAATTTTATTAATTCATATACAAATTACAATACTGAGTACAACCGCCTATAGCCTAGGCGATTGGCTTTGGGACACAATTCCCAACATAATGGATACAACTTTGATAGCTGGTATCGAAGGCTCAAGATTGTCCTGGAGCATGAATGGATCCTATATGTGATATCGGATCTGCACCTGAAATCCTTGCTACCAATGCTCAAGGTTCGGTCATAGACACTTATCAGAAGTGGCTCTCTGACAAGACCACTGTCCGATGCATAATGTTGGCAATGATGAACAACGAGTTCAGTCACAAGTTCGATGAAGCCCAGTCGGAGGAAATCCTTCAAAGGTTGAAGGAGTCCTTTGGTACACCTGATGATGTTGAGAGGTACAGGATCTCCTGTGCCATCTACAACGTGCGAATGCATGATGGGGCCTCAGTGACTGATCATATACTGTACATGATCGTGATGATTGAGTTCTTGGGTAAGCTTGGCTATCCCTTGCATGAACATCTTAGGAAAGATGCGATTCTGAATTTCCTCCCCTCTTCCTATCTAAATTTTCTCGATCATTACAGAATGAATAAGCCTGTAGTTAACTACCACGGTTTGTTGGGGTTGCTGTAGACTTATGAGAAAGACCATCAACTGAACAAAGGGGTGGTGAATCCAGTGGGAGGATCTTTGGGAGGGTGTTGTTCATTTAAGAAAGGGAAAAAGAAAAACAAAGGGAAAAAGGTGCTAAAAGCTTCTGGGCCCCGTTAGGCCAAGAAAGTGAAGGCTGATCAAAGCCATGCGGAGTGCTTCTTCTGCAAGAAACAGGGTCACTGGAAGAGAAACTGTCCTCTTTACATTGCATCCCTTGACCCGAACAGGTCTAAGAAGAGAAAGCAGCAGGACGAACCTGGACAAGGTATTTATATGATAATACCTTGTAGTTTCTTTATCTGCGATACTACTAACTAGGTATTGGATAGTGGAAGTCCAATTCATATTTGTCATTCTTTGCAGGGACTTTAAGTTAGTAGAAGATTTGAGGATGGTGATAGATTCTTGAACGTGAGAAATGGAAGTTGAGTTCCAGTCCTTGCGTAAGGAGTCCTCAAACTTGTTTTCGAGTCCTGTACTGTCATTTTGAACGAATGTCATTTTTGTCCATCTTTTATTTTGAATGTTATTTCTGTAGAAAAATTGGCCATGTATGGTTATGAACTATCAATAAAGAATGACATTTGCAAAATCATTTGGAATGGTTCTGTAGTTTTGATTGGACAAATGCGTGATGGTATTTATGTACTATCATGACCTGTTAGTATAATGTATATATCTAGCAAACGCTCTAGGATAGATAATGTCAGCGAAGCATACCTGTGGCATTGTAGGCTATGTCATATTAACAAGAACAGGATAAACAGATTGAAAACTAAGGGCCTCCATAATTTTAGTGAAGATAGTTCACTTCCAACTTACGAGTCCTATCTTCTTGGAAAAATGACAAAGTCATCTTTTACTGGAAAGGGTGAATGAGCCAATAAGATTCTGAGTATGGTATATACTGATGTATGCTGACCCATGAATGTGTGCCAGGGGTGGATATGTTTATTTCATTACATTTGTAGATGACCTTTCGAGGTATGGTTATGTCTTCTTGATGAGACATAAATCTGAATCATTTGAAATGTTCAAACGGTATCGTAATGAAGTGGAAAAACAAACTGGAAAGTGTATCAAAACCCTTCGATCCGATCGAGGTGGTGAATACCTTTCGGATAAGTCCTTGACATATCTCAAGGATAACGGGATTCTCTCTTAGTGGACACCTTCAAGGACACCTCAATTAAATGGAGTGTCTAAGAGGAGGAATTGAACCCTGTTATAAATGGTTCGGTCCATGATGGGCTTTGCTTCTCTATCGATATCCTTTTGGAGATATGCTCTAAAATCAGC
Organism: Areca catechu; assembly: GCA_021397845.1. Lineage (NCBI taxonomy): Eukaryota > Viridiplantae > Streptophyta > Magnoliopsida > Arecales > Arecaceae > Areca > Areca catechu. The sequence continues at coordinate 77,019,092 of CM038044.1, read as the reverse complement.
CAGTTACCTTCTGAATAGGTCTCTAAGTAAGTCAGCTAGCAAAACACCATATGAGATATGGACTGGATGTAAGCTGACACTATCACACCTTCAAGTTTGGGAGTGCCCGGCTTATGTAAAATGTTTAGAAATGGACAAACTTGGACCTAGGTTTGGCTGGTGCCTATTTGTTGGGTATCCAAAAAAATCTAAGGGATATTACTTCTACTTAGCTGAGGAACAAAAGTTGTTCATCAGTCTTAGGGCTATCTTTTTGGAGGAATTCTTTGGTGAAGGGACTGTAGCCGCTAAGATTAAACTTAGTGAAGTTCAACAAGTAGAAGAACCGACATACTTAAGGGGCAACATAGAACCGGCTATGATTATATCACACCCAGAGCCCACGCAGGAACCATTAAGAAGATCCACTAGGGTACTGAGTCATCCGGACAGATGCTACGATTTCTTAGTCCGGGATGGTGATCCCATTGAACTCGATAAGAATAATGAGGATCCGATCACCTATATGGATGCAATGTAGAGGTCCGACTCTATGAAATGGCTAGGAGCCATGAAATCAAAAATGGAGTTCATGGAGATCAATAATGTATGGACATTGGTTGATCCACTTGAAGGGATAAAACCCATTGGATGCAAATAGATTTTCAAAAGGAAAAGGGGCGCAGAAGGGCAGGTGGAGACCTATAAAGCTTGTCTGGTTGTCAAGGGATATTATCAATGTTAGGGTATTGACTATGATAAGATGTTCTCTCCTATGGCAATGCTCAAGTCCATTCGGATCATGAATGCTTTAGCAATGCACTTTGACTATGAAATATGGCAAATAGATGTCTGAACAGCTTTATTGAATGGTGAGCTGGAAGAGGAGGTGTATATAATACAACCTGAAGGGTTCACATCCATAGATGAGTCAAAGGTGTGTAAGCTTTAAAAGTCCATCTATGGACTGAACAAGCATCAAGGAGTTGGAACATGCGATTTGATAAGTGTATCAAGTCGTATGGCTTTGTTAGGAATGGAGAAAAATCTTGCATTTATAAATGGGTTAATTGTTCTGTGATTGTATTCATTGTGCTGTATGTGGATGATATTCTCTTAATCGGGAATGACATCCCAACACTACAAGGAATAAAGGTCTGGTTATCATCTCAGTTCTCTATGAAGGACTTGGATGAAGCCTCTTACATACTGGGTATGAAGATCTATAGAGATAGATTTAAGAGGCTTTTGGGACTATCCCAGTCTATGTACATTGACACCATGCTGAAACGGTTCAGCATGAAAAATTTCAAGAAGGGCTATCTCCCGATAGGCACTGGAATTGATCTCTCCAAAAGGAATTGTGCGATAACTCCTGAAGAGCAAGAGCGTATGAGTTGAATCCCATATGCTTCGATAGTGGGTTCTATTATGTACGCCATGACATGTACTAGACCAGACATGGCATACTCATTAGGAGTAGTGAGCAGATACTAGTCTGACCCAGATGCAGCTCATTAAAAAGTGGTAAAGACCATTTTTAAGTATTTACGAAATACTAAGGACCAATGGCTAATTTATGAAGAATCTGACTTGAAACTTGTGGGATATACTGACTCTAATTTTCAGTCAGATAAAGATGATAACAAGAGTGTGTCAGGATTTATTTTTATCCTGAATGGAGGAGCTATCTGATGGAAAAGTTGTAAGCAGCCTACTATGGAAGACTCAATATGCGAAGTAGAGTACATTGCAGCATCAAATACAGCAAAGGAAGCTATGTGGTTGTAGAAGTTTCATGGCAAGCTGGGAGTGGCACCTTCCCTGGATGGTCCTATTCTGGTGTATTATGACATCACTGGAGCCATTGTTCAAGCCAAAGAGTCGAAGTCTCATCACCGCATTAAACATATTCTGCGGTGCTATCACCTTGTACGAGAGATCGTGGAATGAGATGACATTGACCTTCAGAAGATCGATAGAGAGGAGAACCTGGCTGACCCCTTGACAAAAGCCATCGGAGTTCAAGAGTTCGACTATTGTAAGTGAAAAATGGGAATGAGATTCTATACCGATTGGCTTTAGTCCAAGTGGGAGTTATTAGGAACTGTATCCCAAAGCCAATCATCTAGGCTGTAGACGGTTGAGCTATCTTGTAACTTTATATAATTTTTTAATGAATAAAAGTTATTACTTTTAGCTGTTCATCATATTTATATTTTCCTGAAATGAACTCTTGTATGATGGAGTCCTTAGAACTACATTGTTTGATATAGAGAGGATATATCAAGTAGTTCTTAAACAAATTCATAACCAAAGGATATATTGTTATAGGATGATGATGTATCAAGTGTAGGTTGTTGTATGTCACATTTGTTGGTTATCCTCTTAACCAAGGAGTGTGGAGACACTGGTGTGATATGCAAGTAAAATGTATGACATCTCACTGAACGTGACCATCTGCGAAGCTTCCTTCTACCAAAGAGTTGCTCGTAAAGGGATATGGATATTTGTGTCCCTCAAACCTGAGATCACCATGGTAGCTTGCAAGCAACTCACTGTACTTTGGTGCCGGCTACCTGGATTTCTAATCTAGTGATGGAAGGTTTCTAGGTGCAGTCAAGTACTTGTGGAGCGGTGGTGGATCAAGATAGAATTGACCCCTCTAAATAGTTTGGAGTAAATGACTCGCTATGTCTCAATTTAGCAAATCCTTGGCTAGGGTAGTTCTTGTGAGGAGTCACAGAACTTGTAAAGTTGAGACATGATCTGGATGGACCAAGTTAGGGTTGGTAGTCAAACTCTAGGTCATCTTGAGCATTTTGAGGTCAAAAGGATGAATTATGCGGTAACCATATGCCGGAGGTTCTTGTGAAGTGCTCTGCATCTTCGACCTATCAGGATGTCAGGTATCATTGCTAGATGAGGACTTTGACTGGTACTAAAAATATTTCAGTGCTACCGACTTAGTGTTCAAACCTATGGGGTCATACACCATAGGGTTTCTATCTGATCTTAAGGCCGATCGATGATTGAGAATCGCCTACCATCATCGGAGTTCAGTGTGATTGACCATGTTCCAAGTGTCGACACTTGGCATTTTTGCAAGTATCGACACTTGCTATGACGAGCAGAATTCTAGGAATAATTTTTTAGAATGTTTGACTTCGAATTTTGAATTCAAAATTTGAACTTTTGGATGTTTTGGCTCCAAGCATTCATGGTATGATAGTTATACTTACCTTCTATGGCTTAGACTCATTTGGAATGCCCCTTGACTCTCTTCCCCAATCACTCCTCCTTCGTCTTTCTCCCTCTCATGGCTGCCCCTATAAATGAAGGTCATTGTAAAGGTTGCTAAGGGTTACAGCAATACAAGAGAACTAAAGAGAAAAGAAAAGAGAGGAAAAAGAAGGGTTTAGTGAGGACTTAGAATTGGGTGTGAAAAACCTAGCATTCAAGCTAGGTCTTGGGAAGAGAGGACCTTGGGAAGGGTTCCAGCTCTCCTCCTTGTCTTCTCGAATGAAGAAGATCGGCCCGAAGGATCTTGAAGAGATAGCACTCCGAGGGAGTTGATCAGAGTCGAGCCCTAGTATGGATCACCTGTAGAGGCCAGATACTTGTGTGGCTCGGGTGCTCTTATCCTTCTTCTCGGTACTTTCAGAGATGTTAAGGTATGGTACTTTATATATTTCTCTCTGTTGATGTTTTGCTTGCATGCTAGATCATTATGGTAGATCCTGTTGCAGGCAGATCGGTAGATCGTTTTGATCTATCATCGAGCCTTTCGCTATGCATGTTTTAAAATAGTTTAAAAATGCATCCTTTCTGCCCTTCATGAGTAAATAGTTTTCACCTTCAGTTGCCACATCACATTCCACCAATGAAGTCACATTAATTTCTGAGTTTTTCTTGATAGGGTATGGCATTCAAAAAGACATCCTATTATGAATAATGCAGAGAATGAAGAGCATTTATGATATCATGATGGCCTATGGTGATGCAGCACTTGAGAAAAATTATAGCTTTCCCACACGAAAGGTGATTGGATGATGAAACATGTTCAAGGAGCTTCAGTGCCAATGATCCATGGGGACACAGTCTAGTCTATCCCTGGGCTCCATTTGTCAGCCATCTAATGGTTCAATTTTATTTTAACCAAATCTAGGCCATTGAAAGGGTTTTTATAAGTACAAGGATCCTTGATGCCCGATTTACCTCCTAGTTTCGAAACTTTTTCTTCTTCCTCTCATTCTTTATTTCTTCAAGTCTTTTCTCTTTATCCAATAGCTATCTCTGGTGAGTTTCACTAGCACTCGCTGTTGTTTCCTCCATTCCTTCATTGTCTATGCTCTTTAGACTTCCACTTAGGTTCATCAAGGGGTTTCTCCATTTCTTTTGGGATAGTTTTTGTCTTAGTTTCAGTAGTCCTTATTATATGCCCTTGATTTTGGGCTCCTAAGAGTTCTTCACATTTATTTTAGTGTAATTTTTCTTGATTTTAGGTATTTTTTTTCAATCATTAGATGATGGACTCTAAGTGGTCCCATGAGTTGGAGGGTTCATGGTCTTCAAATCATGAACCTATCAAATCAAGGATTTTCATAAGAGATGTGGAAGTTATCTCGGGCAATGACATAATAGTAGTTGTTACTTTACCATAGGAGTCAAAGATCCCAAAGGAGGATCCTTTGTAAACCATGAAGAGAACTCCCACGGGACCCAAAGAGGAACTTCTAGGGGGCATCGAATGAAATTTCCTTCTTGGGCTTATCTAGTCTAAAATTTTAGGAATTGCATTTGGAAAAGCTATGGAACAAGTTCCAAATTCCCCCATATTTTGAACTGGAGGTCCCATTCAAGATTGATCGAGCGTGCAACCCTCCACTAGGCTGATTGATCCTATATAAAGAGTATTTTCCTATTAGACTAGGATTATCCCTGGTTCCATTCTTCGTTGAATTTTTTAAAGCTATAGGTCATCCTCCTTGTGCGGTCATGCCAAACATGTGGTAGTTTCTCTATAGTTTCTCAGTAGTTTGTATCTTAGACAGGATTCATCGTACTATCCTACTTTTTAGGACTTTCTTTTCTTTTGAGAAACATCACTAGTATCACAGATGGTGGTTTGCCTATCCTTATAAAGGGCAATATCCCTTGATTTGGGGCACTCCATTTTCTATCCACCATTAGAAGGAGAAGTTTATCCTTATAAGGCATTTGGGGGTCAGTGATTGCGGTTTCACTCAACGAGGTATCAAATCTTGTCAACTGACTCATCCCACCCTTTTATCTAGGGAGGAGGAAGAATGGGTCAGTGTTCTTTAGCATTTTCAAGTTCCTATCTTAAAAGTTTTGCTGTTCGAGATGACCCTTTTTAAAACGAGGTTTAGCCAAGTTTAACCAAAAGGTAAGAAGAATCCTGATCAATCCCTTCCACTTCTTTTTTGTTGTCTTCAAACATTAAACCATTGGACACCCGTGAGTTAAGGAAGGCTATCCTAAAGAAGAGGAAAGCTGACATAGCTCTTGTCATTGGGGAGTTATTAAGGGTCCTGGCTATGGCCACCCCCAAGCCTGAGGTTGTCTTGTCTGACATCCCAGAGGTTGCTCCTCCAATCACCTTGAAGCATTCTTGAATATCAATAGTCGGGCAATCCTCTCCTATTCCTCCCTCAATTACTTTTAAGGGAATCTTGGGTGACCAAGTCTCAAAATCCAATGTCTATATTTTTGATAACTAAAAAGTCACCAAAGGCATCTTCAAGGATTTTATTTGGCCAGTTGATGTAGACCGAGTTATTAAAGAGGGAAACCAGTGTCATTATAGGGATGTGATTTTAAGCATGATGAGGGTTAGTTTCTTCCCTTTCTTTTGAATTTTATTTTTATCATTCGATGATTTACCATTAGATTCATCATTTAGCAAGTATGCCACTTCATCAAGGACTACTATGACTTAAGGTATCACTGGGTGACTAAGGAGAAAAAGAAAAAGGATCTGGTGGCATGCCTGAAGAAGGCAGAGGTTGGCCAAAAAATTATCGAAGCCAGCCTCAAACTTATTGAGACTGAAAAAGATCAACTTAAAAAGGAGCTCTCTCTAGAAAAGAAATCTCTAGAGGCTATTCAAGAGGAAATATCAAATTTTGAAGCATAGAAGCAAAAGGCAACACAGGCGGCAATAGATGCATACAAAATATCTAAAAAGTGCTACTAGGAGAAACTACTCTTCTCCTAACTGGCCTTTGCTAAAGGCATGGATGACACCAAGAAGAGGATTCTCAAATGCTATTTGAACCTTAGCCTAGATTTCCTGACAAGGACAAGTCATACGATGACGTCCCCATCGAAGATGCCCCGTTCTTGAAGTAGAAGTGACTGGGGCCAAAGGAGTTGTCATTGCACCACTCGCTTGAGCTATTTCTATTTTTCTTTTTTATTGTCAATGTAATTATCATCGACCAATCTTGTAAAGATGGCCATTTTGTAGAACCTTCGGGTTCCTTAATACTATCAAATGATATGGTTTCAATATTTTGACTAAGTATTGTAACCAGTGTATGTGGTTGTGAATGCCTTTGGATGCCACATTCAATAGAGAATTAAAAACTCATCGACCTTTGATAAGGGCCTAAAATAGCTATCGTCATGCATGCACTTAGCATTGCCTTCGAGATAAAATGCAGTGCCCCATCCACACATAGGCAGCAACCCAAATTGTGATAAAAGTGACCCCCATTGGGATGAGTCACCCAACACTAGATATTTACTGGACTGGGAGCTTCTCACTATTGGGCTTAAAATAATTTTGAAAGAATAGTGTCCTAAAAGCCAATCATATTTCTATGAAATAGGGGCTTATCTGTACAATTATCCTGACTCATGTATGATATTAATAAAAGGCATCTTGTTTTATCATATGTTGCGCCTTATACTTTGTTGTTTTAAAATTATGATAAACCCCATAAATTAGGATAATGATTTTAGGATTATGATGGAATTCATAATAGTAAGATCTAAGATCTTATAAACCCTAATCTAAAAAATTCCTAGTCATGAGATCATCAAGTCAGGTATTGATGTTTTCGTAGAGACTAGCATATCCTATGTATGCTCGATGAAGAGAGTGGTTGGCTCATGACCACTTGTGTAGGGACAGTAATACATGGATGTGGGTGCTCATCAAGGTAAGAGTTCACTAAATTAACCCATCATGAGAACATCTTATAGAAGCCTTACTTACTTGTCAAAAGATGATTCTCTTAGTGGAAGTTGTGCAACGATCCTTAAACGTGAGATCAACATGGTATCTTATATACATGAATCCATGTTTTGGTTCATACTCATTCATGACATAGTCATGTACAAGATATTCATGGATATGGTGAATTATGTATGAAGGTTATGAGTAGGTCAACAAGGAATCGATTACTCCTAGTAAAAAGGGTATTTATCCCATGCAATCTCATCAAATGATGACTCAAAAAGTCTTTGATCAAAGTAGGATGAAATTAAAAAAGGGTTTATAATCTTTCATCAATCAAGTCTTCATTAATAATTTGAGGTTCGAATGAATAAAGTATGTGATTGATAATTTTCCATACCCATCACTTATTCGGGATAAAGGAAGATCAAAGGATTGAATTGCATGGTAACTTGCCACTGAAAGGTATTTTGATAATTTTTATCAAATTTTTCATCTTCTGGATAGGCATGACATGTTGCCAAATGTCAATCATGTCTTGTAGGTTATCATGAACTAAATTAATTGAATTCATGAGTCAATTTAAAAGATGGTTCTAATTGGCAGCTAGGGTTAGCTCGATTTGATCTAATTCGATTAGTTGATTTCTAATAGAACTAAATCGACATGAACCTAGACCTACTGTTGGCTAGATGAGGAGTCCAAAGGGTCACATACATTAAGAAATTGATCAAGGAAGATATTTGTATTTCTCTTAGGATCATAGGATCCTAATTGTTTAGCTTATTAATATACCAGCATATGTTGGCTAGCCTAACTCCTAATCTAATTAGATTGGATTTAAATAGTTGCTATTTGGGCTAACTAATTTGAGTGAAACTTAAATTGGCTTGAGCCTTAAATGGGATAGCCAATTTGGATTTATCATAATTTTATAGCCTTTATCCATTTATTTAACCAAGAGTCCCAAGGGCTTGGGACTCTTGGTGCCCATATTGGCGTACGCATTTTTTAAGTGGCATAGAAGGACCAAGAGTCCTTCTGCAATTAAATCTCCATTTTAGTAATAAGCCTTAATCCCAATCCTCTCTAATAGGCACCCATTTGGACTGGATTTGATCAGTCAAAACATGTAATAATGGGCATGATTTTATGAAGGGATGCGATGCTTGGATAATACAGTGCATGGGATGGGCTAGAGTCCTTCTTCTTTTAATCACATTTTTTTAGATAAGTCTTTCTAATTTATATGCCTATTAGGGTGTTAGACTAAGTCTTTAATTCTAAAATTAAAGAATAATTATCATTTTTTCTTGAAGAGTTGCGATAAGTAACTCTTGGCATAAAAATGTTAGTGAAACCATGTTTAACTTTGCATCTTTTTGCTAAAAGACTCCTTCTGCTTGAAAGGTCCTATATGATATATTAAATATCATATTAGGTACTAATGAAATGGTATATTAGGTACCTCCTCTCTTCCTAATTAAAGACTTTGGTGATTGAAATCAAGGTATCCAAAGTTTGTCCTAACAACTCTCTTCCTTCCCTTATTCGGACAAGTCTTTTATTTTAAGACAAGTCTGCCATTTTAAGACAAGAGCTTAGGAAGAGAATTAGAAAGGATAATAGTATAGTAAGAGAGTTTTTGGAGAGATCTTAAGATACTCTTCGAAAGAGAAGAAGGTCCTAGAAGAGAATAAGGGATATTGATGGAAGAAAGGCTATCAAAATAAGTCAAGCAAAAAAGAGGAGTGTTTCCTAGATCTAGTTCCTATGTGGATCACCTCTAGAGGGCATACACTATGTGCCTAGTGGGATAAGGGATATTAGTGTTACAGGTATTCTTCTATTTCTTATTATTTTATCTTGTTAATTGATATAATTAAGGTAGTCCTGGGTTTAGGATTTTGGCTGACTAGGGTTTCAAGGATTAAATTTTTGAAATCTGATGTTTCGCTACACAATCATAACCTAACAGTGGTATTAGATCAATATTGATTCATTCAATTAATTGTCATTAAATATCTGGATTATTATATCTAGCATATAGTTGTAGCATATGTTGATTGATGTATGCCACTGATTAGGGTTTAACTTAAATCTTAATCGATATAGAGACATGTTTAGATTATTCAGTCATTATTCTGAAATATAGTTATCCTAACATAGTGGTGGATGTCTACTATGTTGTAAGGTTATCCTAGAATGATGACACACTTGGCATATATGATGTTGTTGTATGCTTGTTAGATACTTTGTAGAATTAAGATGTGTGTGAGACCATGAAAGCCCTCTTTAAAAAATTATATTTAGTCGTAATATTATAAAATCATAATACAAACTCATTTAGGATTTGATTGATCAATTGGTGTCTAGAAAAGTGACTCTGGAAAGGTAAAGAGAACATGGTTTTTAATTGTCTCTATTGCTTACCTAGCCAAAATTTTTGATGTCTAAGGCAAGCACGGGGGGCCTCACACCTCTCTCCCACTTATTTAGCCAATTCGATTGATTTAGACCTTGATTTAGAAATGCTAATTAATTAAAACACTACTGATTGCCTTCTTTCATGCTAAGCCAAAATTATGTCAAAAACTATAGTAAGTTTGTTATGAAATACAAGGCCTACTATATGGTTTGATGTAAATTTTGTCTTGGTGCATCTAATGCTTTATAGCATGATTATTGATATTGCTTTATTGTGTAAACACAAGGGAAACATTATTTAATCATGACTATATAGAAATAAAGGGTCTAACAAAATTAAGACATTATAGTTTGTTATGTAAACACAAGGCTATAAGTGTCTTAGAGGCAGCCGTCATGTTGAGAGTTGCATGGGTTGTAATTGAAAAAAAAAAATTTCTACCCTTGAACTCATAATTGTTTGTTGTAAAAATACAAGATATTTATTAGGAATTGGAATCTCAACCTCACTAAAGAAATCTTATTAGGGGTTCTCGCTTACCATAGGTGAGGACTATGGTATTCATATAAAAATAGTGAGTGACATAATTAGAATGAAAAGTCCTTATCTAATGATGTATATCATCTTGAGTGGTCTTCTTGTACGTTGTTCTTTATTTAATAGATTAATATTATGGCTTCTACTTTATCACAATGGGATATTTTAGATGCCAATAAGTTGACCAATCCTAATTATACGGATTGGTTATGGAACTTGAGAATTGTCTTAACTTAGGAGAAGGTATCCTACATCCTCGATTCTCTTGATCCAAGTCCAATCGAAGATGATGCTCTAGAGGAGGAAAGGGCCACATTTAAAATGTAGCAAAATGATAGTTTAACTATCAAGTGTATTATATTGGCCTCTATGAGCAATGAATTATAGAGGCAACATGAAGATATGGAACCTCAGTCCATACTGTTCAATCTTAAAGAGCTTTATGGAGAGCAGAGTAGGGCTACCCGATATGAAATATTGAAGTAGTTGTTTCAGGCATGTATGAGTGAGGGCTTATCTGTTTAAGTCCATGTACTAAAGATGATTGACTTAATCACTTGATTAAGTCAATTAGGATTTATTATGGATGAAGAGCTTAATCAAGACTTGATCCTGTAATCACTCCCTAAATCCTTCTCTTAGTTTGTCATGAACTATCACATGAACAAACTAAACCTTTCATTACCGGAGCTACTTAACATGCTTAAGATAGTTGAGAGCCATTTTAAAGGGGACAAGGCTCATCTTCTTCTAATTGATGGGAAGAAGAAAATTGTAATGAAAAGCGGCTCAAAGAGAAATTGGAACCCTAAGAAAAGCAATGAGAAGAAGAAGAAGGCAAAGAAGTCTTCTGCTGATGGAACCTATTTTCACTATAGCAAGTAGGGACACTGGAAGAAGAACTATAAGTCATATCTTGCTAGTTTTAAGCATGATGCTAGTGGAGGATTAAAGGATTTGTACATGATACAAACTAACTTGTCATTAAGTACTTCAGCTTATGATTCATGGATATTTGATACCACATGTGGGTCTCATATATGCAAGTCTTTGTAGGGACTTCACAAAATTAGAAGCTTGAAGAAAGATGACTTCGAGCTTTATAGTGTAAGTGGTGAAGTCATTCAAGTAGAAGCTATGGGCACCTATCTATGTTATTGCCTTCGGACAAAATTTTAGAATTGAAAGACTGTTACTATGTTTCAAATGTTATTAGAAATATTATTTCTATACCCTTGTTATTACAACAAGATTTTGAAATTAATATAAAGAGTAGTGGATGCTCTATTTCTCATTCTAATAAATTTTTTGGATGTGGTTTATTTGTTAATGGTCTTTTAGTTCTTTCACTCAATGATGAAGTTTTACTTGTTGAAAATAAGAAAAGAAAGAGAGAAGATGTTAATGTCACCTTTCTTTTGCATTGTCGATTAGATCATATTAGTGAGTCTGGGATAAATAAGTTAAACAAAGATAAATCTTTGATTTTTATGATTATTAATCGTTAAGAACTTGTGAATCCTGTCTCCTAGGTAAAATGACCAAATCTCCCTTTATTGTCATGAAGATAGGGAAACTGAGTTATTAGGATTAATACATTAGATGTATGTGGATCCATGTCAACTCAATCTAGAGGAGGATACTTTTATTTCATCACCTTTTCTAATAATTTATCTAGGTTTGGATATGTGTATCTTATGAAACATAGATCTGAAGCCTTTGATAAATTTAAAGAGTATCAAAGTATGGTTAAGAAACAAGCTAGAAAGAGCATTAAAATCCCGATCAGATCAAGGAGGATAATACTTATCTAGTGAGTTTCTTGATTATCTTAAGGACAAAGGCATTCTTTCATAATGGACACTTCCATATACACTACAATTAAATGGTGTAGTAGAAAGGAGGAATCATACCTTGTTAGACATGGTAAGGTCCATGATAAGCTTCACTGATCTTCCTGTATCCTTCTAGGGTTATGCCTTAAAGATTACTGCTTATATATTAAATAGAGTACCATCAAGATCAGTAGCTAGCACTCTATATAAATTATGTAGAGGTGAAAGACCAAGTCTTAAATATCTTAAGATTTAGGGAAGCCCAGCTTATGTTAGAAATATATTTGGACATAAGCTGAGTGCTAGGACTGATAAATGTAGGTTCATAGGTTATCCTTGAGAAGGTATTGGATACCTCTTTTATCATCCTACTGAATAAAAGGTTTTGTCAGGGCATGCCACTTTCTTGGAAAAGAAATTTATCCTAGAAGAAGGCAGTGAGAGGATACTTGAACTTAATGAAGTACAAGATTAACAACCTACTCTCATAGACAATCATCTCAAATTTCTCAACCACAAGTACCTATTAATAAGGTACCCCCATAATACACACTTCCTCTCTGTAGGTCAGAAAGAGTGCGGGATGCACCTCTCAAATATTGCTTTGTCATTAGTAATGACAATGAAGCCAGCATCATTTAAGATGATGATCCTTTGACCTATATGGAAGCTATCAAGAGTAAAGACTCTGACAAATGGCTTGATGCCATGAAATCTAAAATGGACTCATTAAAAACCAACCAGGTTTTGACCTTGGCTGATCCACTTGAGAAAGTAAATCCAATATGGTGTAAATTGGTCTTCAAAAGGAAGATTGGAGCAGATGGCCAAGTAGAAACTTACAAGGCTAGGCTAGTGGTAAAAGGTTTCAAACAAAGATATGGAATTGACTATGATGAAACATTTTCGTCAGTAGCTATGCTCAGTCCATTAGATTTTTGCTTGCTATAGCTGCATACTATGATTATGAAATATGGCAAATGGATGTAAAGGCTGAAATAATTATCTCCTGAAAGTCAATCACAGTTATTGTATCAGTGGCATTTTTGCATTCTCCCAACTCAAGATTGATATTAATAAAAGCAATTTTTGATTCATCATTTGTTGTGTCTTATACTTTAATTATTAGATTATAATGAACCCCATATGTTAGGGTAATGGAATTAGGATTATGATGGAGATCATAATGGTGAGACCTAAGTTTCTATAAACCCTAATCTAAAATGTTCCTAGTCGATGGATCATTAGTTCGGGGATCGATGAATCCAAAAAGACTAGCACATCCCATGTATGCTCAATGGAGAGGGTGGTTGGTATCACAACCACTTGTAATACTAATATAAGGATGTGAGTGATCATTAGGTTATGAGTCCACTGAACTGATCCAACAAGAGAACATCAAATGGAAGTCTTACTTGTTAAAAGAATGTTCTCTTAGTGGGAGTTGTGCATGCGATCCTTAGACCTGAGACTATCATAGTATCTTGTGCATATGAATCCATGTTTTGGTGCATGCTCATTCATGGTAATTAGGTTATGTACAGGGTGCTTCTGGATATGGTGGATCGTGTATGAAGTTCATGAGTAGGTCAATAAAAAATTGATCACTCATAGTAAGAGGAGAAGTTATCCCGTATGATCACTTTGAATGATGACATAGAAAGTCTTTGATCAAAACATGATAAGATTGGATAGGGTTTCCAATCATTCATCGATTGAGTCTTCATTATCAAGTTGAGATTCGAAAGGATTAAGTGCTAAGGTTCGACATTTAACCATACCCATCACTTAATCGAGATAAAGTGAGATCGAAGGATTGAATTGCACGGTAACTTTTCACTGAAGTTTATTTTGGTAATTTCTACCAAATTCCTCATCTTCCAAGTATGCATGATACATTGCTAGATGTCAATCATGTCTAGTAGGTTTTTATGGATCAATTCGATTGAATTCATGAGTCAATTCAGAAGTTGGTTCGAATTGGCAACTTAGATTAGCTCAATTTGACCTAATTAGGTCAATCGGGTTCGATTGGTTCGAATTGGCTTAGACTTAGACCTATTGCTAGCTAAATGTGGACCCCAAAGCATCACACACATTAAGGAATTGGCCAAGAAAGTCAATTATATATTTATTAGGGTCATGGGATCTTAATAGGCTAGCTAATTGACATACTAGCATATGTTGGCTAGCCCAACTCCTAACCCAATTGAATTGGGTTAGCTTGTTTGCTAATTAAGCTAACCAATTTAAGTAGTATTTAAATTGGGTTGAGTCCTAAGTGGGGCAGCCTAATTCAATATTTATCTGGATTTATTTGGGACTTATCTTGATTAAATGAAGAGTCCTACATGGCATGGACTCTTGGCGCCAACATATGGTGTGTGCCAAGAAAAATTGTGTGCAGAAGGACCAATAGTCCATCTGCTAGTCAGTTACATAGGCTAGATAAAGTTTGAAGGACTTCTTCCTTATCTCCACTCCCTTTTGGAAGAGGTTTGACTAGTCAAATAATTGAAATTTGGTGTGGAAGGAGTTGGCGCAAAATGAGGAGTTGTGTTCTCTTCATTTTAGCACTAATCTGAGACCAGGAGTCCTTCTATTTGAAGGCTCTTGTATTTCTCTAGTGTTTCATTTCTGAAATCACATCTTTTATCCTTCCCATAACTGGTCAAAGCCATGTGGCAGATGGAGGAAAAGGCTGGAAACTGAAGAGACAATGATCTATCTCTTGGCACATGAAAAGCATTATCATGATATGTCCTTTTCATCCTAATAAGAATTCTTCTGCTTGAAAGGTCTTATCAAATGGTTGAAGGTGAGACATATCAGGCACCCCATCCCTCTCTATAAATTGGCATCGATAATCTGATGCTAAGGTATGAATGTTTTCCATCAGAATATACTACCTGCTATTTCTCTCCCTCCTCCTTAAGACAAGGTTTGTCTCTTTAAGACAAAGCTTGTTCTTTCAAGACAAGGCTAGTCTAATTAAGACAAGAGCCTAGGAAGAAATATAGAAGGGTTATTTAGGATCTGAGAAAAAATTTAGAGTGTTCTCTGAGAGCCCTACAGGAGTGTAGGGGTTCCAGTAAAGGAAGAAAGTCCAAAAGACTATCAGAAGAGTACCAGTCGAACAAGCAACCTTTGTAGGAGTGCTTTCTTAGTCTGATTTTTATGTGGATCACCTTTGGAGGGCATACACTTATGTACCTCATGAGAATTAAGGAATATAACATTTTAGGTATTCCTTTATAACTCTAAAGTTTAGATTTATTAGTTGTCATAATCAAGTGGTCCTTAGGTTTAGGGTTTTGGCTGATCAAGGTTTTGAATATGAAAATTTTGAAATCCAATCTTCCACTATGCCCAGCCTGAGTAACCCAACAATGGTATCAGAGCCATATTGATGCATGATTAATTTAAATTACATATGTGATATGTTATATCCTAGTAACTACTTTGGATTGGGTTAGTCACTATGGTTGTCTGGTCATAGGAGCCAATTAGGGTTTAAAGGCCCTCTTTTCCCATTCAATGGGATCTCCTATGGTATGTAGGGGTGCTGCTATGGCCATATCTCATGAACAAGTGAGGTGAATGGATTGATGTTATAATCATGCTTATGGTATGCATATTACGGTTAATATGCTTGATTGTTGGAATGAATATTATGTTGACATGATTAATTAGGATGTGTTAGAGACCATCAAAGCTCTCATTAAAATTATATTTAGTCATAGTGTAAGTTAATCATGATGCCAATTTGATTAGGGTTTGATTAGCCAATTGGTGTTGGTTCTAGGAAGGTAAAGGGAATGAAGTTTTTAATTGATTCCGTTGTCTGACCTGATCAATTTAATTGGTATCTAAGGAAAGCAATGGGGGGACCCCCTCATCTCTCCTACTTATCTGGCCAATTTGGTCACATCTAAACCTTAAATTGTAAAAGCTAATTGATTAAGCACACTACAAATTGCCTTCCTTCATTCTATAATAAATTTGTATCAAAACTATAGTGGGTTTGTTAAGCAAACTCAAGGCTTACTATTAAGGTTTGATATAAAAGTTTGACATGGTGCATTTTTTGCTTTATAGTATGATTGATAATGTTACTTTGTTGAGCAAACTCAAGGGTAACATTATTCAATCATGACTAAATAAAATAAAGTGTTCAACTAAACTAAGACATTATGGTTTGTTGTGCAAATACAAGGCTACAAGTATCTTAGAGGCAAGTGTTATGTTGAGAATTGCAAGGGATGCAATTGAAAAGGAATGTCCTACCCTTGAACTTATAAGTATTTGTTGTGCAAACACAATGCATTTATAAGGAATTGGAATCTCAACCCCACTAAAGAAACCGGATATTGGTTTATCGTCTACCATAGTTGAGGATTATGGTATTCAAAGAAAATAGTGAGAGACCCAATTAGATTTAAAGTCCTTATCTAATTGTGGTTATCATCTTGAGTGTTTTGCTTATGTATTATTCTTGGATTTAAATTATGGCTTCTACTCTTTCACTGTGAGGTATCCTGGATGCCAATAAACTGACCGGATCAAACTATGTGGACTGGTTGAGGAACCTGAGAATAGTACTTGCTCAGGAAAAGATTTCTTACATCCTTGATTTTCTAGATCCAGATCTGGTTGGAGATGATGCTATAAGGAGAAAAAGGCCACTTATAGAATATGGCAAAATGAAAGCTTGACTGTCAAGTACATCATGTTAGCCTCAATGTGCAATGAGCTACATAGGTAACATGAAGACATGGAACCTCAGTCCATACTGCTCAATCTCAAAGAACTGAATGGAGAGCAAAGTAGGACTGCTAGATATGAAATATCTAAGTAGTTATTACGGGCATGAATGAGTGATGGCTCACCTGTATAGGTCCATGTTCTTAAGATGATTGACTTAATCACCAGATTAGGTCAATTAGACTTTGTCATAGATGGGGAGCTTATCAGCATTTGATCCTACAATCACTCCCAGATTCTTTCTCTTAGTTTATCATGAACTACCATAGGAACAAACTGAATCATTCATTACCAGAGCTTCTTAACATGCTTAAGACAATTGAGAGCCACTTCAATAGAGATAAGGCTAATCATCTTCTTCTAGTTGATGGGAAGAAGAAAGGGGTAATGAGGAAGGGTACAAAGCAAAAGCTAAATCCTAAAAAAAGCATCAATAAGAGGAAGAAGGCAAAGAGGCCTTCAAATGATGGATCCTATTTTTACTATGGCAAGAAGGGACATTGTAAGAAAAATTGCAAGATGTACCTTGCAGGTCTGAAGCAAGATGCCAGTGGAGCATCAAAAGGTTTGTTTATGATACAAACAAACTTATCATTGAGTTCTTCAACTTTTGATTTATGGGTATTGGATACCGCATGTGGGTCTCATATCTGAAAGTCATTAAATGGGTTATAGAGACCTAGAAGTTTGGAGAAAGAAAGATGAAACCAATGAAACATTCCTTTGGCATTGTCGATTAGGTCATATAAATGAGTTAAGGATTAACAAGTTATACAAAGATAATTTCTTTGGTACTTATAATTATAAATCATTAGGAACTTATGAACCTTGCCTCATGAAAAAAATGATCAAGTCTCCATTCACTGGACATGGGGAATGGGCAACTGAGTTGTTAGGTTTTATACACTCAGATATATGTTGACCTATGTCAACTTAGGCTAGAAGAGGATACTCTTATTTCATCACATTCATTGATGATTTATCAAGGTTCGAATATGTGTGTCTCATGAAACATAAATCCGAAGCCTTTGATAAATTTAAAGAGTCTCAAAGTATGGTTGAGAAACAAATTAGAAAAAGTATTAAAGTCCTTCGCTCTAACCATGGAGGAGAATACTTATCTTGTGAATTTCTTAATCATCTTAAGAAAAATGGTATTCTCTCTGAATGGACCCCTCCATATACACCATAATTAAATGGTGTAGCTGAAAGGAGAAATCGTACCTTGTTTGACATGGTATAGTCTACGATGTGCTTCACAGATCTTCCAATATCCTTCTGGGCATATGACTTAGAAATTGCTGCATATGTATTAAATAGGGTACTATCAAAATCTGTACCTAATACTCCATATAAATTATGGAATGGCAAGAAACCAAGACTTAAACATCTTAAGATTTGGGGTTGTCCAGCTTATGTTAAAAAGGAATTTGGACATAAGCTAAGTGCTAAGACTAAGAAATGTAAGTTTATTGGTTATTCTCGAGAGGGTATTGAAACCTATTCTATCATCCTACTGAACAAAAGATTTTTGCTAGTAGGCATGCGATATTCTTGGAAAAAAAACTTATCCAAGAAAAAGGTAATGGATGTTGCCCAGTAAGCAACCCAAGTGGAGGGATGAATTGGGTCTCTAAAAAATATTTACTCGATACAATGCAATGCTATGCAATCCAATTCAAAAATTAATTAAGGTACAATGAATACAAATATAAAGCTCTTAAATAAAAATGTAGCGGAAATAAAGAGCAATAAAAGTAAAGCAAGTAGAGAGATCAATAAACCACAAAGACCAAGAAATATAGTGGTTCGATGCTATCTAATGCACCTACATCTACTCCCCAAGATTTTCTTAGGAATTTACATAATCACACCGATTACAGTTGATTAGTTTTGCTAGCTCACTAATCAAAAACCCAACTTGTTTTTACAAGGCCAACAACAAGTAAAAACCTCACTTGGTTTTATGGGCTAACCAAGAACCTAAATGGTTTAACGGGCTAACCACCAACCTCTCTTGGTTTTCTGGGCTAACAAAGAACTTAATTGATTTTCAAAGGCTCACCAATAACCTCCTTTTGTTTTACAATAGGCTAACCAAGAACCCTTACAACAAATAAAGTTTTGAAGTAGAGAAAAAATATAAGCTTTCTAAACTAAAGCAGGTATCTCTTTGAAGCTCGATGTAGAGATGCTTTGAACTTGTTGAAGCCTCTTGAATGCTCAAGAATAAATGATCTTCAATGCTCTTGAAGGCTCTTGAATGCTTGGAGGATTGATTTTGCTTGAGAGTGGTTGAAACTTCAATGAATAGGAGTTAAAGCTCTCTTTTCTTCTCTCTTGAAAGCTCTTATTTCATTCTCATCAACTACTATGAAATATTCTAAATAGTTTACCTTTTGATTTGATTTGGAGCATATAAATACCTTTCCAAGGCCTCAAACAGGTTTCTAGCCATTAGACTGAAAAGCTAGCCATTGGAGGGCAAAAGGATCAAGTTTTGCATTTGAAAAACTAGCCATTACTGTTTCCTGAACTCCATGTGTCGACACTTTAGGCTGTGAGTTGACACTTCCTGTCTACACTTGAACTTCTTGAGTCGACACCCAATTCAAAAATCTTCAATCTGGTTCTCTGAAAATCTCAGATGTGTCAACACTTCCTCAGGTGTGTCGATACTTTGAGTCGACACTTAGCTTCCATGTGTCGACACTTCTACAATTCTTCATTTTCAGCAAGTTTTGCGGCTTGAAAATCTCAGGTGATGAGCTGATCCATGCATCAACACTTTGAGTCAACACTTCAGGTCCATGTGTTAACACTTCAGCCATACCATCTGAAACATTCTTGCTATCGGCCTGAGTCGACACTTTACTTTCATGTGTCGACACTTGGTGTCATGTGTCGACACTTTGAATCGACACCTCACTGAAATCTTCACAAAAAAGTCTGAACTTGAGCTAAAACAGATTTCTATTGTCCATTCAAGCAATCTTTAACATTCCAAGTCCTCTTTAAGCAATTCTTTTCATGTAAACTTGGCTTCTTCAATCAAACAAGCTTCTTCAAATTGTGAGCACCCTTTTTCAATAAAAACACACTTCAAGGAAACCATTAGTACTCAACTTATACTTAACCATTTTGCTTATCATCAAAATCAGTAACGGAGTCAACAATCTCTCCCTTTTTGATGATAACAAAATCTTTAAGTATAAATTGCATGAAAAGCTTTTAAAAGAATTTATCAAGGTGCATAGAATAAAATGCAATAGTTGTATCAAAGTGATTTTCAATATCGATAAGATATTTCAGAATAAGAATGATATAATGATCAGAGCAAATTATAATGATTAAGAGTATCAGAGCTTTGGGATATATATGAAACATAATCACATGTATCGTGATATTCTACATGAAAATTCAATAATAAGTAAAGCTCCCCCTGAATTGATGATTCATAAAATAATTTGTAAATGTCTTTTCAAACACTTAAAGAGGGGTTCTAAAATAAAATTCACTTTAAAAAAAATTTTCAATGAAAACAAGGTATAGCTCTCCCTTTCTTAAGGAATTTGTAAACAAGTTCAATTCAAGTTTTCAAAATATTTTCAAATTTTGTTTATAAATCAAA
Source organism: Areca catechu (assembly GCA_021397845.1). NCBI lineage: Eukaryota > Viridiplantae > Streptophyta > Magnoliopsida > Arecales > Arecaceae > Areca > Areca catechu. The sequence continues at coordinate 76,998,711 of CM038044.1, read as the reverse complement.
TTTATACTTAAATCTTACCATACTACTCCCATTTTTTGTTATCATTAAAAAAGGTAGGAAGACAAATATGTTTATCATTCAAGATATATCATTGAAGTGTAATGTATGAACTTCATTTCAATTCATAAGGACAATGAAATAACGAGAAAATTTAAATTATTCATTCATTTAAGGTCACAAACATGAAGTACAACATGATATCTCATTTCAAGTCAGAGTTTGTACAACAAAAAACAAAACATACATAGATGCATAAAAGTAAACTATCTAAGAAATACATAGATATCCTAATCCTCATCCATATCATCATCATCATCAAAAGATGATCCAATCTTAATTGGTCCTTTATCAATAAAAGATCGAGCTCGAGGCCACATCGATCTGAGATCTCGGAGTCGAGTCTTAGTCGGGTCCTCTGCATCGTTCATATGTCCAATCTCTGGCTGGAGCAGTATAGGTAAAAGCAATGTCCTCCGCAGGAATAGAACTAATCGATTTGACAGTCTCAGCGGCTACCAGAAGTGGCGTGCGATCAAAAGAAGGACCGTAGTCAAGATATTGAAAGCCAGGTGTATAAAAAACAAGCTCTCAGATAAGTGAGGATGTGTGAATGGTGGAGTATCAACAATGGGTGTGTTAAAAATAGGTGTATTAGCTGATGATACAATAGGTGTATCAGAAAAAGATGTATCAGCTATAGAATGAACTGGTAAGTCTATAATCGGTGTATCAATGATAGGAGTGTCAATAATCGATGTATGAACAACAGGTGAATCAATAATAGGTGAATGAATAACAGGAGTATCAATAACTGGAAAATCAATAACTGGTAAAAGTATAGGAATCGAAACATGATCAACTGATCTGGAAGGAGAGGATGGGACTGGAGTCTGGGTAGGTGAACTGGAAGAATCAAGAGTAGGACTCCTGGACAAGTCTGTCATCACCTTCACCACTGGCTTTATAGTCAGATCTGGAAAATCGAATCCACCAGAGTCATTCTCCTCATTGTCTCCATCAATATCAACACCATCCACATCATCTCCATCAACAAGTGTATGAGCAAGTGGAGCAGTATCAGCAATTGGAATACTCACTGAAGGTCTGGATAGTGCAGTCAGTATAGCTGAGATGCCATCACTCAGTCCACTGTGGCTCTCTCTGGTCTCAGCTATGAAGTAGTCAAGATGCTGTCTAACAATCAAAAGATCAATCTCAATGCATCTGACTCTGTCCAATAAGCTATCAAAAATATCCTGAGTCTCCATCTAAGCTGGCTGAGGCTGTGCTAAAGTAGTAGAATCAGACTAAGATGCAATCTCAGGCTATGCTGCTATCTCAGGCTAACTCTCGGTAGGTCCTGCCTCACCGGAGAGGATGTGCTCCTCCTTTGTAGCATCATCATCATCAGCTCTGTCCTCGGCCTGACTAGATATCCTCCATCTCCATTAGCCTCGGAACAGATGATAACACATCCGGTGTAATGACCTGATGTCATACACATTAGTACGAAGTATCATGCGGAAGGGCTCACCCTCAAAGTTGACACCATACTCTTTGAACAGAACAGTCAACCCCATCCCATAGGGCAGGCAGAGTCGCTGGCTCATCGATGCCTCCATCATCTGGTGATCATAAGCACTGGAAGGCAAACGGGAATGCACTGAACCAATGAGACCAACACTAGCAACTCCTGCTCAGTGATGTAATCGAAGCATCCAATCTTTGACAAAAGTATTCGGGCGATAATATGGTGCAGTAATCTCATCTCTACTAACAATCGGGATGCGAGTACGGTGGCTCCCTCGGGTAATATATCAGACTCAAAGATACACTAGAGTCCACTCACTCTGTCCATCAAGCTGTCCACCATTGAACCGGTCATCGAAATGTCCCATACTTTGCTCAGAATCTCTGATAAAACTAGGATATCTCGGCCTCTCACTTGTGCCATCCATCCATCAATCCCACAGGTGAGTGATCCATAAAACTCTCGAAAAGCCTTGGGTAAAATCTCTTACTAAGTGAGCAAAAAGAATTCATACCAGCCTGTCGAATCCACTGTCTGATCCTAAAATGCTGTTGGTCGATAAAAGTAAAATCCACTCATCGTCCCCCAATGACGGTCTTTGAGCTCATCCAGCTTGAAGCTACAAAAAGTGGTCGTGCAGGCGGATCAGGAGCTTTAGCCTCGTGTCTAGCCTTCGTTCTTTGTTCTTCGTTCTTCTTTCTTCTTCCTGATTTGACTGACGAGGTCGATGGACTACTTTGCTTTCAGGGTCCCATTGCTTAGAATAAAGATTTGGGCAAGAATTGGGTGGAAACCTAGGGTTTCTAAGGCTCAAATTCTAAATGGGAGGCAAAATCTAGCAAAATCCAAACTACCAAGTGCTCCAAATGAAGAATCAACGGGTTTAAATCATGAAATAGAGGGAAGGAATAGTGAGGAGTACCTTAGATCATTTGTCGGCATGAGAGAGAGAAAGAAATGGGGAGAAAAACCATTTGAAAACCCCTTATTCCAGGTTTACTATCATTCAAGTGTCAACAAACGAATGTGTTGACACATCAATGTATCGACACATCGACTTAAAAATCAAAAAATAAGAGAAACAAGGGTTTATCAAAATCACTAGAAATATGATTAAATTCAATGAAAATTAACAATGATTGAGTAAGATTGATGTCAAATTGATCTAATTTGAGTCAAAGATAGGAAAAATTAATCAAAAGAATTAATGATCCTGAACTCTCTTCTAATCATACAAAACCGATCTTTCAGAAGAGGTTTAGTTAAGATTTCAGCTAATTGAAATTCAGTACTAATAAATTTAAGCATAACATCATTATTTTCAACATGATCTCATATAAAATGATGTCTAATTTCAATATATTTACTCCTAGAATGTTGAACAGGATTTTTAGTCAAGAAAATAGCACTGGTATTATCACATTTAATAGATGTACTGGTCAACTTGATTCCAAAATCTTCAAGTTATTGTTTAATCCACAAGCTTTGAGCACAACAATTTCCTACTACAATATATTCAGCCTCAGCTGTGGATAGTGCAACTGAAGTTTGTTTCTTGCTAAACCATGAGATTAAGTTAACTCCAAGAAATTGGCAAGTACCACTAGTACTCTTTCTATCCAATTTACAACCAGCAAAATTAGCATCAGAATATCCAATTAATTCAGCAGATGAATTTCTAGAATATTATAAACCAATATCAATAGTACCAGATAGATATCTAATAATGCACTTAACAGCCATCATATGTGATTCTTTAGGTTCAGATTGATGTCTAGCACACATGCATACACTGAACATTATATCTGGTCTACTAGTAGTTAAGTACAGTAAATAGCCAATCATACCTCTGTATAACTTTTAATCTATTGATTTACCATGTTCATCTTTATCAAGTCTACAAGAGGGGCTCATAGGCATACCTATTGTATTAGTAGTCACCATCCCAAACTTCTTTATAATTTCTCTTGTATACCTAGCTTGGTTGATGAAGATTCCATCTGTAGTTTGCTTGATCTAGAGTCCGGGAAAGAAATTGAGTTCTTCCGTCATACTCATCTCGAACTCACCCTGTATTAGCTTAGCAAACTCTTGACAAAGAATTTCATTAGTAGCACCGAAAATGATATCATCAACATATATTTGTACTACTAATAAATCACTATCTTTCTTTCTCAAAAATAGTGTTTTATCAACATTGCCTGTAGAAAATTTATTTTCAATCAAAAATTTGCTGAGTCTTTCAACTAGGCTCGAGGTGCTTGCTTTAATCCATAAAGTGCTTTATGCAGTTTAAAAACATGATCAGGATGTGCATAATTTTCAAATCCAGGTGATTGTTCAACAAAAACTTTTTATATTATAAAACTATTTAAGAAAGTACTCTTAACATCCATTTGAAACAGTTTAAAGTTCATAAAATAAGCAAATGCTAATAATAGTCTAATTGCTTCAAGTCTAGCAATAGGAGTAAAAGTTTCATCAAAATCAATCCCTTCCTCCTGGTTGTAGCCTTTAGCAACTAGCCTAGCTTTATTCCTAACAACAATTCCATTTTCATCTAAGTTATTCTTAAATACCCATTTAGTACCAATAATGAAAATATTAGATGGTCTTTCTATTAATGTCCACACATTATATCTATCAAATTGAATTAGTTCTTGCATGGCATTAATCCAGTTAGGGTCTTTTTTAGCTTTTTCATAACATTTAGGCTCTACTTGTGATACAAAAGCTATCTAATTGCATTCATTTATACTTAAAGACTCAAGTTCTTATCCCTTTAGATGGATCATCTAGGATTAATTCCTTAGGATGTCCATAAGCATACCTCCACTCCTTAGGTAGATCTTGATTCTTTGGAGTGTCTTCTCCTTTCTCATTCTTGTCTTGATCTTCTTCATTCAGCTGAGAAGGTTGATCATTCAGTGTCAACTTTTGAAGCTTGTCAACACCTACACATTCATCAGAAGTATCCTCTTTTCTAGAGGATTTATTAGTAGATTATTCAAAAACAACATGCACTGGCTTTTCTACAACTAAAGTTCTTTTATTGAAAACTCTGTATGCCCTGCTTGATGTGGATGTTGGGATCCGGTGCAACATAGCGGAAGGGTAATTTCAAAAATTGAAATTAAATATGCACCAAAAATCCTAAACCAGGAACTCCTTAATAAGACTAGAATATATGAAAACAAACATTTCCATGCAAATTGAATTAGAATACCAACCTGTAATCGCTAATTCCAATTTATGAAGACTTAAAACTTGAAGATCAACAGGCTATTTGAATTCACCAGGCGTCCAAGTGTCCGCCCTCCGATGGTGATCCACACAGAGCAATGACCAAGAACACTATATTCTTGTCCAATAGTTCCTCGTATTGAGTTCTTCTTCTAGAACTCAATTCTTCGGATTATGGCTAGAAATCTTCTACTCAAAGGTGTGTCTTCTTCCTTTTTACCCCTTCTCCACCTTCTACCAAGACTTAGAACCTTTAGGACACCTTTGTCTTGAAAGTAAGACCTTGTCCTAAGAAGATTAATGCTTGTCTTTAATTGGTGGAGAAATTAAGACAAGAATGTCTTAATGTAAGAAAGAAAGGAAAGAACAAAAATAGAACTCTTTCTTTCCTTTACCGTCGGAGACTTTCGCTCTTGTTCTTGTTCAGTAGCAGAGTTTTAACAGAGGTGTACCTTGTAAAAGAAACAATGCAAAAACAAGAAAAGGGAGAAAGAGTCTTTAGGAGATGAAGAAGAATAAAAATATTATTATCGAAGTTCTGATTTCCATTCCTTTATATAGTTTTCAGAGAGGCGCCCTCACAACTCTCCGTAAACATTTTTTTCATGCCCTTTTCCTTCTTCTCATGCCCTTTCCTTCTTCTCACGGCCTTCTCTTCTTTCTCACGGCATTCTGGATTAATTCTCACGGCCTTCCAGATCAATTCTTATGACTTTTCTCAAAGGAAGAAGTCGCGACGATTGGGAGAAAGAAGTCGCGAAACTTGAATCTCCGAAGAGATATGATTTCGCACACCCGAGAAGAAACAACGCTTTCTTTCTTTCTTAAAACCCCACCACCCATTAGATTACCATCCAAGGGATGACAAGTGAGGTGCTAAAAATGAGAAAGAATGCTGTCACATCTTAATTCATCGGAGAATTAAGTGGGCGCGCCAAGAGTCCAAGCGCCCATGGACTCCTCCATATGGCGCACCAAGAGTCCATAAGCGCATGGACTCTTGGTGTTTTTGGCGTGCAAGGGCTAAGGGGCGGGTGGTATGCTAGCCTAAGTAATTGGTTAGCCAATTGGGTTAGCCATAATCCTTAAAACCTCAATTAGGGTCTAATTAGATCCAATCAGAACCCAAATTGAATCAATTCGGAACCCTAATTCGAATCCAATTCGAATAGAAGTTAGGATTTGCAACACTTGCTAGAGTGTCTTCATGCAAATAACTCTTGATCAATTCTCTTAAGTGTGTGACCCATTGGGTTCCATATCTATCCAGTAGTGGATTCGAATACAAGTTGACCTAATTTGATTAGAACTCTTTCTAATCGATTTAGGTCAAATCGGGCTTACCCGATTTTGATCAATTAGGACTCTTCCTAATAAATGATCATTAAATTTGATCAACCCACAAGACAAGATTGACGTCTAGCAACGTGTCATGTCTACCTGAAAGATATGGAAATTCTGGTGAAATACCAAAACTACCCTTCAGTAGAAAGTTACCGTACAATTAAATCCTTCGATCAGCCTGCACCCAAAATATAATCATGGATATGGATATATGTCAAATCCAATATTATATTTGTTTCTAGCTCAATCTTGTATTGATGATTCAATTATCTTGATATTAGAAACCATCTCTAATATCTTTACTTTGATCAAAGATTCTCTGAATCATTATCCGATTGATAACTAGCTAGATGCAATCTCCTCTTACTAAGAGTGATCGATTTCTTGTTGACCTACTCATTACCTTCATATCCAATTCACCATTCCCAGCATCAATCCTATGCATGACTCAGTGTCATGATTAGGATTGAACCAAAGGATGGGTTCATGTACATAAGGTACTTATGGCAGTCTCAGGTCAAAGGATTACTTGTACCACTCCCACTATGAGAACCTTCTATTGACATATAGCTAAGACTCCATTAGATGTTCTCAAGTTAGATCATATCAGTGAACTCATTCTCTAATAAGCACCCACATCTTAGTATTAGTGTCATACACAAGTGACTGTGGGAGTAGTCACCCTCTTCAATATACATGGGATGTGCTAGTCTTACCGGAAAAACCCTGATCCCCTACTCAGGGTTCCCTTGATTAGGAATATTTTAGATTAAGGTTTTAAGACTTTAGGTCTCACTGGTATGATCTCATTATAACCCTAAAATCATAGCCCTAATCTATGGGGTTCATCATATAATAATAAACACAGCGTATGATGAAAAATAATGCCTTTATTAGAATATTGTCAATTACAATGGTTTGGGAGATACAACATAGATTGGCTTGTAGGGCATATCCCTTTCAATCTCCCACTTGCACTAAAGCCAATCGCCTTTAAATCTTAATCCCATACTCTCGAGGTGGCGATCAAACTCTCGCTGTGGTAGAGCCTTAGTGAACGGGTATGCTACGTTGTTCTATGTATCAACTCTACTTATGTAGACATCTTGTCTTTCTACTATTTCTCAGACGAGATGGAAGTGTCTCAGAATGTGCTTGGACTTATGATGAGCTCTTGGTTCCTTAGCTTGAGCAACATCTCCAGTGTTGTCACAGTAAAGTGGCACTGGTTTTTCAATCTCAGGAACAACACCCAACTCTGTGATGAACTTCTTCATCCAAACTGCTTCCTTGGCGGCTTCACTGACAGCTATGTATTCTGCCTCTGTGGTTGAGTCAGCTACAGTCTACTGCTTGGTACTCTTCCAACTCACTGCTCCACCATTTAGGGTAAAAACATATCCCGAAATGGATTTGCTATCATCAAGGTCTGATTGAAAACTAGAATCAAAATAAGCTTCTAGTTTAATATCAGAACCACTATAAACCAAAAAAATATCCTTAGTCCTTTTTAGGTACTTAAGAATATTTTTAACTGCTTTCCAATGATCCTCTCCTGGATCAGCCTGAAACCTACTGACAATTCCTAAAGCATATGCCACATCAGGCCTGGTACATAACATGGCATACATTATGGACCCTATTGCCGAATTATAAGGTATAGAATTCATTCTATTTCTTTCTTCAGGTGTCTTAGGAGACATCCTTTTGGAAAGATGTATGCCTTGACTCATAGGAAGATAACCTCTTTTACTTCCATCCATGCTGAATCTTTTCAGCACTAGGTTAATGTACCTAGACTGGGATAAACCTAGCATCCTCTTAGACCTATCTCTATAGATCTTAATGTAGGGTTCGGTGGCAAGGCGGAATCATAGATTTCAAAAATTTTTATCTTAATGAAATCTTCACCAAACCTTCAACCCAAAATCTCCTTAAAAGAATTAAAACATATAAGATGTTTATATAAGATTTAATCTCAAATCAAGATACTAACCTGTATCGCAAAATCCAAACTCTGAATCTCCACCAGGTGCCCAAATGTTCACCCTCCAATGGTGATCCACACAGAAAAATAATGAAGACAAAATTTCTATTTCTTGGTTCCTCTTCTTGAATTCTTTTTCAAGAATTCAATTCTTGGACCTTTAGGCTGAAATTTTCTTTCTTGAAAATTTCCTTTTCTTCCTTCTTTCCTCTTCTTGAATTTTCTTCAAGAATTCCCTTTCTTGAATCCCTTTTCTTGAATTGAATTGGAAGAAAAAATTAAGACAGTCAAAGTCTTAATTCAAGAAAGAAAAGAAGAAAAGATCCTTTCCCTGTTCTTTCCTTTACCGTTCAAGACCTTCTTCTTATTCTTGTTTAGGGTCAGAGTTTCGACAGAGGATACCTCTGTAAGGGAAACAATACCCAACAAGAACAAGAGGAAGGAGTATTCTGGAGAGGAAGTGAGGGAATTGGATCTCTGAACTATGTTGCGTGAAAACCCCCGAGAACCCCAACCCTATTTATAGATCTTAGAGGGGTGTCATCTCGAAACAACGCAACCCTCTGAAACCTCAGGGATCACGATCCCTCATTCCTCACGCGTCCCCTCAACCAAAAATCATGATTCTCCGATTTGATTTTCGTTTTTCCGACGAGGAGAACTCTCGGAAAAACTTTAGGAAGGATCGCGACTTTTGGAGACGGATTTGCGACCGAAAAGCGACGGATCTTTTTCTTAAATTTTTCTGGCCATCAGATCTAGATCCATGGGCGCCAGACAAGGATCTGAAATGCTCCTCTTCAGAAATTTCTTCGACATTTTTTCTTCTCACGCGTTTTAAGAGAAGTCCACGCGCGTGGACTTTCTTTCTTGGCGCGCGCGGGTGAGAGAAGGGAGGGGGCGGCTTGGAGAGAGGGTCTCAGTGAATTAAATTTACTTGGGTTCAGCCATGGGTTAGCCCAATGTCCTAAAAATTAAATTGGACCTTAATCTGGTTCAATTAGAACCCAATTAAGCCCAATTCGGAACCAAATTCGAATCTGATTCGAATAGAAATTTGGTCTGCAACACATGCTAGTGTGTTTATCCTGCAAACATGATTTAATTCCAAATTAAATCCTTCATCAATTTTCTTTTGTGTGTGACCCATTGGGTTCCACACCTAGCTAGCAGTAGGTCCGAGTGCTATTTGACTTAATTCAGTTAGATCTCAACCAAGCCGATTTAGGTCAACTCAAACTAGCTCGACTCGGTCAATTAGAATCTAATTCAAATTGACTGATTTGAATTACCATGATTCAATCATATACCTACAAGACAAGATTGACGTCTAGCAACGTATCATATCTACCCGGAAGATGTGGAATTTTGGTGGAATTACCAAAATACCCTTCAGTGGTGAGTTACCGGGCAATTCAGTCCTTTGATCAACTTGCATCCCGAATATGATTATGAATATGGATATTTGTCAAATCCAATTTTCATATTCATCCCTAGCTTAATCTTTATAATGATGATTCATTAATGAACCATTAGAAAATAACTCTAATGTTCATACTTTGATCAAAGGTTTCCTGAATCCATCATTTGAAATTAGCTGGATGCTATTCCCTCTTACTAGGGCTGATCAATTCCTTGTTGACCTACTCACAACCTCCATATACAATCCACCATAACCAGTATCACCTCGTGCATGACTCAGTGTCATGATTGACTGCGAACCAAAGTATGGATTCATGTATATAAGGTACTATGGTAGTCTCAGGTCAAAGGACCACATGCACTACTCCCACTATGAGAATTATCTATTGACAAACAGATAAGGTTCCATTAGATATTCTCAATCTGGATCAATTCAGTGAACTCATTCTCCAATGAACACTCACATCCTAGTATTAGTGTCAAACACAAGTGACTGTGAGATCAGTCACCCTTATTACAAAACATATATAGGATGTGCTGGTCTTGCCGGAAACATTGATCCCCAACTCAATGTCCCATCGACCAGGAATATTTTAGATTAGGGTTTTAAGGCTTTAGGTCTCACTGGTATGATCTCATCATAACCCTAGAACCATAGCCCTAATCTATGGGGTTCATCATAAAATCAAAAAGACACAGCAAATGATGAAAATAATGCCTTTATAAAATGTCAATTCATTGATTTTGGGATCAAAAATTACAATATTTCAATTGACTTTCAGGGCACAATCTTTCAATCTCCCACTTGCACTAAAGCCAATCGCCTTTAAATCTTAACCCCATACAATCAAGGTGGCGATCAAACTCTCGCTGTGATAGAGCCTTAGTGAACGGGTCTGCTATGTTGTTCTTCGTTTCTACCCTTTTAATGCAGACTTCTTGTCTTTCGACAATCTCTCGAACGAGATGGAAGCGTCTCAGAATGTGCTTTGATTTGTGATGAGCTCTTGGTTCCTTTGCTTGAGCAACAGCCCCCGTATTATCACAGTAAAGTGATACTGGACCTTCAATCTCAGGAACTACGCCCAACTCTGATATGAACTTCTTCATCCAGACAGCTTCCTTGGCAGCTTCACTAACAGCAATGTATTCTGCCTCAGTTGTTGAGTCAGCTACAGTTTGCTGTTTAGAACTTTTCCAACTTACAGCTCCTCCATTAAGGGTAAAAACATACCCAGATATAGATTTGCTGTCATCTGGATCTGATTGAAAACTAGAATCTGAATAAGCTTCTAGTTTAAGATCAGATCCTCCGTATATTAGAAAAATATCCTTAGTTCTTCTTAAGTACTTAAGAATATTTTTCACAGCCTTCCAATGATCCTCTCCTGGATCAGCCTGAAACCTGCTGGCTATACCTAAGGCATATGCCACATCAGGCCTAGTACATAACATAGCATACATAATAGACCCTACTGCCGAAGCATAAGGTACCGAATTCATTCTATTTCTTTCTTCAGGTGTCTTAGGAGACATCTTCTTAGAAAGATGTATGCCATGACCAATAGGTAAGTAACCTCTTTTACTTTCCTCCATGCTAAATCTTTTTAGCACTTGGTCAATGTACCTAGACTGGGATAAACCTAGCATCCTCCTAGATCTATCTCTATAGATCTTGATGCCTAGTATATAAGATGCTTCTCCCAAGTCTTTCATGGAAAACTGTTTAGATAACCATACCTTGACTGATTGTAACATTGGGATATCATTCCCAATGAGGAGTATGTCATCTACATACAGAACCAAGAAAACTATGGCACTCCCACTAGTCTTCTTGTACACACAAGGTTCATCTTCATTTTTGATAAAGTCAAATTCTTTGACTGTCTTATCAAATCGGATGTTCCAACTCCTAGATGCTTGCTTTAATCCATAAATAGATTTCTTTAGCCTACATACCTGATTAGGTTTAGTCTCCAAGACAAAACCTTCTGGCTGTGACATATAAACCTCTTCCTCAAGGAAACCATTGAGGAATGCAGTCTTCACATCCATCTGCCAGATTTCATAATCATGATATGCTGCTATAGCAAGCATGATCCGAATAGATTTGAGCATGGCAACAGGAGAAAATGTTTCATCATAATCTATTCCCTGTTTTTGTCTGAAACCCTTAGCCACTAATCTGGCTTTATAAGTTTCAACTTGGCCATCTGTCCCAATCTTTTTCTTATAGACCCATTTGCATCCAATAGGGTTAACACTCTCTGGTGCATCAACCAAAGTCCAGACTTGGTTGACATACATGGAGTCCATTTCGGATCTCATGGCTTCCAGCCATTTGTCTGAGTCACTACTTATGACAGCATCCGTATATGTTAGAAGCTCATCATTATCAATGATTCGGGCTTCATTATTTTCAATAATGAACCCATACCTTTCAGGTGCATGTCGCACTCTATCAGACTTACGGATAGGAGTGGTGTGTTCAAGTTCTATACTAACTGTGTTATGATTTTGTTGAGATGTATCTATTTGTTGAACTTCTTCAAGTTCAATATTTCTCCCACTGCCCTTTTGTAGGATAAATTCCTTTTCCATAAAAATGGCATGCCTACTAACTAAAATCTTTTGTTCAGTAGGGTGGTAGAATAGATATCCTATACTATTTTTGGGATATCCAACAAATAGACATTTTTCTGCTCTAGCATCAAGCTTTTGTCCAAAATTTCTTTTGACATAAGCTGGACATCCCCATATCTTAAGGTGCTTAAGATTGGGTTTCCTTCCCCTCCATAACTCATATGGAATGCCAGATACAGATTTGGATGGTACTCTATTCAAAATATTAGCCGCTGTTTCCAAGGCATATCCCCAGAAAGAAACAGGTAAGTCTGTGAAGCACATCATGGACCGTACCATATCTAATAAAGTACGATTTCTCCTTTCAGCAACACCATTTAATTGTGGTGTGTAAGGAGGAGTCCATTCAGAGATGATTCCCTTTTGTTTAAGGTGATCAAGAAACTCGGTGGATAAGTATTCACCTCCTCTATCTGATCGAAGGATCTTAATACTTTTCCCCGTTTGTTTCTCTACCATACTTTGATACTCTAAAAATTTTTCAAAAGCTTCGGACTTATGTTTCATTAGATACACAAATCCGTACCTTGAAAAATCATCAGTGAATGTGATGAAATATGAGTATCCACCCTTGGCCTGAGTTGTCATAGGTCCACATACATCAGTGTGTATGAGTCCTAATAACTCTGTTGTCCTTTCATTATGTCCACTAAATGGAGTCTTGGTCATTTTACCCATGAGACATGATTCACAAGTTCCTAATGATTCATAGTCATAAGGATTAAGGAATTTTTCCTTGTATAACTTGTTAATCCTCTGCTCACTAATATGTCCAAGATGACAGTGCCAAAGTAAAGTATTGTTTACTTCATCTCTTTTTCGTTTATTACTAACATGTAGTATATTGTCATCAGAAGATAAAGTTAAAAGACCATTGCAAAATATGCCATTAAATATTATTTCATTAGAAAAACTGATTGAGCAGCCACTGCTCATTACATTCATAATATATCCTTGTTTAAGTAACAAGGGTACAGATATGATGTTTCTAATGATTCTAGGCATAAAATAACAATTCTTTAACTCTAAAATCTTCCCAGAAGGCAGCTTCAACATATAAGTCCCTACAGCTTCTGCTTGGATGGAATCTCCTCCAGCACCGTAGAGCTCGAAGTCGCCTTCCTTCAAAACTCTAATGTTCTATAGTCCCTGCAATGATTTGCAGATATGATGACCACAAGCAGTATCCAATACCCAAGAGTTTGAATTAGAAGTGTCTAATGACAAAATTGCATGTATCTCATACATACCTGTTGGTGCATTACTAGCACCGGGCTTCAGACTTGCAAGGTAAACCTTGCAGTTTCTTTTCCAGTGACCCAGCTTGCCACAATGAAAGCAGGTCATTTGTCCGGAGGCCTTCTTTCCTTTCTTTTTCTTGATGCCCCCTTTTGGGTTTAACCTCCTCTTGGAACCCTTTTTGCCTATTTTCTTCTTGTTTACACCATCCACAAGAAGAAGTGGAGCCTTATTTTTCTTTAAATGGCTCTCTGCTGTTTTTAACATATTCAACAGCTCAGGCAAGGAAGTGTTAAGTTTGTTCATATGATAATTAAGAACAAACTGTGAAAATGACTCTGGGAGTGACTGCAGGATTAAATCCTGATTCAACTCCCCATCCATGACAAAACCTAATTGACCCAATCGGGTGATTAGGTCAATAACCTTTAATACATGGTCTTGTACGGATGTACCTTCTGTCATCCTTGCACGGAATAACTGCTTAGATATTTCATATCTTGCAGTTCGACTATGTTCTCCATAAAGTTCTTTTAAATTGAGCAATATGGAGTTTGTGTCCATGCTATCATGTTGCCTCTGTAACTCATTGGTCATAGAGGCAAGCATTATACACTTGACAGTAAGTGAGTCATTTTGCCACGTGTTATATGTGGTCTTATCCTCTTGCGAGGCATCTTCCCCTAATGGTTCCAAGGTTGGGGTATCAAGAATATAAGAAATTCTTTCTTGGCTGAGTACTATCTTCAGGTTTCTCAACCAATCAACATAGTTTGGTCCAGTCAATTTATTTGCATCAAGAATGCTACGGAGTGAGAGTGAAGAGGCCATTTAATCTACATTAACAAACAACATTACATAAGCAGACAATCAATGTTGACAAAACATAATTAAATTAGGACTTTAACTTAATTATGTCTCCCACTATTTTATCAAGCATCATAACCCTCAATGTGATGATCGAGAAAACCCTAATTGGTTCTCTTAGTGGGGTTGAGATCCTAATTCCTTATAAAAGACCTTGTGTGTACACAACAAATCTTATATAAGTTCAAAGGTAGGGAAAACTCTTTCCAATTGTAATTCATACAATTCTCAACTTATCTTGGCCTCTAAAATATTAATAGTCTTGTGTGTACACAACAAACTATAATATTTTAGTTAAGTTAGACCCTTCATTGCTATATAGTCATGATATTAATCATAATACCCTTGTGTGTACACAACAAAGTATTATATTAAATCATTCCATAAGCATCAAATGTACCAAGAAAAAATTATGTTAGTCACCATAAAGAAAAGGCCTTGTGTGTACACAACAAACCTAATATGGATCATAACATGATAATGACTTGGCATGAAGGAAAGCCATATGTAGTGAATATTACACTGAGCATATTAATCAATAATTAAGTTAATCATACCGGCCAGGTAAGTGGGAGAGTGGTGGGAGTCCCCCCGTTGCTTTCCTTAGACACCAATAAAAATTGGCCAGGTCAGTCAACGGAACCAATTAAAAACCACGTCCTCTTTACCGATCATGAACCACTTTTCCTAGACACCGAATGATAAACTAATCATATTGATTATTTTTGCTTTTGGTATATGACACTACAACTTAATATGTTGTTAAAGAGGGCTTTATTAAAACAAAGCACATTCTAGCAAATATGTGCCATAGTGTGCCATCATACTAGGACAACCATTTACCACATAATGGATCCACCATTATGCCAGGGCAACCTTATTTCAGTATGATGACTAGAAGGCTAAACATATCTCTATGCAAATTAAGGTTTAAGTGAAAACCTTAATTAGTGGCATACATCAAACATATATGCATAATTAACACAAAAATGTGATTAGTGTGTCATCATACTAGGACAACCATTTACCACATAATGGATCCACCATTATGCCAGGGCAACCTTATTTCAGTATGATGACTAGATATCTATGCATATCTCTACAACAATTAGGGTTTGAGTGAAAACCCTAATTGGTGACATTATAACAAACATATATTACATCTCATGTTACTTTTATAAATATGCATCTAAAATTCAGAATATATATTTTAATCTTAATAAGGAGGCTCTGATACCACTGTAGGGTTCGGTGGCAAGGCGGAATCATAGATTTCAAAATTTTTATCTTAATGAAATCTTCACCAAACCTTCAACCCAAAATCTCCTTAAAAGAATTAAAACATATAAGATGTTTATATAAGATTTAATCTCAAATCAAGATACTAACCTGTATCGCAAAATCCAAACTCTGAATCTCCACCAGGTGCCCAAATGTTCACCCTCCAATGGTGATCCACACAGAAAAACAATGAAGACAAAATTTCTATTTCTTGGTTCATCTTCTTGAATTCTTTTTCAAGAATTCAATTCTTGGACCTTTAGGCTGAAATTTTCTTTCTTGAAAATTTCCTTTTCTTCCTTCTTTCCTCTTCTTGAATTTTCTTCAAGAATTCCCCTTCTTGAATCCCTTTTCTTGAATTGAATTGGAAGAAAAAATTAAGACAGTCAAAGTCTTAATTCAAGAAAGAAAAGAAGAAAAGATCCTTTCCCTGTTCTTTCCTTTACCGTTCAAGACCTTCTTCTTATTCTTGTTTAGGGTCAGAGTTTCGACAGAGGATACCTCTGTAAGGGAAACAATACCCAACAAGAACAAGAGGAAGGAGTATTCTGGAGAGGAAGTGAGGGAATTGGATCTCTGAACTATGTTGCGTGAAAACCCCCGAGAACCCCAACCCTATTTATAGATCTCAGAGGGGTGTCATCTCGAAACAACGCAACCCTCTGAAACCCCAGGGATCACGATCCCTCATTCCTCACGCGTCCCCTCAACCAAAAATCACGATTCTTCGATTTGATTTTCGTTTTTTCGACGAGGAGAACTCTCGGAAAAACTTTAGGAAGGATCGCGACTTTTGGAGACGGATTTGCGACCGAAAAGCGACGGATCTTTTTCTTAAATTTTTCTGGCCATCAGATCTAGATCCATGGGCGCTAGACAAGGATCTGAAATGCTCCTCTTCAGAAATTTCTCCGACGTTTTTTCTTCTCACGCGTTTTAAGAGAAGTCCACGCGCGTGGACTTTCTTTCTTGGCGCGCGCGGGTGAGAGAAGGGAGGGGGCGGCTTGGAGAGAGGGTCTCAGTGAATTAAATTCACTTGGGTTCAGCCATGGGTTAGCCCAATGTCCTAAAAATTAAATTGGACCTTAATCTGGTTCAATTAGAACCCAATTAAGCCCAATTCGGAACCAAATTCGAATCTGATTCGAATAGAAATTTGGTCTGCAACACATGCTAGTGTGTTTATCCTGCAAACATGATTTAATTCCAAATTAAATCCTTCATCAATTTTCTTTTGTGTGTGACCCATTGGGTTCCACACCTAGCCAGCAGTAGGTCCAAGTGCTATTTGACTTAATTCAGTTAGATCTCAACCAAGCCGATTTAGGTCAACTCAAACTAGCTCGACTCGGTCAATTAGAATCTAATTCAAATTGACTGATTTGAATTACCATGATTCAATCATATACCTACAAGACAAGATTGACGTCTAGCAACGTATCATGTCTACCCGGAAGATGTGGAATTTTGATGGAATTACCAAAATACCCTTCAGTGGTGAGTTACCGGGCAATTCAGTCCTTTGATCAACTTGCATCCCGAATATGATTATGAATATGGATATTTGTCAAATCCAATTTTCATATTCATCCCTAGCTCAATCTTTATAATGATGATTCATTAATGAACCATTAGAAAATAACTCTAATGTTCATACTTTGATCAAAGGTTTCCTGAATCCATCATTTGAAATTAGCTGGATGCTATTCCCTCTTACTAGGGCTGATCAATTCCTTGTTGACCTACTCACAACCTCCATATACAATCCACCATAACCAGTATCACCTCGTGCATGACTCAGTGTCATGATTGACTGCGAACCAAAGTATGGATTCATGTATATAAGGTACTATGGTAGTCTCAGGTCAAAGGACCACATGCACTACTCCCACTATGAGAATTATCTATTGACAAACAGATAAGGTTCCATTAGATATTCTCAATCTGGATCAATTCAGTGAACTCATTCTCCAATGAACACTCACATCCTAGTATTAGTGTCAAACACAAGTGACTGTGAGATCAGTCATCCTTATTACAAAACATATATAGGATGTGCTGGTCTTGCCGGAAACATTGATCCCCAACTCAATGTCCCATCGACCAGGAATATTTTAGATTAGGGTTTTAAGGCTTTAGGTCTCACTGGTATGATCTCATCATAACCCTAGAACCATAGCCCTAATCTATGGGATTCATCATAAAATCAAAAAGACACAGCAAATGATGAAAATAATGCCTTTATAAAATGTCAATTCATTGATTTTGGGATCAAAAATTACAATATTTCAATTGGCTTTCAGGGCACAATCTTTCACTTAATACCTAGTATATAGGATGCTTCTCCCAAATCTTTCATGGAAAACTGGTTTGATAGCCAAACCTTGACTGATTGTAACATTGGGATATCATTCCGAATGAGGAGTATGTCATCTACATACAGAACCAAGAAGACTATGGCACTCCCACTAGTCTTCTTATAAACATAGGGTTCATCCACATTTTTGATAAAACCAAACCTTTTAATAGTTTCATCAAAACGGATGTTCCAACTCCTTGAAGCTTGCTTTAATCCATAAATGGATTTCTTTAGCTTGCATACTTGATTAGGTTTATTCTTTGAAATAAAACCTTCTGGCTGTGACATGTAGACTTCTTCCTCAAGGAAACCATTGAGGAATGCAGTCTTCACATCCATCTACCAGATCTCATAATCGTGGTATGCTGCTATAGCAAATAAAATCCGAATTGATTTGAGCATGGCAACAGGTGAGAATGTTTCATCATAATCAATTCTCTGTTTTTGTCTAAAACCTTTTGCCACTAATCTAGCTTTATAGGTTTCAACTTGGCCATCAGCTCCAATCTATTTCTTATAGAACCATTTGCACCCAATAGGATTAACACCCTCTGGTGCATCAACCAAAGTCCATACTTGGTTGACATACATAGAATCTATCTCGGATTCCATGGCTTCTTGCCATCTATCTGAATCAGTACTCAAGATAGCTTCCGTTTAGGTCAGAGGTTCATCATTTTGAATGACTTGGGCTTCATTATTTTCAATAATAAACCCATACCTCTCAGGTGCCCGTGACACTCTATCAGACCTACGGGGAAGAGTTTTGTGTTCTGGTTCTGATCTAACTATATGTTCTATTGATTGAGAATTGTCTATCTGTGTTTCTTGTACTTCTCCAAGTTCAATAGTTCTACCATTGCCCTTTTCTAAAATAAACTCTTTTTCTAGAAAAGTGGCATGTCTGCTGACAAAAATCTTTTGTTCAGTTGGATGGTAAAATAGATATCCTCTACCCTTTCTATGATATCCTACAAATAGATATTTATCCGCTCTAGGTTCCAACTTATGTCCAAAATTTCTTTTAACATAAGCTGGACATCCCTATACCTTAAAATATTTAAGATACGGTTTCTTTCCACTCCAAATTTCATATGGAGTACTAACAATGGATTTAGAAGGCACTTTGTTCAGAATGTAAACAGTAGTTTCTAGGGCATGACCCCAGAAGGAAATGGGTAAATTTGTGAAGCACATCATGGATCGTACCATATCTAATAAGGTACGATTTCTCCTTTCAGCTATACTATTTAGCTGTGGTGTATAAGGAGGGGTCCATTCAGAAAGAATTCCATTAACTTTAAGATAGTCTAAAAACTCCGTGGATAAGTATTCTCCTCCTCGATCAGACCGAAGAACTTTAATACTTTTCCCGGTTTGTTTTTCGACCATATTTTGATACTCCTTAAATTTATCAAAGGCTTCAGATTTATGTTTATAAGATACACATATCCGAACCAAGATAAATCATCTGTAAAAGTGATAAAATATGAGTATCCACCTCTGGCTTGAGTTGTCATTGGACCACATACATCAGTATGTATAAGTCCTAATAACTCAGTTGACCTTTCTCCATGTCCAGTAAATGGAGTCTTGGCCATCTTACCCATTAGACATGATTCGCAAGTTCCTAATGATTCATACTCATAAGGATCAAGGAATTTTTCCTTGTATAACTTGCTTATCCTAGACTCATTAATATGACCAAGTCGATGATGCCAAAGTAAAGTATCATTAAAGTCTTCTCTTTTTCTTTTATTATTGACATGAAAAACACTATCATTGAAAGAAAGAGTTAAGAGCCCATTGTTAAATATGCCAGAACAAACAATTTTATTAGACAACATTATCGAGCAACCAGTGCTCGTTACATCCATTACATATCCTTGTTTTAATAACAAGGGAACTGATACAATGTTCCTAATAATCTTAGGCATATAATAACAATTATGTAACTCCAAGATCTTCCCTGAAGGCAACTTCAGAATATAGGTCCCTACAGCTTTTGCTTGGATGATATCTCCACTAGCACCGTAGAGATTGAAGTCACCTTCCTTCAATACTTTAAGCTTGTGGAGGCCCTGCAAAGATTTGCATATATGGTAACCACAAGCGGTATCCAATACCCAAGTATTTGAAACTGAAGAATTTAATGTCAATATAGCATGTATCTCATACATACCTTTTAGCGCATCAGATGCACCAGGCTTCACAGTTGCAAGGTAAGCCTTGCAATTCCTTTTCCAATGTCCCGCTTTGCCGCAAAAGAAACAGGTTGACTGTTTGGAGGCCTTCTTTCCTTTCTTATTCTTATTGATGCCACTCTTAGGGTTTAGCCTCCTATTAAAACCCTTTTTGCCTGATTTCTTCTTATTGGTCTTATCAACAAGAAGAAGTAGAGCCTTTTCTTTCTTAATATGACTCTCTGCTGTTTTTAACATATTTAACAGCTCAGGCAAGGAAGTGTTCAGTTTGTTCATGTGATAATTCAAGACAAACTGAGAAAATGACTTTGGGAGTGATTACAGGATTAAATCCTGATTCAACTCCCCATCCATGATAAAACCTAATTGACCCAATCTGGTGATCAAGTCAATTACCTTCAGAACATGATCCTGAACTGATGTTCCCTCTGTCATCCTAGCATGGAATAACTACTTAGATATTTCATATCTAGCAGTTCTGCTATGTTCTCCATAAAGCTCTTTTAAATTGAGCATTATGGATTGAGTATCCATGCTTTCATGATGTCTCTGTAACTCATTGGTCATAGAGGCTACTATGATACACTTGATAGTAAGGGAGTCATTCTGCCGCATTTTGTATGTGGCCATATCTTCCTCTGTGGCATCGTCCCCTAGTGGATTAAGACTAGGGATATCAAGAATATAAGAAATTTTTTCTGAACTCAGCACAATCCTTAAATTTCTCAACCAGTCCATATAGTTCGGACCAGTCAGTTTGTTGGTATCTAAGATACTTCACAGTGACAATGAAGATGCCATTTATCTATATTTAACAAATAACAATACATAAGCAAACAACCATGAAATGACTTACATAATTAAATTAGGTCTTCAATTTAATTATGTCACACACTATTTTATCAAAAATCATAGCCCTCACTATGATAATCGAGAAGAACCCTGATCGGTTTTTCATAGTGAGATTGAGATCCTAATAACTTATAAAAGATCTTGCAGAAAACACAACAAATCTTTTATAAGCTTAAAGGTAGGAAACTCTTCCAATTATATCTCATATAATTCTTAAGAAGTAACTTGGTCTCTAGAACATTATTAGTCTTGCAGAAAACACAACAAACCATAATGTTCTAGTTAAGTCAAGACCCTTTCATTTCTATACAGTCAATACTTAAATATAATGTCCTTGCAGATAACACAACAAAGCATTATACTAAATATACTGTAAGCATATCTATGCACTAGACTAGTATTATGTCAATCACCATATTAGGTCTTGCAGATAACATAACAAACCTAATGTGGTTCATAACACAATAATAATCCAGCATGAAGGAAGGCCAATATATAGTATTTTTAACACTAAGCATGTTAGTCAAGATTTAAATTTAATCAAAATGGCCAGGCCAGTGGAAGAGATGTGGGAGTTCCCCCATTGCTTTCCTAGACACCAATAAAAATTGGCCAGGTCAGTCAACGGAACCAATTAAAAATCATAATTCTCTTTACCTTCCTAGAACCACCTTTCTAGACACCGAATGATCAATTGTACATCATGACTAGTGATGCTTATTAGTTAAATATACTAAGACTTAATATAATTTTTAAGAGGAGGGATTTATAAATTGCCAGCACATCCTTATAGAATGTATCACAATCAACATATCACTCTTATAAATAAACAAATATATGCTAAGTGTGTCATCATACTAGGACAACCATTTACCACATAATGGATCCACCATTATGCTAGGGCAACCTTATTTCAGTATGATGATTTCAAAAGTATACATATCTCTATAATAATTAGGGTTTGAGTGAAAGACCCTAACTAGTGGCATACATCAAAACATATATGCAATCAAAGATATGATAAGTATAGTAACATATTAGGATTTAAAAAACCCTAAGATGTGACATACAAACTATCATAAATTATAGTCCTAATTAAGGTGGCTCTGATATCACTGTTGGGATCCGGTGCAACGCAGTGGAAGGGTAATTTCAAAAATTAAAATTAAATATGCACCAAAAATCCTAAACCAGGAACTCCTTAATAAGACTAGAATATATGAAGACAAACATTTCTATGCAAATTGAATTAGAATACCAACCTGTAATCGCTAATTCTAATTTATGAAGACTTAAAACTTGAAGATCAACGGGCTATTTGAATTCACTAGGCGTCCAAGTGTCCGCCCTCCAATGGTGATCCACACAGAGCAATGACCAAGAACACTATCTTCTTGTCCAATAGTTCCTCGTGTTGAGTTCTTCTTCTAGAACTCAATTCTTCGGATTATGGCTGGAAATCTTCCACTCAAAGGTGTGTCTTCTTCCTTTTTATCCCTTCTCCACCTTCTACTAAGACTTAGAACCTTTAGGGCACCTTTGTCTTGAAAGTAAGACCTTGTCCTAAGAAGATTAATGCTTGTCTTTAATTGGTGGAGAAATTAAGACAAGAATGTCTTAATGTAAGAAAGAAAGGAAAGAACAAAAACAGAACTCTTTCTTTCCTTTATCGTCGGAGACTTTCGCTCTTGTTCTTGTTCAGTAGCAGAGTTTTGACAGAGGTGTACTCTATAAAGGAAACAATGCAAAAATAAGAAAAGGGAGAAAGAGTCTTTAGGAGAGGAAGAAGAATAAAAATATTATTACCGAAGTTCCGATTTCCATTCCTATATATAGTTTTCAGAGAGGCACCCTCACAACTCTCCGTAAACATTTTTCTCATGCCCTTTTCCTTCTTCTCACGCCCTTTCCTTCTTCTCACGGCCTTCTCTTCTTTCTCACAGCCTTCTAGATTAATTCTCATGGCCTTAAAGATCAATTCTCAAGGCTTTTCTCAAAGGAAGAAGTCACGACGATTGGGAGAAAGAAGTCGCGAAACTTGAATCTCCGAAGAGATACGACTTCGCACACCCAGGAAGAAACAATGCTTTCTTTCTTTCTTAAAACCCCACCACCCGTTAGATTACCATCCAAGGGATGACAAGTGAGGTGCTAAAAATGAGAAAGAATGCCGCCCCATCTTAATTCATCGGAGAATTAAGTGGGCGCGCCAAGAGTCCATGCGCCCATGGACTCCTCCATATGGCGTGCCAAGAGTCCGTAAGCGCATGGACTCTTGGTGTTTTTGGCATGCAAGGGCTAAGGGGCGGGTGGTATGCTAGCCTAAGTAATTGGTTAGCCATAATCCCTAAAACCTCAATTAGGGTCTAATTAGATCCAATCAGAACCCAAATTGAATCAATTCGGAACCCTAATTCGAATCCAATTCGAATAGAAGTTAGGATTTGCAACACTTGCTAGAGTGTCTTCATGCAAATGACTCTTGATCAATTCTCTTAAGTGTGTGACCCATTGGGTTCTATATCTAGCCAGCAGTGGGTTCAAATACAAGTTGACCTAATTTGATTAGAACTCTTTCTAATCGATTTAGGTCAAATCGGGCTTACCCAATTTTGATCAATTAGGACTCTTTCTAATAAATGATCATTAAATTTGATCAACCCATAAGACGAGATTGACGTCTAGCAACGTGTCATGTCTATCCAAAAGATATGGAAATTCTGGTGAAATACCAAAACTACCCTTCAGTAGAAAGTTACCGTACAATTAAATCCTTCGATCAGCCTGCACCCAAAATATAATTATGGATATGGATATATGTCAAATCCAATATTATATTTGTTTCTAGCTCAATCTTATATTGATGATTCAATTATCTTGATATTAGAAACCATCTCTAATATCTTTACTTTGATCAAAGATTCCCTGAATCATCATCCGATTGATAACTAGTTAGATGCAATCTCCTCTTACTAAGAGTGATCGATTCCTTGTTGACCTACTCATTACCTTCATATCCAATTCACCATTCCCAACATCAATCCTGTGCATGACTCAGTGTCATGATTAGGATTGAACCAAGGGATGGGTTCATATACATAAGGTACTTATGGCAGTCTCAGGTCAAAGGATTACTTGTACCACTCCCATTATGAGAACCTTCTATTGACATGTAGCTAAGACTCCATTAGATGTTCTCAAGTTGGATCATATCAGTGAACTCATTCTCTAATGAGCACCCACATCCTAGTATTAGTTTCATACACAAGTTACTGTGAGAGCAGTCACCCTCTCCAGTATACATGGGATATGCTAGTCTTACCGGAAAAACCCTGATCCCCTACTCAGGGTTTCTTTGACTAGGAATATTTTAGATTAAGGTTTTAAGACTTTAGGTCTCACTGGTATGATCTCATCATAACCCTAAAATCATAGCCCTAATCTATGGGGTTCATCATATAATAATAAACACAGCGTATAATGAAAAATAATGCCTTTATTAGAATATTGTCAATTACAATGGTTTGGGAAATACAACATAGATTGGCTTGTAGGGCATATCCCTTTTAGTGGAGTATCCTAAAAAGATACCTTCATCAGACTTGGTATCAATTTTTTCAAGATTATTTTTTCCATTGTTTAGAATAAAATATTTGTAGCCAAAAACTCGAAAATACTTTAAAGTTGGTTTTCTTTGATTCCAAAGTTCATATGGAGTTTTCTTCAAAATAGGGTGGATTAAAACTTGATTCAAGATATAACATGTAGTTTTAATAGCTTTAGCCTAAAAATATCTCTGCAAATCATTTTCACAAAGCATAGTACGTGCCATTCTTCCAAAGTACGATTTTTTCTTTCTATTACCCCATTTTGCTGAGGTGTCCTAGGTGCAAAAAAGTTGTGTTCAATTCTTTTTTCATTACAAAAGTTTTCAAAATCTTGGTTTTTAAATTCAATTCCATGATCACTGCGAATGCAAACAACTGAAACACCTTTTTTGTTTGAAACTTTTTAATAAAACTTTATAAAAGCAGAAAATGATTCATCTTTATGTGCTAGAAAGAAAATCCATGTAAATCGCGAAAAATCATCCACTATGACTAATCCATACCTCTTGCCTCCTAGACTTGGTGTTCTAGTTGGCCCAAAGAGATCCATATGAAGTAGTTCTAGTGGTCTACTGGTAGTTACAAAACTTTTTGGTTTAAAAGAAGTTTTAACTTGTTTACCAAATTGACATGCTTAGCAAATTCTATCTTTTTCAAAACAAAGTTTAGGTAAATCTCTAACTAAGTTCTTTTTGCAAAGTTTTGAAAGTATATACATACTAGCATGCCTTAATTTTCTATGCCAAAGCCAACTAGTCTCATCCTTAGTAGAATTCATTACAATAAGGCATTCTCTATTAGGCAAAGTTAGATCATCCGAATCTACAAAATAAATATTACCATGCCTTTTTTCAATGAATTATACTCCATTTATATCCAGACTAGCAATCATGCAATAAGATAATTTAAAAATGACTTGAAAACCTTTATCACAAAATTGACTAATGCTTAAAAGATTGTGTTTTAAACCATCAACTAGAAGTACATTACTAATATATTTAGAAGGAGTAATGTGAACCTTACCAATACCAATGATTTTTTCTTTACCATTATCCTCAAAGGTCACCCTCCTTTCATTAAAAGCTTCAAGAGAAGTGAATTGCTTCACATCTCCCGTCATGTGCCTTGAGCAACCACAATCAAGATACCAAAATCTTTTGTTCTCCTTAGTTCAAGGCACACCTGCAATAGAATCAAGCTTTGTTTTTAGGTACCTAAGCCAACTTGGATCATTTAGGGTTAGCATTCAAAATGGTTCCTTTTGGAATCCACACTTTACCGAAATAATTAATTTGCCAACTTGGATCCTTTAGGGTTAGCATTCAAAATGGTTCCTTTTGGAACCCACACTTTACCGAAAGAATTAATTTTTCTTAAATTGCATTGAAAATATTTATGACCTAGTTTTTTGCATGAAAAACAAGTAATGCTAGAGATGCAGGTACAAAAAAGTTTTTGAAATACTTTTATTGCTTTTGTAGTCTATAGCGTAATCCTGCTTTATTAAAAATGGCCTTTTGGCTATTCAAAAGTAGGTTTAATTTTTTTGAACTATAGGTAAATTTTCAACAAAAGGCTTTATCTTTTCAAGTTCACTTTTGTATTTAACATTTTCCAATTCTAAATATTTATTTTTCTTTAAAAGATCACCATTTGAATTAACATTTTTGGGTCTTTTCAAAACTTCATTCATTGACAAAGCATTGTTTTTCTTTTCTAAAACATCCAATTTAGATTTCAAATTACTAAGATCATTTAGCAAAGAATTATTTTCAAGAGAAATAGTATTTGCATGCTTTTTCAACTTTTTATTTCCAGATAAAACCTTTTTATAATCATGCATAAGTTCATCAAAAACATTTCTAAGCTCATCAAATATAAAATCTATTTCAGTATCGAAACTTATCTCATTATGTTCTTGATGAGCTATTAAGCAGAGATTTGCAACTTCTGTCTGCTCTTCTTCAGAACTAGAGTCTTCACTATCACGCCAGGTAGCCATCATTGCTTTCTTTCTTAATTTCTTCCTTGACTTCTTAAGGAGAGGGCAATCAAACTTGTAGTGTCCCGGCTTCTTGCACTCGAAGCATGTAGGTATTTCCTTCTCCTTTTCCTTTTCTTTTTCATTCTCTTTCTCTTTTCCTTTTTCCTTTGATTGATATTTCTTCTTGTAAGGAAACTTCCTCCTCTTCATGAATCTTCTAAATTTTCGTGCAAGGAGGGCTTCTTCACCTTCATCTTCTTCTTCATCTTTGGACTCATCTATTGAGGATTCTTCTTGTATGTTTGATTTGAATGTAATCCCCTTCTTCTTTTTGTCCATGTCCATTGTTGTTTGTTTCAAATTTAGCTCATAAGTCATGAGCGATCCAACCAGCTGCTTTAGAGGTAGTTTGTCAACGTCCTTGGCTTCTTGAATTGCGGTCACCTTCGGATCCCATGATGTTGGAAGTGACCTGATAATTTTATTTACAAGATCAGCATTAGACATTATCTTTCCAAGACTTTTCATTCCATTAACAATATTTATGAATCTTGTGTACATATCAGTGATAGATTCATTAGGTTCCATTTAGAACATCTTATATGTGTGCAGTAACATGTTCACTTTAGTGTTTTTCACTTGATCGTTACCCTCATGGGTAACTTCAAGTGTGTCCCATATTTCTTTAGCAGAGGTGCATGTAGATATCCTATTGAATTCACTAGGATCTAATGTACAATAGAGAAGATTCATTACCTTGGCATTGATCTTGGATTGCTTAATATCATTTTCATCCTAATCCTCTTCGAGCTTTGGGATGGAAATACCATTAACCACTACTGAAAGAATATGAGGACCTTTATCTACAACTCTCCATAAGTTATAATCAATAGAATGCATATAAATTCTCATCCTAGTTTTCCAATATGTGTAATTTGATCCATTAAAAAATGGAGGTCTATTTGAGGCTTGACCCTCAACTATGCTAGTTCCAATTGGGGTTGCCATAGATCTTTACTCAAGGTGGTAAAGCCTATATACTGAGATCAGGGCTCTGATACCACTTGTTGCCCAGTAAGCAACCCAAGAAGGGGGGTGAATTGGGTCTCTAAAAAATATTTACTTGATGAAATGCAATGCTATGCAATCCAATTCAATAATTAATTAAGGTACTATGAATACAAATATAAAGCTCTTAAATAAAAATATAGTGAAAATAAAGAGCAATAAAAGTAATGCAAGTAGAGAGATCAATCAACCACAAAGACCAAGAAATATAGTGGTTCGGTGCTATCTAATGCACCTATATCCACTCCCCAATATCTTCTTGGGAATTCACTATAATCACACCAATTATAGTTGATTAGTTTTGTGGGCTCACTAATCAAAAAGCCAACTTGTTTTCATAATGCCAACAAGTCAAAATCTCAGTTGGTTTTATGGTCTAACCAATAACCTAAATGGTTTTACGGGCTAACCACCAACCTCCCTTGATTTTTCGGGCTAACCAAGAACCTAATTGATTTTCAAAGGCTCACCAATAACCTCCCTTAGTTTTACAATAGGATAACCAAGAACCCTTATAACAAATAAAGTTTAGAAGTAGAGAAATAATATAAACTTTCTAAAATAAAGCGGGTATCTCTTTGAAGCTCGATGTAGAGATACTTTGAACTTGTTGAAGCCTCTTGAATGCTCAAGAATAGATGATCTTCAATGCTCTTGAAGGCTCTTGAATGCTTGGAGACTTGCTTTTGCTTGAGAGTGCTTAAAACTTTAATGAATAGGAGTTAAAGCTCTCTTTTCTTCTCTCTTGAATGCTCTTATTTCATTCTTATCAACTACTATGAAATATTCTGAATAGTTCACCTTTTGATTTGATTTGGAGCATATAAATATCTCCCTAAGGCCTCAAAATAGGTTTCTAGTCATTAAACATAAAAAACTAGTCGTTGGAGGGCAAAAGGGTCGAGTTGTACATTTGAAAAACTAGCCGTTACTGTTCCTAGAACTCCATGTGTCGACACTTCAGGCTATGAGTCGACACTTCCTGTCGACACTTGAACTTCTTGAGTCGACACCCAGTTCAAAAATCATCAATATGGTTCTCTGAAAATCTCAAATGTGTCGACATTTTCTCAGGTGAATCGATACTTTGAGTCAATACTTAGCTTTCATGTATCGACACTTCTACAGTTCTTCATTTTTAGCAAGTTTTGTAGCTTGAAAATTTCAGGCGATGAGCTGATCCATGTGTCCACACTTTGAGTCTAAGTCCATGTGTTGACACTTCAGCCGTGCCATCTGAAACATTCTTGCATACCGGCCTGAGTCGATACTTCACTTTCATGTGTCGACACTTGGTGTCATGTGCCGACACTTTGAGTCGACACCTCACTGAAATCTTCAAAGAAAAGTCTGAACTTGAGCTGTAACAGATTTCTTACTTAACTCAATTGTCCATTCAAGCAATCTTTGACATTCCAAGTCCTCTTTGAGCAAATCTTTTCATGTAAACTTGGCTTCTTCAATCAAACAAGCTTCTTCAAATTGTGAGCATCCTTTTTTAACAAAAACATACTTCAAGGAAACCATTAGTACTCAACTTATACTTAACCATTTTGCTTATCATCAAAATCAATAACGGAGTCAACAATGGAAGAATAATTGAATTGAGTGAAGTTCAAAATGAACAAACTCAAGTTCCTCAATCAGAAGTACCAGTTGATCAGGTACAACCACAACACACACCTCCCCTCTGTAGGTCACAGAGAGTGCTGGTAGCACCACTAAGATATGTTTTTATGATTGAAAATAATAGTGAAACCAGTATCATTGAAGGATGATGATCCATTGACCTATACGGAAGCTATCATGAGTTAGGACTCTAACAAATGGTTAAGTGCCATGAAATCCAAAATGAACTCCATGTATGACAACCAGGTTTGGACCTTCATTAACTCACCTAAGGAAATTATCCCTATAGGGTGCAAATTGATCTTCAAAAGGAAGATTGGTGTAGATGGACAAATAAAAACCTATAAAGCTAGGTTGGTGGTAAAAGGTTTCAAGCAAAAGCATGGTATAGACTATGATGAAATTTTCTCACCAGTTGCTAAGCTTAAGTCCATTAGAATCATGCTTGCATTGCTACATACTACGACTATGAGATCAGGCAGATGGATGTTAAGACTACATTTCTTAATGAAAATCTTAAGGAAGAAGTCTATATGTCATAGCTAGAGGGTTTTGTCTCAAGTGGGAGACCAAACATAGTATGTGTTGTACTCCTCTGGCTTTTTCTAGATTGGACCGACAAAGAAATCTGATCCGCTGACCCATGGAAGGAGAGGTCCGAACGACCCACTTCCTTTGAGGACCGACCGGTCAGCTCCCTCGAAGATCCTAACAAATTTCCTTACCAGAAGGCCAGAGGTCGACCACCCAAAAGGTTGACCAACCTGAAGGCCAACCCACCGAAGTTGAGTTCTGAACAACCCACTCCCGCTGAGGTACGGCTGACCCACTCTAAGGATATCTCAGAGACTTCAGAAGCTTCTTTCCACATATACCAATCGACTTTCTCAAAGCTCCTGTCAGACGCTCCTTGTCGGCCGGACGATACACTCCTATTAAGTCCGACCGACTCATTCCCCTTCTGGGAACCGCTTGAAGGCTCTAAAAGTCTTTTTCCAACTGACACCGAAATTCTATTGCAACGGACTCCATAATGTGGCCACGTCTCCGCGCCACCTGGCCCTCACTCTGATTCTCCTAAGGGCGGCCTATCCCCTAGAAAGAATTTGGCAGCATTCAATGCCTACTTAAGGTGACGGGAGACCTCCGCTTAGGGCTAAGTACACTCTTCCTCTCCACGCTCTACATTCTCTTTGGTTTTCTCTATTCTGTTCCTCCCAGACTCCTACTAACTAAAGCATCGGAGTGTCCCCCACCGGAACAACACCGGTGCATAGGAGACTTTGTTGCAAGTCGACTGGTAGAGGAGCTCTCCAGCATAGTCGAATGAGCCCAGTCTAGGAGAAGGCACAGCAATAGATTGGTACTAGAGGAAGGGCCCTGAACCTCCGTTCTACTCTTGACTCTAAAAGAAGAAATCGACTAAGAAAATCTTACAATGATGATTGGAAGAACTGAAAATACCTCCACTAGAAGAGGTCATTCCCAACACAGGTCTGAAGCACCTCCTAGGGAAGATGATACCGCTGCTACGGCTGAGCCTACCATCACTCTAGGACTGCAGCATTTACAGATATTAGTGAACCGCATCGAAATGCTCACCTTGGTGGTCGAGCATTTTCAAGAGGTGGCTGACAACTAGCAGCAGCAGCCTGTGCTATCTTGCATCAACCATCAGTCGGTTGCCGGGGCAAGTCAGTAGCCGGAGTTCCTCCGCCTCCATCCGATACCATTCCAGAGCCTCGAAGGTCCTTGGGGGCTCATGCTGAAGGGAAGAGGATGAGGTCGGCTTCCCCTTCTTTTGCTGACTCCGTCCCCTATAATGGTCGGCATCCTACTGAAGATCCGAGAGACTATGGCAGCAAAATCATGCGCATGGAAGAGCGCATTACTGAAATTGTTGAGCGACAGAAGGTGGTGTGAAGTAAGGGGCTAGGGATGCTAGGATGGATGCTTATGATGCAAAGGAACTCTTTTTTTAGGGTTGATAAGTTTTTAGTTGTTTTGCTTAGGGTTTTGATTCCCGATCACAAGCAAAGACGAGAAATAAGAGAATTGCAAAACGGAAGCTTACACTAGCAGTTCAAATCCCTAAATAGTGAAAACAAGAACAGGATCCCGAGATTAAGAAACCACGGTAGGACTAAGCTCGAAACACAATACCTACTTAGGAGATAGAGAGAGCAAACCTCACACGTCTGAAGTGCTTGATGGAGAGATCGCTCAACTTGGCGAATGCGACCTGGATGTCCGAGCAGTCGAACCCATAGAAGCACTGGCTTTCAGTCGGAAGGTTACGATGGCAAAGTCAACTGTCTCTGATGCCCGAGATGCCAGGGAGGACCTGTAGGCAAACAAAATAGGGATTAGTGAAATGGAGAGATGTACTGAAAGGGACTGAGATGGGGTTGAGAAGGGGCTTCGAGCCCAGTGTCCGGCTGGATTCCGAAGTCGAAGAAGGAGATAACGTGGTGCCTCACACCCCGCGACATCCCGGAGGACGAAGGATTGTGGCCTCACACCACTCGACGTCCAGGAGGACGAAGGACTCGCGATGCCCAGGGGCAACAGACAGGTGGCCTCACACCACTCGACGTCCCTGGGGACGAAGGCAACTTCACTCAAACCTAGTCTAGGAGACAATGGTTGGAGGATAGAAAACTCAAACTCTTTTTTCATTAATCATTCAATAGCTTTACAATGGAGGGATTGGGTCCTTTAAATAGGCACCCAAGGCCCATTTGAATTCAAAATATTCAAAACCCTTGAACCCAAATTACAACCCAAAAGTTGGCGCCCACATGGATGGGTAAGATTCTTCATGGTCGACCAATTGGAAGAGAGGATGGGCGTGGCATGTGGGAGGGCTTGGAGAGGGGGATTGGCCACTTGACCTCCTTCATTTGCATGCTCATTTTGGGAAGAAAACGTGGAACAAGGATTGCTTGAAGGGATGTGCTTCCTTGGATCCTTCAACACCCACTTTGGAGTGATTCATGGCCGACCAAATGGAGGGATCTTTGGGTGTTGCAAGGTTGAAGGCTTGGAGAGGGGAGTGTGTCATTTGACCTTCCATTCTTTTATGAACACTTTGGGAAGAAGGCTTGGAAGAGCTTTGTGGCTTAGTCTCTTCAAGGATCTTCAACGCTCCATATTTTGATGGATCATGGCATGATGTGGGGGAGGGAAGAGGGGGATGATGTCTCCTCCTTCCAAGGTTGCCCAAGAGAAAAAGGCATGGAAAGGGCATGTGGAATGCATGAGGGTGCCACCTTGTTTCCCTCCTTGGATGCCCAAGTGGCAACTGATGTGGCGCCACATAGGTGGCTGAGGTGGCACCTGAGTTGGCATCTTTCAAAGTGAAAGAGGTGGGTTGGCCCACAAGGATTTGATTTGGTCTTGAAAGCCAGGTTGACTTCAATTGGGCTTGTGCCCAATCTAAACTCAGACTCGAACCAAAAATAAATACAGGACCCATGACCTAGACTTGACCCAAATTGGTCAAGGTACAAGACTAAAATTATGAAATTACTTTGGCTCATAGCCTTATTATATGACTTACAGAAGTGAAACCTTAATCTGAGATCCACAGAGGGTTGAGGAGCCTCTATCAGATCCTGGTGCCCACACCAGTTCTCCTAGGGTGGGAGAAACTCGACCTTGTCGAGTAAGGGTTAGTTTGGCTTTGGTACCTCTCCAGGATGTTGGGGTCGATGCGCTGCAAGTCCTCCGGTGTGATCCACGAGTCATCGGATTCGGGTCAGCCTTGCCATCGGACCAAGTAACGTTGATAGCCCTTGCCCCGGGTAGTGATGGCTTGGTCATCCAGGACATGCTCGATCTGCTCCTCACTCAGGTATATTTGGAGGTGGACACTCAGGTTCAGGTTCACTGTCAAAAGGGAGGTCAGGCCCAAACGGCTCATTGGGTATGTTTGCGGGTTCTCTATACTCGACTAAGTCAGAGATATTGAATGTCGAGCTAATTCCATAATCCGGAGTTAATTCTAGCACATAGGCATTAGGGCCCATTCTCCTAATCACTTTAAAGGGACCCGCCCCACGAGCATGAAGCTTCTTAACGGTTCCTGGTGGAAATCGTTCAGGCCGAAGCCTAATCATTACAAAATCCCCTAATTCAAACTCTTTTGCTCGCTTTCGGGAATCAGCTAGCTTTTTATATGTGTCATTACTTATATTAATTTTCTTGCTAATTTCTTTATGCATGTCCCTAATATGCTGTGCAAGTGAATCAGCTGACTTGGAGACACGTGCATGGATGGGTAGGGGAATCAGGTCAAGAGGTCGGTTAGGCTTGTATCCACAGATAACTTCAAAAGGACTCTTCCCAGTGGTCCTATTCATAGAGCTGTTGTAGGCGAACTCGGCTCGAGGTAAAAGAAGATCCCAATTTCCCCTATGTTCACCTATCAAGCATCTAAGAAGGTTTCCTAGGCTGCGGTTGACTACCTCAGTTTGTCCATCGATTTGTGGGTGGTAGGTAGTGGAGAATTGGAGCTTGGTGCCTAGGAGGTGCCAAAGGGTTTTCCAGAAATAACTAGTGAAGCGGACATCCCTATCGGACACTATGGTCTTGGGTAGGCCATGTAACTTAACCACATGTTCCAGAAAAAGCTTGGCAACCTTGGAAGCATCTAGGATCTGGGAGCAGGGTATAAAATGAGCCAATTTAGAGAACCTATCCACTACTACAAAGACAGAATCGTGCTTCCTTGCGGTCTTGGGTAATCCTACCACAAAATCCATGCTGAGGTCTTGCCAAGGGTGGCTAGGTACGGGCAAGGGTATGTAAAGGCCAGTATTCTGTTTCTACTGCTTGGCCACAGCACAGGTCCGACACCTAGAGACAATATTAGCGACATCTTTCTTAAGGCCAGGCCAAAAGAACTGGTCTTCAATAGCTAAAGTGGTCTTCTCCCTACCAAAGTGACCAGCTAGGCCTCCCGCATGGGTTTCCCACACTAAAAAATCTCGGAGTGAAGTCTTGGGAATGCACAACTTATTACCCTTAAAAAGGTAACCATCCTGCAAGGTATAGTCACTATGGGCACTAGATGGTTCTTGAAGCTTAGACTGGAAGATCTCACTAAAGTCGGGACAAGGTTCATATTGCTCCTTAAGAAGGTCAAATCCTACAACCTCAGTCCTAATAGTGTTTAACAAAAGGGCACGACGGCTAAGGGCATCTGCTACCTTATTCTCAGTACCAGCACGATGTTTAAGCACAAAGGTATAGGCTTGGATATACTCGACCCACTTAGTATGCCTAGGGTTCAATCTTTTCTGGGAGTTTAGGTATCGAAGGGCTTCATGGTCTGAAAATAGAACAAACTCATGGGGTAACAGGTAGTGCCTCCAGTACCTAAGGGCTTGGACGACTACATAAAACTCTTTGTCGTAAGTCGAGTACTTAATTTTGGCTTCATTAAGATTTTCGCTAAAGAAGGCCACAGGGTGATTTTCCTGACTAAGTACTCTACCAATCCCAATTCCCGAAGCATCATAAGCAACCTCGAAAACCTTAAAAAAATCTGGCAATCTTAGGACAGGTGCTTGTATCATTCTATCCTTAATTTCAAGGAAGGCTTTGTCAGCAGCTTTAGTCCATTGAAAACCTCCCTTCCTGATGAAGTCAGTTATAGGTGCTACAATTGAACCAAATCCTCGAATGAAATATCTATAAAATGTGGCTAGGCCATGGAAACTACGAACATCGTGGATACTAGCAGGGACAGGCCACTCAACTATAGCTCTAACCTTTTCGGGATCGGTGGAAACTCCTTTAGGGGTAATTACAAAGCCTAAGAAGATAACCCTAGTTGTCATAAATTCACACTTCTTAGGGTTGGCGTAAAGGCTATTCTCCCTAAGTGTTTGGCAGACTAATCTTAAGTGGTTAAGATGGTCCTCTTTGGTCTTGCTATAGATCAAGATGTCATCAAAATATACTACTAGGAATTTTCTATTGAACTCATGCAAGACTTGTGTAATGACTCTCATAAAGGTACTGGGTGCATTAGACAACCCGAAAGGCATCACTACCCACTCGAACAGACCATCCTTAGTCTTAAACGCCGTCTTCCACTCATCCTCGGGTCGAATTCTAATATGGTGGTAACCACTCTTGAGGTCTATCTTGGAAAAGATAGTGGCACTGGCCATCATATCGAGCATATCATCCAGGAGGGGAATAAGAAACTTATATTTGATTGTAATTTTGTTGATAGCCCTGCTATCAACACACATTCTCCAGGTCCCGTCTTTCTTAGGGGTAAGTAGGGCAGGGACGGCACAGGGACTTAAACTCTTCCTAAGAAAACTCTTCCTAAACAGTTCTCCCACTTGTTTCTGAAGTTCCTGGTGTTCAGTGGGGTTCATCCTAGAGTGGGGAAGGTTGGGCAAGGTGGATCCTGGGACCAAATATAGTGTGCTGGATGTCCCTAAGGGGTGGTAGTTGATCAGGTAGTTATTCCAGGAAAACATCCTCAAATTCTTTTAGAGTCTTCACTACCTCTTGGGGGTGTTATATGTTGGTGGGTTCATGACTCTCCTTGGTGGCTAGAATCCAAACAGGGGCTCCCTCTAAAATCTTTTTTTCTAGCTCCTTAGGTGTGATCAGGTTGACTCATGTTTTCTTCTTTTTAAGGCTACTAGATCCTTTCTTGACGGGGTCCTTAGGTTGGATTGGGTTGATTGTGATCTTTTTCCCTTGATGGAAAAAGACACAGGTATTGGACCGACCATAAAGGGTGGCATCATGGTCGAAAAGCCAGGGTCGTCCTAGAATGATACTACCCACACCTATGGGTAAGACGTCACACCAAATCGATTCTTCATAGGAACTCATCTTTATCTTGATTTGGCACCTAGACTTTACTAGGATTGAAGTTGAATCTATCCAGGAGACTTTGTAAGGGTTAGGGTGGGGAACTGTGGCTAGTCCTAAAGATTTGATTGTACTCAAGAAAAGGGCATTAACACAGCTTCCACTATCAATGATGACCTTACATGCCTTATCTCCTAGCTTGATCAGGGTCTATATGATGTTGGTCCTATGCCAGTCTTCCTGAACTACATTTTGTGCTAGGATGCATCAGACTACTCCTACATGGTCTTCAAATTCATACACTTCTTCCTCTCCCTCGTACTCTTCCAACAACTGATTTTCGGGATCATAGACATCCTCCTCAGGTTCAACGATTAGTTCGGGTTCAATCTCCGTTGGTTCATCTATGAGTAAGGCAAGGGCGGTGCATTGACTAGCAAAATGTCCAGGTTTATGAAACCTAAAGCATTTACCTTGGGGATTGGGTCTCCTCTGGACTTCAATAGCCTTACCCTTTTCCTCTCTACTGTATTGGGGTCGTTTCAGGCTGGGATGACTAGGACTGGGTCAGGCTAGGTTTGGTCGACTTGGGTCAGTTCGGCTTGGGCTTGGTCGACTTGGGTAAGCCTGGCTATAACTTTGGGTGGATCCAGGGATACGATTCTGGTTCCTAAAGGGCTCAGGTCTTCTATAGGTGGGAGCACTCTGGAATCGCTCACAGAGCCTAGCAACTTGGTAAGCTTTTTCCAAGGTTTTGGTTGCTCTAAAGTACAACTCTCTCTGAATGTCTGAGTGTCAGCCAGCCCTAAACCTAGACAGGGTTACCTCAGGTGACTCAACAACCTTACATCGCATAACATATTCATCAAACTTGGTGATGTAATCGGCCACACTCTTACTCCCTTGACTTAAGGTTTGCCATTGGTCCAACAGTTTCTGGGTGTAGGATGCAGGTAGGTATTTCCTTCTAAACTTATCTCTCATTTCCCCCAGGTGGTTATGGGTAATTGACCTTTTTGCTCTATGTAATTTTCAACGCTATTCCAGAACAACCTAGCTTGGTGAACCAACCTAAGCTTGGCAAACTTAAACTTAGTTCTTTCTGACATGGAGTACCAGTCAAAATACTGCTCCATAAAAGACTCCCAATCTTCATACAACCTGGGATCTAAACTACCATCGAAAGTGGGTGCCTCAAGCTTGATGCTCCTAAGGGCCCTTTCTTCACGGTCCTCTAGATTGGGTCTCCTAGGATGGGTATCAACAAAGGGGTCAGGGTCTCTCCCGAAGTGATCCTCAAAGTAAGGGTCTTATGGCAGGTTTCTCCTGAGATGAGGGGACTCAGGACTGGGTTCAGGTCAGGGCCTAGCAGCTTCCTCTAGGGGTCTTAATCTGGCCTCTATCTGATCCAGTCTATTGGTCAACTGGTTGCCTAACTAGGTCATGGATTGAGTCAGGGCTCCAATGTCAGCTCACAGTTGGTCCATGGTTTCGGTAGAGGGTGGAGAAGTTGGGTGAAAAGAGGTTCCTGATTTAGTGCATATATAACAAGACGATGCTACGGTTTGCTAGACCTAGGAGATCTCTCCAAATGTAAAGTCAAGAAGATGAACCTGGAAGTAGTAACTTGGCACCTGGCCAGGTAAGTGTAAGGTTAGTGGAGGTTCCTCTTTGCTTGCCTAGACACCAATTAGAAATTGGCCAGGTAAGCGAACCAACCCACTTCCCTTCGGGCTCTAGTCCCTGAACCACTTGCCTAGACACCAGCTACTCAAGCACACACCAACAAGTAATCTAGCTTGGCTCGGCACTTGGGTCGACCCGACTTTGTGGGTGTCCCTAGCTCACTAGAGTAGATTAAACGTCTAATCGATTTTAGTTAATGGCTAGGGTTTGATATGTCGGGTGGTGGTTTTTGGGCTAGGGACAGGTAATGAAATTCTGACCCTATGTTAATTTGACGCCCTTAAGATAAGTTATGTAAAATGAAGCATAAAAAATGACTAATGAAATGACTTAAAATTTTCCTGTTTTTTTTTTTTTTTTTTTTTTTAGATGTGTGAATGCTAAACAAAATGCATGCAGGAATTAAAATATGCCCCTAAATGCAAGAATTAAGCTAGATGGATGAATGAAGCAAGAAAATAGATGCTTGCTGAAATTTCAGACCTGAGATTTTTTCAGGTAGTATTTCAGCTTGTAGAAATTCTATGAATTGAAATAAAATCTGAGAAAATAGACAAAAATACTTTGAATTAAATACGATCTAACAGAATAGAAATCATGAGACTTGGAAGTCTCTATAAAGAGAAACAATCCAAAGATCAGACTATATACTGGATGACCAGAATGCAGAAAATGAAAGAAATAACAAAAATGCACTAGTCCTAGCCTTGCTCTGATACCAAAAATGGTGTGGAGTAACGGGCTAGGGATGCTAGGATGGATGCTTACGATGCAAAGGAACTCTTTTTTTAGGGTTGATGAGTTTTTAGTTGTTTTGCTTAAGGTTTTGATTCTCGATCACAAGCAAAGACGAGAAATAAGAGAATTGCAAAATGGAAGCTTACACTAGCAGTTCAAATCCCTAAATAGTGAAAACAAGAATATGATCCCAGGATTAAGAAACCCTGGTAGGACTAAGCTCGAAACACAATACCTACTTAAGAGATAGAGAGAGCAAACCTCACACGTCTGAAGCGCCTGATGAAGAGATTGCTCAACTCGGCAAATGCGACCTGGATGCTCGAGCAGTCAAACCCGTGGAAGCACTGGCTTTCGATCGGAAGGTCACGATGGCAAAGCCAACTGTCTCCGGTGCCCGAGATGCCAGCGAGGACCTGTAGGCAAACAAAATAGGGATTAGCAAAATGGAGAGATATACTGAAAGAGACTGAGATGGGGTTGAGAAGGGGCTTCGAGCTTGGTGTCCGGCTGGATTCCGAAGTCAAAGAAGGAGATAACATGGGGCCTCGCACCCCGTGACATCCCGGAGGATGAAGGATTGTGGCCTCACACCACTCGACATCTAGGAGGACGAAGGACTCGTGATGCCTTGGGGCGACGGACAGGTGGCCTCACATCACTCGACATCCCTGGGGACGAAGGCAACTTCACTCAAACCTAGTCTAGGAGACAATGGTTGGAGGATTGAAAACTCAAACTCTTTTTTCATTAATCATTCAATAGCTTTACAATGGAGGGATTGGGTCCTTTAAATAGGCACCCAAGGCCCATTTGAATTCAAAATATTCAAAACCCATGAACCCAAATTACAACCCAAAAGTTGGCACCCACATGGATGGGTAAGATTCTTCATGGCCGACCAAATGGAAGAGAGGATGGGCATGGCATGTGGGAGGGCTTGGAGAGGGGGATTGGCCTCTTGACTTCCTTCATTTGCATGCTCATTTTGGGAAGAAAACGTGGAACAAGGCTTGCTTGAAGGGATGTGCTTCCTTGGATCCTTCAACGCCCACTTTGGACTGATTCATGGCCGACCAAATGGATGGAGGTTTGGGTGTTGCAAGGTTGAAGGCTTGGAGAGGGGAGTGTATCATTTGACCTTCCATTCTTTCATGAACACTTTGGGAAGAAGGCTTGGAAGAGGGCTTGCTTTGTGGCTTGGTCTCTTCAAGGATCTTCTACTTTCCATATTTTGATGGATCATGGCATGATATGGGGGAGGGAAGAGGGGGATGATGTCCCCTCCTTCCAAGGTCGCCCAAGAGAAAAAGGCATGGAGAGGGCGTGTGGAATGCATGAGGGTGCCACCTTGTTTCCCTCCTTGGATGCCCAAGTGGCAACTGATGTGGCGCCACATAGGTGGCTGAGGTGGCACATGAGTTGGCATCTTTCCAAGTGAAAGAGGTGGGTTGGCCCACAAGGATTTGATTTGGTCTTGAAAGCCAGGTTGACTTCAATTGGGCTTGGGCCCAATCCAAACTCAGACTCAAACCAAAAATAAATACATGACCCATGACCTAGACTTGACCCAAATTGGTCAAGGAACAAGACTAAAATTATAAAATTACTTTGGCTCATAGCCTTATTACAGGACTCACAGAAGTGGAACCTTAATCTGAGATCCACAAAGGGTTAAGGAGCCTCTGTCAGATCCTGGTGCCCACACCAGAAGGCCGAGGTGGGGCAGGCGTACGACACTCGCCCACCTTTTTCTGTTGAGATCTTGGGGGAGTCGATCCTCCATCACTTTAAAATTCCTCAGGTGGAACCCTATGACGGTACCACCGATCCACTAGACCATCTCATCACCTACAAGGCCCACATGATGGTATAGGGCACCTCCGATGCCCTCACTGCATTGCCTTCCCAGCAAACCTGAAGAAGGATGCTCGGATGTGGTTCAACGCCATCCGACCAGGTACAATCCACTCCTTTTTTCAACTCGAGAATCTTTTTCTTTCGCATTTCAGGATATGTAGTCGGACCCCAAGGAACACTGACAGCCTCTTTCTCATGCTTCAAAAGCAGGGAGAGACCCTTCGGGACTATATGGCCCGTTTCAACTCAACAGCCATGGAGGTCCCGAATTTGAACGAGGTGGTAGCTATGTCGGCCTTCAAGAGAGGGCTCTACTCGTCCAGGCTCACATTCTCCCTAGACAAGAGATTTCTGACAAGCTACACTGAGCTGTTGGCCAGGGCACAAAAGTATGCCCTGGCAGAGGAGCAATCAATGAGTCGATGCCAGGTTGAAGGGAGGTCAACCCCCGAGAAGCGGAGCAACAAGGCCCCCGTAGTCCGACCTCCCGGTGATGATGGTCGATCCACCCAGCATCGAAGTCCGAGGCCCAAGGACTTTCCCAGGAGGTTCAAGACCTATGTGCCCCTCTCACTTCCGAGGGAGAAGATCCTCATGGAGATCGAGAACGAGGCCTTCCTACAAAGGCCTCAGCCGATGAGGGGCCCTCCTGCCACCAGAAATAAAAATAAGTACTGCCGGTTCAATAGGGACCACGGGCACAACACCGAAGAGTGCCTCCAGTTGAAGGATGCCATTGAAGACCTCAACAAGAGGGGATACCTGAATAAGTACGTCTGACCCCGCTGGGATCGGGCCAAGACCTCGACCACCAGAGACCCTTCGGAGGAGACGGAGCTTCCCAACTAGTGCCCGACCGATGGGGGCGTTGGTAAGCTACATCGACGGTCCGACTGGGGGCACGAAGGGGACCAAGACATTGTAAAGAGGCCCAGAGGTTCGTATATAATCAGTTTTTCTAACGAAGACCTCTTAGAGCCTCATCTTTCAGGAGATGACCCTGTAGTTGTGTCGGCAGTCATTGCCAACTATGTTGTAAAGTGCATCCTCATTGATAATGGAAGCTGTGCAGAAGTTTTACTGTATGATGCTTTTGTCCGAATGAACTTATCTAGATCAAGGCTATGAGAATCCCTAATGCCACTGACTAGCTTTGGGAGAAACTCTATCGAAGTTGAAGGAGAAATAACTTTGTCCGTGACCATTGGGACGGAGCCTTTCTAAAAGACTTTCCCCATCAACTTCATGGTCATCCATACGACCTCGGCATACAATGTCATTTTAGGCCGACTGGCCCTCAATAGGTTTTGGGCTATCGTGTCCACTTACCATTTGCTGGAAAAGTTTCCGACTCGTAATGGGATTGGAGAAATGAAGGGAGACCGTAGAATGGCTAGACAATGCCTGGCTATTCATGACAAGCAATTGGAAGGATAACCCACTCTTAAGCAACTGGACCCCCCGGACGAAGCCGACAACCGTGGCCAGCCTATCGAGAAGATCATGTTTGTTCCCCTTAGGGAGGATGACCCCACTAAGGTCCTCCAAGTTGGAAGCACACCAGGTGAGGAGGCCAGACAGAAGCTGATTGGCTTTTTGAAGAGCAATGCTGGTATCTTTGCTTGGTCGACGTCAGACATGCCAGGCATTCCGTCGAATATCATTAATCACCAGCTTAAGGTGAATCTGACCTATAGACCCGTCCAACAGAAAAAGTGGAGCTTCGCCGTCGAAAGACAAAGGGCCATTGAAGAAGAAGTAAAGAAGCTCTCTGATGCTGGCTTAATCAGGGAGGCCCATTACCCTGAGTGGCTGGCAAATGTTGTCATGGTGAAAAGGCTAATGGAAAGTGGAGAATCTGTGTGGACTACACTGACCTCAACAAGGCTTATATGAAGGACAGCTTCTCCCTATTGAAGATCGATCAGCTGGTGGATGCCACGGCTGGCCATCAACTCTTGAGTTTCATGGATGCCTTCTCTGGGTACAACCAGATTAGGATGCACCCTAAAGACGAAGAGAAGATGACCTTTATCATGGATAAAGGGCTGTATTATTACAAGATGATGCCCTTCGGCCTGAAGAATGTGGGTGCCACTTTCCAAAGGCTGATCAACCAAGTCTTCGAAGGGCAACTCGAAAGGAATATTGAGGTGTACGTTGATGATATGATTGTCAAGAGCCTCCACAGGGCCGACCACATTAAGGACTTGCAGGAATCCTTTGACGTATTGAGCCACCATCGGATGAAGCTGAACCCTGCCAAGTGCATATTTGGGGTGACCTCCAAGAAGTTCCTAAGTTTCTTGGTCACTCAAAGAGGGATTGAATTCAATCCCGACAAAATTAAAGCTATCCTTGACAAGGCGTATCAGACCAGTAAAAAGCAAGTGCAAGAGCTCACAGGCTGGATAGCTTCTCTTAGTCGTTTTATCTCTCGATCGGTTGAGAGGTCTCTACCATTCTTTAAGACCTTGCACCGGTCTAACCACTTCCATTCGATCGATGAGTGTCGGTCAGCCTTTGAAGCCCTAAAGGATTACCTTAAGAACCCTCAGCTATTGGCCAAGACAATGGAGGGGGAAGTGCTGTACCTATACCTGTCGGCATTGAACGATGTGGTTAGTTCTGTCCTCGTGCGAATGGGGGAAGATGGCCAGCAGCAACCTATCTACTATATCAGTAAGGTCCTCCATGATGCTGAGACAAGGTATCCTAAAGTGCAGAAACTGGTCTATTCCTTGGTCGTAGTGGCAAAACACCTTCGACCCTACTTCTAGGCATATCCGATCAATGTGCTGACCGACCAGCCCCTTAAGGTGATCCTTCGAAGCCCAGACACCTTCGGTTAGCTCACCAAGTGGGCCATCAAGCTGGGCAAGTTCAACATCTCTTTTCAATCCTGATCAACTTTGAAAGCTCAGGTAATCGCTAATTTTATTGCAGAGTGCACCTAGAGGCCAGAAACTACCTCATCAGTAGCTGAAGCACCTGAAGCCGATCCTGTGGAAGAGACTGAACATGTTTGGACCTTTCATGTGGACGAAGCGTCCAACCTCACAGGGTGCAGGGCAGGCCTGATCTTAGCTGACCCCGACAGGCAGAGCCTGGAGTATGCTCTCCACTTTGCATCACA
The DNA here is from genome assembly GCA_021397845.1 of Areca catechu. Taxonomy (NCBI): domain Eukaryota; kingdom Viridiplantae; phylum Streptophyta; class Magnoliopsida; order Arecales; family Arecaceae; genus Areca; species Areca catechu. The sequence goes on along the minus strand of CM038044.1, from coordinate 76,955,184 downwards.
AGTATCAAACAATTAGGCAGAGTATGAAGCCTTGCTTGCGGGCCTGAGGATAGCCAATGAGTTAGGCATTGATAGAATTCGGGCCTTCTTCGACTCTCAGTTGGTGGTCAATCAAATGAAAGGCGAATTCGAAGCAAGGGACTCAACCTTGGCTAAGTATTTGGATAAGGTACGAAGCCTCGTATCTCGGCTCAAATTCTTTGAAATTCTCCATATACCTCGACTGTGGAACTCCCGGATGGATGCTCTATCACGATTGGCTACTACCACCATCAGCACCTCTGATCGAACCTTTGTGGAGCATCTACAACATCCAAGCACTACCGAAGAGCCGACTGAGGTTCACCAAGTCAAGCAGGAGGCCTCATGGATGGACCCAATCCTTACGTTCCTGGTCAAAGGGACCCTTCTGGGCGATCCGACTGAAGCCAAGCATGTGCACTGGATGGCTTCTAAGTACGTCGTCATTGACGGTGCCCTCTATAAGCGATCATTCTCGTAGCTGCTGCTGAAGTGTTTGGGCCCGATCGATGTGGACTATGCACTCAGAGAGGTACATGAAGGCATCTGTGGTGACCACCTCGGAGGGAGATCCCTGGCTTATAAAGTCATCCGGCAGGGATACTATTGGCCTACAATTTAGAAGGATGCGTCAAACTTCATCCAAAAGTACGATACATGTCAAAGGTACTCTAATATCCAAAGGAGGCCCGCCAGCCAGCTGACCCTGCTTACGGTGCTTTGGCCATTTGCACAATGGTGCATGGACATCCTGGGACCCTTTCCCCCAACGTTCGACCAACAGAAATTCCTTCATGTGGCCATTGACTACTTCACCAAGTGGGTGGAGGCTGAACCACTGGCATAAATAATGGAGGCCAAGGTGGAGAATTTCATCCGGAATTGCATTATCTTTCGGTTCGGCATTCCACAGATAATTATTACTGATAATGGAAGACAGTTCGACAACTCTAAGTTTCGAGATTTCTGCCAATAATATCACATCTCCCATCGGCTTACGTCGGTCGGCCACCCTCAGTCCAACAGAGAAGCCGAGGTTATCCATTGGATGATCCTACATGGACTGAAGACCCAGCTGAACGAAGCCAAAGGGCTTTGGATAGAAGAGCTTCACTCAATGCTCTAGGCATATCGAACAACCACCTGAATGGTGACTGGGGAGACTCCATTCAACCTGACCTACAGAAGCGAAGCAGACATCCACATGGAAGTCTCTTTGCAATCCCTGCGGATTGATCACTTCACTGAGCCGACCAACTCAGAGCAACGGAGGGCTGACCTAGATTTACTTGAAGAAACCAGGCTCCATACCAGCTTGAAGATGGCAACTTACCATCAGAAGATGGCTAAATATTATAATTCATGGGTCAAAGCGCGAACCTTCCAGGTCGGAGATTTGGTTTTGCGAAGGATGGAGATTTCAAGACCAACTGAGTAAGGGAAACTCTCCCATAATTGGATGGGACCCTATCGAGTCGTTGAGGTGATTCGAGCCAGAACCTATCGACTCAAGCATTTAGATGGATGGCAGATAGCACGCCTCTAGAATGTAAACAACCTTCACAAGTATTATCAATAAAGTCTACAACTTCTTCTATGAAGTACAGAAAAAAATAATAGAATAGATATAAATAAGAAAATCTTAGCTAAGGGGGGTCATGGAAAGAACATGTTCCAAATCATGATCGATTCCTTTTTCAAATCCTGCTGCAGTTGCACGGGCCCTTCCTGCATGCCACAAATGCCCCATAAATAGGAAGAATCCTAGAACAAAATGAGAGGTCACTAACCAGCTTCTAGGAGAGACATAATTGACTGCATTGATCTCCGTAGCTACGCCACCCACTGAATTTAAAGAACCTAAAGGAGCATGAGTCATATATTCTGTCGAATGTCGTTCTTGCCAAGGTTGTATGTCTTTTTTCAACCTCAATAAAGTCTACAACTTCTTCTACGAAGTACTTCCGAAAGTCCAACCCCGGTCGGCAAAGGCTCTAAGGCAGCCCACTCCCAAAAGACCGACCCCGGTCGGCAAAGGCTCTAAGGCAGCCCACTTCTGAAAGTCCGACCCTGGTCGGCAAAGGATTTAAGGCAACCACTCCCGAAATTCCGACCCTGGTTGACAAAGGCTCTAGGGCAGCCCACTTTCGAAAGTCCGACCTCAGTCGGCAAAGGCTCTAAGGCAGCCCACTTTTGAAAGTCTGACCCAGGTCGGTAAAGGCTCTAAGGCAGCTCACTTCTGAAAGTCTAACCCCGTTCGGCAAAGGCACTAAGGCAGCCCACTTCCGAAAGTTCGACCCTGATCGGTAAAGGCTCTAAGGCAGCCCACTTTTGAAAGTCCAACACCAGTCGACAAAGGCTCTAAGACAACCCACTCCCAAAAGTCTGACCCCGGTCGGCAAAGGCTCTAAGGCAGCCCACTTCCGAATGTCCGATCCTGGTTGGTAAAGGCTTTAAGGCAGCCCACTCCCGAAAGTCCAACCCCGGTCGACAAAGGCTCTAAGATAGCCCACTTTTGAAAGTTCGACCCCAGTCGGCGAAGGCTCTAAGGTAGCCCACTTCCGAAAGTCTGACCCCGGTCAGCAAAGGCTCTAAGGTAGCCCACTTCTGAAAGTCTGACCCCAGTCAGCAAAGGCTCTTAGACAGCCCACTTCTGAAAGCCTGACACCAGTCTGTAACTACTTCAAAACAAGCCATATGGAGAAATTTCTAAGTACCTAGGTTCGGACTGAGCTACTGTCCATCAGCCATCTTACAGGCCTCAAATTTGGATGAGCCGATGGACTGGTGTTTGGAGAAATTTCTAAGTACCTAGGTTCGAACTGAGCTAATGTCCATCAGCCATCTTACAGGCCTCAAATTTAGACAAGCCGACGGACTAACACTTATAATTTTTTCTAAATATTCAAGTTTGGATTGAGCTACTGTCTTGCAGCTACTTCAAAAAATCTGCGATCCTAAAGAGCCGACTAAAAATACTTGGAAGAATTTTAGAAAGAAAAGTGTTCCATTTTGTATACATCGATACACACAAGTCACAAAAGGATTCTTTTATTAAGTCCGAAGAAACTATTTACAAAGGTAGGTCAGACCTTTACAAACGCCCTAGGTCTGACCCACCGAAGGTGCAGCAAGGGCCTCAACTTCGGCCCCTCCCGTTACAACTGGAGCTTCAACTGGGACGTCCACCGTCCCTACATCAGCCAAAGCTGGGGCTTTGGCCGTGACCTCTTCCACACCGCCTTCAGCTTGGGCTCAACCTTGCTAGCCGCCAGGTGTTCTTCTTCCTCTGCTGGTTCCCTTAGTTCATGCCAGACAGGTCAAGCTCTAGAAAATGTTTGGCCACCCTCTTCAAGCAGTCGTCATAGCCTTCCTTGTAGAAGACTGACGCCGCCTCTTCCACCTCTTCAGTGAAATTGGCGGAAGCCTTGTACTTCACCATGGCATCCCGGACCTGCCCCGTCGCCATCTCCTTGGCTTCCTCAAGCTAGATCGCCAACTTCACTATAGCCGCCCACATGGCCTGGTCCCTCCCGTCAGCCTCAAAAAATCGCTCTTCCTCCTCTCTCAACCGACGGGGGAGGGAGTTCACCTTCGCATTCCTCCTCTTCAGCCTAGCCTCCCAATCAGCTAGCTGGTCCTGCACCTCCTTTGATGCCTCTTTTGATGACTCGACCTCCACCTGGATGGCCGCCAGCCTCTCCTCCATGGACTGCAAAGATGCCTCCGTGACTGCCTGAACTGCCTCCAGCTCCTACACTCTCTTGGCAGAGGTCTTGGCCACATGCAGTATCCGACCAATGCCATCATCCATCAAGGAGATGCCATGAAGAAGCTATAAACAGAAGGTCAAATCAGTGCTATGCAAAATAATTGGGAGAAAAGGAAAAGTACAAGAGAGCAAGATGGGCATTTTACCCACATTAGGACACGGTAGGACTCCTTGGCTATGTCACTCAGATTCCTCTAAATGGACAGCTCCCAGTCGACGTTTGTCATGGCCCCCCTGAGCAAACTCCGTGCTCTTCTCGAATTGTTTAGGGCATGCCAATGCTGGAATGCCTCCTGACAGACCTCTTCCTCGGACTCTTCTTTAGTTGTCTCTCCTTCGGCCGACTCGCCTTCGGCTGCCCCTTCTTTGGCCATCCCCTTTCCCTTGTCTGTGAGGGGAACCGTCTCTTTTAGGTCAGTGAGTGATGGGGCTGACACTGCCGCTGTGTCGGATAATTCTGGCTGTTCCTACTCCGGTCAGGCGACCGACCCCTCGGCAGGTGCTAAAGACCCTGGTATCTTCTTTGCCAATACCTCTGTAAGAGGGGCACCGTCTTCATTGGAGTCCACATCTACTATGAGCATAGGCCGTTCCTCCTCTCGCCTCTTCTTTTGTCTCTCCATGGTCGGCTCCGCGGTCGGCTCTAGGGTGGCCCTCTTTTGCACTGCCCACTGGATGACTCTAGCTTTGTCGATCTTCATTGCCTTTCCTACTCTAAAAAAGGAGATCAGGGTAAGCAAAAGGAACGAGACACAATGGGATAAATGAGGTGAATGCACAGGAGGTCAGCCAACCCTGACAGCCCCTTTGTTCCTACCTAGGTGTCTCTGGCGGCTGATCCCTGCCTGGTGAAGGGCACCCTCCCCGAGCAGTTCATATGCCATGGTCGAGCCGGCTCTGTCAATCTCATTAAACTTGGCCTGGTAGGCCATCAGGATCACCCTGCCCTCATGAAGCCTCGGCCATGGCTCTCTCCATAAGGGTTCAAAACCCCAAGGGTGAAGACTATCTACAAAAAAGAATTTGGCCTTCCACCCGTGGATGGCCGAAAAAAGGCACTTTAGGATCCTTCGGTTAGGGTGGGGACTTAACATCCACCACTCTCGGCTCCTAAAATCCTTCTTTAAAAGAAAGAAGTTGCCAAAGAGGGACAACCTAGGTTCAGTCTCGGCCTTGTGATAGAGCACTATGAAGCAACAGATCGCCCGAATGCTGTTCTGGGTCAGCTGCGCTGGAGTGACTCTATAGTAGTTGAAGACCTCTATGAAAAAGGGTGCAGGGGAATCCTGAGGCCGGCCTTAAGGTGGGCCTCATACATGGGAAGGTGCCCCGGTCCTAGTGGGTTGTTGGCTCTACCCTCTCAGCCCGGAATGGATAGATGCAAGGTCGATGGAATGTTGTACACGGCCCTAAGGTTCTCGACCCATTCCCGGGTCATCATCGATTGAATCTCACTCAGCCCTGGTTCCCTACACCTATGGGTTGGACCTTGCCTACTGGATGCCATTAAAGCTAAAGGAAAAGAAGGACTGGGGGACTGACCTGAGGCTGGACTCCTAGAAGACTGGTCTTGTTGAAGAAGAGGAAGAAGCTCTCTTTCTCTCGCGGAGCACAGTCGCAGCAGAAAAATCCTTCCTGAGCACCTCGCCCCTCCTTTTATAGGTCTCCAGGGGAGCGTTGGACTTCGCATCATGGGGGTTCTGACTGTCCCATCAACGGACGCGACCTTCCACACCTTAGAAATTGAAGCGATGGGTCAATCAGAACCAGCAGGCAGCGATCCACGTGAAGGTCGGATCAATGGCACAAAGATTGCCTAGGAAGTGACATCAGCCATTCGGATGCTGCCACATGGTACGGCACATCCCTCCACTCAAACCGTCATGCGGGCCAGCCTAGCCCCTCATCATGGCACCCTCTATGCATTAACTGTGACTCCTACACCCCCAATACGAGGCTGACATCTGTTCATGACGCTGATCATGGAAGATTCGAAGCGATCCGGAGTGATGATTCTGGATTGAACATAGACGGACATGACCTGTGCAAAGGCAGTGCTCCTGTCCTTTGAAGCCATGCACCCCCTCTCAGTCTTGGAGTAGGAGGCCAACTATTGTACTCCAGCTTTTTCCAAATTGGACCGAAGAAGAAATCTGACTGACTGACCCATGAAAGGAGAGGTCCGAACGACACGCTTCCTTCGAGGACTGACCGATCAGCTCCATCAGAGATCCCAACAGATTTCCTCACCAGAAGGCCAAAGGCCGACCACCCAAAAGGCCGACCAACATGAAGGTCGACCCATTGATGTTGAGTTCCGAACGACCCACTCCCCTTGAGGTATGGCTGACCCACCCTAAGGATATCTTGAAGACTCCAGAAGTTTCTTTCCATATGTACCGATCAACTTTTTCAAAGCTCCTGTCAGACGATCCTTGTCGACTGGACGATACACTCCTGTTAAGTCCGACCGACTCGTTCCCCTTCTGGGAACCGCTCGAAGGCTCTAGAAGCCCTTTTCCAGCCGAATTCTATTGCAACACTCCACAACGTGGCTACATCTCCGCACCACCTGGCCATCTCTCTGATTCTCCTAGGGGCAAATCGGGACTTCTCGGCCTATCCCCTAATATAATTTAGCAGCATTCCATGCCTACTTAAGGTGACCGGGGGAACTCTGCTTGGGGCTATGTACACTCTTCCTCTCCATGCTCTACATTCTCTTTGGTTTTCTCCATTTTGTTACTCCCAGACTCCTACTAACTTAAGCATCAGAATGTCCCGTGTCGGAACACCACCAGTGCGTAGGGGACTTTGTTGCAGGTGGACTGGTAGAGGAGCTCTCGAGCATAACCAAATGAGCCCGGTCCAGGAGAAGGCACAGCAACAGTATGTAAACTTAGGAAATCCATCTATAGATTAAAGCAAGCATCAAGGAGATGGAACAACATTCATTTCAATGAAACTATTAAGAAATTTGGTTTCATCAAGAATATGGGTGAGCCATGTGTGTATAAGAAGACAAGTGGGAGTTCTTTTGTCTTCTTGGTCTTGTATGTCGATGACATACTTATCATTGGAAATGATGTTCCAATGATGCAGTCAGTTAAATCATGGCTGTCAAAATAGTTTTCCATGGAGGATTTGGGAGAAGCATCCTATATTCTTGGAATAAAGTGTTGGGTTCCTCAGGCTGGGCGCAGCGGAAGACTTGGTTTCAAAATTTCATATTTGAAACCCTGACTGGCCGGAACCCTAAACCCTTGGACCACTTGATCTTGACAATCAATAAATCTAAACTTTAGGGCTATAGAAGAATACCTAGAGTACTATTATCCTTTATTTTCAGGAGGCATACAAGTGCATGCCCTCCAAAGGTGATCCACATAGGAATCGAACCAAGGAAGCACTCCTATAATAGTTGCTTGTTTGATTGGGACTCCTTTTGGCAGCCTTCTAGACTTTCTCCCTTGCTAGACTCCCTACCCTCCTATAGGGCACTCTGAGACCTCTCTATAGCCTCTCTTAGATCTCAAATACTCCTTCTATTTTTCTTTCTAGGCCCTTATCTTAAAAGACTAGCCTTGTCTTGAAAGAACAAGCCTTATCTTAAAAAGACAAATCTTGTCTTAAAGGGGAGAGAGAGAAAATAACACGTTGGAGTATTCAGATGAAAAAGAGTTCTTTGGCATCAGATCACCAATGCCTATTTATAGAGGGGAATGGGGCACTTGATATGTCCATTCATCAGCCATCTGAAAAGACTCTTTAATCATAAAGAGTCTTATTAGTGGAAAGATGTATCATGATAACACCCATTCATGCACCAAGAGACATATAAGTGTCTCTTGGTTTTTCCAGCCAATTGTTCCTTCTGCCACATGGAATTAACTAGTTGTAGGAAAGCCAAGGAGTGTAAAATGAGAAAGGAAGCATCAAAGAAAATTAAGAGACTTAAAGCAGAAAGACTCTGCTTTTTAGATTGGTGCCAACAATGAAGGGACGCGTCCCTTCATTGTCCACGTTCCAATTTCATGCCAATTGCCATGTATTGTCCAATCAAACCATAGTAGAGGGGTGTGGAGATAAGGTAGTAGTCCTTTGGGATTAATCTGGGATTTGTGATTGATCTGTAGAAGGACTCTTGGTCCTTCTGCATGCGCATAATATGCATGAAAGCATTATGGCACCTAAGAGTTCATGCCAACATGGACTCTTTCATAAATCCAAGATAAGTCTCAAAAAAATCCAGATGAATACTGGACTAAGCTGCCCCATTTAGGACTTTAACCACTTAAATTGGTTAGCCCAAATAACAAGCAAACAAACCCAATCTAATTGGGTTAAGAGTTAAGCTAGCCAACATACACTAGTATATTAATTAGCTAGCCAATTAGGACCCATGACCCTAATAAAAATATAATTGACTTCCTTGGCCAATTCCCTAATGTGTGTGACCATTTGGGCTCCACATCTAGCTAGTAGTAGGTCTAGGTCCAAGTCAAATTGATCCAATCTAAACCAATTTGACCTAATTAGGTCAAATTGAGTTGACCTAAGTTGTCAATTCGGACCAGCTTCTGAATTGACTCATGAATCCAATCAATTTGATTTATGAAAATCCATAAGAAATGATTGATGTCTAGCAACGTGTCATGCCTACTCAAAAGATGAGGAATTTGGTTAAAATTACCAAAATACTCTTTAGTAGAAAGTTACTGTGAAATTCAGTCCTTCGATCTTCCTTTATCCCGATTAAGTGATGGGCATGGATAAATGTTAAACCCTAGCACTCAATCCTTTCGAATCTCAATTTGATAATGAAGACTCGATTGATGAAAGATTAGAAATCCTATCTAATCTTATCATGCTTTGATCAATGACTTCCTGAGTCATCATTCAAAGAGATCACAAGGGATAACTTCTCCTCTTACTAGGAGTAATCGATTCCTTGTTGACCTACTTATTTCCTTCACACACAATCCACCATATCTAAAAAATCCCGTACATGACTTAATTTCCATGAATGAGTATGCACCAAAACATGGGTTCATGTGCATAAGATACTATGGTAGTCTCAGGTCTAAAGATCATATGCACAACTCCCATTAAGAGAACATTCTTTTGACAAGTAAGACTTCCATTTGATGTTCTCTTGTCAGATTAGTTCAATGAACTCATAACCTAATGAGCACCCACATCTTTGTATTAGTGTCTCTATACAAGTGGTTGTGAGACCAACCACCCTCTCCATCGAGCATATATAGGATGTGCTAGTCTTTCCGAATTCATCAATCCCCAAATCAATTATCTAACGACTAGGAACATTTTAGATTAGGATTTATAGGAAATTAGGTCTCACCATTATGATCTGCATCATAACCCTAATTCCATTGCCCTAACCTTTGGGGTTCATCATAATCTTGATAAGATGCAGTAGTATGATCATTCAAATACCTTTTATAAATAAATAATATCATATATGAGCTGGAAGATCATAGAAATGCCCATACAATGATTGGCTTTTAGGACACTATTCTTTCAATCTCTCACTTGCACTAAAGCCAATCACTTTTGTATTTACACCCATACAATCTAAGTGGCGATCAAACTACTACTTTTGTAGTGCTTTAGTGAATAGGTCTGCTATGGTGTTCTTTGTAACTATTCGTTCAATCATAACATCTTATCTTTGAACGAGGTGGAAGCATCTTAGAATATGCTTGGGCTTATTATGAGACCTTGGTTCCTTAGCTTGTGCAACAACTCTAGTGTTACTACAATAAAGTGACACTGGTTGTTCTATAGTAGGAACCATGCCCAATTCCATGATAAATTTGATTATCAACATGTTTTCCTTTATGGCTTCACTTGCAGCTATGTACTCTGCCTCAATGACTGAGTCAGCTATAGTTTGCTGCTTTGTACTCTTCCAACTCACTACACCACTATACAAGGTGAAGACATACCCTGATATGGATTTTCTATCATCTGGATCTAATTGAAAACTAGAATGTGTATACCCTTTGATATGGCGACATTCGCTGACGTGGAGCCTGCGGACTGATATGGCGACATCCACTGACATGGAGCTTGCAGATGGCCATAATGATGAGAGACCCGCCACCTGGGCAAGGCTACATGACGAAGAACAGAGATGGACCACCCTACCCAGGTCAGCTCCCAATCGAGGTAGGGCTCATTAAGTGGGTCCCCCATCTGAGGTCAGCTCTCGATCGAGGTTGAGTCCATCCCTCTAGGGTAGGCCCCCCGGTTGAGGACAGCTCCCGGTCGGGGTTGAGCTCATGCTTCCATAATGGACCACCTTGTCGAGATCAGCTCCCAGTCAAGGCAGGGCTCATTGGATGGGCCCCCCACTGAGGTCAGCTCCCAGTCGAGGTTGAGTCCATTCCTCCAAAGCGGACCCTCCTAACAGAAAAAGCATAGATTTTCGCCAAAGGCATAAAAAGGCCAAGATTCAAAATGAAGATGAGGGAGTACCTGATCACGCAGAGCTTCCGAGAGGTGGCACATTCCCTGCCATGGGCACAAGCCCCATGCAGCGTGCTGTGCACATGATCTGCACGATCTGGGCAACACCAGGCTCCTAGCCTTGTGATGTGCCAACACGTCGACAACCGCATGACTGGGAGACTGACATCCATGACAGAGTGCCTGGTCTGATGGGGACATCAAAACCCATATGGGTTTTTCTTTTTCTTTTCTAGATTTTTTTAATTTTATTTTGCATTTTTTTATTCCAGCTATTCCACCTATCCCTGCTATTCCCATTTTATTCCATACTTATCCCTAAGTTATCCATGTCATCTTCTTCCTCCATCCATCACCCAGATCTGCCATCCCATCATCCTCCACCTCGCTGCCGACAACTGTTGGGAATAGTGTCCCAAAGCCAGTCGCCTGGGTTGTAGGCGGTTATGCTCAGTATTGTACTCATTTTGTGAATTAATAAAATATTATTTTTGGCAGCTCATCACATTCTTAATTTTCCTGAAATGAACTCTTTCCATGTGATGAAGTCCTTTGGACTACACTGACTTCGATACAGAGAGAATGTATCAAGTGGTCCTTAAACCCTGTTCACAACCAAAGGATATATTGTACTGGACGGCAATATATCAAGTATATGTTGTTGTAGTTCACATTGTTTGGTTGTCCTCTTGACCAAATGAGTGTGGTGACACTGATGTGATCTGCAAGTGGGATATGTGATATCTTATTGAACGTGACTCCGTGTAGCCCCTTTTTGCCAAAGGGATACTCACGATTAGATATGGGTATATGTATCCCTCTGACCTGAGGTCATCACGGTAGCTTGCAAGCAACTCCCTGTGCTTTAGTGCTGGACTACCCGGATTTTTAATCCGGTGATTGAAGATTTCTGGGTACAGGCAAGTACTTGTGGAGCAGTGATGGACCAAGATGGAATTGACCTGTCCAAACAGTTTGGATTGAATGTCTCGCAATATCTCAATTTAACAAATCCTCGGCTGGGGTAGTCCTAGTGAAGAGTCACTAGGCTTGCGAGGTTGAGACACGTAGTCGACTGACTCAGACTGGGTTGGCAGCCCAATCTCAGTCGTCCTGAGCATTAGATGTCAAATGGATGAATTATACAGTAACCATATACCAGAGGTTCGATAGTTTGCTCCTGCATCTTCGACCTATCCGGACGTTGGGATCCATTACTAGATGGTTACCTGTACTGGTACTAGAAATTGTTCTAGTGCTACCATTTAGGTTCGAACCTATGAGGTCACATGCTACAGAGGATAACTCTCTGATCCAGATACCGATTACGATTGGGAATCATCTCGATTTTATGGTCACAGTATTTTTTAGCACTCTTTTTCCTGTCTTGCCCTTGTCTGTGTCAACCGAAAAATATTCTGGGTTGACCAGCACTGCGCCAGGATTTTTCTGAATCAGTTTTGAACTGATTCAGAGTTCGTTTCGTCTTCCTATTGGTTGTGAACCAATTTTATTCCCTGAACCAAGTTCAATTGGATTGAACCGTTTGGTTTAATGGAATTGAACCAAAATTGGGTTTGAACCAATTTTTGGCTTGGACCGGTTTAAGAGGTTGAACCAATGTTTTACTCCTTGGAACGTTTACACGGTGATACACGTTGGAGAAAAACTCTAAGCGACCGAAGCCCAAACGACCGAACAAATCGCTGGCATCTCTTCCTCTTCTCCCTCCACCGTTTGGTATTAATGGTTTATTAATCCTGGTTTAAGGCTTGTTAATTGGGTTAACCACCAGCTACCCCTTGGCCTTCCGTCGCTCCACCTCCCTCTCCCTCCCAGCAGCCTTTATAAACACCAAACCAGCATCCCTGTTCAGGGTTAGAGTTTAAAAACGAGAGAAAAACTTCTCTTCACCATGAGAGAGGCTTAAAAAGAGAGAGATTTGGGCATTCTTTGAGAGGCTTAAGGAGAGAACATCTAGGGCTGGGTTTAGGAGCTTTACAGGGAGAGAAACAAGGCATTAATCCATTGTATTGAAGTGCTCAAGTTTTGCCCAATGCTGCAGAATTCTGTGAACTTAGCCCTCTTCCGGCGGCTAGCACCATGTGTGGAGGCGGATTCGAGTGCCCCGGCCGTGTCTCCCCTCTAGCGGGAGTACCATTCTACTCCTAGGAGCAAACCAAGTGAGCCGAGATCGCTCCAGCTGCTCCAAAATGAAGGCCAAAGTCTGCTGCCCAGTTCTACTGCAGAAATCTAGTAGCAGACTTTGGTAATTTATTTTATTTTTTTGGCTTATATTTGATTGCAGTAATCGGTGGCAAATCGAAGAAGACTTGTCCAAGTTGCTGCTGCTCAAATTTGGGAGCAAACGGAGGTCCGGAAGGAGGTGTTCCGATGACGTTTCGCAAGCCAAAAACAGAGTTCCAAGGAGGAAGACGACTGGAATAACTTTATTCCAGTTATTCCAGTCTATTCCAGGTTTATTCCAGAGTTATTTCAGGCAGAACAAAAGTTATGAAAAATTATTTTTTAATCATGCATGGATAGATTAAATTATTTAATATTTTATAAATATTTTATATAATTATGCATGCCTAAATGCAACAAGATTTAGATTAGTTCCTGGCGGAGCAGATTTCCGTTGCATGAATTTTAAAAATTATTTTAAAATCCAATCTGCTCCCACAGATGTTTGCATGCCTAGGATAGGATCTTGTCAAACCACCTGCATAGTTTACTTTCATTGGTATCAGAGCCATGTTGAATTTGTAATCTAATCTAGTATGCATGCTTATAGATTAAAATTTGTTTAATCTTAAAAATGTATCAAGTTTTCTTTTAGGAACCTAGTTGAGACCTTCACCATGACCGTGTGTCTTTGACACGATGCGGATCGTCTGTGTTGGCCTCTTCAGAAGGATCCTTAAAGAATATTAAAAATTAAAAATTATTTTAATTTACAGATACATGATTTAGGCATGTTTTATAAAATATTTGTAAAATATTTTTTGATGCATGATTTGGTATGTAAAAATGTTTTACATAAAGACTTAATTAAAAAATATTTTAATTAAGTGTTTGGCTTATTAAAAAAAAAAAAATTAGGTTTATGAAATCTAATACAATTTACATAAGCCATTTTTGGGTTAATTGGGTTAGCTGACTAGTTGGGTCCAAAACTGGGTTAGACCTAAGTTTAGTTGAACCGGATAATAAGAAGAAGATTAAACAAAAGTTGTTTAAGGTCCTTCTTTAGAACTATCTAATAGTTAGATTAGTTGATCCGTTCATCTAAAATGGATCCAATTAGTGGCTCAGTGGATGCCCGAGTCTTTAGGCTAGTCTGATCGAGTCTGGTAAACCGACTGGTGTCGAGGTAGGTTTGGCATTGTGATCATGGCTGCATGAGGCTACCTCTTTCCTGGCCAACTTGGTTGGTGTCTAGGAAAGATGGTTAATGGCAGATACTCACCCATGATCTCACCTACTTGGCTAGTCGAGTCGACCAGAACTGATTGGAAAAGCTCAATAACTCGAGTTAACCCATGTCACCCAGGTTGATCGGTCTGACTAATCTATAGGTGCCCATGGATCATTTGTTGATTTATTTCAACCCTCTTGGAATCTGATTGATTCAGTGGGAGGATGATCCATGTCCTTGTCACTTTCTTCTGTCACAATAAAAAAATCCTCTAAAGTTATTAGGTCCCTAAAAAGACTAAGTCAAGGAGTTGATAGTGTCTTAGCCTCCCATTAAGTTGGATAGAAATGTGTCCACTAGCTTTGTGTGCATCGGCAGTTCCATAGAACGGGTGTACATCCGGCAACTGGAATTTCTATCTGATCGATGATGGTTCAGTGCAACCTCCTTAACGGGACCAGGTGGGCCGGCCATAGTCGGGCTTGGTCTTTTAGTTAGCTGGAAGCATTGGATTTGTCATTTTAATGGTTGGACCTAACCAAAGACCTACAATAGGAGGCCCCTAGGCCGATTGGGGTGCTCTCTGGGGCAAAATAAAATACTGAAAATTGTTTAGGGAAACAATTGGTTTACGAACCTACCTTTAGGCTCGTATGGGTGAGCAGACCATAGTCGAGCTCATGCGAGGCCTATTGGATTTCAGTACCCACTTGAGAAAAAGTATTTTAACGGATTGGAGTTAGAGGCTACCAATCTGAAAAATCAGTGGGAGAAACCTTTAGACTAAAGTCCAAGTCTTTTGGTTAAGTTATTAATTCATAAACTAATTTGGTCTTATTTTCTTTTCAGATGTCTTCAAATTTATCGCTCCGGTCACTTCTCGATAACGAGAAGTTAAAGGGTCACAACTTCGATAGTTGGTATCGAAGATTGAGAATTGTTCTGGAGCATGAACGGTTCCTCTATGTAATAGTGGATCCGGCACCTGAAATCCGTCCCGCTAATCATGGAGTGCGGTCAGAGACGCTTATCTGATGTGGGTCTCTGATCGGACTACTGTTCGATGCATTATGTTAGCGGCAATGAACGACGAGTTCAGTCACAAATTCGAGGAGGCCCAACCTGATGAAATCCTTCAAAAGTTAAAGGAATCCTTCGGCACCCCGGATGATGTAGAACGGTACAAAGTATCTTGTGCCATCTACAACTCCAAGATGCCGAATGGTGGTTCAGTTACTGATCATGTATTGTACATGATCGAGTTGATTGAAAAGTTGGACAAACTCGGATGCCCCTTGTACGAGCAGCTCGGCAAGGATGCGATCAAGAATTCTCTTCCCTCCTCCTATCTTGATTTTCTCGATCATTATAGAATGAACAAGCCTGCAGTTAACTACCATGGTCTTTTGGGGTTACTACAGACTTTCGAGAAAGACCACCAACCGAATAAGGGGGTGGTGAATTTAGTGGAAGGAAGTAGAGGTCGTCGTCCCTTTAAGAATGGGAAAAAGAAAATAAATAAAAAGGGAAAGAAGGTGCAGAATGTTCCTGGCCCTAATCAGACCCAGAAGTATAAGGCTGATCAGTCTTCTGCAGAGTGTTTCTACTGCAAGAAGAAGGGACACTAGAAGAGGAACTGTCCTCTTTATATTGCGTCCCTTGATCCGAACAGGCCAAGGAAGCAGAAGTCTGCTGAACAAGGTATTTATATGATAAAACCTTGTAATTACTCAATTGTTGATACTGCTAACTGGGTATTGGATACTGGTAGTCCAATTCATGTTTGTAATTTGTTACAGGGACTTCAAGTTAGCAGAAGATTTGAAGATGGAGAACAGTTTCTGAGCATCGGGAATGGAAATCATGTTCCAGTACTGGCGATCGGAGTCCTGCATCTTGTCTTTGAGTCTTGTACTGTCGAGCTAGTCGACTGTCACTATTGTCCTAGTTTCATTATGAGCATAATCTCTATAGGCCTTTTGGCCAATTGTGGTTTTGAACTTTTAATAAAAGGAGATTTTTGCAATATTATTTTGAATAACTCTGTTATAATGAAAGCTAGATTAAATAATGGCATATACATACTATCAAGGCCTGTTAGTGTAATGTACACTTCTAGCAAACGCCCAAGGTTAGATAATGTCAATGATTTGTATCTTTGACACTATAGGCTAGGTCATATTAACCAAAATAGGATAAACAAGATGTGAGGAGATGGACTTCTCGAGATCAGTGATTCTAAATCACTGCCTACTTGTGAATCCTGTTTACTTGGTAAAATGACCAAGTCACCTTTTACTGGAAAGGGTGAACGAGCTACAAAACTTCTAAGTCTAATACATACTGATGTATGTGGACCGATGTCAGTAAGTGCCAGAGAAGGATACAAATATTTCATTACTTTTATAGACGACTTTTCAAGATTCGGTTATGTCTTTTTAATGAGATATAAGTCTGAATCGTTTGAAATGTTCAAACGATACCGTAATGAAGTAGAAAAGCAAACTGGAAAAAGTATTAAAACCCTTCGATCTGACCGAGGTGGTGAATACTTATCTGGTGCTTTTTTGACATATCTTGAGGAGAATGGAATTCTCTCTCAGTGGACTCCTCCAGGAACACAGTTGAATGGTGTGTCCGAAAGGAGGAATGGAACCTTATTGGACATGGTTCGATCCATGATGGGCTTTGCAACTCTGCCGCTATCCTTTTAGGGATATGTGCTTCTGACAGCCTGTTACTTATTAAATAATGTTCCAAGTAAGTCTGTTGTCTCCACTCCGTATGAGATGTGTAATGGACGTAAACCCTCAATCTCACACCTTCGGGTCTGGGGTTGTCCGGCTTACGTAAAGCGTTTAGACTCAGACAAACTTGGTCCTAGGTCTGACTGGTGTTTATTCATTGGTTATCCTAAGGAAACTAAAGGGTATTTCTTCTACTTGGAGAATGAACAAAAGGTGTTCGTTGCTCTTAGAGCTATCTTTTTGGAAAAGGTGTTCCTTGAAGAAGGAACTATAGCTTCTAAGATTGAACTTGATGAAGTTTAGCCAATAGAAGAACCTACACACTCTAAGGACATCGTAGAACCGGCTGTGATTGAATCACACCCAGAACCCATTAGGAGATCCGGTAGAATACCGCATCACCCGGACAGATACTATGGTTTCTTGGTCCGGGATGGCGATCCCATTGAGCTCGATGAAAACAATGAGGATCCGATCACCTATATGGATGCACTTCAGAGATCTGACTCTGAGGCATGGCTTGGAGCCATGCGATCCGAAATGGAGTCCATGGAATCAACAATGTTTGGAATTGGTTGATCCGCCTGAAGGAATAAAACCCATCGGGTGTAAATGGATCTTCAAAAAGAAAAGGGCGCAGATGGGAAGGTAGAGACCTATAAAGCCCGTCTGGTTGCCAAGGGGTATCGTCAGCGATATGGTATCGATTATGACGAGACTTTCTCCCCTATGGCAATGCTCAAGTCCATTTGGATCATGCTTGCTTTGGCAGCATATTTTGATTACGTGATCTGGCAGATGGATGTCCGAACCGCTTTCCTAAATGGGGAGCTGCAAGAGGAGGTGTATATGATACAGCCTGAAGGGTTCACATCCACAGATGAATCAAAAGTATGCAAGTTGCAGAGGTCCATCTATGGACTCAAGCAAGCATCTCAAAGTTGGAACTTACGGTTTGATAGGTGTATCAAATCGTATGGCTTCGTTAGGAACGGAGAAGAACCGTGCATCTATAAATGGGTTAATGGTTCTGTGATTGTATTCCTAGTACTGTATGTTAATGACATTCTCTTAATCGGGAATGATGTCGTAGCATTACAAGGAATAAAGATCTGGTTATCATCTCAATTCTCCATGAAGGACTTGGGTGAAGTTTCTTACATACTATGTATGAAGATCTATAGAGATAGATCTAAGAAGCTTTTGGGACTGTCCCAGTCTACGTACATTGACACTATGTTGAAATGGTTCAGCATGGAAAATTCCAAGAAAGGCTATCTTCCGATAGGTTCTGGAATTACTCTTTCCAAGAAGGATTGTGCGACAACTCCAGAGGAAAGAGAGCGCATGAGTAGAGTACCTTATGCTTCTGCAGTTGGCTCTATCATGTATGCTACGACTTATACTAGACCAGACGTTGCATACTCACTAGGAGTAGTGAGCAGATACCAGTCTGACCCAGGTGAGGCGCATTGGAAGGTGGTTAAGTCCATCCTTAAGTATTTAAGAAATACTAAAGATCAATGGCTAATTTATGGAGAACCTGACTTGAAACTTGTGGGATACTCTGACTCCAGTTTCCAGTCAGATAGAGATGATAGCAAGAGTGTGTCAGGATTTTTATTTACCTTAAATGGAGGATCGATCTGATGGAAAAGTTCTAAGCAGGCAACTATCGCAGACTCGGTATGCGAAGCAGAATATATTGCAGCATCAGATGCGGCAAAGGAAGCTGTGTGGTTGTGGAAGTTCCTTGGAGAGCTAGGGGTGGCACCTTCCCTAGATGGTCCTGTTCCGGTGTACTGTGACAGCACGGTAGCCATTGCTCAAGCTAAGGAGCCTAAAGCTCATCACCGCACCAAACACATTCTGCGGCGCTACCACCTCGTACGAGAGATCGTGGAACGAGGTGACATCAATCTTCTGAAGATCGATGAAAAAGAAAATCTGGCCGACCCCTTCACTAAAGCCCTCGGAATTAAAGAGTTCGACTATTGTAAATGGGAAATGGATATTAGATACTCTTCTGATTGGCTTTAGTACAAGTGGGAGTTGTTGGGAATAGTGTCCCAAAGCCAATCGCCTGGGTTGTGGGCGGTTGTGCTTAGTATTGTACTCATTTTGTGAATTAATAAAATATTATTTTTGGCAGCTCATCACATTCTTAATTTCCCTGAAATGAACTCTTTCCATGTGATGAAGTCCTTAGGACTACACTGACTTCGATACAGAGAGGATGTATCGAGTGGTCCTTAAACCCTGTTCACAACCAAAGGATATATTGTACTGGACGGTAATATATCAAATATAGGATGTTGTAGTTCACATCGTTTGGTTGTCCTCTTGACCAAATGAGTATGGTGACACTGATGTGATCTGCAAGTGGGATATGTGATATCTTATTGAACGTGACTCCGTGTAGCCCCTTTTTGCCAGAGGGATACTCACGATTGGATAAGGGTATATGTGTCCCTCTGACCTGAGGTCATCACAGTAGCTTGCAAGCAACTCCCTGTGCTTTGGTGTCGGACTACCCGGATTTTTAATCCGGTGATGGAAGGTTTTTAGGTACAGGAAAGTACTTGTGGAGCAGTGATGGACCAAGATGGAATTGACCTGTCCAAACAGTTTGGATTGAATGTCTCGCAATATCTCAATTTAGCAAATCCTCGACCGGGGTAGTCCTAGTGAAGAGTCACTAGGCTTGCGAGGTTGAGACACGTAGTCGACTGACTCAGTCTGGGTTGGCAGCCCAATCTCAGTCGTCTTGAGCATTAGAGGTCAAAGGGATGAATTATGCGATAACCATATGCTAGAGGTTCGATAGTTTGCTCCTGCATCTTCGACCTATCCGAATGCCGGGACCCATTGCTAGATGGTTTCCTGTGCTGGTACTAGAAATTGCTCTAGTGCTACTGTTTAGGTTCGAACCAATGAGGTCACATGCCACAGAAGATAACACTTTGATCCAGATACTGATTATGATTGGGAATCATCTCGGTTTTATGGTCACAGTATTTTTGAGCACTCTTTTCCCTGTCTTGCCCTTGTCTGTGTCAACCAAAAAATATTCTGGGTTGACCAGCACTGCGCCAGGATTTTTCTAAATCAGTTTTGAACTGATTCGGAGTTCGTTTCGGCTTCCTATTGGTTGTGAACCAATTTTATTCCCTAAACCAGGTTCAATTGGATTGAACCGTTTGGTTTAATGGAATTGAACCAAAATTGGGTTTGAACCAATTTTTGGCTTGGACCGGTTTAAGAGGTTGAACCAATGTTTTACTCCTTGGAACGTTTACATGGTGATACACGTTGGAGAAAAACTCCAAGCGACCGAAGCCCAAATGACCGAACAAATCGCTGGCGTCTCTTCCTCTTCTCCCTCCACCGTTTGGTATTAATGGTTTATTAATCCTGGTTTAAGGCTTGTTAATTGGGTTAACCACCAGCTGCCCCTTGGCCTTCCGTCGCTCCACCTCCCTATCCCTCCCAGCAGCCTTTATAAACACCAAACCAGCATCCCTGTTCAGGGTTAGAGTTTAAAAACGAGAGAAAAATTTCTCTTCACCGTGAGAGAGGCTTAAAGAGAGAGAGATTTGGGCATTCTTTGAGAGGCTTAAGGAGAGAACATCTGGGGCTAGGTTTAGGAGCTTTAGAGGGAGAGAAACAAGGCATTAATCCATTGTTTTGAAGTGCTCAAGTTCTGCCCAGTGCTGCAGAATTCTGTGACCCTAAAGCCCTCTTCCGGCGGCTAGCACCGTGCGTGGAGGCGGATCCGAGAGCCCCGGGCATGTCTCCCCTCTAGAGGGAGTACTATTCTACTCCTAAGAGCAAACTACGCGAGCCGAGATCGCTCCAGCTTCTCCAAAACGAAGGCCAAAGTCTGCTGCCCAGTTCTGCTGCAGAAATCTGGCAGCAGACTTTGGTGATTTATTTTATTTCTTTGGCTTACATTTGATTGCAGTAATCAGTGGCAAATCGAAGAAGACTTGTCCAAGTTGCTGCTGCTCAAATTTGGGAGCAAACGGAGGTCCGAAAGGAGGTGTTCCGATGACGTTTCGCAAGCCAAAAATAGAGTTCCAAGGAGGAAGATGACTGGAATAACTTTATTCTAGTTATTCCAGTCTATTCCAGGTTTATTCCAGAGTTATTCCAGGTGGAATAAAAGGTATGGAAAATTATTTTTTAATCATGCATGGATAGATTAAATTGTTTAATATTTTATAAATATTTTATATGATTATGCATGCCTAAATGCAACTAGATTTAGATTAGTTCCTAGCGGAGCAGATTTTCGCTGCGTGAATTTTAAAAATTATTTTAAAATCCAATCTGCTCCCGCAGATGTTTGCATGCCTAGTGTAGGATCTTGTCAAACCACCTACATAGTTTACTTTCAACAACAAGGCAACCGTCTTCGCCACCGGATCTTTCCTCCCACTATCTCCATAGCAGCCGGAGATCCATTTTGCCACCCGATCTCCATGGTCCACGCCTCCGCCTTATTCGGTGGCACTGTCGCCGCCCTTGCCCCAGCAATCCTGTCCAGCCCACCTTGGCAGGGCCTAGCCCTGAAGCCCTTGGTCGCCTCAATCACCACCGACGCCGGTCATCTCCGCCCGTGCCGCCGTCCACCTCTCGCCATGACGACCTCCACCGCCATTCCTCCCAATCACTGGAAGCCCTTTCCAAGCATCTGTGCCGCCCCATCCATGCCACCAGTCATCGGCCGTGCCTCCCAGCTTTACCTCCTCTCCGTCAATGAGACCTCCCAGGAGCCCCTCCCTAATGCCAAGGAGGACATTAATTTTCCCTAGCTCCCTCTTCCCCGTCCGCCGCCTCCCTCTGTTCCATGGTCAGAAAGAACCTGCATAGATCTCAGGGCAAAAACAGCTTTGCATGGATCTCAAAGTTGCATGCTTCTCAGAGTAGTAATTCTTCTGCACAATTATCAGGCCTACATAGATTTTAGAGCAACTCTACACGGATCCTGATACAAAACTTTATGAGCACAGATCTTGATGAATTTGGATTATATTTTATTTATTTTAAATCTGGATGTACTGATTAGTTTGAAGCTATTTTAATTTCAAGTTTGTTTTAGATTAGGATTATTAGTTTGAAGTCTGTTAGGATTGGGATAGGTTTCATCTCTATCTTGTAAGAGGGTTGGAAAGTTTATAAATACCACCCTCAATCCTTTATAAAAATAATGGTTAATGAAAATTGAGTTTTAGAAGAGAGATTTTTCTGCCTTCATAAGGAGTGGGCATGAGGCCCATCTTTCCTTCACCTTTGGGCATTGAGGGGTAAGAGACCATATTCCTTCGCTTTTGAGCATTGAGGGGTGTGAGACTCTATGCCTTCACTTTCAAGCATCGAGGAGTGTGAGATCTTATTCCTTCGCTTTTGAGCGTCGAGGGTCGTGAGGCCCTAGTTTTCCTTTGTTCTTCGGAACATCATGGGGTGTGAGGCCCTAGTTATCCTTTCTTAACCGTAATCCCAAGAGACTTCTCAGCTCTCCAATGATCCTCCTAGCCTTGTCCCCCATCAATTTGGTATCAAAGCGGGAAAGGATTAGGGTTAGAGAAAAAAAGAAAAAAAAAAGAGCTGTATTATTGAGAATGACTCGATGGAGTCGAGTTTTCCCCAGGCCAAGAGAATGATGGGGACATCAAAATCCATACGAGTTTTTTTTTCTTTTCTAAATTTTTTAATTTTAATTTATATTTTTTTATTCCAGCTATCTCACCTATTCCCACTATTCCCATTTTATTCCATACTTATCCCTGACTTATCCCTAAGTTATCCCTATCATCTTCTTCCTCCATCCATCGCCCAGATCTGCCATCCCTTCATCCTCCGCCTAGCTGCCGACGACAAGGCCACCGTCTTCGCCACCAGATCTTTCCCCCCACCATCTCCATAATCGCCGGAGACCCATTTTGTTGCCTGATCTCCGTGGTCCACACCTTTGCCTCATCTAGTGGTTATGCCACCACCCCTACCCCAGCCACACCGTCCAGCCCACTATGGCAGGGCTCAGCCCTGAAGCCCTTGGCCGCCTTGATCACCACCGATGTCGATCATCTCCGCCCGTGCCGCCGTCCACCTCCTACCATGACGACCTTCGTCGCCATTCCACCCAACTGCCGGAAGCACTTTCTAAGAAACTGTGCTACCCTATTCGTGCCGATGCCCGTGTCACCAGCCATCGGTCGTGCCTCCTAGCTTGACCTCCTCTCTGTCAACAAGACCTCCTAGGAGCCCCTTCCTAACACCAAGGAGGACATCAATTTTCTCCAGCTCCCTCTTCCTTGTTCGCTACCTCCTTCTATTCCACGGTCAGAAGGAACCTGCACAGATCTTAAGGCAAAATTATCTCTGCATGGATCTCAAAGTTACATGCTTCTTAGAGCAAGAATTCTTCTGCACAGTTATCAAGCCTACATAGATTTTAGAGCAACTTTGCACAAATCCTGATACAAACCTTTTTTGGCACAGATCTTGATGAATTTGGATTATATTATATTTATTTTAAATCTGGATGTATTAATTAGTTTGAAGCTATTTTAAATTCAAGTTTGTTTTAGATTAGGATTATTAGTTTGAAGTCTATTAGGATTGGGATAGGTTTCATCTTTATCTTGTAAGAGGGTTAGAATGTCTATAAATACCACCCTCAGTCCTTTGTAAAAAAAATAGTTAATGAAATTTGAGTTTTAGAAGAGAGATTTTTCTGCCTCCATAAGGAGTGGGCGTGTGGCCCGTCTTTCCTTCACCTTTAGATGTCGAGGGGTGTGAGACCCTATTCCTTCGCTTTCGAGTGTCGAGGGGTGTGAGATACTATTCCTTCGCTTTTGAGCATCGAGGTGCATGAGGCCCTAGTTTTCCTTTGTTCTTCGAAACATCACAGGAAGTGAGGCCCTAGTTATCCCTTTTTGACCCTAATCCCAGGAGACTTCTTAGCTCTCTATTGATCCTCCTAGCCTTGTCCCCCATCATGGTCTCTAGGGCCCTAGCCCTTGTGGTACCCAGGCGGCCTCCTTCAAAATGGCAACATCCCATTATGGCTAGAAGTCTCAAGCACAGAACCGGCCTGACAGAGAGGCAACAACAGGCATTGGAAAGCCTCCTTCGAAGGAAAGAACCTGGAAGCCAACAAAAGCCGCTCACCTATATAAGACCCGCACAAAAAGGTAAGTAAAGGTAAGAAGATGAAGCATGCAAAAGTAAGGAAAACAGAATAAAGACTCTTTCATTTTCTGCATTTTATCTTTTCTCTTATCACCCTCTCGACATGGAGAGTCCTCCAAGCTCTCTGCTATAGAGATTTCTATTCCTCTCGATCGTCCTATGACTTGATCATCGGAGTGCCTTCGCCGGAATCCTCTACCTAAGGTTTTTCTCTATCTTCTAGGACCCCCGAAGTGAGCGAGAGAGTTCATCACTAGGCGAGGAGCCAAGCACCTAGCGAGAACTCGACATGTCACAGCTATGAGCCACAACGATCCAGGCAGCAATAGATTAGTGCACCAGGAAGGGGGGAAGAGCCGGAAAAAAGCATCGTCCCTCCCACAGCAAGAAACACTATGTGGACACCCATAGTCCGATGGTGACTACGCGAGCCCGTGAAGCCTCCGCCAGTCAAGCGGGCGACCCTTGGTGTGGGCACCATGATTAGACAGAGGCTCCTCAACCCTCTATGGATCTCTGATTAGGGTTTTAAGTCCTTTTTGGGTCCTGTAATAAGGCTTAAGACATTTAAGCCTAAGTAATTTTCATTCGAGTCATGTAAGTAGTATCTAGTTGGCTTCAATTTTGGTTTAGACTTGTAATTTTGCCAGAGTGAGTTAATTAGGTCAAGATAGGGTCAATGGGTCCTGTAATTAGCCAAGTAGGTTCACAAATTCAATTTAATTTGAAGATGGGTTCAAGCTAATGTGAAGATGGGTCCACAAGTGAGCAAATAAGTAAAGCCTAATCAAACCACTTCTCGTCCATGCCAAGATAGGATTGCCAACTTATCTTCCAAGCCATGGAGAATGCCACATCACCAATGCCACATGTCATAAGAGCACCACATCACCAATGCCACACGTCATGAGAGGTGCCACATCACCAAAGCCATGTCAAACACCTTGGGTGGCCAAGTCTGTGATGAAATTTCAAATTCAAGCTCCAAGATGGGGCACCCTTTAACCCCCCCTTGACCCAAGCAGACAACATCCTCACTCCACTCCACAATCAAGCCACGTCACCAAGATCAAGCCAAGCATCATGGTCGGCCAAGCTTCATGAAAGAAAATTAACAATTCAAAGTTAGGCGACCAATGATTCATGAAGACAACCATCCCCATTCCACTCCCCAAATCAAATTTGTAACCCCCTTTTTCAATTTGAATTCAAATGATGACTTGGAAGCTTATAAATATGGCCCTAACCCTCTTGTAATGAATAATGATGAATGTTGAATCAAATGAGATTTTGAACTTTTTCTAGCCCTTGTCTTTGTGACTTGGAACTCTATGAGAGAGTGAGCCTTTGCTTTCGAGCATTGAGGGGTGTGAGGCCCTAGATATCCTCTTCCTACACAAGTCACCAACCCACCTCCCAAGTCTGGATGCCCCTCTAGAAGCTCCTCTTGGAAGCCCAACAAGAAGAATCTCCCCTTAACCGCCACCCTCAACTTCACCCCTCTTCATTTCTTTGCTATCTTATTCCTTCTTGTTTTCTAACTTGGTTCTAGGTTGCTCGTAGGTCCTTTAGGTTCCACAAACAAAGGAGTCGGCCTACCTTGCCTTCAGGACCATCTGACGGAAAGCCAATGAACTCGCAGCGTCGAGGGCTTGAGTAGGGTTATTGATTTAGAACTAGGTCCTACTAGGGTTTCTCAATACCGGGGTCCTGCGTTATCACTATTTAGGATCTATTTCTGTATGCTAGAGTTTCTTGTTCTTTATGCTAGTCTCCAGATCTATCCTTAGTTTGATTTCAAGAATTTTCCAACTCATTAAAATATAAATCACAAAATAATCACTGTTATGCTTCTTAGTCCTGCATCATCTTGGTATCAGAGCTCGTTGGGGCTTAGTTTTTCTATAAGTACTCGGTTAGGTGCTTCACCATGGCTATCTGGTCATAGGAGAAAAGTAGGACTACAAGACCCTCTCATCCCATTCGAAGGGATCTCCTATGGCATGTAGGGGTGCCTCTATGATTAACCCTTGAAGAAGAAAACAAAGAGATAGGCATCTTTAGGATTACTTTTCTGTATTACATCCATCCTAGTACATGGTCTATTATTTTAAATATTTCTACATGCAAAAAGATTAGAAAATTATGATTCTTGTTTTGATAGATTTGCTACATTTGATTTTATTTTTCAAGATTTTCTCAAGATTTAATTCGGTCTATAGAATTTCTACATGCCTGATTACTTCCTGAGAATAGTTCTGCTCTAGTATTTCATCATATTGTTATTTCAGCCTCTTTAAATTCCAGCATAGTTTAATATCTGCACTTTAGGTTCATATCATTTAATTTCCAGAAATTTATATTTCTGTCAAAATACATCAAAATACACAAAAAAAAACTTAAGTACACATCATCAGATTTGATATATATGCCATCATATGCATAACTTACTTTAAGGGCGACAATATCATAAGATAAGGAAAGGAGGTCATTACTTTTCCTTGGCCCAAGAACAACCCCCTTTGCATTCGAACCTAACTTAAAATCTATTAGCAACCTAATAGCTTAGGGACTTCAACAACTCAGGTTCAACCATTATGGAAAACTAGTGCACACAATCCTTCAATTAGTATTAGGAAGCTAGTGTCTAAGGCAAGAGGTCCGGTGTCAAACGACCTAAGCAGTGTTGTGGTTCCTTAATTAGGTC
This sequence comes from Areca catechu, assembly GCA_021397845.1. Taxonomy (NCBI): domain Eukaryota; kingdom Viridiplantae; phylum Streptophyta; class Magnoliopsida; order Arecales; family Arecaceae; genus Areca; species Areca catechu. Next base: position 76,928,827 of record CM038044.1, on the reverse strand, counting down.
CCTGCGAATAGTAGGGAGGCCTCCCACACTCCCACCTCTTACTTGGCCAATGAAAGGGCTGGTTATTATGTTGTGTGTAATCTAAGTCAACCCATTCTGTTTGAACTCATTAGTTTAGCAAACCGTAGCACCTTCCATTGTGTATTGCATGTCAACTACGTCAGGAGTCCAGTATCACCCACATCACACTAAGTTAGGTGAACCCATGGATAGTCCAAATCTTGAAGCCCATATTAGAGCCCTCATTGAACAGATGGCCCAATCATTTACCTAAATGAACCAAGGGTTCAACCAGGTGGAAACAAGGGTAGAAGCCCGTATGGCCCATGCTAAACATAAATCATCTAGGCCCAATTCCCTTGATCCAAGAGCCTATTATCATGATTTTGCCCTTGAGTCTAACCCTAGATGTCCATACCCATACTTGGTTGACTCTGAGGAAAGACCCATTAGAAGCACCCAACCTTATGCACCCACTTTTGATGGAAGCCTAGATCCTGAGGTGTATGTTGATTGGGAGGAGAGAATGGATCTGTTTTTGAGTACACTAAGATGTCAAATTTAGGAAAAGTTATATTGGCCAAACATAGGTTAACCCGATATGCTAAGTGGCATTGGAAAGTTATTGAGGATGAATGTTATCAAAGAGGAGATGAAATACTTACTTGGAGATCCATGAGAAGTAGACTGAGAGAAAAGTACCTAGGAAGATTTTATGAGCACAAACATTTAGACCAATGGTACAAGCTGAGATAGAATAATAAAACTATGTCTGAATACATTGACCAATTTAATAAGTTTATTAGGAGATGTACCATAGTTGAACCTGAGTCTAAGATCATAGATAGATTTCGAGGTGGTCTACAAAGGGACATCCAATGAGAACTGTTTCAATTGCAAATTCAGGACCTAGCGAAAGCCTATCACATAGCTAGGGAGTGCGAGTCTTATCAAAGGGAATGCATGAGCAGCCGACCTAAGCTTAGCATGATTAGCACCTCTAGGCCAATTCCTTCAAACCAGCCTACTACTCCTATCTTATTAGTTTGCAAGGAAAAGACCCCTGAACCCATTAGTGAGCTTGAGGAAGAAGTATATGATGATGAATCGAGTTTAACTAATGAATATGAAGGGGATGAGGAAGAACCCTTTGAAGAATTTCAGGGAGAAAAGGTTGAACCCATTGAGAATTTAAATGAAGAAACTCCTGAGCCATTGAAGAATCCAAAGAAGACATCTATGAATCAAGTCTAATGGAGGAGTATGATGAAGATGGGCCCAAGGTTGAAATCACTAAGGAACTAATTGAAAATGATCCTGAACCTACTATAGAATTTGAAGGAGTGACTGAGCCAGGATCAAACATAGTAGATGAAAGTGAGGGTTCGCAAGAGTTGTCGATAGAGGAGGTCCAGGAACAAATCCCTAAGGAATAACCCCAAGAAGTAGATATTATTTTAGAATGCTTTCAAGATAAACTTCCCGAAGACCTTTCTGATGACCTTCCACCATCTAGGAACATCCAGCCTACCCTAGATCTTACACCTATAGATCCTCCTAGTACCAATCATGAGGTTAGGATATGTACACCATTGATTGCCCTTAAGCATAGAAGTTCATTGAACCATATCTACCCTAAGGTTTCTAATGTTTCCCAAACTTTCCAATTACACTTTGTTAAGGCCATTCAATTGCACCAGTTCATTGAGTATGTTAGGTTTGTGACCTACTTTTGGAAGACCTTATGGCATTTGTTAGGAGTCCATTATAAATTTTCATTTGCATGCCAAACCAGGGTCAAACCTAAAGAGTCTATAGTCTGTTAGGTTTAGGCCCAAAGAGTCCATTAGAATTCCTCTCAATAGGAATGCATAGTTGAGTCTACACTTTGTTAGGTGTCAGTACGAGTTACAGGTGCATCATGTTAGAGATCTGCATTAAGTACTAATTTTGAAATAATCTAGCTAATTCTCAAAAGAGAGCCAAAGAGTTTGATGTAGCGGATTCTACAATGATTAGGCTTAGGCCTGAACGGTTCCCACCAGGGACCATTAAGAAGCTGCATGCTCGTGGAGCTGAATCCTCTAGAGTGATTAAGAAAGTAGGACCTAATGCCTATGTGCTAGATTTGCCTCCAGATTTTGGCATTAGCTCGACTTTCAATATCTCTGACTTAGTCGGGTATAGGGAGCCGGCAATGATACCCAGCGAGCCATTTGGGCCTGACCTATCCTTTGAGAGTGAACCTGGCCCTGAGTATCCACCTCCAATTTTACTTATGAGAGGAGAACGGATCGAGCGTGCCCTGGATGATGAAGCTATCACAACTCGAGGCAAAGGCTATCAGTGTTACTTGGTCTGTTGGCAAGGCTGACTGGAATATGATGATTTGTGGATTACCCGAGAGGGCTTGCAGTGCCTCGACCCCGATCTTCTTGAGAAATACCAGAGCCAGATCAACCATTACTCGATAAGGTTGAGTTCCTCCCATCCTAGGAGACTTGGTGCGGGCACCAAGATTAGACAGAGGCTCCTCAACCCTCTATGGATCTCTGATTAGGGTTCTAAGTCCTTTTTGGATCCTGTAATAAGGCTTAAGACATTTAAGCCTGAGTAATTTGCATTCGAGTCATGTAATTAGTATCTAGTTGGTTTCAATTTTGGTTTAGTCTTGTAATTTGGCCAGAGTGACTTAATTTGGTAAAGATAGGGTCAATGGGTCCTGTAATTAGCCAAGTAGGTTCACAAATTCAAGTCAATTTGAAGATGGGTTCAAGCTAATATGAAGATGGGTCCATAAATGAGCAAACAAGTCAAGCCTAATCAAACCATTTCTCCTCCACGCCAATATAGGATTGCCAACTCATCTTCTAAGCCATGGAGAACGTACATCACCAATGCCATATATCATGAGAGTGCCACATCACCAATGCCACAAGTCATGAGAGGCGCCACATCACCAAAGCCATGTCAAATACCTTGGGTGGCCAAGTCTATGATGAAATTTCAAATTCAAGCTCCAAGATGGGTGTTCTCTAATCCCGTTGATCCAAGCAGACAACATCCTCACTCCACTCCACAAATCAAGCCACATCCCCAAGATCAAGCCAAGCATCATGGTCAGCCAAGCTTCTGAAGGGAAAAACATGCTAGGTAGAAGAAAAGTATTTTAAAATAATTTTAAAATAAGTAGCAGAAGGCTCGGTAGATAGATCAAAATGATCTACCGATCAGCCCACAACAGGATCTAGTATAATAATGAATCATGCTACTAAAAACATCAACATTAATAGCAAAGAGGATGGAGGTATAAGGGTGCCTTACCACTATACCTTTAAGATGGAGGTGGTGAAAATGCTCTCAAGCCACACATGCATCTAGCCTCTATGAGTAGTTCACACTAGGGCTCGAAACTGACCAACTCCTTCAGAGTGCTAGATCTTCGGGATCCTTCGAGCCGAACTTCTTCTTTCAGGAAGACAAGGAGGAGAGGTGGAACCCTTCCTAAGAAACTCTCTTCCCGAGACCTAGCTTGAATGCTAGGTTTCTCACACCCAATCCCAAAGACCTCACAATCCCTTTTCCCTCTTTTTCTCTTGTGGTGTGGAGACCTTATAAACAGCCAACAAAGCAAAACCAAGAACCAAAATCAGCCAAAACCTTATAGAATAACCTTTATTTATAGGGACATCCATGAGAGGGAGAAAGAGGAAGGAGGAGTGATTAGGGAAGAAGGTCAAGGGCCATACCAAATAGGTCCAAGCCAAAGAAAGCAAGTATAACTATCATACCAAGAAAGCCTGAAGCTAAAAATGTCCAAAAATTAAAATTCGAATTCAAAATTCGAAGTCAAATCTTTCCAGAAATTCTTCCAAGAAATTCTACTCATCATTCAAGTGTGACACTTCAAAAATATCCAAGTGTCGATACCTAGAACATGGTCTATCACATTGACCTCCAGTGTGGCAAACGATTCTCAATTATCGATCAGACTTAAGATCAGATAGAAACCCCTATGGTGTGTGACCCCATAGGTTTGAACACTAAGCTGGTAGCACTGGAACACTTCCAGTACCAGTCAAAGTCCTCATCTAGCAATGATACCCGACATCCGGATAGATGAAAGATGCAGAGCACCTCTTTAGAACCTCTAGCATATGGTTATCGTATAATTCATCCCATTGATCTCATAATGCTCAGGATGACCTAGGATTCGATTGCTAAACCTAATTTGCTTTATCCAAATCGTGTCTCAACTTTACAAGTTCTGTGACTCCTCACAAGAACTACCCTGGCTAAGAAGTTGCTAAATTGAGACACAATGAGTCATTCACTCCAAACTATTTGGAGGGATCAATTCCATCTTGATCCACCACCACTCTACAAGTACTTGACTGCACATAGAAACCTTCCATCACTGGATTAGAAATCTAAGTGGTCCGGCACCAAAGTATAGTGAGTTGCTTGTAAGCTGCCATGGTGACCTTAGGTCTAAGGAACACATATACCCATATCCCTTCGAGAGTAACCCTTTGGCACAAGGGAGCTCCGTAGATGGTCACGTTCAGTGTGATGTTACACATTTCACTTGCATGTCACACCAGTGTCTCCATACTCCTTGGTTAAGAGGACAACCAACAAATATGATATACAACAACCTACACTTGATACATTATTATCCAATAATAATGTATCATTTGGTTGTGAACCAGTTTAAGAACTACTTGATATATCTTCTCTATATCAAAAAATATAGTTCTAAGAACTCTATCATACAAGAGTTCATTTAAAGAAAATGTAAATATGATGAATAGCCAAAAAAGAAATATTCATTAAAAATTCATATATAATTATAAAATGGTACAACCATCTATAGCCTAGACGATTGGCTTTGGGACCAATTTCCAACAACTCCCACTTGGACTAAAGCCAATCGGTATAGAATCTCATTCCAATTTTCCATTTACAACTATCGAACTCTTAAATTTTGATGGCTTTGGTGAAAGGGTCAGCCAGGTTCTCCTTTCTATCGATTTTTTGAAGGTCAATGTCAACTCGTTCTACGATCTCTCTCACAAGGTGATAGCACCGCAGAATGTACTTTGTGTGGTGATGAGACTTCGGCTCTTTGGCTTGAGCAATGGCTCCAATGCTGTCACAATACACTAAAATAGGACCATCCAATAAAGGTGCCACTCTAGCTCACCAAGGAACTTTCGCCACCACACTACTACTTTTGCTACATCCGATGCTACAATGTAATCTGCTTCGCATACTGAGTCTACCATAGTAGGCTTCTTAGAACTTTTCCAGCAGATCACTCCTCCATTAAGGGTGAACACAAATCCTAACAAACTCTTGCTGTCATCCTTATCTAACTGAAAATTGGAGTCAGTATACCCCACAAGTGTCAAGTGAGATTCTCCATAAATCAGCCATTGGTCCTTAGTATTTCGCAAATACTTAAGGATAGTTTTTACCACTTTCCAATGAGCTTCACCTGGGTCAGACTGGTACCTACTCACTATGCTTAGTGAGTATGCTATGTCTAGACTAGTACATGTCACAGCGTACATGATAGAACCCACTACCGATGCATATGGGATTATGCTCATATACTCTCTCTCCTCAGGAGTTATCCCATAATCCTCTTTGGAGAGAGCAATTTCAGTGCCTATCGGGAGATAGCCTTTCTTAAAATTTTTCATGCTGAACCGCTTTAGCACAGTGTCGATGTATATAGATTGGGACAGTCCCAGAAGCCTTTTAGATATATCTCTATAAATCTTCATATCCAGTATGTAAGAGGCTTCACCCAAGTCCTTCAAAGAGAATCGAGATGACAAGCAGACCTGTATTCCTTACAGTGCTGGGATGTCATTCCCGATTAAGAGAATGTCATCCACATACAACATAAGGAACAAAATCACAGAACCATTAGCCCACTTGTAAATGTAAGGTTCTTCTCCGTTCCTAACGAAGCCATATGATTTGATACACTTATCAAATCTCATATTCCAACTCCGTGATGTTTGTTTCAGTCCATAGATGGACCTTTGAAGCTTGCACACCTTTAACTCATTTTTAGATGTGAACCTTTCAGGTTGTATCATATACACCTCATCTTCCGGCTCACCATTCAGGAAAGCTGATCGAACATCCATTTGCTAGATTTTATAGTCAAAGTGTGTTGCTAAAGCAAGCATGATCTGAATGGACTTAAGCATTGCCACAGAAGAGAATGTCTTGTCATAGTCAATACCATAACATTGACGATGTCCTTTTGCAACCAAACGGGCTTTATAGGTCTCTACCTACTCATTTGTGCCCCATTTTCTCTTGAAAATCTATTTACACCCAATGGATTTTATCCCTTCAGGCGGATCAATCAATTCCAAACATTGTTGATTTCCATGGATTTCATTTCGGGTTGCATGGCTCCTAGCCATTTCTCAAAGTTGGACCTCTATATCGCATCCATATAGGTGATCGGATACTCATTGTTCTCATCGAGTTCAATAGGATCATCGTCCCGGACCAAGAAATCGTAGTATCTATTCAGTCGACTCGGTATCCTACAAAATCTCCTTAATGGTTCCTATGTGGGCTCTGGGTGTGATCTAATCACAACCGGTTCTATGTTGTCCCTTAAGTATGTCGGTTGTTCTACTTGTTGAATTTTAATAAGTTCAATCTTAGCGGCTACAGTTCCTTCACTAAGGAACTCCTTTTCTAAAAAGATAGCCCTAAGATTGACAAACAATTTTTGTTCCTCAGCCAAGGAGAAGTAATACCCCTTAGACTCTTTTGGATACCCAATAAATAGGTACCGGTCAAACCTCGATCTAAGTTTATCCATTTCTAAATGTTTTACATAAATCTGGCAACCCCAGACCTGAAGGTGTGAGAGTGTCGACTTACATCCAGTCCATATGTCATATAGGGTTTTGTTAACGGATTTACTCGGAGCCCTATTCAAAAGGTAACAGGTTGATTTCAAAGCATATCCCCAAAAGGATAGCGACAGAGAAGCAAAGCCCATCATGGACTGAACCATGTCTAACAGGATTCGATTCCTCCTTTCAAACACTCCATTTAACTGAGGTATCCCTGGAGGTGTCCACTGAGAGAGAATCTCATTCTCCTCGAGATATGTTAGAAACTCCCTGGAAAGATATTCACCACCTCGATCTTATCGAAGGGTTTTGATACATCTTCTAGTTTTTTTTCTACTTCATTATGATATCATTTGAACATTTCAAATGACTCAGATTTGTCTCATCAAGAAGACATAACCGTACCTCAAAAGGTCGTCCGTAAATGTAATGAAATAACTATACCCACCATTAGCACTAATATTCATGGGTCAACATACATTAGTATGTACTAGAGTTAGAATTTCTTTGGCTCGTTCACCTTTTCCAGTAAAAGGTGACTTTGTCATCTTTCAATGAAGATAGGACTCACAGGTTGGCAGTGAACCATTTTTACTAAAATCGAGGAGATCCTTACTTTTCAATTTGTTTTTCTTGTTATTATAAATATGACCTAGCCTATAATGCCATAGGTATGCATCGCTAACATTATCTACCTTAGGGAATTTGCTAGACATGTATACTACACTAACAGGTCACGATAGTACATTAATGCTATTATTCATATGTCCAATCATCACTACAAAATCATTCCAAATGATTTTACAAATGTCATTCTTTATTGATAGTTCATAACCATACATGGCCAATTGGCCAAAAAAATAACATTCAAGATAAAAGACGGATAATAATGACACTCATTCAAAATGTTTGTACAGGACTCGAAAACTAGTTTGAGGACTCCCAATGCCAGTACTAGAACTTGGCTTCCATTTTCTACGTTCAAGAATCTCTCGCCATCCTTGAATCTTCTACTAACTTGAAGTCCCTGCAAAGAATTGCAAATGTGAATTGGACTTCTAGTATCCAATACCTAGTTTGTACTATCACAGATAAAGAAACTATAAGGTGTTATCATATAAATACCTTGTCCAGTACCTTCTGGTTGCTTCCTCTTCTTGGACCTGTTTGGGTCAAGGGATGCAATGTAAAGAGGATAGTTCCTCCTCCAATGTCCCCACATCTTGTAGAAGAAGCACTCCGTGATGCAGAACGAAAGAAGAGATGCGATGCGGAAGTAAATTAAGACTAATTCTTTTTTTTTTTTGTTTTTTTTTTTTTAATATTTCAGAAGTCGGCTTTGATTCAAAGGAAAAGTTAAACTAAGTTGAAAGAAACTAAGTAATAATTGAAAGCACAATTTAAATAAAACTGGGTTATTAGAGTAGTTCAGAAGTAACGGATCGCTGGGGGTTAAGAAACTCCCAGACCTAGGGTTTCGTTCTGAACTTTCAACAGGACAGAAATAAAGAAAAGAGATGGGTTGCCAACCAGACAGTGATCTTCACAAAGTTTGGTGGAAGAACTCTTTCGAGCAGATTGTTGGATCCTCGGATTCGGATACCTTCGTAATGGATCCTCCGATTCGGATACCTTCGTAATGGATCCTTCAATACTGGTCCTGTGGCTGAGTCGGCTTCTCCTGAACTCAAGATCTGGGAAAGAAGAAGAACAAGTGATGGAATCAGATACTCAAGGAAGGATTTACCAGATTTGAAGAACTTGAAAGCTGATGTTGCTGAAATCTGGATTCTACTGGAGGCTGATCTGACATCCACTGGGAATTGCTCTGGATCTGAAGTATCCGGACTGGACCCGGATGCTGGTGGTCGGCCTGGACTTGAAGAGAGTGGCCGTGAGAGGTGGGATAGGCTAGGGCTTGGTGGAAAGAAAAGGATGATGGGTGGCTAGGGTTTGGGAGTGAAGTGGCTAACCTAGGGTTTGGGGTTTGGAGATCTCACACCTCCTCAAGGTTCCTGGGGAACCCGGATTTACTCCCTCATGGAGCTCAACACCTGGATGCAAGTGCGGAAGAGAGAAAACACAGAGTTTGCTCACACAAAAGTTTGAATTCATTCATCAGATTACTTTAAAGTTTACAAGAAGGGTTTAATTTATAGGACTTTACAAGAGAGTAGGGTTTTACATCTTCCCACGTGGGACTAAAGGAGGGGATCTTCAAATTAGGATTGTAGGATCAATCCCTACACATATGGCCGGCCAAAGGTTCCAAAAAAAAATTGATTGGAGGCTTAAAAGGAAGGTAAGTGGCACCTCCTAGCCTTGTTCTTCAAGAAAGGATTTCATTCCTTTCATGGCTCAACTCTTTTGGACTCCTCCTTTTCTTTCTCCCTAAGTCATGGTTCTTCCCATCTTTTGTTAGGGTATTTTTGGCATGGAATGGGCGCCCCCTTGAAGTACTCTCCAAGAAGAGTTTCTTTCTTTTCATAGCTTGGCTCTTATGGAATTTTGTGGGCCGCCCCCTTGAATTGTGGATCCCAGATTGCTCTCTCCTCAAATGGTGCATGAGAGAAGGGACCTGCTATCCTGTGGTGTGGAGACCAAAGCCTACTGGATGGAGATGTGGCGCCCCCTGGACTCAGGCATGTGGCTGGGAGTGTGGCGCCCACTTGCTTGGCCTTGGGAGAAAATGTGACACCCCAGGTTGAAGTCCTAGACGACTACCGAGTCAACATGACTCAACAAAATAAAATTGCAGGGAATACAGACTCAAGCTAAAATTAAGTTGATCAAGTCAACCCTTATTACAAAACCAGAAAGCCCTAATTCTTCGGCCAAGGTCAATCAGAGATCCAGATGGAACCCTGAAGTCATCTTCTGAGTCTGGTGCCTGCACCAATTCTCCCGAGGTGGGAGGAACTCGACCCTATCGAGTATGGATCAAGCTGGCTCTGGTATCTCTCCAAGAGATCTGGGTCCAATTCTTGTAATTCTTCTCGGGAGATCCAAGAGTCATCAGAATCTAGCCTTCCTTGCCAGCGGACCAGGTATCTTTGGTATCCTCGATTACGAGTAGAGATAACCTGATCATCCAGGATCTTTTCAATCTGTTCTTTCCTCACAGGCCAGTTTGTTGGTGGACATACAGGGTTGGGTTCACTCTCAAGAGCAGGATTAGGCTCAAAAGGCTCACTGGGAATCACAGCTGGCTCTCTATACTCTACTAGGTATGTAATGTTGAAAGTGGAGCTAATGCCTAGTTCTGAAGGCAACTCGAGCACATAGGCATTGGATCCTACTCTCTTCACCACTCTAAATGGTCGCATGTAACTTTCTAACGGTTCTAGGAGGAAACCGTTCAGGCCTTAACCTAATCATTACATAGTCTCCCTCAACAAAAGTTTTGACTCGCCTTTGAGAATCAGCCAACTTCTTATAAGTTTCATTACTTAAATTTATTTTGGCATGAATTTCTTTATGCAAGTATTTTATATGCTATGCAAAAACTTCAACAAACTCGAAGACTCGTGTGTGTGGGCTAATAGTGAAATCAGATCAAGTGGTGTGTGAGGCTTGTATCCAAGAACAATTTCAAAGGGACTCTAGCCTATAGACCTATTGATCGAAACATTGAATGCAATTTTAGCCCTGAACAAAATACAAATCCCAATTCCTGGTGCTCTCAATCAAACCAAAATCTGAGCCAAAGCCTGGTAAAGGGTCAAGAAAAACTAAACTAGACTGACGATGCATTCCTAAAGAATGGACTTTATTCCAAAGGAACCATAGGTCTAAACCTAACAAACTACGGCTCTCTAGGTTTGACCTTGGGTCGGAGGATGGCATGCAGAGCATGAAAACTTATCATGGGTGCCTAGTAGGTGCCATAAGGTCTTCCAGATGTAGGTGGCAAACCTAATAGGTTCTGACACGTGGTTCACTCTAAAGACTTTGACAAAGAATACTTGGATGGTGTAAGAAGCATTGGAAGTCATAGAGAAAGGGAGGAAATATGAGGTGGAGTCTCGAATTACCTGCTGGCTAAAGGTGGTGACCTGAAGGTTTGAATGGTGATCTATGAGTGTCAACTGATCATCCTTACGAAAGGAAAAGTTTTCTACTCCCAGGAATGGATCAAGAGATGGTTCGGGAAGTAGCCTAGGACATGTGATTGCAACAGTTAAAGTTTGTTCTCTAAGCAAATAATGATCCACTTTCTCAAGAACTGGATTGAAGAATGATTCATGGAAGGGCCTATGGATGATGACCTCAAGACTTGAAATTTGACATTTGGGTGCGGAAAGGTATACTCTATAGAAGGGTAGGTCAGTCATGCGAAGGAAGGGGTTTGGGGTCATAAGGAGGACTTCTACAGGACTGGGTGAATCAATCAGCTCAAGACAAGGATGTTCAACTGAGATTACGGGAGAGACCTTAGTGGCTGAGCATGGGACAAGGTCCACTTGTAAGAGGCTTGATTCAGTCATCCTAAGGAGAGGATCTATCATAGGGTGGGCAAACTTAAATAGTTTAGTGCAAAGATGTTCAATTGGTACTTGGGGAATGACTGTCATTAGAGGATACGCACTGATATCTCGGGCTAACACGATGAGTTCTTCCTGAGGGTATTTGACTAAAGGAACCTTGTTCTCACAAATCTCTTGAATTTCTGAACTAGGTCCTACCACTTGGTTGCTTTCCAAGGTCTCCTCAGGTAAGGAACCAATAGTATCGATGTCACATTCTTCAAGTTCTTCCCCCTCATATTCATCAACTAGACTCAAGCTAGCATCATATACTTCCTCGATGCCATCTTCAATGGGTTTCGGGTCAGTGGTAATCGGGTCAACTGATTCTGGGCTTGTCATACCTAACCCTTCTTCCTCATTGGAAGGCTTTGGTTCTCCCTCATTAATGTCATCCTTAGGATTCTTACCACTTAGCTGTGCACAAGCCAGTCCTATGCATGGGCACTGACAAGATTTATGGCCTCTTTCTCCACAAAACAAACATTCTTGCGATATAGGAACCTAGGTCACACTGGGTTTCAAGCTAGTAGAGACCTTACTTGGGCATGGGTGTGGATCTAAATGGTTTGATCTAGAAGACTTGGGTTGTTGAGTGGCTGATCTAGAAATTGTAAGGACCTCTCATAGACACGATCCACACTATAGATATCATGGTTAGGCTTCCTAAGGTTATGCTCGGGATCACGGTATAAGGTCCTCATAGGCTCCTGGCATGGATGAGGTTGGGGCCTATTAAATTTTGGATCAGGGATCCAATTTTGATGTCTACGTTTCTCAAGTACTTGGACTTGATCCCTAAGCTGGGTAAAATTCTCATGGACTTGTTCTTTACACTGGGTAACAGTAGCAGTCAAATCCTGGCTTAATTTGTTCATACTTTCAGTAAGAGCTCTAACCATGGCCTCTAAATCAGGTTGGGTTTGACCAGGTTGGTAGGGTACTCCATTCCGGGTAGACATGATGATGCAAGCAAACACACAAAATGAGACTCAACTGAAATGACTACGGGCTAACTAGACCTAGAGCCCAAACTAGATGCCCAATCAGAGTGGCAAGCTAGCCTGTAGTAACTCGGGACTCAGCCAGGCAGGTGTAAGGGGAGTGTTAGGTCCCTAAATGCCAATCCTAGACACCAATCAGTGATTGGCCAGGTAGGCGGACCAGCACACAAGCCCTTCGGGATAGAATCCCTGAACCATTGTTCTAGACACTGAGTACAGAGCACACACAGAGTAACTAGACAAACTGACTCAACACTAGCCTTGACCCGACTTGTTGATGTCCCTAGCCCACTAGGGCAAATTAAGTCTAATAAATTTTAAAGTTAGGCTTAGGATCGAATGAGGGGGTGGTGGTTGTGGGCTAAGGAGAGGTTATCAACTCCTCCCCTTATCTTAGATGCTCAAATGCCCTTAGGATGAGTTAGGAGATGTTCACTCAAGATAATTGAATTGCAGAACACAAAAATAGTGTTGCAGTAATTTAACTCTCAGAAATTTCACAGAAACCAATAAATCACAAGAAGATTATGTAAGATAGCTTCAATTATACTGGTTCCACCAAAACAAAAATCACGCAATTCGGAGTTACCTGCACTGAGAAACAATTCCTGTAACAGGATAGTTACGGACTGAAAACAGGGTGCTTCCCCCGTTTACAATTCCTGCTACGAAGTTGTAACCCAACGGATCCCCTACACGCCCTAGGAACACCCCGTGGAATGGAAAGAGGAGGTTTGCACCTCGCTTCATTCCTAGGACCGGACGTCCTGGGGAGTCTACTTCGAGCAGACAAAGTAAAAGGAGAGAGACTTAAAACAAGCAAGCAAAACAGAAACCCTAGACTGTGCTCTGATACCAAAAATGATGCAGAATGAAAGAAGAGATGCGATGCGAAAGTAAATTAAGACTAATTCTTCTTTTTTTTTTAAATTTTTTTTTAATATTTCAGAAGTCGGCTTTAACTCAAAGGAAAAATTAAACTAAGTTGAAAGAAACTAGGAAATAATTGAAAGCACAATTTAAATAAAACTGGGTTATCAGAGTAGTTCAGAAGTAACGGATCGCTGGGGGTTGAGAAACTCCCAGACCTAGGGTTTCGCTCTGAACTTTCAACAGGACAGAAATAAAGAGAAGAGATGGGTTGCCAACCAGACAGTGATCTTCACAAAGTTTGGTGGAAGAACTCTCTCAAGCAGATTGTTGGATCCTCGGATTCGGATACCTTCGCAATGGATCCTCCAATACTGGTCCTGTGGCTGAGTCGGCATCTCCTGAACTCAAGATCTGGGAAAGAAGAAGAACAAGTGATGGAATCAGATACTCAAGGATGGATTTACCAGATTTGAAGAACTTGAAAGCTGATGTTGCTGAAATCCGGATTCTCCTAGAGGCTGATCTGACATCCACTGGGAATTGCTCTGGATCTGAAGTATCCGGACTGGACCCGGATGCTGGTGGTCGGCCTGGACTTGAATAGAGTGGCCGTGAGAGGTGGGATAGGCTAGGGCTTGGTGGAAAGAAAAGGATGATGGGCGGCTAGGGTTTGGGAGTGAAGTGGCTAACCTAGGGTTTGGGGTTTGGAGATCTCACACCTCCTCAAGGTTCCTGGGGAACCCGGATTTACTCCCTCACGGAGCTCAACACCTGGATGCAAGTACGGAAGAGAGAAAACACAGAGTTTGCTCACACAAAAGTTTGAATTCATTCATCAGATTACTTTAAAGTTTACAAGAAGGGTTTAATTTATAGGACTTTACAAGAGAGTAGGGTTTTACATCTTCCCATGTGGGACTAAAGGAGGGGTTCTTCAAATTAGGATTGTAGGATCAATCCCTACACATATGGCCGGCCAAAGGTTCCAAAAAAAAATTGATTGGAGGCTTAAAAGGAAGGTAAGTGGTGCCTCCTAGCCTTGTTCTTCAAGAGAGGATTTCATTCCTTTCATGGCTCAACTCTTTTGGACTCCTCCTTTTCTTTCTCCCTAAGTCATGGTTCATTCCATCTTTGCTTTGGGTATTTTTGGCATGGAATGGGCACCCCCTTGAAGTACTCTCCAAGAAGAGTTTCTTTCTTTTCATAGCTTGGCTCTTATGGAATTTTGTGGGCCGCCCCCTTGAATTGTGGATCCCAGATTGCTCTCTCCTCAAATGGCGCATGAGAGAAGGGACCTGCTATCCTGTGGTGTGGGGATCAAAGCCTACTGGATGGAGATGTGGCGCCCCCTGGACTCAGGCGTGTGGCTGGGAGTGTGGCTGGGAGTGTGGCGCCCACTTGCTTGGCCTTGGGAGAAAATGTGACACCCCAGGTTGAAATCCTAGACCACTACTGAGTCAACATGACTCAACAAAATAAAATTGCAGGGAATACAGACTCAAGCTAAAATTGAGTTGATCAAGTCAACCCTTATTACAAAACCAGAAAGCCCTAATTCTTCGGGCAAGGTCAATCAGAGATCTAGATGGAACCCTGAAGTCATCTTCTAAGTCTGGTGCCCGCACCACTCTGCTTGGCTCTTATCAGCCTTCTGCTTCTTGGCCTAACTGGGCCCAGAGGTATTCTGCACCTATTTCCCTTTACTTTTCTTTTTCCCTTTCTTAAAGGGACGATGCCTTGCTGAAGATCCTTCCACTAGATTTACCACCCCTTTGTTCAGATGGTGGTCTTTCTCATAAGTCTGCAACAATCCCAACAAACCATGATAGTTAACTGCAGGCTTATTCATTCTATAATGATCAAGAAAATTTAGATAAGAAGAGGAGAGGGAATTCAGAATCGCATCCTTCCCAAGAAGTTCATGCAAGGGACATCCGAGCTTGCCCAGGCACTCAATCATCTCGATCATGTACAATACATGATCAGTGACTAAGGCCCCATCATGCATCCGTGTATTATAGATAGCACAAGAGACTTTGTACCTCTCAATGTTGTCAGGTGTTCCAAAAGACTCCTTTAACCTTTGAAGGATTTCTTCTAGCTGGGCTTCTTCGAATTTGTGACTGAACTCGTTCATTACTGCCCACATTATGCATTGACAGTGGTCCTATTAGAGAGCCACTTCTGATAAGTGTCTCTGACTGAACTCCAAACATTGGGAATAGGGGTTTCAAGTGCCAGATCTGATATCACATATAAGATCCGTTCATGCTCCAGTACAATCCTGAGCCTTCGGCACCAGTTATCAAAGTTGGGACCCTTAAGCTTCTCATTATCGAGAAGAGACCGGAGCAACAAGCTGGAAGGCATCTGAAAGGAAAATCAAAGCTAATTAGTGTATATGAATTATTATCCTATAGACATGGACTTTAGTCTAAAGGCCCTCTGGTGTGGGCACCAGGATCCGATAGAGGCTCCTCAACCCTCTATGGATCTTAGATTAGGGTTCCACTTCTGTGAGTCTTGTAATAAGGCTATGAGCCAATGCAATTTCATAATTTCTAGTCATGTAACTAGTCTAAGTTTGTTTAGTCTTGTACCTTGACCAATTTGGGTCAAGTTAGGTCATGAGTCCTGTATTTATTTTTGGTTCGAGTCTGAGTTTGGATTGGGTCCAAGCCCAATTGAAGTCAACCTGGCTTTCAAGACCAAGTCAAGTTCCTTGTGGGCCAACCCATCTCTTTCACCTGGAAAGATGCCAACACAGGTGCCACCTCAGCCACCTATGTGGCGCCACATCAATTGCCACTTGGGCATCCAAGGAAAGAAACAAGGAGGTGCCCTCATGCATTCCACATGCCCTCTCCATGCCTTTTTCTCTTGGGCAACCTTGGAAGGAGGAGACATCATCCCCCTCTTCCCTCCCCCACATCATGCCATGATCCATCAATAAATGGGGCATTGAAGATTCTTGAAGAGACCAAGCCACAAAGCAAGCCACTTTCCAAGCCTTCTTCCCAAAGTAGTCACACAAGAAAGGAAGGTCAAGGAGCACATTCCCCATTCCAAGCCATCAAATTTGCAATGCCCAAAAGCTCCCTCCTTGGTCGGCCATGACTCACTCCATCTAGGCATGGAAGAAATCAAAGGGAGACACATCCCTTGAAGTAAGCCTTGCTCCATGTTTTCTTCCCAAAGTGAGCCTGCAAAGAAGGAAGTCTAAAGGCCAATCCCCCTCTCCAAGCCTTCCCACATGCCATGCCAATCTCCTCTTCCCTTTTGGTCAGCCATGAAGATCTTGCCACATCTATGTGGGCGCCAACTTTTCGGTTTGTAATTTGGGTTCAAGGGTTTTGAATTATTTTGAATTCAAATAGACCTTGGGTGCCTATTTAAAGGACCCAATCACTCCATTGTAAAGCTAATGAATGATTGAGTGATTAATGAAAAAGTTTGAGTTTTTTCAAAAAAAAAAAAAAAAAAAGAAATTTCTTGCATCATCAGCATCCATCCCAACATCCCTAGCCCTGACCCCCCTTACCCCCCACATCAATCTTGGTATCAGAGCAAGGCTAGGACTAGTGCATTTGTTTCATTTTCTGCATTCTGGTCAGTCTGTATATGGTCTGATCATTGGATTGTTTCTCTCTGTAAAGACATCCAAATTTGATGATTTCTATTTTGTTAGATCACATTAATTTCAAAGTATTTTTTTCTAATTTCTCAGATTTTATTTAAGTTTGTAGAGTTTCTACAAGCCGAAATACTGCCTGAGAAAATCTCAGGTCTGATATTTAAGCAAGCATCTCATCTTTTGATTCATTCATCCATTTAGCTTGCTTCTTGCATGTTTTAATTCCTACATTTTGTTTAGCATTCACCCATCTAAAAGACACAAAAGAACAAAAAAAAAATTTTAAGTCATTTCATTAGTCATTATTGTGCTTCATTTTACATAACTTATCTTAAGAGCGTCAAATTAACATAGGGTCAGGATTTCATTACCTGTCCCTAGCCCAAAAACCACCACTCGGCATATCGAACCCTAGCCATTAACTAAAATCAATTAGACATTTAATCTGCTCTAGTGAGCTAGGGACACCCACGAGTCGGGTCGACCCAACTGCCGAGCCAAGCTAGATTGCTTGTTGGTGTGTGCTTGAGTAGCTGGTGTCTAGGCAAGTGGTTCAGGAACTAGAGCCCGAAGGGAAGTGGGTTGGTTCGCTTACCTGGCCAATTTCTAATTGGTGTCTAGGCAAGCAAAAAGGAACCTCCACTAACCTTATACTTACCTGGCCAGGTGCCAAGTTACTACTTTCAGGTTCATCTTCTTGACTTTACATTTGGAGAGATCTCCTAGGTCTAGCAAACCGTAGCATCATTTTTGTTACATGTGCACTAGATCAGGAACCTCTTTTCACCCACCTTCTCCACCCTCTACCAAAACCATAGACCAACTTCGAGCTGATATTGGAGCCCTAACTCAATCCATGACTCAACTAGGCTACCAGTTGATTAAGAGATGTGATCAAATAGAGGCCAGACTAGGACCCATAGAGGAAGCTGCTAGGCTCCGTGAGCGTTTCCAGAGAGCTCCCGCCTATAGAAGACCTGAGCCCTTTGGGAACCAGAGCCATATCCCCAGATCCACCCAAGGTTATAGCCAGGCTTACCCAAGTCGACCAAGTCCGAACCTATCTGACCCCAGTGGACCAAGCCTAGCCCGACCCAGTCCTAGTAGTCCCAGTCTGACTCGATCCCAATACAGTAGAGAGGAGAAGGGTAAGACTATTGAAGTCCAGAGGAGACCTGATCCCCAAGGTAACAGCTATAGGAATCATAAACCTAGGCAGTTTGCTAGTCAGTGCACTGTCCCTGCCCTACTTATGGATGAACCGACTGAAACTGAACCCGAACCCATTGTTGAACCTAAGGAAGACTTGAAGGTTGAACCCATTGAAAATCTAGGGAAAGAACTCTTGAGCTTATTAAAGAATTGAAAGAAAGCATCTATGAGTCAAGTTTAGTAGAAGATGGGCCCGAGGGTGAAATCATTGAGGAATCCAAGGAAAGTGATCCTGAACCCACTACAAAATTTGAAGAGGAAATGATCGAGCCAGGATCACATCTAGTAAATGAACATGAGGATTCACCAGTCTTTCCCACAGGAGTTCATGAACCAACCCTTAATGAACCGATCCAAAGAGAACATCCTCAAGAGATGGTTGAAGATCGGAAAGAAATTGAGGATGAAGTTCTCGATGAGTTACATGATCAACTTCCTCCCCTGAGAGACACCCACCATACTATGGAATTGGTCCCAGGATCCTCTTTAACAGACCTTCCTTACTGTGGGATTGACCCTAGCGAGCCCCAAGATCTACCAGAACAAGTGGACCATATGACACCTATAGAACGATGCCCAAATTTTAAGGTCATCCCGAATAACCAATGTCTGTTTTATGTTTTTCATAAGCCACCCCAAGACTCCGATTCCTATTTCCTACCCTTCCCTGAACCTTCTCATATTTCTAGAGCCATGGGGTTACTTTTTATTGAGATTACCAGAATGCGTGACTCCTTAGAGCCCATCCCTTTTGCCCTCTACTTCTGGTATACTTTATGGCATTTGCTAGGGATCCTTAATAATTTTTCTTGTGCATACCAGACTAGGGTCAAACCTAGACAGTCAAAAGTCTGTTAGGTTTAGACCCTAGGAGTCCAATAAAATTTTTTCTCAATAAGATTGCATAGTTGAGTCTGCATTTTGCATCATGTTAGGATTATGCATTAAATACAATTTTTAAAATAATTTGGCTGATTCCCGAAAGCGAGCCAAAGAGTTTGAGATAAGGGATTTTGTAATGATTAGGCTCTGGCCTAAACGGTTTCCATCGGGAACCATTAAGAAGCTTCATGCTCGTGGGGCAGGTCCCTTTAAAGTGATTAGGAGAATGGGCCCTAATGCCTATGTGCTAGAATTACCTCCGGATTATGGAATTAGCTCGACATTCAATATCTCTGACATAGTTGAGTATAGAGATCTCGCAAACATACGCAGTGAGCCATTTGAGCCTGACCTCCCTTTTGAGAGTGAACTTGAAACTGAGTGTCCACCTCCAAATATACCTGAGCGAGGAGAGCGGATCGAGCGTGTCTTGGATAACCAAGCCATCACTACCCGGGGCAAAGGCTATCAACGTTACTTGGTTCGATTGCAAGGCTGACCCGAATCTGATGACTCGTGGATCACAAAGGAGGACTTGCAACACATTGACCCCGACATCCTAGAGAGGTACCAAAGCCAGACTAACCCTTACTCGACAGGATCAAGTTCCTCCCACCCCGGGAGAATTGGTGTGGGCACCAGGATCCGACAGAGGCTCCTCAACCCTCTATGGATCTCAGATTAGGGTTCCACTTCTATGAGTCTTGTAATAAGGCTATGAGCCAATGCAATTTCATAATTTCTAGTCATGTAACTAGTCTAAGTTTGTTTAGTCTTGTACCTTGACCAATTTGGGTCAAGTTAGGTCATGAGTCCTATATTTATTTTTGGTTCCAGTCTGAGTTTGGATTGGGTCCAAGCCCAATTGAAGTCAACCTGGCTTTCAAGACCAAGTCAAGTTCTTTGTGGGCCAACCCATCTCTTTCACTTGGAAAGATGCCAACACAGGTGCCACCTCAGCTACCTATGTGGTGCCACATCAATTGCCACTTGGGCATCCAAGGAAGGAAACAAGGAGGCGCCCTCATGCATTCCACATGCCCTCTCCATGCCTTTTTCTCTTGGGCAACCTTGGAAGGAGGAGACATCATCCCCCTCTTCCCTCCCCCACATCACGCCATAATCCATCAATAAATGGGGCATTGAAGATTCTTGAAGAGACCAAGCCACAAAGCAAGCCATTTTCCAAGCCTTCTTCCCAAAGTAGTCACACAAGAAAGGAAGGTCAAGGAGCACATTCCCCATTCCAAGCCATCAAATATGCAACACCCAAAAGCTCCATCCTTGGTCGGCCATGACTCACTCCATCTAGGCGTGGAAGAAATCAAAGAAAGACACATCCCTTGAAGTAAGCCTTGCTCCATGTTTTCTTCCCAAAGTGAGCATGCAAAGAAGGAAGTCTAAAGGCCAATCCCCCTCTCCAAGCCTTCCCACATGCCATGCCAATCTCTTCTTCCCTTTTGCTCGGCCATGAAGATCTTGCCACATCTATGTGGGCGCCAACTTTTGGGGTTGTAATTTGGGTTCAAGGGTTTTGAACTATTT
The DNA here is from genome assembly GCA_021397845.1 of Areca catechu. Lineage (NCBI taxonomy): Eukaryota > Viridiplantae > Streptophyta > Magnoliopsida > Arecales > Arecaceae > Areca > Areca catechu. Next base: position 76,908,255 of record CM038044.1, on the reverse strand, counting down.
TGAATTCAAATGGGCCTTGGGTGCCTATTTAAAGGACCCAATCCCTCCATTGTAAAGCTAATGAATGATTGAGTGATTAATGAAAAAGTTTGAGTTTTTTCCACCCTCCAACCATTATCTCTTAGGCTAGGTTTGAGTGGAGTTGCCTTCGTCCCCAGGGACGTCGAGTGGTGTGAGGCCACCTGTCCGTCGCCCCAGGGCGTCGCGAATCCTTCATCCTCCAGGACGTCGCGTGGTGTGAGGCCACATTCCTTCGTCCTCCAGGACATCGCGGGATGCGAGGCCCCAAGTTATCTCTAACTTCGACTTCGGAATCCAGCCAGACACCGGGCTCAAAGCCCCTTCACAACTCCATCTCAATTCCTTTCCGTGCATCTCCACATTTCGCTGACCCTTCTTTTGTTTGCCTACAGGTCCTCCCTGGCATCTCGGGCATTGGAGACAGTCAGCTTTGCCATCGCGACCTCTCGACCCAAAGCCAGTGCCCCCACGGGTTTGACTGCTCGGGCATCCAGGCCGCATCCACCGAGTTGAGCGATCTCTGCACCGGGCGCTCCAAAAGTTTGTGGTTTGCTTTCTCTTTATCTCCTAAGTAGATATTGTAGGTCGAGCCTGTCCTACCAGGGTTTCTTAATCCCGGGGTCTTGTTCTCGTTTTCACTTTTAGGGCTTTGAACTGCTAGCGTAAGCTTTCATTACTGTTCTTCATATTTCTTACCTTTGCTTGAGTTCGGGAATTGAAACCCTAACAAAATATCTAAAAATCATCAAACATAAAAAAAAATGAAATTTCTTGCATCATCAGCATCCATCCCAGCATCCCTAGCCCTAACCCCCCTTGCCCCCAAATCACCCTCCCACTATTTTATTTAGACTGGTAGCCTCTACCTCCAATCCAAGGAATCACTTTGATTCCTAAGTGGGTACTAGAGTCCAATAGATAACACATGACCCCGACTTTGGCAGGCCCACCCATGTATGTCTAAAGGTAGGTTTTTTAACTGATTACTTCTCCAAGTAACCTCTAGTATTTAGGGTTTGCCCCAAGGTGCACTTTAATCGGCCTTTGGGCCTCCTATTGAAGGTCCCGGTTAGGTCCAAGTATTAACATGACAAAATTTGATGCTTCTAACTAACGAATAGTCAAGCCCAACTTTGACCGGCCAACCTGACCACCATTAAGAAAGTCATACTAAGCCATCATATTAGGAACAGCAATTCCAATAGCCCGATGAACACCCGATCTTTGGATCTGCCGATAAACACCCAACTATTGGACCCATTACCATCCCACTTAATGGGAGGCTAGGACTTGGTTATCCCTATAACTTCGTCCTTTTATGGACCTAATAATGTAGAAGGTTTAATCTTATTATGATAGAAGAAGAGAGAGAAGACATGGATCAACCTCCCACTGATCACATCAATAATCAAGGAGGGTTTCTCATAACTAATGATCTATGGGCACCTAAAATTAGTCAAGACTGATTAACCTTGGGTGACATGGGTTAACATTAGTCAATGAGCTATCTAATCAATTCTGATCGACGACATTGGCCAGGTAAGTGAGATCATGGGTTGGGTTCTGCCATTAACCATCTTGCCTTAGATACCAACCGAGTTGGCCAGGTAAGAGGTAGCCCCAAAGAACCATGACCAAGATGCCAAACTTATCTCAGACACTAATTGGTTCATCAGACTCGATTAGACTAGTCTAAAGACTCGGGCTAACCACTGAACCACAAATAAGGTCCATTTAGATCTATGGACTTTTCAATCTAACTATTAGAGAGATCTATATAGAAGAAGTCCTAACTCAATATTTGATTAGAATGATTCTCTACATAGTCCAATGCATCTAAACTTAGGTCTAACCCAATAAAGGACCTAATAGAAGCTAACCCATGACTCTTAAGGCTTATTGAAATGACTTAAAATCTTTGAATCATATTCCTAGAGTTCTTAGTCATTCAAAGTGACTTAATTCTTAATTAAGTTCAATAGCCTTAATAAATTAAAAAAATTTTAATTTACAAATATAAAATAATTTTACAATAATAAGAATTTTGAATTCACTACTTTTGCAACTTTTCTTTTTAAGTGTCGACTCACCAAAGGCAAGTGTCGATACTAGGTGTCGACACTTGGGTCAACTCAAGGCCTGAGATAGGAAGAAAATAGAACACTATTTTTTCTGGGAAGTGCTCATGAGTTGACACCTTCAAGGAAAAGTGTCGACTCACGAGCCCAAGTGTCGACACTTCCTGGTCAAGTGCCGACACTTCAACCTTCATGAGTCGACTCAAGGCCTGTCACAAAGCAATAACAGTGATTTCAAATCCAAAGTTTCACAAAATTTTCAATCAAATCCTATCAAAACGAAACTCTTAGATCTTATCTAAATTTGTTTTAAGATCATAATACAGGATTAAACTATTTTTAATCTATATTTTCTTTTATCTTTTCTCTTCACAAGTCAATCACAAGCGGCACCCCTACATGCCATAGGAGACCCTATTGAATGGGAAGAGAGGGTATTTGATGGGGGATGAATTTGATGAAATGAGTGTGTGAAGGTGTGATCTACTCACTTAGCATCATCATAAAAGAATTTGAGCTCCAGATATGGCCAAAATTATGCATAAAAGACATGAAGAAATTTAATTTGAAAACTAGGTGAGCAGAATTCTGAACACCCTTGTGCAAGCTTTCTTTCAAGAAAATAAAATATAGGATCTAAGGGCATAGAATCCTTCAAACTAGGCTAGGCTACCTTTAAGAACCACAGATCAATGGATCAAGAAGATCTTCTTCCTAACAATGAAGAGGATCAAAGATTAAAATGGAAGGATAGCACTCATCACTGAAGAATTGAAGTCTAGGGACAAGATCTACACTCCCTACTAAGAACTTACCTTTGGAGCTTGGTCCTTGGCATGGAGCCTTCATCATCATCTTCAAATCATCAAGAAAAACCTGCAAATGATCCAAAGTAAGGTCGTGGTGATGAAGAATTGAAAGAAAATGAATGATTCAACCACAGGAAAGTGAGGGTATTTGAAGAAGGTTGCTGAATTTTTGGGCAACACTTTCCCTTCTTCTTGGACTACTTGGATCTTAGGTAGAAAAGCTTGGAAATGGAACTAAGGTCTTTCAATCTCAAGGCACTCACTCAAACTCAAACATAAACTCAACACTCCAACTCAAACTTCATGAGAAACACTCAAAACTCCAAGGAGAACTCATGAACTCGACAAGGTGGAAGAGAAAACAAACTAGCAAGCTTTCATTCAACTCAAATATTGCATGCCTTACAAGAGAAGGCCTGGTCCTATTTATAGGCCAAGGGCAGCCATAATGGGTGGCAAAAGGGTGGGTTAAAGAGCCAACTAATTTAGATTTAGTTGGTAATTAATTACATGATTAGTTCCTAGTCTAACTAATCCTAACAAGAGAAAGTCCTAGAAGCTCCATGTGGCGCCATCTCTTTGAAACATTGTCTTCATCCAATCCTTCCACATGTACTTTTAAGTTTGGTCTTTCAATAGGCTCCAAAGTAGATAAATGCTTCATAGCTTGGCCAGTCCAAGTGGGCTTCAATGTTGATGATCTTGGCTGGCCCATGGACTTGAAAAAGAAGGGGTCTTCACTAGTTTTCTCTATGGACTTGAACACTTCATACTTGCTTCATTTAAATGGATTTAGGAGTCTTCAAGAGGTGCTTCATAAAGTTGGATTTCTTCTCATACATTGGTGGGAACCTAAAAAAAAGATTGGACTAAAACCAAAGATTGTTAGTTTGTAGTTTCTTCTTCTTGCCAATGTCCTCATTAATTCTCCCCGGGTAAAAAGAACTCAGCCCTAATGAGTATGGATCATTTTGGCTTTGGTAGTATTCAAGTAGATCTGAATTGATCCTTTGTAGTTCTTCTTGAGTGATCCATGAATCTTCAGAATCAAGTCAACCTTGCCAATGGACCAAGTATCGTTGGTAATCTTTATTCCGGGTAGTGACAATCTTGCCATCTATGATTCTTTCAATTCTTTCTTCATGCTTTGGTAGTGTGGCTGGTGGACACTCTGGGGTTGGTGCACTCTCAAGGGATAGATCAGGTTCTAGAAACTCACTGGAAATCATTGTGGGCTTCTTGTATTCTACAAGATTTGAGATATTAAAAGTAGAGCTAATGCCAAAATCAGAAGGTAGGTCCAGTACATAAGCATTAGGTCCTATTCTTTTTATTATTTTGAAAGGACCTGCACCACAGGCGTGGAGTTTCTTCATAGTTTTCGGTGAAAATTATTTAGGTTTTAGCCTGATCATCACCAAGTCTCCTACTTAAAATTATTTATGCTTGTAGCTCTCATTGCTTATTTTGATTTTCTTGCTAATCTCTTTGTGTAGATCCTTAATGTGTTGTGCATATGACTCTTGATGATTTGGACACTTATGCATGACAAGCTCAAATGAAAACAAACTCAAATGATACAAAAAAAACTCTAAAAGTTCTTAATTTCAAATGGTGGGTGATTGAATTTAGTTTATCTCCAGATTTGTGTCATAAGGCTTTCTAAAATTGCTGATGACTCGGATAACCCTATTTGACACAGCAGGGTTTGGTAGGTTCTATAGCATATCCATTTTTTCTAGAAATGGTTTACCCACTTTAGAAATATCAAAAATTTGTGAACATGGTAAAAAGTGTGCCATCATGGAATGTTAAGTTGGGTTCATCCTATATTGTGGAACTGAATTGATAGCATGCTGGTGGTCCCTAGATGAAAAGTGATCAAAAAAAGTTTCAAGAAGTTTGTCATGAATTTTCTCTAAAATTTTTATGACTTCTTGGGTTCGTTCCTCAAGGTTTTGCTTCTAGACTTCCTGACAGATCATCATCCCAATTGATGATTCCTTAATGATTTCTTGTCTTGAACCCTTATCATTGATTAATATTAATTATGGGTCTTCTTCTTTTATCTCCTCAGGTTGTTCTTCATGATTTTGTCTCTGGGCTTCCCTGAGGGTCAAAATCAACATGGGTGATCCTTCCTTGATTTCTTTCTCCACATCCTTGGCATTAATTAAATTTAACCTTTGCTTCTTCTCATTAAAGTCACTAAACCCTCTTTTGATATTATCCTTAGGTAGGGTCGAGTTAATGACAAGCTTCTTTCCTAGATGGGTGAAGGCACAAGAATTGGATTGACCATATAAAGTTACATCATGGTCATATAACCATGATCTACCCAAAATGATACTACCTACCCCCATGGAAAGAATATCATACCAGACTTGTTCCTAATAGGACCGGATTTGAATGAGAACCTGGCATCTAGACTTGATGGGGATTGAAGCAGAATCTATCAAAGAGAATTTAGATGGATTAGGATGTGGAATAGGGGTCAAGCCTAAGTCTCCAAGGTTGCGTTTGGTAGATGGTAATCTATCCAGTTACTGGTAATTTTAAACCGGACCTACTAGATAACCTTGTTTGGTATTTTTTTAAGCCGATAATCTATGTTGTAGTGATAATCTGGATTACATCTCATATGTCAATCCAGATTACCTCAAGGAGAGGTGGCTATCCAGATTACCGGAGATGTGGTAATCTGATATTTTTTATTTTTACAAAATTATCCCGTCCCTTTTGCTTTAGTGAAAACAAAACATTCCCATTCTCTCTCTTATCTAGGTCCTTTGGATATTGGTTGGGATCTCTTTTTAAATCTATATTTCATTCAAAAAAATATAATTTTTATAATTTAGTTATTTATTAAAAATATAATTTTTAAATATTTTATATTATTAAATATAAAATATTTAATAATTTTATATTAAATATAAAATATTTAATATTTTTATATTAAATTTAAAAAATTAAAAAATACTTTTATACTAAATAAATGTAAAAAAATTATATATAATATTTTAAATATACTGAGTAATATATTAAATTTATATATATATTATATTATTAAATTTAAAATAATATATTTATATTCTACATAAATACATAATTTAAATATATATTATATTATATATAAATATATTTCAAATAAATATACTATGTTATATAAATATATTATTTTATTTTAAATATGATATAATCTAATATATTTTTTATAATAAAATATAAAATATAAAATGTTATATTATATTAATATTATAATATTATATAATATACTATATAATATTATATTTTGTAGTATAATATAATATAATAATTAATGTTTTATATTATGTTACTAATTTAAATATAATATATTTATATTATATACAAATATATAATGTAAAAACAATTATATTAAATATAATTTAATTTATATTATAAAATATAAAACAAAATGTATACAATATTATAGTATGTATAATGATATTATTCTAAATTACATTAATATATTTTATTTTATTTTATTTGTAATATTAGAAAATATAATATTTTAAAATATATATTATATAAAAATAGAGTGTAATATAATATAATTTAAATTATATATTACATTTTATGACATAACATAACATACATTATATTATATTAAATGTAGTATAATATATTTAATACAATATAATATATAATAATATTATATAATACATTATTAATTATATAATTTTATAAATAGTTACATTATAAAATATCAAATAATATAATACTGTTGGTGTAAAGTCTCTTTTCTAACCGGACGAAGCTACTGGATCGCAGGCCCGCTCCCTGGTTCACCTGCAAAACAAATTCCTGGCCGGAGTTGCTCCAACGGGGGACACTCCGATGTCTAAGTCAGAGGCGGGCTCCAGCCACAGAATGGGAAAGATTCTCAGGAGGATAAGCAGAGAGGAAAGGGCTCTTGTATTTTCAGGAGTATCTTGTGCCTTACCTGGAATGTCCCCTCTTACCAGTATTTATATTGATTGGATCGGCCTACGGTTCCATTCTCCTTCCAGTGGTTACGATGGGAGGAGTTAATTCGTTCACCCTCATTCGCAATCATGGATGGTTACTAAATGGTTCTGGCTAGGCCAAAGACGTTACCATAAGAATTAATGATCATGTGTTTTGAAGATAGCCAGATATCTTGTGATGACCGTTATCTGCCATGTTTGTGGAGATTTGAAACAGGTCGAATGTCTGTCTTCAGGTTTCCTCTTTTGGAATATCCGTAGCTGAATTGGAGAGACGCCTTCATCTTTAGATTTCTTTGGAGTAGATCGGAGATCGGGTCTTCGATATAGGTCGAAGACCACGATGTTGGCTGAAGACTATGGCGTAGACTGAAGACTTCGGCTTCGGCCAGTTGTGAACATCTTGTCTTCAGAATGGACCGAAGACGTTGTCTTTAGCGGTTAACAGTTGACTCTTCGATCGAAGTTGAGAACTTCGGATTTGGCTTGTTCACCAATTGTTCGACTTCTTTCGAGCTCTCTGGTTTGGAGTGCATGGTTCAGAAAAAATATCTTCAGCCGGTCGAACCGGTGGTCGATTTGGGCTTAAACCAATATATCCTAATAGTTGCACCCCACTCTCAGTTTTCAAAGTGATGATTTGCCTCGAAGAGTGAGAGTATTGCTGGATTATCATTTTCCCTAGAGGGATGGTACAGCAGATGATTGTGAAATCTCTGATTAGACCACCTGCCATAACTGCTGGTTAATTCGTGGATCAGGTGATGGACAGATGTCCCCCCCGATTGGGGTATAAAAAAGGAGCGGGTGGACCTGGGACTGCTCCTCCTTTTTCTTCTATGTGACGGCTCAGCCGATCTTCTTGTTGGGATTTGGGAGGAGGTAGTGGCCTCCTCCTATCCCATGGATGAGAAGCGCGTCCCATTTTAGCCATTTGATTTGCGCGGACTATGTCAATTCCGTGTCAAATCAATTTAGGGCTGTCTGGGGTTGTGCACTCACCTCGAATGTCCGTAGCGGATTTGGGAAGATGGTTCTCCTTATCGAGACGTCGCTTTGGAGTTTCTTTGTCCCTTTTTGAGAAGGAGGAAAGGTCGAGCAGAGGAAGCTTCTTCATCCTTGCATACCTTCAGTTTTGGCCCAGCTTTCTCTTTTCTTGGCTGCTGGCCCCTTTTGCAGGTAGAATCTTCCTTCTATTTCTTTGTTCCACTTTCTTGTTATGGCCGAGACCGCAAGAAACCAAGGGGGAGAAGTTGGGTCCTCCGGGGCTGATGATGTAGTGAGTCCAGAGCTGGTTTCCAGCTCCATGTCGCTGGGAAAGCTTGCCTACCTTCAAGAGCATTATCATGTTTCCGAGGGGTTTCCTCTGGTGCTCCCCACATCTGAAGAGCGGGTGCACAAGCCCCCTATCAGGTGTCTTGCCATATACGAAGATCATTTTAAGGTGGCTCTTCGATTTCCTCTCATCCCTTCTTCATCAAGATTTTTTGGATGTACCAAATAGTGCCCACATAGTTGACTCCGAATAGCATTCGGAATATCTATGGATTCTTGGTTCGTTATCAAATAGCCAACGTGATTCTTAGGATCCATTTATTCACTGCTCCTTTTGTCCTCAAGAGGGATTTCCACGGTCGTGGATGGTGGGTGATCGGTCCTCGTCCTGGTCGCAAGATCATAAAGGATATGCCCTACGCCATCCATGGGTGGTAGCCCAATTTCATTTTTGTGTCGTCTATTGATCCATGGGGTTTCAGTAGCAAGTGGAGGGAACCACACCTAGATGCTAATGATGGAAAAAAGGTTTTGGCGGCCGATCAGTCCGTCTATGCCTTATGACTAGTTTAGAGGCTGTTCCCATTCACGAGCTGTTGGAGGAGAGGAATCTCCATCTCACAGAAATTAGCGGGTTCCCTGTGTTAGGTATAAATGGTAGAAGTTTTTAGCCTCCTACTCTTAATGCCTTTGTAGTCCAGTTGACTCAGAAGAGCCCTCTTATATGTAGGTGGTGGAATGAAGCCTAATTTGGGCTGGCTTCATCAATCTTCCACGAAGAGGACAGCTCAGGCTCCTCCTTCAAGATCAGCGATCCGGAAGAAGGCCCGGAGGGATAAGCCTGAGAGGAGTAACAGCACCTCGTCCTCCAGAGGAACCTCTGGGGGAGATGGGGTGTCAATGAGGGAGGCCCTAGTTAGGCCTCAGATAGTCGAATCTTTGCCGGCGACTAGCTCTCCGGTTCAAATAAGGGAGAGCCCATCTCCGGACGTCGATGTACCACCGCCTTGCTCCCTTGTGGTGGATTGGGGCAAGGCACCACAAGTCGAGGAAGAGTCCATCCGGGAGGCTTTTCCATATAGGAGTTATCCTGGGGGCTCTTCAGAACTCCGTTACTGAAGACCGTCACATTCCTTTGGATGTTAGGTTTGTCCGTTAAGGCGGACAAGAGCCGTTTCTCTGCCAATCAGTGATATGGGAGATCTGATTATGATTATTGCTGTCCACGTGGCATGTCGATATTTGTACAGTCATGATTTCTTGTGCCTTGTGAGCCGTCGGGTCTCCTTTTTCCAAAAAGGAGCTATTAATGATGCCGTCGCATGACGAGGACTTCTCCGGATTCGAACAAATTATGGTTGTTGTCCCGGAGGTGGCTCCAAGCAACTTTTCTGGTTCTCGAAGCATCGCACGAACATGTGGTGCTTCCTAATGCGGCTAGGAAGGACGTGGGGCATGCCTCCTTGCAGTCGGTCATGGATGCAGGGTTTCTATAAATAGGACCCTGCCCTCCGCTGGCAAAGGCCATCATTTTCATAGGCTTCTTCCCTTCATTAACCATGAGGTTCAGTACTTCAGAGCTCCGCCGTGCGGCGAAGAGGAGGGCTATCGACCCAAAGAGGAAGCATAGTCCGGAGTCACCCAGGCCAGGAAATGAAGAGGAGGAGCCTCTCGTGGACCGTCTCGAGAAGAAGGTCCGCCTGCTGGAGGCTTAGTAGAGGGAAGCCTGGGCTCAAGTCACGGTGGCGACCACGACGGCGGAGGAGGCAAAGAGGGAGGCGGTGGAGGCCATCGCAAACTTCAAAGCTTCTGCCACCTTCAAGGACGAGCTCATCGGGGTGGCCCTAGACTTCTTCCACCGGGGGTTTTAGGAGTGCCGGAGGAAAGCCTCCAAGTTTTACAACTTAAAGGGCTTGGACAACATTAAACCCTCTGTTCCCTTCCCCGGCCATGAATTCGACTTTGACTCCGATGAGGGGTTAGACTCGAGTTCAGACGGGAACCCCAGCAGCCCTTCTTCGTCCCACCAGGTCTCTCCCCGATGGTACAGGAAAAACCCGTCGGGGAGTTATTGAAAATTTTCCAAATTCTGTTGCTGCTGCTCGCTCTTTTTTTTTCTCTTTTTTTTTATATATCTCTCTTTAGGAGAGTTTCTTTTTTTTTTCTTACTCTCTCTCTTTAAGAGAGTTTCTTCCTTTCTCCCTTTTTTTTTTTGTAAAAATTTGAAAGGAAAGAAAAATCTTTTCTGTTACCTCTTCCCATGCACTCTTTGCGATGATTTGTCTATGATGTAGACTCCGTAGACCACTTTTGGTCCTCAGGAAAGAAGTGAGGTCAATTGGACCATTCTGAGAATGTTTATTGTTGATAGAAAGGACGACAATGGTCCTTTTAGGCACGTGTTCGGATTTTTCGTAGGGTAAGGTGTATACACTATCCCTGTGCACTTTCTGTCATGATTAAGGTAGGCTGTTCAGGCTCGCCTCGGTGCGCATTCAGATTTGCTGTAGGGTAGGTTACAAGAACCATCCCTGCGCCTTTGATCTTTTTGGTGGCCCGGTTAGACCATCCATTGCGCTCGTCGGGCATACCGATAAGGTGAGTGGATCAAACTCTCCTTTGCGCAGTTGATCAATTTTTCAGATCATGTCATTCAGGCTATTGTCGTTCAGTCGATGCAACTAGCCGTTCTGAGTTGAGTGGGGTTGAGAAGCTTTGCACAGGTGTTTTTGGAACTTTTTCATTGATAATATTCGCGAAGGTTTTGTACATTCCATGGCTGGGATAGGACCTTCCCCTCCATGGTCTTGAGTCGATATGTCCCTAGTCGAATGATTTCTTCGACTTGGTATGGACCTTTCCAGTTGGAAGAGAGTTTATCCTGTTCGTTGGCCTTGATACTTCTACTCTTCGCAATACCATGTCCCCCGTGCAGAAAGTTTGCTCCTTCACCCTTGAGTTGTAATACTTGGCGACCTTTTGTTTGTATGCCGCCATTCTTATCTAGGCCTGTAGCCTGGTGCTTGATAGCAAATCCATATCAATCCTTCTATGATCAGAATTCTTAGGCTCTTCATAGTTGTCAATTCTCAGGAATTGTAGGGAGACTTCAATGGGTAGTGCGGCTTCGGTACCGTAGGCCAGGTTAAACGGAGATTCGCCGGTGGCCATTCTCGGGGTAGTTCGGTATGCCCAAAGAATGGAGGTCAGTTCTTCGGCCCAAAGCCCTTTGGTGACATTCAGCCTTGTCTTCAAATCATGGAGAATGGTCCGGTTGGTGACTTCGGCTTCTCCGTTGGACTGTGGATGAGCAACGGATGTTAGCCGATGCTGGATATGGTACTGAGCGCAGAAGTCCTTGAACTTCGGGTTGTCGAACTGTCTCCCATTGTCCATAATGATGACATGTGGTATGCCGAACCTGAATATAATGGAATTTTTTATAAAATTTTCCATCTTGCCTTCCATGATCTGAGCTTATGGTTCGGCTTCTACCCACTTCGTGAAATAGTCGATGACCACCAGGAGAAACTTTCTTTGCCCTGATGCTGGTGGGAATGGGCCAAGAATGTTCATTCCCCACTGGGCAAAAGGCCATGGGGCTGCCAGCTGAGTCAGGTGACTCGCAGGTTATCTCTGTACATTAGCATACCTCTGGCATCGATCACACTTCCGCACGAATTCTGCTGAGTCCTTCTGGATGGAGGGCCAATAATACCCCTATCGAATGATCTTGTATGCCAGAGATCTGCCTCCCAAATGATCACCGTATATGCCCTCGTGGACCTCTCTCAAAGTATAATCTGCATCGGTGGATCCCAAGCATTTTGGTAGTGGCTGGGAGAACGATCTCTTGTAGAGGGCTCCGTCTAAGATGACGTACTGAGATGCCATCCAGCGGATCTTCTTGGCCTTTGCCTTATCTTCCGGTAGTTCTCCCTTATTCAGAAACCTGATGATGGGATCCATCCAGCTTGGCTTAGTGTTGATCTGGCACACCTCTGCAGCCTCCTCGGCTATGCTGGGAGTCTCGAGATGTTCAACAAAGGTGTGTCCGAGGGACTCCGGTACTGTAGTTGCCAGTCGAGACAGTGCATCTGCCTGGGAGTTCTCTGATCGTGGAACATGGATAAGCTCAAAATATTCAAATTAGGAAGATAAAGCCCATACCTTCTCCAGGTATTGTACCATGGTTGGATCTTTGGCTGCATATTCTCTATTGACTTGATTCACAACCAGTTGGGAATCTGAGAAGGCTCGAAGTTGCCGGACTCCCAAATCCTTGGCGATCCGAAGTCCGGCAAGTAGGGCTTCATATTCGGCCTAATTATTGGAGGCGTGGAAAGAGAAACGGAGTGCATACTCTATGGTATGGTCATCAGGCTCGGCCAACATGAGTTCAGCCCCGCACCTAGTAGCATTGGAAGCTCCATCCATATGAAGCACCCAAACGAAGTTTATCTCCTTCGGGGCTTCTTCTTCTACCGAAGAGGCTTCGTCTTCGGACTTCCAGGTGCACTCAAACAAAAAATTGGAAAGCACCTGGGCCTTCATAGCCGCTCAGGGTTGGAAGCTGATGTCAAATTCACTTAGCTTCATAGCCCACTTGGCTATCCTTCCAGAAGTGTCCGGAGATCGGAGAACAGCCTTGAGAGGTATGGCCGTAGTCGCTTTGCCGCAATCACTAAGGAGTAGATCAGCTTCTGCATCCTTGCATATCGCATTTCTGCATCATACAGGACCTTTTTGATGTTGTAAATCAGCTAGTCGGACCCGTCTTCTTCTTTCTGAACAAGAATCGAACTCACTGCTTCGTCTGAAGCAGAGAGGTACAGGTAGAGAACCTCGCCTTCTCTTGGCTTGGAGAGCAATGGTGGGGTTTCCAGATACTTTTTTAGTTCCTCAAAGGTAGCACGACAGTCTTCGGACCATTCGAAACCCTTTGATTATCGGAGCACCTTGAAGAACGAAAGATATTTCTCGGCTGACCGAGAGATAAATCTGCTTAGGGAGGCAATCCTCCCTATCAACTGCTGGACTTCCTTCTTGCAGGAGGGATGTCTCATATCTTTCAAAGCTTGAATCTTCTCAGGGTTCGCCTCAATCCCTCGTTTGGTGACAAGAAAGCCCTGGAATTTGCCCGAAGTGATCCCAAAGGCACACTTTGCCGAGTTTAGCTTCATATGGTAGCACCGGAGAGCGCTGAATGATTCCTCCAAGTCACGGATGTGATCTCTTCGATGGAGGCTCTTGACGATCATGTCGTCAACATAGGCCTCCATATTTCTTCCTAGTTACTTTTCGAACACCTTATTGATCAACCTCTGAAATATCACTCCGGCGTCCTAGAGGCCAAACGGCATCATCTTGTAGTAGTAGAGGCCCTTATCAGTGATGAATGCTGTCTTCTCTTTATCTTGTGGATCCATTCTAATTTGATTATATCCGGAGAAGGCGTCCATGAAGCTCAGCAACTGGTGGCCGATGGTAGCATCGACAAGTTAATCAATCTTTGGGAGAGGGAAGCTATCTTTTTGGCAAGCTTTGTTGAGGTCTGTATAGTTGATGCAAATCCTCCACTTGCCACTAGCTTTCTTCACCATCACCACATTGACCAACCACTCGGGGTAGCGGGCCTCTCTGATGAACCCTGCCTTGAGGAGCTTGCCAACTTCTTCGTCTATAGCTTGCTCTCTTTCGGGGGCAAAGCTTCTCTTCTTCTGCCGCACTGGCTTATACCCAGGGGTTACTTCCAGCCGATGAGTGATTACTTCGGCAGGAATCCCGGGCATGTTCGAAGCCGACCAGGCGAAGACATCGGTGTTGTCCCTGAGGAAACGGATCAGCTCCGTTCTGGTTTCCTCATCAAGTGCGCTACCGATTTGCACAACTCTGGAGGGACCTTCCTCTTTCAAAGGCACCGGAACGGTCCTCTCCATGGGCTCACCAAGATTTGCAGTTTCATCCCTCGAATCTAGCTGATCCGGGGTAGTCGAATCCTTGAAATGACTATCTTCAATCATCAGACACTGCCATGCCATCCTCTAGTTTCCTCTAACCTCTCCAACACCGCTCCTGATGGGGAAGCATACCAAGAGATAGTGAGAGAAGATTACGGTCCAGAACTTGTTCAAGGCAGGCCGCCCCAGAATAATATTGTATGATGAGGGGATCCAGACTACCGTGAATTTGATCAGCAGTGTCTTTTGTCAAGGTTCAGTGATAAGGGTTACAGGCAGCACAATTTCTCCCTCGACAAAAACTTGGTTGCCCCCAAAACCAGAAAGCGGTATGGGGTATTTTTGCAGTTGATGTCTAGGCAAACACAGTTTAGAGAATGCATCATACATCAAGACATCTTTCGAACTTCTATTATCTACAAGGATCTATTGTACATCATAATTGGCCACTACGGCTAAAATTACAAGAGGATCATCATGTGGGAGCCGAACCCCCGCAAGGTCATCGTCGGAGAAGAGGATGGTGTTATTGTCTTTAAGTTGCTTTGGAGAATCGTCCTCATCCCTTCTCCAGTTGGTGGGTCGGTGTATCATCGCTACACTTCCATTGGTGGGCCTTTGATTTGGCAATTCGGCCTCTTCAAGAGGTGGCTAGGGAGCAGTTGCTTCCGATCGGGAGCCTTGACGATCGATATACTATCCCAGGTACCCTTTCTTGATGAGATCCTCAATTGCATCCTTCAGCTGGATGCTTTCTTCTGTATTATGGCCGTGGTCCCAGTGGAATCGGCAGTATTTGTTCCTGTTCCTGATAGAAGAGGAGGCCTTAATGGGATGGGGCCGTTGGAGATAGTTTTCTTTTTATATCTCCATGAGGATCTTCTCTCGAGGGAGGTTGAGGGGGGTGTAAGAGTCGAATCTTCTTCCCAATGCTCTAGGCTTGGGAGGGCTTCTTCGACGGTCTGCATATCTGCCACCATTGTTATTAGAAGTTTGGGGACCTTGTCTCCTATTATTCTTCTTCTTTGAAGGAGGTTTCCCTTCAATCAATCATCGATTCGCCGCCTGCTCTTTAGCATCGGCATATTTCTGAGCCCTTGATAGGAGCTCAGCGTAGCTTTTAGGGAACTTCTTATCCAAGGAGAAAGTAAGCCTGGAGGTACGAATCCCCTTCTTCAGTGCTGACATGGCCACGTGTTCGTTGAGATCTGGGATCTCAAGCGTGGCCGCATTGAACCTGGAGATATAATCTCGCAGGCTTTCTCCTTCATTCTGGTGAAGGAGAAACAATGTGTCCGTATTTCGAGGAGTCTTGTGGCAGGTCCTGAAATGCAAGACAAATAATTTTTCTAACTCAAAAAAAGAATTGATGGTACCTGGGCACAGGCTCGAGTACCACATTCGAGCGGACTTCTTTAAGGTAGCTGGGAACGCCAAGTAGTACATCACGTTCGAAGCTCCTTGAATCATCATATGGGCCTTGAAGCTGCCCAAATGATCGAGGGGGTCAGTGGTGCCATCTAGGGCTCCATCTGAGGAACCCTGAAGTGCCGAGGGGTGACCTCAACTATGATGCGATCGGTGTAGGGTAGGCATAGGTCACCCACAATCAGGTCATCGGGATCCTTAAGATCCTGCATCCTGTGCTCTCGTGCCTTCACCATCTCTGATTCGATGTCTCTGAACCTCCTGTTATAATCGGGAGTCTGCTTTGGCGCTCTCTCCACAGAAGTGGAGTCTCCGGAAAAGGGTGAGGGAGTTTGCCTAGGCCTCTACCCTTTGTGGTGGGAATCGGCGGACCACGGCAACCTTTAAGTTTGGCCTTCAAGAGAGGGTCGAGAACGGGGTAGGGATGCGCGGAATCCTCCCGTGGAGCTCTCCTTCTTCAGGATCGAGAGCTATGTCTAGAAACAGCATGTGGGTTGGCCACCGGAAAGGCTCTATCTTGGAACTCTTGAACCATGGCCGTTAGGTTGGTGACCTGTTCATAAGAGCTTCAAACTGCTGCGCTTCCACAACAACCGTGGGAGGCGGAGCATCATTCTCCTCCGGGGGTGCACCCCCCTAAGACGGAGCATGACTCCGACTTGTAGAAGTGATTGGGCCTTTTTCTCTTGCCATCAAAAACTTTTTTCTTCCCCTTGTCTAGGAGGGAGCGTAAAAAATTTTAATGCCCCCTACCTGGCATGCCAATCTGTTGGCGTGGCATCCCTGGATCGGCCGGTCGGAGCCGCTGCATCGCAGGACCGCTCCCTGGTTCACCTGCAAAACAGGTCCCTTGCTGGAGTTGTTCCAGTGGAGAACACTCCGATACCTAAGTCAGTGGTGGATTCCACCCACAGAATGGGAAAGATATGGAGAGTGGAAGAGGAAAAGGGCTCTTGGAGATTGTAAGCGTATGTGGGCGAGAATGTTTGCGCGTACCTCTCCAGCAATCCTTCTTACCCTTATTTAATGAATGCCTCCGGCCTGCATCTTGCTCTTTTTCCGGTGATCATGGGGAGCCAATCTCTCCCATGATTGGCGATCGTGGGTTGTCATTGAGCGGTTCCGGCCAGATTGGAGGTGTGGTAGCAAGAGTTGCGCGCCATTATCATGGCACGATGAGTGTCCATTGTAACCGTTGGTTACAGTTGCCTTTCTGGAACAAATTATGGTCCAAGCTTCAGATTTTCCTTCGCGTGGGCCGAAGACTTGGAATTTCCCTGAGGCCGGAGATCGCGTATACGGCGAGGACCGAAGTACGTGCCTTTGAAAGTTGATGGATAGTTCGGTCTTCGGCTAGGGCCGAAAACGTTACCCAAAGGGCTAGCCTCCGGATGTTGGATGTTGTTGTCCAGTATGAAGCCTTGGGTTGCCCGCAATTGGCTTGCCCCCTTCTTGGTCTGAAGTCCGTAGTCCGGAGAAGCAGGCTTCGACCAGTTGAACCGGAGTTTGGTTTACAGTTGAACTGGGATATCCCAACAGGAACCATCCAAATAAGCCATCTAATCAAGGGAACCGAACTTCATCATCCAGACTCCAATCCGAGTGCTGTGTGATCTCTTCATTGGAAGTCCTTCAAATCACTGATTGGTAACATCCTTCCCTTCTTTTAAATTTTGATTTGATGAAGATAAGCTATCCTAATTTGGAAGTTTCTCAATTCTCAGATCCTGGAATTTATTATTTTGCATGAGTTTGCCTACGATACGATGATTCTTTGCATTGCTATTCTTTATTCTAGTTCATACTTAATTTTGGGAATCAATCCTGCAAATTAAATAATAAATAAATATAAAAAAAATTAGTTTACTATTTTCCTACTATTTTTAGCAATCTTAGAGTCGTCTCGCATCTGGAGAGGCATGAGAGGATCGAAGATTTGATCAAAGAGATTGAGGAGGCAACCAAGAGGGCCGAAGAGGCATCTTTGAGAGCTAGAGAAGCATCTTTGAGAGCCGAAGAGGCGGCCTTGGAGGCTGAAGTAGCCAGGAAGGAGTCCGAAGCCATGAAGGAACAGGCGGCTAGAGCTGTTGCAAATTTTTGGAAGTTTGATGAATTCTAGATGGAAATGAATGAAGCAACTCTGTATAGCTATCAACACGGCTTCAATGATATGCTCGCCAAGATTAGAGCTGTTTCCCCTGACTTTGACATTTCTAGGATTCCTATGTTTGATATCGGGGAGGAAGAGGAGGAGGAGACATAAGCCATTGAGGAGATTGAAAAGGTGCCATGCCAGAGCGAAGAAATCTCGATCACAGCTGAGGATCAGGGTGTAATTCCAGTCTGGGCTGAAGAGGATGAGGAGATGCCAAGCCTGAGGAAAGAAACCTCAAACATAGCCAGGGTGATGCAAAACAAAGAACAAAGAAACGTATGCGGAAGTAAAATTAAGATTAATTCTTCTTTTTTTTTCTTTTTTTTTATATTTCAGAAATTGGCTTTGGATCAAAGTAAAGTTAAACTAAGTTGATGGAAACTAGGTAAGGATTGAAAGCACAATTTAGAAGAAGCTAAGTTATCAGAGTAGTTCAGAAGTAACGGATCGCTGGGGGTTGAGAAACTCCCAGACCTAGGGTTTCACTCTGAACTTTCAACAGGACAGAAATAAAGAGAAGAGATGGTTTTCCAACCAGACAGTGATCTTCACAGAATTTGGGTGGAAGAACTCTCTCGAGCAGATTGTTGGATCCTCGGATTCGGCTATCTTCGCAATGGATCCTCCAATACTGGTCTCGATGCTGGGTCAGCTTCTCCTGAACTCAAGATCTGGGAAGAAAAATAAGTGATGGATTCAGATACTCAGGGAAGGATTTACCAGTCTGAAGAACTTGAAGGCTGATGTCGCTGAGATCCAGATTCTCTTGAAGGCTGATTCAACTCCCTCTGGAAAGAGCTATGGATCTGAAGTATCCGGACTGGGGCTGGATGCTGGTGGTCGGCCTGGACTTGGAGAGAGAGGCCGTGGGAGGTGGGATAGGCTAGGGTTTGGTGGATTGAAGTGGATGATGGGCGGCTAGGGTTTTGGAGTAGAAGTGGCTAACCTAGGGTTTGGGGTTTGGAGATCTCACACCTCCTCAAGGTTCCTAGGGAACCCGGATTTACTCCCTCATGGAGCTCAACACCTGGATGCAAGTGCGGAAGAGAGAAAACACAGAGTTTGCTCACAAAAAATTGGTTTTCATTCATTAGATTGATTAAAATTTACAAGAGGGGTTTAATTTATAGGACTTTACAAGAGAGTAGGGTTTTACATCTTCCCATGTGGGACTAAAGGAGGGGATCTACAAATTAGGATAATCCATACACATATGGCCGGCCAAGGTTCCAAAAAAGATTGATTTAGGTTTTAAAAGGAAGGTAGATGGCGCCTCCATGCTTTGTTCTTCAAGAGAGGATTTATTTCCTTCCATGGCTCAACTCTTTTGGACTCCTCCTTTTCTTTCTCCCTAAGTCAAGGTCCTTCCCATCTTTGTTTTGAGTATTTTTGGCAGGGAATAGGCGCCTCCTTGAAGTTCTCTCCAAGAAAATTTCTTCCCTTTCATAGTTTGGTTCTTTTGGGAATGTCTTGGGTCGCCCCCTTGATTTGTGGACCCCTGGTTGATTTCTCCTCAATTGGCGCATGAGAGAAGGGAGCTGCTATCTGTGGTGTGGGGACCAGAGTATACTAGATGGATATGTGGCGCCCCCTGGACTCAGGCGTGTGGCTGGGAGTGTGGCTGGGAGTGTGGCACCCACTTGCTTGGCCTTGGGAGAAAATGTAACACCCCAGGTTGAAGTCCTAGACCACTACTGAGTCAACATGACTCAACAAAATAAAAATGCAGGTAATACAGACTCAAGCTAAAATTGAGTTGATCAAGTCAACCCTTATTACAAGCCAGAAAACCCTAATTCTTCGGGCAAGGTTAATCAGAGATCCAGATTGAGCTCTGAAGTCTTTTTCTGAGTCTGGTGCCCGCACCACAGGGACCCGAATGCAGTTCCGATCCAGGTCGAAGAGGAAGTTCAGGATGGAGAGGGTGTCCAGGCTGTAGATTCTCCAAAGCTAGCCCTAGTGGGGGAAATCGTTTCCACCCATATCAATAGGATACTCTAATCTTGCGGGGTTGGATCCCTCTCGGCCGATCCTTAGGGATTCATTTGGCTTTGGGCACTGTGTCTTTTCTTTCCCTTTCTTCGACATGTGTAACCAGAAAACTCTCTTGATTCCACGAGCATTTTCCTTTTCTATGTAAACCATGATGTTTTCCAAGTGTTGCATTTTTTCTTTTTTTTAGGTAAAGTCATTGATTTAGGTTACGACTTGAATTAAGTCACCCTTTGTGGAACATATTCTTGCAAATATCGGCTTTTCCTTTTGGGCTGCAAAACAATCTAGGAGGAATATAAGGAAAATCTTTAATTTACTGGCTTACCAGGGGTGTAGTGACTGCTGTGTGGAGAGGTAGTGGTAATTGGACCCATAATAACCGTGCATGGGGTCAGGGATCACCATGGCTACAGCCTTTTGGTGAACCTTTTCAACATATTAGTTGAGGCCCTAATTTATTACGGTGACCGTATGTGACGTATGTATAAGCCCGTTGCGTATGAGGGCTTTTGAATTCCACCATTCTCAATATAAATAAGAGAATTTCCGTGGATTAGTTGCCATTTGTCACCATTTTCGTTTCTTCATCCTCATGCCGCTCTGTGGGCTCGCTACACCATGAGGCCAAATATAGCACAACTGAGACGAGCGGCAAGGGGGAAACCAACTAGAGGTTTCCAGGTGAGGAGATCAGATCGGAGGCAAAGGTATGTGTTGGCGTTACTGTGCGCTAAAGTGATGCGGGACTAATATGCATGCTATTCTTTTTGTATGTTTTATATGTGGGGTTAGGTGATTAATTCCCGAATTTCAGTTCAAAATTAGTTGTAGGGAATTTTGTATGAATTTTTGAAGCCAAGCATGCATATTAGAACCTAGAAAAGTACTAAAGAAGGATCGCCGGGGCTGAGAAGCCTCGGTTAGGGCAAGTTCTCCTACAATAATAAGACTGGAGGTAGAGGAGGTGTACCTAACAACATCTGAAGTGCCCGGTGAAGATTGCAGCGAAGGGATCTCTTGTTCCTCGATGGATGCGGCCTGGAAAACCGAGCCAAAGACCCGCGGATACCTGGCTTTCTGCTCGATGGTTCGATTGAGGCGTGGCTGGAGTCGTTGGATTCGTAGGAACTCGGGGACCTGCAAACGACCTATCAGGGGTTAGAAAATTCAGAGGAAATCAAGAAAACAAAGGAAAACAGTAAAGGAAAGAAAGTTTTGGAGGGGCTGGAAGGATGGTTGGCGGCAGGAAGATGGTTGCAAACACCGGGAAGAAGAACTCTCAAACCCCTTTTTGCACACAGCAGGGTAATCATACAAAGCAATTAAAGAACTCAAGGTTTATTTCATATATCAAAATCTCCCTTCATACAAGAGGCTAGGGTCCATTAAATAGACCCTTAACCTTGGGCTCCAAGTAAGGGCACATAAGTCTTTACATAAGAATCCTTTTCCCTCTCAAACCCTAGCTAGAAAATAAGGAAACATTAGGTAGAAAAATCCCTAAAAATTCTCTTGACTTGGCCAACACTCCAAGGATGCCTAGGAGGGCGTGTTGGGCTTCTAAGAGCAGCAAGGGGCCGGCCCAAAGGGGCTTGGGCGCATGGGTTTGGGCCTCTAGAAGCTGGGGTGGCCTGGTAGCCAGGTAGCAGGAATATTCGCTGGTATCTTGCTTCTTAGGGGCTTGGGCTTGGCGCCTGGGCTTGATTTCTTTGGGCTAGGATGCAGATGGACCTCTAAAATCATGGATGCCTTGGTATATGAATATATTTTGGCATCTAGAAGGGAATCTGGGCATCTGGAGGGCATCTGCAAGGAATCAGGGTTTTCTGAATTTTTCCTCCTAGGGTCTTCAAATCTTCAAGCTGGGTTGGACTTGGGCTATACTTCCATGTCTTCAATCTGGTTGGACTTGGTCTTCACTTGTATGATGTGGTCTTGAGTCTTCAATATGGTTGAATAGGACTCAAAAAAAATAAAATTAGCTTGACATGAGCTGACTAACACTGGACTGAACTAACTCAACATGAGCTGACTAGTACAGAACTGAAACTCAAAAGACTCAAATAACAACTAAAATGGACTCAAATGGGCTAAGCCCTTATTACAGATGGACTCATAAGTTATTGATCAATTCATAGAGGGTTGAAAAGCCTCTGTCTTATTCTGGTGCCTCTGGTGTCCCCACCATAGAGCCAGGAGTAGGGGTCCCATCGAGATAGGTTCTTTCTCTGGGGAGGAGCCGATTTCTCCCGGGGGAGCTATGTCGGTTGAGCCCTCTGAGAGGTCGATCCCACGGAATGTTGGTAAGGCTTCCCCACATGTTGAGGGTGTCAAGCCTGCGACCCCAGTTAGGGAGAAAAGAAGTCCGGTGGGGTGTTGTGCCCCTGTCACCGGAGTTGGGAGGCAGGGATCCGGGAATCCCTAACCTACTATCCTCCTTGGAATATAATGGGTAGCCTTTGGCACGTGCGTCACGTATCCACGTTCGTCGATTTAACTAATTTTGTATATGTCCTTCGTTCTACAGGTTTCTCACAACCTTTCTTTGTTGGAGAAAGGCGCTCATGAATCTATCGGCTATAGCGAAGATCTCTGAAGCTATATAGCCTCAGCGATAGCCGAAAAGGATGTTGCCGAAGAGCTTTGGGCTGCTGTAGAAGAAAAGAGGGACAGGGTCGTTGCCTTGAATGATGTCTTGAAGAGGCAAATGGGTACCATTAAGGCACAGGCGGTCGAGGTGTCGATCATTACGCAAGAGAGAAGGAGGAAAGTTATCTCTTTAGAATTGTTGCTGAGGGAGACTTTAAGGGATGCTGAGGAGTCGAAGTCTCATCTAGCTGAATTGAAGAGGAGGGTCGAAGAGCTGGAGATAAGTCTTTCAATGACCAACTAGAGGGCTATGCAAGCCGAAGAGAGATCTTCCGAAGCTGCTTCGAGAGGATACTCTTCAGGTTACACCGATTATTTGGATAAAGTCAAAGAGCTTTATCCCAGCTTGGACTTCTCCTTGCTCACCGTTTCAGAGGATAAATCTAAAATTTCCTCAGTTCAGCCTGTAACAGATCAACCCTTACTCCTGTGTCGATTGCCGAAGAGATTGGCAAGGAATAATCTTGTTGTATTTTCTTTTTCCTCAATTATTTGTAATATCTTTCTTTTTGATGAGGTTTCTCATTCCCGGAATAAATGACTAATTCCTTCCAAACTGATCCTTTATCTTTTGGGATTGACTATTTCTGGTTGATGGGTAAGCCAAAAACTATTGAGGTCGATATCCTTGATTTGGCATAGGATGAATTCCGAAATAAGATTGGAATGTCATAGTGGATGATTGACCTTGATTAAGCTAGGCTGACGTCAGTCGCCTACCATCATTATTCCTTCTATTCTAGAGAGGGCGTGGTAGACAGGTGTCATTTTCCCATTGGTCATTGCTTGGGGAACTTTGGTCATTGCTTGGGGAACATTGGGAACAAGTTTAGCATTAGAAATCACTTTACCCAAACTCCTCATGCCATTTATAATATTAGTGAATCTAGTATACATTTCACTAATAGTTTTAGTTGGTTCCATCGTAAACATCTCATAAGTATGAATGAGTATGTTTACTTTGGTGGTCATTACTTAATGTGTACCCTCATAGATAACTTCAAGTTTATCCCAAATCTCTTTGGCCGAATCATAATTTGATATTCTATTGATTTTACTTGGGTCAAGTGCATAGAATAACAAATTCATGGCCTTAGCATTGAGCTCAACTTACTTAATATCATTTTCATCTCAATTTTATTCTAATCTGGGGGTGAGAATGCCATTAACCAAATGAGTGGGCTGATAAGGTCCTTTAACTATAGTTCTCCAAATATTATAATCAATAGCTTGAATGTAAATGCGCATGCATGTCTTCCAATATGTGTAGTTCATGCCATTAAACAAAGATGAATGGTTAGAGGCTTGTCCTTCTACAATACCAATACCCATTTGGGCTGCCATGATCTTTAACTCAAGATCGTTGGACCTACAAGTAGAGTATCAGGCTTTGATACAACTTGTTGCCCAGAGATGGAACCTAAGAAGGGGGGTGATTAGATATTTAAAAAATTTAAGCAATTATGTGCACTACTTAGTGAGTTTGTGTAACTAAGTGATTGTGCTCAATGAATTATGTAGTAGAAACAATAAATAAAATGCAAGGTAATAAAGAGCAAGTAGAGAAGGAATCAAGCAACCACAAACAACAAGATATATAATGGTTCGATGCGCTCTAGCACCTACATCCACTCCCCAAGCTTTCTCTTGAAAATTTCCACTATAATCTATCCAAGATTATAGCCATCTTGTTTTCCAATGCTCACAAGTCAAAATCTATGTTGGTTTTATCATCTAGGCTCACCAACAACCTTTACAACTTGTTTTATCCGGGTTCACAAGTCAAACCCAAGTTGGTTTTTTCTCTTAGGCTCACCAACAACCTTTAACACTAGTTTCAATACCTTTGAAACAAGCAACAACAAAAGAAATCAAGTATACAATAAATGAGCGCAAGAAATAGCTCCTAAAATGAGCAGAAATTAAAGTCGATGTAGCTCTTCTTGAATGCTTGAGTTATCTTCTTCTTGGAATCGTTGAATGCATACTTATGGCCAAACACTTGAATACTCAACAACTCAAAAATGGAAGCCTTTTATCAAAGGAATCTTTTAAAAGCTCTCTTTTTGTCTTTTCAAATAATTAGAGTTTGTCTTATATGATTTTTGACTTTCTTATTGACTTGAAGAGGTTTGGTGAGTATTGAATACCTCAAATCCATTGAAAAGACCATTGAAGACCATTAGAATTGAAAAAGTAGCCATTTGGAGCCGTTTGGAGACAATTCTGAAATTCTGAAAAACTAGCCATTACAGCATGAGTCGACCTCTTGAGTCAACACCTGGAGCATGGGTCGACCTCTTGAGTCGACACTTCAGGCTGAATATAGACAACTTAAAGTTCTGTCCCAAACCTTGTCTCATGGGATGAGTCGACCTATTGAGTCGACACTTGAGGTGTGAGTCGACCTCTTGAGTCGACACTTGGGCATGCCAGTTAAAAATTTGCATGCCGGTCTTCTAGAACTTTTGAGTTTTCTTCATGAGTCAACACTTGGCCTGTGAGTCGACCTCTTGAGTTGACACTTGATTTGTGCCATCCAAAAATGTATTCAAAACTCTGAATTTCTTAAAGATTTGTCCATTAATCCTTTTGATACTTCTTCATAAGAGCCAAAGTGGTTATTTTGATAATATTCCAAGATTAGAAGATCATTAAACATGAGAATCCTCTTGCTTTCAAATTAGTACACTTGATACTCTATTGATGGAGAAACTGATGTACCTAAGGCCTGAAATTCATACTTCAAGTGAAATATTTAGTTCAAACATATACTCAATGTTTTGTTATTCATCAAAATCAAGGAGCCAAAGAAAACAGAAGTTAAGGGTCGATGGGTAGATGAGCTGCCTAGTGTGCTATGGGCCTACTACACCACTCCCCATATGGGCACTGGTGAGACGCCCTTCAACCTCATCTTCGGGACTGAAGGGGTAATCCCAGTGGAACTTGGCTTGCCCATACTCTGGATAGAGCAATACGACGTAGTCGAAAACCCAGCATGCCTCCTCAACTTGGACTTGCTGGATAAGACAAGGGACAAAGCCCGACTTCAAATGGTGGCATACCGGCAGTGAGTCGTGCGCTATTACAACTCCCGCATGCGGCCCAAGGTGTTCTGCCCAGGTGACCTCATGCTCAAGCGAGTGGAAGCATTGCAACCGAGGGAGTGCTGGAAACTCTTCCCGAATTGGGAGGGTCCTTACCACGTGATCGAATCCTTGCTGAGCGGGGCCTACTACCTTACTGGGCTCGATGGCATTTGCTTCACACGAATCTGGAATGCCAGCAACTTAAGGATGTACCACCAATAATGTAAGGCTCTTCTACAATAAATTCAAGTTCCTATTGGTGCAATCTTGTTTTTCACTTGTATAGGAACTCATCCATCCCACTTCAAGCTGGGTGTCACAGCACCCCACACCAAACCTGAGAGTGATGGGGAGACCAAAACCAATCTGGGTTTTTCTTTTTTTATCCCAAATTTTATTTTTTATTTTTGTAATTCTCTTATTCCACCTATTCCAGTTATCCCCACTATTCCAACTTTATTTCTGATTATCCCTGACTTATCCTTGACCTATCCCTATCATCTTCTTTTCTCTTTCCACCTAGATCCAAGTCCCCTTACCCTCCGTTCCCAGCCTACGAATCGCCAGATCACCTCCCTTCCCTACGCCGTTTGCCCAACCCGTCACCACCAGTCACTCCGCTCGTGCCACCGTCCACCTCCCTCCACCCGTGAAGCCTGATCACATCCCACGACCACCACACGCCCACCGTCGCTGCCTTGTGCCACAGATCCATGCGACGTCGCCTTGCCAGATCTCCACACCGCCGACCGTGCCATTGCCTTCCCCCAGCCACTGGGCGTGCTGCCACCTTCCCCGAGCTACTGGCCGTGCCTCCTCACAAGTCCCTCTTCCCTTATTCGTTGTCACCCCTCTATTCCACGGTCACAGGAGAATCTGTATAGTCTTAGAGTAGAAGAATTTGCATGGATCTCAAAGTTGCATGCTTCCTAGAGCAAGAATTCTTTAGCAAAGTTGTCAAGCCTACACAGATTTCAGAGCAACTTAGCATGGATGGATCTTGATGAATTTGGATTATATTTTATTTATTTATTTATTTTTTTAATTTGGATGTAGTGATTAGTTTGAAATTATTTCAAATTTGTTTTAGATTAGGATTAGTTTGATTTTCCACCATATGGGGAGGATTATGTTTAGTTTTCCACCATGTTTTCATGCTACAAACAAAGCAGGTTTGGGGTGTCACCTTTTATGAGTTGCATGCCTTGTATTCTTTACTTGGATCCCAAGTTTCGTAAGCCTATATAAAGGCACCTCCTCTCTTGAATAATATATGAAGAATTATGAATTTTTGAGAAAAGAGTGTTCTTGGTTCTGCCTCCGTTAGGAGTGGGCATGAGGCCTGTCTTTCCTTCATCTGTGGGTGTCGAGGGATGTGAGACCCCACTACTTTTGCTTTCAAGCATCGAGGGGAATGAGGCCCTAGTTATCTTCTTCCTCGCTGAGCCCCTCCTTGATCTTGGAGCTTCTCCTTCATGATCCCAAGTAGCGACATGGGTGGGATGCCCTAAGCTCCGCATATAGTGAGATGGGTGGGATGCCCTAAACTACATGTAGTGGGGTGGATGAGATGCCCTAAAGGTGCCACGTCTCTCCATGAAGGTAAGTCCTAAGTCCATAGAGTATCCATCTTTCTTTTCCCTGCATTTTTTCCTGCCTTCTTGACCCTAATCATAGGAGACTTCTCAGCACTCCAATGATCCTCCTAGCTCCCCTTGTCTCGCATCAAAGAGCCATAGTGCCCCGCACTAAAGCCGGGAACCTCCGACAGCCAACACCAAAGCCAGAAGCCATAGTGCCCCACACCAAAGCCGAGAGCCACGATGCCCTGCACTAAAGCCAGGAACCTCCGATGCCTCGCACCAAAGCCGGGAGCCACAGCGCCCTGCACCAAAGCTGGGAGCCACAGTGCCCTGCACCAAAGCCGGGAACCTCCGACGCCCCACACCAAAGCCGAGAGCCACAGCGCCCCACACCAAAGTCGGGAGCCACAGTGCCCTGCACCAAAGCTGTTAGCCATAGTGCCCCACACCAAAGCCAGGAACCTTCAACGCCCTGCACCAAAGCCGAAAAACTTCTGAAGCCTCGCATTCAAGTTGGGAGCCACAGCGCCCCACACCAAAGCCGGGAGCCACAGTGCCTCGCACTAAAGCCAGGAACCTCCAATGCCCCACACCAAAGCCGGGAGCTACAGCGCCCTGCACCAAAGCCGGGAGCCACAGCACCCCTCACTAAAGCCGGGAACCTCCGACGCCCCGTACCAAAGCTGGAAAACTTTCGAAGCCTCGCACTCAACCAGGGAGCCACAACACCTTACACCAAAGTCGGGAGCCACAACACCCTGCACCAAAGTCGGGAGCCATAGCACCCCGCACTCAAGCCCGGAGCCGCAGCACCAAAGTCAGAAAACCTCCGAAGCCCGGCACTTGAGCCTAGAGCCGTAGCACCAAAGCCTAGAGACTCCTAAAACCCAGCACTCCAAGTCTGGAAATTTATGAAGCCCGGCACTCAGAGACAAGCAATTTCATCACCCAGCTCACAGTCCAGGGATATCAGATGGGAACTCCAAGCGAGCCCCACCATCTTCCGCCTGGCCCATAGCTGGGCAACACAAAAGAAAAGAGAGAAAAGAAAGAGAAAGAAGCGGAATGATAGCTAAGGGGTTTCATTAATATGAAAACTTCTTATACAATCCCTGTGAGGTGCCCCCAACAAACCGATGGCCCTCCTTGACTTATAAACATAAAAAGTAAAGGAAGATCTAAACATTAGCAATTGACTCCTTTCTAGAGTAATGGGTAGACCTCGCCTCCTGTGAGGTGCTCGGGGAGGCCTTGGGTCCTGCCTTTGCCTCAGCCTTCTCTGACTCTGACTCCTCTTGGAAGCCAGGCTCGTCCTCCTACTCAAGGAATGGAATGGAAGGCTTGATGTTGTCTAGCCCTTTCATCTCATAGAAGCGAAAGGCCTTGCTCTTGAAGTCCCTAAATCCTTAATGGAAGGAGTCCAAGATAGCCTCGGTGACCTCAACCTTAAAAGCTGGGGATGCCATGAACTTGGGGATGTCCTCTGCCACCTCCTTTTTGGCCATCTCCTCCATCACATTAGCCACCACCGCCCTCTTAACTGCCACCATGGCCCGAGCCTTCTCCTTCTCCAGTTGAGTCTGGAGGGTCTGCACCCTCCTTTCCAGACGGGCCATCTCCTCGGCCCAAAAGGAGTCAGTGTTGCCCTCCCGGGCCTTCGCACTGGGCTCCCCTTTAGGCCCCTCAATAGCATCCCTCTTTTGGGACATCTCCCGGAGATCCTTGAGGCTGAACTTCATCCCTACAGTATGAGGAAGAGAGAAGGAAGAGAGCCTAGCTTTTCAGGACTTTGCCCAAGGGGAAGGAAAAAAGTAGCTCTAGAGCGAAAGTCTCATCTTTCCACCACCTGAAGAATCTTCGAGGATCGAGAAGATGGATTCTATTTAATGGCCTGGAGCCCTGTCACTTCATGCCCATAGAAGATGTGTGCCTTGTCTCACGCCAAGCCAACCAAGAGATGCCATGTATCGAAGCAGTGCTTTGAACCCAAAGCAGTTCCCTTGAAGTCGATGCAGCATTAATAACCATCTTTGAGGAGAGAAGACATGGTGACACCCAGATGGTGTGGAAGCACGACTGCTTGAATCCCAGCGCATCCGACATTAGTAACAGAAGGGGTATGCTCCCTCCATGCCAGCACAAACATTACTCCCTTTGCCCTGAGTAGATGCTTCGTTCTCCAGGCTTAGGAGTGGAGGGTAACTGATATGGCAACATTCACTGGCGTGGAGCCTACGGACTGATATGGTGACATCTGCTGACGTGGAGCCTGTGGACGAACACAACGATGAGAGACCCACCACCTGGGTAAGGCTATATGACGGAGAACTGAGGTGGACCACCCTGCCGAGGTTAGCTCCCAGTCAAGATAGGGCTCATTGGGCAGGCCCCTTATTTGAGGTCAACTCCCGGTTGAGATTGAGTCCATTCCTCCAAGACGAGCACCCTGACTGAGGACAGCTCCCGGTCGGGGTTGAGCTCATGCTTCCAAAATGGACCATCCTGGCGAGGTCAGCTCCCGGTCCATTGGGCTGGCCCCCCATCTGAGGTCAACTCCTGGTCGAGGTCGAGTCCACCCCTCCGAAGTGGACCCTCTTACTAGCAGGAGCATGGATTCCCACCAAAGGCATAAAGAGGCTAGAATTCAAAATGAAGACGAGGGAGTACCTAATCACATAGAGATTCCAAGAGGTGGTGAATGCCATGCCATGGGCACAGGCCCCTTGCGGCATGCCATGCGCATGATCTGCACGATCCAGACGATACCAGGCTCTCAGCCTTGTGGTGTACCGACACGTCGATGACCACACGACTGGGAGACTGTGACTTCCATGACA
This sequence comes from Areca catechu, assembly GCA_021397845.1. NCBI lineage: Eukaryota > Viridiplantae > Streptophyta > Magnoliopsida > Arecales > Arecaceae > Areca > Areca catechu. The sequence continues at coordinate 76,878,384 of CM038044.1, read as the reverse complement.
GAGCACCTGGTCCCTAGGGCTCTAGCCCCTGTGGTACCCGGGTAGCATCCTTCAAAATGGCAACATCCCATTATGGCTAGAAGTCTCAGGCACAGAACCAGCCCGATAGAGAGACAACAGCAGGCAACAGAAAGCCTCCTTCAAAAGAGAGATCCTGGAAACCAACAAAAGCCACTCACCTATACATGACCCGTACAAAAAGGTAAGTAAAGGTAAGAAGAGGAAGCAAGCAAAAGTAAGGAAAAGAGAACAGAGACTTTCATTTTCTACATTTTATCTTTTTTCTTATCACCCTCTCGATGCGGAGAGTCTTCCAAGCTCTCCGCTATAGAGGTTTCTGTTCCCCTCGATCATCCCACTGACTTGATCATTGGAGTGCCTTCGCTGGAATTCCTAGCCTAAGATTTTCCTCTATTTTGCAGGAACCCTAAAGCGAGCGAGCAAGCCGATCGCGAGTCGGGGAGCCAAGCACCCGATGGGAACCCGACACGTCAGAGCTCCAGGCCACGACGATCCAAGTGGAAACACCCTTCTAGTTTCAACTATGATCCTCCATATAGGAGAAAAACATCTTTAGTCCTTCTTAGGTACTTAAGAATGTTTTTCACAGCTTTCCAATGATCCTCCCATAGATCAGCCTGGAATCTGCTTACTATGCCCAAAGTATAAGCAACATCATGCCTAGTACATAACATAGCATACATAATTGATTCTACAGCCAAAGCATAAGGAATCATATTCATTCTTTCTCTCTCTTCTAATATCTTTGGAGACATCTTCTTAGAGAGATGTATGCCTTGACTCATAGGCAAGTATGATGGGGACATCAAAACCCATCTGGGTTTTTCTTTTTTTATCATAGATTTTATTTTTTATTTTTTGTAATTTTCTTATTCCACCTATTCAATTTATCCCCACTATTACCACTTTATCCCTTTTTATTCCTGACTTATTCCTCCTTATGCCCATCATCTTCAACCTCAAGACTGTTGGGAATTGTGTCCCAAAGCTAATCGCCTAGGTTGTAGGCGGTTGAATTGAGTATTGTAGTCTTTGTATGAATTAATGAATATTATTTTGGCAGCTCATCACATTCTTACATTTTCCTGTAATGAACTCTTTTTCATGTGATGAAGTCCCTAGGACTACATTGACTTCGATATAGAGAGGATATATCGAGTGGTCCTTAAACCAAGTTCACAACCAAAGGATACTGGTGTGGGCACCAGACTCAAAAGAAGACTTCAGAGCTCCATCTGGATCTCTGATTAACCTTGCCCGAAGAATTAGGGTTTTTTTTGGCTTGTAATAAGGGTTGACTTGATCAACTCAATTTTAGCTTGAGTCTATATTACCTGCATTTTATTTTGTTGAGTCATGTTGACTCAGTTGTGGACTAGGGCTTCAACCTGGGGTGTTACATTTTCTCCCAAGGCCAAGCAAGTGGGCGCCACACTCCCAGCCACACTCCCAGCCATACGCCTGAGTCCAGGGGGCACCACATCTCCATCCAGCAGCCTTTGGTCCCCACACCACAGATAGCAGCTCCCTTCTCTCATGCGCCAATTGAAGAGAAATCCACCAGGAGTCCAAAAATCAAGGGAGCGGCCCAAGACTTTCCTAAAAGAACCAAACTATGAAAGGGAAGAAATTCTCTTGGAGAGAACTTCAAGGATGCGCCCACTACCTGCCAAAAATATCCAAAACAAAGATGGGAAGGACCTTGACTTAGGGAGAAAGAAAAGGAGGAGTCCAAAAGAGTTGAGCCATGGAAGGAAAGAAATCCTCTCTTGAAGACCCAAGTATGGAGGCGCCATCTACCTTCCTTTTATAACCCAAATCAATTTTTTTTGGAACCTTGGCCGGCCATATGTGTATGGATTATCCTGATTTGTAGATCCCCTCCTTTAGTCCCACATGGGAAGATGTAAAACCCTACTCTCTTGTAAAGTCCTATAAATTAAACCCCTCTTGTAAGTTTAAAGAGATCAGATGAATGAAACCAAATTTTTTTGTGAGCAAACTTTGTGTTTTCTCTCTTCCGCACTTGCATCCAGGTGTTGAGCTCCGTGAGGGAGTAAATCCAGGTTCCCCAAGAACCTTGAGGAGGTGTGAGATCTCCAAAACCCAAACCCTAGGTTAGCCACTTCTACTCCAAACCCTAGCCGCCCACCATCCACTTCAATCCACCAAGCCCTAGCCTATTCCACCTCCCACGACCTCTCTCTCCAAGTCCAGGCCGACCACCAGCATCCAGCTCCAGTCCGGATACTTCAGATCCATAGCTCTTTCCAGAGGGAGTCGAATCAGCCTTCAAGAGAATCCGGATCTCCGCGACATCAGCCTTCAAGTTCTTCGAACTGGTAAATCCTTCCCTGAGTATCTGAATCCATCACTTATTTTTCTTCTTCCCAGATCTTGAGTCCAAGAGAAGCCGACCCAGCCACGAGACCTGTATTGGAGGAACCATTGCAAAGATAGCCGAATCCGAGGATCCAACAATCTGCCCGAGAGAGTTCTTCCACCCAAATTCTGTGAAGATCACTGTCTGGTTGGTAAACCATCTCTCCTCTTTATTTCTGTCCTGTTGAAAGTTCAGAGCGAAACCCTAGGTCTGGGAGTTTCTCAACCCCCAGCGATCCGTTACTTCTGAACTACTCTGATAACCTAGTTTTTCTAAATTGTGCTTTCAATCATTACCTAGTTTCCTTCAGCTTAGTTTAACTTTACCTTGAGTCAAAGCCAATTTCTGAAATATATATATATAAAAAAAAGAATTAATCTTAATTTTTACTTCCGCATACGCTTCTTTGTTCTTTGTTCTGCATCATTTTTGGTATCAGAGCCCTGTCTAGGGTTTCTATTTTGATTGCTTGTTTGAGTCTTTCTCTTTTTACTTTGTCTGCTCGAAGTAGGCTCCCCAGGACGTCCGGTCCTAGGAACGAAGCGAGGTGAAAACCTCCTCTTCCCATTCCACGGGGTGTTCCTAGGGCGTGTAGGGGATCCGTTGGATTATAACTTCGTAGCAGGAATTGTAAACGGGAAAGTGCTCTATTTTCAGCCCGTAATTGCCTTGTTGCAGGAATTATTTCTCACTGCAGGTAACTCCAAATTCGGTGATTTTTGTTTTTCTGAAACCAGTATAATTGAAACTATTTTTTGTAATTTTCCTGTGATTTATTGGTTTCCGTGGGATTTCTGAGAATTAAATTACTGCAACTCTGTTTTTGTGTTCTGCAATCCAATTATTTTTGAGTGTTCATCTCTTAATTCATCTTAAAGGCATTTGAGCATCTAAGATAAGGGGAGGAGTTGATAACCTCTCCTTAGCCCAAAACCACCACCCACTCATTCGACCCTAAGCCTTTAATCTTAAAATTAATTAGACCTAATTTGCCCTAGTGGGCTAGGGACATCAACAAGTCGGGTCAAGGCTAGTGTTGAGTCAGTTTGTCTGGTTACTCTGTGTGTGCTTTGTACTCAGTGTCTAGAACGATGGTTCAGGGATTCCATCCCGAAGGGCTTGTGTGCTGGTCCGCCTACCTGGCCAATCTCTGATTGGTGTCTGGGATTGGCATTCAGGGACCTAACACTCCCCTTACACCTGCCTGGCTGAGTCCTGAGTTACTACAGGCTAGCTTGCCATTCTGATTGGGCATCTAGTTTGGGCTCTAGGTCTAGTTAGCCCGTAGTCGTTCAGTTGAGTCTCATTTTATGTGTTTGCTTGCATCATGTCTACCCGGAATGGAGTGCCCTACCAACCTGGTCAAACCCAACCTGATTTAGAGGCCATGGTTAGAGCTCTTACTGAGAGTATGAACAAACTGAGTCAGGATGTGATTGCCACTGTTGCCCAGTTTAAAGAACAAGTCCATGAGGATTTTGCCCAGCTTAGGGATCGAGTCCAAGTGCTAGAGGACCCTAGGCATCGGAATTGGACTCCTGACCCAGATTTTAATGTGCCTCAACCTCACCCACACCAAGAGCCTAGAAGACCTTTATACCGAGATCCTGAACCTAATCATAGGAGGCCTGACCCAGAACCTGAGGATAGAGATGATAGGTTCATTCGGAACATCAAGTTAGACGCACCCACTTTTGATGGTAGCTTAAATCCTAAGGTGTATTCTGATTGGGAGGGTGAGATGGACCAGTACTTTGAGTGGTATGCCATGTCTGAGGAGAGGAAATTCAAGTTTGCCAAGATGAAATTAATACGTCAAGCTAGGTTATACTGAGGGAACATTGAGCTGACCACTAGAAGACGAAATGTAGAGCCCATAACCACTTGGCAGGGTATGAAAGAGAAGCTTAGAGATAAATATCTACCCATTTCATATCAGTAGAGTCTGTTGGACCAATGGCAGACTTTGAAACAAGGAAACCGATCTGTTTCAGACTACATAACTACCTTTGATGAATACCTGATGAGATGCGTTGTGAGTGAAGCCCATGAGGTCACTTTGTCTAGATTTAGGGCTGGACTTAGGGAAGACATTAAGAGAGAGTTATTTCTGAGAGAGGTTACTGACCTAGACCAAGCCTATCAGATTGCACTGAACATTGAGAAGTTTCAGAGAGACCCATGCCTTCTAGGGTTAGTGCCCCAATCCCAAGAAATGGACCTAGCCAGGTTACCCTAGCAAGCCTAATCAGGGTGTTACGGCCGTAACGGTGACGTGGCCGGGCTCAGATACTGCCGAATATGATCGAGCCACGTGGAGGTTTCTCCGGCCGAGTCAGCGCCACATCGCCAAGGCCGAGCTCGGCAAGACTACTCTGCTAGACGACTTCCTAAGACGAACTGCTCTCGCCGAAGTCGAGATCGGTTCGGGGCTCCTCTACCACCTAGCCTGGCGCCCACCCAGGAGGGGTCCACCTAGGCCGAGGTCGGCCGATCTTTCGCTCCTTCGCCAGGTGGCCCCCCCGGAGACGGGTCCACCTCGGTCGAAGCCAGGCGACCTCCTGCCACCTCGCCAGGTGTCCACCCAAGAGGGGTCCACCTAGGCCGAGGTCGGCCGATCCTTCGCTCCTTCGCCAGGTGGCCCCCCAGGAGACGGGCCCACCTCAGCCGAAGCCAGGCGACCTCCTGCCACCTCGCTAGGTGTCCACCCAGGAGGGGTCCACCTAGGCCGAGGTCGGCCGATCCTTCGCTCCTTCGCCAGGTGGCCCCCGGAGACGGGCCCACCTCGGCCGAAGCCAGGCGACCTCCTGCCACCTCGCCAGGTGTCCACCCAGGAGGGGTCCACCTAGGCCGAGGTCGGCCGATCCTTCCCTCCTTCGCCAGGTGGCCCCCCCGGAGAGGGGCCCACCTCGACCGAAGCCAGGCGACCTCCTGCCACCTTGCTAGGTGTCCACCCAGGAGGGGTCCACCTAGGCCGAGGTCGGCCGATCCTTCGCTCCTTCGCCAGGTGGCCCCCGGAGATGGGCCCACCTCGGTCGAAGCCAGGCGACCCCCTGCCACCTCGCCAGGTGTCCACCCAGGAGGGGTCCACCTAGGCCGAGGTCGGCGGATCCTTCGCTCCTTCGCCAGGTGGCCCCCGGAGACGGGCCCACCTCGGCCAAAGCCAAGCCGCCCGTACGGAGAAGGTCCCAGGGAAGGAAGTGCAGGCCCCGAGGTCATCCCTCGGGCCGTACGCATCACAGACGGCGCCCCATACGGATGGCGGCGGCACGCGAAACACCATTTACATCGGCCCGACAGGTCCCGCAGTCGAGAGGCGCGATTCTGACAAAGCAGGCCCCATAGATGGGTGGCGCCCACACTTGGGAAAGAGAGCGCTCTCACTGGGCCCGAGGTCTGACCGGCCGCCTTACCAGCACTGCCCCCCCCTTTTTCTGTCTTTGCCTTTTCCCTGTTGGGCTCGACGGACGAGGTCGGAAAGCCGCCTGGCCCTCCTCACCGAAAAGGGGAAAGAGAAAGGGACGGGGGAGGGGAGCCTCCCAGGAGGAGAAGACAGGCGAATGATGGGAAGAGATAAAAGGAAGGATTCTGAGGATGACAAGGTAAGCGAACAAGCCTGGGGACAAGGAAGAAGCAGTGGCAAAAGGCCTCGCTCCGAGAGTGAGATCCAAGATCCCGAGAGGGGATCGCTCGGCGTGAGCTCGGCAAGGAGGCCCGGCCAAATTTCTGGTCCCCAGTGCACCTTTCTTTCTAGTAAACTCTCTAAGTCTGGAACCCTTCCGGGGGTCCGTCTTGGAGAGTCTGTTCCCTCTCGTCGTCTACTGACTTGACCGTCGGAGCTCCCTCGCCGGGATCCCCGGCCAGGGTCTTCTAACCCCTTCTTGCAGGTTCGCCGCAGTCGGGGAGGCTCCCTCGCCAGGCGGTCAGAAAGGATCCATGGATCCGAGGCACGGGCGCGGCGACGAGAGCGGCAACAGATTGGCGCGCCAGGTAGGGGGGCAGGACACCAAACCCAGCGGGAGCCAGCTTTCTGCAGGTGTCGCGCTCTCTGACAATGGTGGTCACTCATGGCCGCGAGGCGTCCACCAGCCGTGTGGGGGAGGCTCACTCCCCTCCAGGGGCCCACAGCCCGGAGAGGGAGCTTCCAGCTCCCCCTCCTCTTCCACCACAGCCTACCTCAACGGACGGACCCCTTGCGGCCGTCATCCAACAGCTGCAGACCTTGACCTCGGTGGTCCGGCAGCTTCAGCATCAGCAGCGGTCCCTGGCCATGCAGCCGCAGCCAGGGACCCCCGCGGCCTGAGCCGCGGGGCAGCGTGGGAGCCTGCACTCCATCCAGGGCAGGCCATCCCATCCGAGGCTCTCCAACCCCCGTGGGAGCCACCAAGCTCCCGCAAAAAGAAACTACTCCAGTTCGGAGGATCACGAGAGTCGATCCCCGGCCAACGAGGCCGAAACGGTGCATCACAGCAAGCGACGCCGAGGCCTGACTTCGCGCCGAGACCGATCGGCGTCCCCTTCACCCGCAGCCTCGGTGGAAGACTCCACCGACGAAGCCATCAGGCGCCAGGCCGAGAGGCGCCTGGAGGAGCATGAGCGCAAGCTAGCGGAGTTCGCCCGCCGATTCGCCGACCTGCAGAACCCGTCGGCGGACCCGGCGGGCTACGAATGCCGTCCCCCTTTCTCTGAAGAAATCCAGGCGAAGCCGATCCCAAAACGGTTTCGCATGCCGCAGGTGGATCCCTACAACGGGACCACCGACCCTCTGGACCATCTGGAGAGCTACAAAGCTCTCATGAGGGTCCAGGGGGCCACCGACGCTCTTCTATGCATCGCCTTCCCGGCCACCCTCCGGAAGGCCGCTCGAGTCTGGTTCACCCGCCTCGAGCCCGGATCCATTTGCTCCTTCCATCAGCTGGAAGGGAAGTTTGTGGCACACTTCGACGCTTGTCGAAAGGTGCCGAGAGAGGTGGACAACCTCTTCTCCATCCGCCAGCAGGACCAGGAGCTGCTCCGGGACTACATCACCCGTTTCAAGACCGCAGCCCTGGAAATCTATAGCCTGGATGAGCCCGTCGCCATGTTGGCTCTGAAGCGCGGGCTCAAGACGTCCCGCCTGACCTACTCCCTGGACAAGAAGCCGCCCAGGACGTACTCCGAGCTCCTCCTCCGCGCCCACAAGTACATCCGAGCGGAGGAGGCCAATCGTACCCGTCGAGAGTTGGACGGGAAGACTCCTAAGAGGCCGCCCCCAAGAGATACCCCAGGAGCTCGGAAGCCCGGGCCATCTGCCGACCCTCGCCCGAATCCAAGGCCGAGGCGCGAGGCCACTCCCGAGCGGAGGTACACCCCTCTCCTCGCACCTCAGATGAAGATCCTCATGGAAATCGAGGGCGAGCGTTACCTCCGCCGACCTCCTCCTTAGAACCCGAGAGCCACCCGGGATAAATCGAAGTACTGCCAGTTCCACCGCGAGCACGGTCACGACACGGAGGAGTGTCACAACCTGAAGCGGGAGATCGAGGAGCTGATTAGGAGGGGCTACCTCAGGAAGTTCGTCAAGAACGAGGCCCCCTCGGAGGGGCAGCCGCTCGCGACCTTACCGTCCGTCCCTGCAATCGATAACCGCCCAACAGAGAAGCCCGTGGGCATGATCTCGCGCGGGGTCGGTCGAGCGGCGAAGAGAGCCCGGGAAGTCGGGAACCCATAGAATGTAATCCCTCCCGAGGGGGGGGAGGGTAATGAAAATGTAAACAACGATGCCGTGGTGGTCGAGATGACCATCGCAAAGCATCCTGTACATCGAATCATGGTGGATAGTGGAAGCTCGGTTGATGTACTTTTTTACAACGCTTTCTCTCGGATGAACTTCTCCCACAATCAGCTGAGACCGGTGCACACCCCCCTTGTGGGTTTTACAGGGGACTCCGTGGGGGACGAAGGGGAGATTACTCTCCCGATCACCGCCGGATTCCCACCTCGGTAGACGACCGTCCTAATAACATTTACCGTCGTCAGACTCCCTTCGCCTTACAACGCCATTCTCGGGCATCCCGGGCTCAACCAACTGGACGCCACGATCTCCACGAAAAGGTTGTTGGTACAGTTCCCCACGCCTTCCGGGCTCGGGGAGATAAAGGGGATGACCCAGCCAGTCCCGCTCTGCCTCCAGACGGTCCCGAGCGCCCGGGGCGCGGAGCTCGCCCCCGACATCGACGACCTCGACCTTAGAGAGAAGGAACCCAGGGGAGGGCCCGTAGAGCGCCTGCTGACTTTTCCCCTCAATTCGGATCCGCTGAAGACGGTGCAGGTCGGGGCCCAGCTCCCTGAAGAAGAACGGACCCGCCTGCTGGAGTTCCTTCGCGCGAACGCTGACGTGTTCGCCTGGTCAGCAGCCGACATGCCGGGCATCCCGCCCGAGGTCATCACGCACAGGCTAAACGTAGACCCAAGTTGCCGCCCGGTCCGCCAGAAGAAGAGGAGCTTCGCCATGGAAAGGCAGAAGGCGATCAACGAGGAAGTGGAGAAGCTCCTCGCCGCCGGTTTTGTGCGGGAGGTCCAGTATCCCAGCTGGCTGGCAAACGTGGTCATGGTGAGAAAGAGTAGTGGTAAGTGGAGGATCTGTGTGGACTACACCGACCACAACCGAGCTTGCCTAAAGGACAGCTTCCCTCTTCCAAAGATCGACCAGCTGGTCGACACCACCTCGGGACATCGCCTCCTGTCGTTCATGGACGCCTTCTCCGGATACAACCAGATCTGAATGAGCCCGGAGGACAAAGAGCATACCGCCTTCATAACTGACCGCGGAACTTTTTGCTACAGGATGATGCCATTCGGCCTCAAGAACGCGGGGGCAACGTACCAGCGCCTGGTCAATAAAATTTTCAAAGACCAGATCGGCCGCAACATGCAGGTGTACGTGGACGACATGCTGGTAATGAGCAAACCCGATTCGGACCACGTGGCCGACTTAGCGGAGACGTTCGGCAACCTCCGACGCCATCAGATGAAGCTGAACCCGGCGAAGTGCGCCTTTGGCATCTCCGCCTGGAAATTCCTAGGATTTATGGTGACCCAAAGAGGAATTGAGGCTAACCCGGAGAAGGTCCAGGCCATCCTGGACATGGAGCAGCCCGCCTCCAAGAAGCAAGTGCAGCAACTCACCGGCCGAGTTGCGGCCCTCAGCCGCTTTATCTCCAGGTCAGCAGACCGTTGCCGTCCCTTCTTCAAGGTGCTGAGAAAGATGAACGACTTCGCTTGGACCGAGGAATGCCAGAAGGCCTTCGAGGAGCTGAAGAAGATGCTTGCGTCGCCACCGTTGCTGTCCAGGCTCGAGGAGGGGGAGGAGCTTATCCTCTACCTAGCGGTCACCTCGGAAGCCGTCAGCTCGGTCTTGGTTCGGACCGATGGCCAGGGGGTCCAGCGGCCGGTATACTATACAAGCAAGCTTCTCCGCAACGCGGAGCTCAGGTATTCTCGCCCCGAGAAACTCGTTTTTGCGCTAATAGTGTCTGCCCAGCGTCTCAGGCCCTATTTCCAAGCGCACCCCATCGCTGTCCTGACGGATCAATCGCTGAAAGCAGTGCTCAGCCGACCCGATCCTCGGGATGATTGGCAAAGTGGGCACTGAAGCTCAGCGAGTTCGACATTACGTACAGGCCAAGGTCGGCCATGAAGGCACAGGTGCTGGCCGACTTCTTGGTCGAATGTGCAGGCTTGGGCAAGGAGCCCGAGGAAGGCCCCTCAGGCCAGTCGATGGAGATAGGCACCGATGAGCCCGGAGAGGACGCCTGGGTCCTCCATGTGGACGGAGCCTCAAACTCCGGCGGGAGCGGGGCTGGGCTCATCCTTGCCAACAGCAACGGGGTCGTCACCGAATGTGCACTCCGTTTCCAATTCCCCGCGACAAATAACCAGGCGGAGTACGAAGCACTTCTTGCCGGACTGAGAGTCTCCCGCGAGCTAGGCGTAACCAACCTTAAAGCTTTCACTGATTCCCAGCTCGTGGCGGGACAGGTCTCCGGGGAGTATGTCGCACATGACCCCCAAATAGCGAAATACTTGGAGCTCGTCAAGGCGGGCGCGTCCAGATTCCGGCGCTTCAACATCTTCCACATCCCCCGCAGGGAGAACGCCCGCGCGGACACTCTCTCTCGCCTGGCGACCCTGCCGGACTCGATGCTGGGACGCGCTCATGTGGAGCGCCTCGAGATCCCAAGCCTCGAGGCACCGGTGGAGGTCCATCAGGTCAGCCATGAACCCAGCTGGATGGACAAGTACGCCGAATACATCACCAGTGGCACCCTGCCGGAGGACCGCGAGGCGGCTCGTCTTATCAGAAAGAAAGCCGTGCGGTTCGTCCTGATGGACGGGCAGTTGTATCGAAGATCCTACTCCTACCCCCTTCTCAAGTGCGTAGGACCCGCGGAAGCCAAGCTTGTGCTCTAGGAGATTCACGAAGGCGTCTGCGGGAACCACGTGGGGGGCAGGGCATTGGCGTACAAGGCCCTCCGTCAGGGCTACTTCTGGGAGACAATGAAGGAGGACGCCGCTGACTTCGTGAAGAAGTGCGACCGGTGCCAGCGTCACGCCACGATGCAACGGCGGCCCTCCAACCCAATCTCCCAGCTCTCAGCTCCATGGCCGTTCGCCCAGTGGGGAATGGACCTCCTGGGCCCATTCCCACCGACGTCCGGACAGCGGAAGTTCTTGATAGTGGCCATCGACTACTTCACGAAGTGGGTCGAGGCCGAGCCCTTGGCAAGGATCACCGAGGCAAACGTCGCCAAGTTCTTTTGGAAGTCAATCGTTTGCCGCTTCGGCCTCCCCCACACCGTGGTTACTGACAACGGGCGCCAGTTCGACTGCCGGGAGTTCGAAGAGTTCTGCAGCGACCTCGGCATCAGGCATCGCTTCACCTCGGTGGCGCATCCTCAGACCAATGGGGAGGCCGAAGTCACGAACAGGACCATTCTTCAGGGCCTCCGCACGCGGCTGGACCAGGCCAAGGGCAGGTGGGCCGAAGAGCTCCCCAGCATCCTCTGGGCATACCACACCACCCCGAGGACGGCTACCAACGAGACCCCGTTCAACCTCATCTTCGGAGCTGAGGCGGTCATCCCGATCGAGCTCAGCCTACCCACGCTGCGTGTGGAGCAATATGACGAGACAGAAAACCCAGTCAGGATGATGCTCAACCTTGACCTTTCGAGGAAACGAGGGACAAGGCCCGAGTTCGGATGGCGGCGTATAGGCAGCGTGTGGCCAGGTATTACAACTCCCGAGTGTGGCCGAAGGTTTTTCGTCCCGGAGACTTGGTCCTCCGGCGCGCTGAAGCTTCCCAGCCACGGGAATGCGGCAAGCTCTCGCCCAACTGGGAAGGCCCATACCGGGTGGCAGAAGCCCTCCCTCATGGCGCATACTACCTGGAGGAGTTGGGAGGTGCCAGGTTCCCCCGGACGTGGAACGCCTCGAATCTAAGGATGTATTATCAGTGATGTAAGGTTCCCTACTCCTGTAATAAAGTTCCCCCGCTTCAAACGCCCTCTTCTCGCTTTGAAGGAAAACCGGCGCATGGCCCTGGACTCGGTATGACCAACCATGGCCGGTGGCCGAAGGAATCGGGAGATCCTGGGCTTCAGCCTGGAAGGTGGCGCAGAACCCAGTTCGCCCATGCAAGCCCGGAGAACAGCTCAGCAAGCCGCGCAAGGCTTGAGAAAGACTACGGCATCGGGTTTCAGTCCGGAGATCCTGGGCTTCGGCCTGGAAGGTGGCGCAGAACCCAGTTCGCCCACGCAAGCCCGGAGAATAGCTCGGCAAGCCGCGCAAGGCTTGAGAAAGCCTGCGGCTTCGGGTTTCAGTCCGGAGATCCTGGGCTTCGGCTTGGAAGGTGGCGCAGAACCCAGTTCGCCCATGCAAGCCCATAGAACAGCTCGGCAAGCCGCGCAAGGCTTGAGAAAGCCTGCGGCATCGGGTTTCAGTCCGGAGATCCTGGGCTTCGGCCTGGAAGGTGGCGCAGAACCCAGTTCGCCCACGCAAGCCCGGAGAATAGCTCGGCAAGCTGCGCAAGGCTTGAGAAAGCCTGCGGCATCGGGTTTCAGTTCGGAGATCCTGGGCTTCGGCCTGGAAGGTGGTGCAGAACCCAGTTCACCCACGCAAGCCTGGAGAACAGCTCGGCAAGCCGCGCAAGGCTTGGGAAAGCCTGCGGCCCCGGGGTTCAGTCCGGAGGTCCCGGGCTTCGGCCTAGAAGGCGGTGCAGAAACCATGTCGCCCGTGCGAGTGTGAAGGCAATCCCAAAGACGGACCCGCTCAAGGCCTACTCTGACGCCGCGCGGTCCGGGATGTCCCAACCTTCGATTCGAGCAATGGAAGGGACCAGGCCTACGATCGTTTCAGCATTCCACATCAACATCTCAGAAAAAAGAAAAGAGAAGGGAGATGGGGGAATGGAGAAGAAGATGAACTCGAGGCTTGGTTAAACAGAGTCTTCATTAACTTAAGCAACAGTACAAGCCGGGAATCCCGACAGGCCGGGAGTCCCCAAAAAAAAAGAAAAGAAGAGAAGAGAAGAAAAAACAACTACGACAACGAGGTAGGCAAGAAGATGATGGCTCAGTTTGGTGCGGGGTCGGAGCCCTCCGCTGGGGGTGCAGGCACTGCATCCTCGCCTTCTGCGGCGGCCGGCTCTTGAGGCTGCCCCGGAGCCACGGCTTCGCTGGTCGACGGGGCCGCAGGAGTGGCGTCGGCCGCGCAGGAGGCTTTGCTCTCGGCTCCTTGCCTCCTGCCTCCGAGCACCACCCCGCTGAGGTCGAGCTCGGGGAAGGAGGCCCCTACTTCCTCCCGGCACATCCGGAACCCCTTCAGGAAGGAGTCCACGGCGGCCTCCCGGACCTCCGACGTGTACTCGTCGGAAGCCCGGAACTTCGGGATGGCATCCTGCGCCTCTCGCTTCGCGGCCTCCAGGAGTCCGTTGATGTACGCACTCCAATCCTTCGCCACGCTCGCGTCTCGCCGAGCCTCCTCCAGCTGGCGCTCCAGCCACTGGGAGTGGGCCTGAAGGCGAGCCTTCTCCGCCGCGTCCTCCTCCGTGCGGCGCTGGTAGGAGAGCCTCTCCTCCGACAAAGAAGCCTCCAGCTCCTTGTTCCGCCCCTCGGAGCGTGCCAAGTCAGTCTGGAGGGCTTGGTTGCTGGCTCGCAGCTCGACCCCCTTTTCCATGAGGTCCTTGACGTCGGCTGCGAGCTTGCCGAGCTTCTTCTCCTTCTCGACGTCCCTCTTCGCGTTCCCTACGAGGAAGTTTCTCAGTAGGAGAACGTCATTTCCAATCTGCGCAAATAGAGCAACCAGGTTAGGAGAAAAGTCCACTAAAATCATGAAAGACAGAGAAGAAGGAGCTCGGGTTTACCGTGAAGAGCTGCGGGAGAATCCCGAGCAAGGTGTCCGCATAGTCCCAGCCGCCCCGAGCTCGGCGGTCCCGGGCTGTGGAGGCGTACTCCATGACCTTCTCCGCGAGCCCCTTGTCGCGGATGACTGAACACCGGTGGGTGATCACCGGTGGCGAAGCTGTCAGGTCAGCTCCTGTGGTGGCTGCCCCTTCAGCTGGGGTCGCGATCAACGGGCCGGCAGAGGCCACGGGCTGCACCGTCGGAGCAGCGACGACGATGGGACCGGCGCTGGACGGAGCCTCGGGCGGTGGAGCCCCCTCGACGGCAGCGCCACCAGGTCTGGCAGCCAAGGCATCAACGGCCCCGCCCTGAGGCAACCTGGGCGGGGGAGCTGTGGCCACTGGGCTGGGCTCGGTCGCCGGCGCGATCTCCCGGCCCACCTCAGTACGGGCCCTCTTGGCCGCGGGCTCGTCTACCTCCGGGAAGTCTCTCTGGGCCGCGCCCAACAGAAGGCTCTCCAGTGAGAACTTCATTCCTGCAATGCAAAAGAACAGAAGGTTAGCCGACTCGGTCATGAAGAAAAATAGTGAAGAAGTCAAAGGAGGGCCGAATATCACCCGTCTCATGGATGGGACTGATCCCGGCCTCAAAAAGATTCTGCTCCGAAAGCAGAATCTCGAGCGCCGGGACGTCACTCAGGAGTTGGGAGTAGGCCTCCTGGTCCGCCGACTCAACCCGGGAGTTCCGGTTCGGAGACCGGTCCGGTTCACTCCAGGCCCAGTCGACATCTTCGACCGAGGCGAAGAAAAACCGGCTCTTCCAGCCCTTGACCGAGGAAGGGAGGTCGAACCGGAGACACCTGGGCCTGGGCGAAATATACCACCAGCCGTCATCGGTGGAGCACTTCTTCAAGGTAAACAAGGTCCTGAAGAGGGAGAAACGGGCAACGAACCCATGAAAGTGACAGAAGACTATAAAGGAAAAGATGACCCGGATGGCATTGGGAGCCAACTGAGCCGGAACAAGCCAGAAATGGCTGAGAAAAGAGAGGAAGAAGGGGTGCAGAGGAAATCGAAGACCCCCAAGGAGGAAGTCTTCGTAGAAGGCTATGCGGCCGGGGCCACTCATGGTGACGCGCTCCCCGGACCACGGAACAGATAGATGAATTGACCCCGGGATACCATAGGCCTCCCGGAGCAGAGAAAGATCGCCTTCGGTCATGGTGGAAGCATGACCGGAGGGACCGGCTGGAAGGAAAGGCGGAGCAGGAAGAGAACGAAGGGGGACAGCGGGAGCAACCGGAGGAGACCGGACCCCCCTGGGGATGCCAATGGTGACACCCCCGGGTTGCAGACGCCGGCGGATCTCCTCCGGGAACGTTTCCTCCTCTGAGGAGGAAGAAGATGGAGTCCTCGGCCGGGATGGACCGGCCTCGTCCGGATTGGAAGAGACATGGCGACGGCGCGCCATGACAAAGAGGAGGACAAAGATTCAAAGAAGAAAAGAGAGAGGGGAACTGGAGAAGGATGGAGGCACTCACCGAAAATATGCCAAGCGAGCGCGGGGCAACAGAAGTTAGCCTGCAGCAAACCGCCCATGGAGCAAGGGGAAAGGCCTCGTTTTGGAAAGTCCTCTCCCTTTCAAACTCAGTCGACAGCGGTCGTACCCGTCATTCCGCCTCGAGCCACTGAGCGATCGCCACGTGGATTCACGCCCGACACCGACGCCTCGTTAGCAGAGTAATGGCCTCTGCCTCGAAGCGACGCATTTATTGCGGGCAAGTGGGCGACGCGTGGCGGCTTCCTATAGGGTTTCAGGCGTATCGAGCCACGGCGACGAGGATCGTGGCAATTATGATGCAAGATCTTCGCCTCCCCATGTCATATCTGCATTTAATCCCGACGTTCCGTTTTACGACGCCCCAACGGAACGACGGGCTGGGGGGCAACTGTTACGGCCGTAACGGTGACGTGGCCGGGCTCAGATACCGCCGAATATGATCGAGCCACGTGGAGGTTTCTCCAGCCGAGTCAGCGCCACATCGCCAAGGCCGAGCTCGGCAAGACTACTCCGCCAGACGACTTCCTAAGACGAACTGCTCTCGCCGAAGTCGAGCTCGGTTCGGGGCTCCTCTACCACCTCGCCTGGCGCCCACCCAGGAGGGGTCCACCTAGGCCGAGGTCGGCCGATCCTTCGCTCCTTCACCAGGTGGCCGCCCCGGAGACGGGCCCACCTCGGCCGAAGCCAGGCGACCTCCTGCCACCTCGCCAGGTGTCCACCCAGGAGGGGTCCACCAAGGCCGAGGTCGGCCGATCCTTCGCTCCTTCGCCAGGTGGCCCCCCCGGAGACGGGCCCACCTCGGCCGAAGCCAGGTGACCTCCTGCCACCTCGCCAGGTGTCCACCCAGGAGGGGTCCACCTAGGCCGAGGTCAGCCGATCCTTCGCTCCTTCGCCAGGTGGCCCCCGGAGACGGGCCCACCTCGGCCGAATCAGGCGACCTCCTGCCACCTCGCCAGGTGTCCACCCAGGAGGGGTCCACCTAGGCCGAGGTCGGTCGATCCTTCGCCAGGTGGCACCCCCGGAGACGGGCCCACCTCGGCCGAAGCCAGGCGACCTCCTGCCACCTCGCCAAGTGTCCACCCAGGAGGGTTCCACCTAGGCCGAGGTCGGCCGATCCTTCGCTCCTTCGCCAGGTGGCCCCCGGAGACGGGCCCACCTCGGCCGAAGCCAGGCGACCCCCTGCCACCTCGCCAGGTGTCCACCCAAGAGGGGTCCACCTAGGCCGAGGTCGGCGGATCCTTCGCTCCTTCGCCTGGTGGCCCCCGGAGATGGGCCCACCTCGGCCGAAGCCAGGCCGCCCATACGGAGAAGGTCCCAGGGAAGGAGGCGCAGGCCTCGAGGTCATCCCTCGGGCCGTACGCATCACAGACGGTGCCTCGTACGGATGGCGGCGGCACGCGAAACACCATTTGCATCGGCCCGACAGGTCCCGCAGTCGAGAGGCGCGATTCTAACAAAGCAGGCCCCATAGATAGGTGGCGCCCACACTTGGGAAAGAGAGCGCTCTCACTGGGCCCGAGGTCTGACCGGCCGCCTTACCAGCGCCCCCCCCCCCCCCTTTTTCTGTCTTTGCCTTTTCCCTGTTGGGCTCGGCGGACGAGGTCGGAAAGCCATCTGGCCCTCCTCACCGAAAAGGGGAAAGAGAAAGGGACGGGGGAGGGGAGCCTCCCAGGAGGAGAAGACAGGCGAACGACGGGAAGAGATAAAAGGAAGGAATCTGGGGACAACAAAGTAAGCGAACAAGCCTGGGGACAAGGAAGAAGCAGCGGCAAAAGGCCTCGCTCCGAGAGTGAGATCCAAGATCCCGAGAGGGGATCGCTCGGCATGAGCTCGGCAAGGAGGCCCGGCCGAATTTCTGGTCCCCAGTGCACCTTTCTTTCTAGTAAACTCTCTAAGTCTGGAACCCTTCCGGGGGTCCGTCTTGGAGAGTATGTTCCCTCTCGTCGTCTACTGACTTGACCGTCGGAGCTCCCTCGCCGGGATCCCCAGCCAGGATCTTCTAACCCCTTCTTGCAGGTTCGCCGCAGCCGGGGAGGCTCCCTCGCTAGGCGGTCAGGAAGGATCCACGGATCCGAGGCACGAGCGTGGCGATGAGAGCGGCAACACAGGGTATTCCCACCCCTAGGCCCATGGACAAAGGTAAGGCACCTGACACCCAGAGAACCCCTAGTATCGTCTATTTTAAGTGCCAGAAGCCCGGTCATTTCTCCAATCAGTGCACAGCCATAGCTTGTTTTAAGTGTCATAAGGTAGGTCATGTTTCTAGCCAGTGCCCTCGTAGATCCCTATATATAGAAGAGGGAGGAGAAGAGAATTCCGAGCCTAATGAGGAGTTTGAAGAAGAAGTTTATGAGGCCAGAATGAATTTGGTTGATGAGTATGAAGGAGAAGAAGAACCCACAGAGTCTGACCAATTAGGGGTTGTGAGATGCACCTGTCCCAGACTAAAGTTCAGGAAGATTGGTGTAGGACAAACATACTACAGACTTTCCTTAAACTAGGGGATAAGGTTTGTAAAATCATCATAGATAGTGGGAGCTGTGTGAATGCCATTTCTATTAGCACTGTCAAAATGTTAGGCTTAACCCCAGTCCCCCACCCCAACCCCTATAAGGTTTCTTGGGTAGACTCTACCTCTATACCCATCCAGTCTAGATGTCAGGTCCAAATCCAAATGCAATCCTATCAAGAGAAGATTTGGTGTTATGTCTTGCCCATGAGGGTGAGCAGTATAATTCTTGGAAGACCTTGGTTGTATGATCATGATGCCACCCTCTTAGGAAAATCCAACACCTGAGTCTTTAGTTTCAATGGGAAGAAAATCATAATCCATTCAGTCCCTCCTAAGGACAAGGTAGCTAAAGGAACCAGTAAGGTCAGAGAAATGAAGACTGGAGTGAACCTAATTAGTGCCAAGGATCTAGAACAAGAAATTCATAGTGGTTCACCCATTTGGATGTTGACTGCTAAAGAACTTAGGACTCCTACACCCTCAGAGCCTCCTCAGGAAGTTAAGCCTTTATTAGAAGAATTTGAGGATGTTTTTCCCGAGGATCTGCCATACCACCTTCCACCTCTTAGGGATATTCAGCATTCCATAAATTTAGTCCCAGGAGCTACTTTACCCAACTTGCCCCATTATAGGATGAATCCATCTGAGCATAAAGAACTGCAAAAGCAGGTTGGCGAATTGTTGAGGAAAGGGTTCATTAGAGAGAGTCTTAGCCCTTGTGCAGTCCCTGCACTTCTAACCCCGAAGAAGGATGGCATGTGGAGGATGTGTGTTGACAGTCGTGCCATCAATAAAATCACAATCAAGTATAGGTTCCCCATCCCTAGACTAGATGACATGCTTGATATGATGGCCGGTGCCATGGTTTTTTCTAAAATTGATCTCAACAGCGGCTATCATCAGGTTAGGATTAGACCAGGGGATGAGTGGAAAACAGCCTTCAAGACTAAGGATGGTCTCTTTGAATGGGTTGTTATGCCTTTTGGGTTGTCCAATGCCCCTAGTACTTTCATGAGGATTATGACCCGGGTACTTAGAGCTTTCATAGGGAAGTTTGTAGTGGTCTATTTTGATGACATCCTGATTTATATTAAGACCCCTGCAGATCACCTAGGCCACCTTAGATAAGTCTATCAAGTTTTGAGGAATGATAGTCTCTACGGTAATCTCAAAAAGTGTGAATTTATGACCAGTAGAATTATCTTCCTTGGATTTGTGGTAACCCCTGACGGCGTGGCTGCCGATCCTGAAAAGATTAGGTCCATAGTAGAATGGCCAGAGCCGACCAGAGTGCATGAAGTCAGAAGTTTCCATGGCTTGGCTACCTTCTATAGGCGATTCATCAAGGGGTTTAGTACCGTAGTTGCTCCTATCACAGACTGCATTATGAAGGGAGAATTTCAGTGGACCAAAGCAGCCCATAAAGCCTTCCTAGATCTTAAGGATAGGATGACCCAGGCACCCATTTTGAGACTACCAGACTTTTCAAAGGTATTTGAGGTTGCCTGTGATGCTTCAGGAGTAGGTATAGGTGGAGTCCTAAGCCAAGAGAACCATCCCGTAGCATTCTTTAGTGAAAAACTTAATGATGCTAAGCTTAGGTATTCTACCTATGATAAGGAATTTTATGCGGTAGTGCAAGCTTTGCGTTACTGGAGACATTACTTGCTACCGCAAGAATTTGTGCTGTTTTCGGACCATGAGGCTTTTAGATTCTTGAATTCTCAGAAGAAGCTTAACCCTAGGCATGCTAAGTGGGTAGAGTATATCCAGTCCTATACTTTTGTTTTGAAGCACAAGGTTGGGTCTGAAAATAAGGTAGCTGATGCCCTTAGTCGTCGATCTTTGTTGTTGAATTCTGTTAGGGCTGAAGTCATAGGGTTTGAGCAAATCAAAGAGGAATATGAGTCGTGTCCAGGTTTTAAGACTGTGTACCAGGATCTAACTCAAGGACCATCTAGTGAACATAAGGATTATTCCCTTTTAGATGGCTTTCTGTTCTTTAAGAATAGGCTTTGCATCCCTAGAACCTCTCTTAGGGAATTTTTGATTTGGGAAACTCATGCTGGAGGTTTAGCTGGCCATTTCGGAAAAGATAAGACCACCCTGGCTATTGAAGACCATTTTTTCTGGCCTAGCTTAAAAAGAGATGTAGCACACATTGTGGCTAAGTGTCGAACCTGCGCTGTTGCCAAACAGCGAAAACAGAACACCGGCCTTTATACCCCACTCCCTGTCCCAGATCGTCCTTGGCAAGATGTGAGCATGGACTTTGTGTTAGGTTTGCCTAAGACCCAGAGGAGGCATGACTCCATCTGCGTTGTAGTAGAACGATTTTCCAAGATGGCCCATTTCTTGCCTTGTTCCCAAACATTTGATGCGTCTAAGGTAGCCACCCTGTTCTTTAATGAGATAGTTCGACTCCATGGCCTACCCAAGACCATTATTTCAGATAGGGATGTTTGGTTCACCAGCTATTTCTGGAAAACCCTTTGGCATAAGTTAGGGACAAAACTTAAGTTTTCAACTGCCTATCATCCCCAGATTGACGGCCAAACCGAAGTAGTGAACCGTAGTTT
Source organism: Areca catechu (assembly GCA_021397845.1). NCBI lineage: Eukaryota > Viridiplantae > Streptophyta > Magnoliopsida > Arecales > Arecaceae > Areca > Areca catechu. The sequence goes on along the minus strand of CM038044.1, from coordinate 76,857,945 downwards.
AGGCAATCTGCTAAGGTATCTTGTTGGTGAAAACATTAGGAACTGGGATTTGTACTTACCTAGAGCTGAATTTGCATATAATGACTTAGTCAATAGGTCTACGGGTAAGAGTCCATTTGAAATTGTGCATGGTTACAAACCCCACACACCTCTTGACCTAGCTCCTTTACCGGTCCACACATGGGTCTCCGAGTCTGCCGAAGTTTTTGCACAGCATATAAAAGACTTGCATAAAGAAATTCAAGCCAAAATAAATTTAAGTAATGAAACTTATAAGAAATTGGCTGATTCTCAAAGGCGAGTCAAAACTTTTGACGAAGGAGACTATGTAATGATTATGTTAAGGCCTGAACGGTTTCCTCCTGGAACCGTTAGAAAGTCACATGCTAGGGGAGCTGGACCATTTAGAGTGGTAAAGAGAGTAGGATCCAATGCCTATGTGCTCGAGTTATCTCCAGAACTAGGCATTAGCTCCACTTTCAACATTACAGACCTAGTAGAGTATAGGGAGCCAGCTGTGATTCCCAGTGAGGCTTTTGAACCTAATCCTGCTCTTGAGAGTGAACCTGACCCTGTGTGTCCACCAACAAACTGGCCTGTGAGGAAAGAGCAGATTAAAAAGATCCTGGATGATCAGGTTATCTCTACTCGTAATCGAGGATACCAAAGATACCTGGTCCGCTGGCTAGGAAGGCCAGATTCTGATGACTCTTGGATCTCCCGAGAAGAATTACAAGAGTTGGACCCATACCTCTTGGAGAGATACCAGAGCCAACTTGATCCATACTCGACAGGGTCGAGTTCCTCCCACCCTGGGAGAATTGGTGCGGGCACCAGACTCAGAAGAAGACTTCAGAGCTCCATCTGGATCTTTGATTAACCTTGCCCGAAGAATTAGGATTTTTTTTGGCTTGTAATAAGGGTTGACTTGATCAACTCAATTTTAGCTTGAGTCTATATTACCTGTATTTTATTTTGTTGAGTCATGTTGACTCAGCTGTGGACTAGGGCTTCAACCTGGGGTGTTACATTTTCTCCCAAGGCCAAGCAAGTGGGCGCCACACTCCCAGCCACACTCCTAGCCATACGCCTGAGTCCAAGGGGTGCCACATCTCCATCCAGCAGCCTTTGGTCCCCACACCACAGATAGCAGCTCCCTTCTCTCATGCGCCAATTGAAGAGAAATCCACCAGGAGTCCACAAATCAAGGGGGCGGCCCAAGACTTTCCCAAAAGAACCAAACTATGAAAGGGAAGAAATTCTCTTGGAGAGAACTTCAAGGAGGCGCCCACTACCTGCCAAAAATATCCAAAACAAAGATGGGAAGGACCTTGACTTAGGGAGAAAGAAAAGGAGGAGTCCAAAAGAGTTGAGCCATGGAAGGAAAGAAATCCTCTCTTGAAGACCCAAGCATGGAGGCACCATCTACCTTCCTTTTATAACCCAAATCAATTTTTTTTTGAACCTTGGCCGGCCATATGTGTATGGATTATCCTGATTTGTAGATCCCCTCCTTTAGTCCCACATGGGAAGATGTAAAACCCTACTCTCTTGTAAAGTCCTATAAATTAAACCCCTCTTGTAAGTTTAAAAAGATCAGATGAATGAAACCAATTTTTTTGTGAGCAAACTTTGTGTTTTCTCTCTTCCGCACTTGCATCCAGGTGTTGAGCTCCATGAGGGAGTAAATCCGGGTTCCCCAAGAACCTTGAGGAGGTGTGAGATCTCCAAAACCCAAACCCTAGGATAGCCACTTCTACTCCAAACCCTAGCCGCCCACCATCCACTTCAATCCACCAAGCCCTAGCCTATTCCACCTCCCACGGCCTCTCTCTCCAAGTCCAGGCCGACCACCAGCATCCAGCTCTAGTCCGGATACTTCAGATCCATAGCTCTTTCCAGAGGGAGTCGAATCAGCCTTCAAGAGAATTCGGATCTCAGCGACATCAGCCTTCAAGTTCTTCGAACTGGTAAATCCTTCCCTAAGTATCTGAATCCATCACTTGTTTTTCTTCTTCCCAGATCTTGAGTCCAGGAGAAGCCAACCCAGCCACGAGACCAGTATTGGAGGATCCATTGCGAAGATAGCCAAATCCGATGATCCAACAATCTGCCCAAGAGAGTTCTTCCACCCAAATTCTGTGAAGATCACTGTCTGGTTGGTAAACCATCTCTCCTCTTTATTTCTGTCCTATTGAAAGTTCAGAGCGAAACCCTAGGTCTGGGAGTTTCTCAACCCCCAGCGATCCGTTACTTCTGAACTACTCTGATAACCTAGTTTTTCTAAATTGTGCTTTCAATCATTACCTAGTTTCCTTCAGCTTAGTTTAACTTTACCTTGAGTCAAAGCCAATTTCTGAAATATATAAAAAAAAAAAAGAAAAAAAAAAGAATTAATCTTAATTTTTACTTTCGCATACGCTTCTTTGTTCTTTGTTCTGCATCAGATACATTGTACTGGATGGCAATGTATCTAGTGTAGGTTGTTATGGTTCATATCGTTTGGTTGTCCTCTTGACCAAAGGAGTGTGGTGATACTTATGTGATTTGCAAGTGGGATATATGATATCTCATTGAACATGACTCTATGTAGCCCCTTTCTGCTAAAGGGATACCTACTTTGGATATGGGTATATGTGTCCCTCCGACCTGAGGTCATCATGGTAGCTTGCAAGAAACTTCCTGTGCTTTGGTGCCGGACTACCCAGATTTCTAATCCGGTGATGGAAGGTTTCTGGGTACAGGCAAGTACTTGTGGAGCAATGGTGGACCAAGATGAAATTAACCTGTCCAAATAGTTTGGATTGAATGTCTCGCAGTGTCTCAATTTAGCAAATCCTCGGCTGGGGTAGTCCAAGTGAGGAGTCACTTGACTTGCGAGGTTGAGACATGTTGTGGATTGACTAAGCTAGGATTGGCAGTCTAACCCTAGGTCATCCTGAGCATTGGAGGTCAAAGGGATGAATTATATGGTAACTATATGCCAGAGGTTCGATTGATTGCTCTCGCATCTTCGACTTATCCAGACGCCGGGATCCATTGCTAGATGGTATCTTGTACTGGTACTAGAATTATTCCAGTGCTACTGCCTAGGTTCGAACCTATGAGGTCACATGCCATAAAGGATCTCTCCCTCATCCAGGTATCGATTTATGATTAAGAATCATTTTGGTAATGGTTTGATTGAGCACTTGTTGGATTGACCCGGTTTTAGGTCGATCAGAAATTGTTTGGGTCCACCGGGAATTGTTTCTGGGTGATCGGGACTTGTCCAAGCCATTTATAAATTAGATTTTGATCTAATTTTTTTTTGAACCGGTTTTGAACCATTTGGAAATTTTTAAACCATTGCGAACTGGTTTTGATCCAATCCACACGGTCATTTGGCTTGGACGAACAACACATTTGAAGCGTCATTTCATCTCCCATTTCCATTCATTTTGGTTGGGAATTAAACCACCGTTTATAGCTCTTAATTCCTTTGTTAATGACTGTTGGCATGGAGTCCCTGGATCAGCCAGTCAGAGCCGCTGCATCGTAAGACCGCTCCTTGGTTCACCTGCAAAACAGGTCCCTTGCCAGAGTTGTTCCTGCGGGGGACACTCCGATGCCTAAGTCAGTGGCGGATTCCATCCACGGAATGGGGAAGGTGTCGAGAGTGGGAGAGGGAAGGCTCTTGGAGAATGTATTAATGTATGTGAGTGAAGGTGTTAGCGTGTACCTCTCGAACCATCCTTCTTATCCTTATTTAAAAGAAGGCCTCCGGCCTGCGGCCCGCTCTTTTTTCGATAATCATGGGGAGCCATCTCTTCCATGATTGGCGATCGTGGGTTGTCAATGAGCAGTTCTGGCCAGATCGGAGGCGTGGCAGCAGGAGTTGCGCACCACGATCATGGCATGATGAGTGTCGATTGTAACCATTGGTTACAGTTACCTTTCTGGACCAGATTATTGTCCAAGCCTCAGATTTTCCCTTGCATGGGCTGAAGGCTTGGTATTTCCCTGGGGCCGAAGATCGTGTCTACGGCGGGGACCGAAGTACGTGCCTTCGAAAGTCGATGAGTTGTTCGGTCTTCGGCTGAGGTCGAAGACGTTATCCGAAGGACTGGCCTTCGGATGTTGTAGTCCGGTATGTGGCCTTGGGTTGCCTATAGTTGGCTTGTCCCTTACTTGGTCTGAAGTCCATAGTCTCAAGTGAGAGGACTTCAACCAGTCGAACCGAAGTCCGGTTTGTAGCTGAACCGAGATATCCCAACAGTTGCCCCCGTACTCTCAGTTTTTAAAGCGGAGATTTAAGAAGTGAGAGTAATAAGGCCTTGTCGTTTTCCTCCTGGAAGGCGGTGCAGTGGATGATTACGGGATCCCTGGTAGGACTGCCCATCATGATCTGGGAATCAGATGGTGAACAGCTGTCACTCTTGGATTGGGGAGGAAGGAGAAAGTGGGTGGCCCCGGAGCCACCTTTTCTTTTCCCGTTGCACAATGGTTGAGGCAATCTTATGGTTGAGATTTGGATGGTTGTGGTGGCTCTCCCTCGTCCGTTGGATGAAGGGTATACCTCATCCTGGTGGTTAGTTGTAGGTGGGTTACCTCCTAGGGTAACCTTGAGTCAATTTAACCCCGACGGGGCTCTAGAGATCCTTACTTTTCTCCTGGAGAAAGGCGAAGGTCCGGCCAAGGAAGCTTCTTCAACCTTGTCTCATCCTCCGCCAAAACTGCTCTAGACTCCCAGGGTAACCTTATCTTCCCACTCCCTTGCTTCATTCCTTTGTCATGGAAGAGACCGTAGAAAGTCAGGGAGAAAAGGTTGGGCCTTCAGGGGCTGGAGATATAGTAGGTCCGGAGTCGGTCCCCAGCTCGATTTCTCAGGGCAAGGCAGCCCTTCTTTAGGAATGCTACCACATTCCTGAGGAGTTTCCCTTCGTCCTTCCAGTGTCCAAGGAGCGGGTGAATGAACCTCTCCCTGGGTGCCTGGCCGTATACGAAGATCACCTGAAGGCTGGTCTTCGATTTTCCCTGCACCCCTTCTTCGTCATGATCTTCTGCTTGTACCAGGTGGTACAAGCACAATTGACCCCGAACAGTATCAGGAACATTTGTGGGCTCCGGTTATGTGCAGCATTGCAAATGTAGAACCTGGGACCAATATATTCACAGCTCTTTTCATCCTCAAGAGGGATTTCCACAGCAACGGATGGTGGGTGATTGGCCCTAGATCAGGCCGTAGGGTTATCAAGGATATGCCCAGCGCCATCCACGGGTGAAAACCAGTTTTTGTATTTATGTTGTCTTATGATTCATGGGGCTTCGATATAGTATGAAAGAAGCCTCGCCTGACAGCCAATGATGGGAAGAAGGTCTTGGCGGCCGATCAGTCGGACTTTGACCTCCTGGTCAACTCCGAAGTTACCCCCATTCGGGAACTGTTGTAGGAGAGAAATCTCCATCGGGTGGGAATTAGTTGATTCCCCTCATTAGGTATAGCGATAGGAATTTCTGCTCTACTTCCCTGGATTTATTATAGCTCAATCAATTGACGTGAAATCCTTTGCTTGCTGGTGGTGGGATGAAGCCCGGCTTGAGCTGGCTCCATCAGACTTCGGAGAAAAGGGTTGCACAAGCCCCCCTGACCAGATCTGCAGTCCGGAAGAAGGCTCGAAGGGATGGTCCCGAGGGGGACCAAAGCACTTCGTCTTCTCAGGGGACCTCAGGGGAAGACATAGCAGCCACGGAAGGGGCTCCGTCAAGGCCCTATCTAGTCGAAACTCCATTGGCGGCCATCTCTCCAGTTCGCACAATGGGGAGCCCACCCCAAAGAGTGGATGTGCCACCGTTTTATCCCGTGCTGCTGACATGGGCAGAGCACGGCAAGTTGAAGGAGAGTTCGCCTGCGAGGCCTCCTCAGCTAGAGTCCGTTCGATGGACTCCTCAGAGCTTTCATCTATGGGGTGACTGCTGGTCCCGGCCGTAGCCAGGCAGGCATTGAAGGATACGCTTCTATCTCACAACTTGGCTATTTTTCGGAACTGAAGACTTCCCAGGGTGTCCGATTCTGCTTTCTCTGCCCTGCAACAGGTATGATCCTTGCCACTGAAAAGATTATGCTCTAAAGGCCAATCGAAATGTTGTATTTCGATTGGGTTTTCTTTTGTATCCCAAACCGGTGTATTGACATTATCAATTAATAAAGGCATTTTATTTTTATCATACGCTGTGTTTTATTAATTTTATTAAGATATGATGAACCCCATAGATTAGGGCTATGGTTCTAGGGTTATGATGAGATCATACCAGTGAGACCTAAAGTCTTAAAACCCTAAACTAGAATATTCCTTGTCGATGGGATATTGAGTAAGGGATCAATGTTTCCGGTAAGACCAGCACATCCTATGTATGCTTGGTGAAGAGGATGACTGATCTCACCGTCACTTATGTTTGACACTAATACTAGGATGTAGGTGCTCATTAGAGAATGAGTTCACTAAATGGATCCAGCTTGAGAACATCTAATGGAACCTTATCTATTTGTCAATAGATAGTTCTCATAGTGGGAGTAGTGCATTTGGTCCTTTGACCTGAGACTGCCATGGTATCTTGTATGCATGAATCCATACTCAATCATGACACTGAGTCATGCATGGGGTGATACTGGGTATGGTGGATTGCATATGGAGTTTGTGAGTAGGTCAAAAAGGAATCGATCAACCGTAGTAAGAAGGAAGCGCATCCAGATGATTTCAATCAAATGAAGATTCGGAAAATCTTTGATCAAAGTATGAATATTAGAAATAGTTTCTAATGGTTCATTAATGAATCATCATTATCAGATTGAGCAAGGAATGAATATAAAATTGGATTTGACAAGTATCCATATCCATAGTCATATTCAGGGTGCAAGTAGATCGAAGGACTGAATTGCCCGGTAACTCACCACTGAAGGGTATTTTGGAAAATCCACCAAAATTTCTCATCTTTCAGGTAGGCATGACATGTTGCTAGACGTCAATCTTGTCTTGTAAGTCTTCATGAACCAATTGATTTGGCTTCATGAGTCAATTCGATGTATGATTCGAATTGGACAATTAGGTGAGCCAATTTGACCTAATTAGGTCAATCGAGTTCGATCGGATCGAATCGGCTCAAATCTAAACCTACTGCTGGCTAGATGTAGAACCCAATGGGTCACACACAATAGAGACTTGGCCAAGGAAGTCATTCATGATTAAATTAGGGTCATAGGATCCTAATTGGTTAGCCGGATTACATACTAGCATATGTAGGCTAACCAAATTCCTAACCCAATTGGATTGGGTCTGGTTGTTTGCTAATTGGACTAATCTAATTATAAGAAATCTAAATTAGGTTGAGTCCTAAGTGGGGCTAGCCTAATCAGAGCTAAATCTGATTTTAATTTGGATTTAAGGGCATTTTAGGCGCCATACATGAAGAGTCCCAATGGCATGGAACTCTTGGTACCTAAATGATGCCTTAACTTCAAAAGGGCACAGAATGAGCTATAGATCTCTGATTTGAATATAATTAATATGGTCAAAAAGGAAATTTTATGCTCTTTCCAATGACACCCATATTGTCTATGTTTTTACTGGTCAACATTCTTTGAAATTTGCATGGAAGAAGGATGGCGCGTGTAATGCATGAAGAGTCGCAACTCTTCATGTGGCACGCGGTACTGATGGGGAGTCCTTCTGCTATCAGGACTCTTCATAATCTCCGATGTTTGGAGATTGAAGAGGCACCTCTTGGCTTCCTAGGGACTGGTAATTAACATGTGGCAAGTGAGAATTCGTCCAGATAAAAGAAGGGATGTGAATAAGCCCTTCGGTGCATGAATGGGCTTATTAGATATGATTTTTCAACCCAGATAACTTCTCCTCGGTCTTGAAAAATCATATCTAATAAGTTGATGGGAGGAAATATCACACACCCCTCTTGTATCTATAAATAGGGGGCGGTGAAATGAGTCTGGTAATGAAGAATTCCATCGAAGTACTATTCTGAGTGTCTCTCTCTCCCTCCTTCTTTCTTTAAGACAAGACTTGTCTTGTTAAGACAAGGTCTTTTCTACTAGGACAAGGCTTTGTTTTAGGACATAAGCCTAAGGGGTCCTAGAGAAGGGTTGTCCTAAAACCAAGAGTGGTTTCGGAGAGTGTCTTTAGTGCCCTACAGTAGGACAGGGTGTCCAACAGTGGTCAATAGACCAAAGGCTGCCAAAAGAGTTCCACTTCTCCAAGCAACTTGAAGAAGGAGTTCTTCCTTGGTCCGAGTTTCATGTGGATCACCGTTGGAGGGCGAACGTTTGAGCACCTGGTGGAGAAGAAGGCTAAATTAGGGTTTTCTTCATCGGATTGGATACTAACAGTTCAGGTTTGTGCCTAAACTCTAGTTTATATTATATATGCTTGTTTGTATGTTTTAATTCCTAGTAAGGAGGTCTTGGGTTAAGGGTTTGGTAGTGGTTTCATAATAAATTTTTGCACGCTTCCACCCTGGTCACCAAAACCCTTACAGTGGTATCAGAGCCACCTTATTAGGGCTAAATCATACAAAATTTGAGGTTGCCCATTTTGGTAGGACTCTACAAAATTGAAGTGGACACATTTTTGTAGGACTCTTGAGGTTGCCCATTTTGATAAGACTCTACAAAATTTAAAGTTGCCCAATTTTGTAGGACTCTTGAGGTTGCCCATTTTGGTAGGACTCTACAAAATTTGAAGTTGCCCAATTTTGTAGGACTCTTGAGGTTGCCCATTTTTGTAGGACTCTACAAAATTTGAAGTTGCCCAATTTTGTAGGACTCTACAAAAGTTTAAAGTTACATATGATTGATATGTTTATGCATATATGTATGTCACTGGTTAGGATTTTCACTTAAACCTTAACCGATATAAAGATATGTTTAGCTTTCTAGTCATCATACTGAAATAAGGTTGCCCTAGCATAATGGTGGATCCATTATGTGGTAGATGGTTGTCCTAGTATGATGACACACTTGGTATATTATAAAATGATATATGATGCATGGTTGATGAATGGTAATATTAGAATGTGCTTCTATTTGAATTGCCCTCTATTAAAATTATATTAAGTTGTAGTGTCATATACCAAAAGCAAAATAATCAAGATGATTAGTTGATCATTCGGTGTCTAGGAAAAGTGGATCATGATCGGTAAAGAGGATGTGATTTTTAATTGATTCCGTTGACTAACCTGGCCAATTTTTATTGGTGTCTAGGAAAGCAATGTGGGGACTCCCACTATCCCCCACTTACCTGGCCAATAAGATTAGCTTAATTCTTAATTGATATGCTTAGTATAATATTCACTACATTAGGCCTTCCTTCATGCTAGGTCATTATTATGTTATGATCTGTATTAGGTTTGTTGTATACACACAAGGCCTATTATGGTAACTAACACAATTTTGGCCTGGTGCATTTGATGCTTGTGGCATGATTTAATATAATACTTTATTATGAACACACAAGGGTATTATTATTACAATCATGACTCTAAAGGAATGAAGGGTCTTACTTAACTAAAAATATTATAGTTTGTTGTGCACACACAAGGCTATTAATATTTTAGAGGCCAGGTTTTGTTGAGAATTGTATGAGATATAATTGGAAAGAGTTTTCCTACCTTTGAACTTATAAAAGATTTGTTGTGTACACACAAGGTCTTTTATAAGGAATTAGGATCTCAACCCTACTAAGAAAATCAATTAGGGTTTCGCGATCATCATATAGAGGGTTATGATGCTTGATAAAATATTGGGAGACATAATTAAGTTAAAGTCCTAATTTAATTATGTTTTGTCAATATTGGTTGTTTGCTTATATTATGTTCTTTGTTAATATAGATTAAATGGCCTCTTCACTCTCACTCCGTAGTATACTTGATGTCAATAAATTGACTGGACCGAACTATGTTGACTAGTTGAGAAACCTAAAGATAGTACTCAGCCAGGAAAAACTTTCTTACATTCTTGATACCCCTACCTTGGAACCTTTAGGGGAAGATGCCTCGCAAGAGGAAAAGACCACATACAAAATGTGGCAAAATGACTCACTCACTGTCAAATGTATCATACTTGCCTCTATGACCAATGAGTTGCAGAGACAACATGATAGCATGGACACTAACTCCATACTGCTCAATCTAAAAGAGCTATATGGAGAACATAGTCGAATGCTAGATATGAGATATCTAAGCAGTTGTTCCGTGCGAGAATGCCAGAAGGTACATCCGTACAAGACCACGTACCGATGGTTATTGACCTGATCACTCGATTAGGTCAATTGGATTTTGTTATGGATGGGGAGTTGAATCTGGATTTGATCCTGCAGTCACTCCCAAAGTCATTTTCACAATTTGTTCTTAATTATCATATGAACAAACTTAACACTTCCTTGCCTGAGTGTTAAACATGTTAAAAATAGCAGAGAGCCATTTAAAGAAAAATAAGGCTCCACTTCTTCTTGTGGATGGGATCAACAAGAAGAAGTCAGGCAGAAAGGGTTCCAAGAGGAGATTGAACCCAAAAAGGGGCATCAAGAAGAAGAAAGGAAAGAAGGCCTTCGGACAGATGACCTGCTTTCACTGTGGCAAGCCGGGTTATTGGAAGAGGAACTGCAAGGCTTACCTTGTAGGTGTGAAGCCTGGTGCATCGGATGCACCAAAAGGTATGAAAGAAGTTCATACTATTTTGTCATTGGATTCTTCCATTTCAAATACTTGGGTATTGGATACCGCCTGTGGTCATAATATCTGCAAATCATTGCAGGGGCTGCAGAGGCTTAGAGTATTGAAGGAAGGAGACTTCGAGCTCTACGGTGCTGGAGGAGAGTCCATCCAAGCAGAGGCCATAGGGACTTATATCTTGAAGTTATCTTCGGGAAAGATTTTAAAGCTGAGAGATTGTTACTATATGCCTAAGGTCATTAGAAATATCATTTATGTACCCTTGTTACTTAGACAAGGTTATACTATAAATGTGATGAGCAATGGTTGCTCAATCAGCTTTTCTAAAGAAATTATATGTTGTGGCGTATTTTGCAATGGTCTTTTAAATCTATCCACTAATGACAATATACTTCATGTAAGTAACAAACGAAAGAGAGATGATGTAAACAATACTTTACTCTGGCACTGTCAGCTTGGACATATTAGTGAGACTAGGATTAGCAAGTTATACAAGAAAAAATTCCTTAATCCTTATGATTATGAATCATTAGGAACTTGTGAATCATGTCTCATGGATAAAATGGCCAAGACTCCATTTAGTGGACATAGAGAAAGGACAACTGAGTTATTAGGACTCATATATACAGATGTATGTGGGCCTATGACAACTCAGGCCAAGGGTGGATACTCTTATTTCATCATGCTTACTAATGATTTTTCAAGGTACGGATTTGTGTATCTTATAAAACATAAGTTCGAAGCCTTTGATAAATTTTTAGAGTATCAAAGTATGGTAGAGAAACAAACGGAAAAAAGTATTAAAATCCTTCGATCAGATCGAGGAGGTGAATACTTATCTACCGAGTTTCTCGATCACCTTAAAGAAAAGAAGATTATCTCTGAATGGACCCCTCCTTACACACCACAATTAAATGATGTTGCTGAAAGGAGGAACCGTACCTTATTAGATATGGTAAGGTCCATGATGTGCTTCACAGAGTTACCTGTTTCCTTCTGGGGATATGCCTTGGAAACCGTGGCTAATATCTTAAATAGAGTACCATCTAAATCTGTCTCTAGCACTCTGTATGAGATATGGAGGGGTAAGAAACCCAATCTTAAGTATCATAAGATATGGAGATGTCCAGCCTATGTCAAAAAAATTTTGGACATAAGCTGGATGCTAGAGCAGATAAGTGTCTATTTGTAGGATTCCTAAAGATAGTATAGGATATTTGTTCTACCACCCTACTGAACAAAAAGTTTTTGTCAGTAGGCATGCCACTTTTCTGAAGAAAGAGTTCACCCTACAAAAGGGCAGTGTGAGAAATATTGAACTTGAAGAAGTTCAACAAATAGATACTGTTACAGTGGTGACTAACCCATTCGGCCCAGACACAATGGTGGGGCCACTTGAAGAGATCAGCCCCTGTGGCGGCCAGGTCGGCACCTTGGCCAGCCCAGTTCGACCGTGTCCGGAGCTCGGCTCGGCCGGGTTGGCACCTCGACCAGGCCGGCGCCTGCCCGGCTTACTTCGGCCGTGCTTGGGGCCTTGCCAGGCATACCAGGCAGCCCACCTTGGTCCCTGAAGTTCCCCGGTTCCGTCCTGTGAGCGCCCGCATGGCCCCGTCCATCTTAGCCCGTGCCGCTCCAGTTTGGTATGTTTGGGAATGGCGTGACCCGGCGACGAGGCTAGGTCTACATGGGATCTAGTCCTGGCACCATAGCAAAACTTCCCGGTTCGGCGGCCGCACCTCACCCGTGCCTCGGTCCGCACGTAAGGAAGGCACGCCCCCTGCAAGCCTGCAGCGACCCCGGCTTCACCCGCGCCTCGGTCCGCGCGTAAGGAAGGCGCGCCCCCCGCAAGCCTGCAGCGACCCCGGCTTCCCCCTGCGTGAAGCTCCAGCGTCCGCCGACCTCAGGGCCCGCCTCTGCAGCAGTGCCCCCGGCTCGCCCGCAGGAGACCTCCGCCCTCCTGCTCCAGCCCGGCGGCGGATCCGGCTCGGTCCGAGCAAGGTGAGGTGCCCCCGAGCCCGGTGAGGTGGCCCCGAGCTCGTCCGAGCCCGGCAAGGCACGCCCCGGCACCGGCGGTTCTGCCCCTCGGCCCGGCGTGGCCGTGCTTTGCCTCCGCCCCCCCTGCTCCGGCCATGCACCGTCCGAACGGTGCCCGACGCCGCCGGAACCGAGTTCGGTGAGGAGGCCCCGAGCTCGTCCGAGCCCGGCAAGGTGCGCCCCGGCGCCTGGCGGTTCTGCCCCCCGGCCCGGCGTGGCCGTGCTTCGCCTCCGCCCTCCTGCTCCGGCCCGGCAGCGGGTCCGGCTCGAGTGGCGACCCAGCAGCGCCTCGCTGACGGCCTGGCTCGCCTCCGCGCGGCTCCAGCTCGGCGACGCCATGCTCCGGGTCCAGCTCGGCCTGATCTCGCCCAGGGCAGCGTACCCCGCTCCGTCCGATCTCTCCAGCTCAGCTGCCCGTCCCGGCACGGGAGTGCCCAGTTCGGCCGTGCCGGCTCGATTGCTCGCGCCTAGCCCGGCACGGACACGCCCGGCCAGCTCCGCCTCCGCCTGCGGCACTCCGAGCTCCTGTCCGGCTCCGCCCTCGCCCACGGCGCAACGGCCGGCCCGATTCCCTTTGGCGTGCCCGCATGCTTCCGCCCGCACTAGGGCACGACCTGCCCTCCTCCGGCTTCGCCCATCTCACGCGCCCAGTTCGGCATGCCCCTGTGGCGGGCCTTCACGCGGGCCTTCTCTCGGTCCGCGTGCCCGCGTGATATCTTGAAGCAGCGTCCCGGACTCGGCCACTGGGAGCGCCACTCGGATCGGTCTCACTCATGTGAGCCCGGCACGTTTCCCGAGGAACCCATCCGTATGGGCCCGGCACTCTTTCCATGGATCCCCCTCCACGTGGGTCCTGGACGCGCCGCCTGACACGCCGCCTGCAAAGAGAGGTACGCGTTTAAGTTCCCTAAGCTACTGATTGCACTAACTAGTGAATGGTGCCACACTCGAGGCGCTGGGCTCCTCTGCCAAATCTTCTGAGCCATCAAGAAAGGGGAAGCTGACCAGCCTGCCTAAGCCTCCTAGGCCTGCAGAGGCTTCACAGGCCTATGCCAAGAAGAACGTGCCCCTCTGAACACCAAGAGCCGCTCGTCTATATAAGAGCAGCGGGAGGAGGTAAGAAAGGACAGACTGTCATCATTCTAGCATGATCCATCACCCTCTGGCAACAGAGAGTCCCCCCGAGCTCTCTGTCTCAGAGGTCCCTTATCTCCTTCGATCGTCCCACTGACTTGATCGTCGGAGTGCCTTTGCCGGAGTCCCCGGCGCAGGTCTTCCCTGTTTTGCAGGTATCGCCCGATGGAGGGACGATGAGTAGGAAGATTACTCCCTCACCGAAGAGGCCCACAGGAGGGCCATGACAGTACCAAGCCCCTTTCATCCCAACTACGACTATGTTCCCCTTGATCGTCTCCGACCAACGAGCCCGGTGACGCTGCACGGAGTCCACGCACCTAGGCCACGCCAGAGCTACCGGCCACGGCGATCCAAGCGGCAACAGTTTGGCGCGCCAGGAAGGGGGGCAGATCCTTGCTCCTCAATAAGGTTTTCCACCTTTGTCTTTAGTCCCTGGGGGGCAGACCGGGGGCACGGGGATGGGGGCACAGGAATTTCTCCCTCTCTCTCGAGGCTCCAAGGAGCGGTCTCGACCAAAAAAATCTCGCGCTGTGAGGGTGCGTCGCCACCCTTGACGGGGTGCCTGGCTTCAAGCCAAGGATGGAGCCACCTCCCAGCGGTACCACCATCCAAGAGCCCCACCAAAAAGAAAAAAGAGGAGAGGAGAGAAGAAGGGAAAAAGAAGAGAGGGTCTGGCCGTCGTGAAGGAGAAAGAAATCCATGCAACAGAGTTTGCTCCCATGCAACGGAGCACACTCCCTCATGCAGCAGGAGCCTCTTCCTCCTCCATGCAACGAGGTCCTCTCCATCCATGCAACGGAGTTTGCTCCCATGCAACGGAGCACACTCCCTCATGCAGCAGGAGCCTCTTCCTCCTCCATGCAACGAGGTCCTCTCCTTCCATGCAACGGAGTGTGCTCCCATGCAACGGAGCACACTCCCTCAAGCAGCAGGAGCCTCTTCCTCCTCCATGCAACGAGGTCCTCTCCTTCCATGCAACGGAGTGTGCTCCCATGCAACGGAGCACACTCCCTCATGCAGCAGGAGCCTCTTCCTCCTCCATGCAATGAGGTCCTCTCCTTCCATGCAACGGAGTTTGCTCCCATGCAACGGAGCACACTCCCTCAAGCAGCAGGAGCCTCTTCCTCCTCCATGAAACGAGGTCCTCTCCTTCCATGCAACGGAGTTTGCTCCCATGCAACGGAGCACACTCCCTCATGCAGCAGGAGCCTCTTCCTCCTCCATGCAACGAGGTCCTCTCCATCCATGCAACGGAGTTTGCTCCCATGCAACGGAGCACACTCCCTCATGCAGCAGGAGCCTCTTCCTCCTCCATGCAACGAGGTCCTCTCCTTCCATGCAACGGAGTGTGCTCCCATGCAACGGAGCACACTCCCTCATGCAGCAGGAGCCTCTTCCTCCTCCATGCAACGAGGTCCTCTCCTTCCATGCAACGGAGTGTGCTCCCATGCAACGGAGCACACTCCCTCATGCAGTAGGAGCCTCTTCCTCCTCCATGCAACGAGGTCCTCTCCTTCCATGCAACGGAGTTTGCTCCCATGCAACGGAGCACACTCCCTCATGCAGCAGGAGCCTCTTCCTCCTCCATGCAACGAGGTCCTCTCCTTCCATGCAACGGAGTTTGCTCCCATGCAACGGAGCACACTCCCTCATGCAGCAGGAGCCTCTTCCTCCATGCAACGAGGTCCTCTCCATCCATGCAACGGAGTTTGCTCCCATGCAACGGAGCATACTCCCTCATGCAGCAGGAGCCTCTTCTTCCTCCATGCAACGAGGTCCTCTCCTTCCACGCAACGGAGTTTGCTCCCGAGCAACGGAGCTTACTCCCTCATGCCACGGAGCCTCGTTCTCCCATGCCATGAAGTTCCTTCACATGCAACGGAGTTTGCTCCCATGCAACGGAGCATACTCCCTCATGCAGCAGGAGCCTTTTCCTACTCCATGCAACGAGGTCCTCTCCTTCCACGCAACGGAGTTTGCTCCCAAGCAACGGAGCTTACTCCCTCAAAATGCCACGGAGCCTCGTTCTCCCATGCCATGAAGTTCCTTCACATGCAACGGAGTTTGCTCCCATGCAACGGAGCATACTCCCTCATGCAGCAGAAGCCTTTTCCTCCTCCATGCAACGAGCTCTCTCACAGAGCCTCGTTCTCCCATGCAACGGAGTTTGCTCCCATGCAACGGAGCTCACTCCCTCATGCAACGGAGCCTGCTCCCTCATGCAACGAAAGCCTCTTCCTTCCACGCGGCGGAGTTATTTCCCTCATGCAACAGGGCTTACTCCCTCATGCTACATGAGTCTCATTTTCTCCCACGCATCAGGATCTCATCTTTCCTGAGCAACGAAGCTCCATCTCCTTCATGCAACGGAGTTTCCTCCCGTACAGTGGAGTCATCCCCCTCGTGCAGCAGGGAGTTTCTTTCCCTCCCGTACAACATGCACCAGGAGCCTAATGCTCTCGGGCGACGGGGTTTCTCCCTAAGCCACGAAGCCCCCTGTGCAACGGGAGCCTCTCTCCTCCCAAGCAGTGGAGCTTCCTCCCGAACAACGGGGCTCCTATTCCCCATGCAATGGAACCATCTCCCTCGTGTAGCAGAAACCTCTTTCCTCCCTCACGACGGGGTTCCAACTCTCCCATGCAGCAACGGGAGTCTCATTCCTTCAGTGCTACAGGAATCTCTTTCTCCCCCATGCAACGGGACTTACACCCATGCAGCGGGACTTGCTCCCATCCAACGGAGCTTCCCCCCATCCAACGGAGCCTTGCTCCCTTGTACAACCGAGTTGTATTCTTACAAGCAAAGGAGTCTCGCTCTCTCCCAAGAGGGCGGTCGGCGAACCTAATTCCGGCCTGCACAAGGAAGAGGTATGTCCTTGTTTATTCATATGACCAGAGTTCAACAGTTTTACAGGAAGGGCTCCTGTACCACTATCAAGGGCAAGCACTACGACTCGCCCGAGCCGATCATAGTCTGGCGCAAGAATTCTTGATCCAAAGCCCGGATCCCATGCTCTCCGGCATCAAAGCCCGGATCCCATGCTCTCCGGCATCAAAGCCCGGATCCCATGCTCTCCGGCATCAAAGCCCGGATCCTACGCTCTCCGGCATCAAAGCCCGGATCCCATGCTCCCCGGCACCGAAGACCGGACACCCTGGCACTAAAGAGCTAAGCCCTGCATCTACCGCATGACTCTTAGTTCAGCTCTTGCCTTACTCACAGTCCGGAGATGTCAGCAGAGACTCCAAGAAGTTCTGCCATCTACCGAGAAACTCACAGTTTGGCATTTGCTGTACTCAAAGTCCGGAGATGTCCATGGGAGGCCCCAAAGGTCCAACTGTTTATGGCTCGCCTCCTAACATGGCGAACCAGCAGTTCTACCATCTCAAAAAGGAGGTAAAAATTCCTTCTCAACAATTAAAGTTCCTCTTTGGTGCAACTTTGTTCTTCACCAACACAGGAACACGTCCGTCCGACTCCAAGTCCGGCGAAGTTAAGAGCTGAAATCAAGCTCCCCATTGAGCCCTGCATCTACCGCATGACTCTCAGTTCAGCTCTTGCCTTACTCACAGTTCGGAGATATCCGCGGAGACTCCAAGAAGTCCCGCCATCTACCGAGAAACTCACAGTTTGGCATTTGCTGTACTCACAGTCCGGAGATGTCCATAGGAGGCTCCGGAGGTCCAACCGTTTATGGCTCGCCTCCTAACATGGCGGACCGATGGCTCTGCTATCTCAAGGAGGAGGTAAGAATCCCTTCTCAATAACTAAAGTTCCTCTCTGGTGCAACTTTGTCCTTCACCAATACAGGAACTCATCCGCCCGACTCCAAGTCCGGCGAAGCTAAGAGCCGATATCAAGCTCCTCAATTCAGTCGAGCTAAACTCAAATGAAGTCGAGCTGAAGTCAGGCTGATCAGTTCAGCCGAGCTGAAATCAAGTGAAGACAAGTTCCTCAGTTCAGTCGAGCTGAGGCCAAAGGAAGCCGAGCTAAAGACAGGCTCATCAGTTCAGCCGAGCTGAAATCAAGTGAAGACAAGTTCCTCGGTTCAGTCGAGCTGAGGCCAAATGAAGCTAAGCTAAAGTCATGCCCCCTGATCCAGCCAAGCTGAAGCCAGGCTCTTCATTGAGCCCCGCATTTACAACTTGAATCTTGTCCGGAGATATCCATGGGTCGCCCTGAAGGTCCGACCGTCTGCGGCTCGCCTCCCAGCGCGCCAAGCGAGTGGCCTTGCCACCTTACGGAGGATGTAAGAATCTCTCCTCAAAAATTGAAGTTCATCTATGGTGCAACTTTGCCCGTCATCATTACAGGAACTCATCTATCCGACCCCGAGTTTGACAAAGGAGGCCCGGATCCCAGTTCCGGCATAACGGAACCCGGTTCCCCCCGGCGTCCCGGACTTCGGTCTGGAAGGTGGCGTGGAACCCAGTTTCCCTACGACGCCCTCGATGCCTTGGAACCTGTTTCCAGCGTAAAGGCTCGGACTTCAGTCCGCGTGTTCTCCCTTAAGTTCCTCCACCAGGATAGCTCCCGCGTGATCGAACGTTGCTCCCTCGAGCTCCTTGGGCTTCCTCATCAGCGATGGCTCCTGTCTTTTGGCAACTTCAATATCTTCAACAAAGGTTCCGACAAAAATTCTAAGCTCGGCCGCCTGGACCATGTACCCGGCCATACTTGTGTGCACCCAAGTGGTGCGCTTCGCCCATTTCTTCCTTCATGGCAATGCCTCCTACCCGGCCAAAGAGGAGTCCTACTGAAGTGATAACGCCGTCATGATGCAACTAACCTTCAGTCAAGGTACCTATGGGCAAGTAAGCTTCAAAAACACCGCCTCCTATTCTTTGTTTTGCAGGCATGCTGCGGCTCGGGGCCAAATGGATAAAACACTACTCCCTTCATCCAAAACGAGGAGAAGCAACGCCTTAGACTCAGGGAGTGGGGGCATCTGTTACAGTGGTGACTAACCCATTCGGCCCAGACACAATGGTGGGGCCACTTGAAGAGATCAGCCCCTGTGGCAGCCAGGTCGGCACCTTGGCCAGCCCAGTTCGACCGTGTCCGGAGCTCGGCTCGGCCGGGTTGGCACCTCGACCAGGCCGGCGCCTGCCCGGCTTACTTCGGCCGTGCCTGGGGCCCTGCCAGGCATACCAGGCAGCCCACCTTGGTCCCTGAAGCTCCCCGGTTCCGTCCTGTGAGCGCCCGCATGGCCCCGTCCATCTTAGCCCGTGCCGCTCCAGTTTGGTATGTTTGGGAATGGCGTGACCCGGCGACGAGGCTAGGTCTACATGGGATCTAGTCCTGGCACCATAGCCAAACTTCCCGGTTCGGCGGCCGCACCTCACCCGCGCCTCGGTCCGCGTGTAAGGAAGGCACGCCCCCTGCAAGCTTGCAGCGACCCCGGCTTCACCCGCGCCTCGGTCCGCGCGTAAGGAAGGCGCGCCCCCCGCAAGCCTGCAGCGACCCCAGCTTCCCCCTGCGCGAAGCTCCAGCGTCCGCCGACCTCAGGGCCCGCCTCTGCAGCAGTGCCCGCGGCTCGCCCGCAGGAGACCTCTGCCCTCCTGCTCCAGCCCGGCGGCGGATCCGGCTCGGTCCGAGCAAGGTGAGGTGCCCCCGAGCCCGGTGAGGTGGCCCCGAGCTCGTCCGAGCCCGGCAAGGCATGCCCCGGCACCGGCGGTTCTGCCCCCCGGCCCGGCGTGGCCATGCTTTGCCTCCGCCCCCCCTGCTCCGGCCATGCACCGTCCGAACGGTGCCCGACGCCGCCGGAACCGAGTTCGGTGAGGAGGCCCCGAGCTCGTCCGAGCCCGGCAAGGTGCGCCCCGGCGCCTGGCGGTTCTGCCCCCCGGCCCGGCGTGGCCGTGCTTCGCCTCCGCCCTCCTGCTCCGGCCCGGCAGCGGGTCCGGCTCGAGTGGCGACCCAGCAGCGCCTCGCTGACGGCCTGGCTCGCCTCCGCGCGGCTCCAGCTCGGCGACGCCATGCTCCGGGTCCAGCTCGGCCTGATCTCGCCCAGGGCAGCATACCCCGCTCCGTCCGATCTCTCCAGCTCAGCTGCCCGTCCCGGCACGGGAGTGCCCAGTTCGGCCGTGCCAGCTCGATTGCCCGTGCCTAGCCCGGCACGGACACGCCCGGCCAGCTCCGCCTCCGCCTGCGGCACTCCGAGCTCCTGTCCGGCTCCGCCCTCGCCCACGGCGTAGCGGCCGGCCCGATTCCCTTTGGCGTGCCCGCATGCTTCCGCCCGCACTAGGGCACGACCTGCCCTCCTCCGGCTTCGCCCATCTCACGCGCCCAGTTCGGCATGCCCCTGTGGGGGGCCTTCACGCGGGCCTTCTCTCGGTCCGCGTGCCCGCGTGATATCTTGAAGCGGCGTCCCGGACTCGGCCACTGGGAGCGCCACTCGGATCGGTCTCACTCATGTGAGCCCGGCACGTTTCCCGAGGAACCCATCCGTATGGGCCCGGCACTCTTTCCATGGATCCCCCTCCACGTGGGTCCTAGACGCGCCGCCTGACACGCCGCCTACAAAGAGAGGTACGCGTTTAAGTTTCCTAAGCTACTGATTGCACTAACTAGTGAATGGTGCCACACTCGAGGCGCTGGGCTCCTCTGCCAAATCTTCTGAGCCATCAAGAAAGGGGAAGCTGACCAGCCTGCCTAAGCCTCCTAGGCCTGCAGAGGCTTCACAGACCTATGCCAAGAAGAACGTGCCCCTCTGAACACCAAGAGCCGCTTGTCTATATAAGAGCAGCGGGAGGAGGTAAGAAAGGACAGACTGTCATCATTCTAGCATGATCCATCACCCTCTGGCAACAGAGAGTCCCCCCGAGCTCTCTGTCTCAGAGGTCCCTTATCTCCTTCGATCGTCCCACTGACTTGATCGTCGGAGTGCCTTTGCCGGAGTCCCCGGCGCAGGTCTTCCCTGTTTTGCAGGTATCGCCCGACGGAGGGACGATGAGTAGGAAGATTACTCCCTCACTGAAGAGGCCCACATGAGGGCCATGACAGTACCAAGCCCCTTTCATCCCAACTACGACTATGTTTCCCTTGATCGTCTCCGACCAACGAGCCCGGTGACGCTGCACGGAGTCCACGCACCTAGGCCACGCCAGAGCTACCGGCCACGGCGATCCAGGCGGCAACAGATACATCTCAACCAAATGATAACATAGTTAGTATAGAACCAGAACACACCACTCCTATCCGTAGGTCTAATAGGGTGCGTCATGCACCTGAGAGGTATGGGTTCATTATTGAAAATAATGAAGCCCGGATCATTGAAAATAATGAGCCTCTAACCTATACGGATGATGTTATGAGTAGGGACTCAGACAGATAGCTGGAAGCCATGAGAACCGAAATAGACTCCATGTATATCAACCAAGTGTGGACTTTGGTTGATGCACTAGAGGGTGTTAACCCTATTGGATGCAAATGGGTCTATAAGAAAATGATTGGGGCAGATGGCCAAGAAAAAACTTATAAAGCCATATTAGTGGCTAAGGGTTTCAGATAAAAACAGGGAATAGATTATGATGAAACATTTTCTCCTATTCCCATGCTCAAATCTATTCGAATCATGCTTGCTATAGCAGCATATCATGATTATGAAATATGGCAGATGGATGTGAAAATTGCATTCCTTAATGGTTTCCTTGAGGAAGAGGTCTATATGTCATAGCCAGAAGGTTTTGTCTTGGAGACTAAACCTAATCAGGTATATAAGCTGAAGAAATCCATTTATAGATTAAAGCAAGCATCCAGGAGTTGGAACATCCGATTTGATAAGACAGTCAAAGAGTTTGACTTTATCAAAAATGAGGATGAACCTTGTGTGTATAAGAAGACTAGTTGGAGTGCTATAGTTTTCTTGGTTCTGTATGTGGATGACATACTCCTCATTGGGAATGATATCCCAATATTACAATCAGTCAAGGTATGGTTATCTAAATAGTTTTCCATGAAAGACTTGGGAGAAGCATCCTATATACTAGGTAACAAGATCTATAGAGATAGATCTAGAAGGATGCTAGGCTTATCCCAGTCTAGGTACATTGACCAAGTGCTAAAGAGATTTAGCATGGAGGGAAGTAAAAGAGGTTATTTTCCCATTGGTCATGGCATACATATTTCTAAGAAGATGTCTCCTAAGACACCTGAAGAAAGAAATAGAATGAGTTTTATACCTTATGCTTCGGCTGTAGGATCTATAACGTATGCTATGTTATGTACCAGGCCTGATGTGGCATATGCCTTAGGTATAGCTAGCATATTTCAGGCTGATCCAGGAAAGGATCACTGGAAGGCTATGAAAAATATTCTTAAGTACTTGAGAAGGACTAAGGATATTTTTTTGATATATGGAGGATCTGATCTTAAACTGGAAGCTTATTCAAATTCTAGTTTTCAATCGAATCTAGATGATAGCAAATCTATTTCAGGGTATGTTTTTACCCTAAATGGTGGAGTTGTAAGCTGGAAGAGTTCTAAACAGCAGACTGTAGATGACTCAACAACTAAGACAGAATACATTGCTGTTAGTGAAGCTGCCAAGGAAGCTGTCTGGATGAAGAAGTTCATCTTAGAGTTGGGCATTGTTCCAGAGATTGAAGGTCCAGTACCACTTTACTGTGATAATACTGCAGCCGTCGCTCAAGCTAAGGAACCTAGAGCTCATCACAAATCAAAGCACATTCTAAGACGCTTCCATCTCGTTCGAGAGATTGTTGAAAGATAAGAAGTCTGCATTAAAAGAGTAGAAACGAAGAACAACATAGCAGACCCGTTCACTAAGGCTCTACCATAGTGGGAGTTTGATCGCCACCTCGATTGTATGGGGTTAAAATTTAAAGGCGATTGGCTTTAGTGCAAGTGGGAGATTGAAAGAATTATGCCTTAAAGGCCAATCGAAATATTGTATTTCGATGGGATTTTCTTTTGTATCCCAAACCAGTGTATTGACATTATCAATTAATAAAGGCATTTTATTTTTATCATACACTGTATCTTATTAATTTTATTAAGATATAATGAACCCCATAGATTACGGCTATGGTTCTACAGTTATGATGAGATCATACCAGTGAGACCTAAAGCCTTAAAACCCTAATCTAGAATATTCCTGGTCGATGGAATATTGAGTAGGGGATCAATGTTTCCTCTACAGTCACTTATGTTTGACACTAATACTAGGATGTGAGTGCTCATTAGAGAATGAGTTCACTGAATGGATCCAGCTTGAGAACATCTAATGGAACCTTATCTGTTTGTCAATAGATAGTTCTCATAGTGGAAGTAGTGCATATGGTCCTTTGACCTGAGACTGCCATGGTACCTTGTATGCATGAATCCATACTTTGGTTCATACTCAATCATGACACTGAGTCATGCATGGGGTGATACTGGGTATGGTGGATTGCATATGGAGTTTGTGAGTAGGTCAAAAAGGAATTGATCAACCCTAGTAAAAGGGAAGCACATCTAGATGATTTCAATCAAATGAAGATTCGGAAAATCTTTGATCAAAGTATGAACATTAGAAATAATTTTTAATGGTTAATTAATGAATCATCATTATCAGATTGAGCAAGGAATGAATATGAAATTGGATTTGACAAGTATCCATATCCATAGTCATATTCAGTGTGCAAGTAGATCGAAGGACTGAATTGCCCGATAACTCACCATTGAAGGGTATTTTGGTAAATCCACCAAAATTCCTCATCTTCCGAGTAGACATGATACGTTGCTAGACGTCAATATTTTCTTGTAGGTCTTCATGAACCAATTGATTTGGTTTCATGAGTCAATTCGATATATGATTCGAATTGGACAATTAGGTGAGCCAATTTGACCTAATTAGGTCAATCGGGTTCGATCGGATCAAATCAGCTCAAACCTAAACCTACTGCTGGCTAGATGTGGAACCCAATGGGTCACACACAATAGAGACTTGGCCAAGAAAGTCATTCATGATTTAATTAGGATCATAGGATTCTAATTGGTTAGCCGGATTACATACTAGCATATGTAGGCTAACCAAATTCCTAACCCAATTGGATTGGGTCCGGTTGCTTGCTAATTGGGCTAACCTAATTATGAAAAATCTAAATTAGGTTGAGTCCTAAGTGGGGCTAGCCTAATTAGAGCTAAATCTGATTTTAATTTGGATTTAAGTGCATTTTAGGCGCCATACATGAAGAGTCCCAATGGCATGGGACTCTTGGTACCTAAATGATGCCTTAACTTCAAAAGGGCACAGAATGAGCTATAGATCTCTGATTTGAATATAATTTATATGGTCAGAAAGGAAATTTTATTCTCTTTCCGATGACACCCATATTGCCAATGTTTTGACTGGTCAATATTCTTTAAAATTTGCATGGAAGAAGGATGGTGCATGGTGCATGAAGAGTCGCAACTCTTCATGTGGCGTGCGATTCTAATGGAGAGTCCTTCTTCTATCAGGACTCTTCATAATCTTCGATGTTTGGAGATTGAAGAGGCACATCTTGACTT
Organism: Areca catechu; assembly: GCA_021397845.1. Lineage (NCBI taxonomy): Eukaryota > Viridiplantae > Streptophyta > Magnoliopsida > Arecales > Arecaceae > Areca > Areca catechu. Next base: position 76,833,540 of record CM038044.1, on the reverse strand, counting down.
CCTAGGGGCCGGTAATTGACAAGTGGCAAGTGAAAATTCATCCAGATAAAAGAAGGGATGTGAATAAGGCCTTCGGTGCATGAATGGGCTTATTAGATATGATCTTTCAAGCCAGATAACTTCTCTTCGATCTTGAAAAATCATATTTGATAAGTTGATGGGAGGACATATCACATGCCCCTGTTGTATCTATAAATAGGGGGTGAGTCTGATAATGAAGAATTCCACCGAAGTACTATTCTAAGTGTCTCTCTCTCCCTCCTTTCTTTAAGATAAGACTTGTCTTGTTAAGACAAGGTCTTTTCTACAAGGACAAGGCTTTGTTTTAGGATATAAGCCTAAGGGGTTCTAAAGGAGGGTTGTCCTAAAATCAAGAGTGGTTTAGGAGAGTGTCTTTAGTGCCCTACAGTAGGATAGGGTGTCCTACAGTGGTCAATAGACCAAAGGCTGCCGAAAGAGTTCCACTTCTCCAAGCAACATGAAGGAGTTCTTCCTTGGTCCGAGTTTGGTGTGGATCACCGTTGGAGGGTGAACATTTGGGCGCCTGGTGGAGAAGAAGGCTGAATCAGGGTTTTCTTCATCGGATTGGATACTAGCGGTTCAGGTTGGTGCCTAAACTCTAGTTTATATTATATATGCATGTTTTTATGTTTTAATTCCTAGTAAGGAGGTCCTCGGTTAAGGATTTGGTAGTGGTTTCATAATAAATTTTTGAAATCCATGCTTCCGCCCTGATCACCAAAACCCTTACAGCCACTCCCTTTGTCTTGAGAGTTGCTCGATTCATGACCCCTCTCTTTTGATGTAGTTGGTCTACAACCTCACCTTCATGGAGGAGGGCCTGGGGAATGTGGACAACCTCATCCATGGCCTTAAGGAGGAGCTTCAAACTGCTAAGGCTGCCAAGAAAATAGCTGAGGAGCTGAAGCAATCCATGGAGGACCGTCTTGCCCAGATGAATAATGAGGTTCACGAACTGAAGGGCAAACTGAAAAGTGCTCATCTGACCATGACGGGGCAAGAGGCAAGGTGGAGGAGGAGCATGAAAAAGGTCAAATTCCTGGAGCAAGCTGCCAGGGAGGATCAGGAGAAGATAGAAAGCCTGATCAAAGCGGTGGAGGAGGCTTCCAGGAGGGCCGAAGAGGCGGTCCTGGAGTCCAAAGCTGCTAAGAGGGAGTCCGCGTCTTTGAAGAAGCAGGTAGACGATGCCGTGGCGAACTTCAAAACATCTCTGCAATTCCAGGCGGAATTCAATGAAGTAACTTTGTATGGCTACCAGCACGGCTTCAATGACGGACTCTCTAGGGTGAAGGAGGCCTTCCCCCATCTCAACCTCTTCGGCATTCCTCCCTTCGGTATAGCTGGAGAAGAAGAAGAGGAAGGGGAGGGGGCCGAAGCCATGGTAGAGGCCGTGGAGGCGCCATGTCCGGAGGAGGAGTCTGCTACCCCAGTTGAAAATCCGTAGGTGACCCCAACTCTGGTACCGGTTCAGGAGGAGGCTCAGGCCGGAGGAGTCCAAGCTGAAGGTTCCTCGATCTGGCCCGGATTGACGATGTCCTCTCAGGGCAAATTGATAGGTTGCTCCAGTCCTGTGGTGTGGAGCCTTCTCCTGCTGATGTTGAGTGACTTAGGTCGCTCTGGATGTATTTTTCTTCTTTCCATTGTACTTATCAATGAATGATAGTTTTTCCAGACTCTGAAATGAATTCTTCTTTCTTTGGGTATGCATTGTTATGCTTCATGTGTAATTCGAAATGGTTTTACCGTTCTTTTTCCGCTTAGTCGAACAGTCGCGTCCGAAGGCCATTTAGTCGATAAGAACTGGTTTTACCATTCTCTTTCCTGTTCGGTTGAGTAGTCATGGCTGAAGGCCATTCAGTCGATGAAGATGAACTTTGGAACGGACCGGAACTCCATTGTCAAAGGCCGTCTCCTTCCTTCGAGTGTTAAGTTCGTCCGTTGGGGCAGGCAAGAGTCATTTCCCTGCCAATCGGTGATTAGAAAGATTTGATTGTGATCATCGTTGTCCACGTGGCACGTCGATATTTGCACAGTCATGATTTCTTGCGCCTTGCAAGCTGTCGGGTCTCCCCTTTCTAAAAAGAAGCCATTAATGATGCCGTCGCACGATGAGGATTTCTGTGGATTCGAAGCGATGGCAGTTATTGTCCTGGGGATGGCTCCCGAGCAGCTTTCCGATCTCGAAGCATCGCCCGAACATGTGGCACTTTCCGATGCGGCTGGGAATGTCGTGGAGCACGCCTCCCCACAGTCGGTCATGGGTGCAGGGTCTCTATAAATAGGACCCTGCCTTCTGCTGTCAAGGGCCATCGTTTGGTGCGGGCACCAGACTCAGAAGAAGACTTCAGGGCTCCATCTGGATCTCTGATTGACCTTGCCCGAAGAATTAGGATTTTTTGGTTTTGTAATAAGGGTTGACTTGGTCAACTCAACTTTAGTCTTGAGTCTGTATTTCCCTGCAATTTAAATTTTATTGAGTCATGTTGACTCAGTACAAGTCCTAGTAGTGGTCTAGGTCTTCTCCAGGTTGGTGCCACTTTTTTTTCAGTCAAGTCAAGGTCCAGGGTGCCACATTTTTTCTCCCAGGCCCAAGCAAGTGGGCGCCACACTCCCAGCCACACGCCAGAGTCCAGGAGGTGCCACATCTCTATCCAGTGTCTTTGGTCCCTACACCACAAGAAGTTAGTTCCTTTTTTTTCTTGCACCACTTCGGAGAGAAATCCATCAAGATACCTCAATCCAAGGAGGAGCCAACTTCTTTCCAGATAAACCCAAGCTAGGATGGCAAGAGTTTTTCTTGAAGAGAGGATCAAGGAGGTGCCCCACAATATTCCATAAAAATCCAAGTTATAAAAGGGAAGAGAGCATGTCTTGGGGAAAAAATCAAGGAGGCACCCAAAAGTTTCGTAAAGTGCCAAAGCCATGAAAAGAAGAAGCCTAAACTTGTGGAGCAAGACTAGGAGGTGTCCAAAAGAGCCAAACCATGAAGGGAAAATCCTTGATTCATGGAGAGATACTAGGAGACACCCCCATAACCTGCCATTTGGAGCTGATTTTCAAGTTTTCTTGGAGTTTTTGGGCCGCTCACTCATGGAAGGAGTCTTGGTTGGCCAAGGGAAAAGAATTTGATGCCTAAAGTGTAGATTGGCCCTATTAGTCCCACATGGAAACTTGTATGGTTTTGATTTTTCTTATAGGTCTATATATTAGACCCGTTTTGTAACTTGAACTTATCTTATGAAATCTTATGAATGAAATCCCTTATTTTTTAGCAAAGTCTTGTTCTTCCGCACTTATTCTGAGTGTTGAGCTCCGTGAGGGAGTAAATCCGGATTCCCTAGGAACCTTGAGGAGGTGTGAGATCTCCAACCCCAAAACCCTAGCTTAGTTCACCCATCTCTACTCCACCACCACCAAACCCTAGCCTCTACACCATCTCCAAGATTCTTCTTCCAAAGGGTTGCCGACCACCAGGACCCCAGTCCAGCCATCTTCAAGTCAGCTACCACTGCTTCAGAGTCCATCCAGCAGATCCAGGAGAAGAAGTCCCAAATCCGCAGCCTAGGAGTTCCAGATCAGCTGAAGACCTTCAGATCTCATCCTTTCTTCTGTTCTGGTAACTCTCTGAGTCTCTTGTTCCTAACCTTGTTCTTCTTCTCTCCAGGATCCAGGGTTCAAGAAGAGGCCAACTTTGCCAAGGGCCATTATCAGAGGATCCATTGCGAAGATACTTTGACTCCCGTGATCCAATAATCTGCTCAAGAGAGTCTTTTTCCACCAAATGGAGAGATATCACTGCTAGATAACAAGAACCTTCCCTTCTCACTTTATCTGTTTCGTTGAAACTCATAGCAAACCCTAGATCTGGGGGTTTCTAAATCCCTAGCGATCCTACTTCTGAGTTACTCTGATAATCCACTCCTTTTAATTGTGCTTTCTAACATTTCTTAGTTTCTTTCAACATTAGTTTATCTTTCCTTTGAGTCAAAGCCGACTTCTGAAAATATATAAAAAAAAATACATTAATTTTAATTTGCTTTCGCATTCCACATATTCGTTCTGCATCATTTTTGGTATCAGAGCTTTCGTTCTGCATCATTTTTGGTATCAGAGTTTTTGTTCTGCATCAATCTTGGTATCAGAGCTTCCGTTCTGCATCATTCTTGGTATCAGAGCCCTGTCTAGGGTTTCTGACTTGCTTGCATGTTTTGAGTGTCTCTCTTTTTTACTTTGTCTGCTCGAAGTAGACTCCCCAGGACGTCCGGTCCTAGGAACGAAGTGAGGTGCAAGCCTCCTCTTCCCATTCCATGGGGTGTTCCTAGGGCGTGTAGGGGATCCGTTGGGTTACAACTTCGTAGCAGGAATTGTAAACGGGAGAAGCACCCTGTTTTCAGTCTGTAACTGCCCTGTTGCAGGAATTGTTTCTCAGTGCAGGTAACTCCGAATTATGTGACTTTTGTTTTGCTGGAACCAATATAATTGAAGATATTTTACATAATTTTCCTGTGATTTATTGGTTTCCGTGAAATTTCTGAGAGTTAAATTACTGCAACTCTGTTTTTGTGTTATGCAATGCAATCATTTTGAGTGAACATCTCCTAATTCATCCTAAGGGCATTTGAGCATCTAAGATAAGGGGAGGAGTTGATAACCTCTCATTAGCCCAAAACCACCACCCACTCATTCGATCCTAAGCCTAATTTTAAAATTTATTAGACTTAATTTGCCCTAGTGGGCTAGGGACATCAACAAGTCGGGTCAAGGCTAATGTTGAGTCAGTTTGTCTAGTTACTTTGTGTGTGCTTTGTACTCAGTGTCTAGAACGGTGGTTCAGGGACAACGTCCCGAAGGGCTTGTGTGCTGGTCCGCCTACCTGGCCAATCATTGATTGGTGTCTAGGATTGGCAATTAGGGACCTAACACTCCCCTTACACCTGCCTGGCTGAGTCCCGAGTTACTACAGGCTAGCTTGCCACTCTGATTGGGCATCTAGTTTGGGCTCTAGGTCTAGTTAGCCCGTAGTCGTTCAGTTGAGTCTCATTTTGTGTGTTTGCTTGAATCATCATGTCTACCCGGAATGGAGTACCCTACCAACCTGGTCAAACCCAACCTGATTTAGAGGCCATGGTTAGAGCTCTTACTGAGAGTATGAACAAATTGAGTCAGGATGTGACTGCTACTGTTGCCCAGTTTAAGGAACAGGTCCATGAGAATTTTGCCCAGCTTAGGGATCGAGTCCAAGTACTTGAGGAACCTAGGCATCAGAATTGGACTCCTTACCCAGATTTTAATGTGCCTCAACCTCACCCATACCAAGAGCCTAGAAGACCTTTATATAGAGATCCTGAACCTAATCATAGGAGGCCTGACCCAAAACCTGAAGATAGAGATGATAGGTTCATTCGGAACATCAAATTAGATGCACCCACTTTTGATGGTAGCTTAAACCCTAAGGTGTATTCTGATTGGGAGGGTGAGATGGACCAGTACTTTGAGTGGTATGCCATGTCTGAGGAAAGGAAGTTCAAGTTTGCCAAGATGAAGTTAGTACGTCAAGCTAGGTTATACTGGGGGAACATTGAGCTAACTACTAGAAGACGAAATGTAGAGCCCATAACCACTTGGCAGGGTATGAAAGAGAAGCTTAGAGATAAGTATCTACCCATTTCATACCAGCAGAATCTTTTAGACCAATGGTACCAATTGCGACAAGGTAATAGACCTGTGTCTAATAATATCGAGGACTTCCAGTGGTATGACATGAAATGCAATACCATTGAGACCGAAGCTCAGATCACATCGATGTTTAGGGTTGGGTTACACCCAGACATTTATAGGAAGCTATGCCTTGAAAAGACCAATAAGTTAGACCGAGCCTACCAAGAAGCCCAAGACTATGAGTGGTCTTTAAGATATAACCAATCAAGTACTTTGGACTTAAAGCCAACCTCTACCAACTTGAGTCAAGTTTCGATTGATCCGACATCCGTAGTGAACCAGACTTTTGTTTGTCAATTCCCACTTGTGTCACCTCTTGACCAGAAGGATAACACTGAGAAGGAGTTAGGCATGGCCATCCCAAAATTAGTTGACCCGACCAAAGCCGTACTTAAAGAGGAATCAAAGGAGAATAGATTAGAACCTTTCAGTGAGATTGAGGAAGAAATATATGAGCCTGACATAAGTTTGATAGATGAATATGAAAAAAAAGAATTTGAGGATATCTCTCCCGATAATTCAATTAACCAACTCCTACCTAATGGGGTTATTGAGGGGACCCCTACCACTCAAGGAATTCAGGGGCTAACCCTAAGAGAAGACCCTTTTGAGGAAGTTCAGGAAGAGGAAATTACACCAAATGAAAGTTTAAGTGAGAATACCCCTGAACTCATTGAGGAATCCAAAGAAGACACCCCCGAGTCAAATCTGGTAGAGAAGTGTGAAGAAGGAAGGGGTTCATAAGAATTGCCCATTTAGAAGGTCCAAGAACAAGAAAAAGACAGTAGCTTAGAGGACTTTCTAGATAAACATTCCAAAGACCTTCCTGATAACCTTCCACCTTCTAGGAGCACCCAGCCTATCCTAGAACTTGCACTTGTAGACCCTCCTAAAGCAAATCATGAGGTTTGGATGAGTGCACCTATAGAACAATGTCCTCATTTTAAGGTCATCCTGAATAACCAAGGTTTGTTTCTTGTTTCCGATAAGCCACCTCAAAACTCTAATTCTTATTTCCTACCCTTTCCTGAATCTTCTCATGTTTCTAGAGCTATGGGATTACACTTTACTGAGATCTCTAGGTTGCAAGACTCCTTAGAACCTATTAGGTTTGCCACCTACTTCTGGAAGACCTTATGGCACCTACTAGGCATCCATAATAAGTTTTCATGCTCTGCATGCCCTCCTCCGACCCAAGGTCAAACCTAAAGAGCCTTAGTTTGTTAGGTTTAGACCTAGGGTTCCTTTGGAATAAAGTCCATTCTTTAGGAATGTGTCGTCAGTCTAGTTTAGTTTTTCTTGACCCTTTACTAGGCTTTGGCTCAGATTTTGGTTTGATTGAGAGCACCAGGAATTGGGATTTGTATTTTGTCCAGGGCTGAAATTGCATTCAATGATTCGATTAATAGGTCTATAGGCTAGAGTCCCTTTGAAATTGTTCATGGATACAAGCCTCACACACCACTTGATCTGATTTCACTATTAGCCCACACACACAAGTCTCTTGATGCACTTGCACAGCATATAAAAGACTTGCATAAAGAAATTCATGCCAAAATAAATTTAAGTAATGAAACTTATAAGAAGTTGGCTGATTCTCAAAGGCGAGTCAAAACTTTTGTTGAGGGAGACTATGTAATGATTAGGTTAAGGCCCGAACGGTTTCCTCCTGGAACCATTAGAAAGTTACATGCTAGAGGAGCTGGACCATTTAGAGTGGTGAAGAAAGTAGGGTCCAATGCCTATGTGCTCGAGTTGCCTTCAGAACTAGACATTAGCTCCACTTTCAACATTACAGACCTAGTAGAGTATAGAGAGCCAGCTGTGATTCCCAGTGAGCCTTTTGAGCATAATCCTGCTCTTGAGAGTGAACTCAACCCTGTGTGTCCACCAACAAACTGGCCTGTGAGGAAAGGGCAGATTGAAAAGATCCTGGATGATCAGGTTATCTCTACTCGTAATCGAGAATACCAAAGATACCTGGTCCGCTGGCAAGGAAGGCCAGATTCTGATGACTCTTGGATCTCCCGAGAAGAATTACAAGAATTGGACCCAAACCTCTTAAAGAGATACTAGAGCCAGCTTGATCCATACTCGACAGGGTCGAGTTCCTCCCACCTTGGGAGAATTGGTGCGGGCACCAGACTCAGAAGAAGACTTCAGGGCTCAATTTGGATCTCTGATTGACCTTGCCCGAAGAATTAGGGTTTTTTGGTTTTGTAATAAGGGTTGACTTGGTCAACTCAATTTTAGTCTTGAGTCTGTATTTCCCTGCAATTTAAATTTTGTTGAGTCATGTTGACTCAGTACAAGTCCTAGTAGTGGTCTAGGTCTTCTCCAGGTTGGTGCCACTTTTTTTTCAGTCAAGTCAAGGTCCAAGGTGCCACATTTTTTCTCCCAGGCCCAAGCAAGTGGGCGCCACACTCTCAGCCACACGCCAGAGTCCAGGAGATGCCACATCTCCATCCAGTGTCTTTGGTCCCTACACCACAAGAAGTTAGTTCCTTTTTTTTCTTGCACCACTTCGGAGAGAAATCCATCAAGATACCTCAATCCAAGGAGGAGCCAACTTCTTTCCAGATAAACCCAAGCCATGATGGCAAGAATTTTTCTTGAAGAAAGGATCAAGGAGGTGCCCCACAATGTTCCATAAAAATCCAAGTTATAAAAGGGAAGAGAGCATGTCTTGGGGAAAAAATCAAGGAGGCACCCAAAAGTTTCGTAAAGTGCCAAAGCCATGAAAAGAAGAAGCCTAAACTTGTGGAGCAAGACTAGGAGGTGTCCAAAAGAGCCAAACCATGAAGGGAAAATCCTTGATTCATGGAGAAATACTAGGAGACACCCCCATAACCTGCCATTTGGAGCTGATTTTCAAGTTTTCTTGGAGTTTTTGGGCCGCTCACTCATGGAAGGAGTCTTGGTTGGCCAAGGGAAGAGAATTTGATGCCTAAAGTGTAGATTGGCCCTATTAGTCCCACATGGAAACTTGTATGGTTTTGATTTTTCTTATAGGTCTATATATTAGACCCCTTTTGTAACTTGAACTTATCTTATGAAATCTTATGAATGAAATCCTTTATTTTTTAGCAAAGTCTTGTTCTTCCGCACTTATTCTGAGTGTTGAGCTCCGTGAGGGAGTAAATCCGGGTTCCCTAGGAACCTTGAGGAGGTGTGAGATCTCCAACCCCAAAACCCTAGCTTAGTTCACCCATCTCTACTCCACCACCACCAAACCCTAGCCTCTACACCATCTCCAAGGTTCTTCTTCCAAAGGGTTGCCGACCACCAGGACCCCAATCCAGCCATCTTCAAGTCAGCTACCACTGCTTCAGAGTCCATCCAGCAGATCCAGGAGAAGAAGTCCCAAATCCGCAGCCTAGGAGTTCCAGATCAGCTGAAGACCTTCAGATCTCATCCTTTCTTCTACTCTGGTAACTCTTTGAGTCTCTTGTTCCAAATCTTGTTCTTCTTCTCTCCAGGATCCAGGGTTCAAGAAGAGGCCAACTTTGCCAAGGGCCATTATCAGAGGATCCATTGCGAAGATACCTTGACTCCTGGGATCCAATAATCTGCTCAAGAGAATCTTTTTCCACCAAATGGAGAGATATCACTGCTAGGTAACAAGAACCTTCCCTTCTCACTTTGTCTGTTTCGTTGAAACTTAGAGCAAACCGTAGATCTGGGGGTTTCTCAATCCCTAGCGATCCTACTTTTGAGTTACTCTGATAATCCACTCCTTTTAATTGTGCTTTCTATCATTTCTTAGTTTCTTTCAACATTAGTTTATCTTTCCTTTGAGTCAAAGCCGACTTCTGAAAATATATAAAAATAAAATACATTAATTTTAATTTGCTTTCGCATTCCACATATTCGTTCTGCATCATTTTTGGTATCAGAACTTTCGTTCTGCATCATTTTTGGTATCAGAGCTTTCGTTCTGCATCAATCTTGGTATCAGAGCTTCCGTTCTGCATCATCGTTCCTGTAGACTCCTTTCCTCTATTAATAATGAGGTTCATCACTTCTGAGCTCCACCGTGTGGCAAAGAGAAGGGTGATCGACCCGAAATGGAAGCGAAGTCCGGAGTCTCTTGGACCGAGGGAAGACGAAGAGGAGCCTCTCATGGACCGCCTCAAGAAGAAGGTCCGCCTGTTGGAGGCTCGGTTAAGGAAGGCCTGGGCACAGGTCACGGTGGCGATGACGGCGATGGAGGAAGCAAGGAGGGAGGCGGCGGATGCCATCTCAAACTTCAAGTCTTCCGCCGCCTTCAAGGACGAGCTGGCCGGGGTGGCTCTGGATTCCTTCCACCAGGGGTTCTAGGAATGTCGGAGGAAGGCCTCCAAGTTTTATAACATGAAGGGCCTGGACAACATTAAGCCATCTGTTCCCTTTCCTGGGCATGAATTTGATTCCGACTCCAATGAGGGGTCGGATTCTGGTTCGGACGGGAACCCCAGGGGCCCTTCGTCATCCCTCCAGATCTCTCCTCGCCAGTACGGAAAGAACCCGGCGGGGAGTTATTGAAAATTTCCCACATCCTTCTGGTATCATTTTCCCTTTTTTTTTATATATCTCTTTGTGAGAGTTTCTTTTTCTTTTTTTTTTGTCCTTTCTTTAGGAGAGTTTTTTCCTTTCTTTTTTTTTTCTTCTTTTTTTGTAAAAAAAACTGAAAGGAATGAGATATCTTTTTGTTACCTCTTCCCATGTATTCTTTGTGATGTGTTGCATCATGCTTTGTCTATAATGTAGACTCCATAGACCATCTTTGGTCTATAGCGAAGAAGTGAGGTCAGATGGACTGTTTTGAGAATGTCTGTTATCGATAGAAAGGACGATAGTGGTCCTTTTAGGCACGTGTTCGGATTTATCGTAGGGTAGGGTATTTACACCGTCCCTGTGCACTTTCTGTCGTGATTAAGGTAGGTTGTTCAAGCCTACCTTGGTGCGTATTCGGATTCACCGTAGGGTAGGTTACGAAAATCATCCCTGCACCTTTGATCTTTTAGTAGTCCGGTTAGACTATCTATTGCGCTCGTCGGGCATACCGGTAAGGTGAGTGGATCAGACTCTCCTTTGCGCAGTTGACCAATTTTTCAGATCATGTCACTTAGGCTGTTGTCGTTCAGTCGATGCAACTAGCCATTCTGAGTTGAGTAGGGTTGAGGAGCTTTGCACAGGAATTTCAGGAACTCTTTTATTGATAGTATTTGTGAAGGTTTTGTACATTCCATGGCCAGGATAGGGCTTTCCCCTCTAGGATCCTGAGTCGGTATGTCCCTGGTCGAATAACTTCTTCGACTTGATATGGACCTTCCCAGTTACGGGAGAGTTTACCCTATTCCGTTGGCCTGGATACTTCTACTCTTCGCAATACCATGTCCCCCGTGCGGAAAGTTTGCTCCTTCACCCTTGAGTTGTAATAATTGGCGACCTTTTGCTGGTATGCCGCCATCCTTATCTGGGCCTGTAGCCTGATGCTTGATAGCAAGTCCAGATCTATCCTTCTGCGATCAAAATTCTCAAGTTCTTCATAGTTGTCAATTCTCAGGGACTTTAGGGAGACTTCGATAGGTAGTACGGCTTCGATACCATAGGCCAAGTTGAACGGAGGTTAGCTCGTCGACCCAAAGTCCTTTGGCGGCGTTCAACCTTGTCTTTAGACCATTGAGGATGGTTCAGTTGGTGACTTCGCTTCTCCGTTGGACTATGGATGAGCAACGGATGTCAGCCGATGCTGGATGTGGAACCGAGCACAGAAGTCCTTGAACTTCGGATTGTCAAACTATCTCCCGTTGTCCGTGATGATGACATGTGGGATGCCGAACTTGAATATGATGGATTTTTTTACAAAATTTTCCACCTTGTCGTCTATGATCTGGGCTAATGGTTCAGCTTCTACCCACTTCGTGAAATAGTCGATGGCCACTAGGAGAAACTTCCTTTGCCCTGATGCTGATGGGAATAGGCCAAGAATGTCCATCCCCCACTGGGCAAAAGGCCATGGGGCTGCCAGTCAAGTCAAGTGACTCGTAGGTTGTCTCTGTACATTGGCATACCTCTGGCATTGGTCGCACTTCTGCACGAAATCAGCTGAGTCCTTCTGGATGGAGGGCCAGTAATACCCCTGTCGGATGGTCTTGTATGCCAGAGATCTACCTCCCAAGTGGTCACCGCATATGCCCTCGTGGACCTCTCTCAAAGCATAATTTGCATCGGTGGATCCTAAGCATTTTAGCAATGGTTGGGAGAACAATCTCTTGTAGAGGGTTTCGTCTAAGATGACGTACTAAGATGCCATCCAGCGGATCTTCGTGGCCTCTGCCTTATCTTCCAATAGCTCTCCCTCATTCAGGAACCTGATGATGGAATCCATCTAGCTTGGCTTAGTGTTGTCGGCACACCTTTGTAGCCTCCTCGGCTATGCTTGGAGTTTCAAGATATTTGACAAAGGTGTGCTCGAGAGACTTCGATGCTGTAGTCGCCAGTCGAGACAGTGCATCCACTTAGGAGTTCTCTGATCGTGGAACATGGATGATTTCAAAATGTTCTAGTTGGAAAAATAAAGCCTGTACCTTCTCCAGGTATTGCACCATGGTTAGATTTTTTGCTGCATATTCTCTATTGACTTGATTCACAACCAGTTGGGAATTTGAGAAGGCTCAAACTTGCTAGACTCCTAAATCTTTGGTGATCTGTAGTCCGGCGAGCAGCGCTTCGTATTCGGCCTGATTATTTGAGGCATGGAAGGAGAAGCGGAGTGCGTACTCTATGGCATGGCCGTCAAGTTCAGCCAACATGAGTCCAGCCCCGCACCCTGCAGCATTGGAAGCTCAGTCCACATGAAGCACCCAAATGAACTTCGTCTCCTTTGGGGCATCCTCTTCTATCGAAGAGGCTTCATCTTCGGACTTCCAGGTGCACTCAGCCAAAAAATCGGAGAGCACCTGGGCCTTCATGGTGGGGACACCTGAGGCACCAGAATAAGACAGAGGCTTTTTCAACCCTCTGTAAATTGATCAATAATTTATGAATCTATCTGTAATAAGGGCTTAGATCATCTGAGTCCTTTTTAGTTGTTATTTCAGTTCTGTACTAGTCAGCTCATGTTGAGCTAGTTCAGTCCAATGCTAGTTAGCTCATGTTGAGCTAATTTTATTTTTTTTGAGTCCTGTCCAAGCATACTGAAGACTCAAGACTATATTATACAAGTGAAGACCAAGTCCAACCAGATTGAAGACATGGAAGTTTAGCCCAAGTCCAACCCAGCTTGAAGATTTGAAGACCCCAGGAGAAAAATCAGAAACCCTGATTCCTTGCAGATGCCCTCCAGATGCCCAGATTCCCTTCCAGATGCCAAAGTATATTCATAAATAAGGGCATCCATGATTCCAGAGGTCCATCTGCATCCTAGCCCAATGAAATCAAGCCCAGGTGCCAAGCCCAAGCCCCTAAGAAGCAAGATACCAGGGAATATTCCTGCTACCTGGCTACCAGGCCACCCCAGCTTCCAGAGGCCCAAACCCATGCACCCGGGCCCCTTTGGGCCGGCCTTTTGCTGCTCCTAGAAGCCCAACACGCCCCCCTAGGCATCCTTGGAGTCTTGACCAAGTCAAGAAAAATTTTAGGGATTTTTCTACCTAATATTTCCTTATTTTCTAGCTAGGGTTTGAGAGGGAAAAGGATTCTTATGTAAAGACTTATGTACCCTTACTTGGAGCCCAAGGTTAAGGGTCTATTTAAGGGACCCTAGCCTCTTGTATGAGGAGAATTTTTGATGAATGAAAACCTTGAGTTCTTCTATTGAGTTGTGTGATACCCTGCTGTGTGCATAAAGGGGTTTGCGAGAGTTCTTCTTCCCAGTGCTGCAATCATCTTCCTGCTACCAACAAGCATCTCAGATCCCTGGACGCCCACTCCAAAAGAAGCCTTCCCTTGCTGTTTTTCCTTTGTTTTCTTGTTCCTTTGTGAGTTTTCTAACCCCTGACAGGTCGTTTGCAGGTCCCCGAGTTCCTACGAATCCAACGACTCCAGCCAAGCCTCAATCGGATCACCGAGCAGAAAGCCGGGTATCTGCGGGTCTTTGGCTCGATTTTCCAGGCCGCATCCGTCGAGGAACGAGAGACCCTTTTGCTGCGATCTTCACAGACATTGTCAGGTACACCCCTCTACCTCCAGTAGTTTTATTGTAGGAGAACTTGCCCTAACCGAGGCTTCTCAGCCCCGGCGATCCTTCTTTTCTACTTTTCTAGGTCCTAATCTGCATGCTGATCTTCTAAAATTCATATAAAATTCCCTATAACTTATTTTAATCTGAAATTCGGGAATTAATCACCCAACCCCACATATAAAACATATAAAAAAAATTGCATGCATATTAGTTCCGCATCATTTGGTATCAGAGCTTAGATTAGGGCTTGTTTTCTGCAATTTTTCAGTCCGTATATACTCTATCATTTTAATTATTTCTCCCTGTTAAAAACTCCAAAAATTCTGAAATTTATTTTCCTGGATTTATCATAATTCACAGTAATTTTAAATTTTTTTTCATATTTTATTATGGCCTGTGAATTTTCTGCGAGCCGAAATAGGGCCAGCAAATTTTCGGCTCTATTTTTTTTAGCAAGACAAGTTTGGAAGTTTTAGGGTTTTGTTTAGGAGTTTTTGCATATTTCTTAATTTTAGTATATTTCCAGTATATTAGGCCATGATTTGCAAGTTTTCTTCTATTTAAAAAAATACCAAAAAAAAAAATATATACATATTTTCCAAAAATACCAAAAAAAAAAAACCTAAACCCTAATTTGCATCCTCATCTGCCTGCCATCATTGCATAATTTACTTTTAAGGGCACTCTTGCTATATCAGATGGGGGGAGGATTTGATCACCTCTCCTTAGCCCAAAACCACATCCCTTGCATTCAGTCCCAAGCCTTAACCTAAAATTAATTAGACTTAATTTGCCTTAGTGGGCTAGGGACACCAACTGGTCGGGTCCGGGCTAGTGTTAGATCACTGTGTCAAGTTAACCTGTGTGTGCCTTGTGCTTAGTGTCTAGAACGGTGGTTTAGGGATTCAATCCCGAAGGGCTTGTGTGCTGGTCCGCCTACCTGGCCAATCTCTGATTGGTGTCTAGGATTGGCAATCAGGGACCTAACACTCCCCTTACACCTGCCTGGCTGAGTACAGGGTTACTATAGGCTAGTTTGCCACCCTGATTGAGCATCTAGTTTGGACTTTAGGTCTAGTCAGCTATAGTCGGTCTGATCGAGTCTTGCATGAGCACTAGATCAGGAGTTTCATATCACCCACCTCCTTCATAAATGTCTGAACCCATGGAAAATTTACAAGCCCAAATAAAAGCCCTAGCTGATCAAATTGCCCAGACAACTATCCAGATGACCCAGTTAACTCAGTCTCGTATTCAAACCAATGATAGAATTGACCATCGTGCCAATAGGTTTGATCAGTTAAAAGTCCGGGTAGGGACCCCAAGAAAAACCCATGGGTCACAGTCTGAGCCAGATCCTGACTCCCCTCAACCTAGGAGGACCCCAAACCCTGATCTATACCATGAGGTCGAACCTAGGAGAGCCCCTTATCCTGACCCGTACTACAATCCTCAACCTAGGAGGACCCCAAACCCTGATCCATACCTTGAGGCTGAACCTAGGAGAACCTATCGTCATGACCCAATCCCTAAGGTTAGTCCTAGAAGACTCAATCAGGATTTTATAGACCAGGAAGATAGATCCTATTTACCCTCTCCCTACAAGCCTAGTATACCTACAACCTATAGATCTTATGACTCCAGATCCTATGACTCTAGATCCCATGATCATAGATCCTATGCACCCACACCCTATGAGACTAGTAGACCCAACACCCAATATTCTGACCCATATAGGGAGTCCAACCCTAGGAGGACCCAATATTCTGACCTATATAGGGAGTCCAACCCTAGGAGAACCCAGTATTCTGACCCATATAGGGAGTCCAATTTTAGGAGGACCCAATATCCTGACCCATATAGAGAGCCCAACCTTAGGAGGATCCCATACCTTGATCCATCCTTAGAACCTGATCATAAAGCTGACCCAAAATCATATGACCCCAGATCCTATAATCCCATGACCCATAGATCTGCACCCTTGTCCTATGAGCCTAGAGAACCCATAACCCCTAAGTATCAACCTAGTACTAGTCATGCTTCCCCTAGTCAACTTGAACCCCATAGGATTAGTATCCCTAAATATGAACCCAGTAGTGAGCCACTACCCCTTATACAACCTGAACCTACTAGGAGTAGTACCCATAATCAGAGACCAGAACCTAACCAATTTCTTGCTAGCCGACCTTCTCCAACCATTCCTGAGATTCACAAGGCTTACATTAACGCGAAAGTGTATGAAGCTGATGTGAGCCTAGTGGATGAGTATGAGGGAGAAGAGGAGACACCTTTAGTAGACCTAGAATTAGCTGACCCAGTAGATGCCCAGGTAGAAACCAACCCAGAGCTAGTTGACCTTGACCATATCCAACCTAAAGCTATAATGGAAGAACAAATAGAGGAAGAGAACCTAGGTACTACTACTAGAGCCTTACCTGAGAAAACCATAGAGGAGAGCCAAATTATAGAGTCTAGTCCTAAAATACAAGAACCAGAAGAATTTATTAAGGACCTGATCTCTTTGAATCAATACCTTCAAGATGAGTCCCCTCCTATAGTTCCCATTAAGGACCTCTTCCCCGAAATTAGTGACCCATCCTTCCATTATGCAAATCCTGTAGATATAGCTCAACCTCATAAGGTTAACCTCATTAGTATAGGATTAGTTCCTGACACCCCGTCTTTTATCCTACTTTATCCAACTAACCATGAACCTTTTTCTCTACCTTACCAAACTAATTCTGAACCCACTTCCTATTTTCTGCCCTTTCCTGACACCTCCAGCATTTCTAGGATCATTAGATTGCATTTAGCTGAGATTAGCATACTGCATGCATTCATCACGCATGTTAGGTTTGCATCTTACTTCTGGCATACTCTTTGGAATTTGCTAGGAGTTCACTGTAAATTTTCATGTGCATGTCAAGCTAGGATCAAACCTAGAGAACCTATAATCTATTAGGTTTAGATCCAAAGAGTTCAATAAAATTTCCTTCGATAGGAATGCATAGTCGAGTCTGTTAGGTATCAGTATGAGTCCTTTGCATCATTTGTCTGCATGTGCCTAGCATGTTCACCACCTGCACTAATCTTAAAACAACTGGCTAATTCCCGAAGAAGGGTCAAAGAATTTGATGTAGTGGATTTTATCTTGGTTAGGCTTAGGCCTAAAAGAAGCTTCATGCTCGCAGAGCCGGACCTTTTAAAGTGATAGAGAAGGTTGGATCAAATGCCTAGGTGTTAGACTTGCCTTCGGATTTGGGCATTAGTTCTACCTTCAATATTACAGACCTGGTTTAGTATAGGGAACCGGCAGCGCTACCTAGTGAGGCCTTTGGACCTATTCCTTTTCATTGTGAGTGACCCTAACCTAGAGTGTCCACAAACAAATTTGGCCTGAGAGAGGAGAACGGATTGAGCGTATCCTGGACAATCAAGCCATCACGACCCAAGGCCATGACTATCAATGCTTCCTGGTCCGATGGCAAGGCTGGCCAGAGTCGGACGATTCGTGGATTTCTCGAGAGGACTTGCAACTCCTCAACCCAGACCTTCTCGAGAGATATGTGAGCCAGTCTAACCTTCACTCGACAGGGTCGAGTTCCTCCCACCCCGGGAGAATTGGTGGGGACACCTGAGGCACCAGAATAAGACAGAGGCTTTTTCAACCCTCTGTAAATTGATCAATAATTTATGAATCTATCTGTAATAAGGGCTTAGATCATCTGAGTCCTTTTTAGTTGTTATTTCAGTTCTGTACTAGTCAGCTCATGTTGAGCTAGTTCAGTCCAATGCTAGTTAGCTCATGTTGAGCTAATTTTATTTTTTTTGAGTCCTGTCCAAGCATACTGAAGACTCAAGACTATATTATACAAGTGAAGACCAAGTCCAACCAGATTGAAGACATGGAAGTTTAGCCCAAGTCCAACCCAGCTTGAAGATTTGAAGACCCCAGGAGAAAAATCAGAAACCCTGATTCCTTGCAGATGCCCTCCAGATGCCCAGATTCCCTTCCAGATGCCAAAGTATATTCATAAATAAGGGCATCCATGATTCCAGAGGTCCATCTGCATCCTAGCCCAATGAAATCAAGCCCAGGTGCCAAGCCCAAGCCCCTAAGAAGCAAGATACCAGGGAATATTCCTGCTACCTGGCTACCAGGCCACCCCAGCTTCCAGAGGCCCAAACCCATGCACCCGGGCCCCTTTGGGCCGGCCTTTTGCTGCTCCTAGAAGCCCAACACGCCCCCCTAGGCGTCCTTGGAGTCTTGACCAAGTCAAGAAAAATTTTAGGGATTTTTCTACCTAATATTTCCTTATTTTCTAGCTAGGGTTTGAGAGGGAAAAGGATTCTTATGTAAAGACTTATGTACCCTTACTTGGAGCCCAAGGTTAAGGGTCTATTTAAGGGACCCTAGCCTCTTGTATAAGGGGAATTTTTGATGAATGAAAACCTTGAGTTCTTCTATTGAGTTGTGTGATACCCTGCTGTGTGCATAAAGGGGTTTGCGAGAGTTCTTCTTCCCAGTGCTGCAATCATCTTCCTGCTACCAACAAGCATCTCAGATCCCTGGACGCCCACTCCAAAAGAAGCCTTCCCTTACTGTTTTTCCTTTGTTTTCTTGTTCCTTTGTGAGTTTTCTAACCCCTGACAGGTCGTTTGCAGGTCCCCGAGTTCCTACGAATCCAACGACTCCAGCCAAGCCTCAATCGGATCACCGAGCAGAAAGCCGGGTATCCGCGGGTCTTTGGCTCGATTTTCCAGGCCGCATCCGTCGAGGAACGAGAGACCCTTTTGCTGCGATCTTCACAGACATTGTCAGGTACACCCCTCTACCTCCAGTAGTTTTATTGTAGGAGAACTTGCCCTAACCGAGGCTTCTCAGCACCGGCGATCCTTCTTTTCTACTTTTCTAGGTCCTAATCTGCATGCTGATCTTCTAAAATTCATATAAAATTCCCTATAACTTATTTTAATCTGAAATTCGGGAATTAATCACCCAACCCCACATATAAAACATATAAAAAAAATTGCATGCATATTAGTTCCGCATCACTTCATAGCAGCTCGGGGCTGGAAGCTGATATCGAATTCACTCAGCTTCATAGCCCACTTGGCTATCCTTTCAGAGGTGTCCGAAGATCAAAGAACGGCCTTGAGAGGTTGATCAGTTAGCACCACGATAGCGTGAGCCTGAAAGTATGGCTATAGTCACTTTGCCACAATCACTAAAGAGTAGATCAGCTTCTGCATCCTTACATATCGCATTTCGGCATCATGTAGGACCTTGCTGATATAGTAGATGGGCTTGGGAGACATGCCTTCCTCTTTTCGGACAAGAACCAAACTTACTGCTTCATCTGAAGCAGAGAGGTACAGGTAGAGGACCTCGCCTTCTTTTGGCTTGGAGAGCAATGGTGGAGTCTCCAGATACTTCTTCAGTTCCTCAAAGGCATCATGACAGTCATCGGACCATTCAAAGCCCTTTGATTGCCAGAGTACTTTGAAGAATGGAAGACATTTCTCGACTGATAGAGAGATAAATTTGCTGAGGGAGGCAATCCTCCCTATCAACTACTGGACTTCCTTTTTACAGGAGGGATGTCTCATATCTTTTAAGGCTTGAATCTTCTCAGGGTTCATCTTAATCCCTCGTTTGGTAACGAGGAAGCCCAGGAATTTGCCCGAAGTGACTCCAAAGGCACACTTTGCTAGGTTTAGCATCATATGGTAGCACCGGAGAGCGCTGAATGATTCCTCCAAGTCGTGGATGTGATCTCTCTGGAGGAGGCTCTTGATGATCATGTCGTCAACAAATGCCTCCATATTTCTCCCCAATTGCTTCTCGAACACCTTGTTGATGAGTGTTTGAAATGTCGCTCCAGCATTCTTGAGGCCGAACAGCATCATCTTATAGCAGTAAAGACCTTTATCAGTGATGAAAGCCATCTTCTCCTCATCTTGTGGATCCATTCTAATTTGATTGTAGCCAGAGAAGGCATCCATGAAGCTCAGAAACTGGTGGCCGGCGGTAGCGTCGACCAATTGATCAATCTTTGATAGGGGAAAGCTGTCTTTTGGGCAAGCCTTGTTGAGATCTGTATAGTTGATGCAGATCCTCCACTTGCCACTAGCTTTCTTCACCATCACCACATTGTCCAACCACTTGGGGTAGTGGGCCTCTCTGATGAACCCTTCTTTGAGGAGCTTGCCGACCTCTTCGTCCACAACTTGCTGTCTTTCGAGGACGAGCTCCTCTTCTTCTACCGCACCAGCTTATACCCAGGGATTACTTCCAGTCGATGAGTAATCACTTCGGCAGGAATCCTGGGCATATCCGAAACCGACCAAGCGAAGACATCGGCATTGTTTCTAAGGAAACGGATCAACTCCATTCTGGTCTCCTCATCTAGTGTGCTTCCGATCTGCACAACTATGGAGGGATGTTCCTCTATCAAAGGTACTGGGACGGTCCTCTCCATGGGCTCACCAAGATTTATAGTTGCATCCCTCGGATCCAGCTGATCCGGAGTCGTCGAATCCTTGAAATGCCTGTCTTCAATCATCAGATACTGCCGTGCCGTCCTCTGGTTTCCTCTAACTTCTCCAACACCGTTCCTAGTAGGGAAGCGTACCAAGAGGTAGTGAGAGGAGATTACGGTTCATAATCTATTCAAAGCAGGCCACCCCAGAATAATATTATATGCTGAGGGGATCCGGACCACCATGAAGTTGATTGGCAGTGTCTTTTGTCAAGGTTCGGTGCCAAGGGTTACAGGCAACACTATTTCCCCTTCGACATAAACTTGGTTGCCCCCAAAACTAGAGAGCGATTTGGGGGATCTTTGTAGTTGATGTCTAGGCAAACACATTTTAGAGAATGTATCATATATCAAGACATCAGTCGAACTTTCATTATCAACAAGGATCCGCTGTACATCATAATTAGCCACTACGGTCGAAATTACAAGAAGATCATCATGTGAGAGCCGAACTGAAAGAAAGGGTGCAGGTGGTAAGACATAAACTTATACTAGGCATGCAAACAAGACACGGGAGCACAGGGGATTTAAAAAATAATTTTAAAACCCGCGCAGCGGAAAACAGCTCCACCCAGAAATCTAATATATTCAAGTTGCATGTATTAAAAAATAGGCATGTAACAAGGCATATAATATTTGTAAAATATATAAATAAATTCATTTATTTATGCATGATTAAAATAAAATTTTTTATACCTTTATTCCACCTGGAATAACTCTGGAATATCTACTGGAATAGCTGGGATAACAGGAATAAGTTTATTCCTGTTTTCTTCTTCCTTTGGACGTTGAATACTCTGTTTTTGCTCTTCAAAACAGCAACCAAAAGCTGGCGTCTGGACCTCCTTTTCCTCCCAAATCGGAGCAGCAGCTGGGGGATTAGATGTGCTTTGATCTTCAACCGAAATCTACAAAGAAAAGTTAGCTAAATTGGGTGTACAAATCACCCAAAACCTTGCTGCCAGAATTTTTGTTGCAGAAAAACAGCAGCCTTCTTCGTTGCGTTTGGATTTGCAGCAACGAATCTGGCTCGACCCTCTTGCTCCCAGGAGTAAAGGGATACTCCCTCTAGAGGGGAGATACACCGGGGGATCCCTGAACCTCCCTCACGAGCAGTGCTAGCCACTGGAAGAGGACACGGTCACAAGTAAGTTGCAACAACTTCTCTTTGCTGCAGAGCAGATTTTGAGCACTTCAAAAGAGAGGGATTAAGGCCTTGTTTCTCTCCCTCACACACTCCAAATCCCAGCCCCAAGATCTCTCAAAAATGGAGAACTCTCTCAAAGGAAAAATTGCCTAGAAGATCCTTTTGTTTACTGTTGCACGGTGTAAAAGCTTACGGCTGAAACAGGGGTGCAGAGCTTTATATAGGCAACATGGAGGAGGGAGTTGGAGAGGCTGGGAAAGCCAAGTGGCAGCAGCTGCCATCACCCATTAAACAGCCAATAAAACAAGGATTAAACATAGCCGGTGGAGGGAGATGAAGGGACGCCCAGCGAGTGGTTTCGGTCGTTTGGCCTTCTTGTCGCAAGGAATTCCTCCCAGCGTTTTACCGTGTAAAACGGTCCAAGGGGAGAAAAAAAAAAAAAAAAAACAACACCGGTTCAAAACTGGTCCAGCCAAATTAAAACTCTTGGTTCAATCCAATTGAACTAGTTTAAGCCCAATTAAACTGGGTTCAATTGGCTCACAACCAATTGGAGGCCGAAATGAACTCCGAATCAGTTCAAAACTGATTCAGAAAAATCCTGGCATAGTGCAGGTCAACCCGGAACAATTTTTGGTTGACACAGACAAGGGCAAGACAGGAAAAAGAGTGCTCGAAAAATACTGTGACCATAAAACTGAGATAATTCCCAATCGTAATCGGTATCCGGATCAAAGAGCAATCCTCTGTGGCATGTGACCTCATAGGTTCGAACCTAAACGGTAGCACTAGAACAATTCTAGTACCAGCACAGGAAACCATCTAGCAATGGGTCCCGACATCCGGATAGGTCAAAGATGCGGGAGCAAACTATCGAACCTCTAGCATATGGTTACCGTATAATTCATCCCTTTGACCTCTAATGCTCAGGATGACTGAGATTGGGCTGCCAACCCAGACAGAGTCAGTCCAATACGTGTCTCAACCTCGCAAGCCTAGTGACTCTTTACTAGGGCTACCCCGGCCGAGGATTTGCTAAATTGAGATACTGCGAGACATTCAATCCAAACTGTTTGGACAGGTCAATTCCATCTTGGTCCATCACTGCTTCACAAGTACTTGCCTATACCCAGAAACCTTCCATCACCGGATTAAAAATCCGGGTAGTCCGGCACCAAAGCATAGGGAGTTGCTTGCAAGCTACCGTGATAACCTCAGGTCAGAGGGACACATATACCCATATCCAATCGTGAGTTTCCCTTTGGCAGAAAAGTGAGTTGCACGGAGTCACGTTCAATAAGATATCACATATCCCACTTGCAGATCACATCAGTGTCACCACACTCATTTGGTCAAGAGGACAACCAAACGATGTGAACTGCAATAACCTATACTTGACATATTGCCGTCCAGTACAATATATCCTTTGGTTGTGAACAGGGTTTAAGGACCAGTTGATACATCCTCTCTGTATCGAAGTCAGTGTAGTCCTAAGGACTTCATCACATGGAAAGAGTTCATTTCAGGGAAAAACAATGTAATGAGCTACCAAAAATAATATTTTATTAATTCAAAGAAAGAGTACAATACTCAGCACAACCATCTACAACCCAGGCGATTGGCTTTGGGACACAATTCCCAACACGAACTCCCGCAAGGTCATCATCAGCGAAGATGATAGAGTTGTTGTCTTTAAGTCGCTTTGAGGCTTCGTCCTCATCCCTTCTCCAGTTGGTGGGTCGATGTATCATCCCTACACCTCCGTTGGTGGGCCTTTGATTTGGTAATTCGGTCTCTTCGGGAGGTGGTTGGGGAATAGTTGCTTCTGACCGGGATCCTTGGCGACCGATGTACCGCCCCAAGTACCCTCTCTTGATGAGATCCTCAATTGCATCCTTCAGCTGGATGCACTCTTCTGTGTTGTGGCCATGGTCCTGGTGGAATCGGCAGTATTTGTTCTTGTTCCTGATGGAAGAGGAGGCCTTCATGGGACGGGGCCGTTGGAGATAGTTTTCTTTTTCTATCTCCATAAAGATCTTCTCTCGAGGGAGGTTGAGGGGGGTGTAAGAGTCGAATCTTCTTCCCAATGCTTTGGGCCTGGGAGGACTTCTTCGACGGTCTGTATATTTGTCGCCATTGTTATTGGAAGTTTGGGGACCTTGTCCCCTGTTATTCTTCTTTTTTGAAGGAGGTTTCCCATCAATCAGTCATCGATTCGCCGCCTGCTCTTTAGCATCGGCGTATTTCTGAGCCCTTGATGGAGCTTAGCATAGCTTTTAGGAAACTTCTTACCAGGGAGAAAGTAAGCCTAGAGGTACAAAGCCCCTTCTTCAGTGCTGACATGGCCACATGCTCATTAAGATCCGGGATCTCAAGCGTGGCCGCATTAAACATGGAGATGTAATCTCTCAGGCTTTCTCTTTCATGCTGGTGAAGGAGGAACAATGTGTCCATATTCCGAGTCTTGCGGCAGGTCCTGAAATACAAGACAAACAATTTCTCTAACTCGGAAAAGGAATCGATGGTACCTGGACGCAGGCTCGAGTAGCACATCCGAGCGGACTTCTTCAAGGTAGCTGGGAATGCCAAGCAGTACATAACGTCCGAAGCACCTTGGATCATCATATGGGCCTTGAAGCTACCCAAATGATCAAGGGGGTCAGAGGTGCCATCATAGGGTTCCATCTGGGAAACCCTGAAGTGATGGGGAATGACCTCGGCCATGATGCGGTCGGTATAGGGTCGGCGTAGATCACCCACAATCAAGTCATCGGGATCCTTCAGATCCTGCATCCTCTATTCTCACGCCTTCGCCATCTTTGATTTGATGGCTCTGAACCTCCCGTCATAATTGGGAGTCTGCTTCAGCGCTTTCTTCACAGAAGTGGAGTCTCCGGAGGAGGGTGAGGGAGTTTGCCTAGGCATTTTTCCTTTGTGTGGGGAATCGACGGACCTGGGTAACCTCGAAGTTCGACCTTCAGGAGAGGGCTGAGAACGGGAGGAGGGATGCGTAGAATCCTCCTGTGGGGCTCTCTTTCTTCGGGATCTAGAGCTGTGTCTAGAGGCGGCCGGTGGGTTCCCCACCGAAAAGGCTATGTCATGGAATTCTTGAACCATGGCCGTAAGGTTGGTGACCTGGTTCACAAGAGCCTCAAACTGCTGTAATCCCACAACAACTGTGGGAGGTGGAACATCGTTCTCTCCCGGGGGTGCACCCCCCTAAGACGGAGCACGACTCTGGCTTGTGGAAGCGATTGGAGCTTTTCCTCTCGCCATCGAAAACATCTCACTTCCCCTTGTCTGGGAGGGAGCTTAAAAACTTTAACAGCCCCCCTACCTGGTGCGCCAATCTGTTGGCGTGGAGTCCCTGGATCTGCCGATCGGAGCCGCTGCGTTGCAGGACCGCTCCCTAGTTCACCTGCAAAACAAGTCCCTTATCGGAGTTGTTCCGATGGGGGACACTCCGATGCCTAAGTCAGTGGCGGATTCCAGCCACAGAATGGGGAAGGTGTCGAGAGTGGGAGAGGGAAGGCTCTTGGAGAATGTATCAATGTATGTGAATGAGGATGTTAGCATGTACCTCTCGAACCATCCTTCTTACCCGTATTTAAAAGAAGGCCTCCAGCCTACGGCCCACTCTTTTTTCGGTGATCATGGGGAGCCAATCTCTCCCATGATTGGCGATCGTGGGTTGTCAATGAGCAGTTCCGGCCAGATCGGAGGCGTGGCAACAGGAGTTGCACGCCATGTTCATGGCATGATGAGTGTCGATTGTAACCGTTAGTTACAGTTGCATTTCTGGAACAGATTATGGTCCAAACCTCGGATTTCCCCTTGTATGGGCCGAAGGCTTGGTATTTTCCTAGGGCCGGAGATCGTGTCTATGGCAGGGACCGAAATACATGCCTTCGGAAGTCGATGAGTAGTTCGGTGTTCGGCCGAGGCCGAAGACGTTACCCGAAGGACTGGCCTTCAGATGTTGTAGTCTGGCATGTAGTCTTGGGTTGCCTATAGTTGGCTTGTCCCTTGCTTGGTCCGAAGTCCGTAGTCCGAAAAAAGAGGACTTCGACCAGTCGAACCAGAGTCCGGTTTGTAGCTGAACCGGGATATCCCAACAATGATGAATTTGATTTGTCCTGCACCTGCTACCCTCTCGCATTCGCAGCAGCTCTTCTTCTCTCCCCATTGCACCGGTTTTTATGGTTCAGGCTGGTTATAATTTCTGGGCGCTAAAATTTTTGTGAGTGGTTCTTCACTTGAGAGCTTCCACTTACCTTTCAACCAGAGTTTTTTGGGCCTAAGTTCTTGAGAGATATTGGGAGAGAAACTCTTCTTGATTCCTTGTTGTTTGAAGTGCTCAATTGGTGGAAGGAAGTCAAATCTATTTTGGAGAAAACAGCAAGAGAATAGTGTTATGTTCTTTCTTCTTCCCCTCACTGTTTCAAGGTCTTCCGGTGACTAGCATCGTGCGAGAAGGCGATTTAGAGGAGCCCCAGGCATGTCCCCCCTCTAGAGGGTGTTCCCTTGAACACCTGAGAGCCGGATTAGCCTTTCAAAGCTGCTAGTTTTGTTTTGTTTGCAGGAATTTCTCTTGTTTCAGCAAAGGAGGAAGAGAACGATCCATCCAAAGGCTCACTTTGAAGCAACTTCTACCTCTCCATTAAAGCAAGAAGATACCTTGCTGTTGGAGCCTGAGGAGAGACCAAGAGATTGGCCTTTTGTGTTTGGGTTTGCTGCATTTGAAGAAGAGGCAAAAAGCTTTCCAACGGTTGCTGGAAGAAGAAAAAGACTTGAATAACTTTATTCCAGGTATTCCAGCTATTCTGGTGTTATCTCTGCTTTATTGTAAGTGGGAATAAGGTAAAAATTCTGTTTCATGCATGTGTAGATCTAGATTTACCAAATTGTTTATAAATATTACATGCCCTTATCCATGCATTATTTTGCCTGTACATGCATCCAGAATATGTTAGATCCTGTACGGAGTAGGTAGTTTCCGCTGTTATTTTAAAATAGTATTAAAATACATACCTGCTCCCTGCTGTTGCATGCTTAGTGTAGGCACCTGCAATCCTAGTTTTACTTTTAGTGGTATCAGAGCACATGTTCAG
Organism: Areca catechu; assembly: GCA_021397845.1. Taxonomy (NCBI): domain Eukaryota; kingdom Viridiplantae; phylum Streptophyta; class Magnoliopsida; order Arecales; family Arecaceae; genus Areca; species Areca catechu. The sequence goes on along the minus strand of CM038044.1, from coordinate 76,806,834 downwards.
GAGTAACATTTCTTGTTTGCATGTATAGTAGATTAAATTATTTAATCTTAAGAAATGTATATGTATCTTAATCATAGGGTATGATTAGAGAGTACTTTTAGGAACCTAGTTGAGACCTTCACCATGACCGTGTGTCTTTGACACGATACGGATCGTCTATGTTGGCCTCTTCAGAAGGATCCTTTAAGAAAATCAAAGATATTAAAATTATTTTAATTCAGATACATTTTTGGCATGACTTATAAATTTCTTTTTGGCTATGTAATATTTATAAAAGAATTAAACTAGATATGATGCATGAAAGAGATATGTAAAAGGAGTTTTACATGTTTTAATTAAAATTATTTTAATTAAAAATTTTGGCTTATATTCAAATAATTTTGAATTGTGTGATTAAATGACAAGTTATCTTAGGATTTATGAAACCTATTGTCATTTAAATAAGCCAATTGGGTTAATTGGGTTAGCTGTCTATTTGGGTCCATAATTTGGGTTAGACCTATATTTAGTTGAATTGGATAATAAGAAGACTAATCAAAAGTTGATTAAGGTCCTTCTTTTAGAACTATCTAATAGTTAGATAAGTTAGTCCATTCATCTAAAATGGATCTAATTAGTGGCTCTGTGGATGCCCGAGTCTTTAGGCAAATCTGATCGAGTCTGGTAAACCGATTGGTGTCAAGGCAGGTTTGGCATTTGTGATCATGGTTGTGTGAGGCTACCTCTTTCCTGGCCAACTTGGTTGGTGTCTAGAAAAGATGGTTAATGGCGGATACTCACCCATAATCTCACCTACCTGGCCAGTCGAGTCGACCATAACTGATTAGAAAAGCTCATTAACTCGAGTTAACCCATGTCACCCAGGTTGATCAGTCTGATTGATCGGTAGGTGCCCATGGATCAATTATTGAATTGTTTCAACCCTTTTGAAAATTGATTCGTTCAGTAGGAGGATGATTCATGTCCTTCTCTTATTCATCTATCACAACCTAAAATCCTCTAAAATTATTAGGTCCTGAAAAAGACTAAGTCAAAGAGTTGATGGTGTCTTAGCCTCCCATTAAGTGATTTATTAATGTGTCCTTTAACTTGGTGTTCATCGGTAGTTCCATAGAACGGGTATGCATCCGATTACTGGAATTGCTCTCTCATTGATGATGGTTCAGTGCAACCTTCTTAACGCTGATCAGGTGAGCCGGCCATAGTTGGGCTTGGTTATTCATTGGCTGGAAGTATTGGATTCATCATGTTAATGGTTGGACCTAACCGGAGACCCGTAATAGGAGGCTCCTAGGCCGATTGGGGTACTCTCTGGGACAAAATAAATTACTGAAAGTTGCTTAGGGAAGCAATTGGTTAGTGAACCTACCTTTAGGCACGTATGGGTGAGCTGGCCATAGTTGGGCTCATATGTGGTCTATTGGATTTCAGTACCCACTATAAAATAGTGATTTCATGGATTGGAGTTAAATGCTCCCAATCTAAAAAATTAGTGGGAGAGACCTTTAGACTAAAGTCCAAGTCTTTTGGTTAATTAATTAATTCATACTCTAATATGGTCTTATTTTTCCTTTCAGATGTCTTCAAATCTTTCGCTCCGGTCACTTCTCGATAATGAGAAGTTGAAGGGTCATAACTTCGATAGTTGGTATTGAAGTTGAGGATTGCCCTGGAGCATGAACGGATCCTTTATGTGTAACAGATTCGGCACCTGAAATCCTCTCTACCAATGCTCGGAGTTCGGTCAGGGACACTTATCAAAAGTGGGTTTCTGATCGGACTTCTGTCCGATGCATTATGCTAACGGCAATGAACGACGAGTTCAGTTGCAAGTTCGAGGAGGCCCAACCAGATGAGATTCTTCAAAAGTTGAAAGAATCTTTTGGCACGCCGGATGATATATAGTACAAAGTGTCTTGTGCCATCTACAACGCCAAGATGCCGAATGGTGGTTCTATCACTGATCATGTATTGTACATGATCGAGCTAATAGAAAAGTTGGGCAAGCTCGGATGTTGATGGGGACATCAGCATGCACGAATCTCGGAGCAGCACAAATTTTGAAGCAGCAAATAAATTTGAAAAATAAATTTAGGATTTATCTTTTATTTAAAATTTAAATTAGGATTTTGTTGGTTAGGATTGAGATATGGATAGGCTTATCTTATCCTATCTTGTATTTAAATTTGAGTTATCCCTATCCTGTATTCAAATTCAAATGAGGGTTATGGAGCTTATAAATAACCCCTCATTCCTATTGTAAAAAGGTAGATGAAATTGAATTTTTGGGATTTGGTTTGTCAGTTGGTTTGGCAGTTGTTGTTCAGGGCTATGGCCCATTATGTCTTCACCTGCGGGTGTTGATGTTGTCTTTGTCCTTCGGGACATCATAGGGGCGTGATGCCCTAGTTATCCCCCCATCTTCGTTTTCCTCCACGTTCTTTGAAATCCCCCTCATGGCTCCAGGAGTGACCTGGGTGGCAGGTGAAATACCCTGGGCTCCGCGTGTAGTGAGATGGGTTGTAGGTGAGATACCCTAGACTGCATGTAGTGAGGTGGGTGGTAGGTATAATGCCCTAGAGGTGTGAAGTCTCTCTGTGAGAGTGGGTTTCAGGGTTCGTGGTAGTCCATCCTCGTTATCCTCCATCCCTATTTTTTTCCTTCGTCACCACCATAAAGAAATCAGAAAATAGAAAAAAAATAGGATACCCTAATCTTCGGCGACTTCTTAGCTCGCCGACGATCCTATCCCTATCCCGTGCCCCATCAACTTGGTATCAGAGCCCAGACGGATTAGGGTACGTTTCTTCTTCCTAACTCTTTTCTGTGTTGACACCCCCTGCTACCATCGCTCGTGAAGAACGTCTCCGTCGCCTGCAGCCGATCCAGAAGTTCACGCCCGAACCCCTCCGATCAAGCCTCCCCTCCACCTCCATCCTGTGATCCCCCTCTCCGTCTCTTCTCAGATTCTTCTTTCCCTCTCCTTCTCTAACTCTCCTGCTTCTTCCTCTTAATCTCTATCATTCAAAACATCCTGTGAATAATTCTCCCAAGCACACCATTGCCAGCAAACCCTTTTTCGATCCCCTGTTTTCGTCACAATTGATCCCACCGAAGGACTCCTCCGCTCCCGTCTCCACCAGCAAGACACCGGATCCACCAGGCTCCTCCCTTGTCCGCTGTCAATCATCGGAATCAAGCCCCCATGCATCACCATTGTCGCTGCAGCCGAACCCCTCCGTGAAGCCCCTCCCGTCGCCTGAGATGCCATCTACCGTGTGGGCCCCTTCCACCATCACCAGCCGTTGGAAGCAAGGCTCGCGTTGCCCCCGAGCCGGTACACCCGTGCCTCCAGCAATGCCCTCGAGCCGGCACCCCCGTGCAGCTCGCGAAGTCTCAGGCCGGAAGACCATCGCCGCACGCTCGCCGCCGCACGCCCGTGTCGCAGATTTGCCCGACGCTGGAGAGCCGCCAAAACCCGCTCGGCTCCCCATCTCCGCCCGCGATGCCTCACGGACACCCGCCCAATTCCTTTCTGCCATGACGCCTGCCGCCCATTGGAGAGGCCGCGCCACCATTCCCCGAGCCGTCGTCCTCGTCCTCAGCTCCGTCACCGACAAAGCCCGCCGGATCTCCACGTCCGGGACCTTCCCTCGTTCTTGCACGACCGTTAAAGCATCGGGAGAGGCCTCGCACGATCGTGAAGGCATAACCGGCATTGGCAGCCGACGTCAAGCGTAGGAAAAAAAAAAACACCAGCCGTGAGAAAAAAAGGAAAAAAAAAAGAAAATCAGTGAAAAAAAAGACAAAAAAAATTCAGAAAAAAAAAAAAATCATTCTACAAGTCATGTGCATCTTGAGCCCAAGCTAGCCTGACTCGACGGAGTCGAGTTTTTCCCCACCTCAGGGGAATGATGGGGACATCAGCCTGCACGAATCTCGGAGTAGCACAAATTTCGGAGCAGCAAATAAATTTGAAAAATAAATTTAGGATTTATCTTTTATTTAAAATTTAAATTAGGATTTTGTTGGTTAGGATTGAGATATGGATAGGCTTATCTTATCCTATCTTGTATTTAAATTTGAGTTATCCCTATCCTGTATTCAAATTCAAATGAGGGTTATGGAGCTTATAAATAACCCCTCATTCCTATTGTAAAAAGGTAGATGAAATTGAATTTTTGGGATTTGGTTTGTCAGTTGGTTTGGCAGTTGTTGTTCAGGGCTATGGCCCATTATGTCTTCACCTGCGGGTGTTGATGTTGTCTTTGTCCTTCGGGACATCATAGGGGCGTGATGCCCTAGTTATCCCCCCATCTTTGTTTTCCTCCACGTTCTTTGAAATCCCCCTCATGGCTCCAGGAGTGACCTGGGTGGCGGGTGAAATACCCTGGGCTCTGCGTGTAGTGAGATGGGTTGTAGGTGAGATACCCTAGACTGCATGTAGTGAGGTGGGTGGTAGGTATAATGCCCTAGAGGTGTGAAGTCTCTCTGTGAGAGTGGGTTTCAGGGTTCGTGGTAGTCCATCCTCGTTATCCTCCATCCCTATTTTTTTCCTTCGTCACCACCATAAAGAAATCAGAAAATAGAAAAAAAATAGGATACCCTAATCTTCGGCGACTTCTTAGCTCGCCGACGATCCTATCCCTATCCCGTGCCCCATCAGATGTCCCTTGCACGAGCAGCTCAGCAAGGATGCGATCTTGAATTCTCTGCCCTCCTCCTATATTGACTTTCTTGACCATTACAAAATGAATAAGCCTGTAGTCAATTACCATGGTTTGATGGGATTACTGCAGACTTATGAGAAAGACCACCAACTGAACAAGGGGGTGGTGAATTTAGTGGGAGGTTCAAGAGGTCGTCGTCCCTTTAAGAAAGGGAAGAATAAAAGAAAGGAAAAGAAGGTGCTGAATGCTCCTGGCCCGAGTTAGACCAGGAAAGTGAAAGCTGACCAATCTACTACAGAGTGCTTCTACTGCAAGAAGCGGGATCATTGAAAGAGGAACTGTCCTCTATACCAAGCATCCCTAGACCCGAACAGGCCAAGGAAGGAAAATCAGCAGAATGCTGGACAGGGTATTTATATGATAAAACCTTGTAATTTCTCTATTAGTGATAATGCTAACTGGGTATTGGATACCGGTAGTCCTATTCATGTTTGTAATTCATTATAGGGACTGCAGGTTAGCAAGAGATTTGAGGATGGGGAACAGTTCCTGAGCATTGGGAATGGAAATCGTGTTCCAGTACTGGCGATCGGGGTTCTGAGTCTTGTCTTTGTGTCCTGTACTGTCGAGTTAGTCGACTGTCATTACTGACCTAGTTTTATTATATGCATAATCTCTGTAGGCCTTTTGGCCAATTATGGTTTTGAACTATCAATAAAAGTAGATATTTGCCAAGTTATTTTGAATAACTCTATGATAATGAAAGCTAAGTAAAATAATGGCATTTATGTACTGTCATGGCCTGTTAGTATAATGTACACATCTAGCAAACACCCAAGGTTAGAAAATGTCAGTGATATGTATCTTTGGCACTGTAGGCTAAGTCATGTTAACCATAATAGGATAAACAAGATGCGAGGAGAAGGCCTCCTCAAGGTCAGTGCTTTGAATCATTGCCCACTTGTGAATCCTGTTTACTTGGTAAAATGACCAAGTCACCTTTTACTGGAAAAGGTGAACGAGTTACAGAACTTTTGAGTCTCATACATACTGATGTATGTGGACCCATGACAGTTAGTGCCAGAGGTGGATACAGATATTTCATTACGTTTACAGACGACCTTTCGAGGTTCGATTATGTCTTTTTGATGAGACATAAATCTGAGTCGTTTAAAATGTTCAAATGATATCGTAATGAAGTAGAGAAACAAACTGGAAAAAGTATTAAAACCCTTCGATCTGATCGAGGCGGTGAATACCTATCTGGTGAGTTTATGACATACCTTAAGGAGAATGGGATTTTCTCTCAGTGGACTTCTCCAGGAACACCACAGTTGAATGGTGTGTCCGAAAGGAGGAATCGAACTCTGTTAGACATGGTTCGATCCATGACGGGCTTTACAACTTTGCTGCAATCCTTTTGGGGATATGCACTTGAGACAGCTTGTCACTTGTTAAATAATGTTCCGAGTAAGTCTGTTGTCTCCACTCCATATGAGATATGGACTGGACGTAAGCCCTCAATCTCACACCTTCGGGTTTGGGATTGTCCAGCTTATGTAAAGCATTTAGACTTAGATAAACTTGGTCCTAGGTTTGATCGGTTCTTGTTTATCGATTACCCTAATGAAACCAAAGGATATTTTTTCTACTTGGAGGATGAACAGAAAGTGTTCGTCACTCTTAGGGTTATCTTTTTGGAAAAGGAGTTCCTTGGAGAAGGAACTGTAACCTCTAAGATTGAACTTGGTGAAGTTCAGCCAGTAGAAGAACCTGCACACTCTAAGGACATCATAGAACCGGCTGAAATTGGATCATACCCAGAACCCATTATTAGGAGAACCGGTAGAGTACAGCATCAGCCGGGCAGATACTATGGTTTCTTGGTCAAGGATGGTGATCCCATTGAGCTCGACGAGAATAATGAGGATCCGATCACCTATATGGATGCACTCCACAAATCTGACTCTGAGGCATGGCTTGGAGCCATGCGATCTGAAATGGAATCCATGGAAATCAACAATGTATGGACATTAGTTGATCCGCTTGAAGGGATAAAATCCATCTTGTGCAAGTGGATCTTAAAGAGGAAAAGTGGTGGGGGCACCAGGATTAGATACAGATTACTGGGCTTTATTTAGTTTACCTAGCCATGTGTCAAATTTTGTAATCAACTAGAATTAAGTCCTGTAATAAGTTGAGGTTAGTGGATTTGTCTCAACCCTCAACCAAGTCATTATTTTGAGTCCTGTATATCAGTTATGAGTCCAATATGAGCTCAATTTTTGTACAAGAGAGGAGATTACCATATTTTGGAGTTCCACCAGGCCACATCCAGGAGTCAGAGGCAACTACATCAGCCCATTGGATTTTGTATGACAACCCAGGATCCAAGATGCTTTCGGAAACCCTGATTCCTTCCAGATGCCCTCCAAATGCTCAGATTCCCTTCCAGATGCCAGAGCATATTCTTAGAATAGGGCACCCATGATTTCAAAGGTCCACCCGCATCCAAGCCCAAAGAAATCAAGCCCAGGTGCCAAGCCCAAGCCCTTAAGAAGCAAGATTCCAGGGAATATTCCTGCTACCAGGCTAACAGGCCACCCCAGCTTCCAGAGGCCCAAACCTATGCACCAAAGCCCCTTTGGACTGGCCCCTTACTACTCCTAGAGGCCCAATACACCCCCCTAGGCATCCTTGAAGTGTTGACTAAGTCCAAAAGGTGTCCCTGAGTGGAATAGTCAAAGCATGAAGGAAAAAGGAGAAGACTTGGTCAATTTCTAACTTAATGGGGATTTGTTTTTCTAACCTAGCTAAGAAAGGACTTGTATTCCAATTGGAAAGTGGACTTGTAACCCAAGTGTAACCATGGTTAGTGACGGCTTGGGAACTCTATAAATACCCCACCCCTCCCCCTCTTGTAAGCATCTCTTTCTTATGAATACAATTTGCTGAAATTTGAGTTATTGCCTTGTATTGGTGTTTTATTTTGGTTCTTTGGTTTGTGTTCTTGTGCTTGGACGAATTCCTTGCTGCCCTAGCTTCCTTCCCCACCCTAATTCACTGCCATCCAAGCCTCCACACATCCAAGAAGAAGTGCCCTAGGCCACCAACCAAGGAGATCTTCAACAAGCTTCAAACAGCCATCTTCTAACCCTAATCCTGATTCCTTTCAACACATAGTTCCTTTCTTATTTTTTTAATTACTGTTTTGATTAACCCTGACGCTTGTAGGATCCCCGAGGTGCTTCCCCTCCCTGGAGGAGGCCTTTTTTGCTGCCCGGACCGCACAGATTCACCATCAGATTCAACGGAAACAAGGCTTCTTCTTCCAGGCTTCGATCAGAGTGCGTGTGAACCCTACTGCTACTGAATTTCAATCTCTGACTGGTAAGAAACCTTCTCTTCTCTTATTATCTGATTTAATGAAGAAAAGATATCCTAAACCGAAAGTTTCTCAACTCTCGGGTCCTGGATATTTCATTGGTTTGCATGAGTATGTCTGTGACCCGATGATTCTTTGCACTGCTAGTCCTTCTGCTAGTTTTTACTTTATTTTGGAAATCTAGCTTGCAATTCAAATTATAAAAATCACAAAAAAAATTTATTTTTTTCCATGCATGTTTAGAAGTCTTAGAGTCGTCCCGCATCAAAAAGGGGCGCAGATGGGAAGGTGGAGACCTATAAAGCCCGTCTGGTTGCTAAGGGGTATCGTCAGCGATATGGTATCGATTATGACGAGACTTTCTTCCCTGTGGCAATGCTCAAGTCCATTCGGATCATGTTTTATTTAGCAGCATATTTTGATTATGAGATCTGGTAGATGGATGTCCAAACCACTTTCCTAAATGGGATGCTGGAAGAGGAGGTGTATATGATACAGCCTGAAGGGTTCACATCCTCAGATGAGTCAAAAGTATGCAAGTTGCAAAGGTCCATTTATGGACTCAAGCAAGCATCTCGAAGTTGGAACTTACGGTTTGATAGGTGTATCAAATCGTATGGCTTTGTTAGGAACGAAGAAAAACCGTGCATCTATAAGTGGGTTAATAGTTCTGTGATTATATTCCTGGTACTGTATGTTGATGACATTCTCTTAATCGGGAATGACGTCGTAGCATTACAAGGAATAAAGGTCTAGTTGTCATCTCAGTTCTCCATGAAGGACTTGGGTGAAGCTTCTTACACACTGGGTAAGAAGATCTATAGAGATAGATTTAAGAGGCTTCTAGGATTGTCCCAGTCTACATACATTGATACCGTGCTGAAATAGTTCAGCATGGAAAATTCCAAGAAAGACTATCTTTCGATAGGTTCTGGAATTACTCTTTCCAAGAAGGATTGTGCGACAACTCCTAAGGAAAGAGAGAGTATGAGTAGAGTACCTTATGCTTCTGCAGTAGGCTCTATCATGTATGCTATGACATGTACTAATGTGGTTGGATCGCTGACGTGGGGCGGGGAGACTGATGTGGAGTCCCCATCAGACGCCACGCTGGGTATTCAACATGGGCCCCTTCGCTGGGCTGAGCTCCCCTGGAGCAGCATGGTCATTCGCCGAAGCTGAGCTCCATCCTCCGCCAGGTCGGTTCCCGCCAGGTTGGAATGCCTAGGCCGGAGCCGAGTACGGGTTCCCACCCGAGGCGGGCCCTTTGAGGTTGGGCCCCGTGGTCAGGAGTCGAGCTCATGTCTTCTCCGCCATGAGGTGCCCCTCCGAGGTCGGGTCCCCTGGGCTGGGCGGCACCCCGCCCACCTCCTTTTGGCCGAGCTCTTCTGAAGCCGAGTTTCGCTGATCCGGAGTCGAGCTCAGCGCTCCTTCGCCCTGCCGATCTACCTCGAGGCGAGCCCACCGAAGGCGGGCCCTGCCTTTCCAGCTCGGTCTCCAATTTAAACTAAGGCACCAGCCGCCAAGAGAGCAGCTTCTCCCCTCTGAGGACAATGGCGATCCTCCCGAGGGTCGTCAACAGTGCCAGCCACACCGCCATTAATGCCCACAACCGTCACTCACACCGGAAAGAAAGGAAAACTCACATCAAGGCGCCACGGCATCCACCGACCTGCCATAAGATCGAAGAAAAGACCCAACTGGAAAGAACGAGTCTCGAGAATGGAGGACCGCCAACCAAGGTCCAGCCAGGCTTCCAGGAGAGGGGCAAGTAGAAGGAATGTCAGAAGCATATCGAAGCTTCCCCAGCTACCTGACAGAAGAGGCATCCCGTCTATGGCACGATACCTTGTCACGCATGTTTGACAGCCTGGAAAGATCCCGAGGCAAGCCAAAGTAAAAGACCCAGCCAGAGTAAGCCAAAGGGAGGTAATAAAAGCAAGCACAGATACAAAGGAGGGAGGCCAAAATAGGAGGGTTAGACCACCTCGACCATCACCTCTCCCAGCTCACTCTCACTCTTACTCTCACTTTCAAACACACTACACTGACTCCTCCTAGTGTGGAGCTCATCCAGAGGGGCTCGACCGGGAAGATCTGTTCTCTTGGACCGTCACTGACTTGACCGTCGGAGCACACCCACCGGATCCCCGGCCCGGGTCACTAATGTTGTTTGTCACGGGTCCCAAGGCACCGAAGGCATCCCAGGCAGGCGGATGCGCGATCCTCGATGCCATCAGTAGCTATGGGCCACGACGATCTGGGTGGCAACATGTATTAAACCAGACATGGCATACTCACTAGGAGTAGTGACTAGATACCAGTCTGACCCAGGTGAGGTGTATTGGAAGGTGGTTAAGTCCATCCTGAAGTATTTGAGAAATACTGAAGACCAATGACTGATTTATGGAGAATCTGACTTGAAACTTGTGGGGTATACTAACTCCAGTTTCCAGTCAGACAAATATGATAGCAACAGTGTCAAGATTTGTATTTACCTTGAATGGAGGAGCGATTTGCTGGAAAAGTTTCAAGCAGGCGACAGTTGCAGACTTGGTATGCAAGGCAGAGTACCTTGCAGCATCAGATGCAGCGAAGGAAGCTGTGTGGTTGCGGAAGTTTCTTGGAGAGCTAGGGGTGGCATCTATCCTTGATTGTCCTGTTCCAGTGTACTGTGACAGCATTGGAGCCATTGCTCAAGCTAAAGAGCCGAAAGCTCAAGCTAAAGAGCCGAAAGCTCATCACCGCACCAAGCATATTCTACAGTGCTACCACCTCATACGAGAGATCGTAGAACGAGGCAACATCAATCTTATCAAGATCGATGGAAAGAAAAATCTGGCCAACATTTTTACTAAAGCCCTCGAAATAAAAGAGTTCAACTTTTGTAAAAGAGAAATGGGTATTAGATACTATTCTGATTGGCTTTAGTACAAGTGGGAGTTGTTGGGAATTATGTCCAAAAGCCAATCGCCTAGGTTTTAGGCTGTTGAATTGAGTATTATACTCTTTGTATGAATTAATAAATATTATTTTAGCAGCTCATCACATTCTTACATTTTCCTGTAATGAACTCCTTTTCATATGATGAAGTCCCTAGGACTACATTGACTTCGATATAGAGAGGATATATCGAGTGGTCTTTAAACCAAGTTCACAACCAAAGGATACATTATACTGGACGTCAATGTATCAAGTGTAGGTTGTTGTGGTTCACATCGTTTGGTTGTCCTCTTAACCAAAGGAGTGTGGTGACACTGATGTGATCTGCAAGTAGGATATATGATATCTCATTGAACATGACTCCGCGTAGCCCCTTTCTGCCAAAGGGATACTCATGATTGGATATGAGTATATGTCCCTCCGACCTGAGGTCATCATGGTTTCTTACAAGCAACTCCCTATGCTTTGGTGCTGGACTACCCGGATTTCTAATCCAGTAACGGAAGGTTTCTGGGTACAGCCATGTTGGCATGGAGTCCCTGGATCGGCCGGTCAGAGCCGCTGCATCGCAGGACCACTCCCTGGTTCACCTGTAAAATAGGTCCCTTGCCGGAGTTGTTCCGGTGGAGGACACTCCGATGCCTAAGTCAGTGACGGATTCCAGCCATAGAATGGAGAAGATGTCGAGAGTGAAAGGGAAAAAGAATTCTTGGGGATTGAAAGTGTATGTGTGCGAGATCGTTCGCCTCCCCCCAAGCTATCCTTCTTACCCATATTTAAAAGATGGCCTCTGGTCTATGGCCCGCTCTTTTTCCGGTGATCATGGGGAGCCAATCTCTCCCATGATTGGCGATCGTGGGTTGTCAATGAGCAGTTTCGGCCAGATCGGGGGCGTGGCTGCAGGAGTTGCGTTGGTGGGGACACCTGAGGCACCAGAATAAGACAGAGGCTTTTCAACCCTCTGTAAATTGATCAATAATTTATGAGTCCATCTGTAATAAGGGCTTATCTCATCTAAGTCCATTTTAGTTATTATTTGAGTATTTTTAGTTGTTATTTCAGTTCTGTACTAGTCAGCTCATGTTGAGCTAGTTCAATCCAATGCTAGTCAGCTCATGTTGAGCTAATTTTATTTTTTTTAGTCCTGTCCAAGCATACTGAAGACTCAAGACTATATCATACAAGTGAAGACCAAGTCCAACTAGATTGAAGACATGGAAGTATAGCCCAAGTCCAACCCAGCTTGAAGATTTGAAGACCCCAGGAGGAAAATTCAAAAAAACCCTGATTTCTTGCAGATGCCCTCCAAATGCCCAGATTCCCTTCCAGATGCCAAAGTATATTCATAAATAAGGGCATCCATGATTCCAGAGGTCCATCTGCATCCTAGCCCAAAAAAATCAAGCCCAGGTGCCAAGCCCAAGCCCCTAAGGAGCAAGATACCAGGGAATATTCCTGCTACCTGGCTACCAGGCCACCCCAGCTTCCAGAGGCCCAAACCCATGCACCCGGGCCCCTTTGGGCCGGCCCCTTGCTGCTCCTAGAAGCCCAACATGCCCCCCTAGGCGTCCTTGGAGTCTTGACCAAGTCAAGAAATTTTTTAGGGATTTTTCTACTTAATATTTCCTTATTTTCTAGCTAGGGTTTGAGAGGGAAAAGGATTCTTATGTAAAGACTTATGTACCCTTACTTGGAGCCCAAGGTTAAGGGTCTATTTAAGGGACCCTAGCCTCTTGTATGAAGAGAATTTTTGATGAATGAAAACCTTGAGTTCTTCTATTGAGTGGTGTGATACCCTGCTGTGTGCATAAAGGGGTTTGTGAGAGTTCTTCTTCCCGGTGTTTGCAATCATCTTCCTGCTGCCAACAAACCCTCCAGATCCCTAGATGCCCACTCCAAAAGAAGCCTTCCCTTGCTGTTTTTACTTTGTTTTCTTGTTCCTTTGTGAGCTTTCTAACCCCTGACAGGTCGTTTGCAGGTCCCTGAGTTCCTACGAATCCAACGACTCCAGCCAAGCCTCAATCGGATCACCGAGCAGAAAGCCGGGTATCCGCGGGTCTTTGGCTCGGTTTTCCAGGCCGCATCCGTCGAGGAACGAGAGACCCCTTCGCTGTGATCTTCACAGACATTGTCAGGTACACCCCTCTACCTCCAGTAGTTTTATTGTAGGAGAACTTGCCCTAACCGAGGCTTCTCAGCCCCGGCGGTCCTTCTTTGCTACTTTTCTAGGTCCTAATCTGCATGCTGATCTTCAAAAATTCATACAAAATTCCCTACAAATAATTTTGATCTGAAATTTGGGAATTAATCACCTAACTCAACATGTAAAACATACAAAAAAAATTGCATGCATATTAGTCCCCCATCATTTGGTATCAGAGCTTAGATTAGGACTTGTTTTCTGCAATTTTTCAGTCCGTATATACTCTGTTATTTTAATTATTTCTCCCTGTTAAAAACTCCAAAAATTCTGAAATTTATTTTCCTGGATTTATCATAATTCACAGTAATTTTAAAATTTTTTCCAGATTTTATTATGGCCTGTGAATTTTCTGCAAGCCGAAATAGGGCCTGCAAATTTTCGGCTCTGTTTTTTTTTAGCAAGACAAGTTTGGAAGTTTTAGGGTTTTGTTTAGGAGTTTTTACATATTTCTTAATTTTAGTATATTTCCAGTATATTAGGCCATAATTTGCAAGTTTTCTTCTATTTAAAAAATACCAATGAAAAAAATACATATTTTCCAAAAATACCAAAAAAAATATCTAAACCCTAATTTGCATCCTCATCTGCCTGCCATCATTGCATAATTTACTTTTAAGGGCACTTTTGCTATATCAGATGGGGGGAGGATTTGATCACCTCTCCTTAGCCCAAAACCACATCCCTTGCATTCAGTCCCAAGCCTTAACCTAAAATTAATTAGACTTAATTTGCCCTAGTGGGCTAGGGACACCAACTGGTCGGGTCCGGGCTAGTGTTAGATCACTGTGTCAAGTTAACCTGTGTGTGCCTTGTGCTCAGTGTCTAGAATGGTGGTTTTGGGATTCAATCCCGAAGGGCTTGTGTGCTGGTCCGCCTACCTGGCCAATCTCTGATTGGTGTCTAGGATTGGCAATCAGGGACCTAACACTCCCCTTACACCTGCCTGGCTGAGTACAGGGGTTACTATAGGCTAATTTGCCACCCTGATTGAGCATCTAGTTTGGACTTTAGGTCTAGTCAGCTATAGTCGGTCTGATTGAGTCTTGCATGAGCACTAGATCAGGAGTTTCATATCACCCACCTTCTTCATAAATGTCTGAACCCATGGAAAATTTACAAGCCCAAATAAAAGCCCTAGCTGATCAAATGGCCCAGATAACTACCCAGATGACCCAGTTAACTCAGTCTCGTATTCAAACCAATGATAGAATTGACCATCTTGCCAATAGGTTTGATCAGTTAAAAGTCCGGGTAGGGACCCCAAGAAAAACCCATGGGTCACAGTCTGAGCCAGATCCTGATTCCCCTCAACCTAGGAGGACCCCAAACCCTGATCTATACCATGAGGTCGAACCTAGGAGAGCCCCTTATCCTGACCCGTACTACAATCCTCAACCTAGGAGGACCCCAAACCCTGATCCATACCTTGAGGCTGAACCTAGGAGAGCCCATCGTCATGACCCAATCCCTAAGGTTAGTCCTAGAAGACTCAATCAGGATTTTATAGACCAGGAAGATAGATCCTATTTACCCTCTCCCTACAAGCCTAGTATACCTACAACCTATAGATCTTATGACTCCAAATCCTATGAACCTAGAACCTATGAATCCATAACCTATGAACCTAGATCCTATGACTCTAGATCCCATGATCATAGATCCTATGCACCCACACCCTATGAGCCTAGTAGACCCAAAACCCAATATTCTGATCCATATAGGGAGTCCAACCCTAGGAGGACCCAATATTCTGACCTATATAGGGAGTCCAACCCTAGGAGAACCCAGTATTCTGACCCATATAGGGAGTCCAATCCTAGGAAGACCCAATATCCTGACCCATATAGAGAGCCCAACCTTAGGAGGACCCCATACCTTGATCCATCCTTAGAACCTGATCATAGAGCTGACCCAAAATCATATGACCCCAGATCCTATAATCCCATGACCCATATATCTGCACCCTTGTCCTATGAGCCTAGAGAACCCATAACCCCTAAGTATCAGCCTAGTACTAGTCATGCTTCCCCTAGTCAACTTGAACCCCATAGGATTAGTATCCCTAAATATGAACCCAATAGTGAGCCACTACCTCTTATACAACCTGAACCTACTAGGAGTAGTACCCATAATCAGAGACCAGAACCTAACCAATTTCCTGCTAGCCGACCTTCTCCAACCATTCTTGAGATTGACAAGGCTTACATTAACGCGGAAGTGTATGAAGCTGATGTGAGCCTAGTGGATGAGTATGAGGGAGAAGAGGAGGTACCTTTAGTAGACCTAGAATTAGCTGACCCAGTAGATACCCAGGTAGAAACCAACCCAGAGCTAGTTGACCTTGACCATATCCAACCTAAAGCTATAATGGAAGAACAAATAGAGGAAGAGAACCTAGGTACTGCTGCTAGAGCCTTACCTGAGGAAACCATAGAGGAGAGCCAAATTATAGAGTCTAGTCCTAAAATACAAGAACCAGAAGAATTTATTAAGGACCTTATCTCTTTGAATCAATACCTTCAAGATGAGTCCCCTCCTATAGTTCCCATTAAGGACCTCTTCCCCGAAATTGGCAACCCATCCTTCCATTATGCAAACCCTGTAGATATAGCTCAACCTCGTAAGGTTAACCTCATTAGTATAGGATTAGTTCCTGACACCTCGTCTTTTATCCTACTTTATCCAACTAACCATGAACCTTTTTCTCTACCTTACCAAACTAATTCTGAACCCACTTCCTATTTCCTGCCCTTTCCTGACACCTCCAGCATTTCTAGGATCATTAGATTGCATTTAGCTGAGATTAGCATATTGCATGCATTCATCACGCATGTTAGGTTTGCATCTTACTTCTGGCATACTCTTTGGAATTTGCTAGGAGTTCACTGTAAATTTTCATGTGCATGTCAAGCTAGGATCAAACATAGAGAACCTATAATCTATTAGGTTTAGATCTAAAGAGTTCAATAAAACTTCCTTCGATAGGAATGCATAGTCGAGTCTGTTAGGTGTCAGTATGAGTCCTTTGTATCATTTGTTAGGAGTCTGCATGTGCCTAGCATGTTCACCACCCGCACTAATCTTAAAACAACTGGCTAATTCCCGAAGAAGGGTCAAAGAATTTGATGTAGTGGATTCTATCTTGGTTAGGCTTAGCCCTAAAAGAAGCTTCATGCTCGCAGAGCCAGACCTTTTAAAGTGATAGAGAAGGTTGGATCAAATGCCTAGGTGTTAGAATTGCCTTCGGATTTGGGCATTAGTTCTACCTTCAATATTACGGACCTGGTTAAGTATAGGGAACCGGCAGCGATACCTAGTGAGGCCTTTGGACCTATTCCTTTTCATTGTGATTGACCCTAACCTAGAGTGTCCACAAACAAATTTGGTTTGAGAGAGGAGAACGGATCGAGCGTATCCTGGACGATCAAGCCATCACAACCCAGGGCCATGACTATCAACGCTTCCTGGTCCGATGGCAAGGTCGGCCAGAGTCGGATGATTCGTGGATTTCTCGAGAGGACTTGCAACGTCTCAACCCAGACCTTCTCGAGAGATATGTGAGCTAGTCTGACCTTCACTCGACAGGGTCGAGTTCCTCCCATCCCGGGAGAATTGGTGGGGACACCTGAGGTACCAGAATAAGACAGAGGCTTTTCAACCCTCTGTAAATTGATCAATAATTTATGAGTCCATCTGTAATAAGGGCATAGCTCATCTGAGTCCATTTTAGTTATTATTTGTGAAAGGATTATGCCCTATAAGCCAATATCTGTATCTCCCAGACCATTGTAAATTGACAAATTAATAAAGGCAATAATTTTTTCATCATTCGCTGTGTCATTATATGATGGACCCCATAGATTAGGGCTATGGTTGTAGGGCTATGATGAGATCATACCAGTGAGATCTAAAGGCCTTAAAACCCTAATCTAGAATATTCCTAGTCATAGGAACCCTGAGTTGGGGATCAGGGTTTCCGGTAAAACTGGCACATCCTATGTATGCTGAAAAGGGTGACTGCTCTCACAGTCACTTGTGTAGGACACTAATACAAGGATGTGGGTGCTCATTAGCGAATGAGTTCACTGAATAGATCCAGTTTGAGAACATCTAATGGAGCCTTAGCTACTTGTCAATAGATATTTCTCATAGTGGGAGTTGTACAAGTAGTCCTATGACCTGAGACTGCCATAATACCTTATGTACATGAACCCATGCTTTGGTTCAATCTCATTCATGACACTGGGTCATGCACAAGATTGACGCTGGGTGTGGTGAATTGTATATGAAGGAAATGAGTAGGTCAACAAGGAATTGATCACTCCTAGTAGGAGGAGATTGCATCCAGCCAAATTAGGTCAGATGATGATTCAGGAAATCTTTGATCAAAGTACAGATATTAGAAATGATTTCTAATATCGAATTAATTGAATCATTAGTGTATGACTGAGCTGGGAATGAGTATAAACTGGATTTGACATGATTCCATATCCATAGTTATATTCGGGATGCAAGATGATTGAAGGATAGAATTGTACGGGAACTTTCCACTGAAGGGTAGTTTTGGAATTACACCAGAATTTCCATATCTTCCGGGTAGACATGACACGTTGCTAGACGTCAATCTTGTCTTGTGGGTTGATCAAATTAAATGGTTTAATTGGATCACTAATTAGGAGGAGTCCTAATTGACTGACTCGACTTAGCTCGATTTGACCTAAATCGATTAGAATGAGTTCTGATCAGATTAGGTCAACTTGCACTCGGACCCACTGCTGGCTAAGTATGGAACCCAATGGGTCACACACTTAGGACAGATAATCAAGGTTTTAATTTGGAATTAAATCTCGTTTGCAGATGAACACACTAGCATGTGTTGCAAACCATGGCTTCTACTTGAATCGGATTCGAGTTAGGGTTCCGATTTGGTCCTTTTTAGATCCAAATTCATTCCGGTTTGAATCTAATTGAAGATTCAACACATTGGGCTAATAGTAGGCTAGCAATTGGGCTAACCTAAGAGGCTAAACCCCTTTCCCACATCGCCTAAGTCCCTCCCTTTTTTTTCCCACGCGCGCGCGCAAGGAGAAGAGTCCACGCGCGCGTGGACTCTTTCCAAGTCGCGTCTTTGCGTGAAAAGAAAGAAAAAAGGGCCGGTGTTTTTTTTTTTGAAGAGGCGTGGAAGAGAGTCCACCTAGGCATGGACTCTCCAAAAAAAGGAAAAATACCGTGAAAAGAAAAGGAAAAACACCGAAGGGGCGCGACTCTTCTTTCTGCGCACGCCCTTCTGTGTTTTTCGCGATCCTTCTTCGCGTCTTCCCATCCCAAAGGCCGTGAGATTAATCCCAAGGGCCGTGAGATAAAGAGAGAAGACGTGAGAAGGGAGAGAGGGACGTGAGAGGATGATTAAAAGGTGAGAAGGCGCCTCTCTGTCGCCTATTTAAGGAGAAGACTTCACCGTGAAAAATTATTCCAGATTTTCTACGGCGAAGCCTTACTTCTTTTTCCCTCTCCCTCTCCAGAAGACTGTTTCCCCCTCCTCTCTTTCCTCTTTGATTCCTTTACAGAGCCTAGGCTCTGTCGAATCTCAGAACGGAAGGAGAATCAGAGAGAGAAACTCTCCGACGGTAAAGGAAGAAGGCGCCCCTCCTTCCTTTCTTTCTTACATTAAGACAATCTTGTCTTAATTCTCTTCTCCCTCCAAGACAAGCCTTATCTCATTTTAGGACAAGGGCTTATTCTTAAGACCAGAGTGTCTTAAGGGGCCAAAGTTGCTAAAAGACTAGGAGAAGGGTAAGAAAGAAGGTTTAGTCCCAGTTTGGCAATAGGAGTCCTAGCCAATAGCCCATATATCAAGTTCTTGGGGTAGAACTTGATTGGAAGGAACTCAATTAAGGAGTCACTGTCTTGATTATCTGCCCGTGTGGATCACCATCGGAGGGCGGACAAGTGGACGCCTGGTGTGTTCAACAGGCTACTCAATTTGGAGTTTATTTCTGCATCATACTGGAAATAGCGATCTGAGGTTAGTATTTAAAGTATGTTAAATTTGGACATACATGTAGTCACAGTTTTAATTGCTAATAAGGAGATTTTGGGATTATGGTTCGGACCTGATTTCATAAAACTTTGAAATCCACACTTCCGCACTGGTTCCCGAACCCAACAGTGGTATCAGAGCCTCCTTATTAGGATTAAAACTTATGCAGTTCAATTCATGATGTAGTATCATGTTAAAGTTTTTATATTGATGCACAAAGCATGTCTTTGGTTGAACATGAGTTTGATGATTGCCACCAGTTAGGGTTTTCCACTGAAACCCTAATTGTCTTAGAGATATGATTAGCCCTGGAGCCATCATACTGAAATAAGGTTGCCCTGGCATAATGGTGTATCCATTATGTGGTAAATGGTTGTCCTAGTATGATGGCACACATTTCACATATTTGCTTAGTTTAAAGCATGTATTAATATATGTGATAGCTTTTAATCGAATGTGCTGGCATTGCATAAATCCCTCTTAAAATTATATTAAGTGGTAGTATAGTTAACCGATAAGCATTATTAGTCATGATGAATAATTAGTCATTTCGGTGTCTAGAAAGGTGGTTCTGGGAAGGTAAAGGGATTCGTGGTTTTTAATTGGTTCCGTTGACTGACCTGGCCAATTTTAAATTGGTGTCTAGGAAAGCAACGGGGGGACCCCCACATCTCTTCCACTAGCCTGGCCGATCTGATTGATTTAATTCTTGACTAACATGCTTGGTGTTAAAATACTATTATTGGCCTTCCTTCATGATAGGTCATTATTGTGTTACGATCTATACTAGGTTTGTTGTGTACACACAAGACCTAATATGGTGACTAACACAATTTTTGGCCTAATACAATTATTTGTTTATGGCATGATTTAATGTAATATTTTGTTGTGTACACACAAGGGTATTACTATTAAAGTCATGACTATATGGCAATGAAGGGTCTTACTTAACTAAAATATTATAGTTTGTTGTGTATACACAAGGCTATTAATATTTTAGAGGCCGGGATAAGTTGAGAATTGTACGGGTTACAATTGGAAAGAGTTTTCCTACCTATGAACTTATATAAGATTTGTTGTGTACACACAAGGTTTTTATAAGGGATTGGGATCTCAACCCCACTAAGAAAAACTAATTAGGGTTTTCTCGATCATCGTATAGAGGGTTATGATGCTCGATAAAATAGTGGGAGACATAATTAAATTAAAGTCCTAATTTAATTATGTATTGTCATTTCATGGTTGTTTGCTTATGTATTGTTCTTTGTTTAAATGTAGATAAATGGCCTCTTCACTCTCACTCCGTAGTATTTTAGATGCCAACAAATTGACTGGGCCTAATTATGTTGATTGGCTGAGAAATTTAAAAATAGTACTCAGTCAAGAAAGAATTTCCTATATTCTTGATACCCCAATTTTGGAACCACCAAGGGAAGATGCCTCGCAAGAGGAGAAGACCACATATAATATGTGGCAAAATGACTCACTTACTGTCAAGTGTGTTATGCTTGCCTCTATGACTAATGAGTTGCAGAGGCAGCATGACAGCATGGATACTAACTCCATACTGCTCAATTTAAAAGAGCTTTATGGAGAACACAGTAGAACTGCTAGATATGAAATATCTAAGCAGTTGTTCCGTGCAAGGATGACAGAAGGTACATCAGTACAAGACCATGTATTAAAGGTAATTGATCTAATCACTCGATT
The DNA here is from genome assembly GCA_021397845.1 of Areca catechu. Taxonomy (NCBI): domain Eukaryota; kingdom Viridiplantae; phylum Streptophyta; class Magnoliopsida; order Arecales; family Arecaceae; genus Areca; species Areca catechu. The sequence continues at coordinate 76,785,883 of CM038044.1, read as the reverse complement.
AGGTCAATTAGGTTTTGTAATGGATGGGGAGTTGAATCAAGACTTGATCTTGCAATCACTCCCAGAGTCATTTTCACAGTTTGTTCTTAATTACCATATGAACAAACTTAATTCTTCCTTGCCTGAGCTGTTGAATATGTTGAAGACAGCAGAGAGCCATGTAAAGAAAAATAAGGCTCCAGTTCTTCTTGTGGATAAGAAGAAGACAGGCAAAAGGGGTTCCAATAAGAGGATGAATCCCAAAGGGGGCATTAAGAAGAAGAAAGGAAAGAAGGCCTCCGGACAGATGACCTGCTTTCATTGTGGCAAGCCGGGTTATTGGAAAAGGAACTGCAAGGTTTACCTTGCAAGTGTGAAGCCTGGTGCATCAGAGGCACCAAAAGGTATGAAAGAAGTTCATACTATTTTGTCATTGGATTCTTCCATTTCAAATACTTGGGTGTTGGATACCGCCTGTGGTCATAACATCTGCAAATCATTGCAGGGACTTCAGGGGCTTAAAGTATTGAAGGAAGGTAACTTTGAGCTCTACGGTGCTGGAGGGGACCCCATCCAAGCAGAAGCTGTAGGGACTTATATTTTGAAGTTACCTTCAGGGAAGATCTTGGAGCTAAGGAATTGTTACTATATGCCAAAAATCATTAGAAATATCATATCTGTACCCTTGTTACTTAAATAAGGATATACTATGAATGTAATGAGCAGTGGCTGCTCAATTTCTTTATCTAATGAAATTATATGTTATGGCATATTCTGCAATGGTCTATTAACTCTTTCCACTAATGACAATATTTTTCATGTTTCTAACAAACGGAAAAGAGATGATGTAAACAATACCTTACTTTGGCATTGTCGACTTGGACATATTAGTGAGACTAGGATTAACAAGTTATACAAAGAAAATTTCTTTGATCCTTATGACTATGAGTCATTAGGAACTTGTGAATCATGTCTCATGGGTAAGATGACCAAGACTCCATTTAGTGGACATGGAGAAAGGACAAAAGAGTTATTGGGACTCATACACACAGATGTATGTGGGCCTATGACAACTCAAGCCTATGGTGGATACTCATACTTCATCACATTTACTGATGATTTTTCAAGGTATGGATTTGTGTATCTAATGAAACATAAGTCCGAGGCTTTTGAAAAATTTTTAGAGTATCAAAGTATGGTAGAGAAACAGACAGGAAAAAGTATAAAGATCCTCCGATCAGATAGAGGAGGTGAGTACTTATCCACTGAGTTTCTTGATCACCTTAAAGATAAGGGGATCATCTCTGAATGGACTCCTCCTTACACACCATAATTAAATGGTGTTGCTGAAAGGAGGAATCGTACTTTATTGGATATGGTACGGTCCATGATGTGCTTCACGGAGTTACCTTTTTCTTTCTGGGGATATGCTTTGGAAACAGCAACTTATATCTTGAATAGAGTACCATCTAAAACTGTTTCTAGCACTCCATATGAATTATGGAGAGGTAAGAAGCCCAATCTTAAGTATATTAAGATATGGGGATGTCCAGCCTATGTAAAAAGAAATTTTGGACATAAACTAGATGCTAGAGCAGACAAATGTCTATTTATGGGATATCCTAGAGATAGTATAGGATATCTGTTCTACCACCCTACTGAACAAAAGGTTTTGGTCAGTAGGCATGCCACTTTTATGGAAAAAGAATTCATCCTACAAAAGGGCACTGGTAGAAATATCGAACTTAATGAGATTCAACAAATAGACACTTCTCAGTCAAGTAACAACATAGTTAATATAGAACCTGAACACACTCCTATCCGTAGGTCTGATAGGGTGCGATAGGCACCTGAGAGGTATGGATTCATAATTGAAAATAATGAAGCCCAAATCATTCAAAATGATGAGCCTCTAACCTATACGGAAGCAGTCATGAGTAGAGACTCAGACAGATGGCTTGAAGCCATGAGATCCGAGATGGACTCCATGTATGTCAACCAAGTATGGTCTTTGGTTGATGCACCAGAGGGTATTAACCCTATTGGGTATAAATGGGTCTATAAAAGGAAGATTGGGGCAGATGGCCAAGTTGAAACTTATAAAGCCAGATTGGTGGCTAAGGGTTTCAGACAAAAGCAGGGAATAGATTATGATGAAACATTTTCCCCTGTTGCCATGCTCAAATCTATTCGGATTATGCTTGCTATAGCAGCATATCATGATTATGAGATCTGGCAAATGGATGTAAAAACTGCATTCCTCAATGGTTTCCTTGAGGAAGAGGTTTATATGTCACAACCAGAAGGTTTTGTCTTGGAGACTAAACCTAATCAGGTATGTAGGCTACAGAAATCCATTTATGGATTAAAGCAAGCATCCAGGAGTTGGAACATCCGATTTGATAAAACAGTCAAAGAATTTGATTTTTTCAAAAATGAGGATGAACCTTGTGTGTACAAGAAAACTAATGGGAGTGCCATAGTTTTCTTAGTTCTATATGTTGATGATATACTTCTTATTGGGAATGATATCCCAATGCTACAATCAGTCAAAGTGTGGTTATCGAAACAGTTTTCCATGAAAGACTTGGGAGAAGCATCCTATATACTGGGTATAAAGATCTATAGAGAAAGATCAAGAAGGATGCTAGGCTTGTCCCAGTCTAGGTACATTGACCAGGTGCTAAAGAGATTTAGCATGGAGGAAAGTAAAAGAGGTTACTTACCTATTGGTCATGGCATACGTCTTTCTAAGAGGATGTCTCCTAAGACACCTGAAGAAAGAAATAGAATGAATTCTATACCTTATGCTTCGGCTATAGGGTCGATTATGTATGCTATGTTATGTACCAGGCCTGATGTGGCATATGCCTTGGGTGTAACCAGTAGATTTCAGGCTGATCCAGGAGAGGATCACTGGAAGGCTTTGAAAAATATTCTTAAGTACCTGAGAAGGACTAAGGATATTTTTCTTATATACGGAGGATCTGATCTTAAACTAGAAGCCTATTCAGACTCTAGTTTTCAATCAGACCCAGATGATAGTAAATCCATTTCAGGGTATGTCTTTACCTTGAATGATGGAGCAGTAAGTTGGAAGAGCACTAAACAGCAGACTGTAGCTGACTCAACTACCGAGGCAGAGTACATAGCTGTCAGTGAAGCCGCCAAGGAAGCTGTCTGGATGAAGAAATTCATCACAGAGTTGGGAGTAGTTCCTGAGATTGAGAACCCGGTGCCACTCTATTGTGATAACACTGGAGCAGTTGCTCAAGCTAAGGAACCGAGAGCCCATCACAAGTCCAAGCACATTCTGAGACGCTTCCATCTTGTCCGAGAGATAATCGAAAGACAAGAAGTCTGCATCAATAGAGTGGATACAAAGAACAACATAGCAGACCCGTTCACTAAGGCTCTACCACAGCGGGATTTTGATCGCCACCTCGATTGTATGGGGTTAAAGAATAAGAGCGATTGGCTTTAGTGCAAGTGGGAGATTGAAAGGATTATGCCCTATAAGCCAATATCTGTATCTCCCAGACCATTGTAAATTGACAAATTAATAAAGGCAATAATTTTTTCATCATTTGCTGTGTCATTATATGATGAACCCCATAGATTAGGGCTATGGTTGTAGGGCTATGATGAGATCATACCAGTGAGATCTAAAGGCCTTAAAACCCTAATCTAGAATATTCCTAGTGATAGGAACCCTGAGTTGGGGATCAGGGTTTCCGGTAAGACTGGCACATCCTATGTATGCTGAAAAGGGTGACTGCTCTCACAGTCACTTGTGTAGGACACTAATACAAGGATGTGGGTGCTCATTAGCGAATGAGTTCACTGAATAGATCCAGTTTGAGAACATCTAATGGAGCCTTAGCTACTTGTCAATAGATATTTCTCATAGTGGGAGTTGTACAAGTAGTCCTATGACCTGAGACTGCCATAATACCTTATGTACATGAACCCATGCTTTGGTTCAATCTCATTCATGACACTAGGTCATGCACAAGGTTGACGCTGGGTGTGGTGAATTGTATATGAAGGAAATGAGTAGGTCAACAAGGAATTGATCACTCCTAGTAGGAGGAGATTGCATCCAGCCAAATTAGGTCAGATGATGATACAGGAAATCTTTGATCAAAGTATAGATATTAGAAATGATTTCTAATATCGAATTAATTGAATCATTAGTGTATGACTGAGCTGGGAATGAGTATAAACTGGACTTGACATGATTCCATATCCATAGTTATATTCGGGATGCAAGATGATTGAAGGATCGAATTGTACGGGAACTTTCCACTGAAGGGTAGTTTTGGAATTACACCAGAATTTCCATATCTTCCGGGTAGACATGACACGTTGCTAGACGTCAATCTTGTCTTGTGGGTTGATCAAATTAAATGGTTTAATTGGATCACTAATTAGGAGGAGTCCTAATTGACTGACTCGAGTTAGCTCGATTTGACCTAAATCGATTAGAATGAGTTCTGATCAGATTAGGTCAACTTGCACTTGGACCCACTGCTGGCTAAGTATGGAACCCAATGGGTCACACACTTAAGACAGATAATCAAGGTTTTAATTTGGAATTAAATCTCGTTTGCAGATGAACACACTAGCATGTGTTGCAAACCATGGCTTCTACTTGAATCAGATTCGAGTTAGGGTTCCGATTTGGTCTTTTTTAGATCCAAATTCATTCCGGTTTGAATCTAATTGAAGATTCAACATATTGGGCTAATAGTAGGCTAGCAATTGGGCTAACCTAAGAGGCTAAACCCCTTTCCCACATCGCCTAAGTCCCTCCCTTTTTTTCCCACGCGCGCGCGCAAGGAGAAGAGTCCACGCGCGCGTGGACTCTTTCCAAGTCGCGTCTTTGCGTGAAAAGAAAGAAAAAAGGGCCGGTGTTTTTTTTTTTGAAGAGGCGTGGAAGAGAGTCCACCTAGGCGTGGACTCTCCAAAAAAAAGGGAAAATACCGTGAAAAGAAAAGGAAAAACACCGAAGGGGCGCGACTCTTCTTTCTGCGCGCGCCCTTCTGTGTTTTTCGCGATCCTTCTTCGCGTCTTCCCATCCCAAAGGCCGTGAGATTAATCCCAAGGGCCGTGAGATAAAGAGAGAAGACGTGAGAAGGGAGAGAGGGACATGAGAGGATGATTAAAAGGTGAGAAGGCGCCTCTCTGTCGCCTATTTAAGGAGAAGACTTCACCGTGAAAAATTATTCCAGATTTTCTACGGCGAAGCCTTACTTCTTTTTCCCTCTCCCTCTCCAGAAGACTGTTTCCCCCTCCTCTCTTTCCTCTTTGATTCCTTTACAGAGCCTAGGCTCTGTCGAATCTCAGAACGGAAGGAGAGTCAGAGAGAGAAACTCTCCGACGGTAAAGGAAGAAGGCGCCCCTCCTTCCTTTCTTTCTTACATTAAGACAATCTTGTCTTAATTCTCTTCTCCCTCCAAGACAAGCCTTGTCTCATTTTAGGACAAGGGCTTATTCTTAAGACCAGAGTGTCTTAAGGGGCCAAAGTTGCTAAAAGACTAGGAGAAGGGTAAGAAAGAAGGTTTAGTCCCAGTTTGGCCAGAGGAGTCCTAGCCAATAGCCCATATATCAAGTTCTTGGGGTAGAACTTGATTGGAAGGAACTCAATTAAGGAGTCACTGTCTTGATTATCTGCCCGTGTGGATCACCATCGGAGGGCGGACAAGTGGACGCCTGGTGTGTTCAACAGGCTACTCAATTTGGAGTTTATTTCTGCATCAGACTGGAAATAGCGATCTGAGGTTAGTATTTAAAGTATGTTAAATTTGGACATACATGTAGTCACAGTTTTAATTGCTAATAAGGAGATTTTGGGATTAGGGTTCGGACCTGATTTCATAAAACTTTGAAATCCACACTTCCGCACTGGTTCCCGAACCCAACAATTTGAGTATTTTTAGTTGTTATTTCAGTTCTGTACTAGTCAGCTCATGTTGAGCTAGTTCAGTCCAATGCTAGTCAGCTCATGTTGAGCTAATTTTATTTTTTTGAGTCCTGTCCAAGCATACTGAAGACTCAAGACTATATCATACAAGTGAAGACCAAGTCCAACTAGATTGAAGACATGGAAGTATAGCCCAAGTCCAACCCAGCTTGAAGATTTGAAGACCCCAGGAGGAAAATTCAGAAAAATCCTGATTTCTTGCAGATGCCCTCCAGATGCCCAGATTCCCTTCCAGATGCCAAAGTATATTCATAAATAAGAGCATCCATGATTCCAGAGGTCCATCTGCATCCTAGCCCAAAAAAATCAAGCCCAGGTGCCAAGCCCAAGCCCCTAAGGAGCAAGATACCAGGGAATATTCCTGCTACCTGGCTACCAGGCCACCCCAGCTTCCAGAGGCCCAAACCCATGCACCCGGGCCCCTTTGGGCCGGCCCCTTGCTGCTCCTAGAAGCCCAACACGCCCCCCTAGGCGTCCTTGGAGTCTTGACCAAGTCAAGAAATTTTTTAGGGATTTTTCTACCTAATATTTCCTTATTTTCTAGCTAGGGTTTGAGAGGGAAAATGATTCTTATGTAAAGACTTATGTACCCTTACTTGGAGCCCAAGGTTAAGGGTCTATTTAAGGGACCCTAGCCTCTTGTATGAGGAGAATTTTTTATGAATGAAAACCTTGAGTTCTTCTATTGAGTGGTGTGATACCCTGCTGTGTGCATAAAGGGGTTTGTGAGAGTTCTTCTTCCCGGTGTTTGCAATCATCTTCCTGCTGCCAACAAACCCTCCAGATCCCTGGATGCCCACTCCAAAAGAAGCCTTCCCTTGCTATTTTTACTTTGTTTTCTTGTTCCTTTGTGAGCTTTCTAACCCCTGACAGGTTGTTTGCAGGTCCCTGAGTTCCTACGAATCCAACGACTCCAGCCAAGCCTCAATCGGATCATCGAGCAGAAAGCCGGGTATCCGCGGGTCTTTGGCTCGGTTTTCCAGGCCGCATCCATCAAGGAACGAGAGACCCCTTCGCTGCGATCTTCACAGACATTGTCAGGTACACCCCTCTACCTCCAGTAGTTTTATTGTAGGAGAACTTACCCTAACCGAGGCTTCTCAGCCCCGGCGGTCCTTCTTTGCTACTTTTCTAGGTCCTAATCTGCATGCTGATCTTCAAAAATTCATACAAAATTCCCTACAAATAATTTTGATCTGAAATTTGGGAATTAATCACCTAACTCAACATGTAAAACATACAAAAAAAATTGCATGCATATTAGTCCCCCATCATGCGTGCCATGATCATGGCATGATGAGTGTCGATTGTAACCATTGGTTACAATTTCCTTTCTGGAATAGATTGCAGTTCAAGCTTCGAGTTTCCCCTTGCGTGGGCCGAAGGCTTGGTATTTTCCCGAGGCTGGAGATCATGTCTATAGTGGGGACCGAAGTACGTGTCTTCGGAAGTCGATGAGTAGTTCAGACTTCGACCGGGGCCGAAGGTGCTACCTGAAGGACTAGCCTTTAGATGCTGTAGTCCGGTGTGAAGCCTTGGGTTGCTTGCGATTGGCCTTCGCTTAGTCCAAAGTCCGTAGTCTTGAGAAACGGGCTTTGATAAGTTGAACCGGAGCTTGGTTTGTAGCTGAACCAGGATATCCCAATAGTTGTCCCCTACTCTCAGTTGTCGAAGCGAAGATCTACATCGAGAAGTGAGAGTATTATGGCCTTGTCATTTTCCTCCTGAGAGATGGTGCAGTGAATGATTACGGGACCCTTATTAGGCTGTCCATCACGATCTGAGAATCAGATGGTGGACAGGTGCCATTCCCGGATTGGGAAAAAGTAGGTGGCCTTGAGGCTATCTCGTTTTATCTAGTTGCATAGTGGTTGAGGCAATCTTTTGGTTAGGATTTGGATAGTTGTGGTGGCTGTTCTCTGCCCATTGGATGAAGGATAGATCTTATCCTGGCGGTCAGTCACAAGTGGGTTACCTCCCAGGGTAACCTTGAGTCAAAGTAACCCTCGGTGAGGGTCCAGAGACCCTTACTTTTCTTTTGGGGAAGGGTGAAGGTCTGGGCAAGGAAGATTCTTCAACCTCGTCTCATCCTCCGCCCAAACCGTTCTGGAGTGCCAGTCTATTCCTCAGGTAGGATCCTCCTTCCGCTACTTTGCTTCATTCCTTTATCATGGAAGATACCATAGAGAGTCAAGGAAAGCAGGTTGGGCCCTCGAGGGCCGAAGATGCAGTAGGTCCGGAGTCGGTCCCCAGCTCGGTTTCTCAGAGCAAGGCAACCCTTCTTTGGAAATGCTACCGCATTCCTGAGGAGTTTCCCTTTGTCCTCCCCATGCCCGAGGAGCGGGCGAACAAAGCTCCCCCTGGGTGCCTAGCTGTATACGAAGATCACTTGAAGGCTGGTCTTCGGTTTCCCCTGCACCCCTTCTTTGTTAAGATTTTTTACTTATACCAAGTGGTGCCAGCGCCGTTGACCCTGAACAGTATCAGGAACATCTACGGGTTCCTGGTTATATGTAGCATCGCCAATGTAGAGCCTAGGACCAACTTGTTCACGATCCTTTTCGTCCTCAAGAGGGACTTCCACAGCAACAGATGGTGGGTGATCGGCCCCAGATCGGGCCGCAGGGTGATTAAGGACATGCCCAGCGCCATCCATGGGTGGAAACCTGTCTTCGTATTTGTGTTGTCTTTCGACCCTTGGGGCTTCGACACTGTGTGGAAGAAGCCTCGCCTGACCGCCAATGACGGAAAGAAAGTCTTGGCGGCCAATTAGTCGGATTGTGATCTTCTGACCAACTCGAAAGTTTCCCCTATCCGGGAGTTATTGGAGGAGAGGAACCTCCATCGGGCAGGAATCAGTAGATTCCCCTCTCTAGGTATAGCGACAGGAATTTCTGCCCCTCTACTTTAGGTTTTGTTGTAGTTCATTTAACTGAGGTGATCCCCTTTGCCTGCAGGTGGTGGGATGAAGCGCAATTTGGGCTGGCTTCACCAGACTTCGGAGAGGAGGGTTGCACAGGCCCCTTCCACCAGGTCTGCGGTTCGGAAGAAAGCTCAAAGGGATGGTCCCGAAGGGGACCAAAGCACTTTGTCCTCCCGAAGCGTCTCAGGGGAAGATGTAGCGGCTGCGAAATGGGCTCCGGCGATACCTTGTCCAGTCGAAACTCCACCGGCGGTCGCCTCCCCAGTCGACACAATAGGCGGCCCGCTTCAAGGAGTGGATGTGCCACCGGTTTGCCCCTTTGTTGCCGATAGGGGCAAAGCACGGCAAGTCAAAGGAGAGTCCGTCTACGGGGCTTCTTCAGCCGGAGGCCATTCGACGAACCCATCGGAGCTCTCGCCTGTGGGAGGGCTCTGGTCCTGGCCGAAGCCAGGCAAGTGTTGAAAGGTACGATATTACCCCATAACCTGGCAATTCTCCGGAACTGGAGCTTTCTCAAAGTGTCTGATTCCGGCTTCGCCGTCCTACAACAGGTATGACTATCACCGCCTCCTTTGCCCTGAGAGTTATTTGACCCTCGATTCTTCTTTTTTGATGTAGTTGGTCTATGACTTCACCTTCATGGAGGAAGGTCTGGGGAACGTGGACAGCCTCATCTACGACCTCAAGGAGGAGCTTCAGACCGCTAGGGCTGCCAGGGAAGTAGCCGAAGAACTGAAGCAATCCATGGAGGACTGTCTTATTCGGGTAACTGATGAAGTTCATGACCTGAAGGGCGAACTGAAGAGCGCCTACTCGAGGATAGCGGGACAAGAGGTAGGGTGGAACAGGAGCGGGAAGCAAGTTGAATCCCTGGAGCGGGCTGCCAAGGAGGATGAGGAGAGGATGGAGAACCTGTCCAAGGTGGCGGAGGAGGCTTATAGGAGTGTCGAAGAGGCAATCTTGGAATTCGAAGCTGCTAAGAGAGAGGCCGAAGCCGCCAAGAGGGAGTCCAAAGCTTTGAGGAAGTGAATAGACAATGCCGTGGTCGACTTCAAGATGTCTTCGCAATTTTAGACAGAGATTGATGAAGCATCATTGCATGCTTACCAGCACGGCTTCAACGACGGGCTCTCCAAGGTAAAGGAGACCCTCCCTCACCTCGACCTTTTGATGATCCCCTCCTACAACATAATTGGAGAGGAAGGAGAAGAAGCGGAGGAGGTCGAAGCCGCAGGGGAGATCGAGGAGCCGCCATGTCTGGCGGAGATGGTTGCTACCCCAGTCGAAGATCCGGAGGTGATCCCAACTATGATCTCAGCCCAGGAGGTGACTCAGGCTGAAGGTTCTCCCGTCCCAGCCCAGATCGATGAGATCCTCTCAAAGCAAGTTGACAAGTTGCTCCAGTTCTGTGGTGTGGAGCCTTCTCCTGCTGATGTTGAGTGACCTGGATCACTCTGGATGTATTTTCTTCCTTTCTTAATTATATTGCCAATGAACTTTGTATGCAACTTTCCCAGATTTTGGAATGAATTCTCCTTTCTTTGCATATCCATTGTTATGCCTCATGTGTAGCCTGAAATGGTTCTACTGTTTCTCTTTTTGCCTAGTCGAATGATAGCCTCCGAAGGCCGTTCAGTCGATAAGAACCGGTTTTAACGTTCTCTTTTCTGCTTGGTTGGGTAGTCATGGTCGAAGGCCGTTCAATCGGTGAGGACGAATCCTTGAACGAACCAAAACTCTGTTGCCTTTCTTCGGATGTTGAGATTGTCCTTTGGGGTGGACAGGAGCCATTTCCCCACCAATCAATGATTGGGGAGATTTGATTAGGATCATTGTAGTCCACGTGGCACGTCAAAATTTGTACAGTCGTGATCTCTTGCGCTTTATGAGCCACCAGGCCTCTTTTTTCTAAAAAGAGACCATTAATAATGCCGTCGCACGATGCAGATCTCTCCAGATTCGAAGCGATGGCGGTTGCTGCCTTGGGGATGGCCTCCGAGAGACTTTCTGGTTAACAAAGCGTCACCCAGACACGTGGCGCCTTCTCATGTGACGGGGAAGGACGTGGAACACGCCTCCCCGCGGTCGGTCATGGGCACAGGGTTTCTATAAATACGACCCTGTCCCCTGCTGTCGAAGGCCATTGTTTCTGTTGGTATCTTCCTCCTATTAAAAATGAGGTTCAGTACCTCCGAGCTTCGCTGCGCAGCGAAGAGGAGGGCCATTGACCCAAAGAGAAAGCGAAGCTCAGAGCTGCCTGAGCCAGGAGACGGGGAGGAGGGGCCTCTTGTGGACCAACTGGAGAAGAAGGTGGTCCGACAGTTGGAGGCCTGCCTGATGTTGGGGATTCCGGTGCATCGCAGCGGAAGTGTAATTTCAAAATGATGAAATTTGCACCATAATCCCTTAGCCAAGATCTCCTTATTCAGGATTAAAACATATATTGAATATTTAAACATACATTGTTAGAATTAGAGTACCAACCTGTAATCGTTAATTCCAACAAAGTTGATGTTGAAGGGGCTGATTGAATTCACCATGCGTCCAAGTGTCCGACCTCCGATGGTGATCCACACAGAGCAGTGATCAAGACAACTCTATCTTCTTTTCAAAGGTTCCTTCTATTGAGTTCTTCTTCCTAGAACTCAATTGCTTGGACTTATGGCTTGAATTCCTCCACACAAAAGCTTGCTTCCCTTTCTTTAACCCCTTCTCCTCCTTCCACTAAGACCTTGGCCCTTTAGACACCCATGTCTTGAAGAAAAGACCTTGTCCTAAGAGGACATAGGCTTGTCTTAAATTGGAGGAGAAATTAAGACAATGATGTCTTAATGTAAGAAAGAAAGGAACAAATAGGAACTCGTTTCTTTCCTTTACCATCGGAGACTTTTACTTTTATTCTTGTTCAGTAGTAGAGTTTCGACAGAGGTTTACTCTATAAAGGAAACAATGCAAGAGCAAGAAAAAAATAAAAGAGTCTTCAGGAGAGGAAGAAAGAAAAAATTAACTCTGTTCTGACTTTCCCGACCCTTTAAATAGAAATCAGATAGGCGCCTACACACCTCTCCGTAATCACTTTCTCACACCCTTCTCAATTTCTCACGTCCCATCCTCCCATCTCACGGCCTTCCAGATTAAATCCCATGGCTTTTCTTAAAGGAAAAACCGCGGTGTTTAAAAAGGAAAGGGGTCGTGACTTTTCATCTCCGAAGAGAAGTTATTTCGCGCGCCCGGGAGGAAACAGCGACTTTTGTCTTTCTTAAAAGACTTCTAGCCGTTGGATTCACATCCAAAGGAAGGTGTTTGAGGCGCTAATGAGTAAGCAAGGAGGCCGCCCCAAATAAAATCATCAGAGAAATATTTGGGGCGCGCCAAGAGTCCATGCGCCATGGACTCTTCCTAATGGCGCGCCAAGAGTCCATAAGCACATGGACTCTTGGCATTTGGCGTGGAAAAACAAAGGGGGCGGGTGGGGAGGCTAGCCAAGCTATATGGCTAGCCAATAGGGTTAGCCATATTCTTATTTTCTCAATTAGGGTCTAATTAGGTCCAATTAGAACCCAATTTGAACCAATCCGGAACCCAATTCGAATCCGATTTGAATCGAAGTTAGGGTTTGCAACACCTGCTAGAGTGTTATCCTGCAAAGATGATTTAATTCCAAATTTTACTCTTGATCAATCCTCTTAAGTGTGTGACCCAATGGGTTCCATATCTAGCCAGCAGTGGGTTCGAATACAAGTTGACCTAATTTGATTAGAACTCTTTCTAATCGATTTAGGTCAAACCGGGCTTACCCGATTCGATCAATTAGGACTCTTCCTAACAAGTGATCTTTGAACTTGATCAACCCACAAGACAAGATTGATGTCTAGCAACGTATCATGTCTACATTGAAGATATGGAAATTCTGGTGAAATACCAAAATTACCCTTTAGTAGAGAGTTACCGTACAATTAAATCTTTCGATCAGCCTGCACCCAAAATATAACTATGGATATGGATATATGTCAAATCCAATATTATATTTATTTCTAGCTCAATCTTATAATGATGATTCGATTATCTTGATATTAGAAACCATTTCTAATATCTTTACTTTGATCAAAGATTCCCTGAATCATCATCCGATTGTTGACTAGCTGGATGCAATCTCCTCTTACTAAGAGTGATCGATTCCTTGTTGACCTACTCATTACCTTCATATCCAATTCACCATTCCCAGTATCAATCCTGTGCATGGCTCAGTATCATGATTAGGATTGGACCAAAGAATGGGTTCATGTACATAAGGTACTTATGGCAGTCTCAGGTTAAAAGATTACTTGTACCACTCCCACTATGAGAACCTTCTATTGACATGTAGCTAAGACTCCATTAGATGTTCTCAAGTTGGATCATATTAGTGAACTCATTCTCCAATGAGCACCCACATCCCAGTATTAGTGTCATACACAAGTGACTATGAGAGCAGTCACCCTTTCTGGTATACATAGGATGTGCTAGTCTTACCGAAAAATCCTGATCCCCTACTCAGGGTTCCTTTGACTAGGAATACTTTAGATTAAGGTTTTAAGATTTTAGGTCTCACTGGTATGATCTCATCATAACCCTAAAATCATAGCCCTAATCTATGGGGTTCATCATATAGTATAAACACAGCATATGATTGAAAAATAATGCCTTTATTTAGAAAATTGTCAATTACAATGGTTTGGGAGATACAACATAGATTGGCTTGTAGGGCATATCCCTTTCAATCTCCCACTTGCACTAAAGCCAATCGCCTTTAAATCTTAATCCCATACATTCGAGGTGGCGATCAAAATCTCGCTGTGGTAGAGCCTTAGTGAATGGGTCTGCTATATTGTTCTTTGTATCAACTCTATCTATGTAGACATCTTGTCTCTCTACTATTTCTCGGACGAGATGGAAGCGTCTCAGAATGTGCTTGGACTTATGATGAGCTCTTGGTTCCTTAGCTTGAGCAACAGCCCCAGTGTTGTCACAGTAAAGTGGCACTGGGTTTTCAATTTCAGGAACAACACCCAACTCTGTGATGAACTTCTTCATCCAGACTGCTTCCTTGGCGGCTTCACTAACAGCTATGTATTCTGCCTCTGTGGTTGAGTCAGCTACAGTCTGCTGCTTGGTACTCTTCCAACTCACTGCTCCACCATTTAGGGTAAAAACATATCCCGAAATGGATTTGCTATCATTAGGGTCTGATTGAAAACTAGAATCAGAATAAGCTTCTAGTTTAAGATCAGAACTATCATAAACCAGAAAAATATCCTTAGTCCTTCTTAGGTACTTAAGAATATTTTTAACTGCTTTCCAATGATCCTCTCCTGGATCAGCCTGAAACCTACTGACAATGCCTAAAGCATATGCCACATCAGGCCTGGTACATAACATGGCATACATTATGGACCCTATTGCCGAAGCATAGGGTATAGAATTCATTCTATTTCTTTCTTCAGGTGTCTTAGGAGACATCCTTTTAGAAAGATGTATGCCTTGACTCATAGGAAGATAACCTCTTTTACTTCCTTCCATGCAAAATCTTTTCAGCACTAAGTCAATGTACCTAGATTGGGATAAACCTAGCATCCTCTTAGATCTATCTCTATAGATCTTAATACCTAGTATATAGGATGCTTCTCCCAAATCTTTCATGGAAAACTAGTTTGATAGCCAAACCTTGACTGATTGCAACATTGGGATATCATTCCCAATGAGGAGTATGTCAACTACATACAGAACCAAGAAGACTATGGCACTCCCACTAGTCTTCTTATAAACACAGGGTTCATCCACATTTTTGATAAAACCAAACTTTTTAATAGTTTCATCAAAGCAGATGTTCCAACTCCTGGAAGCTTGCTTTAATCCATAAATGGATTTCTTTAGCTTGCATACTTGATTAGGTTTATTCTTTGAAATAAAACCTTCTGGCTGTGACATGTAGACTTCTTCCTCAAGGAAACCATTGAGGAATGCAGTCTTTATATCCATCTGCCATATCTCATAATCGTGGTATGCTGCTATAGCAAGTAAAATCCGAATTGATTTGAGCATGGCAACAGGTGAAAATGTTTCATCATAATCAATTCCCTGTTTTTGTCTAAAACCTTTAGCCACTAATCTGGCTTTATAGGTTTCAACTTGGCCATCAGCCCCAATCTTTTTCTTATAGACCCATTTACACCCAATAGGATTAACACCCTCTGGTGCATCAACCAAAGACCATACTTGGTTTACATACATAGAGTCTACTTCGGATTCCATGGCTTCTTGCCATTTATCTGAATCAGTACTCAAGATAGCTTCCGTATAGGTCAGAGGTTCATCATTTTGAATGACTTGGGCT
Organism: Areca catechu; assembly: GCA_021397845.1. Taxonomy (NCBI): domain Eukaryota; kingdom Viridiplantae; phylum Streptophyta; class Magnoliopsida; order Arecales; family Arecaceae; genus Areca; species Areca catechu. Next base: position 76,770,622 of record CM038044.1, on the reverse strand, counting down.
TCATTATTTTCAATAATAAACCCATACCTCTCAGGTGCCCGTGGCACTCTATCAGACCTACGAGGAGGAGTTTTGTGTTCTGGTTCTGTCCTAACTATATGTTCTAATGGTTGAGAATTGTCTATCTGTATTTCTTGTACTTCTCCAAGTTCAATAGTTCTACCATTGCCCTTTTCTAAAATGAACTCTTTTTCTAGAAAAGTGGCATGCCTGCTGACAAAAATCTTTTGTTCAGTAGGATGGTAGAATAGATATCCTCTACCTTCTTTAGGATATCCTACAAATAGACATTTATCCGCTCTAGGTTCCAACTTATGTCCAAAATTTCTTTTAACATAAGCTGGACATCCCCATACCTTGAAATATTTAAGATATGGTTTCTTTCCACTCCAAATTTCATATGGAGTACTAACAACGGATTTAGAAGGTACCTTGTTCAGAATGTAAACAGCAGTTTCTAGGGCTTGACCCCAGAAGGAAATGGGTAAATTTGTGAAGCACATCATGGATCGTACCATATCTAATAAGGTACAATTCCTCCTTTCAGCTATACCATTTAGCTGTGGTGTATAAGGAGGGGTCCATTCAGAAAGGATTCCATTAACTTTAAGATAGTCTAAAAACTCCGTGGATAAGTATTCTCCTCCTTGATCAGAACGAAGAACTTTAATACTTTTCCCGGTTTGTTTTTTGACCATACTTTGATACTCCTTAAATTTATCAAAGGCTTCAGATTTATGTTTCATAAGATACACATATCCGAACCTAGATAAATCATCTGTAAAAGTGATAAAATATGAGTATCCTCCTCTGGCTTGAGTTGTCATTGGACCACATACATCAGTATGTATAAGTCCTAATAACTCAGTTGACCTTTCCCCATGTCCAGTGAATGGAGTTTTTGTCATCTTACCCATGAGACATGATTCGCAAGTTCCTAATGATTCATACTTATAAGGATCAAGGAATTTTTCCTTGTATAACTTGCTAATCCTAGACTCATTAACATGACCAAGTCTATGATGCCAAAGTAAAGTATCATTAAAGTCTTTTCTTTTCCTTTTAGTATTGACATGAAAAATACTATCATTGGAAGAAAGAGTTAAGAGCCCATTGCTAAATATGCCAGAATAAATAATTTTATTAGATAACATTATCGAGCAACCAGTGCTCGTTACATCCATTACATATCCTTGTTTTAATAACAAAGGAATAAATATAATGTTCCTAATAATCTTTGGCATATAGTAACAATTTTCTAACTCCAAGATCTTCCCTGAAGGCAACTTCAGAATATAGGTCCCTACAGCTTCTGCTTGGATGATATCACCACCAGCACCGTAGAGATTGAAGTCACCTTCCTTCAATACTTTAAGCTTGTGGAGGTCCTGCAAAGATTTGCATATATGGTAACCACAAGCGGTATCCAATACCCAAGTATTTGATATAGACGAATTTAATGTCAATATAGTATGTATCTCATACATACCTTTTGGTGCATCTGCCACACCAGGCTTCACAGTTGCAAGGTAAGCCTTGCAATTCCTTTTCCAATGTCCCGCTTTGCCGCAAAAGAAATATGTTGACTGTTTTGAGGCATTCTTTCCTTTCTTGTTCTTATTGATGCCACCCTTAGGGTTTAGCCTCCAACTAAAACCCTTTTTGCCCGATTTCTTCTTATTGGTCTTATCAACAAGAAGAAGTGGAGCCTTTTCTCTCTTAATGTGGCTCTCTGTTGTTTTTAACATATTTAACAGCTCAGGCAAGGAAGTGTTCAGTTTGTTCATGTGATAATTTAAGACAAACTGAGAAAATGACTCTGGGAGTGATTGCAGGATTAAATCCTGATTCAGCTCCCCATCCATAATAAATCCTAATTGACCCAATCTGGTGATTAAGTCAATTACCTTCAGGACATGATCCTGAACGGATGTACCCTCTGTCATCCTAGCATGGAATAACTGCTTAGATATTTCGTATCTAGCAGTTCTGCTTTGTTCTCCATAAAGCTCCTTTAAATTGAGCATTATGGATTGAGTATCCATGCTTTCATGCTGCCTCTGTAACTCATTGGTCATAGAGGCCAGTATGATACATTTGACAGAGAGGGAGTCATTCAGCCACATTTTGTATGTGGCCATGTCTTCCTGTGTGGCATCATCCCCTAGTGGATTAAAACTAGGGGTATCAAGAATATAAGAAAGTTTTTCTGAACTCAGTACAATCTTTAAGTTTCTCAACCAGTCCACATAGTTTGGACCAGTCAATTTGTTGGTATCTAAGATGCTTCTCAGTGATAATGAAGATGCCATTTATCTACATTTAATAAAGAACAATACATAAGCAAACAACCATGAAATGACTTACATAATTAAATAGGTCTTCAATTTAATTATGTCTCCCACTATTTTATCAAAAATCATAGCCCTCACTATGATAATCGAGAAGAACCCTGATCGATTTTCTTAGTGAGATTGAGATCCTTATAACTTATAAAAGATCTTGCAGATAACACAACAAATCTTTTATAAGCTCAAAGGTAGGAAACTCTTCCAATTATATCTCATATAATTCTTAAAAATAACTTGGCCTCTAGAATATTATAAGTCTTGCAGAAAACACAACAAACCATAATGTTCTAGTTAAGTCAAGACCCTTTCATTTCTATACAGTCAGTATTCAAATATAATGCCCTTGCAGATAACACAACAAGGCATTATACTGAATATACTGTAAGCATATCTTTGCACTAGACCAATATTATGTCAATCACCCTATTAGGTCTTGCAGATAACACAACAAACCTAATGTGGTTCATAACACAGTAATGATCCAGCATGAAGGAAGGCCAACATATAGCATTTTTTTAACACTAAGCATTTAAGTCAAGATTTAAATATAATCAAATCGGCCAGGCAAGTGGAAGAGATATGGGAGTCCCCCCGTTGCTTTCCTAGACACCAATAAAAATTGGCCAGGTCAGTCAACGGAACCAATTAAAAACCACGATTCTCTTTACCTTCCCAGAACCACCTTTCTAGACACTGAATGATCAATTATTCATCATGACTAGTGATGCTTATTAGTTAAATATACTATGACTTAATATAATTTTAAGAAGAGGGCTTTATAGAATTGCCAGCACATTCTTATAGAACATATCACAATTATATCACTCTGATAAACATATATGTGCTAAGTGTGTCATCATACTAGGACAACCATTTACCACATAATGGATCCACCATTATGCCAGGGCAACCTTATTTCAGTATGATGACTTCAAAACTAATCATATCTCTATAATAATTAGGGTTTGAGTGAAAAACCCTAACTAGTGGCATACATCAAAACATTGTGCATCCCATAAATTATGCTAAGTATATCAGCATTCAAGGGTTTAAAACCCTAATTGCGATACTACAACAAAAACACATATAAATAATTTGTCATATGTTTTAACTGTAATAAGGATGGCTCTGATACCACTGTTGGGGATTCCGGTGCACCGCAGCGGAAGTGTAATTTCAAAATGATGAAATTTGCACCATAATCCCTTAGCCAAGATCTCCTTATTCAGGATTAAAACATATATTGAACATTTAAACATACATTGTTAGAATTAGAGTACCAACCTGTAATCGCTAATTCCAACAAAGTTGATGTTGAAGGGGCTGATTGAATTCACCAGGCGTCCAAGTGTCCGCCCTCCGATGGTGATCCACACAGAGCAGTGATCAAGACAACTCTATCTTCTTTTCAAAGGTTCCTTCTATTGAGTTCTTCTTCCTAGAACTCAATTGCTTGGACTTATGGCTTGAATTCCTCCACACAAAAGCTTGCTTCCCTTTCTTTGACCCCTTCTCCTCCTTCCACTAAGACCTTGGCCCTTTAGACACCCTTGTCTTGAAGAAAAGACCTTGTCCTAAGAGGACATAGGCTTGTCTTAAATTGGAGGAGAAATTAAGACAATGATGTCTTAATGTAAGAAAGAAAGGAACAAATAGGAACTCGTTTCTTTCCTTTACCGTCGGAGACTTTTACTTTTATTCTTGTTCAGTAGCAGAGTTTCGACAGAGGTTTACTCTGTAAAGAAAACAATGCAAGAGCAAGAAAAAAATAAAAAAGTCTTCAGGAGAGGAAGAAAGAAAAAATTAACTCTGTTCTGACTTTCCCGACCCTTTAAATAGAAATCAGATAGGCGCCTACACACCTCTCCGTAATCACTTTCACACGCCCTTCTCAATTTCTCACGTCCCATCCTCCCATCTCACGGCCTTCCAGATTAAATCCCACGGCTTTTCTTAAAGGAAAAACCGCGGTGTTTAAAAAGGAAAGGGGTCGCGACTTTTCATCTCCGAAGAGATGTTATTTCGCGCGCCCAGGAGGAAACAGCGACTTTTGTCTTTCTTAAAAAACTTCTAGCCATTGGATTCCTATCCAAAGGAAGGTGTTTGAGGCGCTAATGAGTAAGCAAGGAGGCCGCCCCAAAGAAAATCATCGAAGAAATATTTGGGGCGCGCCAAGAGTCCATAAGCACATGGACTCTTGGCATTTGGCATGGAAAAACAAAGGGGGCGGGTGGGGAGGCTAGCCAAGCTATATGGCTAGCCAATAGGGTTAGCCATATTCCTATTTTCTCAATTAGGGTTTAATTAGGTCCAATTAGAACCCAATTTGAACCAATCCGGAACCCAATTCGAATCCGATTCGAATAGAAGTTAGGGTTTGCAACACCTGCTAGAGTGTTATCCTGCAAAGATGATTTAATTCCAAATTAAACTCTTGATCAATCCTCTTAAGTATGTGACCCATTGGGTTCCACATCAAGCCAGCAGTGGGTTCGAATACAAGTTGACCTAATTTGATTAGAACTCTTTCTAATCGATTTAGGTCAAACCGAGCTTACCCGATTCGATCAATTAGGACTCTTCCTAACAAGTGACCTTTTAACTTGATCAACCCACAAGACAAGATTGACGTCTAGCAACGTATCATGTCTACCCGGAAGATATGGAAATTCTGGTGAAATACCAAAATTACCCTTCAGTAGAGAGTTACCGTACAATTAAATCTTTCGATCAGCCTGCACCCAAAATATAACTATGGATATGGATATATGTCAAATCCAATATTATATTTATTTCTAGCTCAATCTTATAATGATGATTCGATTATCTTGATATTAGAAACCATTTCTAATATCTTTACTTTGATCAAAGATTCCCTGAATCATCATCCGATTGTTGACTAGCTGGATGCAATCTCCTCTTACTAAGAGTGATCGATTCCTTGTTGACCTACTCATTACCTTCATATCTAATTCACCATTCCTAGTATCAATCCTGTGCATGGCTCAGTGTCATGATTAGGATTGGACCAAAGAATGGGTTCATGTACATAAGGTACTTATGACAGTCTCAGGTTAAAAGATTACTTGTACCACTCCCACTATGAGAACCTTCTATTGACATGTAGCTAAGACTCCATTAGATGTTCTCAAGTTGGATCATATCAGTGAACTCATTCTCCAATGAGCACCCACATCCCAGTATTAGTGTCATACACAAGTGACTGTGAGAGCAGTCACCCTTTCTGGTATACATGGGATGTGCTAGTCTTACCGGAAAACCCTGATCCCCTACTCAGGATTCCTTTGACTAGGAATACTTTAGATTAAGGTTTTAAGATTTTAGGTCTCACTGGTATGATCTCATCATAACCCTAAAATCATAGCCCTAATCTATGGAGTTCATCATATAGTATAAACACAGCGTATGATGGAAAAATAATGCCTTTATTTAGAAAATTGTCAATTACAATGGTTTGGGAGATACAACATAGATTGGCTTGTAGGGCATTTCCCTTTCACCTGAGGGAAGCCTGGGCCCAGGTCATGCTGGCGACGACGGCGACGGAGGAGGCGAGGAAAGAGGCGGCGGACGCCATCGCAAATTTCAAAGCCTCGGCCGCCTTCAAAGACGAGCTCACTACGGTGGCCCTGGACTCCTTCCATCAGGGGTTCTGGGAGTGTCGGAGGAAGGCCTCCAAGTTTTACAACTTGAAGGGCCTTGACAACATCAAGCCTTCCGTTCCCTTCCCCGGCCACGAATTCGATTCTGACTCCAATGAGGGGTCAGATTCGGGTTCGGACGGGAACCCCGGGGGCCCTTCTTTGTCCCATCTATCTCTCCCCGACGGCACGGGAAAAACCCGTCGGAGAGTTATTGAAAATTTTCCAACTCTTCTGTTGTTGTTGCTGCTCTCTCTTTTTTTATATATATATCTCTCTTTAGGAGAGTTTTTTTCTTTCTTTTCTCTTTCTTTTTGTAAAAATCTAAAAGAAATGAAAGATCTTTTCTTTTACCTTTTCCCACGTATTTTCTGCAATGTGTTGCATCACGATTTGTCTATAATGTAGACTCCGTAGACTACTTGCAGTCTGTAAGAAAGAAGTAGGGTCCGTTGGACCATTCTAAGAATATTTGCTATTGACAGAAAGGACAACAGTGGTCCTTTTATGCACGTGTTCGGATTTTTCGTAGGGTAAGGTGTTTACACCATCCCTATGCACTTTCTATCATGATTAAGGTAGGTTGTTCAGGCCCACCTCGGCGCGTGTTCGGATTCACCCTTGCATTGTAGTACTTGGCGACCTTTTGCCGGTATGCCGCCATTCTTATCTGGGCCTATAGCCTGGTGCTTGATAGCAAATCCAGATCAATCCTTCTGCGATCAGAATTCTCAGGCTCTTCATAGTTATCAATTCTCAGGGACTGTAGGGAGACTTCGATAGGTAGCACGGCTTCGGTACCGTAGGCTAGGTTGAACGGAGATCACCGGTGGCTGTTCTTGGGGTAGTTCATTATGCCCAAAGAACAGAGATCAGTTCTACGACCCAAAGTCCTTTGGCAGTGTTCAACCTTGTCTTCAGACCATGGAGGATGGTCCGATTGGTGACTTCGGCTTCTCCGTTGGACTGTGGATGAGTAACGGATGTTAGCCGATACTGGATATGGTACCGAGCATAGAAGTCCTTGAACTTCGGATTATGGAATTATCTCTCATTGTCCGTGATAATGACATGTGAGATGCCGAACCTGAAGATGATGAAATTTTTCACAAAATTTTCTACCTTGCCCTCTGTAATCTGGGCCAATGGTTCGGCTTCCACCCACTTCATGAAATAGTCGATAGCCACTAGGAGAAACTTTCTTTGCCCTGATGCTGGTGGGAACAGGCCAAGAATGTCCATCCCCCACTGGGCAAAAGGCCATGGGACTGCCAACTGAGTCAAGTGACTCGCAGGTTGTCTTTGCACATTGGCATACCTCTGACATTGATCGCACTTCTGCACGAAATCAGCTGAGTCCTTCTGGATGGAGGGCCAGTAATACCCTTGTCGAATAATCTTGTATGCTAGAGATCTGCCTCCCAAGTGATCCCCGCATATGCCCTCGTAGACCTCTCTTAAAGCATAATCTGCATCGGTGGGTCCTAGGCATTTTAGCAGTGGTTGGGAGAACGATCTCTTGTAGAGGGTTCCGTCTAAGATGACGTATTGAAATGCCATCCAGCGGATCTTCTTGGCCTCTGCCTTATCTTCGGGCAGTTCTCATTCATTTAGGAATCTGATTATGGGATCCATCCAACTTGGCTCAGTATCAATCTGGCACACCTCTGCAGCCTCTTCGGCGATGCTTGGAGTTTCAAGATGTTCAACAAAGATGCGCCCGAGAGACTCCGGTGCTGTAGTTGCCAGTCGAGACAGTGCATCCGCCCGGGAGTTTTCTGATCGAGGAACATGAATAATTTCAAAATGTTCCAGTTGGGAGGATAAAGCCTGAACCTTCTCCAGGTATTGCACCATGGTTGGATCTTTGGCTGTGTATTCTTCGTTGACTTGATTCATAACCAATTGAGAATTGGAGAAGGTTTGGAGTTGCCGGACTCCCAGATCTTTGGCAATCCGAAGCCCGGCGAGTAGGGCCTCATATTCTGCCTGATTATTGGAGGTGTGGAAGGAGAAACGGAGTGCATACTCTATGGTATGGCCGTCAGGTTCGGCCAACATGAGTCTAGCCCCGCACCCGGTAGCATTAGAAGCTCCGTCCACATGAAGCACCCAAATGAACTTCGTCTCCTTCGGGGCTTCTTCTTCTTCCGAAGAGGCTTCATCTTCGGACTTCCAGGTGCACTTAGCCAGGAAATCGGAGAGCACTTGGGCCTTCATAGCCGCTTGGGGTTGGAAGCTGATGTCAAATTCACTTAGCTTCACAGCCCATTTGGCTATCCTTCCAGAAGTGTCCGGAGATCGAAGAACGGCCTTAAGAGGTTGGTCAGTCAGCACCACAATAGCGTGGGCCTGGAAATATGGCCGAAGTCGCTTTGCCACAATCACTAAAGAGTAGATCAGCTTTTGTATCCTTGCATATCATGTTCTGCACATTGTAGGATCTTGCTGATGAAGTGGATCGGCTTGTAGGACCCGTCTTCTTCCTTCCGGACAATAACCGAACTCACTGCTTCATCTGAAGCAGAGAGGTACAGGTAGAGGATCTCGCCTTCTTTTAGCTTGGAGAGTAATGGCGGAGTCTCCAAATACTTCTTCAATTCCTCAAAGGCAACGCGATAGTCTTCGATCCATTCGAATCCCTTTGATTGCCGAAGTACCTTGAACAACGGAAGACATTTCTCGGCCGATCGAGAGATAAATCTGCTTAGGGAGGCAATCCTCCCTGTCAACTGTTGGACTTCCTTTTTATTAGAGGGATGCCTCATATCTTTCAAGGCTTGAATCTTCTCGGGATTGGCCTCAATCCCTCGTTTGGTGACAAGGAAGCCTAGGAATTTACCCGACATGACTTCGAAGGCACACTTCGCCGGGTTTAACTTCATGTGGTAGCGCTGGAGAGCGCTGAATGACTTCTCCAAGTCGTGGATGTGGTCTCTCCGGTGGAGACTCTTAATGATCATGTAGTTAACAGAGGCCTCCATATTTCTTCCCAGTTGCTTTTCAAACATCTTATTGATGAGTCTTTGAAATGTTGCTCCGGCGTTCTTGAGGCCAAATGGCATCATCTTGTAGCAGTAGAGACCTTTGTCGGTGATGAATGCCGTCTTTTCCTCATCTTGCGGATCCATTATGATTTAGTTGTAGCCAGAGAAGGCATCCATAAAGCTTAGCAACTGGTGGCCGGTGGTAGCGTCGACCAGTTGATCAATCTTTGAGAGAGTGAAGCTATCTTTTGGGCAAGCCTTGTTGAGGTCTGTATAGTCGATGCAGATCCTCCACTTGCCACTAGCTTTCTTCACCATTATCACATTGGCCAGCCACTCGGGGTAGCGGGCCTCTCTGATGAACCCTGCCTTGAGGAGCTTGCCAACCTCTTCATCAACAACTTACTGTCTTTCGGGGGCAAAGCTCCTCTTCTTCTGTCGCACCGGCTTGTACCCAGGGATTACTTCTAGCCGATGAGTAATCACTTCGGCAGGAATCCCGGGCATGTCCGAAGCCGACCAGGCGAAGACATCGGCGTTGTCCCTAAGGAAATGGATAAGCTTCGTTCTGGTTTCCTCATCAAGGGCGCTCCCGATCTGCACAGCTCTGGAGGGATCTTCCTCTTTCAAAGGTATCGGGATGGTCCTCTCCATGGGTTCACCAAGGTTTGTGGTTGAATCCCTCGGATCCAGCTAATCCAGAGTAGTCGAATCCTTGAAATGCCTGTCTTCAATCATCAGACATTAACATGACGTCCTCTGGTTCCCTCTAACTTCTCCAACTCCATTCCTGGTGGGAAAGCGTACCAAGAGGTAGTGAGAGGAGATCACGGTCCGAAACCTATTCAAGGCAGGCCTCCCCAGAATAATGTTGTATGCTGAGGGGATCTGGACTACCATGAAGTTGATCAGCAATGTCTTTTGTCGAGGCTCGGTGCCGAGGGTTACAGGCAACACTATCTCCCCTTCGGCATAAACTTGGTTGCCCCCGAAACCGGAGAGTGGTATGGTGGATTTTTGCAGTTGATATCTAGGCAAACACATTTTGGAGAATGCATCGTGCATCAAGACATTAGTCGAACTTCCATTATCAATAAGAACTCTCTATACATCATAATTGGCCACTACGGCTGAAATTACAAGATGGTCATCGTGTGGGAGCCGAACTCCTGCAAGGTCGTCGTCAGAGAAGATGATGGACTTGTTATCTTTCAGTCACTTTGAAGCTTCATCTTCATCCCTTCTCCAGTGGTGGGCCGGTGTATCATCCCTACACCTCCGTTGGTGGACCTTTGATTTGGCAATTCGGCCTATTCGGGTGGTGGCTGGGGAATGGTTGCTTCTGACCGGGGTCCCTGGCGACTGATGTACCGCCCTAGGTATCCTCTCTTGATGAGATCCTCGATTGCATCCCTCAGCTGGATGCATTCTTCTATGTTGTGGCCATGGTCTCGGTGGAATCGACATAATTTGTTCCTGTTCCTTGCGGAAGAGGAGGCCTTCATGGGACGGGGCCGTTGGAGATAGTTTTCTTTTTCTATCTCCATGAGGATCTTCTCTCGAGGGAGGTTGAGGGGGGTGTAGGAGTCGAATCTTCCTCCCAATGCTCTGGACTTGGGAGGGCTTCTTCGGCGGTCTGCATATCTGCCACCATTGTTGTTGGAAGTTTGAGGGCCTTGCCCCCTGTTATTCTTCTTCTTTGAAGGGGTTTCCCTTTAATCAACTGTCGATTCGTCGCCCGCTCTTCGACATCGGCGTATTTCTGAGCCCTTGATAGGAGCTCAGCGTAGCTTTTAGGAAACTTCTTATCCAGGGAAAAAGTAAGCCTTGAGGTTCGAAGCCCCTTCTTCAGTGCTGACATGGCCACATGCTCGTTTAGATCGGGGATCTCAAACGTGGCCGCATTGAACCTAGAGATGTAATCTCTCAGGCTCTCTCCTTCATTCTGGTAAAGGAGGAAGAGTGTGTCCATATTTCGAGGAGTCTTGCGGCAGATCCTGAAATGCAAGACAAACAATTTTTCTAACTCGAAAAAGGAATCGATGGTACCTGGGCGCAGACTCGAGTACCACAACCGAGCGGACTTCTTCAAGGTAGCCGGGAATGCCAAATAGTACATTGCATCCGAAGCTCCTTGGATTATTATATGGGCTTTGAAGATGCCCAAATGGTCGAGGGGGTCGGAGGTGCCATCGTAGGGTTCCATCTGGGGAACCCTGAAGTGCCGAAGAATGTCCTCAGCCATGATGCGGTCGGTGTAGGGTGGGCATAGATCACCTATAATTAAGACATCGGGATCTCTCTGATCCTGCATTCTCTATTCTCGTACCTTTGCCATCTCTGATTCGATGGCTCTGAACCTCCCGTCATAATCGGGAGTCTGCTTGGGCGCTCTCTCCACCGGAGTGGAGTCTTCGGAGGAAGAGGAAGTTTGCCTAGGCCTTTTCCCTTTTTGCGGAGAATTGGCAGACCTAGGCAGTCTTGAAGTTCGACCTTTGGGAGAGGGCCGAGAACGGGGGGAGGGATGCGCTGAATCCTCCCGTGGTGCTCCCCTTCTTCGTGATCGAGAGCTATGTCTAGAAACAGTCGGTGGGTTTGCCACCGGAAAGGCTCTGTCTTGGAACTCTTGAACCATGGCCATCAGGTTGGCGACCTGGTTCATAAGAGCTTCGAACTGCTGTGCTCCCATAATAACTATGAGAGGTGGAACATCGTTCTCCTCCGGGGGTGCACCCCTTGAGATGGAGCACGACTCTAGCTTTTAGAAGCATTTTGAGCTTTTCCTCTTTCCATAAAAAACTTCTTTGTTTCTTCCCCTTGTATGGGAGGGACCTTAACAAATGTTAATGCTGCCCCCTACCTGGCACGCCAATCTGTTGGCGTGGGTCCCTTGGTCAGCCGGTTGGAGCCGCTGTGTCGCAGACCGCTCCCTGGTTCACCTGCAAAACAGATCCCTTGCCAGAGTTGTTCTGGCGGAGGACACTCCGATGCCTAAGTTAGTGGCGGATTCCAGCCATAGAATGGGGAAGATGTTGAGAGTGGAAGAGAAAAAAGAATTCTTGGGGATTGAAAGTGTATGTGTGCGAGATCGTTCGCCTCCCCACAAGCTATCATTCTTACCCATATTTAAAAGATGGCCTCCGGTTTGTGGCCCGCTCTTTTTTCGGCGATCATGGAGAGCCAATCTCTCCCATGATTGGCGATCATGGGTTGTCAATAAGCAGTTTCGGCCAGATCGGGGGCGTGGCTGCAGGAGTTGCGCGCCATGATCATGGCATGATGAGTGTCGATTGTAACTGTTGGTTACAATTTCCTTTTTGGAATAGATTGCGGTTCAAGCTTCGGGTTTTTCCTTGCGTGGGCCGAAGGCTTGGTATTTTTTTGAGGCCGGAGATCGTGTCTACGGCGGGGACCGAAGTACGTGTATTCGAAAGTCGATGAGTAGTTCAAACTTCGGCCAGGGTCGAAGGTGCTACCTGAAGGACTGGCCTTTGGATGCTGTAGTCTGGTGTGAAGCCTTGAGTTGCTTGCGGTTGGCCTTCGCTTAGTCCGAAGTCCGTAGTCCGGAGAAACGGGCTTTGATAAGTCGAACCGGAGCTTGGTTTGTAGCTGAACCAGGATATCCCAACAAGGCAAGTACTTGTGGAGTAGTGGTGGACCAAGATAGAATTGACCTATCCAAATAGTTTGGATTGAATGTCTTGCAGTGTCTCAGTTTAGCAAATCCTCAACCGGGGTAGTCCTGGTGAGGAGTCACTGGACTTGCGAGGTTGAGACATGTTGTGGATTGACTCAGCTAGGGTTGGCAGTCTAACCCTAGGTCATCCTGAGCATTGGAGGTCAAAGTGATGAATTATACGGTAACCATATGCCAAAGGTTCGATTGATTGCTCTCGCATCTTCGACCTATTCAGACGCCGGGATCCATTGCTAGATGGTATCTTGTGCTGGTACTGAAATTGTTCCAGTGCTACCTTCTAGGTTCGAACCTATGAGGTCACACGCCATAGAGGATCTCTCCCTAATCTAGGTACCGATTTATGATTAAGAATCATTTTGATAATGGTTTGATTGAGCACTCGTTGTATTGACCCGGTTTTGGGTAGATCAGAAATTTTACGAGTCCATCGGGAATTGTTTCTGGGTGATCGGGACTTAACCAGGCCATTTATAAATTAGATTTTGATCTAATTTTATTTTGAACCAGTTTTGAACCGTTTGGAAATTTTTTAACCGTTGTGAACCGGTTTTGAACCAATCCACACGGTCATTTGGCTTGGGCGAATAGGGCATTTGAAGCATCGTTTCATCTCCCATTTCCATTCATTTTGGCTGGGAATTAAACCACCATTTATAGCTCTTAATTCCTTTGTTGATGATGAATTTGATTCGTCCTGCACCTGCTACCCTCTCGCATTCCCAGCAACTCTTCTTCTCTCCCCATTGCACCGATTTTTATGGTTCAGGCTGGTTATAATTTCTGGGCGCTGAAATTTGTGTGAGTGGTTCTTCCCTTGAGAGCTTCCACTTACCTTTCAACTGGAGTTCTTTGGGCCTGAGTTCTTGTGAGATATTGGGAGAGAAACTCTTCTTGATTCCCTGTTATTTGAAGTGCTCAATTGGTGGAAGGAAGTCAAATCTGTTTTGGAGAAAACAGAAAGAGAACAGAGCATTCTGTTCTTACTTCTTCCCCTCACTGTTTCAAGGTCTTTCGGCGACTAGTATCGTGCGAGAAGGCGATTCAGAGGAGCCCCAGGCGTGTCCCCCCTCTAGAGGGTTTTCCCTTGAACACCTGAGAGCTGGATTAGCCTTTCAAAGCTGCTAGTTTTGTTTTGTTTGCTACTATTTTGGTTGCAGGAATTTCTGTTGTTGCAGCAAAGGAGGAAGAGAACGATCCATCCAAAGGCTCACTTTGAAGCAACTTCTGCCTCTCCATTGAAGCAAGAAGATACCTTGCTGTTGGAGCCTAAGGAGAGACCAAGAGATTGGCCTTTTGTGTTTGGGTTTGCTGCATTTGAAGAAGAGGCAAAAAGCTTTCCAACGGTTACTGGAAGAAGAAGATTGGAATAACTTTATTCCAGGTATTCCAGCTATTTCGGTATTATCCCTGCTTTATTCCAAGCAGGAATAAGGTAAAAATTCTATTTTTATTTTTCATGCATGTATAGATTTAGATTTACCAAATTGTTTATAAATATTACATGCCCTTGTTCATGCCTTGTTTTGCCTGTACATGCATCCAGAATATGTTAGATCCTATGCGGAGTAAGTAGTTTCCGCTGTTATTTTAAAATAGTTTTAAAATACATACCTGCTTCCTATTGTTGTATACTTAGTATAGGCACCTGCAATCCCAAGTTTACGTTCAAAGACTATGTTACCAGAACTCCCAATCTTTCACCTACGGTCATCCAGCTCCACCCCCGACAACGATCTTCTCATGGGAATGCCGGCGAATCCCACCGGAACCGCTCATGGCCATCCACCCCTACTGCTCCGCCCGTGTTGTAATGCGCCTCTCTCTCCCGCAACCACCGCCCAGCCACCACCGACACCGATCAGACCCAATCACCGTAGTTGTCGAGATGGCGGACACCCTGCCCATCTTCCTCCTCCCGCTGATGCCCATCGACCGTCCCACCCGTCACTGGTCCATCGAAGGCACCGATCGGGACCCTCCACCGCACGCGCCCATGGCCGCCACAATCTCACAGCCAGACAATCTCCACCCAGTGCCAGTCACTGCGAAGCCCGACGGGAGGCCTTCCCCTGATCCGTCTGCATCGATCGTTCGTGGAGTGGAAGAAGCCTGCACCAATGTGAATGCATTTCCCTTACCTGCTATCGACTTCAGGTTCTGCATAGATCTCAAAGCAGAACCTCATGGATCTCAAAGCTACACCCTCTTCAAAGCAACACGGATTTCAAAGCTACATAGATTTCAAAGTCACAAAGATTTTAGAGTAGACACTGATATTGGTGAATTCAGAGTATGCCTAATTTTTTTATTTTAAATCTGGATGTATGGACCGGTTAGGAAGTTATTTAAATTTGTTTTAGATTAGTTTGATTTTCCACCATATGGGGAGGATTGTTTTTAGTCTTCTACCATATTTTCATGCTACAAATAAAGCAGGTTTGGAGTGTCACCTTTTATGAGCTGCATGCCTTGTATTCATTACTTGAACCCCAAGTTTTGAAAGCCTATATAAAGGCACCTCTTCTCTTGAATAATATATGAAGAATTATGAATTTTTGAGAAAAGAGTGTTCTTGGTTCTGCCTTCGTTAGGAGTGAGCATGAGGCCCATCTTTCCTTCACCTATGGATGTCGAGGGATGTGAGACCCCACTGCCTTCGCTTTCGAGCGTCGAGGGGCGTGAGGCCCTAGTTATCTTCTTCCTCGCTGAGTTCCTTCTATGATCTTGGAGCTTCTCCTTCACGGCCCCAGGTAGCAACATGGGTGGGATGTCCTACGCTCCCGCATGTAGTGAGATGGATGGGATGCCCTAGACTACATGTAGTGGGATGGGTGAGATGCCCTAGAGGTGCGACATCTCTCCATGAAGGTAGGTCCCAAGTCCATAGAGTATCCATCTTTCTTTTCCCTGCATGTTTTTTCACCTTCTTGACCCTAATCATAAGAGACTTCTTAGCTCTCCAACGATCCTCCTAGCCCCCCCTTATCCCGTATCAAAGTAATCCCTTTTACTTCCCTCCATGTTGAATCTCTTCAACACTAAGTCAATATACTTGGATTGGGATAAGCCTAGCATCCTTTTAGATCTATCTCTATAGATCTTTATACCCAATATATATGATGCCTTTCCCAAATCCTTCATAAAAAATTGCTTGGATAGCAAAGACTTGATCGATTGTAACATTGGGATATCATTTTCAATGATGAGTATGTCATCGACATACAAAACCAATAAAACAAGGGCACTCTGACTTGTTTTCTTATATATGCAAGGTTCATCCACATTTTTAATGAAACCAAACTCTTTGGTTGTTTCATCAAAGTAGATGTTCCAACTTCTCGATGCTTGCTTTAATCCATAATTGAATTTTTTAATCCTATATACTTGGTTTGGTCTCTCACTCAAGATAAACCCTTCGGCTATGATATATAGACTTCTTCCTCAAGGTATATATCAAGGAAAGCAGTCTTTATATCCATTTTCCATATCTCCTAATCATAGCATGCAGCTATAACAAGCAATATCCGAATGAACTTGAGCATAGCTACTGATAAAAAAATTTCATCATAGTCAATGCCATGTTTTTGTTTGAAACCTTTTGCCACCAGCCTTGCCTTATAGGTCTCTACTTGACCATTTGCTCCAATCTTCTTCTTGAAAATCCATTTACACCCAATTGGATTTACTCTCTCAGGTGGATCTACTAATATCCAAACCTGATTAGAGTACATGGAGCCCATCTCAGATTTCATGGCTTCTTGCCATTTGTCAGAGTCTCCACTTGTGATAGCTTCCGTATAGGTCACAGGATCATCGTCTGGTATGATATTGGCTACATTATCATTTCCAATAACAAAACCATATCTGAGAGGTGCATTTCGCACTCTCTCTGACCTACGGAGAGGAGTTGTGTGTTGTGGTTGTTGCTGAACCTTCAGAACATCTGGTTGAGGAATTGCTTTAGGTGTACATTGAACTTCTTCAAGTTCAAATATCCTCCCACTGCCCCTTCTTGGATAAATTCTCTTTCCAAGAATGTGGCATGCCTACTGATAATGATCTTTTGCTCAATAGGATGGTAGAAAAGATATCTTATTCCTTTTTTAGGATAACCTACAAACCTGCACTTGTGACGCGGCACGATGATGAGAATGTAATCTAAATGATGGATTGAGAAATGAGAGCAATGAAGCCTATTAACAGGTACTAAATTTCAGATCAAAAGTACTAAGGTAAAGCTATGGAAGGAGCACTGAAATTTGGAACTTACGCCGCGATGTAGTTATTTAAATCCTAGAGAAGATTAGGGCTAATGAATATTGAATTTAAATCTTAGCAATGATCTTCAATAACTCAGACTTAAGAGATTAGGAGGTGTTATTTACCCAAGATGATCACTCCCTGGTAGATCCATTGAAGCTCTTAGACGAACTAGCCCTGAAGTGGAAGATTGGCATTCCAAAGAAACTAGTTTCATTCAACATTGATCTTTGGCAAGAGAACCCTTTCTTGAACTCCGAATCGTAGAAGGATCCTGCACAATGAACGGGTTAGACTGGGACCAATTTGAAATATATCAAAACAAAGAAACCAAACAGGCAAGGGAACTTAGATGGAGGCATGGATTCCTAGAGGTGGATGTTGGCGCTGGACACTTGAAAGCTTGAGAAGAGAAAATCAAACACATCCAAAGAAAACAAGAGGATACTACCAAAAAACATCTTCTTCAACTACTACTTCACTTAAATTTCATTACATCCAAAAAGCTTTCTTTCTACCATGGGCGTACAAGAGGCTTTTAATGGCCTTTCAATCAATTTGAAATTCCCCATATCATGGAGAAATATTAGGGAGGGTTACATGAAATGTGGAGGATTTGGTGGAGGATTTGGTGGAGGGTTAAATGGAATGTGAAGGATTTGGTGGAGTTGGTTGCATGATTTGTGGATGGAGTTGGCCGACCTCCTTTGAATTTGAAAACACTCCTTGGTCGACCACTTGTAACTTTCATGTAATTTAAAATTTGAATGATGCCACGTGGCAGGTGAGGTGGCAATGATGTGGCGTGGCAAGGTGGCATGGTGACATGGCGCATCCTTCTCCATGGCACCCCTTGGAGATGACATGGAAAAGGTGATGTGACGTCCTCTGGTGATGAGTTGGCACCGGTGGTCCATGATGATGTGGCATTCCAAGTAAAACTGGTCTGGCCCAATTTCAAGTAGCTCTTGAACTTAACTCAGTACAAAGCCTAATTGACTCTAATTGAACTCTTGATTGAATTCTAATTGAACTTTAAAACCCCAAAAGAAAATAAAACAGGACTCAATAAACATACAGGACTCATACGAGACTTGAGTTCTTAGTCTCAATCCAAAAAGAACTTGGTATTAGTTGAAGCTTCTTCTTTCTGAGCCTGGTGCCCCCACCAACTCGTCAGCCCTAGCACTTAGCTTATGTCCAAAAACATTCCTAACATAAGCAGGGTAACCCCAAATCTTAAAATATTTAAGACTTGGCCTTTTCCTATTCCATAATTCATATGGAGTGCTTTTAATTGCCTTTGATGGCACCATGTTTAGTATGTGGGTAGCAGTCTCTAGGGCATAACCCTAGAAGGATATTGGAAGATCTATGAAGCACATCATGAATCGTACCATACTAACAAGCTACGATTCCTCCTTTCTGCAACACCATTTAACTGTGGCGTATATGGAGGGATCCATTTAGAGAGAATTCCTTTATCTTTAAGATGATCGAGAAATTCACTAACAAGTATTCTTCTCCTTGATCAGATTGAAGGACTTTAATACTATGCCCAATTTGTTTCTCGACCTCACTTTGATACTCTTTGAATTTATCAAAGGCTTCAAATATGTGTTTCATGAGATATACATATCCGAACCTCGATAAATCAGTAAAACTGATGAAATAAGAGTATCCTCCTCTGGCTTGAGTTGTAGAGGACCATACACATCTGTGTGTACTAGACCTAACACTCAGTTGCCCTATCTCCATGTCCTATGAATGGAGATTTTGTCATCTTACCCATAAGGTAGGACTCATAAGTTCTTAATGACTCAAGATCAAAAGGTTCAAAGAAATTTTTTTTGTATAACTTGTTTATCCTGAAATCACTTATATGACCCAAACGGTAATGCCAAAGATAAGTGACATTCACATCATCTCTCTTTTTTCAAGCTTATAGGTCTCTATAACCCTTGCAATGACTTGCATATATGAGATCCACATACGGTATCCAATACCCATGTATCAGAAGCTGAAGAACTCAATGACAAGTTTGTTTGTATCATAAACAAACATCCTGTTGCTCTACTAGCATTTTGATTCAAACTTGCAAGATATAATTTGCAATTATTTTTCCAGTGCCCTTGCTTTCCATAGTGATAGCAGGTTCCACCAGCAGAGGGCTTCCTTGCCTTCTTCCTATTCTGGATGCTACCCTTAGGGTTCATTTTCCTCTTTGAACTCTTATTTATTGCCCGCTTCTTCTTTCCATTAACTAGAAGAAGCTGAGCCTTATCACCTTTAAAGTGGCTCTCTTCTATTTTAAGCATATACAGTAGCTTAGGAAATGATAAATTCAGTTTGTTCATATGATAATTCATGACAAACTATGAGAAAGAATCTGAGAGTGACTGTAAGATCAAGTCCTAATTCAGTTCCCTGTCCATCACAAACCCTAATTGACTTAATCGAGTGATCAAGTCAATCATTTTCAGGACATAAGGCTGGATGGAAGAACCCTCACTCATTCGTGCTTGGAATAATTGCTTCAATATTTCACATCGAGCAGTTCGACTATGCTCTCCATATAGCTCCACAAGATTGAGCAATATGGACTGAGGTTCCATTTCCTTATGTTGTCTCTTAACTCATTACTCAATTGAGGCCAACATGATGTACTTGACAGTCATGCTGTCATTCTGTCATATTTTATATATGGCCCTTTCCTCCTCAGTAGCATCCTCTCCTACAGGAAGTGGGTCAGGAGAATCGAGGATATAGAAAATTTTCTCTTGGGCTAATACAATTCCTAGGTTCCTCAACCAATCCACATAATTTGGACCGGTTAACTTATTGGCATCCAAGATGCCCCACAGTGAAAGAGTATAAGCCATAATATAAAATCTACATTAAATAAATAACAACTATAAGCAAACTACTCATGATGATATTCATAATTAGACAAGATCTTTTGCATTTAATTATGTCTTCCATAATTTTCTACGAATACCATAACCCTCTCCTATGGTAAACAAGAAACCAGTATCCAGTTTCTTTAGTGGGGTTGAGATCCCAATTCCTTATAAATGCCTTGTGTGTACACAATAAACACTTATAAGTTCAAGGGTAGGAAATGACCCTTTCCAATTGCATCCCTTGCAATTCTCAACATAACTTTTGCCTCTAAGACACTTGTAGCCTTGTGTATACACGACAAACCATAATGTGTTAGTTTAGTCGGACCCTTCATTTCTATATAGCCATGATTGAATAATGTTTCCCTCGTGTGTACATAACAAAGCAACATTATCAATCGTTCTATAAAGCACTAGGTGCACCAAGATAAATTTTATACCAAATGCTAGAGCAGGCCTTGTGTGTACACAACAAACCTACTATAGTGTTGACATAAATTTGGCTTAGCATGAAGGAAGGCAATTTGTAGTGTGCTTAATCAATTAACATTTCCATCTTAAAGTTTAGATATTACCAAATTGGCCAGGTAAGTGGAAGAGATGAAGAAATCCCCCCATTGTTTTCCATAGAACCAAATAAATTGACCAGGTCAGACAACGAAACCAATTAAAAACCTTATTCCCTTTACCTTCCCATAACCACTTGCTTAGACATCAATTGACTAGTCAAACAATAATTGGATTTGCATCATGATTAACTTGCACTATGACTAAATATAATTTTTATGAGTGCTTTGATGGTCTAATAACACATCCTAATTAATTATGTCAATGTGACATTCATTCAAGCTATCAAGTATATTAATCCTAATATGCATAACAGAGGCATGATTATAACAACATTCCGTTCGCCTCACTTGTACATGGGCTAAGGCCATATCGGCACCCCTACACATCATAGGGGACCCCATTAAATGGAAAGAAATGTTCTTTAAACCCTAATTGGCTCCTATGACCAGACGGCCATGGTGACTAACCCAATCTGAAGTAGTTACTAGGCTATATCATATCACATATATATAATATGAACTAATCATGCATTAATTCATACCAAAATAAGCAATCAAAACTATTGAGACTATTAATTGCATGCATCAAGGTGGTGCTGATACCACTATTGGGTTACTCGGGCCAGGCATAGCAGAAGACTGGGTTTCAAAATTTTATATTTGAAATCCTGACCGATCGGAATCCTAAACCCTTGGACCACTTGATCATGACAATCAATAAATCTTTAGGGCTATAAAAGAATACTTGGAGTGCTACTATCCTTTATTTCCATGAGGCACACAAGTGCATGCCCTCCAAAGGTGATCCACACAGGAACCGAACCAAGGAAGTACTCTTACAATAGTTGCTTGTTTGACTAGGACTCCTTTTGATAGCCTTCAGGACTTTCTCCCTTGCTGGACTCCCTACCCTCTTGTAGGACACTCTGAGACCTCTCTATAGCCTCTCTCAGATCTCAAATACCCCTTCTATTTTTCTTCTTCGGCTCTTGTCTTAAAAGACTAGCCTTGTCTTGAAAGAAAAAGTCTTGTCTTAAAAAGACAAATCTTGTCTTAAAGGAGAGGGAGAGAAAATAGCAGGTTGGAATATTTAGATGAAAAAGAGTTCTTTGGCATCAGATCACTGATGCCTATTTATAAAGGGGAATGGGGTGCCTGATATGTCCATTCATCAGTCATCTGATAAGACTCTTTAATAATAAAGAGTCTTATTAATGGAAAGACATCATGATAACACCCATTCATGCACCAAAAGACATATAAGTGTCTCTTGGTTTATCCAACCAATTTTTCCTTTTGCCACATGGCATTAATCGGTTATAGGAAAGCCAAGGGGTGTGAAATTAGAAAGGAAGCATCAAACAAAATTAAGAGACTTAAAGCAGAAAGACTACTTTTTAGATTGGCGCCAATAATGAAGGGACACGTCCATTCATTATGCGCGTTCCAATTTCATGCCAATTGCCACCTATTAACCGGTCAAACCATAGTAGAGGGGCATGGAGATAAGGTAGGAGTCCTTTGGGATTAATCTGGGATTTGTGATTGATCTGCAGAAGGACTCTTGGTCCTTCTGCATGCACATAATATGCATGAAAGCATTATGGCACCCAAGAGTTCATGCCAACATGGACTCTTTCATAAATCGAAGATAAGTCCCAATAAAATCTAGATAAATATTGGATTAGGATGCCCCACTTAAGACTTAACCACTTAAATTGGTTAGCCCAAATAACAAGCAAACAAACCCAAACCAATTGGATTAGGAGTTAAGCCAGCCAACATATGCTAGTATGTTAATTAGTAGCCAATTAGGATCCCATGACCCTAATAAAAATATAATTGACTTTTTTGGCCAATTCCTTAATGTGTGTGACCCTTTGGATGCCACATCTAGCCAGTAGTAGGTTTAGGTCTAAGCCAATTCGATCCAATCAAAACCAATTTGACCTAATTATGTTAAATTGAGCTGATCCAAGTTGCCAATTCGAACCAGCTTCTGAATTGACTCATTAATCCAATCAATTTGATTCATGAAAATCTACAAGATATGTTGACATCTAGAAACATATCATGCCTACCTGAAAGAAGAAGAAGTTGGTAGAAATTACCAAAATCCTATTTAGTCATGTAATTCAATCCTTCGATCTCCCTTTATCTTGATAAAGTGATGGGCATGGATAAATGTCAAATCCTAGCACTAAATCCTTTCAAATATCAATTCCATAATGAAAACTCAACTGATGTAAGATTAAAAACCATATCTAATATCACATACTTTGATCAAAGACTTCTTGAGTCATCATTCAAAGATATCACACGGGATAACTTTTCCTTTTCCTTAGAGTAATTGATTCCTTATTGACCTACTCATTACCTTCATATAGAATCCACCATATCTAAAAACACCCCGTACATAACTTAATTGCCATGAATGAGTATGTACCAAAATATGGGTTCATGTGCATAAGATACTATGGTAGTCTCAGGTCTAAGGATCACATGCATAACTCCCACTGAGAGAATATTCTTTTGACAAGTAAGACTTTTATTTAATGTTTTCTTGTCGGATCAGTTTAGTGGACTCATAACTTAATGAGCATCCATATCCTTGTATTAGTGTCTCTACCCAAGTGGTTGTGAGACAAACCACTCTCTCCATCGAGCATACATAGGATGTGCTAGTCTTTTCGAATTCATCGATCCCTGAATTAATTATCCAATACTAGAAATATTTTAAATTAGGATTTATAGAAACCTAGGTCTCACCATTATGATCTCCATCATAACCCTAATTTCATTACCCTAACCTATGGGGTTCATCATAATCTTGATAAGATGCAGCAGTATGATAAATCAAATATTGGAAATTATGTCCCAAAGCCAATCATCTAGACTGCAGACGGTTGTGCTATTTTGTAATTATATATGAATTTCTTAATGAATAAAAGTTATTCTTTTGGTTGTTCATCACATATACATTTTTTTGAAAATAACTCTTATGTGATGGAGTCCATAGAACTACATGATATTTAATATAAAGAGGATATATCGAGTAGTTCTTGAACTGGTTCACAATCAAAGGATACATTATTATAGGATGGTGATGTATCGAGTGTAAGTTATTGTATGTCACATTTGTTGGTTGTCCTCTTAACCAAGGAGTGTAAGGACCCTGATGTGATATATAGGTAAAATGTATGCAATCTCACTGAACGTGACCAACTACGGAGTTCCTTTCTACCAAAGGGTTGCTCGCGAGGGGATATGGGTATATGTGTCCCTCAGATCTGAGGTCACCATGGTAGCTTGCAAGCAACTCACCATACTTTGGAACCGGACTACCTGAATTTCTAATCTAATGATGAAAGGCTTCTAGGTACAATCAAGTACTTGTGAAGCGGTGGTGGATCAAGATGGGATTGACCCCTCTAAATGGTTTGGAGTGAATGACTCACTATATCTCAATTTAGCAAAACCTTAGCGAGAGTAGTTCTTGTGAGGAGTCATGGAACTTATAAGGTTGAGACATGATCTGGATGTATTAGGTTAGGGTTGGCAGTCAAACCCTAGGTTATCCTAAGCATTTTAAGGTCAAAGAAATAAATTATGCGGTGACCATATGCCAAAGATTCTAGAAAGTTACTCTGCAATCTTCGACTTATCCGGACATCGAGTATCTTTGCTAGATGATGACTTTGACTACTACTAGAAGTGTTCCAGTGCTATCGACTTAGTGTTTGAACCTATGGGGTCACACACCATAGGGATTTCTATCTGATCTAAAGGCTAATTGACGGTTGAGAATCATTTGCCATCATTGGAGGTCAGTATGATTGACCATGTTCTAAGCATCGACACTTCCAAGTGTTGATACTTGAAGGTGTCAACCTTGCAAGTGTCAACACTTGGAAAGTCGACACTAGGAAGTGTCGATAGTTAGCTATGACGAGTAGAAATTCTAAGACAAATTTTTGAAAAGTTTTGATCTCAATTTGAATTTCGAATTCTGGTTGGTTTTGGCCCCAAGCCTTCATAGAATGATAGTCATTCTTTAAAAGGATTTGACCTTAATTCAAATTTCAAATTTTGGCAGGTTTTGGCTTCAAGCTTTCATGGAATGATAGTCATTCTTGCCTTATAAGCTTAGAGCAAATTTAGTATGGCTCTTGACTTTCTCCCCCAATCACTCCTCCTTCCTCTTTCTCCCTCTCATGGTTGCCTCTATAAATAAGGATTGTTTTATGGGCTGCTAGTTGAAAAAAAAGGGAGTTTTCTTGTTGAATGAGATTGCTAAAATTCTAAGAGAGAAAAGAAAAGAGGCTTGGTAGGACTAGGATTTTGCATGTGTGACTATCTAGCACTCAAGCTAGGTCTTGGAAAGAGAGCAAATTAGGAAAGGTTCCACCTCTCCTCTTTGTCTTCCAAGAAGAAGTAGATCGGCCTCAAGGATCCCAAGCAGCTAGCACTCTGAGAGAATTGATTAGAATTGAGCCTTGGTGTGAACTACCCGTAGAGGCCAGACACATGTGTGGCTCAAGGGCTTTTCACAACCTCCTCCTAAAGGTATAACGGTAAGGTATCCTTATGCCTTTTGGTTCTTTTCCTGCTTATGATGTATTTTGCATGCTACATTATCACACTTGTTCCTGTTGCAGGCAGATTAGTAGATCATTTTGATCGATCAACCAAGCCTTTCGTTGTGCTTATTTTTGAATTATGTTAAAATACATTTTTTCTGCCATGCATGGTCATTTTGCTTTCCCTTCAAATGGTATCAGAGTCAGGTTCTTTGTAGTATAATAATGCTAGCATGCTTTAACATCATAGTTTTCTTTTAAAATACTTGGATTGAGTGCTTCACCATGGCCGTTCGATAATAGGAGAGAAGCAAGGCTGCATGACCCTCTCTTCCCATTCAATGAGGTCTCCTATGGCATGTAGGGGTGCTACTTGTGATTAACCCATAAAGAAGAAAAATAAAAGAAAATGTATATTAAAATATTTTAATCTAATGTTGTGATCATAAAATAAATTTAGATGAGATCTAAGAGTTTTGCTTTGATCAATTTTGATTAAAAAAAAATCTTTGGATTTGAAATCACTTTTTTTGCCTTGTGATAGGCCTTGAGTCAACCCAAGTGTCGACACTTGAGCTGACTCATGCATGCATACAGAAAATATGACTTTTTGTTAACACTCTATCTCAGGCTATGAGTCGATACTTGAGTCGACTTATGAGTGCAAAGTGTCGACACTTGAGTCGACTCATGAGTGCATAGTGTCGACACTTGAGTCGACTCATGAGTGCATAGTGTCGACACTTGACCTGAAAATGCAGAAAAATAGTGAATTCAAATTTTGATTCATTGTAAAATTATTTTATATTATAAATTAAATTTATTTTAATTTATAAAGGTTATTGAGCTTAATTAAGAATTAAGTTACCTTGAATGATGAGGAACTCTAAGAATATGAGATAAAGATTTTAAGTCATTTCAATAAGCCTTAAGGGTCATGGATTAGCTTTTATTATGATGCGGGATGACCTTAGGACTAACATGAATGCAGGAAATAATAGTAACTAATTTTTTTGTGATTTTTTCAAGAATTAAATTGGTGGCAAAAGTCTCGAAAAATAGAAAAGACTAGCAGGAAACTTGTAAAGAAAAGAACTAAAGTACCCGCATATGAACTCATGCAGAATAATAAAAGAAGGACCTCGAGGGTTGATAAACCCCCAGTTAGGATAGCTTACCTTCAATGAAATCAAAAATCTATAGGGGGATGGATTGTCCCGAACAATGATGTGAAGATCCTGTCGAAGATGGGGTCACTCCGCACTCTAGATCATCGCCTGGATGATAAGCCAGTTGTTCCATGGATCAATCGGCTCTCTTCAGTTGGTCCAAGAGGAAAAGAGGGCCTCCTCCTTGGAGGTGAATACCTCAGGGATCCTGCAAATATCAGGGGTCAATCAGAAAGGAAACAAGAAAACAAAGTATGAATTAGGGTTTGAAAAAAGAAGAAAGCAGGATTGCTAATGTTGGCGGCATGGAAGTGGAAGAAGAACGCTTGGCTGGTGAGCAGCTAGGGCTTTTGCACTTGGGCGTGTTAAGGCTTGGAAGAGGGTTGCTTTGGGCAGCTAGGGTTAGAAGGGATTAGGGCACTCAAGTATCACACACACACTTCAAAGAAGAACGCAAACTTTTCACAAGAAAATTTCACCAGAGTTTATTTCATGAATTAGAGATATATGATTACAAGAGAGGGAGGGGGTGGGTATTTATAGGCTCACCCAGGTCCTCTCCTTGTTAGGATTGGGTTACAAAATTTGATTAGGAAGAGGAATACAAAACTTGAATAAACTACAATTCCTTGTTGAGTTGGGAAAGGAATTCCTTGTTGGCTTGGGAAAGGAATATTCCCCTTTTGACTTGGTCTTCTCTTGGGCTAGGACACCTCCTTGGAATGGGCTTGGACTATGGAGCATCCTCTTGTGGGCTTGGTCAGCAAATGGGGCATCTTTAAGTGGGCTTGGGTGGCCTCCAAATGGGTTTGGTGCATGGGCTCGGAAAACCCTAGGCACCCACTTCACTTTGGACTGGAGAAGGCCTGGGGCGCCTTCTTCTTCTAGGCTTCCGTGCTTGAGAAGGCTTCTGGGCTGGGGCACCTGGAAGAAAGAATATTCCTATGGTGTCAAGTATCTTCAAGTTTGGAGGCTTCATGGGCTTGGACTCTGCTCTAACATGGGAAGGCCTGGTGAAGGCTTTGCCTGGTGATCCTTCTCTTGTTCAAGACTGGACTAAAACAAACTTACACTGGACTCAACTGGACTGGACTTATGAGGTTGAGACAGCTCAACTTATTATAGGACCGAATATGATACTTATTACAAAACTTGGTTCACTTAAAATAAATGACACATTATTAAAGGACTCAAAAAAACTAATCAGTATACCAAATTTGGCCCAGCAATCTTTGTCGAAACCTGGTGCTCCCACCAATTCTCCCGGGATGAGAGGAACTTGACCCTATCAAGTAAGGGTCAGTTCGGCTCTCATATTGCTCAAGAATGTCTGGGTTGAGGTGTTGCAGATCCTCTCGGGTGACCTACGAGTTCTTGGATTCCAGCCGACCTTGCCATCGGACCAAATACCATTGATAGCCTTTGTTCTAGATACTGATGGCTTGATCATCTAGGATGCGCTCAATCCTTTCCTCACTTATAGACCAATTTGTAGGTGGACACTCTGGGTTGGATTCACTCTCAAGGGAAGGGATAGGTCCAAAGGGCTTGCAAGATATCACTGCTGGCTCCCTGTACTCCATAAGGTCTGAAATATTGAAGGTTGAACTAATACCTAACTCGAGTGGCAACTTGAGCACATAGGCATTGGATCCAACTCTCTTTATTATACTGAAAGGTCCAGCTTTACGAGTGTGTAGTTTCTTTACGGTCCTTGGAGGGAACTGCTCAAGCCTAAGCCTGATCATTACATAATCCCCTGTAGAAAACTCTTTAGCTCTTTTTCAGAAATTAGCCAAGTTTTTATAGAGTTCATTACTTATGTTTATCTTTTAACTAATTTCCTTATGCAAATCCCTAACATGCTATGCAAAGGCTTCAGTAGACTCAGAAACTTGGGCATGCAAGGGTAAGGGGATCATATCAAGAGGCTTATTGGGTTTGTAACCATGAACGACCTCAAATGGGATTTTTCCTATGGACCTATTGATAGAACTATTGTAAGCAAATTTGGCTCAGGGTAAGAGAAGGTCCCAATTCCCGGTATTCTCACCTACAAGGCATCTAAGTAGATTTCCTAAGCTTTGGTTCACTACCTCGATTTGGCCATTAGTCTGAGGGTGGTAGGCTATGGAAAATTTGAGTTTGGTTCCTAATAAGTGCCAAAGGGTCTTCCAGAAATAACTGGTGAAACAGACATCCCTATCGGACACTATGGTCTTAGGAAGGACATGTAACCTAACCACATGATCAAGGAAAAGTCGGGCTACTTTGGATGCATCAAAAGTTTGAGAGCAAGGTAAGAAATGGGCCATTTTTGAAAACCTATCAACCACTACATAGATGAAATCATGTTTTCTTAGGATCTTAGGTAGGCCTAACACAAAGTCCATGCTAAGGTCCTTCCATGGACGATCTGGTATGAGCAAAGGGATATATAAGCCAGTGTTTTGCTTCTACTATTTTGCAATAGCACAAGTTCGACATCTAGATACTATGTGAGCAACGTCCCTTTTTAAACTAGGCCAAAAGAACTGGTCCTCTACAGCTAAGATAGTCTTGTTTCTGCCAAAGTGACCAGCGAGGCCTCCTACACGGGTTTCCCAGATTAAGAATTCTCTAAGAAAGTCCTGGGAATACATAGTCTATTGTTTTTAAATAGGTAACCATCTTAGAGGGTGTATTCACTATGGGTACTAGATGGTCCTTGGGTAAGGGATTGGAAAATTTCACTAAAGTCTGGACATGTCTCATATTTTTCTTTCAATCAGTCAAATCCAATGACTTCAGTGCTAACAGAGTTTAAAAGCAAGGCACGTCGACTAAGGGCATCTGCTACCTTGTTCTTAGCTCCAGCTTGATATTTCAATACAAAGGTATAGGCTTCTATAAACTCTACCCATTTGGCATGCCTAGGATTTAATTTTTTCTGGAAGTTTAGGAATCGAAGTGCTTCATGATCAGAGTAAAGGACAAACTCTTGGGGTAGTAGATAATATCTCCAATATCTAAGGGCTTGTACTATCGCATAAAATTTCTTATCATAGGTTGAGTATTTAAGCTTAGCCTCATTAAGTTTTTCACTAAAGAAGGCTACTGAGTGATTTTCTTAGCTCAAAACTCCTCCTATGCCTACTCCCGATGCATTACAAGGTGTCTCAAAGACTTTGAAAAAATCAGGTAACCTCAAGATTGGTGCTTGTGTCATCTTATTCTTAATTTCTAGGAAGGTTCTATTTGCTGCTTTGGTCCACTAAAAATTGCCCTTCCTAATACAGTCAGTTATGGGTGCCACAATGGTGCTAAATCTCCTGATAAATCTCCTATAGAAAGTGGCTAGACCATGGAAACTACATACTTCATGGACTATAGTAGGTACAGGCCATTCTACTATGGATCTAACTTTCTCAGGGTCTGTTGATACTCCTTCAGGGGTTACCACAAATCCTAGGAAGATAACTCTATGGGTCATGAAATCATACTTCTTTAAATTGCCATAGAGACTCTCCTTCCTAAGGGTTTGGCAAATTTGTCTTAAGTGATCCAAGTGGTCTTCCTTAGTCCTACTGTAGATTAGGATATCATCAAAATAAACCACTACAAATTTTCCTATGAACATCCTTAGGACTTGGGTCATAATTCTCATAAAGGTGCTAGGGACATTAGATAACCCAAAAGGCATAACAACCCATTCATACAGACCATCCTTGGTTTTAAATGTAGTTTTCCATGCATCCCCAGGTCTGATCCTCACCTGATGATAGCCGCTCTTAAGGTCAATTTTTGAAAAGATGGTTGCACAGGCTATCATATCTAGCATATCGTCCAATCGAGGGATGAGAAACCTATACTTCACAGTGATTTTATTTATGGCATGGCTGTCGACACATATTTGCCACGTGCCATCTTTCTTAGGGTTAATAGGGCTGGTACAGCACAAGGACTTAAGCTCTCCCTAATAAATCCTTTTCTAAGGAGTTCACCTACCTATTTTTGTAACTCTAAATGTTATGTTGGATTCATTCTATAGTGGAGCAGATTAGGTAGGGTGGCTCCTGGGACTAGATCTATAACATGTTGGATGTCCCTTAGTGGTGGTAGCTGGTCAGGTAAATCATCAGGAAATATATCATTAAATTCACCTAAGATTTTCTTGACCTCCTAAGGGTACTCTTTATCAGATTGATCAGGTATTTCTTTTGCAGCTAACATCTAGACTGTAGTTCCCTCAGAAATCTCCTTCTCTAGCTCTTTAGTAGTGATTAAATTAACTCCAGACTTCTTTTCTTTTAGTGAGCTAGATCCTCTCTTTACTTTGTCTTGAGGTGGGGTAGGGTTAATTGTAATCTTCTTCCCATGATAGCTAAACATACATGCATTAAACTGGCCGTATAGGGTAGCATCATGGTCATAAAGCCAGGGTATACCTAAAATTATACTACTAACTCTCATGGGCACAACATCACACCACACCTTATCCTGATAAGATTGATGCTGGATCTGGGCTTGGCATCTGGACTTAATGGGTATGGATATGGAGACTATCCAAGAAACCTTATAAGGGCTAGGATGGGGAACTGGGCTTAAGCTTGGGGTTTTGATTGCCTTGAGTGAGATGGCATTCACATAGCTCCCATTATCTATAATAATTTTGCATACCTTATCCCCAATTTTTATAAAGGTTTGTAGGATGTTTGTCCTACGCCAATCTTCCTATGTCTTGGTTTGTGCTAGGATGCATCTAACTACCCCTACTAGATCAGACTGATCAAATTCCTCCTCATCTCCCTCATACTCATCAATCAAGTTTGCCTTAGCTTTATAGACCTCTTCTCCCTCTTCATTATTGGGTTCAGGCTCCTCCTCCTCAAGTTCCCTTATGTGTAAAGATCTGGTTGGGCATTGGCTAGCATAATGACCTACCTTATTGCATCTAAAGCAAGCATTGGGGCTGGGACTTGGGGCTTTCTGAAATGCGGGTGCCTTACCCTTATTAGTCCTAAAAGGTGCGGAATTGCTAGAATTGGATTGACTCGGGCTAAGGTTGGGTCGAAGTGGGTTAGGGTTGGGACGGGTTTGGTTGGGATTGGGTCGAGTTGGGTTAGGGTTGGGTCGGACTGGGTTGGGGCTCGATCAGACTGGGTTAGGGTTGGATCGAACTGGGTTGGGGTTGGATGGACCCTGGTATACCAGGCTAGAGTTTGGTTTTGGAAAAGGGGTATTTCTCCTAGAAGGTTCGGGTCGTTGGTATGTAGGTCCCCTTTGAAATTGCTCATAGTGCCTAGCTATCTGGTAGGCTTGCTCTAAATCATTGACCTCCCTCATATATAGCTCTCTCTGGATATCTTCGCGTAATCTGGTTCTAAACCTAGACAAGGTCAGTGACAGAGACTCGGTTTCCTTACACCTTATGGCAAACTCATCAAACTGGGTGATATAATCTGATACAGGCCTATTCCCTTGATGTAACCTATTCCATAGGTCTAGAAGTTTTCGATTGTAGGATTTAAGAAAGTACTTTTCCTTAAGTTTCTATTTCATGTCCTGCCAGGTGTTTATGGGAGGAAGTTCTTTTTGTCTCCTACTATACTCAAGGTTGGCCCAATGTAGCCTAGCCTGATGAACTAACCTCATTTTTGCAAATTTATATTTCTTCTCCTCACTCGTATCTACCATTCAAAATAATAATCCATGTCTCCTTCCCAATCTAAGTAAACCTTCGGTTTTAGGCTGCCATCAAATGTGGGTGCGTCTACCCAAATGTTCTTCATGGCTTCTCATCTTGGTCAAAAACTTCATGGTGGGGCCTTCTACAGTTGGGCTCTAGGAAAGGGTCAAGGTCTTGGGCTCTCTGGGCTCCTGATATGGTTCCTGGTGTTGGGCTCTCCTAGGGTTGGGCTCCATGAAGTGGTCATGGTTTTGGGCTCTCCTAGGGTTGGGCTCCATGAAATGGTCATGATTTTGGGATCTCCTAGGGTTATGAGAGGTGGAAAGGGGTGAATCAGGATCAGGCTCAGTATTGGACTTTGGGTTCTTTCTATGGTTTCTAATCAGTTTTCTACCTGGTCCAACCTATTGGTTAAATGGTCAAGCCTATTAGTTATTTGGTTATTTTATTGGGTCAATTGGTCAAATCTATGATTTATTTGGGTGTTCATCTAGTTCATCTGGGCAATCATATAGTTATTCATGTTCTTTATGAGAGTCTCATGATTGGACTCCATGGTTGAACTAGGTTGAGGTTTAGACTGGTTGTACTGGACTCCTGACCGTGTGGTCATGCAATCAATCAATCAAGGTGCTATGATGTAGTCAGGCACACAAAGTTAACATGTACTACTATTTGCTAGACCTAGAGCAAAAGTTGAATGGGCCTACTCAACTTACACTCAACTCAACAACTAATCTTTCCACTGGCCAGGTAAAAGGTGGGGTGGTGGGAGGTTCCCCCTGCCTATGACAGGGTCCTAATTAAAAGCTACCAGTCTACTTAGGGCGTTTGCCTCTGGACCTCTAGCCTTAGACACCAGTTTTCAATAATAGTTAAGGAATTGAATGCACTAGTCTACCCACACAACTCGGACCCGACATATTGGTGTCCCTAGCTCACTATAGCAAATTAGGTTGCTAGTTGATTTTAATTAAGGGTTTGGGTACAGATGCATGGTGGTTGTTTTGGGCCCAGGACAAGTAATGACCTCCTGCCCTGATCTGAGATAGGAAATTGCCCTTAAGATTAATTTAATACAAATGATGAACACACAATGAAACCTAATGCAATCTAAAAATAAAAATAAAAAACAAAAAAAAAATTTTTGTCTTTTTATGAGGTGGAAACTTAAATTTGAGTTGGTTAAATTAGCAAATAAAATTGGCTTGGATGAGGTGAGGTTTGATAGTTGATTAGGTTTGGTTTAGTCAGGCATGCAGAACTGAAATTGTTGGTCTATTTTGTGGCAAAAGTTGACATGGTTTTTAGAGCCAAAAAATTCCAAACAATTTGTAGATAGAAGGGTTATGTGTGAATATGGCTCCTACCAAATGTTATGCAAAGAAAAAATAGTATCATGACACAAAACCTAGGGTTTCTAACTAGCTATAGAAAAATAGATTTCTAGTTAGGGTTTTTTTGTTTTGCTAATTTTTTTTGTTTTTCATATTTTTTAAAATCTGAGAAAAATAATAGTAAAACAGAGGATGACTCAGAGAGGAATCAGTGCAAAAATCATGAAAAAACAGTATGCCTAAGATAGAAAACTAGACCTATTTTTGGACTCCTAGTGCAGAAACAACATGCAGATTTTTGTTAGGGTTTTATTTCTTTCCATTTTTCTATTTATTTTTTGATATAAAAAATCCAAAAAAATTAAAAAAAATAAAGGAATAAATAGAGGATAATTATCATGAAAATAAAAAAAAAATAGAAATATTTGATGGGGGGAAACAGTCCTATATTTTGATTAGGTATGCAGGTTTCAGCATGCAGAAATTTTACATATAATGCACGAACATGCCCTAATCCTGCTCTGATACCAAACTGATGCAGGATGACTCTAGAACTAACATGAATGTAGGAAATAATAGAAAATAATTTTTTTATATTTTTTTAAAGAATTAAATTGGTGGCTAAAGTTTCGAAAAATAGAAAAGACTAGCAGGAAAACTAGTAAAGAAAAGAACTAAAGTACCCGCATATGAACTCATGCAGAATAATAAAAGAAGGACCTCGAGGGTTGAGAAATCCCTGGTTATGATAGCTTACCTTTAATTAAATCAGAAATCAGGAGGGGGATGGATTGTGATGGGGGACAGGGATAGGACCGTTGGTGAGCCTAGAAGTCACCTAGATTAGGGTGCCATTTTTTTGTATTTTTTTTATAAGGGTTAGCGAAGGAATTGTGGGGATGGAAGATAGGGATTTGAATCTCATGAACTTTGGGACTCACCCTAACGAAGAGACCTCTCACCTCTAAGGCATTACACCCTCCTCGATACTTGGAGGTGCTAGGTTGAATCTCAAAGGTCATGAAGGGTTAAAGAAAATGGGTTGGGAATGGAGATAACTAGGGCCTCACGTCCATGCCCGAAGGTGAAGGCAAGAAGAATCACTCTTCTAAAAACTCAAATTTTTTTTCCAAAAATTATTTTTTACAAAAGAATGAGGGTGGTATTTATAGACCTGTCCAACCCTTATTTGAATTTGAATATATGATAAAAAGATAGAGATAATTCAAATTCAAATACAAGATAGGATAAGATAAGCCTATCCATATCTCAATCCTAACCAACCAAATCCTAATTTAAATTTCAAATAAAAGATAAATCCTAAATTTATTCTGGATATGCTCCGAGATTTGCACGGCTCTAAGTTTCGTGCTTGCTCCAGGATCTGTGCTGGCGATGTCCCCATCATTCCCCTGAGGTGGGGAAAACTCAACTCCGTCAAGTGTGGATCAGCAGGGACTCTAGTGAACCGCATCCAATCAAAAGAGGGCCGCTCTAAAAATGGTGTAGCTTTAAGAGTGATTCGGCTTTGACAACCATGCACTTTGAAATCCGTGCAAAGGAAGAAATCAGCAACAGGAACTTGAAATCAGCATATTCATTCTTCAAAGAGCTCTCACACTCTTTAGAAATCTTTGAAAGAACCTTCATAATACCTTGCCTATCCTTCTCAGTTTTCATCTTTTCATCATCAATGATAGATCGAATCTCTGAAGCTACACTAGTTCCCGTGGCTTTTTGTTTGTTTTCCCCTTATAGGAACTGTTGTATGTGTCATTTGCAGAGCTACATTGTCAAGCAGAGCATTATTAGATGGAATCTTCAGCTTGGAGGCAATTTCCTTGGAAGCTTATTCTGGAAGATACTTCAAGCATATGGGTACTTTTCCAACAAAAAAGTTGTATGAAAAGTCTGCAACTTCTAGCTGACGCAGTTGACATAAGCCAGTGCCATTAGCATACGAGATAAACTTGTTTAAATTGCTGCTTCCAGGAATGTCTCCATTAAGCTTGTTTCTGTCTAACAGTAGCTGAACAAGCCTTACCAGCTTACCAAGCTCAGGGGGCAAAGTACCAATCAACCCATTATACTGAATATTTATTTTCTTAATTCTATTCAACTTTCCAATCTCAGAAGGAATCGGTCCTGATAGTTGATTGAAACTCAAATCTAACTCAGTAAGGCTTTTCAACATACTTTGTTTAGGTATCAATTCATGAAAAGTATTGTTACTCAAAACTAGTTTCTGCAAAGAATGTAGAGAGCAAAGCTACGGAGTGAGGAATCCTTTCAACGATGAATTGGAAAGGTTTAACGCAACCACGCGAGAATCCAAGCATGAGATGCCGAACCAGCCACATGGATTTCCATTTTGGATATTCTGAGCTGATAATCTCGACAGAGGGTCATCATATATGGCCCTCTTGAAAGCTTGCAATGCCAAAATCTCATCATCTGTAACAGATTCAGATGGCACAAAGAGAGATTCCCAATTGAAAGCAAGAAGAAAAAGCAACAAAAACACTGGAAATCTCATCACATTCACCACTCTCTACCTTCCAAACTTCTCAGAAATCCACATGACACTTGAGGGCAAAATAATCAAATATTTGCAAAAAATAAGAGTCCAGGAGATCCGGAGAGGAGTTTAGAGAACCGACTTGGGAGCGGAGTTGGTCGACGAGGTTGGTCGTTGGTAGCTGGGGCTGAGGGGCAAGTCGGGGCTGAGGGGCAAGTCAGGGCTGAGGTGCGTCGTTGGTGGCTGTGAGGTAGTGAGCGGTGGCTGAGGGGAATGTTCCTCTGGGGCTCTTGGGTGACTGTGGAGATGGCGTCCGAGGTCATTATGATGGGAGGTGGCTGGCGGCACGGGCAGAGACGACCGGCGGAATAGCGAGGGGGGCGATCCGGCATAGGGAAGGCGGTCACCATGGCAGCTGGGTGGAACGGGCATCAGCAGGCTCAGTTGGTGTCGGTGGACAGTGAATCTACTGCACAGGGGCCTCCGGTGGTGTCGGGGCATCGATTTACATGGAAGGGCTTCTGTGGGTGGGCGGAATGGCATGAAGAGAAGGTGATGTTGGCTGAATCGGTGGAAGGCTAAGTCGATGGCTTCTGGCAATGATCAGGACCAAAGAGATAGACATTGGCGCAGGAATAGGGAAGAGATAATGGGGTTTGGGATGATTCGAGAGTTGCCGATGGGGTTTGGTGGAATTGGGATCTGAGGGGATTAGCGATGGGGGAGTGGAGGGACTCATCGAGGCTAGTGTAAGAGAAAGGAGTATTTAGGGTATCTTAATTTTTAACCCGGCTCTGTTACCAAAATTGATAAGGAACAGTGATAGGATCGTTGATGGATCTAGAAATCACCTAGATTAGGATACTTTTATTTTTTTAGATTTTTTTTAGAGGATGGCGAATGAGGGTTTAAAGACAGAGGCTCTACCACCAGGGGATTAAGCGGTGGTAGGTGATTTGGTGGTGCAAGGACGGACGGGATCTGTGATTGGGTGATGGCAGTAAGGGCAGTTGGGAGGAGACGGTGGCAATCACGTCATCAGGGAGGGGGCGGAGATGTTGGGGATGGTGGAGCGGTGGATCTGGCTTGGTGGTGGCCAAACAGGATGGCAATGGAACAAGGACGGGGAAGAGAGAATGGTGGGATCGGGGAAGGAAGAAAGATGGCAATACCCTGATTAACCTAGGCTCTGATACCAAATTGATGGGGGACAGGGATAGGACCGTTGGTGAGCCTAGAAGTCACCTAGATTAGGGTACCATTTTTTTTTTGTATTTTTTTATAAGGGGTGGTGAAGGAATAGTGGGGATGGAAGACAAGGATTTGAATCTCATGGACTTTGGGACTCACCCTAATGAAGAGACCTCTCATCTCTAAGGCATTACACCCTCCTCGATACTTGGAGGTGCTAGGTTGAATCTCAAAGGTCATGAGGGGTTAAAGAAAATGAATTGGGAAGGGGGATAACTAGGGCCTCACGCCCATGCCCGAAGGCAAGAAGAATCACTCTTCTAAAAACTCAATTTTTTTTTTCCAAAAACTATTTTTCACAAAGGAATGAGGGTGGTATTTATAGACCTGTCCAACCCTCATTTAAATTTGAATACATGATAAAAAGATAGAGATAATTCAAATTCAAACACAAGATAGGATAAGATAAGCATATCCATATCTCAATCCTAACCAATCAAATCCTAATTCAAATTTCAAATAAAAGATAAATCCTAAATTTATTCTGGATATGCTTCGAGATTCGCACGGCTCCATGATTCGTGCTTGCTCTTGGATCTGTGCTGGCGATGTCCCCATCATATTGTACCGAACAATGATGTGAAGATTCTGTCGAAGACGGGGTCACTCCACACTCTAGATCATCACCTAGATGATAAGCCAGTTGTTCCATGGATCAGTCAGCTCTCTTCAATTGGTCCAAGAGGTAAAGTGGGCCTCCTCCTTAGAGGTGAATACCTCAGGGATCCTACAAACATCAGGGGTCAATCAGAAAGGAAACAAGAAAACAAAGTATGAATTAGGGTTTGAAAAAAGAAGAAAGCATGATTGATGATGTTGGTGGCATGGAAGTGGAAGAAGAATGCTTGGCTAGTGGGCGGTTAGGGCTCTTGCACTTGGGCATGTTAAGGCTTGGAAGATGGTTGCTTTGGGCAGCTAGGGTTAGAAGGGATTAGGGCACTCAAGTATCACACACACACTTCAAAGAAGAACGCAAACTTTTCACAAGAAAATTTCACTAGAGTTTATTTCATGAATAAGAGATATATGATTACAAGAGAGGGAGGGGGCGGGTATTTATAGGCTCACCCAGGTCCTCTCCTTGTTAGGATTGGATTATAAAATTTGATTAGGAAGAGGAATACAAAACTTGAATAAACTACAATTCCATGTTGACTTGGGAAAGAAATTTTTTGTTGGCTTGGGAAAGGAATATTCCCCTTTTGACTTGGTCTTCTCTTGGGCTAGGACGCCTCCTTGGAATAGGCTTGAACTATGGGGCATCCTCTTATGGGCTTGGTCAGCAAATGGGGCATCTTCAAGTGGGCTTGGGCGGCCTCCACATTTGTTTGGTACATGGGCTGGGAAAACCCAGGGCGCCCACTTCACTTTGGATTGGAGAAGGCCTGGGGTGCCATCTTCTTCTGGGCTTCTAGGCTTAAGAGGTCTTCTGGGCTTTAGAGGGCTTCTAGGCTGGGGCTCCTGGAAGAAGGAATATTCTTGGGGTGTCAAGTATCTTCAAGTGTGCAAGCTTCATGGGCTTGGACTCTGCTCTGACCTAGGAAGGCATGGTGAAGGCTTTGGCTGGTGATCTTCCACTTGTTCAAGATTAGACTTACACAAACTTACATTGGACTTAACTGGACTGGACTTATGAGGTTGAGATAGCTCCACTTATTACAAAACTTAATATGATACTTATTACAAAAGCTAGTTCACTTAAAATAAGTGACACATTATAAAGGACTCAAAAAAACTAATCAGTAAACCAAATTGGGCCTAGCAATCTTTTTTCGGATCCCGGTGCCCCCACCATATTAGGTCCTTAATTAGGTTAGACCTAAGTTTATATGTATTGGACTATGTAGAGAACTATATAATCAAATATTGAGTTAGGATTTCTTCTCTATAGATCTCTTTAATAGTTAGATTGATTAGTCCATAAATCTAAATGGACCTAATTAGTGTCTCAATGGACAGCCCGAGTCTTTAGGCTAGTCTAATCGAGTCTGATGAACCAATTGGTGTCCAAGGTAAGTTTGGCAATTTGATCTTGGTTCTTGGGGCTAGCCAATATGGTCGATCAGAATTGATTAGATTGCTCACTGACTCGTGTTAACCCATGTCACCCAAGGTTAATCAATCTTGACTGATTTTAGATGTCCATGGATCATTAGTTATGTGTAACCCTCCTTGATAACTGATGTGGTCAGTGAGAGGTTGATCCATGTCTTTTCATCTCTTCTTCTATCACATTAAAACTAAACACTCTAAATTATTAGGTCTATAAAAAGACGAAGTTATGGGGATAACAAAGTCTTAGCCTCCCATTAAGTGGAATGGTAATGAGTCCAATAGTTGAATGTTTATTGGCAGATCCAAAGATCGGGTGTTCATCAGGCTATTGAAATTACTATTTCTAATATGATGGCTTAGTGCGACTCTCTTAATGGTAGTCAGGTGGGCTGACCAAAGTCAGGCTTGACTATTTGTTAGTTAGAAGCATTGAATTTTGTCATGTTAATGGTTAGACCTAACCAGGACCTTTAATAGGGGCCCAAAGGTCGATTGGAGTGCACCTTGGGGCAAAACCTAAATGCTAGAAGTTACTTGGAGAAGTAATCGGTTCAAGAACCTACCTTTAGATGTGCATGGGTGAGCTGGCCAAAGTCAGGCTCATGTGTTGTCTATTGGATTCTAGTACCCACTAAGAAATTAAAGTGATTCCTCGTATTGGAGGTAGAGGCTACCAGTCTGAACAAAATAGTGGGAGGGCTTTTAGACTAAAGTCCATGTCTTAAGGTTAATAATTCATATACACTAATAAGTTTTGGTTTTCCTTTCAGATGTCTTCCAACCTATTGCTTCGGTCTCTTCTCGATAACGAGAAGCTCAAGTGTCCCAACTTTGATAGCTGGTATCGAAGGCTCAGGATTATCTTAGAGCATGAATAGATCTTGTATGGATTTCGGATCCAACACCTGAAACCCCTGCTCCCAATGCTCGGGGTTCGATTAGAGATACTTATCAGAAGTGGCTCTCTGATAGGACCACTATCCGATGCATTATGTTGGCAGCGATGAATGATGAGTTTAGTTACAAATTCGAAGAAGACAAGCCAGAGAAAATCCTTCAAAGCTTGAAGGAGTCCTTCGGCACACTAGATGATGTTGAAAGGTACAGGATCTCCTATGTTATCTACATTGCACGGATGCATGATGGGGCCTCAATCACTGATCATGTATTGTATATGATCGAGATGATTGAGTACTTGGGCAAGCTCGGATGTCACTTTCATGAACAGCTTAGAAAAGATGTGATTCTGAATTCCCTGTCCTCTTCCTATCTAGACTTTCTCGATTATTTTAGAATGAATAAGCTTGTAGTTAACTACCACGGTCTGTTGGGATTATTGCATACTTATGAGAAAGACTACCAACTGAATAAAGGGGTGGTAAATCTAGTAGGAGGATCTTCAACAGGGCATCGTCCCTTCAAGAAAGGGAAAAAGAAGAATAAAGGAAAAAATGTGAAGAATGCTTCTAGGCCTAGTTAGGCCAAGAGGGTGAAGGCTGATAAAAGCCAAGCAGAGTGCTTCCTCTATAAGAAGCAGGGTCATTAGAAGAGAAACTATCCTCTTGGTATTGCATCCCTTGACCCGAATAGGTCCAAGAAGAGAAAGCAGCAAGACGGTGTTGGACAAGGATTTATATGATAACACCTTATAGTTTCTATATCTGTGATACTACTAATTGGGTATTGGGTACAGGAAGTCCAATTCACATTTACAATTCTTTGCAGGGACTTCAAGTTAGTAGAAGATTCGAGGATTACGAGAGATTCTTGAATGTGGAAAATAGAAGCCAAGTTCTAGTCCTGGCATTGGGAGTCCTTAAATTAGTTTTTGAGTCTTGTAAAATCATTTTGAATGAGTGTCATTATTGTCCATCTTTCATCTTGAATGTCATTTTTGTAGGCCAATTAGACATGTATGGTTATGAAATATCAATAAAGAACGACATTTACAAAGTCATTTGGAATGGTTCTATTATGATGAATGGACATATGAATAATGACATTTATGTTCAATCGTGACCTGTTAGTGTAGTGTAAATATCTAGCAAATGCTCTAGGATAGATAATGTCAGCGATGCATACCTATGGCATCGTAGGCTAGGTCATATTAACAAGAACAAGATAAATAGGTTAAAAAGCAAGGGTCTCCTCGAGATTAGTGAAAGTAGTTCGCTACCAACTTATGAGTCCTGTCTTCTTGGAAAAATGACAAAATCACCTTTTACTGGAAAAGGTGAATGAACCAAAGAGATTCTAAGTCTGGTATATATTGATGTATGTGGACCTATGAATATTAGTGCCAGACATGGGTATAGTTATTTCATTACATTTACAGATAACCTTTCGAGGTATGGTTATGTCTTCTTGATGAGACATAAATTTGAATCGTTTAAAATATTCAAACAATATCGTAATGAAGTAGAAAAACAAACTGGAACGTATATCAAAACTCTTCGATCAGATCAAGGCGGTGAATATCTTTCCATTGAGTTTCTGACATATCTTGAGGAGAATGGGATTCTCTCTCAATGGACACCTCTAGGGACATCTTAGTTAAATGGAGTGTTTGAAAGGAGAAATTGAACTCTGTTAGACATGGTTTGGTCCATGATGGGCTTTGCTTCTCTACCGCTATCCCTTTTGGGATATGCTCTAAAATCAGCCTGTTACCTTTAGAATAGGGCTCCGAGTAAATCCGTTAGCAAAACCCCATATGAGATATGGACTGGACGTAAGTTCACACTCTCACACCTCTAGGTCTGGGGTTGCCTGACTTATGTAGAACATCTGGGAATAGATAAACTTGGACCTAGGTCTGACCGGTGCCTATTTGTTGGGTATCAAAAAGAGTCTAAAGGATATTACTTCTACTTGGCTGAGGAACAAAAGCTATTCTTCAGTCTTAGGACTATCTTTTTAAAAAAAGAGTTCCTTGCTGAAGGAACTGTAACCGCTAAGATTGAACTTAGTGAAGTTCAACAAGTAGAGGAACCGACAAATTTAAGGGACAACATAGTACCGGTTGTGATTAGTTCACACCCAGAGCCCACACAAAAACCATTAAGGAGATCTGGTAGGGTACCGAGTTGACTAGACAGATACTACAGTTTCTTGATCGGGACGGTGATCCCATTGAACTCGATGAGAATAATGAGGATCTGATCTCCTATATGGAAGAGATGTAGAGGGCTGACTCTAAGAAATGGCTAGGAACCATGGAATTCGAAATGGAGTCCATGAAAATCAATAATGTATGGACATTGGTTGATCCACGTGAGGGAATAAAATCCATTGGGTGCAAATGGATTTTCAAAAGAAAAAGAAGCACAGACGGGCAGGTAGTGACCTATAAAGCCCGTTTGGTTGCCAAAGGGTATCATCAATGTTATGGTATTGACTATGACGAGACGTTCTCTCCTATGGCAATGCTAAAATCCATTTGGATCATGCTTGCTTTAGCAGCACACT
Organism: Areca catechu; assembly: GCA_021397845.1. Classification (NCBI taxonomy): domain Eukaryota; kingdom Viridiplantae; phylum Streptophyta; class Magnoliopsida; order Arecales; family Arecaceae; genus Areca; species Areca catechu. The sequence goes on along the minus strand of CM038044.1, from coordinate 76,728,144 downwards.
TTGACTATGAAATCTAGCAAATGGATGTCTGAGCAGCTTCCCTGAATGGAGAGCTGGAAGAGGAAGTGTATAGGATACAACCTGAAGGGTTCAAATCCACAGACGAGTCAAAGGTGTGCAAGCTTTAAAGGTCCATCTATGGACTGAAACAAGCATCACGAAGTTGGAACATGCGATTTGATTAGTGTATCAAGTCGTATGGCTTCATTAGGAATGAAGAAGAACCTTGCATTTATAAATGGGCTAATGGTTCTGTGATTGTGATCCTTGTGTTGTATGTGGATAACATTCTCTAAATCAGGAATGACATCCCAATATTATAAAGATAAAGGTCTGGTTGTCATCTCAATTCTCTATGAAGGACTTGGATGAAGCCTCTTACATACTAGGTATGAAGATCTATAGAGATAGATCTAAGAGGCTTCTGGGACTGTCCTAGTCTACATACATCAGCACAGTGCTGAAGCGGTTCAGCATGAAAAATTTCAAGAAAAGCTATCTCCTGATAGGCACTGGAATTGCTCTCTCCAAAAGGGATTGTGCAACAACTCCTGAGTTGAGAGAGCGTATGAGTAGAATTCCGTTTGCTTCGGTAGTGGGTTCTATCTTGTATGCCATGACATGTACTAGACTAGACGTAGTATACTCACTAAGCATAGTGAGCAGATACAAGTCTGACCCAATTGAAACTCATTGAAAAGTGGTAAAGACCATCCTTAAGTATTTGCAAAATACTAGGGACCAATGCCTGATTTATGGAGAACCTGACTTAAAACTTATAGGGTATACTAACTTTAGTTTTCAATCAGATAGGGATGACACAAAAGTGTGTCTGGATTTGCCTTTACCCTAAATGGAGGAGAAATCTACTGGAAAAGTTCCAAGCAGCCTACTGTGGTGGACTTAGTATGCGAAGCAGAACACATTACAGTATAGGATGCAGCAAAGGAAACAGTGTGGTGAGAAAGTTCCTTTGCGAGCTGCGAGTGGCATCTTCCCTGGATGGTCCTATTCGGTGTATTATGATAGCATTGGAGCCATTGTACAAGCCAAAAAGTCGAAGTCTCGTCACCATACAAAACACATTTTGCGATGCTATCACCTTGTATAAGAGATCGTGGAACGAGATGACATTGACCTTCAAAAGATCAATGGAAAGGAGAACTTGGCCGACCCCTTTACTAAAGCTTTCAGAGTTCAAGAGTTTGATAGTTGTAAATGAAAAATGGGAATAAAATTCTGTACTGATTGGCTTTAGTCCAAGTGGGAGTTGTTGAAAATTGTGTTCCAAAGCCAATCATCTAGACTGTAGACGGTTGTACTATTTTGTAATTGTATATGAATTTCTTAATGAATAAAAGTTATTCTTTTGGTTGTGCATCATATATATATTTTTCTAAAAAGAACTCTTGTGTGATGGAGTCCTTAGAACTACATTATATTTGATATAAAGAGGATATATTGAGTAGTTATTAAACTGGTTCACAACCAAAGGATACATTATTATAGAATGGTGATGTATCAAGTGTAGGTTATTGTATGTCACATTTGTTGGTTGTTCTCTTAACCAAGGAGTGTAGAGACACTGATATGACATACAGGTGAAATGTATGACATCTCACTGAACGTGACCAACTGTGGAGCTCCCTTCTGCCAAGGGGTTGCTCACGAAGGGATATAGGTATATGTGTCCTTCGGACCTGAGATCACCATGATAGCTTGCAAGCAACTCATAATATATTGGTGTCGGACTACCTAGATTTTTAATCCAATGATGAAAGACTTCTGGGTACAATCAAGTACTTATGGAGTGGTGGTGGATCAAGATTGTATTGAGCTCTCTAAATGGTTTAGAGTGAATGACTCACTATGTCTCAATTTAGCAAAACCTTGGCCAGGATAGTTCTTATGAGGAGTCATAGAACTTGTAAGGTTAAGACATAATCTGGATGTACCAGGTTAGGGTTGGCAGTCAAACCCTAGGTCATCCTAAGAATTTTGAGATCAAAGGGATGAATTATATGGTAACCATATGCCAGAGGTTCTAGAAAGTTGCTCTGCAATCTTCGACTTATCCAGATGTCAGGTATCATTGCTAGATGATGACTTTGACTAGTACTGGAAGTGTTCCAGTGCTACCAGCTTAGTATTCGAACCTATGGAGTGACACACCAAAGATGTTTCTATCTGATTTAAAGACTGATCGATGATTAAGAATCATTTACCATCACTGGAGGTCAATATGATTTACCATATTCCAAGTGTCGACACTAGGAAGTGTCGACACTTGGCTATGACGAGCAGAAATTCTAGGAAGAATTTTTGAAAAGTTTTGACCTCATATCGAATTTCGAGTTCTGGTTGGTTTTGGCTCCAAGCCTTCATGGAATGATGGTCATTCTTTGGAAGGTTTTGACCTCAATTCAAATTTTGAATTTTGGCAGGTTTTGGCTCCAAGCTTTCATGGAATGATGGTCATTCTTGCCTTATGAGCTTAGAGCCAATTTAGTATGGCCCTTGACCTTCTCCTCCAATCACTCCTCCTTCCTCTTTCTCCCTCTCATGGCTACCTTTATAAATAAGGATTGCTTTATGGGTTGCTAGTTAAAAAAAAAAAGGGAGTTTTCTTTTTCAATGAGATTGTTGAAATTCTGAGAAAGAAAAGAAAAGAGCCTTGGGAGGACTAGGGTTTTGCATGTGTGACTACCTAGTACTCAAGCTAGGTCTTAGGAAGAGAGCTGGTTAGGAAGGGTTCCACATCTCCTCTTTGTCTTCCAAGAAGAAGTAGATCAGCCTCAAGGATCCCAAAAAGCTAGCACTCTGAGGGAATTGATTAGAATTGAGCCTTGGTGTGAACTACTCGTAGAGGCCAGACACATGTGTGGCTCGAGGGCTTTTCACAACCTCCTCCTAAAGATATAACGGTAAGGTATCTTTATGCCTTTTGGTTCTTTTCCTGCTTATGATGTCTTTTGCATGCTACATTATCATACTTGTTCCTGTTGCTGGTAAATTGGTAAATCATTTTGATCGATCTACCAAGCCTTCTGCTATGCTTATTTTAAAATTATTTTAAAATATATTTTTCTACCATGCATGCTCATTTTGCTTTTTCTTCATCAAATTACTTTTATTAATAAATAATATCATACATGAGATAGAAGATCATAGAAACACCCAGACAATGATTAGCTTTTAGGGCACTATTCTTTCACAAAGATCTATAGAGATATATCTAAAAAGATGCTAGGATTATCCCAATCCAGGTACGTAGACTTAATATTGAAGAGATTCAATATGGAGGGAAGTAAGAAGGGTTACTTGCTCATGAGTCAAGGCATACACCTATCTAAAAGAATATCACCTAAGACTCTAGAATAAAGAGAGAGAATGAATATGAACCCTTATGCTTCAGCGATAGGATCAATAATGTATGCAATGCTATATACCAGGCCTGATGTTGCTTATGCCATAGGCATAGTAAGCAGGTTCAAGGCTGATATAGGAGAGGATCATTGAAAAGCTATGAAAAACATTCTTAAGTACCTGAGAAGGATGGAAGATATTTTTTTCTAATATATAGTAGATCAGAATTAAAACTAGAAGGCTATATGGATTTTAGTTTCCAATCTGATCTAGATGATAGTAAATCCATATCAGGGTATGTTTTTACTCTGAACGGAGGAGCAGTGAGTTGGAAGAGTACCAAGTAGCCAATTATAGCTGACTTAGTTACTGAGGCAAAATATATAGCTACTAGTGAAGCCACTAAGAAAGCTATCTGGATGAAGAAATTCATCACGAAATTGGACATGGTTCGTATAATCATAAGAACCGAGGTTTCATCATAATTTCAAGCACCTCTTGAGATGCTTCCACGTCGTTCGAGAAATAATATAAAGAAATGATGTGGTAGTAGAACGAGTTGATACAAAGAATAACATAGCAGACCCATTCACTAAGGCCCTTCCTTTACAATAGTTAGATTGCCATCTAGATTGTATGGATATTAAATATAAAGGCGATTGGCTTTAGTACAAGTGGGAGATTGAAAGAATTATGCCCTGAAGTCAATGTAATTATTGTATCAGTGGGTATTTTGGTAATTTCTACCAAGGTCCTCATCTTCTGGGTAGGCATGATACATTGCTAGATATCAATCATGTCTTGTAGGTTTTCATGGATCAATTCGATTGGATTCATGAGTCAATTTGGAAGTTGGTTCGAATTGGCAACTTAGGTCAGCTCGATTTGACTTAATTAGGTCAATCGAGTTCGATTGGATCGAATTAGCTTGGACCTAGACCTACTACTGGCTAGATATGGAACACAAAGGGTCACACACATTATGGAATTGGCCAAGGAATCTAATTGTATATTTATTAGGGTCATGGGATCCTAATTGGCTAGATAATTGACATACTAGCATATGTTGGCTAGCCCAACTCCTAACCTAATTGAATTAGGTCAGCTTGTTTGCTAATTAGACTAACCAATTTAAGTGGTATTTAAATTGGGTTGAGTCCTAAGTGGGGCAGCCTAATTTAGTATTTATCTAGATTTATTTAGGACTTATCTTGATTAAATGAAGAGTCTTACATGGCATATGTTAGGTTCGGTGACCAGTGCGGAAGTGTGGATTTCAAAAACTTTATGAAATCAGGTCCGAACCCTAATCCCAAAATCTCCTTATTAGCAATTAAAACTTATGACTACATGCATGTCCAAATTTAAACATAGTTTAGATACTAACCTCAGATCGCTATATCCAATCTGATGTAGAAATAAACTCCAAATGGAGTAACCTTTTGAACACACCAGGCGTCCACTTGTCCGCCCTCCGATGGTGATCCACACGGGCAGATGATCAAGACAGTGACTCCTCAATTGGGTTCCTTCCAATCAAGTTCTACCCCAAGAACTTGATATATGGGCTATTGGCTAGGACACCTCTAGCCAAACAGGGACTAAAACTTTCTCTCTTACCCTTCTCCTAGTTTTTGGCAACTTTGGCCCCTTAAGACACTCTTGTCTTAAGAATAAGCCCTTGTCCTAAAGTGAGACAAGGCTTGTCTTGGAGGGAGAAGAAAATTAAGACAAAGTTGTCTTAATGTAAGAAAGAAGGAAAAAGGGGGCGCCTTCTTCCTTTACCGTCGGAGAGTTTCTCTCTCTGACTCTCCTTCTGTTCTGAGATTCGACAGAGCCTAGGCTCTGTAAAGGAATCAAAGAAGAAAGAGAGGAGGGGGAAACAGTCTTCTGGAGAGGGAGAAGGAAAGAGAAGCAAGGCTTCGCCGTAGAAAATCTGGAATCAATTTTTACGGTGAAGCCTTCTTCTTAAATAGGCGACAGAGAGGTGCCTTCTCCTTCAGAAAAATCCTCTCACGTCCCTCTCTCCCTTCTCACGTCTTCTTTCTTAAATCTCACGGCCCTTGGGATTAATCTCACGGCCTTTGAGATGGGAAGACGCGAAGAAAGATCGTGAAAAACACAGAAGGGCGCGCGCAGAAAGAAGAGTCGCGCCCCTTCGGTGTTTTTCTCTTCTTTTCCACGGTATTTTTCTTTCTTTTGGAGAGTCCACGCCTAGGTGGACTCTCTTCCAAGCCTCTTCAAAAAAATCACCGGTGTTTTATTCTTTCTTTTCACGCAAAGACGGGTCTTGGAAGAGTCCACGCGCGTGTGGACTCTTCTCCTTGCGCGCGCGCGTGGGAAGAGAGGGGGAGGGGTTTTAGGCGATGTGGGAAAGGGGTTTAGCCTCTTAGGTTAGCCCAATTGCTAGCCTATTATTAGCCCAACGTTTTAAATCTTCAATTAGATTCAAACCGGAATGAATTTGGATCTAAAAAAGACCAAATCGGAACCCTAACTCGAATCCGATTCAAGTGGAAGTCATGGTTTGCAACACATGCTAGTGTGTTCATCTGCAAACGAGATTTAATTCCAAATTAAATCCTTGATTATCTGTCCTAAGTGTGTGACCCATTGGGTTCCATACTTAGCCAGCAGTGGGTCCGAGTGCAAGTTGACCTAATCTGATCAGAACTCATTCTAATCGATTTAGGTTAAATCGAGCTAACTCGAGTCAGTCAATTAGGACTCCTCCTAATTAGTGATCCAATTAAACCATTTAATTTGATCAACCCACAAGACAAGATTGACGTCTAGCAACGTGTCATGTCTACCCGGAAGATATGGAAATTCTGGTGTAATTCCAAAACTACCCTTCAGTGGAAAGTTCCCGTACAATTCGATCCTTCAATCATCTTGCATCCCGAATATAACTATGGATATGGAATCATGTCAAATCCAGTTTATACTCATTCCCAGCTCAGTCATACACTAATGATTCAATTAATTCGATATTAGAAATCATTTCTAATATCTGTACTTTGATCAAAGATTTCCTGAATCATCATCTGACCTAATTTGGCTGGATGCAATCTCCTCCTACTAGGAATGATCAATTCCTTGTTGACCTACTCAATACCTTCATATACAATTCACCATACCCAGCATCAACCTCGTGCATGACCCAGTGTCATGATTGAGATTGAACCAAAGCATGGGTTCATGTACATAAGGTATTATGGCAGTCTCAGGTCATAGGACTACTTGTACAACTCCCACTATGTGAAACATCCATTGACATGCAGCTAAGGCTCCATTAGATGTTCTCAAACTGGATCTATTCAGTGAACTCATTCACTAATGAGCACCCACATCCTTGTATTAGTGTCCTACACAAATGACAGTGAGAGTAGTCACCCTTTTCAGCATACATAGGATGTGCCAGTCTTACCGGAAACCCTGATCCCCAACTCAGGGTTCCTATGACTAGGAATATTCTAGATTAGGGTTTTAAGGCCTTAGATCTCACTGGTATGATCTCATCATAGCCCTACAACCATAGCCCTAATCTATGGGGTTCATCATATAATGACACAGCGAATGATGAAAAAAAAATTATTGCCTTTATTAATTTGTCAATTTACAATGGTCTGGGAGATACAGATATTGGCTTATAGGGCATAATCCTTTCAATCTCCCACTTGCACTAAAGCCAATCGCTCTTATTCTTTAACCCCATACAATCGAGGTGGCGATCAAACTCCCGCTGTGGTAGAGCCTTAGTGAACGGGTCTGCTATGTTGTTCTTTGTATCTACTCTATTGATGCAGACTTCTTGTCTTTCGATTATCTCTCGGACAAGATGGAAGCGTCTCAGAATGTGCTTGGACTTGTGATGGGCTCTCGGTTCCTTAGCTTGAGCAACTGCTCCAGTGTTATCACAATAGAGTGGCACCGGGTTCTCAATCTCAGGAACTACTCCCAACTCTGTGATGAATTTCTTCATCCAGACAGCTTCCTTGGCGGCTTCACTGACAGCTATGTACTCTGCCTCGGTAGTTGAGTCAGCTACAGTCTGCTGTTTAGTGCTCTTCCAACTTACTGCTCCACCATTCAAGGTAAAGATATACCCTGAAATGGATTTACTATCATCTGGGTCTGATTGAAAACTAGAGTCTGAATAGGCTTCTAGTTTAAGATCAGATCCTCCGTATATAAGAAAAATATCCTTAGTCCTTCTCAGGTACTTAAGAATATTTTTCACAGCCTTCCAGTGATCCTCTCCTGGATCAGCCTGAAATCTACTGGCTACACCCAAGGCATATGCCACATCAGGCCTAGTACATAACATAGCATACATAATCGACCCTATAGCCGAAGCATAAGGTATAGAACTCATTCTATTTCTTTCTTCAGGTGTCTTAGGAGACATCCTCTTAGAAAGACGTATGCCATGACCAATAGGTAAGTAACCTCTTTTACTTTCCTCCATGCTAAATCTCTTTAGCACCTGGTCAATGTACCTAGACTGGGACAAGCCAAGCATCCTTCTTGATCTATCTTTATAGATTTTTATACCCAGTATATAGGATGCTTCTCCCAAGTCTTTCATGGAAAACTGTTTCGATAACCACACTTTGACTGATTGTAACATTGGGATATCATTCCCAATAATAAGTATATCATCAACATATAGAACTAAGAAAACTATGGCACTCCCACTAGTCTTCTTGTACACACAAGGTTCATCCTCATTTTTGAAAAAATCAAATTCTTTGACTGTTTTATCAAATCGGATGTTCCAACTCCTGGATGCTTGCTTTAATCCATAAATGGATTTCTTTAGCCTACATACCTGATTAGGTTTAGTCTCCAAGACAAAACCTTCTGGTTGTGACATATAAACCTCTTCCTCAAGGAAACCATTGAGGAATGCAGTTTTTACATCCATTTGCCAGATCTCATAATCATGATATGCTGCTATAGCAAGCATAATCCGAATGGATTTGAGCATGGCAACAGGGGAAAATGTTTCATCATAATCTATTCCCTGTTTTTGTCTGAAACCCTTAGCCACCAATCTGGCTTTATAAGTTTCAACTTAGCCATCTGCCCCAATCTTCCTTTTATAGACCCATTTACACCCAATAGGGTTAATACCCTCTGGTGCATCAACCAAAGACCATACTTGGTTGACATACATGGAGTCCATCTCGGATCTCATGGCTTCCAGCCATTTGTCTGAGTCTCTACTCATGACTGCTTCCGTATAGGTTAGAGGCTCATCATTTTGAATGATTTGGGCTTCATTATTTTCAATTATGAACCCATACCTCTCAGGTGCCTGTCGCACCCTATCAGACCTACGGATAGGAGTGTGTTCAGGTTCTATATTAACTATGTTGTTACTTGACTGAGAAGTGTCTATTTGTTGAATCTCATTAAGTTCAATATTTCTACCAGTGCCCTTTTGTAGGATAAATTCCTTTTCCATAAAAGTGGCATGCCTACTGACCAAAACCTTTTGTTCAGTAGGGTGGTAGAACACATATCCTATACTATCTCTAGGATATCCGATAAATAGACATTTGTCTGCTCTAGCATCTAGTTTATGTCCAAAATTCCTTTTTACATAGGCTGGACATCCCCATATCTTAATATACTTAAGATTGGGTTTCTTACTTCTCCATAATTCATATGGAGTGCTAGAGACAGTTTTAGATGGTACTCTATTCAAGATATGAGTTGCTGTTTCCAAAGCATATCCCCAGAAAGAAAAAGGTAACTCCGTGAAGCACATCATGGACCGTACCATATCCAATAAAGTACGATTCCTCCTTTCAGCAACACCATTTAATTGTGGTGTGTAAGGAGGAGTCCATTCAGAGATGATCCCCTTATCTTTAAGGTGATCAAGAAACTCAGTGGATAAGTATTCACCTCCTCTATCTGATCGGAGGATCTTTATACTTTTTCCTGTTTGTTTCTCTACCATACTTTGATACTCTAAGAATTTTTCAAAAGCATCGGACTTATGTTTCATTAGATACACAAATCCATACCTTGAAAAATCATCAGTAAATGTGATGAAGTATGAGTATCCACCATAGGCTTGAGTTGTCATAGGCCCACATACATCTGTGTGTATGAGTCCTAATAACTCTTTTGTCCTTTCTCCATGTCCACTAAATGGAGTCTTGGTCATCTTACCCATGAGACATGATTCACAAGTTCCTAATGACTCATAGTCATAAGGATCAAAGAAATTTTCTTTGTACAACTTGTTAATCCTAGTCTCACTAATATGTCCAAGTCGACAATGCCAAAGTAAGGTATTGTTAACATCATCTCTTTTCCGTTTGTTAGAAACATGAAAAACATTGTCATTAGTGGAAAGAGTTAAGAGACCATTGCAGAATATGCCATAACATATAATTTCATTAGATAAAGAAATTGAGCAGCCACTGCTCATTACATTCATAGTATATCCTTGTTTAAGTAACAAGGGTACAGATATGATATTTCTAATGATTTTTGGCATATAGTAACAATTCCTTAGCTCCAAGATCTTCCCTGAAGGTAACTTCAAAACATAAGTCCCTACAGCTTCTGCTTGGATGGGGTCCCCTCCAGCACCGTAGAGCTCAAAGTTACCTTCCTTCAATACTTTAAGCCCCTGAAGTCCCTGCAATGATTTGCAGATGTTATGACCACAGGCGGTATCCAACACCCAAGTATTTGAAATGGAAGAATCCAATGACAAAATAGTATGAACTTCTTTCATACCTTTTGGTGCCTCTGATGCACCAGGCTTCAAACTTGCAAGGTAAACCTTGCAGTTTCTTTTCCAATGACCCGGCTTGCCACAATGAAAGCAGGTCATCTGTCCGGAGGCCTTCTTTCCTTTCTTCTTCTTAATGCCCCCTTTGGGATTCATCCTCTTATTGGAACCCCTTTTGCCTGTCTTCTTCTTATCCACAAGAAGAACTGGAGCCTTATTTTTCTTTACATGGCTCTCTGCTGTTTTCAACATATTCAACAGCTCAGGCAAGGAAGAATTAAGTTTGTTCATATGGTAATTAAGAACAAACTATGAAAATGACTCTGGGAGTGATTGCAAGATCAAGTCTTGATTCAACTCCCCATCCATTACAAAACCTAATTGACCCAATCGAGTGATTAGATCAATTATCTTTAATACATGGTCTTGTACTGATGTACCTTCTGTCATCCTTGCACGGAACAACTGCTTAGATATTTCATATCTAGCAGTTCTACTGTGTTCTCCATAAAACTCTTTTAAATTTAGCAGTATGGAGTTAGTATCCATGCTATCATGCTGCCTCTGTAACTCGTTAGTCATAGAGGCAAGCATAACACATTTGACAGTAAGTGAGTCATTTTGCCACATATTATATGTGGTCTTCTCCTCTTGCGAGGCATCTTCCCTTGGTGGTTCCAAAATCGGGGTATCAAGAATATAGGAAATTCTTTCTTGACTGAGTACTATTTTCAAATTTCTCAGCCAATCAACATAATTCGGCCCAGTCAATTTGTTGGCATCTAAAATACTACGGAGTGAGAGTGAAGAGGCCATTTATCTACATTTAAACAAAGAACGAAAACATAAGCAAACAACCATGAAATGACAACACATAATTAAATTAGGACTTTAATTTAATTATGTCTCCCACTATTTTATCGAGCATCATAACCCTCCATACGATGATCGAGAAAACCTTAATTGATCTTTCTTAGTGGGGTTGAGATCCCAATCCCTCATAAAAGACCTTGTGTGTACACAACAAATCTTATATAAGTTCATAGGTAGGAAAACTCTTTCCAATTGTAACCTGTACAATTCTCAACTTATCTCGGCCTCTAAAATATTAATAGCCTTGTGTATACACAACAAACTATAATATTTTAGTTAAGTAAGACCCTTCATAGCCATATAGTCATGACTTTAATAGTAATACCCTTGTGTGTTCACAACAAAATATTACTTTAAATCATGCCATAAACAAATAATTGTATTAGGCCAAAAATTGTGTTAGTCACCATATTAGGTCTTGTGTGTACACAACAAACCTAGTATAGATCATAACACAATGATGACCTATCATGAAGGAAGGCCAATAATAGTATTTTAACACCAAGCATGTTAGTCAAGAATTAAATCAATCAGATCGGCCAGGCTAGTGGAAGAGATGTGGGGGTCCCCCCGTTGCTTTCCTAGACACCAATTTAAAATTGGCCAGGTCAGTCAACGGAACCAATTAAAAACCACGATTCCCTTTACCTTCCCAGAACCACCTTTCTAGACACCGAAATGACTAATTATCCATCATGACTAATAATGCTTATCGGTTAACTATACTACCACTTAATATAATTTTAAGAGGGGTTCATGCAATGCCAGCACATTCAATTAAAAGCTATCACATATATTAATACATGCTTTAAACTAAGCAAATATGTGAAATGTGTGCCATCATACTAGGACAACCATTTACCACATAATGGATACACCATTATGCCAGGGCAACCTTATTTCAGTATGATGGCTCCAGGGCTACACATATCTCTAAGACAATTAGGGTTTCAGTGGAAAACCCTAACTGGTGGCAATCATCAAACTCATGTTCAATCAAAGACATGCACTGTGCATCAATATAAAAAACTTTAACATGATACTACATCATGAATTGAACTTCATAAGTTTTAATCCTAATAAGGATGGCTCTGATACCACTGTTAGGTTCGGTGACCAGTGCGGAAGTGTGGATTTCAAAAACTTTATGAAATCAGGTCCGAACCCTAATCCCAAAATCTCCTTATTAGCAATTAAAACTTATGACTACATGCATGTCCAAATTTAAACATAGTTTAGATACTAACCTCAGATCGCTATATCCAATCTGATGTAGAAATAAACTCCAAATGGAGTAACCTTTTGAACACACCAGGCGTCCACTTGTCCGCCCTCCGATGGTGATCCACACGGGCAGATGATCAAGACAGTGACTCCTCAATTGGGTTCCTTCCAATCAAGTTCTACCCCAAGAACTTGATATATGGGCTATTGGCTAGGACACCTCTAGCCAAACAGGGACTAAAACTTTCTCTCTTACCCTTCTCCTAGTTTTTGGCAACTTTGGCCCCTTAAGACACTCTTGTCTTAAGAATAAGCCCTTGTCCTAAAGTGAGACAAGGCTTGTCTTGGAGGGAGAAGAAAATTAAGACAAAGTTGTCTTAATGTAAGAAAGAAGGAAAAAGGGGGCGCCTTCTTCCTTTACCGTCGGAGAGTTTCTCTCTCTGACTCTCCTTCTGTTCTGAGATTCGACAGAGCCTAGGCTCTGTAAAGGAATCAAAGAAGAAAGAGAGGAGGGGGAAACAGTCTTCTGGAGAGGGAGAAGGAAAGAGAAGCAAGGCTTCGCCGTAGAAAATCTGGAATCAATTTTTACGGTGAAGCCTTCTTCTTAAATAGGCGACAGAGAGGCGCCTTCTCCTTCAGAAAAATCCTCTCACGTCCCTCTCTCCCTTCTCACGTCTTCTTTCTTAAATCTCACGGCCCTTGGGATTAATCTCACGGCCTTTGAGATGGGAAGACGCGAAGAAAGATCGTGAAAAACACAGAAGGGCGCGCGCAGAAAGAAGAGTCGCGCCCCTTCGGTGTTTTTCTCTTCTTTTCCACGGTATTTTTCTTTCTTTTGGAGAGTCCACGCCTAGGTGGACTCTCTTCCACGCCTCTTCAAAAAAATCACCGGTGTTTTATTCTTTCTTTTCACGCAAAGACGCGTCTTGGAAGAGTCCACGCGCGTGTGGACTCTTCTCCTTGCGCGCGCGCGTGGGAAGAGAGGGGGAGGGGTTTTAGGCGATGTGGGAAAGGGGTTTAGCCTCTTAGGTTAGCCCAATTGCTAGCCTATTATTAGCCCAACGTTTTAAATCTTCAATTAGATTCAAACCGGAATGAATTTGGATCTAAAAAAGACCAAATCGGAACCCTAACTCGAATCCGATTCAAGTGGAAGTCATGGTTTGCAACACATGCTAGTGTGTTCATCTGCAAACGAGATTTAATTCCAAATTAAATCCTTGATTATCTGTCCTAAGTGTGTGACCCATTGGGTTCCATACTTAGCCAGCAGTGGGTCCGAGTGCAAGTTGACCTAATCTGATCAGAACTCATTCTAATCGATTTAGGTTAAATCGAGCTAACTCGAGTCAGTCAATTAGGACTCCTCCTAATTAGTGATCCAATTAAACCATTTAATTTGATCAACCCACAAGACAAGATTGACGTCTAGCAACGTGTCATGTCTACCCGGAAGATATGGAAATTCTGGTGTAATTCCAAAACTACCCTTCAGTGGAAAGTTCCCGTACAATTCGATCCTTCAATCATCTTGCATCCCGAATATAACTATGGATATGGAATCATGTCAAATCCAGTTTATACTCATTCCCAGCTCAGTCATACACTAATGATTCAATTAATTCGATATTAGAAATCATTCTAATATCTGTACTTTGATCAAAGATTTCCTGAATCATCATCTGACCTAATTTGGCTGGATGCAATCTCCTCCTACTAGGAGTGATCAATTCCTTGTTGACCTACTCAATACCTTCATATACAATTCACCATACCCAGCATCAACCTCGTGCATGACCCAGTGTCATGATTGAGATTGAACCAAAGCATGGGTTCATGTACATAAGGTATTATGGCAGTCTCAGGTCATAGGACTACTTGTACAACTCCCACTATATGAAACATCCATTGACATGCAGCTAAGGCTCCATTAGATGTTCTCAAACTGGATCTATTCAGTGAACTCATTCACTAATGAGCACCCACATCCTTGTATTAGTGTCCTACACAAATGACAGTAAGAGCAGTCACCCTTTTCAGCATACATAGGATGTGCCAGTCTTACCGGAAACCCTGATCCCCAACTCAGGGTTCCTATGACTAGGAATATTCTAGATTAGGGTTTTAAGGCCTTAGATCTCACTGGTATGATCTCATCATAGCCCTACAACCATAGCCCTAATCTATGGGGTTCATCATATAATGACACAGCGAATGATGAAAAAAAAAATTATTGCCTTTATTAATTTGTCAATTTACAATGGTCTGGGAGATACAGATATTGGCTTATAGGGCATAATCCTTTCAGCATAGACTCTTGGTACCAACTTACAGTGTGCGCCAATAAAAAGTGTGCACAGAAAGACCAAGAGTCCTTCTGCCAGTCAATCACAAAGGCTAGATAAAGCCTAAAGGACTTCTTCCTTATCTCCATGCCCTTTTGGAAGAGGTTTGATCGGTCAAATAATGGGAATTTGGTATGGAAAGAGTTGGCGCAAAATGAAGGTTGCATCTCTTCATTTTGGCACTAATCTAAGACCAGGAGTCCTTCTGTTTGAAGGCTCCTGTATTTCTTCGACATTTCATTTCTGAAATCACACCTTTTAGCCTTCCCATAACTAGTCAAAGCCATGTGGCGGATGGAGGAAAAGGCTAGAAACTGAAGAAACAATAATCTGTTTCTTGGTGCATGAAAAGCATTTTCATGATATGACCTTTTCATCCTAATAAGACTCCTAATGCTTGAAAGGTCTTATCAAATGGCTGAAGGATAGACATATCAGGTGCCCCATCCCTCTCTATAAATTTGCATCGATAATTTAATACCAAGGTATGAAAGTTTTCCAGCAGAATATACTACCCGCTATTTCTCTCCCTCCTCCTTAAGACAAGGTTTGTCTCTTTAAGACAAAGCTTGTTCTTTCAAGACAAGGCTAGTATAATTAAGACAAGAGCCTAGGAAGAAAAATAGAAGGGATATTTGAGATTTGAGAGAGGATTCGGAGTGTTCTCTAAGGGCCCTACAAGAGGGTAGGTGTTCCAGTAAAGGAAGAAAGTCTGAAAGGCTACTGGAAGAGTACCAGTCGAACAAGCAACCTTCGTAGGAGTGCTTCTTTGGTCTGATTTCTGTGTGGATCACCTCTAGAGGGCATGCACTTTTGTGCCTCATAGAAATTAAGAAATATAGCATTCAAGGTTGTTGCCCAGCAAGCAACTAAGAGGGGGGATGAATTGGATTTTTAAAAATTTTTGCAAGTATTTGCTAATTCAAAAATTATTTAGGTGCTAGTGAATTACAAGTGTTTGTGTGCTATTTAAGAGTATGAAGCAGAAACAAGTAAATGCAAAGTAAATAAAGGCAAACAATAAGAGAGCAAGCAATCACAAAGATAACAATATATAATAGTTCGGTACACACCAAAGCACCTACATCCACTCCCTAAGGTCCACTTGGGTATTCCACTATAATCTTCCTTGATTATAGTCGATAAGTTTTCTAGGCCCACTAATCAAAACCCAACTTGTTTTCACCAGGAACACAAGTCAAAATTCCTTTGATTTTATAGGCTAACCAAAAACCTAGTTAGTTTTGTGACTTAGGCTCACCAACAACCTTCTTGGTTTTGTCACTTAGGCTAACCAAGAACCTCCATTGGTTTTGTCACAAAGGCTCACCAGCAAACCTCAACTCTAGTTTCAATTCCCTTGAAACTAGAAAACAATAACAATATTCAAGTAGAATGTATGAAATACAAAAAGCTTTCAAATAAGAGCAAATATCTCTTTAAAGCTCTTTGATTGTTGAAGATGCTTGTCTTCAAGTTGTTGAAGCCTTAAATGATGCTTGAGTGGTTGGACTTGAATGCTCATGAATACTTTGAATACTTGAAGGCTCAACTTCTCTTGAAAGTAGAAAATCTTTAATAAATATTTGAGTGAATGCTCTTAACTTCTCATTAGTTACTTTTCTCTTGAGTTTAATCCATTTTAAATACTCTTCTAAGCATCAAATGGTAGTTTTTGACCATTGGAGAGGTGAAATAAGCCATTGGGGGGCAAAAAAAATAATTCTACACTTCAAAAAATTAGCCGTTACTGTTCAGCAGAACTGTAAGTGTCGACACTTCAAGTCATGAGTCGACATCTTGGGTCGATACTTGGTCTCCATGAGTTGACACTTAGTTAAACAAATTCTCCTTGAAGCTCTCTGGAAATCTCAGGTGAGTCGACATTTCTTCTGGTAAGTCAACACTCGAGTCGATACTCGGCTTCCATTAGTCGACACTTGAGGGAAGTTTGAAATTCAGCATGTTTTGTATAATTTTTGCCTCGGGCCTTGAGTTGATCCTTAAGTCGACACACCAGTCGACACTTGAGCTCCATGAGTCAACATTTCGAGCATGCCATCTGAAACTTTTTCTGCATATCATCTCAAGCTTTTGTGAGTCGACACTATGACTCGATACTTCACATCCATGAGTCGACATGACTGAAACTTTCTGAAACTCAATTGAAACTCTGCTGAATCTTCTTCAAACTTAAAACTTAAGTTCTTTCAAGTCATTCTTATGTACTTAAGTCCATTTAACTTTAAGATTTCATCCATAAGGAGACTTCTTCAACTATTTGACAAGCAATTCAACCAACTAACTTGATGAGTACCATTTTCTAATAAAATAAACTTTAACAAATGGTTAGTACTTAAATATACTTAAGTATTTTGTTAATTATCAAAATCAATACAGGAGTCAACAATCTTTCCATTTTTGATTATGACAAAACCTTTAAGTATATGCATATAAAAAGGCTCAAATGATTTGCAATAAATATCAGAGCTAATGATTATAGTAATCAGAATCTAAATTAAGACTCATTTATAATGTAACGGAGCTATATATATATGCATGAAGAAATTTAAATTTATATAGCTTCAAAGTCAGAAAGGTAATTGTTACGTATCACGGCTAGAGATTATGAAATATTAGGGCTATGATTAAAATGTATCAAAGCTGAGATATATATCATGATACTTAAGAAGTGTACCAGAACTAAAACATATTTGAAAGACATACATATTAGCATGAAGAGTATTAAAGCAAAGACAACAACGAAAAACTTTAAGAGTATCTATGCTTGAAACATGTATCAAGAGAATAGATAGTATCTGAGCAAAATTAATGGGTCAACAAGAGTAATTAAGTATCAAGGCATAGAATTGAAGGGTATATAACAAGAATAGAAAAACAAAAGCTCCCCCTCAATATATGATCCAAAATATTAATTTTCAAAAAGATTTTTTGAGAAAATTTTGAAAAAATTATAGCTTTAGTAATTCTCATTCTCTATCCCCCTTACTCATTATTTTCTTCTTAACTAAAATTCTCTTTAAAATTTTGCCAATGCTCTCCCTTTAAATTTAATTTTCATTAATTCTCCAAAAATTCTCTTTACCATTAATTCTCCCTCTTAATCAATGAAACCATCATCAACAACTCTCACTTTATGATGAAGTCAAAATGTCCGATCTTTGATAAAAGAATCCGGGCATCGATATGATGCAATAGCCTCATCTTTGGTGAGAGTCGGGATGCAACTACTGTATCTCCCTCCCTCAGATCATCAGTCTCAAATATATAATAGAGTCCACTCATGTGATCCACTAGTGAATCTACTATAGAACCTCTCATGGGAATCTCCCAGACTCTGCTCAACACCTCAACTATAAGTGGAATCTTAGTACCTCATACCATTGCTATCCATGTATCTGCTTTTCTGGCTAGTGTACCGTAAAACTCTCTAATCAAGCCTAGGTAAAATCTCTTGGATAATGAGCAGAAATGTATCAAGCCAGCATCTCTTAACCACTATCCAATCCAAAAATGATGCTGGTCCAGGAAGTTAAAGTCAACTCACCGTCCTCCGACTATGGCCTTAAAGCCCATCCTATCAATTGCAGGATCTGGTGGTCAGACTAGAATGTCTGACTTGACCTGGGGCTCTGCTATCACTAGATCCTCATGTCATGCCTTTATCCATCGCTTGGCCTCCTAAACTGATAAACGAGGTCTCCTTACAACTTGCTTTTGGGGACCCATTTCCAAAAAATCGAGAAAGGAACAAATGGGAGGTGAAAGCATAGGGATTTCACGGTAAAACCGCAAGAAAACAACAAGGAATAGTGAAAGAATGTGAAGAAACTACTCCAAATAAGGAATCGGGTAGTTAAAACTCAGATCAGAGTGAAATGGAGTGTTAGGATACTATTCTAGGGTGAGTCAGCTTAAAGGATTACAAGAAATTAAGAAGAAAATGCTTGGATTTCCTAATTTATTCTCAAAATCTAGCTGTTCAAGTGTTGACTCATGACTGCAGGTCAAGTGTCGATACTTGGAGGTGTCGACACTTCAAAGTGTCGACACTTCGACAGAAATCCAAAAAGAAATAGGGAAAAATCATAGAAAACTAGGGAAATTTATTTTAAGGGATTATAAGTAATTAATCATGATTTTGAAGAATATTTAATCTGATAATTTCAAGGATAATTTGAAAGATCATAAGGAGATCAAAAATTCAATCAAAAAGATTAATGACCCTTAATTCCCTTCTAATCATACAGAACCTATCTTCTTGGAAAGGTTTGGTTAATATATCAGCCAATTTTATTTCAGTGCACACAAATTCAAGCATAATATTATTGTTTTCAACATGATCTCTAATAAAATGGTGTCTAATCTCAATTTGTTTACTTCTAGAGTGCTAAAGAGGATTTTTAGATAAATTTATAACACTTGTACTATCACATCTTATGGGTGTCGTAGTTAATTTAATTCCAAAATCTTCAAGTTATTGTTTAATCCATAAGATTTGAGCACAACAACTTCCAGCTGCAATATATTCAGTCTCAGCTGTAGATAGTGCAATCAAAGTTTACTTCTTGCTAAACCATGAGATTAAGTTAACTCCAAGAAATTGGCAAGTTTCACTACTGCTTTTTCTATCTAATTTTCACCTAGCAAAGTCAGCATTAGAATAGCCAATTAAATCAATTGAAGACTTTTTAGAATACCACAGACCAATATCAATAGTACTAGATAAGTATCTAAGAATGCGCTTAATAGCCATTAAATGAGATTCTTTAAGAGCAGATTGATATCTAGCACACATGTAGACACTAAACATGATATCTGGTCTACTAGTACTCAAGTATAGTAATGAGCCAATAAGATCCTTATACAATGTTTGATCAATATTTTTACCACATTCATCTTTATAAAGTTTACAAGAAGGGCTCATAGGTGTACCTATTGGCTTGGTTGTCTCTATCCCAAACTTCTTTAAGATTTCTATTGTATACTTAGCTTGGTTGATGAAGATCCCTTTTTTAGTTTGCTTGATTTGAAGTTTGAGAAAGAAGTTTAGTTCACCCATCATACTCATCTCAAACTCTCCCTGCATAAGCTTGGCAAACTCTTGACAAAGTCTTTCATTAGTAGCACCTAAAATAATATTATCAACCTAAATTTGTACTACTAAAAGATCATTATTTTTCTTTTTCAAAAATAAGGTAGTATCAATATGGCCTCTAAAGAATTCATTTTTAATCAAAAATTTGCTAAGTCTTTCATACCATGCACAGGGTGCTTGTTTTAAACCATAAAATATTTTATGCAATTTAAAAATATGATCAGGATGTGCATGATTTTTAAATCCAGGTGGTTGTTCAACAAAAACTTCTTCAGCAATATAACTATTTAAAAATATACTTTCAACATCCATTTGAAAAATTTTGAAATTCATAAAACATCAAATGCTAAAAGTAATCTAATAACTTCAAGTCTAGCTACTGGAGCAAAGGTTTCATCAAAATCAATTCCTTCTTCTTGATTATAATCCTAAGCCACAAGCCTAGCCTTGTTTCTAATTACTTCATCATTTTCATCTAATTTATTTCTATACACTAATTTTGTACCAATTATTGAAATATTAGATGATCTTTCTATTAGTGTCCAAACTTTGTTTCTTTTAAATTAATTTAATTCTTCTTACATAGCAATTATCCAATTAACATCTTTTTCAGCTCTTCAATACATTTTGGTTCAATTTAGAAAGAAAAGTAATGTAATCACATTCATTTCTAATAGATGATCTAGTTCTTACCCCTCTCAATGGATCATCTAAGATTAATTCTTTAGAATGTCCATGAGCATACCTCCACTCTTTGGATAGATCTTTGTGCTTCAGTGAGAATATTATGGCTTCTTCTCTATCCTTCTTATTTTGATCTTTTTTATCTTCTTTGAAAGGGGGATCATCCAAAGTCAGCTTCTTTAGTCCTTAGTACTTATACATGCATTAGAAGTATCATCTTTTCTAGAGAATTTGTTAGTAGAATCTTCAAGTACTATATACACTGATTCTTCTACTAGCAGTGTACTTTTATTAAAAACTCTATATGCCTTGCTATATGTAGAGTATCCTAAGAAAATACCTTCATCTGACTTGGCATCAAATTAGCCTAAGTTTTCTTTTCCATTATTTAAAACAAATCAATGGCATCCAAAAGCCTGAAAATATTTTTAAGTAGGTTTTCTTTCTTGCCAAAGTTTATAGGATGTTTTCTTTAAAATAGATCATATTAAAATATGGATTAAAATATAACAGGTAGTATTAATAGCTTCTGCCCAAAAATATCTTGGAAGATCATTTTCAGAAAGCATTATACATGCCATTTCTTCTAAAGTATAATTTTTCTTTTCTACCACCCCATTTTGTTGAGGTATCCTAGGTGTAGAAAAATTATGATCAATTCCTTTTTCATTACAAAAATTTTTAAAATCTTGATTTTCAAATTCAATATCATGGTCACTATGAATACAAATAACAGAAGTACCTTTTTTATTTGATACTTTTCGATAAAACTTCAAGAAAGCTAAAAATGATTCATCTTTATGAGCCAAAAATAAAATCCATGTAAATCGAGAGAAATCATCCACTATTAGTAATCCATATCTCTTGCCTCCTAGGCTTGTTGTCCTAGTTAGTTTAAAGAGATCCATATGGAGTAGCTCTAATGTCTTAGAAGTTGAAACAAAACCTTTTGGTTTGAAAGAAGTTTTTGCTTATTTTCCAACTTGACATGTTCCACATATTTTATCTTTTTCAAAACTAAATTTTGGTAAATCTCTTATTAAATCCTTTTTGCATAATTTTGAAAGTAAATACATGCTTGCATGACCTAATCTACGATGCCAAAGCCAAGTAGTCTCATTAATATTGAAATTCATAGCAACTAGGCATTCACCATCATGTGAAGATAAATTATCAAGATCAACAATATAGATGTTGTCATGCCTATTTTCAATGAATTTCACCCCATTACTATCAGAACAGCTACCATGCAAACAGATAATTAAAAAATAACTTTAAAGCCATTATCACAAAACTAACTAATACTAAGAAGATTATATTTCAATCCTTTAACTAATAAAATTTATCTATAAATGTGGAAGGGGAGATGTGAATTTTACCAATACTAATGATTTTCCTTTAATATTATCTCCAAAAGTTACACTTCTTCCATTCAGTGCCTCGAGAGAAGTGAATTGCTTCACATCTCTTATCTTATGTCTTGAGCAACCATTGTCGAGACACCACAGTTTTTTCTTTTCTTTGGTTGCAAGATACACCTGTAAAACAAATTAAGTTTTCATTTTAGATACCCAAGCCATCTTGGATCCTTTTGGGTTAGTACTAATGGTGGTTCCTTTTGAAACCCAAATCTTTCCAGAATTATTATTAATCTTTCTAAGATCACGTTGATATGCTTTATGACCTAACTTTCTACAAGAATAACATGTAATGCTTGAGGATGCAGGCATAAAAAAGTTCTTGAAAAATTTTTGCTATTTTTGAGGTCTAAAACCCAAACATGCTTTGTTAAAAACTGCTCTTTGATTGTTCAATAAAAGATTTAGCTTTTTAGAACTATATATAAATTTTTCAATATAAGGTTTAACTTTGTCAAGCTCATTTTTGAATTTGTGATTTTCTGCCTTAAGGTCTTTATTTTTCTTTAAAAGTTCATTATTTGAAATGATGACTTTGGATCTTTTTAAAACTTCAAGTTCCATTGATAAAGCATTCTTTTATTTTTCTAAAACATCAATCTTAGTTTTTAAATCACTATTTTTATTTGTAAAATTGGTGTTTTCATGAGAAGATAAACTAGCATGCTTTTTTAACTTTTAATTTTCAATTTTTAGCAATCTATATTCATGCATGAGCTCATCAAATGCATCTCTAAGTTCATCAAATATAAATTTAGGTTCAAAGTCAGAATGTACCTCATCTTCTAGAACCTGAAGCATAGATTGGATACTTCTTATTGCTCTTCCTCCGAACTTGAATCTTCACTATTTCTCTAGGTAGCCATCATTGCCTTCTTTATAAACTTCTTTTTGGATTTCTTTAGGAGAGGGCAATCAGCTTTGAAGTATCCCAGCTTCTTGCATTTGAAGTAAATTGGTTATTCCTTCTTCTTTTGTTTCTCTTTTTCTTTTTCCATTTCCTTGCTAGGTTGAGGTTTCTTGTTGTAGGAAAACTTCTTTCTTCTCATAAATTTTCTGAATTTTCTTGTAATGAGAGCTTCTTCATCCTCATTTTCTTCTCCTTTAGATTCTTCACTTGAAGACTCTTCTTGTATTGTAGATTTGAAAGCTATAGTCTTTTTCTTTTTATCCATGTCCATTGCCTTTTACTTCAATTTCAACTCATAAGTTATGAGTGAACCTATAAGTTGCTCCAATGGAAGTTTCTCAATATCTTTGGCTTCTTGAATTGCTATTACTTTAGGATCCCAAGATTTTGGCAATGGCCTGAGAATTTTATTTACAAGGTCAGCATTAGTCATAGTCTTACCAAGACTTTTTAAGCTATTTACAATATTAGTAAATCTAGTATACATATCAGTAATAGATTCAATAAATTCCATTTGAAATATCTCATAAGTATGTGCAAGCATATTAACTTTTGTGGTTTTTTACTTGATCGGTACCCTCATGAGTAACCTCAAGTATGTGCCATATTTTCGTAGTAGAGGTTGTTGCCCAGTAAGCAACCCAAAAGGGGGGGTGAATTGAGTTTTTAAAAATTACTTGCAAGAATATGTGCCAATACAAATATTAAATCAAGTGCTAGTATGAGATGAAAGAGAATGCTCTTGAAAAGTATGCAGCAGAAATATAAATGCAACAAATATAAGAGCAAGTGAGGAAAGCTAGAGACAATCACAAATACAAGCCAAGTATAGTGGTTCGATGCTTTCTAATGCACCAACATCTACTTCCCAAGGTCTACTTGGAAATTCACTATAATCTCCTCCAATTACAGTCGATTAGTTTTCCGGGCGCACTAATTAAAACCTCTTTTGGTTTTTATAAGGCTCACCAAAAGAAACCTCTTGGTTTTCAAAGGCTAACCAATAACCTCCTTGGTTTTCAACTAGGCTTACCAAAAACTCCTTGGTTTTTAACTAGGCTAACCAAAAACCTCCTTGGTTTTCAACTAGGCTAACCAAAAACCTTTACAACAAAGATATGAGATAAAGTAAAGTAATAAGAAAAGCTTTCTAATGTAAAGCTGATATCTCTTTGAAGCTTGGAAAAGTTGCTTGTCTTAAACTTGATGAATCCTTAATCAATGCTCAAAGGTGTTGGACTTGAATGCTTTTTGGTAGCTTTGAATGCTTAGAGACTTCTTTTTGCTTGAAGATAGTTGATCTCAATGAATATGAGTGAATGCGCTTGCTTCTCTTTCTTTTTCTTATTCTCTTCTCATCCTCTTATGTTCCAATTTAATTTGAATCACTTAAATACCATCCTAAAGCCTTAAAGTCGGTTTATGACCATTAGACAAGAAAAATTAGCTGTTGGGAGCCAAGAGGGCCGAGTTCTGCATTTGAAAAACTAGTCGTTACTATTTTCAAAACTCCAAGTATCGACACTTCAAGCTGTGAGTCGACACCTAGGGTCGACACTTAAGTTCCATGTATCAACACCTAGTTCAAAATTCTTCATTGAAACTCTCTGGAATTCTTAGATGAGTCGACCCTTCTTCAGGTGAGTCAATACATGAGTCAACACTTGACACCCATGAATCGACACTTTTGGCAAGTCTTCAACTTTAGCATGTTCTGTAAGAAATTTATCTCAGGCCTTGTATCGATCCTTGAATTGATACCTTGAGTCGACACTTGAGTGGCATGAGTCAACACTTCAGTCGTGCCATTTGAAACTCTTTTTGCATGCTAGCTTGAGTCGACACTTGCACTGCCATGAGTCGACACTTGAACTGTGAGTCAACACTTTGAGTCGACACTTGCTGAGATTTCTTCAAAAAATCACTGAACTTCTACTGAAACCTTTTTGAGCTGAACTCTTTAAGTCCTTCAAAGTATTTCTCAAGTACTTAAGTCCATTTAAAACTGATCTTTCATCCATACAATGGCTTCTTCATCATTTGACAAGCAATTCAATTTTAGCTATTTTGATGAGTGCCTTTTTCTATTAAACATACTTCAAGAAACATATTAGTACTCAACATATACTTAAGTATTTTGCTTATCATCAAAATCAATAACGGAGTCAACAATCTTTTCCTTTTTGATGATGACAAAACCTTTAAGTATAATTCATAAAATAAGTGCTTAAAAGAATTTTCAATTTGCATAAGGCTTATTGCATTTTGTATTATAGTAAAGAGATAAAATCTAAAAGCTCATTTAAATTGAATTAGAACCATAAGAGTATCAGAGCTAAAAACAATTTCAAGTATCATGAGATAAAACATGCTTTAAGATAAGAAATTCATAATAGAGCTATAGTGAATGTAATCAAAAGAATTTTTTGAATAAAAGATTGAAGAGTAAAAATACTTTCCCTCAAAAGATGATTTGAAAAACTGATTTTCAATGAGTTTTTATAAACAAAAAGCTAAATTTAAAGATTTGAGCAAACTAATTTACACAAAACAGCAAAGGAAGGATTACTCCCCCTTACTCATTGCACTTCTCTCTTTTCTTTTTACATTCAATTTTCTCTCATTGCTAGTTCTTTATACAAATTTTCTCTCAATTTTTCCTTCATCTCTCTCTTTTCTTTTTATCTCTCTCCCTTATTACTCACTTAATTCTCTCCCTTTTTGTCAACATAAAAAAGGTTAGAGCAGAGGGAAGGATGAAATCATTACAAAAATTTAGCAATTCAATTCCAAGGATAAAACATTGATATATAGAAAAAAAAGATTCCATTCATTGAAGTACACTTCATACATTAATACAAGTAAAGATACAAAATATAAATATATACAGGTGCTGAAATATAAGCTATCTAAATATAAAGACTATCCTAAGTAGATTCCTCATCATCTGATGATCCAATCTCAATCGGTACTGTATCAATAGAAGCTCAGGATCATGGCCACATTGACCGGAGATCAGAGAAATAGGTCTGGGTAGGTCTCGATGGAACACGACTCTGACATATGTCCTACCTCTGGCTGGTGCAGAAGAGGTAGAAGCTACATCAGTAGCAGGAACGGAATTGATGGGAATGGCAGTATCAAAATCAGTATAAAGTAGGGTATGATCAAAGATAGGTCCTGAGTCAAGATGGTTGAAACCAAGAATATAAAATCCTAGTTCCCTGATAAGAGAGGATGTATGCAAAGATGGAGAATGAATGATAGGAGTATCAAAAGCTGATGGTATGACAGGAGTAGGTGCAGGAATAGAAGTGTGATGTGGATCAGATATGGAAGGTGAGGATGATAGGATTAGAGTCTGAAAAGATGATCCAGATGGATCAGGGATAGGACTCCTAGGAAGGTCAGCTGCTACCTCTGATGTTGGCTCTATCATCAGATCATCAATCTCAAACTTAGCAGAGTCAGTCTCATCAATGTCCAAATCCAGTCCTGGAGTAGGTGGTGCTGGAGGTGAATCAGTTGGAATTGAAGGTGTAGGAGCTTTGCCTGATGAAGGTTTACCCAAAGTAGACAAAATGGCAGAGATGCCATCACTCAGTCCTCGATGGCTCTCCCTCATCTCCATATGAATCCTATTGACTCACTAACGAATGATCATCACCTTAGTCTCAATGTGAGTGACCCTATCCTCTAGGCTGTCTGAAGCTCCAGGGATATCTATTTGTGCTGGCTCAGGCTGAGGAGCTTGCTCGGGCTATACTGAAGGCTCGGGCTGTGTCTCAGATGTCTTTCTATGAATCTCAATGGCCCTGCCTCACCTGAAAAGATGTGCTTCTCCTCTGCCACATCATCATCTTTGTCAATGACCTGTCCTGATATACATCGTCTCCACTGGCCTCGACAAGCTGATACCCCATCCGGAGTAGTGATCTGATGTCATAGATGTCTGTTTGTAATAGATGTCTGTAGGGCTCATCGTCCATGACTACTCCATAAGCTCTAAATAGTAGTGTCAAACCCATCCTGTAGGGTAGACACAATCTCTAATTGATCGATGCCTCGGTCAACTGGTGTACCATAAGTACCAAGAGGCATACTGGAGTGTGCTGTACTAAAGGTACCTTCACCCGAAGCTCGTGCTCTGTGATGAAGTTGAATCGGTCAGTCTTTGGCAGAAGGATCTGGGCAACTATATTGTGCAGTAACCTCATCTCAGGCATCAACCTCGAAGCTACAATAGCGGCTCCCTCAGGAAGATCATCTATCTCAAAGATGCATCGGAGTCCACTGATCCTGTAAACTAGAGCATCCATAACTGATCCACTCATGGGAATGTCCCATACTTTGCTCAGGATCTCTGCTGATACAAGAACATCACTACCTCGGACCTAAGCAATCCAGCCATCACTACTCGGGCAAGCAATTTATAAAACTCTCTAATCTGTCCCGAGTAGAATCTCTCTGATAATGAACAGAATGATGCCAAACCTGCATCCCTCAGCCATTGGCCTATCTTGAAGTGCTACTGATCTATGAAATCGAAGTCCACTCGGTGACCACCGATAATAGTCTTCGATCCCATTCTGTTTGCTGCAGAAACTAGGGGTCTAACAGGAATATCACTCTCAACTGCTGCACTGGCCTCATGCCTTGCCTTAGTTATCTTTTCTTCCTCCTGAATGGATGGTCTTGGATGGTGAACAACTTGCTTCGTAGGCCCCATTCAAGGATACAAGATAGAAATGCAAGAAGGGAAGGAACCTAGGGTTTCACGGTGGAATTACAGTGAAACTGAATGAAGAACAATGCAAGTAGGAGAATAAGCAGAGAAAAATCAATTAGAACCTATCCCAATCAAAGAAACGGTCGATTGATTCCAAGATTCGAGGGAAGAGGATGATGGAGCTCGGTTAAGGAATGAGTCGGCTCGAACTGGAGTAAGAAAATCGAAGAAAACCATCATTTTTCTCTATTTTAGGTCGGTCTGTCACCATTCAAGTGTCGACTCACGATATAAAGTCAAGTATCGACTCTTCCAGGTGTCAACACTTCGACTTAAAACCAAAAAAATGTGAAATGGACCAATGATCAAATAGAAAGGATTTCAAAGAATTTTAACAAGATTAGTAAGCAATTTTGATCAAACAAGGGTCAAAGATTGTAAGGAGTTGGAAATTTCAAACAAAAGGGTTGATGATCCCAAGTTCTCTTCTAATCATACTGAACCGATCTTCTTGGAATGGCTTAGTCAATACGTCAACAAATTGTATTTCAGTACTAACAAATTCAAGCAAAATATCATTATTTTCAACATGATTTCTAATAAAATGATGCTTAATTTCAATATGCTTACTTCTAAAGTACTGAATAGGATTTTTAGTTAAGTTTATAGCTCTAGTGTTATCACATCTTATGGGTGTCTTAATTAGTTTGACTCCAAAATTTTTAAGTTGTTGCTTAATCCATAAAATTTAGGTACAACAATTTTTTGCTGCAATATACTCAGCCTCAGCTATGGATAATGCAACTGAAGTTTGTTTCTTACTAAACCAGGAGATTAAGTTAACTCCAATAAATTGGCAAGTTTCACTTATACTTTTTCTATCTAATTTATACCTAGCAAAATTAGTATCTGAATAACCAATCAAATCAATAAATGAATCTCTAGAATACCACAAACGAATATCAATTGTACCAGATAAGTATTTAAATATGTGCTTAACAGCCAACAGATGAGATTCTTTAGGATCATACTGATATCTAGCACACATACAAACACCAAATATGATATCTGGTCTACTAGCAGTCAATTATAATAAAGAACCAATCATTCCTCTATATAATTTCTGGTCAATTGATTTACCATGTTCATCCTTATTAAGTTTACAAGAGGGGCTCATAGGTGTATCTATTGATCTGGTAGTCTCTATCCCAAACTTTCTTAAGATTTCTCTTGTATACTTAGCTTGGTTGATGAAGATTCCATCTTTGGTTTGCTTGATTTGGAGTTCGAGGAAAAAGTTGAGTTCACCCATCATGCTCATTTCGAACTCTCCTAGCATAAGCTTGGCAAACTCTTGACATAGAAGTTCATTAGTAGCACCGATTATAATGTCATCAACATAAATTTGTACTACTAGTAAATCATCATTTTTCTTCTTTAGAAATAATGTAGTATCAACATGGCCTCTAGAGAAATCATTTTCAATTAAAAACTTGCTGAGTCTTTTATATCATGCTCGGGGTGCTTGTTTTAAACCATAAAGTACTTTGTATAGTTTAAAAACATGATCAGGATGTGCATGATTTTCAAATCTAGGTGGTTGTTCAACAAATACTTCTTCATTAATAAAATCATTTAAAAAAGCACTTTTAACATCCATTTGAAATAATTTGAAGTTCATAAAATATGCAAATGCTAAAAGTAATCTAATTGCCTCAAGTCTAGCAACAGGAGTAAAGGTTTCATCAAAATCAATCCCTTCTTCCTGATTATATCTTTTGGCAACTAGTCTAGATTTATTTCTAGTTGCAATGCCATTTTCATCCAATTTGTTCCTAAATACCCATTTTGTGCCAATAATTTAAAATTAGATGGTCTTTCTATTAGAGTCCAAACATTGTTTCTTTCAAATTAATTTAATTCTTCTTGCATGACATTAATCCAATTAGGATCTTTTTCAGCATATTCAAAATATTTTGGTTCAACTTGTGAAACAAAAACAATATAATCACATTCATTTTTAATTGAAGATCTTGTTATTATCCCTTTTGATGAATCACCTAAGATTAACTCCTTAGGATGTCCATGAGCATACCTCCACTCCTTGGATAGATCTTGATGCTTTGGGATGGATTGTATGGCTTCTTCTCCTTTATTCTTTTCTTGATCATCTTCACTTTGTTGAGAAGGTTGATCATCCAATGTCAGCTTCTTTAACTTTTCAGCACCTGCACATGCATCAAAAGTATCATATTTTCTAAGAGATTTGTTAGCAGATTCTTCAAAGACCACATGTACAAACTCCTCTACTATTAAGGTTCTCTTGTCAAAAACTCTGTATGTCCTTCTTGATGTAGAGTATCCTAAGAAGATACCTTCATCAAACATGGCATCAAATTTTCCTAAATTATCTTTACCATTATTCAAGACCAAGCATTTACACCCAAAAATAAGAAAATATTTTAAAGTTGGTTTTCTTTGTTTCCAAAGCTCATAAGGAGTTTTTTTAAAATCAGATAAATTAAAATATGATTTAAAATATAACAAGCGGTATTGACTGCTTTAGCCCAAAAATATCTTGGTAAATCATTTTCTCAAAGCATAGTGCATGCCATTTCTTCTAAAGTATGATTTTTCTTTCCTATAATCACATTCTGTTGAGGTGTCCTCGGTGCAGAAAAATATGTTCAATTCCTTTTTCATTGCAAAATTTTTCAAAATCCTGATTTTTAAATTCAAAGCCATGATCACTACCAATGCAAATAACTGAAGTACCTTTTTTATTTGAAACTTCTTGATAAAACTTTATAAATGCTGAAAACGATTCATCTTTGTGAGCAAAAAATAAAATCCATATAAATCATGAAAAATCATCCACTATAACTAATCTATATTTCTTACCTCATAGGCTAGATGTCTTAGTTGGTCCAAAGAGATCCATATGGAGTAGTTCTAATGGCCTAGAAGTTGTAACAAAACCTTTAGATTTGAAGGATGTTTTTACTTATTTTTTAAATTGGCATGCTTCACAAATTTTCTTTTTCTCAAAACTAAGTTTTGGTAAATCTCTTACTAAATACATTTTGCAAAGTTTTGATAGTAAAAACATGCTTGCATGACCTAATCTACGATGCCAAAGCCAACTAGTCTCATTAATAGTGGAATTCATTGCAACCAGGCATTCTTCATTAGGTAAAGATAGACTATCCAAATCAACAAGATAGATATTGCCAAGCCTTTTTCAAATGAATTTCATTCCAATTTTATCAGGACTAGGAATCATGCAAAAAGATGATTCAAAAATAATTCAAAAACCTTTATCATAAAATTGGCTAATACTAAGAAGATTATGCTTTAGACCTTCAACTAAAAGAACATTATCAATCCAAGTAGAAGGGGAGATATGAACTTTACCAATGCCAATGATTCTTCCTTTACCATTATCATCAAAGGTTACACTCCCTCCATTTATTGCTTCAAGAGAGGTGCATTGCTTCACATCTCCTGTCATGTGCCTTGAGCAACCACTATCAAGATACCACGGTCTTTTGTTTTCATTGGTTGCAAGACATACCTGCAAAACAAATTAAGTTTTGTTTTTAGGTACCCAAGCCAACTTGGATCCTTTAGGGTTAGTATTAAAAGTGGTTCCTTTTGGAACCCAAATCTTTCTAGAATCATCAATTTTTCTTAAATTACATTGAAAAGCTTTATGACCTACTTTTTTTGCAAAAAAATCATGTAATGCTAGATGATGCAGGCATAAAGAAATTTTTGAAATATTTTTACTATTTTTGAGTTCTATAATCTAATTTGGCTTTATTAAAAATAGCTCTTTGATTTTTTAAAAGAAGATTTAGCTTTTCAAAACTATATGTGAATTTTTTAACAAAAAATTTTATTTTATCAAGCTCATCTTTATATTGCTTATTTTCTATTTCAAGATCTTTACTTTTCTTTAAAAGTTTATTATTTGAAACAAATGCTTTAGGTCTTTTTAAAACTTCATTTTTCAAAGATAAAGCTTTGTTTTTCTTTTCTAAAACATCAATTTTCTTTTTCAAATCATTGACTTCATTTAAAAGAATAGTATTTTCTTGTGAAAATGTGTTTGCATGCTTTTTTAACTTTCTATTTTCAGAAATCATCACTTTATAGTCATGCATCAATTCATCAAATGCAATTTTTAATTCATCAAAAGTATAATCTACTTCAAAATATGAACTTACCTTTTCTTTGAGACAGAGATTGGCAACTTCGGTTGGTTCTTCATCTGAACTGGAGTCCTCGCTATCACTCTAAGTTGCCATCATTGCCTTCTTTCTAAGCTTCTTTCTTGATTTTTTTAGGAGAGGGCAGTCATACTTATAGTGTCCAAGCTTCTTACATTCGAAGCATATTGGTACCTCCTTCTCCTTTTCCTTTTCTTTTTCCTTTTCTTTTCCCTTTTCTTTGCTTGGTTGAAACTTTTTCTTGTAAGGAAATTTCTTTCTCCTCATGAATCTTTTGAATTTTCTTGCTAAAAGAGCTTCCTCACTCTCATCTTCTTTTTCTTCTTCTGAATCTTCATCTAAGGATTCTTCTTGTATTGTAGACTTGAAGGCTATCCCCTTTTTCTTCTTGTCCAAATCCATAGACTTTTGTTTCAAATTTAGCTCATAGTCATGAGTGATCCTACTAGCTGCTCCAATGGTAGTTTGTCAACACCTTTGGCTTCTTGTATGGCTGTCATCTTTGGATCCCAAGATGTTGGAAGTAACCAGAGAATTTTATTAACAATATCGGTATTAGACATAACTTTACCTAAACTTTTCATGCCATTTATAATGTTTGTGAATCTAGTGTACATGTCAGTATAGATTCATTTGGTTCCATGCGAAACATCTCATAAGTGTGCACCAACATGTTAACTTTAGTATTCTTCACTTGATCAGTACCCTCATGGGTAACCTCAAGTGGGTCACATATTTCTTTGGCAGATATGCATGTAGAAATCCTATTGAACTCACTGGGATCCAATGCACAATAAAGGAGATTCATTGCTTTTGCATTGATCTCAGATTGTTTAATGTCATTTTCATCCCAATCCTCTTCAAGCTTTGGCATGGAAATACCATTAACCACGATCGAAAGAATATGAGGATCTTTATCAACTACTTTCTATAAATTATAGTCTATAAAATGCATATAAATTCTCATTCTAGTTTTTCAATAAGTATAATTTATTTCATTAAAGTATGAAGGTCTGTTTAAGGCTTGTCCCTGAATTACACTAATACCAAGGGGGGTTGCCGCAGATCTTTACTCAAGGCAATTAGACCTATATATTGAGAACATGGCTCTGATGCCACTTGTTTCCCGGTAAGCAACCTAAGAGGGGGGGTGAATTGGGTTTCTAAAAATTACTTACAATAATATGTGCCAATACAAATATTAAATCAAGTGCTACTGTGAGGTGAAAGAGCATGCTTTTGAAGAGTATGCAACGAAAATATAAATGCAATAAATATAAGAGCAAGTAAGAAAAGCTAGACACAATCACAAACACAAGCCAAGTATAGTAGTTCAGTGCTTTCCAATATACCTACATCCATTCCCCAAGGTCTACTTGGGAATTCACTATAATCTCCTTCGATTATAGCCAATTAGTTTTCTAGGCTCACTAATCGAAACCCCTTTTGGTTTTTACAAGGCTCACCAAAAGAAATCTCTTGATTTTCAAAGACTAACCAATAACCTCCTTAGTTTTCAACTAGGCTTACCAAAAACCTCCTTGGTTTTCAACTAGGCTAACAAAAAACTTTCTTGGTTTTCAACTAGGCTAACCAAAAATCTTTACAACAAAGATATGAGATAAAGTAAAGCAACAAGAAAAGCTTTCTAATGTAAAGCTGATATCTCTTTGAAGCTTGGAGAAGTTGCTTGTCTTGAACTTGATGAAGCCTCAATCAATGCTCAAAAGTGTTGGACTTCAATGTTTATGGTAGCTTTGAATGCTTGAAGACTTCTTTTTGCTTGAAGGCATTTGCTCTCAATGAATATGAGTAAATGCACTTGCTTCTCTTTCTTTTTCTTATTCTTTTCTCATCCTCTTATGTTCCAATTTAATTTGAATCACTTAAATACCATCCCAATGCCTCAAAATTGGTTTATGACCATTAGATAAAAAAAACTAGCCATTGGAAGTCAAGTGGGCCGAGTTCTATGTTTGAAAAACTAGCTATTACTATTTTCAGAACTCTAAGTGTCAACACTTCAAGCTATGAGTCAATACTTAGGGTTGACACTTAAGTCCCATGAGTCGACACCTAGTTCAAAATTTTTCATTGAAGCTCTCTGGAATTCTCAAGTGAGTTGATACTTCTTTAGGTGAGTCGATACTTAAGTCGACACTTGACATCCATGAGTCGACACTTTAGGCAAGTCTTCAACTTCAGCATATTCTGTAAGAAATTTATCTCAGGCCTTGTGTCGATCCTTGAGTTGACACCTTAAGTCGACACTTGAGTGGCATGAGTCAACACTTCAGTCATGCCATCTGAAACTCTTTATGCATGCTGGCTTGAGTCGACACTTTTAGTACCATTAGTCGATACTTGAATTGTGAGTCAACACTTTAAGTCGACACTTGCGAGATTTCTTCAAAAAATCACTAAACTTTTGCTGAAACCTTTTTGAGCTGAACTCTTTAAGTCCTTTAAAACATTTCTCAAGTACTTAAGTCCATTTAAAACTGATCTTTCATCCATACAGATGGCTTCTTCATCATTTGACAAGCAATTCAATCTTAGCTATTTTGATGAATACCTTTTTCTATTAAACATACTTCAAGAAGCATGTTAGTACTCAACTTATACTTAAGTATTTTGCTTATCATCAAAATCAATAATGGAGTCAATAGAGGTGCATGTGAAAATTCTATTGAATTCACTAGGCTCCAATGAATAATATAGTAGATTCATTGCTTTCGCATTAATCTCGGATTGTTTAATATCATTTTCATCCCAATCCCTTTCAAGTTTTGGGATGGAAATGCTAATAACATTGACTGAGGGAATATGAGGACCTTTATTTATAACTTTCCATAAATTGTAATTAATTGAATGCATGTAAATTCTCATACCTGTTTTCCAATACGTGTAATTGGTGCTATTATAGTAAGGAGGTCTATTTGAGGCTTGTCCCTCAACTACACTAGAACAATGTGGGGCTGCCATAAATCTTTACTCAAGGTGGTTAGACCTATAAATTGAGAACGTGGCTCTGATACCACTTGTTGCCTAGCAAGCAACCCAAGAGAGGGGGTGGGTTGGATTTTTAAAAAGTTTTGCAAGTATGTGCCAATTCAAAAACTATTTAGGTGCTAGTGAATTACAAGTGTTTGTGTGCTATTTAAGAGTATGCAGGAGAAATAAGTAAGTAAATACAAAGTAAATAAAGGCAAATAATAAGAGAGAAAGCAACCACAAGCATAATAGTATATAGTGGTTCGGTGCACACCAAAGCACCTATTTCCACTTCCCAAGGTCCACTTGGATATTCCACTATAATCTTCCTTGATTATAGCAGATTTGTTTTCTGAGCTCACTAATCAAAACTCAACTTGTTTTTACCGAGAACACAAGTCAAAACCCTTTTGGTTTTATAGGCTAACCTCTCTACCATGACCTTTTTGTTAGTTTTTTGTAACCCACCTATATTTCATAGAATGTTTCCAAGAAACCTATAACTTGATTGAAATTATAATATATATGTATCAGGACTTTAAAGAAAAAGAGGTTACCTGCTATGTTTCATATATATAATATTGTATGCTTGCTATTTGTCAACTCCTGGGACTTGAGGTTGTTATTGATAGCCTAGATCTTGGTTTTGTGAAATTTGGTGAGAATTTCTTCTCTTCTTTAAGATTTTTAATTCGGTGACCACTTAATCTTTAGGACTTCCTATTAGCAAATACTTGCAATTTTCATATAACTTTTCAAAAGAAGAGTGAACTATTGATAATACATTCATTGATTTTTTGAGTTCCAAGGTTAAGGTAGGGGTGTGCCTTCCAGTTGTGTCAAGCAATATGTGCTGAGTCAAATGATCTCTTTCACCTAATATAGCCCCTCGCAATTCGGGAAGAGCTTTCCTTGATGAGTCGGTTGGGATACTTTGTGATGCATGATGCAATCATGCAAGAGATAAACATAAGAAAACTTTAAATTAAGAGAGCAATGATTTCAGATTTTAAGATTTTGTTTTCTTCTCGATAAGAGCAAGAGAAACTAAGATGATTATGTAAAAATCAAAGTGGCTACCCACAAATTAAGATTCAACAAAGTAATAAAGAAAAATAGGATTCTAGGATTGAAAAACCACTACTTAGAACATGCTCATCTTCACTAAATCAGAACTAAAGAGAAGAGATGGGTTTGCATACCTGGCAATGATTATTTACTTCTTGAAGATTGGATCACACAGCTCTTAGGATTGGTGCCTGGAAGAAGAAGCTACTTTCCCATTGATGCATTGGCTTTTCTTCAGATGGTCTCGAAGGCAAGAAGGACTTCATCCAAGTATCGTAGCACCTGAGGGATCGTACAAACACTGAGGATTAGGAATCTGAATGTAATAGAAAAAATATGAAATCAAGAGTTGGAAGTAGAGAAAAGGCAGGAGGGGGCATTGAAGAGGCTTGGCATGGAGAAGGTGTTGAGCGGCTTGGTGAAGGTGAAGATGCCTGGGACTTTGGAGTTGGTGGCCTGGAGAGGAGAAGACACCTGGGGGGCTTTGGGGTTGGCTACTAGGGCTAGGGTTTGGGTACTTGGAACTGGTGTTGGGCCTCTTACCCTCTTCCTCACGGAGTGTCAATGCTCAAAGCATAGGAAAATTAGAAGAAGAAGATTCTTTTCATTCATTCAATTCTATCATGATTTTACAAGAGGGAGGAGGGGTATTTATAGTTCACCTAGACCTCTTAGACTCCCTTTCAAAGTTAAATTGCATACAAGGAATAAGAGAGAAAAGAGGGGGTGCAACAAAATTGCCTTCTTTATTGGTTATACATGGAAATAAAGAGAGAAGAAAATCTGAGGTGCCTACAAGCTTTCTTCCTTTGCCTAGGATAGTTTGCATAAAATAAGGAGGGGTACCACTTCATTGTTTGGGTGCCAAGTTACTTCCTACTTTGGCCTGGAGTGGTTGCATGAAACAGGGGGGGTGCCAGTTGATTCCATGTTCACTTGGATGACTTGAGTGGGGTCCAGTCGAGGTGGTGCATGAAGTCTTCAGTTGGGACTTGAGGCTCTCCTCTTGGACTTGACTTGAATGAAAGAAAATTACAGGACTCAAAATGGACTCACTTGACTAGACTCGAATGAAAACAAATGGACTCAACTTTATTAGATGGACTCAATTGACTTAGCTTGATACAGGACTCAATTGACTGATGGACTCAAATAACTCAAGACTGATGGACTTAAATGACTAGGCAATCTACAATGAGCTCTGACTTGGGTGCAACCTCTTTCTGATCCTGGTGCCCACACCACTTTGGCTCTTCTCAAAACTAGGTCTCCAAGTTTAAAGAACTTGCCCTGGATGCGGGCATTGTAGTAGCAGGTGACCCTTCATTGGTAAGTAGCCATCCTTATAGCAGCATGCTCCTAGACTTCTTCCAATGAGTCTAGGTTTGCTCGAAGTTGTTTAGAGTTACTATCTTTATTAAAATTCTCCACCCTTAGCGATGGAAGTCCAACTTCCAAAGGGATGATGGCTTCGATATCGAAAACAAGATTAAAAGGGGTCTCACCTGTTGGAGTCCTCTATGTGGTTCAGTAGGCCCAAAGAACATAATTCAGCTCATCCAACCTCCATCTTTTTGCTTGATCAAGGTGCATCTTCAACCCATGCAAAATAATTTGGTTAGTAGCTTCAGCCTCCCTGTTAGCTTGAGGAAGGTCAATGAAAGTGAAACATCAAGTCATACCCAAGTCCTAGTAGAAATTGAAAAGTTTGAAACCTCTAAACTATCGATCATTTTTGGTGATGATGGTTAGGGGTAGTCTGAAAGATAGATGATGGATTCATAATGAAGTCCTGTACTTTAGCTTTGGTGATCATGGCAAGTGGTTCAGCTATTATCCACTTGGTGAAATAATCAATCACCACAACCAAAAACTTCCATCCTCCGATGGATAGAGGGAAAGGTCCTAATATGCCCACCCCCATTCAATGAAAGGCCATAGTACACTTAATGAAGTGAGTGGAGTAGCTATTATTCGATGTATATTAGAGTGTCACTGGCACTGGTCACATTTTTGGACATTATCCTTTGCATTTTGTTCCAATATGGGCCAATAATATCCTTATCTCAAGATTTTGAGGAACAAGACCTTGCTCCCCAAGTGGTTGTCACAAATTCCTTCATGGGCTTCTTAGAGGGTGCACTTTACTACGAAGGGGCATAGGTACTTTAGCAGGGGTTAGGAGAACCACCTCTTATAGAGCTTTTCTTCATAGAGGATGAATATGAAGGCTCGTTCCACATCTTACAGGCTTCATCCCTATTTGTAAGGAGGCTCCCGTCATGGAGATATTGGATGAGTGGGTCCATCCAATAGGGTTTGATGTCTATTTGGAGGACTGGTGTTGGTTTGTAGATGATGGGTTCCTTCAAAACTTCAAAAAAGACTTGCATGCACAAGTCAATGCGAACAAATGTAGCTAGCTTAAATAGGGCATCAGCTCGAACATTCTCCTCTCTCATAATTTGCTAGATATCAAAACTATAAAAAGCCAAGATCAAGTTCTTAGCCTTTTGGAGATATTGTTTCATGTTTTCCTCATGGGCCTCATACTCATTTAGGACATGGCTCACCATGAGTTGGGAGTCACTATAGACCATCAAATGTCACACTCCCAATTCTTTGGCGATGGCGAGGCAGACAATCAAGGCCTCACATTTAGCCTTATTGCTTGTAGAAGAGAACCCAAACTGGAAGGTGTACTCGATGTCCGATCCTTTCAGGAAAATGAATATAAGTCCCGCTTTAGAGCCATTAGCATTTGAGGCCCCATCCATGTATACCGTTAATTGGTTCTTGGAGTCTTCAAGCATTGAATCCTCTTCTTTAGGCTCTTCTTCGGGAATGGTACATTTGGTGACAAAATCAACAAACACTTCCACCTTAGCAGAGGGTCTCAGGTGGAATGCCAAATCAAATTCAAAAAGTTTGAGTGCCCACTTAGCCATTCGGCCCAACGTGTCAGGCTTGTGTAGTATCCCATGACGACCATAATTGTATGAGCTTGAAAATATGTCTAAAGCTTTTTGCCTAATATTACGAGAGCAAAGATGAGTTTTCTAACCGGGTATTCCTAGTTTTGACATTTTGTAGAACTCAGCTAATATAGTATACCTAGTTTTAATGGCAGAGGGAAAAACTACAAAGTATACATATAGCTCCTTGCTTTTTTTAGCTTGCTAAAAAGTAGACAAGCACCAAGTGATGAGGGACGGACTCGATGTACCCTGGTTTATTTGGAAAAGGAGAACACCTAAACAAACTAGGACCGTGGGAGGGCTAAGAAGCCTCCCGAGACTAGGGCGAACTGGAACTAAATCCTAAAATAGCTGAACTCTTTTGGTTTTCAATTTTCTTGATGGAGGAACAATGGGATGGAGGATAGGAAACATGGACACTCTAGGACTGGGGACTCACCTTCACGGAGAGATGTTGCACCTCTGGGGCATCTCATCCACCCTATTATATGTAGTCTAGGGTGTCCCACCCATCTCACTACACGCGGAGCCTAGGGCATCCCACCCAAATCGCTACCTAGGGCTGTGAAGAAAAATCCTTAAGACCTAGAGGGGTTCTCGATGGAAAAAGGGATAACTAGGGCCTCGTGCCCCTCGACGCTCGCATGGAGCGAAGGAAGTGGGGTCTCACACCCCTCGACACCCATAGGTGAATGAAAGATGGGCCTTAGCCCAGAACCAGAACCAGTGGAAAACCCAAAAATTTCTATTCAAACTTATTCATTACAAGGGAAGAGGGGGGCCTTTATATAGAAAAACCAAACTGCTCACTTACTTAGCCTACAAGAAACCCAAAAAAGAAAAAATAAATTACATCAAAATCCATGCTACATCAATATTGGTGCTGATCTACTTTGGAAAGCATGTCGACTTGATGATTTGCTCTAAAAAATGTGCTACTTGAACTGCTCCAGAAAGCATGCGGAACCATCTCACGGACGTGCACAGAGGGAACGATCTCCGGTGAGCACCGGCGGACGGCCGACGGCTGGGAAGCGGGTGGTGGACGGGGTCGGCAGATGGCTTGCGGCGGATGGTGGATGGCGGGTAGCGTACTGCAGACGGGGCGGTGGCACAGGGGTGGCACGACATGCCCAGGGCATGCCATTTCACCTTCCCATGATCGTGGTGACCCAAACACCGGTGAGGACCTCCGACGGTCGGGCCTTGGCCGATGGACGGTGAGGCGGTGGGATGGTGGCAGGTGGGCGACGATGGTGACGGTAGGCAGTGGCGGCGGTGGCACGCGGCTGGCGGCGGCATCACATGGATGGACGTGTCTGTTCATCTTCCCACAGGCCGTGGGGACCTGGGCACCGGCGAGGGCCCCCCCCGACAGTCGAGAGAGAGCTTGCGGGCGGCTGGACGGTGGCAGCAGTGGCAGGCGGGCGACGGGCAAGCGATAGATGGATAGCTCCGTGTCCGTTCATCTTCCCACAGCCTTAGGCGGCGGGCGGCCGGCTTTTCCGGCTAGGGCGGTGCCGGCGAGCACTGGCGACCGTCCGACGAGGCCGACCGGGGGTCAAGCAGCCCGGATCTTGGGGCAACGGGGTGGTGGTCTCGGGTTTGGGAGGTTTTAAAAAATCACGGAAAGAAGATGGAATAAGGCTGGAATAAAGTGGGGATAGGCTTGGGATAAAATAAGAATAGTGGGGATAGGGGAATAGCAGGAATAGGAAAATAAAAAAATATGAGAAAATTAAGATAAATGGAAAAAGAACCTGGACGTGCCCTGGATCCCCATCATTCTCCTCGACCGCGAAGAACTCGACTCTGTCGAGTTTGATAAATGGAGCATACCCTAATCCATAACTCGCTCTGATACCAAGTTGATGAGGGACGGACTCGATGTACCCCGGTTTATTTGGAAAAAGGGAACACCTAAACAAACTAGGACCGTGGAAGGGCTAAGAAGCCTTCCAGGACTAGGGCGAACTGGAACTAAACCCTAAAATAGCTGAACTCTTTTGGTTTTTAATTTTCTTGGTGGAGGAACAATTGGATGGAGGATAGGAAACGTGGACACTCTAGGACTGGGGACTCACCTTCATGGAGAGACGTCGCACCTCTAGGGCATCTCACCCACCCCACTACATGTTGTTTAGGGTGTCCCACCCATCTCACTACACACGGAGCATAGGGCATCCCACCCAAATCGCTACCTGGGGCCGTGAAGAAAAATTCCTAAGACCTAATGGGGGACTCGATGGAAAGGGGATAAAGAGGGCCTCTGATGCAGAACAAAAAAGAGACGATGCGATGCGGAAGTAAATTAAGACTAATTTTTTTTTCTTCTTTTTTTTTTTTTTATATTTCAGAAATTGGTTTTGACTCAAAGTAAAGCTAAACTAAGTTGAAGGAAACTAAGTAAAGATTGAAAGCACAGTTTAGAAGGAACCAAATTATCAGAGTAGTTCAGAAGTAACGGATCGCTGGGGGTTGAGAAACTCCCAGACCTAGGGTTTTGCTCTGAACTTTCAACAGAATAGAAATAGAGAGGAGAGATGGTTTACTAACCAGACAGTGATCTTCTCAGGATTTTGGTGGAAGAACTCTCTCGAGCAGATTGTGGGATCCTCAGAGTCGGCTATCTTCGCAATGGATCCTCTAATACTGGTCTCGTGGTTTGGTCGGCTTCTTCTGGACTCAAGATCTGGGAAAGAAGAGGAACAAATGATGGAATTCAGAAACTCAAGAAAAGATTTTACCAGGTTGAAGAACTTGAAAGCCGAAGTTGCTGAAATCAGGATTCTCCTGGAGGCCGATCTGACTTCCTCTTAGAATTGCTGTAGATCTGAAGTATCTGGACTGGAGCTGGATGCTGGTGGCCAGCCTGGACTTGGAGAGGGTGGCCGTGAGAAGGGGAATAGACTAGGGCTTGGTGGAAAGAGAAGGGTGATGGCGGCTAGGGTTTGGGAGTGGAGTGGCTAACCTAGGGTTTGGGGTTTTGGAGATCTCTCACCTCCTCAAGGTTCCAGGGGAACCCGGATTTACTCCCTCACGGAGCTCAACACCTGGAAGCAAGTGCGAAAAAGAGAAAATACGAGTTTGCTCATAAAAATTTCTTTCATTCATCTGATTGATTTAAACTTACAAGAGGGGTTTAATTTATAAGGCTTTACAAGGGAGGAGGGTTTCACATCTTCCCATGTGGGACTAAAGGAGGGGATCTACAAATTAGGGCAAATCATTCACATATGGTCGGCCAAGGTACCAAAAAAATTGGATTTGGGTTATAAAAGGCAGGTAGATGGCGCCTCCTTGCTTGGATCTTCAAGAAAAATTTTTTTCCTTCCCTGGATCAACTCTTTTGGACTCCTCCTTTTCTTCCTCCCTAAGTCAAGGTCCTTCCTATCTTTGTTTTGGATGTTTTTGGCAGGTAGTGGGCGCCCCCTTGAAGTTCTCTTCCAAGAGAATTTCTTCCCATCTTTGCTTTGGAGTTCTTGGGAAAGTCTTGGCCGCCCCCTTGATTTGTGGACTCTTGGTGGACTTCTCCTCATCTGGCGCATGAGAGAAGGGAGTTGCTATCTGTGGAGTGGGGACCAAAGGCTGCTGGATGTAGATATGGCACCCCCTGGACTAGGAGTGTGGCTGGGAGTGTGGTGTCCACTTGCTTGGTCTTGGGAGAAAATGTAACATCCCAGGTTGAAACCCTAGTCCACTACTGAGTCAACATGACTCAACAAAATAAAATGCAGGTAATGTAGACTCAAGCTAAATTAAGTTGATCTAGTCAACTCTTATTACAAACCAAAAATCCTAATTCTTCGGGCAAGGTTAATCAGAGATCCAGATGGAG
Source organism: Areca catechu (assembly GCA_021397845.1). Taxonomy (NCBI): domain Eukaryota; kingdom Viridiplantae; phylum Streptophyta; class Magnoliopsida; order Arecales; family Arecaceae; genus Areca; species Areca catechu. Next base: position 76,685,606 of record CM038044.1, on the reverse strand, counting down.
CTCTAAAGTCTTCTTCTGAGTCTGGTGCCCGCACCAATTCTCCCAGGGTGGGAGGAACTCGACCCTGTCGAGTATGGATCAAGTTGGCTCTGGTATCTCTCCAAGAGGTCTGGGTCCAGCTCTTGTAACTCTTCTCGGGAGATCCAAGAGTCATCAGAATCTGGCCTTCCTAGCCAGCGGACCAGGTATCTTTGGTATCCTCGATTACGAGTAGAGATAACCTGATCATCCAGGATCTTTTCAATCTGCTCTTTCCTCACAGGCCAATTTGTTGGTGGACACACAGGGTCAGGTTCACTCTCAAGAGCAGGATTAGGTTCAAAAGCCTCACTGGGAATCATAGCTGGCTCCCTATACTCTACTAGGTCTGTAATGTTGAAAGTGGAGCTAATGCCTAGTTCTGGAGGCAACTCGAGCACATAGGCATTGGATCCTACTCTCTTTACCACTCTAAATGGTCCAGCTCCCCTAGCATGTAACTTTCTAACGGTTCCAGGAGGAAACCGTTCAGGCCTTAACCTAATCATTACATAGTCTCCTTCGTTAAAAGTTTTGACTCGCCTTTGAGAGTCAGCCAATTTCTTATAAGTTTCATTACTTAAATTTATTTTGGCTTGAATTTCTTTATGCAAGTCTTTTATATGCTGTGCAAAAACTTTGGCAGACTCGGAGACCCGTGTGTGGACTGGTAAAGGAGCTAGGTCAAGAGGTGTGTGGGGTTTGTAACCATGCACAATTTCAAATGGACTCTTACCCGTAGACCTATTGACCGAGTCATTATATGCAAATTCAGCTCTAGGTAAGTACAAATCCCAGTTCCTAATGTTTTCACCAACAAGACACCTTAGCAGATTGCCTAAACTACGGTTCACTACTTCGGTTTGGCCGTCAGTCTGGGGATGATAGGCAGTTGAAAACTTAAGTTTCGTCCCTAACTTATGCCAAAGGGTTTTCCAGAAATAGCTGGTGAACCGAACATCCCTATCTGAAACAATGGTCTTGGGTAGGCCATGGAGTCGAACTATCTCATTAAAGAACAGGGTGGCTACCTTAGACGCATCAAATGTTTAGGAACAAGGCAAGAAATGGGCCATCTTGGAAAATCGGTCTACTACAACACAGATAGAGTCATGCCTCCTCTGGGTCTTAGGAAAACCTAACACAAAGTCCATGCTCATATCTTGCCAAGGACGATCTGGGACAGGGAGTGGGGTATAAAGGCCGGTGTTCTGTTTTCGCTATTTGGCAACAGCGCAGGTCCGACACCTAGCCACAATGTGTGCTACATCTCTTTTTAAGCTAGGCCAGAAAAAATGGTCTTCAATAGCCAGGGTGGTCTTATCTTTTCCGAAATGGCCAGCTAAACCTCCAGCATGAGTTTCCCAAATCAAGAATTCCCTAAGAGAGGTTCTAGGGATGCAAAGCCTATTCTTAAAGAATAGAAAGCCATCTAAAAGGGAATAATCCTTATGTTCACTAGATGGTCCTTGAGTTAGATCCTGGTATACAGTCTTGAAATCCGGACACGACCCATATTCTTCTTTGATTTGCTCAAACCCTATGACTTCAGCCCTAACAGAATTCAACAACAAAGATCGACGACTAAGGGCATCAGCTACCTTATTTTCAGACCCAGCCTTATGCTTCAAAACAAAAGTATAGGACTGGATATACTCTACCCACTTAGCATGCCTAGGGTTAAGCTTCTTCTGAGAATTCAAGAATCTAAGAGCCTCATGGTCCGAAAATAGCACAAATTCTTGCGGTAGTAAATAATGTCTCCAGTAACGCAAAGCTTGCACTACCGCATAAAATTCCTTATCATAGGTAGAATACCTAAGCTTAGCATCATTAAGTTTTTCACTAAAGAATGCTACGGGATGGTTCTCTTGGCTTAGGACTCCACCTATACCTACTCCTGAAGCATCACAGGCAACCTCAAATACCTTTGAAAAGTCCGGTAGTCTCAAAATGGGTGCCTGGGTCATCCTATCCTTAAGATCTAGGAAGGCTTTATGGGCTGCTTTGGTCCACTGAAATTCTCCCTTCCTGATGCAGTCTGTGATAGGAGCAACTACGGTACTAAACCCCTTGATGAATCGCCTATAGAAGGTAGCCAAGCCATGGAAACTTCTGACTTCATGCACATTGGTCAGCTCTGGCCATTCTACTATGGACCTAATCTTTTCAGGATCGGCAGCCACGCCGTCAGGGGTTACAACAAATCCAAGGAAGATAATCCTACTGGTCATAAATTCACACTTTTTGAGATTACCGTAGAGACTATCATTCCTCAAAACTTGACAGACTTGTCTAAGGTGGCCTAGGTGATCTGCAGGGGTCTTACTATAGATCAGGATATCATCAAAATAGACCACTACAAACTTCCCTATGAAAGCTCTAAGTACTTGGGTCATAATCCTCATGAAAGTACTAGGGGCATTGGACAACCCAAAAGGCATAACAACCCATTCAAAGAGACCATCCTTAGTTTTGAAGGCTGTTTTCCACTCATCCCCTGGTCTAATCCTAACCTGATGATAGCCGCTCTTGAGATCAATTTTAGAAAAAACCATGGCACCGGCCATCATATCAAGCATGTCATCTAGTCTAGGGATGGGGAACCTATACTTGATTGTGATTTTATTGATGGCACGACTGTCAACACACATCCTCCACGTGCCATCCTTCTTCGGGGTTAGAAGTGCAGGGACTGCACAAGGGCTAAGACTCTCTCTAATGAACCCCTTCCTGAACAATTCGCCAACCTGCTTTTGCAGTTCTTTATGCTCCGATGGATTCATCCTATAATGGGGCAAGTTGGGTAAAGTAGCTCCTGGGACTAAATCTATGGAATGCTGAATATCCCTAAGAGGTGGAAGGTGGTCTGGCAGATCCTCGGGAAAAACATCCTCAAATTCTTCTAATAAAGGCTTAACTTCCTGAGGAGGCTCTAAGGGTGTAGGAGTCCTAAGTTCCTTAGCAGTCAACATCCAAATGGGTAAACCACTATGAATTTCTTGTTCTAGATCCTTGGCACTAATTAGATTCACTCCAGTCTTCATTTCTTTGACCTTACTGGTTCCTTTAGCTACCTTGTCCTTAGGAGGGACTGAATGGATTGTGATTTTCTTCCCATTGAAACTAAAGACACAGGTGTTGGATTTTCCTAAGAGGGTGGCATCATGATCATACAACCAAGGTCTTCCAAGAATTATACTGCTCACCCCCATGGGCAAGACATCACACCAAATCTTCTCTTGATAGGATTGCATTTGGATTTGGACCTGACATCTAGACTGGATGGGTATAGAGGTAGAGTCTACCCAAGAAACCTTATAGGGGTTGGGGTGGGGGACTGGGGTTAAGCCTAACATTTTGACAGTGCTAGTAGAAATGGCATTCACACAGCTCCCACTATCTATGATGATTTTACAAACCTTATCCCCTAGTTTAAGGAAAGTCTGTAGGATGTTAGTCCTACGCCAATCTTCCTGAACTTTAGTCTGGGACAGGATGCATCTCACAACCCCTAAGTGGTCAGATTCAGTGGATTCTTCCTCTCCTTCATACTCATCAACCAAATTCATTCCGGCCTCATAAACTTCTTCTTCAAACTCCTTATTAGGCTCGGAATTCTCTTCTCCTCCCTCTTCTATATATAGGGATCTACGAGGGCACTGGCTAGAAACATGACCTACCTTATGACACTTAAAACAAGCTATGGCTGTGCACTGAGTGGAGATATGACCGGGCTTCTGGCACTTAAAACAGACGATACTAGGGGTTCTCTGGGTGTCAGGTGCCTTACCTTTGTCCATGGGCCTAGGGGTGGGGATACCCTGATTAGGCTTGCTAGGGGTAACCTGGCTAGGTCCATTTCTTGGGATTGGGGTACTAACCCTAGATGGCATGGGTCCTCTCTGAAACTTCTCAGTGTTCAGTGCAATCTGATAGGCTTGGTCTAGGTCAGTAACCTCTCTCAGAAACAACTCTCTCTTAATATCTTCCCTAAGCCCAGCCCTAAATCTAGACAAAGTGACTTCATGGGCTTCACTCACATCACATCTCATTAGGTATTCATCAAAGGTGGTTATGTAGTCTGAAACAGATTGGTTCCCTTGTTTCAAAATCTGCCATTGGTCTAACAGATTTTGCTGGTATGAAATGGGTAGGTACTTGTCTCTAAGTTTCTCTTTCATACCCTGCCAAGTGGTTATGGGCTCTACATTTCGTCTTCTAGTGGTCAGCTCAATGTTCCCCCAGTATAACCTAGCTTGACGTATTAATTTCATTTTGGCAAACTTGAATTTCCTCTCCTCAGACATAGCATACCACTCAAAGTACTGGTCCATCTCACCCTCCCAATCAGAATACACCTTAGGATTTAAACTACCATCGAAAGTGGGTGCATCTAACTTGATGTTCCGAATGAACCTATCATCTCTATCCTCAGGTTCTGGGTCAGGCCTCCTATGATTAGGTTCAGGATCTCGGTATAAAGGTCTTCTAGGCTCTTGGTGTGGGTGAGGTTGAGGCACATTCAAATCTGGGTCAGGAGTCCAATTCTGATGCCTAGGTTCCTCAAGTACTTGGACTCGATCCCTAAGCTGGGCAAAATTCTCATTCATATCCTGACTTAATTTGTTCATACTCTCAGTAAGAGCTCTAACCATGGCCTCTAAATCAGGTTGGGTTTGACCAGGTTGGTAGGGCACTCCATTCCGGGTAGACATGATGCAAGCAAACACACAAAATGAGACTCAACTGAACGACTACGGGCTAACTAGACCTAGAGCCCAAGCTAGATGCCCAATCAGAGTGGCAAGCTAGCCTGTAGTAACTCAGGACTCAGCCAGGCAGGTATAAGGGGAGTGTTAGGTCCCTGAATGCCAATCCTAGATACCAATCAGAGATTGGCCAGGTAAGCGGACCAGCACACAAGCCCTTCGGGATGGAATCCCTGAACCACCATTCTAGACACTGAGTACAAAGCACACACAGAGTAACCAGACAAACTGACTCAACACTAGCCTTGACCCGACTTGTTGATGTCCCTAGCCCACTAGGGCAAATTAGGTCTAATCAATTTTAGATTAAAGGCTTTGGTTCGAATGAAGGGGTGGTGGTTTTGGGCTAAGGAGAGGTTATCAACTCCTCCCCTTATCTTAGATGATCAAATGCCCTTAAGTTGAATTAAGAGATGAACACTCAAAAATAAATGGATTGCAGAACACAAAAACAGAGTTGCAGTAATTTAATTCTCAGAAATTTCACGGAAACCAATAAATCATGAAAAAATTATGCAAATTAGTTTCAATTATACTGGTTTCAGCAAAACAAAAATCACTAAATTTAGAGTTACTTGTAGTGATAAATAATTCTTGCAACAGGATAATTACGGACTGAAAATAGAGCACTTCCCCGTTTACAATTTCTGCTACGAAGTTGTAACCCAACGATCCCCTACACGCCCTAGGAACACCCCGTGGAATGGGAAGAGGAGGTTTGCACCTCGCTTCATTCCTAGGACTGGACGTCCTGGGGAGTCTACTTCGAGCAGACAAAGTAAAAAGAGAGGGACTCAAACAGGCAATCAAACAGAAACCCTAGACAGGGCTCTGATACCAAAATGATGCAGAACAAAAAAGAGACGATGCGATGCGGAAGTAAATTAAGACTAATTTTTTTTTTTTTTTTTTTTTTTTTTATATTTCAGAAATTGGCTTTGACTCAAAGTAAAGCTAAACTAAGTTGAAGGAAACTAAGTAAAGATTGAAAGCACAGTTTAGAAGGAACCAAATTATCAGAGTAGTTCAGAAGTAACGGATCGCTGGGGGTTGAGAAACTCCCAGACCTAGGGTTTTGCTCTGAACTTTCAACATAACAGAAATAGAGAGGAGAGATGGTTTACTAACCAGACAGTGATCTTCTCAGGATTTTGGTGGAAGAACTCTCTCGAGCAGATTGTGGGATCCTCGGAGTCGGCTATCTTCGCAATGGATCCTTTAATACTGGTCTCGTGGTTTGGTCGGCTTCTTCTGAACTCAAGATCTGGGAAAGAAGAGGAATAAATGATGGAATTCAGAAACTCAAGAAAAGATTTTACCAGGTTGAAGAACTTGAAAGTCGAAGTTGCTGAAATCAGGATTCTCCTGGAGGCCGATCTGACTTCCTCTTAGAATTGCTGTAGATCTGAATATCTGGACTGGAGCTGGATGCTGGTGGCCGGCCTGGACTTGGAGAGGGTGGCCGTGAGAAGGGGAATAGACTAGGGCTTGGTGGAAAGAGAAGGGTGATGGCGGCTAGGGTTTGGGAGTGGAGTGGCTAACCTAGGGTTTGGGGTTTTGGAGATCTCTCACCTCCTGAAGGTTCCAGGGGAACCCGGATTTACTCCCTCACGGAGCTCAACACTTGGAAGCAAGTGCAGAAAAGAGAAAACACGAGTTTGCTCATAAAAATTTCTTTCATTCATCTGATTGATTTAAACTTACAAGAGGGGTTTAATTTATAAGGCTTTACAAGGGAGGAGGGTTTCACATCTTCCCATGTGGGACTAAAGGAGGGGATCTACAAAATAGGGCAAATCATTCACATATGGTCGGCCAAGGTACCAAAAAAATTGGATTTGGGTTATAAAAGGCAGGTAGATGGCGCCTCCTTGCTTGGATCTTCAAGAAAAAAATTTTTCCTTCACTGGATCAACTCTTTTGGACTCCTCCTTTTCTTCCTCCCTAAGTTAAGGTCCTTCCCATCTTTGTTTTGGATGTTTTTGGCAGGTAGTGGGCGCCCCCTTGAAGTTCTCTTCCAAGAGAATTTCTTCCCATCTTTGCTTTGGAGTTCTTGGGAAAGTCTTGGCCGCCCCTTTGATTTGTGGACTCTTGGTGGACTTCTCCTCATCTGGCGCATGAGAGAAGGGAGTTGCTATCTGTGGAGTGGGGACCAAAGGCTGCTGGATGTAGATATGGCGCCCCTTGGACTGGGAGTGTGGTGTCCACTTGCTTGGTCTTGGGAGAAAATGTAACATCCCAGGTTGAAACCCTAGTCCACTATTGAGTCAACATGACTCAACAAAATAAAATGCAGGTAATGTAGACTCAAGCTAAATTAAGTTGATCTTGTCAACTCTTATTACAAACCAAAAATCCTAATTCTTCGGGCAAGGTTAATTAGAGATCCAGATGGAGCTCTGAAGTCTTCTTCTGAGTCTGGTGCCCGCACCAGCCTCGCACCCCTCGACGCTCACATGGAGCGAAGGAAGTGGGGTCTCACACCCCTCGACACCCGCATGTGAAAGAACGATGGGCCTCAGCCCAGAACCAGAACCAGTGGAAAACCCAAAAATTTCTATTCAAACTTATTCATTACTGGGGGAGAGGGGGCCTTTATATAGAAAAACCAAACCCCTCACTTACTTAGCCTACAAGAAACCCAAAAAGGAAAAAATAAATTACATCAAAATCCATGCTACATCAATATTGGTACTGATCTACTTTGGAAAGCATGTCGACTTGATGATCTGCTCTAAAAAGCGTGCTGCTTGAATTGCTCCAGAAAGCATGCGGAACCATCTCATGAACATGCACAGAGGGAATGATCTCCAGCAAGCATTGGCGGATGGCCGGCAGTCGGGAAGTGGGCGACAGACGGGGCCGATGGACAGCGATTGGTGGACAGCGGGCGGCGGGCTGCAAGCGGGGTGGCGGCATAGGGGTGGCACGGCATGCCCAGGGCATGCCGTTTCACCTTCCCACTGTCGTGGGGCCCCAAGCACCGATGAGGACCTTCGACGGCCGGGGCTTGGCCGGCAGACGGCGACAGGCGGGCGGCGGCGGCAGGCGACGGAATCACATGGATGGACGCATCCATTCATCTTCCCACGAGCCGTGGGGCTTTGGGCGCCGGCGAGGGCCCTCCCCGATGACCATGCAAGAGCCGGTAGGCGGCAGGTAGCGAGATGGTGGCAGGCGGGCGGTGGGCAGGCGATGGATGGACAACTTCGCGTCCGTTCGTCTTCCTATTGCCTTGGGTGGCGGGTGGCCAGCTTTTCCGGCGAGGGCGGGGCCGGCGAGCACTGGCGGCGGTCCGGCGGGGGCGGCCGGGGGTCGGGCAGCCCGGATCTGGGGGCAGCGGGGTTGTGGGCTAGGGTTTGGGAGGTTTTAAAAAATCACGGGAAGAAGATGGAATAAGGCTGGAATAAAGTGGGGATAGGTTGGAGATAAAACAAGAATAGTTAGGATAGGTGGAATAGCGGGAATAGGAAAAAAATGCGAGAAAATTAAGAAAAATGGAAAAAGAACCTGGAGCTGCCCTGGATCCCCATCACCAAGGTAGGCTTTGAGCTCTTTGAATGCTTTATGATATTCTTTGTTCCATTGAAAATCCTTTGGCATTTTCAAGGTTTGAAGAAAAGGTATGCATCAATCAGTCATTTTGAAAACAAATCGACTATGGACAGTGATTCATCAAGTGAGCCTTTTAACGTCCTTCATAGTTTTCGAGGTAGCCATCTATCTTATGGCCCTAATCTTCTTCAAGTTGGCCTCAATCCCTCGATTAGATACCATAAACATGAGGAACTTCCTAGAGATCACTCCAAATACATATTTGGTGAGGTTTAGCTTCATCCAGTATTGATGTATCATGGAAAAGGTTTCCTCGAGATCTTCTACATGACTCGGGGAGGCATGGCTCTTGACTAGAATATTATCAACATAAACCTCCACGTTATTGCCAATCTGATCCTTGAAGATTTTTTTTACTAGCCACTGGTAGGTCACACTTGCATTTTTTAAACCAAATGGCATTATCCTATGACAAAACAAACCTTGGTCAGTGATAAAAGATGTTTTCTCTTTATCTTCGAGCACCATTCAAATTTTGTTGTATCCTAAAAATGCATCCATGAAGGTCAGGAGCTCAATATCGGCTATAGCATCCATTAGCTAGTTGATAATTATATTATATACATATATAAAGATATTAATTTAATAATTAAATCATCTTTATTTATTTAAAATTGATACTTTTATATATTATTTATAAGAATGGAAATTGCCAACATGAAGAGCTTGATTTGTGAGTTCAAATGAAACATGTTTGAAGCAAATCGGACTTAAAATGGATCCGAAAACATAATTTGAAGATTTGCATGGTTTTTGAAGCAATTGGTCCACCATGGACCGGTTGGATGGTTTACGAAATGCCTGATGGTTCACAATCCACCATGGCCATTGGTCCACGGCTTAAAGCCATGGATCGTGAAGGGGTTTCTGCCATGGGGTCACTGGAGATAATATCCTATGCCATCCAGCCACTGCTAGTAATCGACCAGGTGCCTCTTCACTGGCTGTCCTTCTGCCACACCACCTCTGGCAATCCTTCTGCCATAAACTTCACCTCTGTCTCTCTTCCAAGCCATAGATGCCAGAGCTACCGCATCACTGGCCATCTTTGTCGCATCCCCTCTCTAGCCACAGGCCTAAAAAGATAACACGAGAAGCCCCATTGTCGAGCATCCTCATCTTCTCCTTTGAGATACTACCCATCGCTGCTCCTCTACCTGTCACCATCATCCTCTCTACAAAGCCATATCACCAAACATCACTAGTGGTAGTAGTGGATCTCGATGATGGTGTGAGGTGGCTTCAGCAAACTCTCAGTGGTGGCGGCAGCGGCATAGGAGAAGACGGCACAATGCTAGGTGACGGGATCAAAACCCATCAAAAAAATAGCACGAATCTCAGAGTAGTCAAAACATTAAATGGTTCATGTTGATTTTCAAGATATGGTTAATTTTTGGATCTCCGATCAAGATCCGATGGCAACCAACTAGCGATCAAACATTGAGTGAGAGCAGGACTCTACAGTCTAAGTTAATTAGAATTTGGGTTTACCATCTAACCATTGAGTCTTGTAAAATTAAATCTTAGCCATTTCGGTCCTCATGTTTAGTCCCACATCGAAAAACCATGAAAACCTCTCCCCTGTTAAACCCTATAAAATGGCTCCTATGCCTCTACCTAGGAAATCAACCTCTTAGAGTCTCTCTAAAGCCTTGGCATAGAAGGAGAGGAAGGGAAGAGCATGAGCGGATAAGAAATTCCTATCTTCGAGGAGTAGATGAGGTTTTTGATATTTATATTTTATATTTTATTTATGTAATTAGTGCTTGATTATAATGTTTGCTTTTCAAAAATAAAATTATTTTCCAAGTAGTATTCTGCTTGTCTAGACTATAATTAGATTTTAGAATAGCCTATGACTACGTAGAGATAAGTCATGATCCTAGGTTCGATTCATGCTCAAGGAGATAGGCTATGCTTGAAATATGATTATAAAAAATTTTATTTATATGATTAAAGACTTTGAATAGCCTATGGCTACGTAGGAGCAGATCAAGGTCCGTATCCAGCGAGATAGGCTATGCTCGGGGATCGATCATAATTTACTATTTACATATTGAATAAATACTTAATATAATACTAAATACCGAATCAAAATCCAAGATATCTTTCATATTGATTTCCTACTTTGTTTAATTCTTGCTCTTATTATAGTCATATTCTTACTCTTTTATCTCTCTAACCTAATTAATCTCTAATTAAATAATCCTAAAAGTGAACATAATCCTAACTGATCCCTGAGGATACGATCTCGACTCATCCTAACTATATTGTTGAGTTGGTAAATTATTTTTTATTGCTTACGATAATGATCAAATTTTGGCACTATTACTGAGGAGCATTGGTAAGGTTAGTTCACCAAAAAAATAATAATAAAATAAAATAAAACATAAAAATAAAATTTATAATTTATTAGGGTTTTCTTTTTTAGAGATTTAAACTAACTTATTTTGACATCTGTTTGCACTACATTGCATCTACATAAACATCTTAAGGGCACTAACCCCTAAATAACATAAGATGGGGATTTCATCACCCTTCCTTGGCCCATAAATTACCATCCTCATATTGCTTTGACCTTAGCCTTTAATTAAAATCAATTAGATGTTGGCCCCTAAGGATTTTCAAGCTCACTAGGACAAGGGTCAGAATTAACTAGTTCACTAATGTCTAAGGAAAGGGATTCAAGGATGATGTAGCCATGAACGAAGGTAGTTCTTTAATTATTTCCATTATCTAACCAGGCCAATTTATTTAGTGACTAAGGAAAGCAACGGGGGGACCCCCACTGACCTTACCCTTACGTGGCTAGTAGCTAGTTAGTATCTGACTTCAAAGACTCAAAGCTGACCTTGAAATAGTTAGGAGCTATCTAAAATTAAGAAACCCTAGGATAGAGTGTTTGTTGATTGCTAACTTGTTTGTAATTAACCAGAACTTTAATTAACACTTCTTCTCTATCTTTCTTAGCTCTAGGACTCCTTAGGCTTGCATCTTTAGTCCTCTTCTCTATCTTTCTTCTCTCTTATCCCCCCTTTTTCCTCTTTAATAAAAAAAATCAAAATCATAAAATAGGGTTAGACCATGGATATACATAGTAATACCAACCCACCTTGCCAATTGAGGGAGTACTTCACTCCATCATACACATATTCTCCGTGTATTCAAGCACCTCATATAGAGGCAACCCAGTATGAGATTAAGTCTAGTATTATACAAATGCTACCATTCTTCTATGGACTTAGTCAAGAGGGCCCATATAAATGTCTGGGCAAATTTCTTGAGATATTCTATACTATTAGAATTCAAAATCTATCATGATGAGACCCTTGGGTTAAAATTATTTCCCTTCTCACTTAAGGACAAGGCCAAATATTGGCTATATTCATTAGAGTCTATAGCCATTTCAACATGGGACAATTACAAAAGGAATTTCTCAAGAAATATTTTTTAATAGGAAAAACAAATCAAATCTGAAAAGCCATAACTAGTTTTTCCTAATTGAAAGGGGAGATGTTCCATTAAACTTGGAAGAGGCTCAAGAAACTTATTCACAAGTGTCCACATCACGCCATACCCAAATGGCAACTAGTCCATTGCTTTTATAATGGATTTTAAGAAAAAGCATAGACAAATGTTTGATGCATCCTATGGTGGGATATTTTGGCTCAGGAGTGAGCATGAGGCCTGGAAATTATTTGAGACCTTGAGCAAAAATTCCTTGCACTGCATGTCTATCACATCTAGAGAAACTCCTAGGCTAAATCTTAAAAGAGGTGAAATATATGACAAAAACCACTCTATAGAATCCACGGCAAGGTGGCTACACTATCCCAGGCTGTGGGTGTACTATCCCAAAAATTTGATCAATTCTTGAAAGTTAGTCATGAAAGAAAAGTACCCCAAAAGCCAATCTTTATGAGGGTATTTTTGTAATCTTCCAACTCTTGTATGACGTTATTGAATTAATAAAAGGCACTGTGTTTCATCATAATGCTATGTCTTATTTAAAGATTATGATGAATCCCGTAGATTAGGACAAAGGAATTAGGGTTATGATGAAGATCATAATGGTGAGACCTAAGTTCCTACAAATCCTAATCTAAAATATTCCTAGTCGTTGAATCATCCACTTGAGGATCGACACATTCAAAAAGACTAGCTTATCCTATGTATGCTCGATGGAAAGGGTGGTTGGTCTCACAGCCACTTGTATAGAGGCACTAATACAAGGATAAGGGTGCTCATTAGGGTATGAGTTCACTAAACTGATCCGCACTGAGAATATCTTATGAAAGTCTTACTACTTGTCAAGAGATAGTTCTCATAGTGGGAGTTGTGCAAGTGATCTTCAAACCAGAGATCACTATGGTACCTTATGCACACTAAGCCATGTTTTGGTTCATACTCATTCATGACATTGAGTCATGTATAGGGTATTCTCGGATATGGTGGAAGGTGTATGAAGGTGTGAGTGGATCAACAAGGAATCGATCATTCCTATTAAGAGAAAACATTATCCCATGTAATTGTTGGAAATTATGTTCCATAGCCAATCGTCTAGGCTGTAGATGGTTGTGCTATTTTATATTTGTATATGAATTTTTTAATAATAAATAAAAGTTATTTATTTTTGGTTGTCCATCATTTTATATTTTCCTGTAATGAATTCTTGTAGATGGAGTCCTTATAACTACTTTGTTTTGATATAGAGAGGATATATCAAGTAGTTCTTAAACCGGTTCACAACCAAAGGATACATTGTTATAGGACGACGATGTATCAAGTATAGGTTGTTGTATGTCATATTTGTTGGTTGACCTCTTAACCAAGGAGTGTGGAGATACTGGTATGATATACAAGTAAAGTGTATGACATTTCACTGAACGTGACCATCTACGGAGCTCCCTTCTACCAAAGGATTGCTTGCGAAGGGATATGGGTATATGTGTCCCTCAGACCTGAGGTCACCATGACAGCTTGCAAGCAACTCACTATACTTTGGTGCTGGACTACCTGGATTTTTAATCCAGTGATGGAAGGTTTCTGTGTATGGTCAAGTACTTATGGAGCGGTGGTGGATCAAGATTGAATTGACCTCTCTAAATAGTTTGGAGTGAATGACTCACTATATCTCAATTTAGCAAAACCTTAGTCAGGGTAGTTCTTGTGAGGAGTCACAGAACTTGTGAGGTTGAGACATGATTTGGATAAACCATATTATGGTTGGCAGTCTAACCCTAGGTCATCCTAAGCATTATAAGGTCAAAGGGATGTATTATGCGGCAACCATATGCCAAAGGTTCTTGTGAGGTGATTTGCATCTTCGACCTATCCGGATGTCAGGTACCATTACTAGATGAGGACTTTGACAGGTATTGGAAATGTTCCAATGCTACAGGTTTAGTGTTCGAACAAATGGGGTCACACACCATAGAGGATTTCTATCTGATCTTTTATGGCTAATCGACGATTGGAAATCGTTTATCATCACCTAAAGTCAATATGATTGACTTTGCTCCAAGTGTCGACACTTAGAATTTTGTAGGTGTCGACACTTAGTGAAGTGTCGACACTTGGCCATTTTCGAGTATCGACACTTTCTGTGACGAGCAGATTTTTTGGAAGGATTTCATGGAGGATTTTTGGGCATGTTTTGACCTGGTTTGAATTTTGAATTTAAACCAGTTTTGGCTCCAAGGTTTTATGGTATGAAGGTCATACTTTCTTCTTTGGATTGGATCCATTTGGAATGACCTTAATCCTCTCCCCCATTCTCTCCTCTCATCTCTTCTCCTTCCTTCTTCTCCCTCTCTTGGCATCTCCTATAAATAGAGGTCTTTGTAGTAGCTGTTGGGGTTACACACAACGACACAATAACAACAAAAGAGTTTTTAGGAGAAAAGGATTAAGAAGAGTGAGAGCTTTAGGGATTGGGTGTGTGTTACCTATCAATCAAGCTAGGTTTTGGGAGTGAGGTTTTGGGAAAGGGTTCTTGCTCTCCTCCTAGTCTTCTTAGAAGAAGAAGATCGGCCAAGGATCCCGAAGAGCTAGCACTCCGAGGGAGTTGATCAGAGTCGTGCCCAGGTATGGATATCATGTAGAGGCCAGACACTTGTGTAGCTTGAGCAACCTCCTCCTCAGAGCTCTTCATAGCTTCTCTCCAGCACTCGCCGAAGTATAAAGGTATGACCTTTATATTTGTGTTGTTTTGATGTTATTTGCATGCTAGGTCTTTATACTAGCTCTTGTTGCGAGCAGATCGATAGATAGTTTAGATCTATCTATCGAGCCTTCTGCTGTGCATGTCTAAAAATATTTTAAAATATATTTTCTCGGCCCTGTTTTTCTTGTATAATGTATGCTAGGTGTAGGTATTTTTCACCTTCAATGGTATCAGAGCCACAGGTTCATTTTGTAGTATAATGATGCTAGCATGCTAATAACTTCTCCTTTCTTCTTAAGTACTTGGATTGAGTGCTTCACCAGGCCGTCCGATCATAGGAGAGAAGTAGGGCTGCAAGACCCTCTCTTCTCATTCAATGGGGTCTCCTATGGTGTGTAGGGGTTCCACTGTGATTGGCTCATGAAAAAGAAAATAAGAAGAAAGTAATTTGTAGGTTAAAAATATTTTAATCTAATGACATGATCATAAAACGACTTTAGATAAGATCTAAAAGTTATTTTGATCGGTTTTTATTTGTATGTTTGGAGAAACATCGGTTTTGAAATCACTATTTTTTCGTTGTCTCAGGCTGTGAGTCGACACTTGGCCTTTGAAGTGTCGGCTCATGAAAAAATTTCCTGAGATCTAGTTTCTATTTTTGTTTTGAGACAAGTTGGAGTGTTGACACTTGTCCCTGAAGTGTCGACACTTGAGCCTGAAGTGTCGACACTTGACCCTTGAAGTGTCGACACTTGAGGCATGCCAGAAAACATGTTGTTCTATTTTCTATTCCCTGTCTCAGGATTGAGTTGACACTTGCTCTTGAAGTGTCGACACTTGGCTACAGAAAATGCTGAAAACAGTGAATTTAAATTTTGAATTTGTTGTAAAATTGTTTTACATGATAAAATAAAATTGTTATAATTTATTTAAGGCCATTGAACTTAATTTTGAATTAAGATTGACTAACTACTCTAGGAATGTGATTCAAAGACCTTAAGTCATTTTAATAAGCCTTAAGGGTCATGGGTTAGCTTCTATTAGGTCCTTGATTGGGTTAGACCTAAGTTTAGATTCATTGAATATGTTAGAGAACTAATCTAATCAAAGGTTGAGTTAGGATTTCTTCTCTAAATCTATCTAATAGTTAGATAGATTAGTCCATAATCTAAATGGATCTAATTTGTGACTCAGTGGAAAGCCTGAGTCTTTAGGCTAATCTAATCGAGTCTGATGAATCGATTGGTGTCGAGGTAAGTTTGGCATTGTGATCATGGTTTCTTGGGCTACCTCTTACCTGGCCAACTCTGTTGGTGTCTATGCAAGACGATTAATGGTGGAACCCAACCCATGATCTTACTTACCTGGCCAATGTGGTCAATCAGGATTGATTAGATAGCTCATTGACTCGTGTTAACCCTTGTCACCCAAGGTTAATCAGTCTTGACTAATTTTAGGTGCCCATGGATCATTTGTTATGTGTAACCCTCCTAGATTGTTAATGTGGTCAGTGGGAGGTTGATCCATGTCTTCTCTTCTCTTCATCTGTCACATTAATTAAAACCCTCTAAATTATTAGGTCTTTAAAAGGACAAAGTTATAGAGATAACCAAGTCCTAGCCTCCCATAAAGTGGGATAGTAATGTATCCATTAGTTCAGTGTTCATCGGTAGATCCAAAGATCGGGTGGTCATCGAGCTATTGGAATTGCTGTTCCTAATATGATGGCTCAGTGCAACTCTCTTAACGGTGGTCAGGTGAGCTGGCCAAAGTCGGGCTTGACCATTCATTAGTTAGAAGCATTGAATTTTGTCATGTTAATGGTTGGACCTAACCAGGACCTTCAATAGGAGGCCCAAAGGCCGATTAAAGTGCTTATTGGGACAAAACCCAATTGCTAGAGGTTACTTGGAGAAGTAATCGGTTAAAGAACCTACCTTTAGACATACATGGGTTGGCCAACCAAAGTCGGGCTCATGTGTTGTCTATTGGACTCTAATACCTGCTAAGGAATTAAAGTAATTCCTTGGATTAGAGGTAGAGGCTACCAATCTGTGTAAAATAGTGGGAGAGACCTTTAGACTTAAGTCCATGTCTTTAGGTTAATAATTCATATACACTAATTAGTTTTGGTTTTCTTTTCAAATGTCTTCCAACTTGTCACTCCGGTCTCTTCTCGACAATGAGAAGCTCAATGGATCCAACTTCAATAGCTAGTATCGAAGGCTCAGGATTATCCTGGAGCATGAACAGATCCTATATGTGATATCATATCTGGCACCTGAGATCCCTGCTGCCAATGCTCGGGGTTCGGTCAAAGACACTTATCAGAAGTGGCTCTCTGACAGGACCACTGTCTGATGCATCATGTTGGCTACAATGAACAACAAGTTCAGTCACAAGTTCGAGGAAGCCCAGCCAGAAGAAATCCTTCAAAAGTTGAAGGAGTCTTTCGAGACACCAGATGACGTTGAGAGGTACAGGGTCTCCTATGCTATATAAAATGTGCGGATGCGTGATGGGGCCTCGGTCACTGATCATGTATTGTACATGATCGAGATGATTGAGCGCCTGGGCAAGCTTGGCTATCCCTTGCATGAACAGCTTGGGAAAGATGCAATTTTGAATTCTCTCTCCTCCTCTTATCTAGACTTTCTCGATCATTATAGAATGAATAAGCCTACAGTTAACTACCATGGTCTGTAGGGTTGCTGTAGACTTTTGAGAAAGACCACCAGTTGAATAAAAGGGTGGTGAATTTAGTGGGAGGTTCTTCGGGAGGGCGTCGTCCCTTTAAGAAAGGGAAGAAGAAGAATAAAGGGAAAAAGGTGCTTGGTACTTCTGGGCCCAGTCAGGCCAAAGAAGTGAAGGCTGATCAGAGTCATGCAGACTGCTTCTTCTGCAAGAAGCAGGGACAATGGAAGAGGAACTGTCCTCTTTATATTGCATCCTTTGATCCGAACAGGTCCAAGAAGAGAAAGCTGCAGGATGGTTCTGGACAGGTATTTATATGATAACACATTGTAGTTTCTCTGTTTGCGATACTACTAACTGGGTATTGGATATAGGAAGTCCAATTCACATTTGTAATTCCTTGTAGGGACTTCAAGTTAGTAGAAGATTCGAGGACGGTGAGAGGTTCTTGAACGTAGAAAATGGAAGCCGAGTTCCAGTTTTGGCATTAGGAGTCCTTAAACTAGTTTTCGAGTCCTGTACTATCATTTTGAATGAATGTCATTTTTGTCCTTGTTTCATTTTGAATGTCATTTCTGTAGGCCAGTTGGCCATATATGGTTATGAACTATTAATAAAGAATGACATTTGCAAAATCATTTTGAATGGTTGTGTAATTTTGAATGGACAAATGCGTGATGGCATCTATGTACTATCGCAACCTGTTAGTGTAATATACATGTCTAGCAAATGCCCTAGGATAGATAATATCAGCGAAGCGTACCTATGGCATTGTAGGCTAGGTCATATAAATGGGAACAGGATAAATAGATTGAAAATCGAGAGTCTCCTCAATTTTAGTGAAGATAGTTCACTTCCAACCTGTGAGTCCTATCTTCTTGGAAAAATGACTAAGTCACCTTTTATTGGAAAAGGTGAACGAACCAAAGAAATTCTGAGTCTGGTGCATACTGATGTATGTGGACCCATGAATGTTAGTGCTTGGGATGGGTACATTTATTTCATTACTATCACAGACGACCTTTCGAGGTGTGGATATGTCTTCTTGATGAGACATAAGTTTGAGTCGTTTGAAATGTTCAAACGATATCGTAGTGAAGTAGAAAAACAAACTGGAAAGTATATCAAAACCCTTCGATCCGATCGATGCGGTGAATACCTTTTCGGCGAGTTTCTGATATATCTTGAGAAGAATGGAATTCTCTCTTAGTGGATGCCTCCAGGGACACCCCAGTTAAATGGAGTGTCTGAGAGGAGGAATCCAACCCTGTTAGATATGGTTCGGTCCATGATGGGCTTTGCTTCTCTACCGATATCCCTTTGGGGATATGCTTTAGAATCAGCTTGTTACATTCTGAATAAGGCTCCAAGTAAGTCCGTTAGTAAAACACCATATGAGATGTGGACTGGACGTAAGCCGACACTTTCACACCTTCGGGTTTGGGGGTGCCCGGCTTATGTAAAATGTTTATAAACGGACAAACTTGGACATAGGTCTGACCGGTGCCTATTTATTGGGTATCCAAAAGAGTCTAAGGGGTATTACTTCTACTTAGCCGAGGAACAAAATTTGTTCGTCAGTCTTAGGGCTATCTTTTTGGAAAAAGAGTTCCTTGGTGAAGGGACTGTAGCCACTAAGATTGAATTTAGTGAAATTCAATAAGTAGAAGAACCGACATACTTAAGGGACAACATAGAACCGGTTGTGATTAGATCACAACCAGAGCCCACTCAGGAACCATTAAGGAGATCCGGTAGAGTACCGAGCTGACCGAACAGATACTATGGTTTCTTGGTCCGGGACGGTGATCCCATTGAACTCGATGAGAATAATGTGGATTCGATCACCTATATGGATGCGTTGCAGAGGTCCAACTCTATGTTATGGCTAAAAGCCATGAAATCCGAAATGGAGTCCATGGAGATCAACAATATATGGACATTGGTTGATCGACCTGAGGGGATAAAATCCATTCGGTGCAAAAGGATTTTCAAAAGGAAAAGGGGCACAGACGGAAAGGTAGAGACCTATAAAGCCCATCTGGTTGCCAAGGGGTATCATCAACATTATGGTATTGACTATGACGAGACGTTCTCTCTTGTGGCAATGCTCAAATCCATTTGGATTATGCTTGCTTTAACAGCACACTTTGACTATGAAATCTGGCAAATGGATGTCCGAATAGCTTTCCTGAATGGTGAGCTGGAAGAGGAGGTGTATATGATACATCCTGAAGGGTTCACATCCATAGACGAGTCAAAGGTGTACAAACTTCAAAAGTCCATCTATGGACTGAAGTAAGCATCCAGGAGTTGGAACATGCGATTTGATAAGTGTATCAAGTCGTATGGCTTTGTTAGGAACGGAGAAGAGCCTTGCATTTACAAATGGGCTAATGGTTTTGTGATTGTATTCCTTGTGCTGTATGTGAATGACATTCTTTTAATCGGGAATGACATCGTAGCATTGTAAGGAATAAAGGTCTGGTTATCATCTCAGTTCTCCTGATAGGCACTGGAATTGATCTCTCCAAATAGAATTGTGCGCAACTCCTGAGGAAAGAGAGCGTATGAGTAGAATTTTATATGCTTCGGCAGTGGATTCTATCATGTACGCCATGACATGTACTAGACTAGACATGGCATACTCACTAGGTGTAGTGAGCAGATACCAGTCTGACCTAGGTGAAGCTCAATGGAAAGTGGTTAAAACCATCCTTAAGTATTTATGAAATACTAAGGATCAATGGCTCATTTATGGAGAATCTGACTTGAAACTTGTGAGGTATACTGACTCCAGTGTTCAGTCAGATAAAGATGATAGCAAGAGTATGTCAGGTTTTGTCTTTACCCTGAACGGAGGAGCTATCTACTGGAAAAGTTCCAAGAAGCCTATTGTGGTGGACTTGGTATGCGAAGCAGAGTACATTGCATCATCTGATGCAGCGAAGGAAGCTGTGTGGTTGCGGAAGTTCCATGGCGAGCTGGGAGTGGCACCTTCCCTGGATGGTCCTGTTCTGGTGTACTGTGACAACACTAGAGCCATTGCTCAAGCCAAAGAGCTGAAGTCTCATCACCGCACAAAGCATATTCTGTGGTGCTTTCACCTTATACGAGAGATCATGGATCGAGGTGACATCGACCTTCAGAAGATCTATGGAAAGGAGAACCTGGCTTACCCCTTCACTAAGGCCGTCGGAGTTCAAGAGTTCGATTGTTGTAAATGAAAAATGGGAATGAGATCTATACCAATTGGATTTAGTCCAAGTGGGAGTTGTTGGGAATTATGTCCCATAGCCAATCGTTTAGGCTGTAGACGGTTGTGCTATTTTGTATTTGTATATGAATTTTTTAATAATAAATAAAAGTTATTTATTTTTGGCTGTCCATCATTTTATATTTTTTTGTAATAAACTCTTGTATGATGGAGTCCTTAGAACTACTTTGTTTCGATATAGAGAGGATATATCAAGTAGTTCTTAAACCGGTTCACAACCAAAGGATACATTGTTATAGGACAACGAGGTATCAAGTATAGGTTGTTGTATGTCATATTTGTTGGTTGTCCTCTTAACCAAGGAGTGTAGAGACACTGGTGTGATATACAAGTGAAGTGTATGACATTTCACTGAACATGACCATCTGCGGGCTCCCTTCTACCAAAGGGTTGCTCACGAAGGGACATGGGTATATGTGTCCCTCAGACCTGAGGTCACCATGGCAGCTTGCAAGCAACTCACTATATTTTGGTGCCAGACTACCTGGATTTCTAATCCAGTAATGGAAGGTTTCTAGGTATGGTCAAGCACTTATGGAGCGGTGATGGATTAAGATGGAATTGACCTCTCCAAATAGTTTGGAGTGAATGACTCACTATTCTTAATTCAGCAAAATCTTGGCTAGGATAGTTCTTGTAAGGAGTCACAAAACTTGTGAGGTTGAGACATGATCTGGATAAACCATATTAGGGTTAGCAGTCTAACCCTAGATCATCCTGAGCATTATAAGGTCAAAGAGATGTATTATGCGGCAACATATGCCAGAGGTTCTTGTGAGGTGCTCTGCATCTTCGACCTATCTAGATGTCGGGTATCATTGCTAGATGAGGACTTTGACTGGTATTGGAAATGTTCCAGTGCTTTCGGTTTAGTGTTCAAACCTATGGGGTCACACACCATAGAGGATTTCTATCTAATCTTTTGTGGCTAATTGATGATTGGGAATCGTTTGTTGTCACCTGAAGTCAATATAATTGACTTTGCTCCAAGTGTCGACACTTGAAATTTTGCAGGTGTCGATACTTGGTGAAGTGTCGACACTTGGCCATTTTCGAGTGTCGATACTTCCTGTGACGAGCAGATTTTTTGGAAGGATTTCATGGAGGATTTTTGGGCATGTTTTGACCTAGTTTGAATTTTGAATTCAAACCAGTTTTGGCTCCAAGGTTTTATGGTATGAAGGTCATACTTTCCTCTTTGGATTGGACCCATTTGGAATGACCTTGATCCTCTCCCCCATTCTCTCCTCTCATCTCTCCTCCTTCATTCTTTTCCCTCTCTTGGCAGCTCCTATAAGTAGAGGTCTTTGTAGTGGCTGTTGGGGTTACACACAATAACACAATAATAGCAAAAGAGTTTTTGGGAGAAAAGGATTGAGAAGAGTGAGAGCTTTAGGGATTGGGTGTGTGCTACCTATCAATCAAGCTAGGTTTTGGGAAAGGGTTCTTGCTCTCTTCCTAGTCTTCCTGGAAGAAGAAGATCGGCCAAGGATCCCGAAGAGCTTGCACTCCGAGGGAGTTTATCAGAGTCGAGCCCAGGTGTGGACATCCTGTAGAGGTCGGACGCTTGTGTGACTCGAGTGCCCTCCTCCTCCTTAGAGCTCTTCACAGCTTCTCTCCAGCACTCACCGAAGTATAGGGGTATGACCTTTATATTTTTGTTATTTTGATGTTATTTGCATGCTAGGTCTTTATACTAGTTCCTGTTGTGGGCAGATCGATAAATAGTTTAGATCTATCTACCGAGCCTTCCACTGTGCATGTCTAAAAATGTTTTAAAATGCATTTTCACTGTCCCATTTTTGTTGCATAATGTATGCTAGGTGTAGGTGTTTTTCATGTTCAGTAATCTCTTCGATTGATGACTCAGAGAGTCTTTGATCAAAGTAGGATGGGATTAGATTTTATTTCTAATCAGTCATCAGTAGAGTCTTCATTATCGAATTGAGATTCAAAATGACTAAGTGCTAGGATTTGATAATTATCCATACCCATCACTTATTAGATAGAGGATTTCTATCTAAAATTTTGTGGCTAATTGATGATTGGGAATCGTTTGTTGTCACCTGAAGTCAATATAATTGACTTTGCTCCAAGTGTCGACACTTGAAATTTTGCAGGTGTCGACACTTGGTGAAGTGTCGACACTTGGCCATTTTCGAGTGTCGATACTTCCTGTGACGAGCAGATTTTCTGGAAGGATTTTATGGAGGATTTTTGGGCATGTTTTGACCTAGTTTGAATTTTGAATTCAAACCAGTTTTAGCTCCAAGGTTTTATGGTATGAAGGTCATACTTTCCTCTTTGGATTGGACCCATTTGGAATGACCTTGATCCTCTCCCCCATTCTCTCCTCTCATCTCTCCTCCTTCATTCTTTTCCCTCTCTTGGCAGCTCCTATAAGTAGAGGTCTTTGTAGTGGCTGTTAGGGTTACACACAATAACACAATAATAGCAAAAGAGTTTTTGGGAGAAAAGGATTGAGAAGAGTGAGAGCTTTAGGGATTGGGTGTGTGCTACCTATCAATCAAGCTAGGTTTTGGGAAAGGGTTCTTGCTCTCTTCCTAGTCTTCCTGGAAGAAGAAGATCGGCCAAGGATCCCGAAGAGCTTGCACTCCGAGGGAGTTTATCAGAGTCGAGCCCAGGTGTGGACATCCTGTAGAGGCCGGACGCTTGTGTGACTCGAGTGCCCTCCTCCTCCTTAGAGCTCTTCACAGCTTCTCTCCAGCACTCACCGAAGTATAGGGGTATGACCTTTATATTTTTGTTATTTTGATGTTATTTGCATGCTAGGTCTTTATACTAGTTCCTGTTGTGGGCAGATCGATAAATAGTTTAGATCTATCTATCGAGCCTTCCACTGTGCATGTCTAAAAATGTTTTAAAATGCATTTTCACTGTCCCATTTTTCTTGCATAATGTATGCTAGGTGTAGGTGTTTTTCATGTTCAGTAATCTCTTCGATTGATGACTCAGAGAGTCTTTGATCAAAGTAGGATGGGATTAGATTTTATTTCTAATCAGTCATCAGTAGAGTCTTCATTATCGAATTGAGATTCAAAATGACTAAGTGCTAGGATTTGATAATTATCCATACCCATCACTTATTAGATAGAGGGTTTCTATCTAATCTTTTGTGGCTAATTGATGATTGGGAATCGTTTGTTGTCACCTGAAGTCAATATAATTGACTTTGCTCCAAGTGTCGACACTTGAAATTTTGCAGGTGTCGACACTTGGTGAAGTGTCGACACTTGGCCATTTTCGAGTGTCGATACTTCCTGTGACGAGAAGATTTTCTGGAAGGATTTCATGGAGGATTTTTGGGCATGTTTTGACCTAGTTTGAATTTTGAATTCAAACCAGTTTTGGCTCCAAGGTTTTATGGTATGAAGGTCATACTTTCCTCTTTGGATTGGACCCATTTGGAATGACCTTGATCCTCTTCCCCATTCTCTCCTCTCATCTCTCCTCCTTCATTCTTTTCCCTCTCTTGGCAGCTCCTATAAGTAGAGGTCTTTGTAGTGGCTGTTGGGGTTACACACAATAACACAATAATAGCAAAAGAGTTTTTGGGAGAAAAGGATTGAGAAGAGTGAGAGCTTAAGGGATTGGGTGTGTGCTACCTATCAATCAAGCTAGGTTTTGGGAAAGGGTTCTTGCTCTCTTCCTAGTCTTCCTGGAAGAAGAAGATCGGCCAAGGATCCCGAAGAGCTTGCACTCCGAGGGAGTTTATCAGAGTCGAGCCCAGGTGTGGACATCCTGTAGAGGCCGGACGCTTGTGTGACTCGAGTGCCCTCCTCCTCCTTAGAGCTCTTCACAGCTTCTCTCCAGCACTCACCGAAGTATAGGGGTATGACCTTTATATTTTTGTTATTTTGATGTTATTTGCATGCTAGGTCTTTATACTAGTTCCTGTTGTGGGCAGATCGATAAATAGTTTAGATCTATCTACCGAGCCTTCCACTGTGCATGTCTAAAAATGTTTTAAAATGCATTTTCATTGCCCCATTTTTCTTGCATAATGTATGCTAGGTGTAGGTGTTTTTCATGTTCAGTAATCTCTTCGATTGATGACTCAGAGAGTCTTTGATCAAAGTAGGATGGGATTAGATTTTATTTCTAATCAGTCATCAGTAGAGTCTTCATTATCGAATTGAGATTCAAAATGACTAAGTGCTAGGATTTGATAATTATCCATACCCATCACTTATTAGATAGAGGATTTCTATCTAATCTTTTGTGGCTAATTGATGATTGGGAATCGTTTGTTGTCACCTGAAGTCAATATAATTGACTTTGCTCCAAGTGTCGACACTTGAAATTTTGCAGGTGTCGACACTTGGTGAAGTGTCGACACTTGGCCATTTTCGAGTGTCGATACTTCCTGTGACGAGCAGATTTTCTGGAAGGATTTCATGGAGGATTTTTGGGCATGTTTTGACCTAGTTTGAATTTTGAATTCAAACCAGTTTTGGCTCCAAGGTTTTATGGTATGAAGGTCATACTTTCCTCTTTGGATTGGACCCATTTGGAATGACCTTGATCCTCTCCCCCATTCTCTCCTCTCATCTCTCCTCCTTCATTCTTTTCCCTCTCTTGGTAGCTCCTATAAGTAGAGGTCTTTGTAGTGGCTGTTGGGGTTACACACAATAACACAATAATAGCAAAAGAGCTTTTGGGAGAAAAGGATTGAGAAGAGTGAGAGCTTTAGGGATTGGGTGTGTGCTACCTATCAATCAAGCTAGGTTTTGGGAAAGGGTTCTTGCTCTCTTCCTAGTCTTCCTGGAAGAAGAAGATCAGCCAAGCATCCCGAAGAGCTTGCACTCCGAGGGAGTTTATCAGAGTCGAGCCCAGGTGTGGACATCCTGTAGAGGCCGGATGCTTGTGTGACTCGAGTGCCCTCCTCCTCCTTAGAGCTCTTCACAGCTTCTCTCCAGCACTCACCGAAGTATAGGGGTATGACCTTTATATTTTTGTTATTTTGATGTTATTTGCATGCTAGGTCTTTATACTAGTTCCTGTTGTGGGCAGATCGATAAATAGTTTAGATCTATCTACCGAGCCTTCCACTGTGCATGTCTAAAAATGTTTTAAAATGCATTTTCTCTGCCCCATTTTTCTTGCATAATGTATGCTAGGTGTAGGTGTTTTTCATGTTCAGTAATCTCTTCGATTGATGACTCAGAGAGTCTTTGATCAAAGTAGGATGGGATTAGATTTTATTTCTAATCAGTCATCAGTAGAGTCTTCATTATCGAATTGTGATTCAAAATGACTAAGTACTAGGATTTGATAATTATCCATACCCATCACTTATTCGGGATAAAATGAAATCGAAAGATTGAATTTCATGATAACTTTCCATTAAAGGGTATTTTGGTACTTTCTATCAAATTCCACATCTTCTAGGTAGGCATGATATATTGCTAGATATCAATCATGTCTTGTAGGTTTTCATGAATCAATTCGATTGGATTCATGAGTCAATTCGAAAGCTAGTTTGAATTGGAACTTAGGTCAGCTCAATTTGACCTAATTAGGTCATTCGAGTTTGATTTGATCGAATTGGCTTGGACCTAGACCTACTGCTAGCTAGATTTGAAACCCAAAGGATCACACACATTAGAGAATTGACCTAGGATGTCAATTGGTATTTTATTAGGGTCATGGGATCCTAATTGGTTTGCTAGATTGCACACTTGCACGTATAGGCTAACCTAACTCCTAACCCAATTAAATTGGGTCCATAAGGTTGCTTAATGGACTAACCAATTTGAGAGAATCCTAAATTAGGTTGAGTCCAAAGTGGGATAATAATTATCTGGTTTTATCCAGATTTAATTAGCCTTTGTTTATTTTTTTGAAGAGTCCTAAGTTGTAAAGACTCTTGGCGCCAATTAGTTTTTATGCTAGAATAAATGGGGCGCAGAAAGGACCTAGAGTCCTTCTGCTTTGGGGAATTGTTTCTAAATGAAACAAGGCATCCCTAGCTTTCTCCCATGTCCTATTGTCATGGCTTATTATCGGTTAAAAGAAAGCTTGGGTGGTGAAGAAACATTGGCACGCACATGAAGGGTTGCGTCCCTCCATGATAACTGCAACATTTAAAATTCAAGAGTCTTTCTCATTGAAGGAACTTGACTCTTGGATAAGCCACTTCATTTCCCACACCATCTGAGAAGTCTATTAGCCGGTTAAGTGCCACATGGCATGAGGAGAAAAGGCATTTGGTGCTGGAAGGGTCATGGCTTTTGGTGCAGGAAGAGTCATGATGTTTCAAGATAAGACTCCTTTATGAAGGGTCTTATTTGATCTATTGACTAATAGATCAAAGGCTGATGAAGAGCCATAGTTGGCACCTCCCCATCTCCTATAAATAGTCTTCGATGTTTAGTTTGAAGGAATTATTATGAATCTGATTCCTTTCTTTCTTACACTTACACTCTGTCACACTATCCTTGTCTCCTCCCTCCCTTGTTAGAACTTAGGTCTTGTCTTAAGACAAGTCCACCATTTTAAGACAAGTATTTAGGAAGAGATTTAGGAAGTATAAAGAGAGTAAAGAGAGATTTTGGAGAGGGCTCATAGTGCTCTACTGGAGGGCAAGGGTTTGAGCAATGAAGGAGAGGCTGCCAAAGGAAGAAAGGCCAAAGTGAAGAGTCCCAGTGGTTTAAGCAACCTATTAAGGAGTGCTTCCTAGGATCAATTCCTATGTGGATCACCTTTGGAGGGCATGCATTTGTGTGCCTAGTGGATAGAAGAAGGAATTAGTATTCCAGGTATTCTTCCAAACCCTAATTGAATGACTTGTTAATTATAATGAATAAGGGATCTTGGGCTTAGGGTTTCTAATTGTTTGGAGTTTCAAAATAAAATTTTTGAAATCCATACTTCTGTTGTGCCATCAAAATCCAACAGTGGTATTAGAACCTCCTTATTTCATTCAATTAATGGTCCATGCAATTAGTAATGATTGCTTACAATGATATGTAGTAATGCATGATTGTTTAAAATACATTTTGATATATTATATCCTAGTAACTGCATTGGATTGGGTTAGTCACCATGGCCATTCGATCATAGGAGTTGAGGGGACATCGTTAGCACAGATCTTGGAGTAGCATAGATCTCGATGCAGATAAATTTAAATTCGAGAATAAGTTATTTTAGAATTGGAGTTTAAGGATAAGTTTATGTTTTTTAAAACAATAAGTTTGTTAGGATTAGGATATCTGAGTTTATTAGGATTTGGATAGACCTTATCTTATATTTGAATTTGAACCATTCTTATCTTTCTATCTTGTATTCAAATTCAAATGAGGGTTGGAATGGTCTATAAATACCACCCTCATTCCTTTGTAAAAGAGAAGGTGAATAAAATTGAGTTTTTAGAAAAGAGTGATTCTTTTCTTTCTCTTCGCATGGAGAGGGTGAGAAGCCCAACAATCACTCTATGAGGAGAGCACGAGAGGTGCAACCCCACGACATGATGTGAGGTCATGTCTAGTTACCCATTCTTGAATCCACCTTCTCTACCGCCCTCATGTCTTTGAGATTCACCCTAACGGCTCCAAGTATCGAGGTGGGTGGGATGTCCTAGAGGGGAGAGGTCTCTCCATGGGTGTGAGTCCCAAAGTCCATGAGAGTCCATCTCCATTGTTCCTTCACCACCTCCCTACCAAGAAAATAAAAAAAATAGGATACCTTAATATTCGGTGACTTCTTAGCTCATCGACAATCCTTTCCCTGATCCTGTCCTCCATCAATTTGGTATTAGAACCATAAGATTAGGGTTTCCCAACTCATCGCCGATCCCTTCCACCCGTTCCACCAGAAGATCCACCTCTATACTCCATCTTCGCCCGTGCCATTTCGATCCTTTCTCCCCAAAATCATCGCCTCCATCGCCTGATGCCACCCCTCTTCTGCCTATTATAAGGACCGCCCGATCATCAATGATCCATAGTCATCGGA
Source organism: Areca catechu (assembly GCA_021397845.1). Taxonomy (NCBI): domain Eukaryota; kingdom Viridiplantae; phylum Streptophyta; class Magnoliopsida; order Arecales; family Arecaceae; genus Areca; species Areca catechu. The sequence goes on along the minus strand of CM038044.1, from coordinate 76,657,087 downwards.
CTCCATCCCAATCCCATCTCCGATCGACCACCAACAATCCATCCAAGCCAACCATGATGCCAATCTTCATCGAATTCCTGCCAGATCTCCCTGTGAAGCTTTCCACCTCCCTTCCGTTAATGCAAAAATCCCCATTGACCGACCAGCCACGGATCTGTGTGACACTGCCCTGCCTGTCTCCTCCTCCAAAGCTCCTACCCTGCTGAGCAACACCACCGACTTCCCCTACTCCTCTGATTGGAACACCTCCACCCATATTCAAGCCCGCACCAACCGTCGACTGCCCGTGCCCCCCCACTGGAAGATCCGCCTCCATCAGCCTCAGCTCAGGCTGAGCCCCCTCCTCTCTGCCTTATTCTAAGCCTCCACCTGATCCCCTCCCCTCCAGAAGACCCACGGCCATCTCCTCTAGCACGAGTGATCTCCATCCCCCCGATCAACGCCCAGCAGCCAATGACCATGCTCCACTACCAATGACACCCTCATCCCTTCCTCCCCACGCGCCTCCATTGTCACCATCCAAGACCACCTTCAGCTCCTCCCACTGCCATTGTCATCGGTGAAGCCACAAGATTCCCATGCTCAGAGCCTTCTCCCCTATTTTGCATGCCCGTTAAAGCATAGAAGACCCTTTGCACGATCATGAATGCAAAGTCGATCCTTAGTGCCAACTTCTGGTTCAATAGGGAAAATAAAAAGAATGGTGAAAAAAAATAAAAAATTAGAGAAATAAATAAATATATAAAAGACAAAAAAAGGGGCAATGAAAATTTTTTTTATGGATATTAATGAGTCAATCTGGAGTCCCAGGAGCCTGAAATCAAGAGTCATAGGAGCCTGAAATCAAGCTGGAGTTTGAGCCTAACATGATGGGGTCGAGTTCTCCCCACCTCAGGAAAATAATGGGGACATCAACAGCATAGATCTTGGAGTAGCATAGATCCCGAGGCATATAAATTTAAATTTAAGACTAAGTTGTTTTAGAATTGGAGTTTTAGGATAAGTATATTTTTTTTAAAAAAATAAGTTTGTTAGGATTAGGATATTTGAGTTTGTTAGGATTTGGATAGACCTTATCTTGTATTTGAATTTGAACTATCCTTATCTTTCTATCTTGTATTCAAATTCAAATGAGGGTTGGAAAGGTCTATAAATACCACCCTCATTCCTTTGTAAAAGAGAAGGTGAATAAAAATGAGTTTTTAGGAAAGAGTGATTCCTTTCTTTCGCTCCATATGGAGAGGGTAAGAGACCCAACAATCGCTTCGTAAGGAGAGCACGAGAGGTGCAACCCCAGGACATGATGCGAGGTCATGTCTATTTATCCCCTTTCTTGATTCCTCCTTCTCTACCGCCCTCATGTCTTTGAGATTCAGCCTAACGGCTCCAAGTATCGAGGTGGGTGGGATGCCCTAGAGGTGAGAGGTCTCTCCATGAGTGTGAGTCCCAAAGTCCATGAGAGTCTAGATTTTTCCTACCTTACATTTCCTCTATTCCTTCACCACCTCCCTACAAAAAAATATCAAAAAAAAATAGGATACCCTAATCTTCGGTGAATTCTCAACTCAACGATCCTTCCCCTAATCCCATCCCCCATTAAGAGTTACTTAGGGTTTCATGGCCCTCTCATCCTATTAATGGAATCTCGTATGGCATATTAGGGTGCTGCTATGGTCATATCCCGTGAACAAGTGAGGTGAATGGATTGATATTACAATCATGCTATGGTATTCATATTAGGGTTAATATGCTTAATTGTAGATTGAATATCATGTCATATGATATGTTATATCCTAGTAACTACTTCAGATTGGGTTAGTCACCATAGCCATTTGGTCATAGGAGTTACTTAGGGTTTCATGGCCCCTTCATCCCATTCAATGGAGTCTCCTATGGCATGTTGGGGTACCGCTGTGGCCATGTCCCATGAACAAGTGAGGTGAATGGATTATTGTCAAAATCATGCTATGTTATGCATATTAGGGTTTATATGCTTATATGATGTCATGAATATCATGTTTACTTAGGACGTGTTTGAGACCACTAAAAGCCCTCATAATTAAAATATTTAGTTGTAGTGTAAGTTAGTCAAGAGGCAAATTTATTTAGGGTTATATATGTTGGGTTCGGTAACCAGTGCGGAAGCGTGGATTTCAAAAATTTATGAAACCAGGTCCGAACCCTAATCCCAAATCTCCTTATTAGCAATTAAAAACTATGACTACATGCATGTCCAAATTTAAACATTGTTTAAATACTAACCTCAGATTGCTATTACCAGTCTGATGCAGAAATGAACTCCAAATTGAGCAGCCTCTTGAACACACCAGGCGTCCACTTGTCCGCCCTCCGATGGTGATCCACACGGGCAGATGATCAAGACACTGACTCCTTAATTGGGTTCCTTCCAATCAAGTTCTACCCCAAGAACTTGATATATGGGCTATTGGCTAGGACTCCTCTAGCCAAACTGGGACTAAACCTTCTCTCTTACCCTTCTCCTTGTCTTCTAGCAACTTTGGCCCCTTAAGACACTCTTGTCTTAAGAATAAGCCCTTGTCCTAAAATGAGACAAGGCTTGTCTTGGAGGGAGAAGAAAATTAAGACAAGATTGTCTTAATGTAAGAAAGAAAGGAGAGGCGCCTTCTTCCTTTACCGTCGGAGAGTTTCTCTCTGACTCTCCTTCTGTTCTGAGATTCGACAGAGCCAAGGCTCTGTAAAGGAATCAAAGAGGAAAGAGAGGAGGGGGAAACAATCTTCTGGAGAGGGAGAAAAAGAGGCAAGACTTCGCTGTAGAAAAAAAACTTAGAATGATTTTACGGTGAAGTCTTCTCCTTAAATAGGCGACAGAGAGGCGCCTACCCATCTGTAATCATCGTCTCACGCCCCTCTCTCCCTTCTCACGTCCTTTCCCTTCATCTCACGGCCCTTGAATTAATCTCACGGCCTTTGGGATAGGAAGACGCAAGAAAGAGTCGCGAAAAACACAGAAGGGCGCGCGCAGAAGAGAAGAGTCGCGCCCCTTCAGTGTTTTTTTTTTTTTTTTCTTTCACGGTAATCCTGTTTTTGAAGAGTCCATGCCTAGGTGGACTCTCTTCCACGCCCCTTCAGCCAAAACGCCGACCCTTTTTCTTTTTCTCACGCAAAAACGCCGCTTGGAGAGAGTCCACGCGCGCGTGGACTCTTCTCCTTGCACGCGCGCGTGGGAAGAGAGGGGAAAGGGGCTTAGGCGATGTGGGAAAGGGGTTTAGTCTCTTAGGTTAGCCCAATTGCTAGCCTATTATTAGCCCAATGGCTTGAATCTTCAATTAGATTCAAACCGGAATGAATTTGGATCTAAAAAAGACCAAATCAGAACCCTAACTCGAATCCGATTCAAGTAGAAGCCATGGTTTGCAACACATGCTAGTGTGTTCATCTGCAAACGAGATTTAATTCCAAATTAAATCCTTGATTATCTGTCCTAAGTGTGTGACCCATTGGGTTCCATACCTAGCCAGCAGTGGGTCCGAGTGCAAGTTGACCTAATTTGATCAGAACTCATTCTAATCGATTTAGGTCAAATCGAGCTAACTCGAGTTAGTCAATTAGGACTCCTCCTAATTAGTGATCCAATTAAACCATTTAATTTGATCAACCCACAAGACAAGATTGACGTCTAGCAACGTGTCATGTCTACCCGGAAGATATGGAAATTCTGGTGAAATTCCAAAACTACCCTTCAGTGGAAAGTTCCCGTACAATTCGATCCTTCAATCATCTTGCATCCCGAATATAACTATGGATATGGAAACATGTCAAAACCAGCTTATACTCATTCCCATCTCAGTCATACACTAATGATTCAATTAATTCGATATTAGAAATCATTTCTAATATCTGTACTTTGATCAAAGATTTCCTGAATCATCATCTGACCTAATTTGGCTGGATGCAATCTCCTCCTACTAGGAGTGATCAATTCCTTGTTGACCTACTCATTATCTTCATATACAATTCACCATACCCAGCATCAACCTCGTGCATGACCCAGTGTCATGATTGAGATTGAACCAAAGCATGGGTTCATGTATATAAGGTATTATGGCAGTCTCAGGTCATAGGACTACTTGTACAACTCCCACTATGAGAAAAATCTATTGACATGCAGCTAAGGCTCCATTAGATGTTCTCAAACTGGATCTATTCAGTGAACTCATTCGCTAATGAGCACCCACATCCTTGTATTAGTGTCCCACACAAGTGACTGTGAGAGCAGTCACCCTTTTCAGCATACATAGGATGTGCCAGTCTAACTGGAAACCCTGATCCCCAACTCAGGGTTCCTATGACTAGGAATATTCTAGATTAGGGTTTTAAGGCCTTAGATCTCACTGGTATGATCTCATCATAGCCCTAGGACCATAGCCCTAATCTATGGGGTTCATCATATAATGACACAGCGAATGATGAAAAAATATTGCCTTTATTAACTTGTCAATTTACAATGGTCTGGAAGATACAAATATTGGCTTATAGGGCATAAACCTTTCAATCTCCCACTTGCACTAAAGCCAATCGCTCTTATTCTTTAACCCCATACAATCGAGGTGGCGATCAAACTCCCGCTGTGGTAGAGCCTTAGTGAACGGGTCTGCTATGTTGTTCTTTGTATCCACTCTATTGATGCAGACTTCTTGTCTCTCGATTATCTCTCGGACAAGATGGAAGCGTCTCAGAATGTGCTTGGACTTGTGATGGGCTCTCGGTTCCTTAGCTTGAGAAACTGCTCCAGTGTTATCACAATAGAGTGGCACCGGGCTCTCAATCTCAGGAACTACTCCCAACTCTGTGATGAATTTCTTCATCCAGACTGCTTCCTTGGCGGCTTCACTGACAGCTATGTACTCTGCCTCGGTAGTTGAGTCAGCTACAGTCTGCTGTTTAGTGCTCTTCCAACTTACTGCTCCACCATTCAAGGTAAAGACATATCCTGAAATGGATTTACTATCATCTGGGTCTGATTGAAAACTAGAGTCTGAATAGGCTTCTAGTTTAAGATCAGACCCTCCGTATATAAGAAAAATATCCTTAGTCCTTCTCAGGTACTTAAGAATATTTTTCACAGCCTTCCAGTGATCCTCTCCTGGATCAGCCTGAAATCTACTGGCTACACCCAAGGCATATGCCACATCAGGCCTGGTACATAACATAGCATACATAATCGACCCTATAGCCGAAGCATAAGGTATAGAACTCATTCTATTTCTTTCTTCAGGTGTCTTAGGAGACATCCTCTTAGAAAGACGTATGCCATGACCAATAGGTAAGTAACCTCTTTTACTTTCCTCCATGCTAAATCTCTTTAGCACCTGGTCAATGTACCTAGACTGGGATAAGCCTAGCATCCTTCTTGATCTTTCTCTATAGATCTTTATACCCAGTATATAGGATGCTTCTCCCAAGTCTTTCATGGAAAACTATTTCGATAACCACACTTTGACTGATTGTAACATTGGGATATCATTCCCAATAAGAAGTATATCATCAACATATAGAACTAAGAAAACTATGGCACTCCCACTAGTCTTCTTGTACACACAAGGTTCATCCTCATTTTTGAAAAAATCAAATTCTTTGACTGTTTTATCAAATCGGATGTTCCAACTCCTGGATGCTTGCTTTAATCCATAAATGGATTTCTTTAGCCTACATACCTGATTAGGTTTAGTCTCCAAGACAAAACCTTCTGGCTGTGACATATAAACCTCTTCCTCAAGGAAACCATTGAGGAATGCAGTTTTTACATCCATTTGCCAGATCTCATAATCATGGTATGCTGCTATAGCAAGCATAATCCGAATAGATTTGAGCATGGCAATAGGGGAAAATGTTTCATCATAATCTATTCCCTATTTTTGTCTGAAACCCTTAGCCACCAATCTGGCTTTATAAGTTTCAACTTGGCCATCTGCCCCAATCTTCTTTTTATAGACCCATTTACACCCAATAGGGTTAATACCCTCTGGTGCATCAACCAAAGACTATACTTGGTTGACATACATGGAGTCCATCTCGGATCTCATGGCTTCCAGCCATCTGTCTGAGTCTCTACTCATGACTGCTTCCGTATAGGTTAGAGGCTCATCATTTTGAATGATTTGGGCTTCATTATTTTCAATTATGAACCCATACCTCTCAGGTGCCTGTCGCACCCTATCAGACCTACGGATAGGAGTGTGTTCTGGTTCTATATTAACTATATTGTTATTTGACTGAGAAGTGTCTATTTGTTGAATTTCATTAAGTTCGATATTTCTACTAGTGCCCTTTTGTAGGATGAATTCTTTTTCCATAAAAGTGGCATGCCTACTGACCAAAACCTTTTGTTCAGTAGGGTGGTAGAACAGATATCCTATACTATCTCTAGGATATCCCATAAATAGACATTTGTCTGCTCTAGCATCTAGTTTATGTCCAAAATTTCTTTTTACATAGGCTGGACATCCCCATATCTTAATATACTTAAGATTGGGCTTCTTACCTCTCCATAATTCATATGGAGTGCTAGAGATAGTTTTAGATGGTATTCTATTCAAGATATAAGTTGCTGTTTCCAAAGCATATCCCCAGAAAGAAAAAGGTAACTCCGTGAAGCACATCATGGACCGTACCATATCCAATAAAGTACGATTCCTCCTTTCAGCAACACCATTTAATTGTGGTGTGTAAGGAGGAGTCCATTCAGAGATGATCCCCTTATCTTTAAGGTGATCAAGAAACTCAGTGGATAAGTACTCACCTCCTCTATCTGATTGGAGGATCTTTATACTTTTTCCTGTCTGTTTCTCTACCATACTTTGATACTCTAAAAATTTTTCAAAAGCCTCGGACTTATGTTTCATTAGATACACAAATCCATACCTTGAAAAATCATCAGTAAATGTGATGAAGTATGAGTATCCACCATAGGCTTGAGTTGTCATAGGCCCACATACATCTGTGTGTATGAGTCCCAATAACTCTTTTGTCCTTTCTCCATGTCCACTAAATGGAGTCTTGGTCATCTTACCCATGAGACATGATTCACAAGTTCCTAATGACTCATAGTCATAAGGATCAAAGAAATTTTCTTTGTATAACTTGTTAATCCTAGTCTCACTAATATGTCCAAGTCGACAATGCCAAAGTAAGGTATTGTTTATATCATCTCTTTTCCGTTTGTTAGAAACATGAAAAATATTGTCATTAGTGGAAAGAGTTAATAGACCATTGCAGAATATGCCATAACATATAATTTCATTAGATAAAGAAATTGAGCAGCCACTGCTCATTACATTCATAGTATATCCTTGTTTAAGTAACAAGGGTACAGATATGATATTTCTAATGATTTTTGGCATATAGTAACAATTCCTTAGCTCCAAGATCTTCCCTGAAGGTAACTTCAAAATATAAGTCCCTACAGCTTCTGCTTGAATGGGGTCCCCTCCAGCACCGTAGAGCTCAAAGTTACCTTCCTTCAATACTTTAAGCTCCTGAAGTCCCTGCAATGATTTGCAGATGTTATGACCACAGGCGGTATCCAACACCCAAGTATTTGAAATGGAAGAATCCAATGACAAAATAGTATGAACTTCTTTCATACCTTTTGGTGCCTCTGATGCACCAGGCTTCACACTTGCAAGGTAAACCTTGCAGTTCCTTTTCCAATGACCCGGCTTGCCACAATGAAAGCAGGTCATCTGTCCGGAGGCCTTCTTTCCTTTCTTCTTCTTAATGCCCCCTTTGGGATTCATCCTCTTACTGGAACCCTTTTTGCCTGTCTTCTTCTTATCCACAAGAAGAACTGGAGCCTTATTTTTCTTTACATGGCTCTCTGCTGTCTTCAACATATTCAACAGCTCAAGGAAGAATTAAGTTTGTTCATATGGTAATTAAGAACAAACTGTGAAAATGACTCTGGGAGTGATTGCAAGATCAAGTCTTGATTCAACTCCCCATCCATTACAAAACCTAATTGACCTAATCGAGTGATTAGATCAATTATCTTTAATACATGGTCTTGTACTGATGTACCTTCTGTCATTCTTGCACGGAACAACTGCTTAGATATTTCATATCTAGCAGTTCTACTGTGTTCTCCATAAAGCTCTTTTAAATTGAGCAGTATGGAGTTAGTATCCATGCTATCATGCTGCCTCTGCAACTCATTAGTCATAGAGGCAAGCATAACACACTTGACAGTAAGTGAGTCATTTTGCCACATATTATATGTGGTCTTCTCCTCTTGCGAGGCATCTTCCCTTGGTGGTTTCAAAATTGGGGTATCAAGAATATAGAAAATTCTTTCTTGACTGAGTACTATTTTTAAATTTCTCAGCCAATCAACATAATTAGGCCCAGTCAATTTGTTGGCATCTAAAATACTACGGAGTGAGAGTGAAGAGGCCATTTATCTACATTTAAACAAAGAACAATACATAAGCAAACAACCATGAAATGATAATACATAATTAAATTAGGACTTTAATTTAATTATGTCTCCCACTATTTTATCGAGCATCATAACCCTCTATACGATGATCGAGAAAACCCTAATTAGTTTTTCTTAGTGGGGTTGAGATCCCAATCCCTTATAAAAGATCTTGTGTGTACACAACAAATCTTATATAAGTTCATAGGTAGGAAAACTCTTTTCAATTGCAACCCGTACAATTCTCAACTTATCCCGGCCTCTAAAATATTAATAGCCTTGTGTATACACAACAAACTATAATATTTTAGTTAAGTAAGACCCTTCATAGCCATATAGTCATGACTTTAATAGTAATACCCTTGTGTGTACACAACAAAATATTACATTAAATCATGCCATAAACAAATAATTGTATTAGGCCAAAAATTGTGTTAGTCACCATATTAGGTCTTGTGTATACACAACAAACCTAGTATAGATCGTAACACAATAATGACCTATCATGAAGGAAGGCCAACAATAGTATTTTAACACCAAGCATGTTAGTCAAGAATTAAATCAATCAGATCGGCCAGGCTAGTGGAAGAGATGTGGGGGTCCCCCCGTTGCTTTCCTAGACACCAATTTAAAATTGGCCAGGTCAGACAACGGAACCAATTAAAAACCACGATTCCCTTTACCTTCCCAGAACCACCTTTCTAGACACCGAAATGACTAATTATCCATCATGACTAATAATGCTTATCAGTTAACTATACTACCACTTAATATAATTTTAAGAGGGATTTATGCAATGCCAGCACATTCAATTAAAAGCTATCACATATATTAATACATGCTTTGAACTAAGCAAATATGTGAAATGTGTGCCATCATACTAGGACAACCATTTACCACATAATGGATACACCATTATGCCAGGGCAACCTTATTTCAGTATGATGGCTCCAGGGCTAATCATATCTCTAAGACAATTAGGGTTTCAGTGGAAAACCCTAACTGGTGGCAATCATCAAACTCATGTTCAATCAAAGACATGCATTGTGCATCAATATAAAAACTTTAACATGATACTACATCATGAATTGAACTGCATAAGTTTTAATCCTAATAAGGAGGCTCTGATACCACTGTTGGGTTTGGTAACCAGTGCGGAAGCGTGGATATCAAAAATTTATGAAACCAGGTCCGAACCATAATCCCAAATCTCCTTATTAGCAATTAAAAACTATGACTACATGCATGTCCAAATTTAAACATTGTTTAAATACTAACCTCAGATTGCTATTACCAGTCTGATGCAGAAATGAACTCCAAATTGAGCAGCCTCTTGAACACACCAGGCGTCCACTTGTCCGCCCTCCGATGGTGATCCACACGGGCAGATGATCAAGACACTGACTCCTTAATTGGGTTCCTTCCAATCAAGTTCTACCCCAAGAACTTGATATATGGGCTATTGGCTAGGACTCCTCTAGCCAAACTAGGACTAAACCTTCTCTCTTACTCTTCTCCTTGTCTTCTAGCAACTTTGGCCCCTTAAGATACTCTTTTCTTAAGAATAAGCCCTTGTCCTAAAATGAGACAAGGCTTGTCTTGGAGGGAGAAGAAAATTAAGACAAGATTGTCTTAATGTAAGAAAGAAAGGAGAGGCGCCTTCTTCCTTTACCGTCGGAGAGTTTCTCTCTGACTCTCCTTCTGTTCTGAGATTCGACAGAGCCAAGGCTCTGTAAAGGAATCAAAGAGGAAAGAGAGGAGGGGGAAACAATCTTCTGGAGAGGGAGAAAAAGAGGCAAGACTTCGCTGTAGAAAAAAAACTTAGAATGATTTTACGGTGAAGTCTTCTCCTTAAATAGGCGACAGAGAGGCGCCTACCCATCTGTAATCACCGTCTCACGCCCCTCTCTCCCTTCTCACGTCCTTTCCCTTCATCTCACGGCCCTTGAATTAATCTCATGGCCTCTGGGATGGGAAGACGCAAGAAAGAGTCACGAAAAACATAGAAGGGCGCGTGCAGAAGAGAAGAGTCGCGCCCCTTCGGTGTTTTTTTTTTCTTTTCTTTCACGGTAATCCCATTTTTGAAGAGTCCACACCTAGGTGGACTCTCTTCTGTTGGGGTTTCCGGTGTACCGCAGCGGAAGTGTAATTTCAAAATGATGAAATTTGCACCGAAATCCCTTAGCCAAGATCTCCTTATTTCGAATTAAAACATACATACTAACATTCAAACATAGATTGTTAGAATTAGAGTACCAACCTGTAATTGCTAATTCCAACAAAGTTGATGTTGAAGGGGCTGATTGAATTCACCAGGAGTCCAAGTGTCCGCCCTCCGATGGTGATCCACACAGAGCAGTGATCAAGACAACTCTATCTTCTTTTCAAAGGTTCCTTCTATTGAATTCTTCTTCCTAGAATTCAATTGCTTGGATTATGGCTTGAATTCCTCCACACAAAGGCTTGCTTTCCTTTCCTTGACTCCTTCTCCTCCTTCCACCAAGACCTTGGCCCTTTAGACACCCTTGTCTTGAAGAAAAAGACCTTGTCCTAAGAGGACATAGGCTTGTCTTAAGTTGGAGGAGAAATTAAGACAATGATGTCTTAATGTATGAAAGAAAGGAAGAAATCAGAACTTCTTTCTTTCCTTTACCGTCGGAGACTTTTACTTTTATTCTTGTTCAGTAGCAGAGTTTCGACAGAGGTTTACTCTATAGAGGAAACAATGCAAGAGCAAGAAAAAATAAAAGAGTCTTCAGGAGAGGAAGAAAGAAAAAAAAAAATATTGTTCTTGTTCTGATTTTCCCGACCCTTTAAATAGAAATCAGATAGGCGCCTACACACCTCTCCGTGATCTCTTTCTCACGCCCTTTCCAATTTCTCACGCCCCATCCTCCCATCTCATGGCCTTCCAGATTAAATCCCATGGCTCTTCTTAAAGGAAAAACCGCGGTGTTTTAAAAGGAAGGAAGTCGCGACTTTTCATCTCCGAAGAGATGTTATTTCGCGCGCCCGGGAGGAGTTAGCGCTTTCTTTCTTTCTCAAAATCCCATCAGCCATTGGATTCTCATCCAAGGGGGGAGAGATGGTGCGCTAATCACTTAAGAAGGAGGCCGCCCAAATAAAAACATCGGAGAATTTATTTGGGGCGCGCCAAGAGTCCATGCGCCATGGACTCTTTCTTAAGGCGCGCCAAGAGTCCATATGCGCATGGACTCTTGGTGTTTGGCATGAAAAATAAAGGGGGCGGGTGGGGAGGCTAGCCAAGCTACATGGCTAGCCAATAGGGTTAGCCATATTCCCGTTTTCTTAATTAGGGTCTAATTAGGTCCAATTAGAACCCAATTTGAACCAATCCGGAACCCTAATTCGAATCCGATCCGAATAGAAGCTAGGGCTTGCAACACCTGCTAGAGTGTTATCTTGCAAAGACGATTTAATTCCAAATTAAACTCTTGATCAATCCTCTTAAGTGTGTGACCCATTGGGTTCCACATCTAGCCAGCAGTGGGTTCGAATACAAGTTGACCTAATTTGATTAGAACTCTTTCTAATCGATTTAGGTCAATCCGGGCTTACCCGAATCGATCAATTAGGATTCTTCCTAACATGTGATCTTTGAACTTGATCAACCCACAAGACAAGATTGACGTCTAGCAACGTGTCATGTCTACCCGGAAGATATGGAAATTCTGGTGAAATACCAAAATTACCCTTCAGTAGAGAGTTACCGTACAATTAAATCTTTCGATCAGCCTGCACCCAAAATATAACTATGGATATGGATATATGTCAAATCCAATATTATATTTATTTCTATCTCAATCTTATAATGATGATTCGATTATCTTGATATTAGAAACCATCTCTAATATCTTCACTTTGATCAAAGATTTCCTGAATCATCATGCGATTGTTGACTAGCTGGATGCAATCTCCTCTTACTAAGAGTGATCGATTCCTTGTTGACCCACTCATTACCTTCATATCCAATTCACCATTCCCAGTATTAATCCTGTGCATGTCTCAGTGTCATGATTAGGATTGAACCAAAGAATGGGTTCATGTACATAAGGTACTTATGGCAGTCTCAGGTCAAAAGATTACTTGTACCACTCCCACTATGAGAACCTTCTATTGACATGTAGCTAAGACTCCATTAGATGTTCTCAAGTTGGATCATATCAGTGAACTCATTCTCCAATGAGCACCCACATCCCAGTATTAGTGTCATACACAAGTGACTGTGAGAGCAGTCACCCTTTCCAGTATACCCGGGATGTGCTAGTCTTATCGGAAAACCCTGATCCCCTACTCAGAGTTCCTTTGACTAGGAATACTTTAGATTAAGGTTTTAAGATTTTAGGTCTCACTGGTATGATCTCATCATAACCCTAAAATCATAGCCCTAATCTATGGGGTTCATCATATAATAAACACAGCGTATGATAAAATAATGCCTTTATTTAGAAAAATTGTCAATTACAATGGTTTGGGAGATACAACAGAGATTGGTTTGTAGGGCATATCCCTTTCAATCTCCCACTTGCACTAAAGCCAATCGCCTTTGAATCTTAATCCCATACATTCTAGGTGGCGATCAAAATCTCGCTGTGGTAGAGCCTTAGTGAATGGGTCTGCTACATTGTTCTTTGTATCAACTCTATCTATGTAGACATCTTGTCTCTCTACTATTTCTCGGACAAGATGGAAGCGTCTCAGAATGTGCTTGGACTTATGATGAGCTATTGGTTCCTTAGCTTGAGCAACGGCCCCAGTGTTGTCACAGTAAAGTGGCACTGGGTTTTCAATTTGAGGAACAACACCCAACTCTGTGATGAACTTCTTCATCCAGACTGCTTCCTTGGCGGCTTCACTAACAGCTATGTATTCTGCCTCTGTGGTTGAGTCAGCTACAGTCTGCTGCTTGGTACTCTTCCAACTCACTGCTCCACCATTTAGGGTAAAAACATATCCCGAAATGGATTTGCTATCATCAGGGTCTGATTGAAAACTAGAATCAGAATAAGCTTCTAGTTTAAGATCAGAACCACCATAAACCAGAAAAATATCCTTAGTCCTTCTTAGGTACTTAAGAATATTTTTAACTGCTTTCCAATGATCCTCTCCTGGATCAGCCTGAAACCTACTGACAATGCCTAAAGCATATGCCACATCAGGCCTGGTACATAACATGGCATACATTATGGATCCTATTGCCGAAGCATAGGGTATAGAATTCATTCTATCTCTTTCTTCAGGTGTCTTAGGAGACATCCTTTTAGAAAGATGTATGCCTTGACTCATAGGAAGAAAACCTCTTTTACTTCCTTCCATGCTGAATCTTTTCAGCACTAAGTCAATGTACCTAGATTGGGATAATCCTAGCATCCTCTTAGATCTATCTCTATAGATCTTAATACCTAGTATATAGGATGCTTCTCCCAAATCTTTCATGGAAAACTGGTTTGATAGCCAAACCTTGACTGATTGCAACATTGGGATATCATTCCCAATGAGGAGTATGTCATCTACATACAGAACCAAGAAGACTATAGCACTCCCACTAGTCTTCTTATAAACACAGGGTTCATCCATATTTTTGATAAAACCAAATCTTTTAATAGTTTCATCAAAGCGGATGTTCCAACTCCTGGAAGCTTGCTTTAATCCATAAATGGATTTCTTTAGCTTGCATACTTGATTAGGTTTATTCTTTGAAATAAAACCTTCTGGCTGTGACATGTAGACTTCTTCCTCAAGGAAACCATTGAGGAATGCAGTCTTCACATCCATCTGCCATATCTCATAATCATGGTATGCTGCTATAGCAAGTAAAATCCGAATTGATTTTAGCATGGCAACAGGTGAAAATGTTTCATCATAATCAATTCCCTGTTTTTGTCTAAAACCTTTAGCCACTAATCTGGCTTTATAGGTTTCAACTTGGCCATCAGCCCCAATCTTTTTCTTATAGACCCATTTACACCCAATAGGATTAACACCCTCTGGTGCATCAACCAAAGACCATACTTGGTTTACATACATAGAGTCTACTTCGGATTCCATGGCTTCTTGCCATTTATCTGAGTCAGTACTCAAGATAGCTTCCGTATAGGTCAGAGGTTCATCATTTTGAATGACTTGAGCTTCATTATTCTCAATAATAAACCCATACCTCTCAGGTGCCCGTGGCACTCTGTCAGACCTACGAGGAGGAGTTTTGTGTTCTGGTTCTGTCCTAACTATATGTTCTAATGGTTGAGAATTGTCTATCTGTATTTCTTGCACTTCTCCAAGTTCAATTGTTCTACCATTGCCCTTTTCCAAAATGAACTCTTTTTCTAGAAAAGTGGCATGCCTGCTAACAAAAGTCTTTTGTTCAGTAGGATGGTAGAATAGATATCCTCTACCTTCTTTAGGATATCCTACAAATAGACATTTATCCGCTCTAGGTTCCAACTTATGTCCAAAATTTCTTTTAACATAAGCTGGACATCCCCATACCTTAAAATATTTAAGATATGGTTTCTTTCCACTCCAAATTTCATATGGAGTACTAACAACGGATTTAGAAGGTACCTTGTTCAGAATATAAACAGCAGTTTCTAGGGCATGACCCCAGAAGGAAATTAGCAAATTTGTGAAGCACATCATGGATTGTACCATATCTAATAAGGTACGATTCCTCCTTTCAGCTATACCATTTAGCTGTGGTGTATAAGGAGGGGTCCATTCAGAAATGATTCCATTAACTTTAAGATAGTCTAAAAACTCCATGGATAAGTATTCTCCTCCTCGATCAGAACGAAGAACTTTAATACTTTTCCCGGTTTGTTTTTCGACCATACTTTGATACTCTTTAAATTTATCAAAGGCTTCAGATTTGTGTTTCATAAGATACACATATCCGAACCTAGATAAATCATCTGTAAAAGTGATAAAATATGAGTATCCTCCTCTGGCCTGAGTTGTCATTGGACCACATACATCAGTATGTATAAGTCCTAATAACTCAGTTGACCTTTCCCCATGTCCAGTGAATGGAGTTTTTGTCATCTTACCCATGAGACATGATTCGCAAGTTCCTAATGATTCATACTCATAAGGATCAAGGAATTTTTTCTTGTATAACTTGCTAATCCTAGACTCATTAACATGACCAAGTCTATGATGCGAAAGTAAAGTATCATTAAAGTCTTTTCTTTTCCTTTTAGTATTGACATGAAAAATACTATCATTGGAAGAAAGAGTTAAGAGCCCATTGCTAAATATGCCAGAACAAATAATTTTATTAGATAACATTATTGAGCATCCAGTGCTCGTTACATCCATTACATATCCTTGTTTTAATAACAAAGGAATAGATATAATGTTCCTAATAATCTTTGGCATATAGTAACAATTCTCTAGCTCCAAGATCTTCCCTGAAGGCAACTTCAGAATATAGGTCCCTACAGCTTCTGCTTGGATGATATCACCACCAGCACCGTAGAGATTGAAGTCGCCTTCCTTCAATACTTTAAGCTTGTGGAGGTCCTGCAAAGATTTGCATATATGGTAACCACAAGCGGTATCCAATACCCAAGTATTTGATATAGACGAATTTAATGTCAATATAGTATGTATCTCATACATACCTTTTGGTGCGTCTGCCGCACCAGGCTTCACAGTTGCAAGGTAAGCCTTGCAATTCCTTTTCCAATGTCCCGCTTTGCCGCAAAAGAAACAGGTTGACTGTTTTGAGGCCTTCTTTCCTTTCTTGTTCTTATTGATGCCACCCTTAGGGTTTAGTCTCCTGCTAAAACCCTTTTTGCCTGATTTCTTCTTATTGGTCTTATCAACAAGAAAAAGTGGAGCCTTTTCTTTCTTAACGTGGCTCTCTGCTATTTTTAACATATTTAACAGCTCAGGCAAGGAAGTGTTCAGTTTGTTCATGTGATAATTCAAGACAAACTGAGAAAATGACTCCGGGAGTGATTGCAGGATTAAATCCTGATTCAGCTCCCCATCCATAATAAACCCTAATTGACCTAATCTGGTGATTAAGTCAATTACCTTCAGAACATGATCCTGAACGGATGTACCCTCTATCATCCTAGCACGGAATAACTGCTTAGATATTTCGTATCTAGCAGTTCTGCTTTGTTCTCCATAAAGCTCCTTTAAATTGAGCATTATGGATTGAGTATCCATGCTTTCATGCTGCCTCTGTAACTCATTGGTCATAGAGGCCAGTATGATACACTTGACAGTGAGGGAGTCATTCTGCCACATTTTGTATGTGGCCATATCTTCCTGTGTGGCATCATCCCCTAGTGGATTAAGACTAGGGGTATCAAGAATATAAGAAAGTTTTTCTGAACTCAGTACAATCTTTAAGTTTCTCAACCAGTCCACATAGTTTGGACCAGTCAATTTGTTGGTATCTAAGATGCTTCTCAGTGATAATGAAGATGCCATTTATCTACATTTAATTAAGAACAATATATAAGCAAACAACCATGAAATGACTTACATAATTAAATTAGGTCTTCAATTTAATTATGTCTCCCACTATTTTATCAAAAATCATAGCCCTCACTATGATAATCGAGAAAAACCCTGATCGGTTTTCTTAGTAAGATCGAGATCCTTATAATTTATAAAAGATCTTGCAGACAACACAACAAATCTTTTATAAGTTCAAAGGTAGGAAACTCTTCCAATTATATCTCATATAATTCTCAAAAATAACTTGGCCTCTAGAACATTATAAGTCTTGCAGAAAACACAACAAACCATAATGTTCTAGTTAAGTCAAGACCCTTTCATTTCTATACAGTCAATATTCAAATATAATGCCCTTGTAGATAACACAACAAGGCATTATACTAAATATACTGTAAGCATATTTTGCACTAGACCAATATTATGTCAATCACCCTATTAGGTCTTGCAGATAACACAACAAACCTAATGTGGTTCATAACACAGTAATGATCCAGCATGAAGGAAGGCCAACATATAGCATTTTTTTTTTTTTTTTTTTTTTTAACACTAAGCATATAAGTCAAGATTTAAATATAATCAAATCGGCCAGGCAAGTGGAAGAGATGTGGGAGTCCCCCCGTTGCTTTCCTAGACACCAATAAAAATTGGCCAGGTCAGTCAACGGAACCAATTAAAAACCACGATTCTCTTTACCTTCCCAGAACCACCTTTCTAGACACCGAATGATTTATTGTTCATCATGACTAGTGATGCTTATTAGTTAAATATGCTATGACTTAATATGATTTTATGAAGAGGGCTTTATAAAATTGCCAGCACATTCTTACATAAAAAATATATCATAATAATATGAATCTGATAAACATATATGTGCTAAGTGTGTCATCATACTAGGACAACCATTTACCACATAATGGATCCACCATTATGCCAGGGCAACCTTATTTCAGTATGATGACTTCAAAACTAATCATATCTCTATAATAATTAGGGTTTGTGTGAAAAACCCTAATTAGTGGCAAACATCAAAACATTAATTATCATATATGCATTCCTTAAATTATGCTAAGTGTATCAGCATTCAAGGGTTTAAAACCCTAATTTCGATACTACAACAAAAATGAATATAAATAATTTTCATATGTTTTAACTGTAATAAGGAGGGCTCTGATACCACTGTTGGGGTTTCCGGTGTACCGCAGCGGAAGTGTAATTTCAAAATGATAAATTTGCACCGAAATCCCTTAGCCAAGATCTCCTTATTTCGAATTAAAACATACATACTAACATTCAAACATAGATTGTTAGAATTAGAGTACCAACCTGTAATCGCTAATTCCAACAAAGTTGATGTTGAAGGGGCTGATTGAATTCACCAGGCGTCCAAGTGTCCGCCCTCCGATGGTGATCCACACAGAGCAGTGATCAAGACAACTCTATCTTCTTTTCAAAGGTTCCTTCTATTGAATTCTTCTTCCTAGAATTCAATTGCTTGGATTATGGCTTGAATTCCTCCACACAAAGGCTTGCTTTCCTTTCCTTGACTCCTTCTCCTCCTTCCACCAAGACCTTGGCCCTTTAGACACCCTTGTCTTGAAGAAAAAGACCTTGTCCTAAGAGGACATAGGCTTGTCTTAAGTTGGAGGAGAAATTAAGACAATGATGTCTTAATGTATGAAAGAAAGGAAGAAATCAGAACTTCTTTCTTTCCTTTACCGTCGGAGACTTTTACTTTTATTCTTGTTCAGTAGCAGAGTTTCGACAGAGGTTTACTCTGTAGAGGAAACAATGCAAGAGCAAGAAAAAATAAAAGAGTCTTCAGGAGAGGAAGAAAGAAAAAAAAAAATATTGTTCTTGTTCTGATTTTCCCGACCCTTTAAATAGAAATCAGATAGGCGCCTACACACCTCTCCGTGATCTCTTTCTCACGCCCTTTCCAATTTCTCACGCCCCATCCTCCCATCTCATGGCCTTCCAGATTAAATCCCACGGCTCTTCTTAAAGGAAAAATCGTGGTGTTTTAAAAGGAAGGAAGTTGCGACTTTTCATCTCCGAAGAGATGTTATTTCGCGCGCCCGGGAGGAGTTAGCGCTTTCTTTCTTTCTCAAAATCCCATCAGCCATTGGATTCTCATCCAAGGGGGGAGAGATGGTGCGCTAATCACTTAAGAAGAAGGCCGCCCAAATAAAAACATCGGAGAATTTATTTGGGGCGCGCCAAGAGTCCATGCGCCATGGACTCTTTCTTAAGGCGCGCCAAGAGTCCATATGCGCATGGACTCTTGGTGTTTGGCGTGAAAAATAAAGGGGCGGGTGGGGAGGCTAGCCAAGCTACATGGCTAGCCAATAGGGTTAGCCATATTCCTGTTTTCTTAATTAGGGTCTAATTAGGTCCAATTAGAACCCAATTTGAACCAATCCGGAACCCTAATTCGAATCCGATCCGAATAGAAACTAGGGCTTGCAACACTTGCTAGAGTGTTATCTTGCAAAGACGATTTAATTCCAAATTAAACTCTTGATCAATCCTCTTAAGTGTGTGACCCATTGGGTTCCACATCTAGCCAGCAGTGGGTTCGAATATAAGTTGACCTAATTTGATTAGAACTCTTTCTAATCGATTTAGGTCAATCCGGGCTTACCCGAATCGATCAATTAAGATTCTTCCTAACATGTGATCTTTGAACTTGATCAACCCACAAGACAAGATTGACGTCTAGCAACGTGTCATGTCTACCCGGAAGATATGGAAATTCTGGTGAAATACCAAAATTACCCTTCAGTAGAGAGTTACCGTACAATTAAATCTTTCGATCAGCCTGCACCCAAAATATAACTATGGATATGGATATATGTCAAATCCAATATTATATTTATTTCTAGCTCAATCTTATAATGATGATTCGATTATCCTGATATTAGAAACCATCTCTAATATCTTCACTTTGATCAAAGATTTCCTGAATCATCATGCGATTGTTGACTAGCTGGATGCAATCTCCTCTTACTAAGAGTGATCGATTCCTTGTTGACCCACTCATTACCTTCATATCCAATTCACCATTCCCAGTATTAATCCTGTGCATGTCTCAGTGTCATGATTAGGATTGAACCAAAGAATGGGTTCATATACATAAGGTACTTATGGCAGTCTCAGGTCAAAAGATTACTTGTACCACTCCCACTATGAGAACCTTCTATTGACATGTAGCTAAGACTCCATTAGATGTTCTCAAGTTGGATCATATCAGTGAACTCATTCTCCAATGAGCACCCACATCCCAGTATTAGTGTCATACACAAGTGACTGTGAGAGCAGTCACCCTTTCCAGTATACCCGGGATGTGCTAGTCTTATCGGAAAACCCTGATTCCCTACTCAGAGTTCCTTTGACTAGGAATACTTTAGATTAAGGTTTTAAGATTTTAGGTCTCACTGGTATGATCTCATCATAACCCTAAAATCATAGCCCTAATCTATGGGGTTCATCATATAATAAACACAGCGTATGATAAAATAATGCCTTTATTTAGAAAAATTGTCAATTACAATGGTTTGGGAGATACAACAGAGATTGGTTTGTAGGGCATATCCCTTTCATCTTCCACGCCCCTTCAGCCAAAACGCTGACCCTTTTTCTTTTTCTCATGCAAAAACGCCGCTTGGAGAGAGTCCACGCGCGCGTGGACTCTTCTCCTTGCGCGCGCGCGTGGGAAGAGAGGGGAAGGGGCTTAGGCGATGTGGGAAAGGGGTTTAGTCTCTTAGGTTAGCCCAATTGCTAGCCTATTATTAGCCCAATGGCTTGGATCTTCAATTAGATTCAAACCGGAATGAATTCGGATCTAAAAAAGATCAAATCGGAACCCTAACTCGAATCCGATTCAAGTAGAAGCCATGGTTTGCAACACATGCTAGTGTGTTCATCTGCAAACGAGATTTAATTCCAAATTAAATCCTTGATTATCTATCCTAAGTGTGTGACCCATTGGGTTCCATACCTAGCCTGCAGTGGGTCCGAGTGCAAGTTGACCTAATTTGATCAGAACTCATTCTAATCAATTTAGGTCAAATCGAGCTAACTCGAGTTAGTCAATTAGGACTCCTCCTAATTAGTGATCCTATTAAACCATTTAATTTGATCAACCCACAAGACAAGATTGACGTCTAGCAATGTGTCATGTCTACCCGGAAGATATGGAAATTCTGGTGAAATTCCAAAACTACCCTTCAGTGGAAAGTTCCCGTACAATTCGATCCTTCAATCATCTTGCATCCCGAATATAACTATGGATATGGAAACATGTCAAAACCAGCTTATACTCATTCCCAGCTCAGTCATACACTAATGATTCAATTAATTCGATATTAGAAATCATTTCTAATATCTGTACTTTGATCAAAGATTTCCTGAATCATCATCTGACCTAATTTGGCTGGATGCAATCTCCTCCTACTAGGAGTGATCAATTCCTTGTTGACCTACTCATTATCTTCATATACAATTCACCATACCCAGCATCAACCTCGTGCATGACCCAGTGTCATGATTGAGATTGAACCAAAGCATGGGTTCATGTACATAAGGTATTATGGCAGTCTCAGGTCATAGGACTACTTGTACAACTCCCACTATGAGAAAAATCTATTGACATGCAGCTAAGGCTCCATTAGATGTTCTCAAACTGGATCTATTCAGTGAACTCATTCGCTAATGAGCACCCACATCCTTGTATTAGTGTCCCACACAAGTGACTGTGAGAGCAGTCACCCTTTTCAGCATACATAGGATGTGCCAGTCTAATCGGAAACCCTGATCCCCAACTCAGGGTTCCTATGACTAGGAATATTCTAGATTAGGGTTTTAAGGCCTTAGATCTCACTGGTATGATCTCATCATAGCCCTAGGACCATAGCCCTAATCTATGGGGTTCATCATATAATGACACAGCGAATGATGAAAAAATATTGCCTTTATTAACTTGTCAATTTACAATGGTCTGGAAGATACAAATATTGGCTTATAGGGCATAAACCTTTCAATATAATTAGCCAATTGGTGTCTAGGAAAGTGGTTTTGGGAAGGTAAAGGGCATAAGGTTTATAATTGGTTCTACTATCTAACCTAGCTAGTTAATTTGATATCTAAGGAAAGCAACGGGGGACCCCCTCATCTCTTCCACTTACCTAGCCAATTTGGCTATATCTGCACCTTAAATTGAAAATGCCATTTGAATTAATACACTACAGTTTGCCTTCCTTCATGCTAGGTATAGTTGATGGGGACATCAACAGCACAGATCTTGGTTAGGATTGAGATATGGATAGGCTTATCTTATCCTATCTTATATTTGAATTTGATTCATCCCTATTTTTTATCCTGTATTCAAATTCAAATGAGGGTTGGACAGGTCTATAAATACCACCCTCAGTCCTTTGTAAAAAAAAAAGTTTTTGGAGAAAAAAATTGAGTTTTTTAGAAGAGTGATTCTTCTTGCCTTCGCCTTCGGGCATGGGCGTGATGCCCTAGTTATTCCCCTTCCCATTCCATCTTCTTTATCCCCTCGTGACCTTTGAGATCTATCCTAGTGCCTCCAAGTATCGAGGAGGGTGTAATGCCCTAGAGGTGAGAGGTCTCTTCGTTAGGGTGAGTCCCAAAGTCCATGAGTTCCAAACCCTGTCTTCCAGCCCCATTATTCCTTCGCCACCTCTAGTGAAAAAAATACCAAAAAAAATAGTATCCTAATTTAGGTGACTTCTAGGCTCACCAATGATCCTACTCATCTATCCCCCATCAATAGTTCATATAACTATAGTAGATTTGTTGTGTAACATAGGCCTATCGTAGTGTTAAATATGTATTATCTTAGTACAGTTTTTGCTTTATAGCATGTTTGGTAGTATTGCTTTGCTATGTAACACAAGGGCAATATTATTCGAACATGTCTATATGGAAATGAAGGGTTTGACTAAACTAAGACATTATAGTTTGTTGTATAACACAAGACTATAAGTGTCTTAGAGGCAGTTCATTTGTTAAGAATTGCATGGGTTGCAATTGGAAAGGAATTCCTACCTTTGAACTTATGAGTGTTTGTTGTGTAACACAAGGCACTCATGAGGAATTGGGATCTTAACCCCATTAAAGAAATCTTGTACGGTTTCTCGCTTACCATAGGTGAGGGTTATGGTATTCGAATAAAATAGTGGGAGATATAATTAGATATAAAGTCCTTATCAAGTTATTTATGTCATCTTGAGTGATCTGCTTATATTATTCTTTATTAAATATAGGTTTTACTATGGTTTCAAATTTATCACCGCGGGGCATCTTAGATGCCAATTAGTTGACCGGTCCCAATTATGTGGATTGGTTGAGGAACTTGAGAATAGGACTAACTCAGGAAAAGCTTTCTTATATTCTTGATTCTCCGAATCTAGAGTCGATCAGAGAGGATGCTTCCGAGAAGGAAAGGGCTACACATAAATGTGGCTAAATGATAGCATGATTGTCAGGTGCATCATGTTGGCCTCAATGAGCAACGAGCTTCAGAGGCAACATGAAGAGATGGAACCTCATCCCATATTGCTCAATCTAAAGAAGTCTTGTGGAGAGCAAAGTAGGGCTGCTCGGTATGAGATATCGAAGTAGTTGTTCCGTGCATGCATGTGTAAGGGTTCATCAGTTCAAACCCATGTTGACTCTGTTATTGATTTTGATGATAAGCAAAATACTTAAGTATAAGTTGAGTACTAATGATTTCTTTGAAGTATGTTTTTATAGAAAAAGGTGCTCATCAACTTGACAAAAATTGTTTGATTGAAGAAGTCCCAAATTTAGATGAAAGATTTGCTTAAAGAAGACTTTGATAGTTGAAGATTGCTTGAAAGGACACATGAGTTCAACACAAACTTGTTTCAGCAGAAGTTTAGATATTTTTGAGAGAATCTCAGTGATGTGTCGAATCAAAGTATCGACACCTACAACTCAAGTATCGATACATGATAATGAAGTGTCGACACAAGCTGGCACGCAGAGATAGTTTCAAATGGCATGGCTGAAGTGTCGACACATGGATGCTAAGTGTCGACTCACAGTGTCGACTTACCAGTAGAAGTGTCAACTCACTTGAGATTTCCAAAATGCTATATTGAAGATAATTTGAACTAGGTGTCGACTCATGAAATGCAAGTGTCGATCCTATGTATCGACTCATAGCCTGAAATGTCGACACTTGGAGTTCTGGAAACAGTAACGGCTAGTTTTTCAAATACAGAACTCGTCCCTCTTGGCTCCCAATAGCTAGTTTTTCATGTCTAACAGCTAGAAACTGAGTTTGAGGCCTTGGAAAGGTATTTATATGATTCAAATCAAATCAAAACATATGTAAATGAAAAAGGAATAGCCAAGAGAAAAGAAAAGAAGAGCATTCTCTCCTATTCATTAAGTTTAACCACTTTCAAGCAAAAAGAAGCCTTCAAGCATTCAAGAGCCTTCTAGAACCTTCAAGTTGAATCATTTTTAAGCATTAAAAGAGGCTTCATCAAGTTGAAAGCATCACAACAACGAGCTTCAAAGAGATACCCACTTTTTAATAAAAATCTTTCATTGTTTCTTTACTTTAAAATTTATTTGTTGTAAGGATTCTTGGTTAACCTATTGGAAAACCAAGAGAGGTTATTGGTGAGCCTTTGAAAATCAATTAGGTTCTCGGTTAGCGCTCAAAACCAAGGGAGGTTGGTGGTTAGCTTTAAAACCATTTAGGTTCTTGGTTAGCCTGTAAAACCAAGTGAGGTTTTGACTTGTGAGCCTTGTGAAAACAAGTCGGGTTTCGATTAGTGAGCTGGGAAAACTAATAGGATGTAATCGATTGAGATTATAGTGAATTTCCAAGTGGATCTTAGAGAGTGGATGTAGGTGCACTAGATAGCACCGAACCACTATACTTTCTTGTGTTTGTAATTGAGTCTCTTCTATTTGCTCTTATTTTTGTTGCTTTATATTTTTGCTGCACACTTACTTAAGAGCACTTCATTTGCATTCATAGTACCTAGTTTATTTATTGGATTGGTTTAGTTTCTTGCATACCATTCAATTAATTTTTAGAGATCCAATTCACCCCCCCTCTTGGGTTGCTTACTGGGCAACAAGTGGTATCAGAGCCCTGTTCTAAGTTTATAGGTCTAACTGCCTTGAGTAAAGATCTATGGCAGCCCCTATTGGTACTAGTGTAGTTGAGGAACAAGCCTCAAATAGACCTTCACTTTTTAATGGAATAAATTATACTTATTGGAAGACTAGAATGAGAATATATATGCATTTTATTAATTATAACTTGTGGAAGGTAGTTGATAAATGTCTACATATTCCCTCGATTTTGGTTAATGGTGTTTCAATCCGAAAGCTTGAAGAGGATTGGGATGAAAATGATATTAAACAATCCGAGATTAATGCAAAAGCAATGAATCTCCTCTATTATGCATTAGATCCTAGTGAATTTAATAGAATTTCTACTTGCACATCCGTCAAGGAAATATGGAACACACTTGAAGTTACCCATGAGAGTACCGATCAAGTTAAAAACACTAAAGTGAACATGTTAGTGCACACATATGAAATGTTCCGAATAGAACCTAATGAATCTATCACTGATATGTACACTAGATTTACAAATATTGTAAATGGAATGAGAAGTTTAGAAAAAATAATGTCTAATGCTAATCCTGTCAACAAAATCCTTAGATCACTTCCAACATCATGGGATTCGAAGGTGACCACCATCCAAGAAGCTAAAGATGTCGACAAGCTACCATTGGAGCAATTGATGGGATTGCTCATGACTTATGAGCTCAACTTAAAGAAAAAATATATGGACATGAACAAGAAGAAAAAAGGGATTGCATTCAAATCTACTATACAAGAAGAATCCTTAATTGATGAATTCGAAGAAGAAGAAGAAGAAGATGAGAGTGAAGAAGCACTTCTTGTAAGAAAACTCAGAAGGTTCATGAAGAGAAGAAAATTTCCTTTTAAAAAGAAGTTCCAATCAACTAAAGAGAAGGGAAAAGAAAAAAAAAAAGAAAAAGAAAAGAAAAAGGAGAAGGAGATACCTACATGCTTCGAGTGTAAGAAGCCGGGACACTATAAATTCGACTGCCCTCTCCTAAAAAAGTCAAGGAAGAAGCTAAGAAAAAAGGCTATGATGGCTACCTGGAGTGATAGTGAGGACTCCAGTTCAAAAGAAGAACAAGCTAAAATTACAAATCTTTGTCTCATGCCACATCAAGGTCAAGAAGAGATAAATTCTGATACAGAAATAGATTTTACTTTTGATGAATTAGTTCATGATTATTAACTAATTTTATTTGAAAACAGAAAACTAAAAAAGCATGTAAACAATTTTTTCATGAAAATAATTCTTTATTAAATGAAGTTAGTGATTTGAAAACTAACTAGATGTTTAAAAAAAAAAAAATGCTTTAACAATGGAAAATTATGTTTTAAAAAGATCCAAAACTATCATTTCAAATGGTGATCTTTTGAAGAAAAACAAGGATTTAGAATTAGAAAATAGAAATTACAAAAATGAACTTGACAAAATGAAACCTTTTGTTGAAAAGTTTACTTATAGTTCAGAAAAACTAAATCTTCTTTTAAATAATCAAAAAAAGTAGTTTTGAACAAAGCAGGATTAGGCTATAAACCTCAAAGACAATAAAAGTATTTCAAAAAATTTTTTGTACCTGCATCATCTAGTATAACGTGTTTCTCATGCAAAAAATAAGGACACAAAGCTTTTCAATGTAATATGAGAAAAATTAATATTCATGGAAAAGTTTTGGTTCCAAAAGGAACCAATTTAAGTGCTAACCATAAAGGACCCAAGTTGGCTTCGGTAGCTAAAAACAAAACTTGATTTGTATTGCAGGTGTGTCATGCAACAAAGGAGAACAAAAGACTATGGTATCTTGATAGTAGTTGCTCAAGGCACATGATAGGAGATGTGAAGCATTTCACTTCTCTTGAGACAATGAATGGAGGGAGTGTGACCTTCGGGGATAATAGTAAAGGTAAAATCATTGGTATTGATAAGGTTGTTGCCCAGGTGGCTATCCAAGAGGGGGTGAATTGGGAATTTTAAAAATTATGCAAGATAATGTGCAATTAAAAATCCCTTAGAAGGTGTTAGGTGCTGTGGCAAGATAAAAAATTGTAGAAGCTAAATAGAGTCAAATAAGCACAACACAAACACACAAAATTTATAGTGATTCGGAGCAACCCAGCTCCTACGTCCACTACCCAAGATGCCACTTGGTATTTCCACTATATTCACACCCGAATACAGTAGGTTTGTTTTACAGGATCACAATCCAAAATCTCTATACTTAGTTTTAACGGGATCATCAAAGAAAACCCAACACCCTTTGATTTTGAATAGGCTCACCAAAGAAACCCAACACGGTTTTCACATGATCACCAAGAAACTAACTTGGTTTTACCAGGATCACCAAGAACCCAACACTTGGATTTTAACAAAGGCTCACCAAGAACCTATTTGGTTTTCAACCGGGCTCACCAATAACCAAACAATTCAATAAAATGAATTGAAATACATGCAACAAAAATGACAAACTCAATTTGTTGGATAGTTACCGGTGTAGCTTGATAGAAGTCCACTTGAATCCACTTGAATGAGCTTTAATTGCTTCAGTGATTTCTTTCTAAATTGCTTCAAGCTTCAGATGAGAGTTGACGAAGACTTGAAGGCTGACTTGAATGCTCTTGTGCTTTTCTTCTTGTTGGTAGGTAAGATATTCAATGAAGCTCTCTAAAACTTTTAAGAACTCTCTAATACTTGCTTCACGGAAGTTTAAATCCTTCAAATATATGGTCTTCCATCACTCCAAGGTAGTTTGAGATGTTGTAGACCATTGAGATGTGACATATGACTGTTGGAGCACTTTTTGGCATTCAAAAATAAATTTTGGAACTAGCTTTTGGATACCTAAAAGTGATACTCGAGTCAGCTCGGATTCCTTCGAGTCGGCTCGGATCCTTCGAGTTGATAGGTCGAGTCACCAAATCTTTAGTGCAGTCGGCTCTTTGTCTCAGGGTGCAAAACTTCACTCTAGACGAGTTGGTTCTTGATAGCTTGGGTTGGCTCGAACTTATATATTTGAGAAACTTAACTCGAGGAGTCGGCTCTTTTGATCTTTGGTCGGCTCTTCTTCTCAGGTTCTGAAATCATCACTCTGGAAGAGTCGGCTTGATGCAGTTTGGGTTGGCTCACTTTTTCAGGTCTTCAAGATTAGGTCTGGCAAAGTCAGCTCATTTTGGTTCTGGTCAGCTCGCTTGGCTGTTCTCAGAAATCTTCAAAAGTTGGACTCTGGAAGAGTCAGCTCGGACATATTCTAGTCGACTTGGATTTACTGGAGTCGGCTCGGTTGCCTTCGAGTCGGCTCGCATTGCTGCATACCAGAATCCTTGATGCGTGCCATGAAGTGGAGTCGGCTTTTCAACATCCTGGGTCGGCTCGAGTAACTTCTTCAGGATTTTTACAATTGAACTTAAAGAAAACTCTCACCAACACTTTTACATTTTACATGCACACCAACTCAAAATAATTTAAGGCACATGCGCACACAAAAGTAACCCTTTTTATAGATTTTTTCTTTACTTTATCATTGTGTTCTTCTTTACACAATCAAATTACAACACAACTCAAGCAAGAAACCAAGCTGTAGGAGTTGAAGTTTGAACAAATAAACCATCCTACAAAAACTTATAGAATACTTGAAGAGTTGTTACAAATAAATGTGCATGCTTCAATATTTGGTTATCATCAAAATCACTTATGGGGTCAACAATCTTCTCCTTTTTGATGATGACAAAACACTGGGTATGAAAAAGTAAGATAAAACTTTACAATTACCTGTATAACTGTATTTGCAAGAATATAAGAACAAGTAAAATGAATTGACTTTAATTAGTGCCAAACTATGAAAGGAGAATTAGGGCATAGAGAGGTAATCTCCTCCTCAATAAGATACTCCATGTTTTAACACAATTTTCATGCAATTTCATATTTCAAAGCTCAAAAGTTTCTAACAGAACTTTAAGTATCAGAGCTATTAAATGTCAAAGTTTGAAACATTATGTATCAGAGCTTAAGTTTTGTAAATCAAAGCTCTCATATGTATTATGTATCAGAGTTTTCAATCTTTATGTATCATAGCAAAATCAAAGCAAACATACAAACATAACATACAAACATGAACACATCTTATCCTTTTCATGCAATATCTTCATAAATTTCTCTCCCTTTTTGTCAATCAATCAAAAAGGTGAAGTTAGAGTGAAGCTCAAATTTTAAAATAGAATGAGAAAGTATTTAAAATTTATTTGAGATACTTTCACTTTCTCAGATTCATCTTGATATTCTAATTAAAAATCAATCATTGTTTTAGTCATCTTATGATCAATCATAAACTTTCATTGTATAAAGGAATAGAACAATTGAAGAGGCAAAATGTGAACTTTCATTTCATTTCAAGATGTTCAATACAAAGTACAAAATGAAAGAAAATACATCTAGTCACTATCTATATTTACTCTAGGGTTTGGAGGTTGACACGAAATTTGGATGCCCGGAGGAAGAGAGGCAATTGGGTCAGCATCTAAGATATGAGATGTTGGAATAGTATGGGTTCCCTGTGGTCTAAAATGAAGAGCTGGTTGTCTGGGATGAACAAATTGACCAGCAAAAGAAGATGATTATGGCCTAGGTCTAGTAGGATCCAGTGGTGTTGGAGGAGGTGCACTTGGAGCAGATTGAAGGTCTTCAACCTTGGTCATTAGCTTCCACAAAAAGCTATTAATGGTCTTCAATTCAGTTTCAATTTTCTTTGTATTCTTGGAAGCAGCCAATTTTTTCATTGAGACTCTTATTTCTGCAATTTCCTTTTGTATTGAGAGAATTTCAGAGGCTTGGACATTTACAAAGGCTTCAGCTGATCCTCTAAGTCTCTCGAACTCAGCTCTTATAATTCCAATACCTCTTATGTAATCCGCTTCCATCTTCTTGCCTTCTTCTACTGAGCCCATTCTAATCCTTAAGTTATCTATCTCAACTCTATAAGATTCAAGTACTTGAGTAACTGAGCTCTTAATGGTTTCAGAACTTGAAAAAACCAGTTGAAGAATTGGTTGTAAATCTATCTCAGTTGTATATTCTATAGTCTTGGAGGTTTCAAGGGTATCAATTCTGCTTCTCAGATTATCAATTTGCCCTCCAAATTGATTAAGTCTCTCATCAACAGATTGACGAAATTTGCCAAACATTGTAGCCATTGAGGAGTTGATAGATGCAGTCAAGTTACCCATCTGGTGTGCGATAAAATCTTGCAAAATTAAAGTATCCACAACAGGAGTGCAATACCAGGACTATGAACAAGAATATCAGTGATAGCTTGAGTGTAGATAGGTGTGCCAAGAGGTATATCAGGCACTGAAACATCTAGAAAGAGAGCATTAAAGTCTATCTGAATAGGAGACCCTTGCTGTGGCTGTGACTCTAGATTTAAATTGAAGTGCCTTCACCAATCTCCATTTTAGCTTGCTCTTGTACTTCTTCAATTTCTTCAGTCATTGGAGCATCAGACTTCTTTTTCCAAGTTCCTTCTAAAAGCAAGTAACCTATCCTTTGTAGGGTTTTAGCTATATAAGTGTCGGTATGAAGGAGGTTTTTACTGTCTTCTCTTGATAAGTCATTGTTTGCACCTTGGAAAAAAAGAGTGAGGACCATTCTGTAAGGCAAACATGTCTTCACCTTTTTCACTGCCTCTTTCATCTGACTAATCATGATAGCTGGCAGGTTAATTTTGTCACCATTTATCAGAAGCTCCATGAAACAAAGATCTTGCTCACTTACCCAATCAAAGTGGCCTGTCCTGGGTAGAAAGATCCTACTAATAAAGCTGTGAAGTATTCTCATTTCAATGGACAATGTGATGGCCTTGAAAATTCCAATTTCATCAACTTCAGTCCTTTCCAATACAGTTTGCAAGGCATTTGTTCTATCTTTTAGGACCAAGTACTCAGTGCCCTCGAAAGGCATTTCTAGAATATTTCCAAAAATTTCTTCTGATATAATAATTCTTTTTCATTTCACCTGCGATTCAATAAAATTCTCTCCAAATCTCATATTTTCATAGAAGGTTCTAACTAGATTTGGGTAGGTTTTGATATCCAAGGAACACAGATTTCTCCAACCTTGATTTTCAATAAAATCTCCAATAACAAATCCTATTTCCTTTAGGTATTCAAACAAAATCCTTCTTCCAGTAGTAAAAGGTCGCATACCCAAGAAAATCTAATGGCTTGGTGAAACCTGGCTTCGTTCTTCATCTAATTGAGGTAAAATTCGAGAAGCACTGTCTTCTCTAAATTTTGTTCTTTTTTCCTGCAGAGCAGCTTCTGCTTCCTATTGAGATTTCTTGCCTACTGCCTTCTTTGAAGCCATTGCACAAATACACTTGGGTTTTGAAGTAGATTTTGGAAGGTAGAAGATTTTGGAAATGTTCTTCGGAGGGAAGGAGTGTGGGGTTGAAGAATATATATGGGAAAGAAAAACCCTATGGCTCGAACTAAAAGGAGATGGCTCGACATCCAAGCCGGCTTGACCTCCGAGCCGGCTCAACCAATAGGTCATCTGCTTGAGTCGGCTCGAGCAGAGGGAGCACAAAAGTGATTTTTGGGCTTTCAATCAAGGACTTTTTAACAAAAAATTGGATAAGGAGGTCACCTAGATAATTTTTCCTTAAGTTTATAGGAATGTTTCTAGAGTGGGTCACATAACCCTAGTTCACTTCTAATCATTGCAAATCTATCAAAATTCAAAGGTTTGGTAAAAATGTCAGCAAGTTGGTTTTCAGTTGGCATGAATTCAAGTATAATATCATTATTCAATACATGATTTCTTATGAAATAGTGCCTAATTTCAGCGTGCTTAGTTGTTGAATGCTGAACATGATTTTTTGTCAAATTAATAGCACTTATGTTATCATATTTAATTAGAACTTTAGATTGTGTAACACCAAAGTCTTCTAGCTATTATTTAATCCATAACACTTGAGCACAACAACCACCAGCAGCAATGTACTTTGCCTCAATAGTGGACAGTGCTACGAAATTTTGCTTCTTACAGTGCCATGAAATTAAATTCAACCCAAGAAATTGACAAGTACCACTAGTGCTTTTTCTATCAATTTTGCAACTAGCATAGTCAGCAGCATCAGAAAAACCAATTAAATTCAAAGATGATTCTTTAGAATACCAAAGACCTAAGTTACTCATACCTTTTAAATATTTAATGATTCTTTTAACAACAAGCATACATGTTTCTTTAGGATTACATTGAAATCTAGCACAAACACATACACTGTACAAGATATCAGGTCTACTAGCTGTCAAATATAATAGGGATCCGATAATACCTCTATAAAGATTTTGGTCAACATTGGATCCACTTTCATCTTTGTCCAATATGCAGGTAGGGCTCATGGGTATGTTAACCTCTTTGCTTGTCTCCATGCCAAACTTCTTGATTATTTCTTTGATATACTTGGCTTGGCTTACAAAGATTCCTTCCTTCATTTGTTTGACTTGTAATCCAAGGAAGTAGTTGAGTTCACCCATAAGACTCATTTCAAACTCACCCTACATCAACTCAACAAATTCTCCCCAAAGATTTTCATTAGTTGCACCAAATATTATGTCATCAACATAAATTTGTACAACTAACATATCATTCTCTTTATTTTTAATAAAAAGAGTTTTATCAACATTATCTCTTTTGAAATCATTTTCAAGTAAAAATTTGCTTAGTCTATCATACCAAGCCCTAGGTGCTTGTTTTAAACCATATAAAGCTTTGTTCAATTTAAACACATGATTTGGAAAAGTATGATTTTTCAAAACCTGGTAGCTGTTCTACAAAAACTTGTTCAGAAATAAATCCATTTAGAAAAGCACTTTTGATATCCATTTGAAAGAGTTTAAAGTTCATGTAGCAAGCAAATGCAAGAAGTAATATAATGGCTTTTAATCTTACTACCGGAGCATATGTTTTATCAAAATCAATGCCCTCCTCTTGATTGTACCCTTTTGCTACCAACCTTACTTTATTTCTCATAACCTTACCATTCTCATCTAGTTTGTTCCCATAGACCCATTTGGTTCCTATGATGGGATGGTCTGTAGGTCTACTAATTGTGTCCAAACATTATTCCTTTCAAACTGTTTTAATTCATCATGCATGGCCATCATCCAGTTTTGATCAGTTTTAGCCTCTTCTAAACTATGTGGTTCAATTTGTAAGACAAATGCTAGGTAGTCATGTGCATCTCTATGTGCCGACCTAGTCCTAACACCATGACAAGGATCACCAATAATTAAATCTTTCGGTTATGAAGTTATATACCTCAATTCCTTTGGTAAATCAGTATGATCCTTGCTTACCACTTCATTTCCATCTTGTGTTGGCTTGTTTTGAATGCTTAGATCTTCCATTTCCTTCTGTAGTGTACCTGCATCATTATCTATGCACTCATCTTTTCTAGATGGTGAGGGGTTAGCTTCATCAAAAACAACATGAATTGACTCTTCAACATAAGAGTCCTCTTGTTAAACACTCTATATGCTTTGCTATGTAATGAATAACCAAAGAATATAGATTCATCAGATTTTGCATCAAACTTTTCTAGGTTATCTTTACCGTTGTTCAACACAGCATTTACACCCAAAAGCATGAAAATAAATGATATTCAGTTTTCTTCCATTCCAAAGCTCATAGAGGGTTTTCTTTGAAATTGGTTGAATTAAAACATGATTTAATATGTAACAAGCAGTGTTCACTGCTTCTGCCCAAAAATACCTTGAAAGATTACCTTCACACAATATGGTTCGGGCCATTTTTTTCAAAGTCCTATTCTTTCTCTTTACAACACCATTTTGTTGTGGTGTTCTAGGAGCAGAAAAGTTATGATCAATGCCGTGCTCAGTGCAGTATTCATGAAAAAATTGATTTTGAAATTTAGTTCCATGATCACTTCTTATAGAAATAATGGAAAGATTTTTCTCATTTGAAACTTTCTTATAAAATTTTTGAAATGCATCAAAAGTTTCATCCTTATGTGCAATAAATAATATCCATGTGAATCTAAAAAAGTCATCTACAATCACAAGGCCATATTTTATGCCTCTTAGGCTTGTGGTCCTAGTTGGTCCAAATATGTCCATGTGAAGTAGCTCAAGGGGTCTAGTTGTTGAAATAATATTTTTTGATTTAAAACTCTTCCTAGTTTGTTTGCTTAATTGACAAGCATCACATACATAATTAAGATCAACTTTAAAATGTGGCAAACCTCTAACTAGATTCTTAGAAATTAATTTGGTAATTGTATGCATGCTAGCATGACCTAATCGTCTATGCCATAATAAATATGACTCATTGGTCTTAGCATTCATTGCTACTAGACTGGAACTACTAGTCATGGCTAGATCTTTTAGATCTACCACATAGATATTTTCAAGTCTATGACCAATGAATTTGTTGCTAGAATCAAGAGAATTAGTTACTATACACATAAAAACTTAAAGATAACCTTGAAGCCTTTATCACAAAGTTGACTAATGCTCAATAAATTATGCTTCAATTTATCTACTAGCAACACTTCTTCAATAAAAGTACAGGGAGTTATTTTGATCTTACCAATTCCGATTATTCTCCCCTTGCCATTATCTTCAAAAGTAACCAATCCTCCTTCTTTCATTTGTAGGGTGATGAACTGATCTTTGTCACCCGTCATATACCTCGAACAGCCGTCGTCAAGATACCATCTTTTCTTTAAGTTGTGGGCTACAAGACAATCTTGCAAAATAGCCGTGTGATTTTAGGTACCCAAGCTACCTTGAGTCCTTTCGGGTTAGGAAAATTGGTTTTTTTTGGAACCCAAATGGTTCTATATTTTAATGCACCAATCGTGGAATTTTTCAAAGAATTGCATTGATAAGATTTATGCCCAAATCTATGACATACATAACAAACAATTTTTATCATTTTTGAATGATGCATGTTTTGAAGCTTTAAAATATGCAGAAATATAAATATTTGGTTTGAAAGATTTTTGGATAGAATTCTTTGGAACATACTTCAAGCCATTTAAAAAATAATTCGATGGAAAAGCTTTTTGAAATTTAGCATTTGAAGCTGAAGCTTTTGACGATACAAATTTTGTTGCTAAAATTCCTTTAGCATTTAAGGCAATAATTCCAATTCCAGCTTTGATTTTTGAATCTCTTTATTCTTTCAAGATTAGCTCAAGCTTGTTAGAACTTAGAGTAAGTTTTTTGACTAAGGGCTCAAGCTTTTCAACCTCCCTTTTTAAATCAACATTTTCGGCAACTAAAACTCTATTTGTCTCATTTAAAGCATTTTTCTCATTTTCCAAAATAATAATATTATTAGAAAAGATATTCAATTCTTTTTGCAAGATGTTATGCTTTTTAGAAATTTCATCCTTGTCTTTTAGTAAAACATCATTTTGTTTCTTCAAGAATTTGATTTTAACCCTAGCTTTCTTGAATTTAATAAGTAAATCATGAAATGCAGAATTCAATTCATCATATGTAAATTCAATTTGAAGCTCAGGGGATGATACCTCATTTTCAAGACCCATCAGACAAAGATTTGCAAATTTTGTGGTCTCTTCTTCTTCAGTAGATGAGGACGCTTCGCTGTCGCTCCACGTTGCTACTATAGCTTTCTTTTTCTTTTTCTTAAATTTCTTTTTCAGTAATGGATAATCTAGTCGGATGTGCCCTGGTTTTTTGCATTAATAGCAGGTGGGCACTTCTTTTACTTTTTCTTTTTCCTTTTCCTTATCCTTCTCCTTATTGAATTCTTTGTTCTTATGGAATTTTTTAAAATTTCTTCTTTTTCGTCTTCCCAAGAACTTTCTAAATTTCCTGATGGCCATGGCAACATCTTCATCTTCCATGTCGCTTTCAGTAGAGGAGCATTCTTCTTTCGATTCTTCATCCTTTCTAGAATCCATAGCAGCATTGAAGGCAATAGATTTCTTCTTCTTTTGATCATCTTCAGTTTGGTGCTGCATGGTCAGTTCATGAGTGATGAGAGATCTTAGAAATTCATCCAGCAATAAGGTATTCAAATCTTTTGCTTCCTGGATGGTAGTCACTTTCGGATCCCATTTGTCCGAAAGAGATCTTAGAATCTTCTATACAATATCTGCATTAGAATATACCCTACCAAGACTTTTTAAGCCATTAATAATATCAGTGAAATGTGAAAACATTGCAGAGATTGTTTCATTAGGTTCCATCTTGAATAATTCATAACTATGCATAAGAAGATTAATTTTAGAAGTCTTCACTTGAGAAGTTCCTTCATGGATCATTTTGAGTTTATCCCAAACCTTCTTTGCACAGGAGCAAATAGAAATTTGATTAAACTCATTACTATCCAAAGCGCAATATAACAGATTCATTGCTTTGGCATTCAACTCACCCATTTTAATATCATGTTCGTCCCAATCTTCTTTAGATTTTGGAGCGTCCACTCCATCAATTTTAATCATGGGGATATAAGGACCCTTTAGAATGACCTTCCACAACTGAAAATCAACTGCATGAACATAAATTTTCATTCTAGCTTTCCAGTATGCATAGTTAATGCCAGTGAAGAGTGGAGGTCTAATAGTTGATTGGCCTTCCGCCAAAGATATACTCATTGGATGAGCCATCGATCTTTACTCTAATGTATTCAGAGATATTGGTCTGATACCAGTTGTTGCCCAGGTGGCTACCCAAGAGGGGGGTGAATTAGAAATTTTAAAATTATGCAACATAATATGCAATTTAAAACATCTTAGAAGGTGTTAGGTGTTGTGGCAAGATAATAAATTACAGAAGCTAAATAGAGTCAAATAAGCATAACACAAACACATAAAATTTATAATGGTTCGGAACAACCCAGCTCCTACATCCACTACCCAAGATATCACTTGGGATTTTCACTATATTCACACCCGAATACAGTAGGATTGTTTTATAGGATCAAAATCCAAAATCTCTATACTTTGGTTTTAACGGGATCACCAAAGAAAACCTAACACCCTTTGGTTTTGAACAAGCTTACCAAAGAAACCCAACTTGGTTTTCACAAGATCACCAAGAACCTAACTTGGTTTTACCAGGATCACCAAGAACCCAACACTTGGTTTTTAACAAAGGCTCACCAAGAACCTATTTGGTTTTCAACCGGACTCAACAATAACCCAATAATTTAATAAAATGAATTGAAATAAATGCAACAAAAATAAAAAACTCAATTTGTCGGATAGTTGCTGGTGCAGCTTGATAGAAGTTCACTTGAATGCACTTGAATGAGCTTTAATTGCTTCAGTGGCTTCTTTCCAAATTGCTTCAAGCTTTAGATGAGAGTTGGTGAAGACTTGAAGGCTGACTTGAATGCTCTTGTGCTATTCTTCTTGTTGATAGGTAGGATATTCAATGAAGCTCTCTAAAACTTTTAAGAACTCTCTAATACTTGCTTCACGGAAGTTCAAATCCTTCAAATATATGGTCTTCCATCATTCCAAGGTAGTTTGAGATGTTGTAGACCATTGGGATGTCACATATGACTGTTGGAGCACTTTTTGGCATTCAAAAACAAA
This sequence comes from Areca catechu, assembly GCA_021397845.1. Taxonomy (NCBI): domain Eukaryota; kingdom Viridiplantae; phylum Streptophyta; class Magnoliopsida; order Arecales; family Arecaceae; genus Areca; species Areca catechu. The sequence continues at coordinate 76,619,386 of CM038044.1, read as the reverse complement.
TTCTGGAACTAGCCATTGGATACCTGAAAGAGATACTCGAGTCAGCTCGGATTCCTTTGAGTCAGCTCGAATCCTTCGGTAGATAGGACGAGTCACCAAATCTTCAGTGCAGTCATCTCTTTATCTCAGGGTGCAAAACTTCACTCTGGATGAGTCGGCTCTTGATAGCTCAGGTCAGCTCGAACTTATATCTTTGAAAAACTTAAACTCGAGGAGTCAGCTCTTCTAATCTTTGGTCGGCTCTTCTTCTCAGGTTCTGAGATCATCACTTTGGAAGAGTTGGCTCGATGCAGTTTGGGTCGGCTTGCTTTCTTAGGTCTTCAAGATTAGGTTTGGCATAGTCGGCTCTTCCTGGTTTTGGTCGGCTCGCCTGCTATTCTCAAAAATCTTCAAAAACTGGACTCTAAAAAAGTCGGCTTAGACATATTCCAGTCGACTCGGATTCACTGGAGTCAGCTTGGTCACCTTCGAGTCAGCTCGGATTGCTGCATACCAAAATCCTTGCTACGTGCCATGAAGTGGAGTCATCTCTTCAACATGCTGGGTCGGCTCGAGTAACTTCTTCAGGATTTTTATAATTGAATTTAAAGAAAACTCTCACCAACACTTTTACATGTTACATGCACACCAACTCAAAATAATTTAAGGCACGCGCACACACAAAAGTAACCATTTTTACAAATTTTTTCTTCACTTTATCATTGGGTTCTTCTTTACACAATCAAATTACAACACAACTCAAGCAAGAAACAAAGATGTAGGAGTTGAAGTTTGAATAAATAAACCATCCTACAAAAACTTGTAAAATACTTGAAGAGTTGTTAGAAATAAATGTACATGCTCCAATGTTTGGTTATCATCAAAATCACTTATGGGGTCAACAAAGGTTCACATTACCCCCTCTACATGTATTAATAATGTACTTTTAGTTGAAGGCTTGAAATATAATCATTTAAGTATTAGTCAGTTTTGCGATAAAGGTTTTCAAGTTATTTTTAAATCTCTTATTGCATAATTGCTAGTTCGGATAAAAATGAAGTACAATTTATTGGAAAAGGGTTTGTTAATATTTATTTAATAGATTTAGGTGATCTATCTTTGCCTAATGGAGAATGCCTAGCTGTAATGAATTCTACTAAAGATAAGACTAATTGGCTTTGGCATAGAAGACTACGATATGCTAGTATGTATTTACTTTCAAAACTTTGTAAAATGGATTTAGTGAGAGATTTACCAAAACTGGTTTTTGAAAAAGATAGAGTTTGTCAAGCTTGCCAATTTAGAAAACAAGTTAAAACTTTTTTCAAACCTAAAGGTTTTGTTACTACTAATAGGCCACTAGAACTGCTTCATATGGATCTCTTTGGACCAACTAGAATATCTAGTCTAAGAGGCAAGAGATATGGATTGGTTATAGTGGATGATTTTTCAAGATTTACTTGGATTTTTTTTCTTGCTCATAAAGATGAATCATTTTCTACATTTGTAAAGTTTTACTGAAAGTTTCAAATAAAAAATGTACTTCAGTTATTTACATATGTAGTGATCATGGTTCTGAATTTGAAAATCAGAATTTTGAAAGTTTCTATAATGAAAAAGGTATTGAACATAATTTTTTTGTACTTAGGACACCTCAGTAGAATAGGGTATTAGAAAGAAAAAATCGTACTTTAGAAGAAATGGCACACACTATGCTCTGTAAAAATGATTTGCTAAGATACTTTTGGGTAGAAGCTATTAATACTGCTTGCTATATTTTAAATCGAGTTTTAATCTAACCAATTTTAAAGAAAACTCCTTATGAACTTTGGAATCAAAGAAAACCAACTTTAAAGTATTTTCAAGTTTTTGGTTGTCAATGTTTTATGTTAAATAATGGTAAAGACAATCTTGGAAAATTTGATGCCAAGTCTGATGAAGATATCTTTCTAGGATACTCAACATCAAGCAGAGCAAACAGAATTTTTAACAAAAGAATCCTAGTTGTAGAGGAGTCTGTACATGTATTTTTTGAAGAGTCTACTAATAAATCCTCCATAAAAGAGGATACTTCTGATGCATGTGTAGGTGCTGACAAGTTACAAAAGTTGACATTGAGTGATCAACCCTCTCAACAAAATGAAGAAAATCAAGATAATGATGAAAAAGGTGAAGACACTCCAAAGCACCAAGATCTACCTAAGGAGTGGAGGTATGCTCATGGACATCCTAAGGAATTAATCCTAGGTGATCTATCAAAAGGGGTAAGAACTCGAGCTTCAATTAGAAATGAATGTGATTACATTGCTTTTGTTTCTCAAGTAGAGCCTAAATATTTTGAAGATGCTGAAAAAGATCCTAACTGAATAAATGCTATGCAAGATGAATTAATTCAGTTAGATAGAAATAATATTTGGACATTAATAGAAAGACCATCTAATGTTTCAATCATTGGCACTAAATGGGTGTTTAGAAATAAGTTAGATGAAAATGGAATTGTTATTAGAAATAAAGCTAGGCTAGTTACCAAAGGCTACAATCAGGAGGAAGGAATTAATTTTGCTCATGTTGCTAGACTTGAAGCAATTAGACTACTATTAGCATTTGCTTGTTTTATGAATTTCAAACTCTTTCAAATGGATATTAAAAGTGCTTTTCTAAATGGCTTTATAGTAAAAGAAGTTTTTGTTGAACAACCACCTGATTTTGAAAATCACACACATCCTGATTATGTTTTCAAATTGCACAAAGCTCTTTATGGTTTAAAGCAAGCACAATGAGCATGGTATGAAAGACTCAGCAAATTTCTAATTGAAAATGAATTTTCTAGAGGCCATGTTGATAAAACTTTATTTCTAAAGAAGAAAGATGATACTTATTAGTAGTGCAAATCTATGTTGATGATATTATTTTCGGTGCTACTAATGAGATTCTTTGTCAAGAGTTTGCTAAGATAATGCATGATGAGTTCGAGATGAGCATGATGGGAGAACTCAATTTCTTTCTCGGACTCCAAATCAAGCAAACTAGAGATGTAATCTTTATCAACCAAGCTAAGTATGCAAGAGAGATCATAAAGAAGTTTAGGATGGAGACTACTAAGTCAATAGGTATACCTATGAGCCCCTCTTGTAAACTTGATAAAAATGAACATAATAAATCTGTAGATCAAAAATTATATAGAGGTATGATTGGCTCTTTATTGTATTGACTGCTAGTAGACCAGATATAATGTTCAGTGTATGCATGTGTGCTAGATATCATTATGATCCTAAGGAATCACATCTGTTGGCTGTTAAGCGATTATTAGATATCTATCTGGTACAATTGATATTGACTTATGGTATTCTAAAGACTCATCTATTGATTTAATTGGATATTCTGATGCTGATTTTGTTGGATGTAAATTAGATAAAAAAAGTACTAGTGAAACTTGCCAATTTCTTGGAGTTAACTTAATCTCCCGGTTTAGCAAGAAATAAACTTCAGTTGCACTATCCACAACTGAGGCTAAGTATATTACAGTAGGAAGTTGTTGTACTCAAATCTTGTGGATTAAGCAACAACTTGAAGATTTTGGAATCAAATTAACTTGTACACCCATAAAATGTGATAATACTAGTGCTATTTGCTTAACTAAAAATCATGTTCAGCATTTTAGAAGTAAACATATTGAAATTAGGCATCATTTTATTAGAGACCATGTTGAAAATAGTGATATTGTGCTTGAATTTTTTTTGTACTGAATTGCAATTAGCTGATATTTTAACAAAGTCTCTCCAAGAAGATCGATTCAGTATGATTAGAAGAGAACTTGGGGTCATAAATCCTTTTGATTGAAAATTTCTACTCTTTGACTCAAAATAGATCAAATTTGACATCAATTTCATTAAATTTCATTATATTTCTTGTGATTTTGATTTGCACTTCATTCTTTGAATTTTTGGTTTTAAGTCGATGTGTCGACACATGGCACTGTGTCGTGAGTCGACACATGAACGACTACAGATCGAAGATAAAGGCAGAATCGAAGTGTTCTCCTCCCCCATTTCTTCCCAACTCGAGTTGACACTTGTCCTTGCTCCATTCTAACCACTTCTTCCCTCCAAATCTTAGCTCAAACCCTCTCTAATTTCTATTTTGGATGGATTTTGGTTCGAATTTTACTACATTCCCTCTCCCATTTCTATTTTGAACCGTAGAAATCCTAGGTTTCATATCCGTTCTTGTTCAAACCAGTTATCTGTGCAATGGGACCAAGAAAGCAAGTCGTTCATTGCCCTCGACCATCCAACCACGAAGAAGAGAGAAGGACTAAAGCTAAACATGATGCCGAATCTCTAGATCCACTTGTTCGGCCACTTTTCACTGCTTCTAGTTGCATGAGTTCGAAGACAATTGTCATAGGATGCCGTGTAGACTTTGGATTTGTCGACCAGCAGCATTTTTGAATTGGTCAGTGGATTAGAGATGCTGGTTTGACTTCTTTATGCTCATTGAGTGAGAGATTCTACCCAGGCATGATACAAGAGTTCTAGGATCCTTAGCCCATGGTAGTGATGGATGGATCGTGCAGGTCCAATGTAGAGATATCCCAGTGACTGCAAAGGTTCTGAGCAGAGTGTAGGATATACCCTTGACTGGATCTATAGTTGACAGCTTAGTGGACAGGTTTAGTGGACTCCATGCATTTTTGAGTTAGATATTCTACCTGAGGGAGCCATTGTTCTAGCATCCCATCTTTCTGCTGAGATGAGACTACTACATCATGTTGTTGCCCGGATTCTTCTACCGAAGACTGGACATTTTGACTACATCATAGAGAGAGAGCTGCTTGTGATGGTCTCCTTAATTCAGCACACACCAGTTTGCCTTCTAGTACTTATGATACATCAGATGACGGAGGCATCGACCAATCTGAGACTTTGCTTGCCCTACGGGATGGTGTTGACACTGCTTTTTTAGAGCATATGGAGTGACATTTGATGATGAGCCCTTCCAGATGCTTCTACATACTAATGTCTATGACATCAGGTCACTACACCAGATGGGATATTAGTTATTCAGAGGCTAGTGGAGATGCAGAGTATCAGGACAGGCCGATGACAGAGATGAGGACACTGTTGAGGAGGAGCGTACATTTTCAAGCGAGGCAGGACCTTCAGAGGCACATCTCCCTAAGATTCAGCCTGAGCCAGCAGTGTAGCCAGAGTCTGCTCCTCAGTCAGAGCCAGCTACCCAGTCTCAGCTAGCTCAATCAGATGCTTCAGGAGCCTTAGAGAGTCTTATGGATAGAGTCGGTCGCATTGAGATGGATATTATGATTATTCGACAGCGACTTGACAGCTTCATTATGGAGACCAGAGAGAGCCATCTAGGTTTGAGTGATGGCATCACTGCTATTTTGTCTGCACTATCTAGACCCTTTTCTAGGATTGTTCCCGACTCATCTACTCCAGTTCCACCTGCACCAAGACCAGAGACTGACACTGATGGTGATATTGACTCTGACGGTTTTGACTTTTCATACTTGATGACAAAGCCAGCGACAGAGATGACAGCAGACTTACCTAGGAGTCCCATTCAAGATCCTTCAAGTTCATCCTTTCAGACTCCTATTCTACCCTTACCACATTCTAGATCTGTTGATCATATTGCTATACCTATCCTTTCACCTATCATTGATACTCCTATTGTTGACTCACCTATTAGTGATACACCTATTGTTTCTTCAGCTGATACGCCTATCGTTGTTATGCCTGTCATCTCATCAGCTGATACACCGATTTCTGATACACCTATAGTTGATATATCATCATTGCATACATCCTCTCTTATTCGGGAGCTAGGTTTTTATATACCTGGTTTTCATTATCTTGATTTCGGTCCTTTATTCGATCGTACACCATATCCGATAGCTGTAGAGATTGTCGCTCCGATATGTTCTGTTCCTGCTGATGACATAGCCTCCACCTCTTCTACTTTGGCTAGAGGTAGGACCTATGTTCGATGCAGAGGACGTGGTCGCTGTACTCCTTCATGACTGACCAGGACACGTCTTCGTGATCTCAGATAGATGTGGCCGCGAGCTCGTGCCTTCACTGATACAGGATCGATTGAGATTGGATCTTCAGAGGATGAGGAATAGGATATTCTTTTTACATTTAGATAGTTTGTATTTCTGCATCTTTATGTTTTGATGTTCCTTGTATGTATCAGACACTTTTTTTTAAGTGAATGAAATATTATGTTTCATCTTATGACTTTGAGTGAATGAAATACATTAATTACTCTTAGTAATTCATTGTCTTTCTTTATGAATGAATGAAATTACTTATTTTAAAGCAAATTCAATGTTTTACCTTGAATGACTTACTTTCATGATCCTTATTTATTGTTGAAAATCTGCTTATGTCTTCCTTTCTTTTTAATGATAACAAAAAGGAGGAGTAATAAAAATAAGTATAAATCTGCTTGAGCTTGAATTGAAAAATTCTTTACAAAATTCATTAAGTAAGGGGGAGTAATACCTCCTTTATATTGAAAATCTATTTTGAATTGATTTTCATGCTAAATTCTTATCTTCAGAAGTTCAGGGGGAGTATTTTCACTCTTCACAATGCTCATTGTTGAATCTATCATTTATTTTAAGAGTATCACGATACATGACTTTATCTCTTATATTTCAAGCTCTAATACTCTTAGCCATTGTAATACTCTTGCTCTGATACATCTCTTTTAATATTTTGATATCTGTTGCAATTAGCTCTTCGCACCTTGAAAAGTTCTTTTGAAAGTTTTTTATGCAATTTATACTTAAAGATTTTGTCATCATCAAAAAGGGGGAGATTGTTGACTTCGTTATTGATTTTGATGATAAGCAAAATGCTTAAGTATAAGTTGAGTACTAATAATTTCTTTGAAGTATGTTTTTATAGAAAAAGATGCTCATCAACATGACAAAAATTGTTTGATTGAAGAAGTCCCAAATTTAGATGAAAGATCTGCTTAAAGAAGACTTTGATAGTTGAAGATTGCTTGAGAGGACTCATGAGTTCAACACAAACTTGTTTCAGTAGAAGTTGAGATATTTTTGAGAGAATCTCGATGATGTGTCGACTCAAAGTGTCGACACCTACAACTCAAGTGTCGACATATGACAGTGAAGTGTTAACACAAGCAGGCATGCAAGGATAGATCAGAAGCATGGCTGAAGTGTCGACACATAGATGCTAAGTGTCGACTCACAGTGTTGACTCACCAGTAGAAGTGTCGACTTACCCGAGAATTTTAGAAAGATACATTGAAGATATTTGAACTAGGTTTCGACTCATGGAGTGCAAGTGTTGACCCTATGTGTCGACTCATAGCCTGAAGTGTCGACACTTGCAATTCTGGGAACAGTAACAGCTAGTTTTTCAAATGCAGAACTTGTCCCTCTTGACTCCCAATGGCTAGCTTTTCATGTCTAATGGTTAAAAACCGAGTTTGAGGCCTTGAGAAGGTATTTATATGATTCAAATCAAATCAAAACATAAGGGAATGAAAAAGGAATAGCCAAGAGAAAAGAAAAGAAGAGTATTTACTCATATTCATTAAGTTCAACCACCTTCAAGCAAAAAGAAGCCTTCAAGCATTCAAGAGCCTTCTAGAGCCTTCAATTTTAATCATTTTTTAGCATTAAAAGAGGCTTCATCAAGTTGAAAGCATCACAACAACGAGCTTCAAAGAGATACTCGCTTTTTATTGGAAAGCTTTCATTGTTTCTTTACTTCAAAATTTATTTATTGTAAGGGTTCTTGGTTAGCCTATTGGAAAACCAAGGGAGGTTATTGGTGAGCCTTTGAAAACCATTTAGGTTCTTGGTTAGCTCGCAAAATCAAGGGAGGTTGGTGGTTAGCCTTAAAACCATTTAGGTTCTTGGTTAGCCTGTAAAACCAAATGACGTTTTGACTTGTGAGCCTTGTGAAAACAAGTCAGGTTTTGATTAATGAGCCTGGAAAACTAATCGACTGTAATTGGTTGAGATTATAGTGAATTCCCAAGTGGATCTTAGGGAGTGGATGTAGGTGCATTGGATAGCACCGAACCACTATACTTCCTTATGTTTGTGATTGCTAGTCTCTTCTATTTGCTCTTACTTTTATTGCTTTATATTTTCGTTGCACACTTACTTAAGAGTGCTTCATTTGCATTCATAGTACCTAGTTTATTTATTGGATTGGTTTACTTTCTTGCATTCCATCCAAAATTTTTAGAGACCTAATTCACCCCCCCTCTTGGGTTGCTTACTGAGCAACAACCCATATTTTGAAAATGATTGACTTAATCACCCGATTAGGTCAATTAGGGTTTGTAATGGATGGTGAACTCAACCAGGTCTTGGTGAGAACAGTAGAGCTAGGAAGAGATATCAGATCCCTCCAAGCTCATTGTGGATCACCAACGAGTTGCTTGTCTTAATTCAGCCATGAATAATTGAGTCCTTGTAAATAATTGAGTCCTATAATTAAAATTAGTTTAGTTTGAGTTGCAAATCGGTAAAATAGGTTTGAGTCTTGTAAGTACTACTTGATTTATTCAAGGGGGTTCATAAGTTAGCCAAGGTTTAAGTCCAATTCATCATGCCATGTCACCATACCATGTCATCATGCCATGTCATCACCTTATGCCACATCACCATGTCTTGGGGCCTTGTCACCCGCCACTTGGAGTAGTATGCCTCATCACATCACCTTGGGTGGCCAACTCAATGTCAAAAGAAGGTTGTCTTTATTTTATATCTAGACATCTAGACATCTAGACATCAGGACATTCAGATAACATTTGAAGTTCAACCTTATCCAAAAGAGAGGGTGCCTGATTTTTCTCTCTTTTTGTTGCCCATTTGAAATCATTTTAAGAGAAGTAGGATGGAAGGACTCTCATCTCATTTAGCGCCTCCCCTCAACCTCATTTTGTCGCCCACATGAAGAGGAGCACCTCATCCATTCAAAATTCAAAAAGCCTCATCTCATCCAAGTCCCAAGATAAAATGGAAGATTATCTTATCTACTTTTCAAAAGCAAGAAGGTCCACTTCAAAGTTTATCCAAGGAGACAACTTTATCTATCTTACAAGTTTGAAATGCAAGAAGATTAAGGTGGAGTTAATGCTAATTCAAAGAGAAGGGCTCATGAGATTTTTCATTTGTCGTCCATCCATTCAAGTGGTTGCTAATTTAAGAGGAGTAAAAGAGAAGAGCTCCTCTCATCTTGTTGCCCATTATGAAGTATTATTTTTGTCGCCCATCACATGAAGGAGTTCAAGAGCAAAAGAGTACCCTATCCAGTTTAAATTACAAGAAGTTTTCATCTAAGTTAAGAAGGAGATTAGAGTTCTTTATTATCTACATTTATCTTGTATTCAAAAGCAATTTGTTCCTATCTTTCTAGCTTGTATGGAGGGTCTATAAATACCACTCCATCCTCCCTTGTAACTATCTGTGATTTATTAATAAAACACTGTTAGTTTGTTTTTACAATTGTTGGTTAAGCATTATATTGTGATAGTGCTCTACTGGGTAAGAAGCTTATTCATGTGTGTGGGGTGCTAAAGCCCTAGTTATCTTTCCAAGATCCAAGAAGCTGGGCGCCACCATCTTCAACATCCAGTCCAGATCCATATCTAAACCGACCATCCCTCTTTCCCTCTCTCTTTTCAAATTCCCACTCCTTTTCCACACCACTAATCATAGCTCTCTTGCAGGATCTCTAGTGCTCTCGATCAGAAGAGGAGGTTTTCCTTCCCATCCAACCATCAACGAGAAGATCTGCTCCGAAGGAACTGAAGTTTGCAATCCTACCACGAAATCTTGTGAGTTGAATCCAGATCTGCTACAATGGAGGAGGGAAAATCATTATTGGTAAGTAGATCCATTCCAAATCTCATTAGATCTGATTAGTTAAAGCATGGATGTCCTAGTTTCGGTAGTTTCTTAATCATCGGATCTAGGGTTCTTTATGTGATTGCATGTTAATACATTGTGGGTAGCTAGTAGCAATTTTTTGTCTCTCTTTCTTAAATTTCTTGATAGTTTATTTGTCTCTCTTTCTTAAATTTCTTGATAGTTTATTTGAGTTTGCTGCCATTGCTCATTAAAATTAAATATTTAATCTTTAGATTAGCCCTTGCATCCATCCTGCATCATCTTTGGTATCAGAGCTAGGTTCCCCATCAATCTTGGTATCAGAGCCAAAGGTTAGACTAGGACATATAGTTACTTGCTAAGATTTCTACATCATTCTAGCACTAGATCTAGAAAGCTCATCTATAGCTCTTCAGATCTTAGTTTCTTTTATATTAACTTTAGTAATTTAGTCAGATTAAAATCAAATCTGTAATCTTCTCTCATAGATTTCAAATCTAAATTTTTTTCAAATTTTTTTTTTTGCATTGTTTTTTTAGTACTTTCTAGTAGAAGGAATCACACCTCCTGAGTGGGTATACGAAAGTATACTATCACAACCCATGGGAGTAATGAGCTATGGCCAGATGTGATAACTCGATATCAGAAATTAGTGGTGCTTAGTGTATGCTTGTTTGAATTGTTAATTGCTTGAAAGATTGCATGCTAATCTTCTAAGCACAACTTAGGATAAGATTCTGGCACATCTAGAACTCTGAAATTATCCAACCTAATCCCCAAAAAAATTAAAAATTAATTTTTATAATTTAAAATCTAAAATTTAAAATTTAAAATTCAAATTTAAAACCTAAATCTGAAATTTGAAATTTAAAGTTTAAATTTTAAGTTGCAAGTGTTATCTTATCGTATCATGTTAACTAGTTTGTTGGTTGTGCATTCATCTTATCTGAAACTATTTTAAGGGCATGCTATCATAAGATAAGGGAAGGATTTCATCACCTTTCCTTGGCCCACAAACAACTAACCTCATCTTGCATTGTCCTAGCCCTAATCTAAAACTGAGTGCAACCTAACACGGCCTAAGGACACCGACAGGTCGGGTTCCAAGTATTGTGTAAAAGCTAGTGCACCCAATCCTTTGATTATCTCTTGAATCTAGTATCTAAAGATAGAGGTCTAGAGGCAAACACCCTAAGCGAACTCCTAATTTTTAATTATGACCCTACGATAGCAGGGGGAGCCTCCCACGACCCCACCTCTTACTTAGCCAGTGGATAGGGTAATTGCTAAATTGGCTGTAAATTGAGCTGACCCATTCTACTTGAGCTCTAGATCTAGGAAATCTTAGTTCGGCTATGTGTGATTACATTACATGGTTACTAGATCAGAACTCCATTTTAGCATACTCAAACATAACCCAATTTAACCCTGGACCCCAATTTTGAAACCATTCTGAGGTTCATCACTAAATAATGTGCCCAAATGAACAATTGGTTTGACTGACTAGATGAACGATTAGGAACCATAGAGAGAACCCGTAAGACCCGTACTAACCTTGGTTTACCCAAACCAACTACCCTTGACCCCAGAACCCATCGACTCAAACCTACTAGGATCATTGGCCATAGTCAAAACCCAGGTACTATTCAGGTTTCCATTAGTCAACCCACTCCTATTACCCCATTGGTCCACCAAGATGCCATTGAAGAGGAAGTGTATGAAGCTGATGTGAGCTTAGTAGATGAATATGAAGATTAAGAGATACAGGAGGTAGACCCAGAGTTAGTAGACCCTGACCCTACCCAGACTGAAACTGTACTAGAAGGACCCTTAGAAGAAGAGAACCATAAGGAACCTAGCTCTACTGCTAGAGCTTAACATGAGGAAACACTATAAGAGAGTCAAGCCATAGAACTTAGTCCTGAAGTAATCAGTGAGGACTTGATCTTTTCAATCCAGCACCCTAAGGTTGAATTCACCCCTTTGGTCCCAATTGAAGATCTCTTTCCTGAAATTACCAACTCAGCCTTCCATAAGTTGGACTTTTTGCTGCCTGTAGATCCATGTCCATACTTTAAGGTCACCCCCATTAATCCAAACCCAGTTGATGAACCTACCTCATATTTTCTGCCCTTTCCTTGGGCTTCCAATATTTTTAGAACCACCCAGGTGCACTTTGTTGAGGTTAGCATATTTCATCAATCCTTTGAGCCAATTCAATTTGCTACCTACTTCCAGAAGACCTTATGGCACTTATTAGGAGTCCACGTCAATTTTTTGTCTGCATGTCATCCATCAACCAGGAATCAAGCACAAAGTTGTAGTTGAAGATCTAATAAATTTCATTCGATAGGAATGCATAGTTGAGTTCATTAGGTGTTGGTAAGAGTCATGCACAGTATATTAAAGAATTGCATAAAGAAATAAGTAAAAAGATTAATGAAAGCAATAAATCATATGAGCATATAGCTAACTCACGTAAACATTTTGAAGAATTTAATGAAGGAGACTTTGTCATGATCAGGCTTCGACTAGAACGGTTCCCACCTGGAACCATAAAGAAACTACATGCCTGTAATGCTCCTACAAGATCATAAGGAAAATTGGGTCTAATGCTTATATGTGTTAGAATTACCACCTGAATTATGTATTAGTTCAACCTTCAATGTATCAGATCTTGTTGAGTATAAGGAGCCAATAACGATACCTAGTAAGCCATTTATGCCTGATTCCATCTTTGAGAGTGACCCTACCCCTGAGTGTCCACCAGCCAAATTACCAGAATGGAGAGATAAGATTGAGCGGATTTTGGATAACAAAACTATCATTACTAAGAGTAATGATTATCAACGTTATCGAAATCCGATGACTCATGGATCACTCGAGAGGATCTGCAAAGAATTAACCTAGACTTGCAAGGGCATTACTAGGACAGAGTTGACCCATACTCCATAGGGTCGAGTTCCTCCCACCCCGGGAGAATTAGTGAGGACACCAGAGCTATGAAGAGATATCAGACCCCTCCAAGATCATTGTAGATCACCAATGAGGAGTATGTCTTAATTCAGCCATGAATAATTGAGTCCATGTAAATAATTGAGTCCTATAATTAAAATTAGTTTACTTTGAGTTGAAAATTGGTCAAGTTAGGTTTGAGTCTTGTAAGTACTACTTGATTTATTCAAGGGGGTTCACAAGTTAGCCAAGGTTCAAGTCTAATTCATCATGCCATGTCATCATGCTACCTCATCACCTTATGCCACTCACCATGTCTTGGAGCCTTATCACCTGCCACTTGGTGTAGTATGCCTCACCACATTATCTTGGATGGCCAACTCAAAGTCAAAAGAAGGTTGTCTTTATTTTTTATCCAGACATCTAGATATCAGGACATTCAGACAACATTTGAAGTTCAACCTTATCCAAAAGGGTGGGCACCTCATTTTTCTTTCATTTTGTCACCCATTTGAAATAATTTTAAGAGAAGTAGGATGGAAGGACTCTCATCTCATTTAGCACCTCCCCTCAAGCTCATTTTGTCGCCAACATAAAGAGGAGCGCCTCATCCATTCAAAATTCAAAAAGCCACATCTCATCCAAGTCCCAAGATAAAATGAAAGATTATCTTATCTACTTTTCAAAAGCAAGAAGGCCCACTTCAAAGTTTATCCAAGGAGACAACTTTATCTATCTTACAATTTTGAAATGCAAGAAGATTAAAATGGAGTTAATGCCAATTCAAAGAGGAGGGCTCACGGGTTTCTTCATTTGTCGTCCATCCATTCAAGTGGTCACTAATTTAAGAGGAGTAAAAGAGAAGGGCTCCTCTCATCTTGTCGCCTATTATGAAGTATTATTTTGTCGCCCATCACATGGACGAGTTCAAGAGCAAAGGAGCAGCCTATCCAGTTTAAATTACAAGAAGTTTTCATCCAAGTTAAAAAGGAGATTAGAGTTCTTTATTATCTGCATTTATCTTGTATTCAAAAGCAATTTGTTCCTATCTTGCTACCTTGTATGGAGAATCTATAAATACCACTCCATCCCCTCCTTTATAACTATCTTTGATTTATTAATTAAACCCTGTCAGTTTATTTTTACAATTGTTGGTTAAGCATTATATTGCGAGAGTGCTCTACTGGGTAAGCAATGTATTCGTGAGTGTGGGGTGCTAAAGCCCTAGTTATCTTTCCAAGATCAAAGAAGCTAGGTGCCACCATCTTCAACATCTAGTCTAGATCCAGATCTAAACCGACCATCCTTCTTTCCCTCTCTCTTTAAAAATTCCCACTCCTTTTCCACACCACTAATCATAGATCTCATACAGGATCCCTAGTGCTCTTGATCAAAAGAGGAGGTTTTCCTTGCCATCCAACCATCAATGGGAAGATCTACTCTGAAGGAACTGAAGTTTGCTATCCTATCATGAGATCTTGTGAGTTGAATCTAGATCTGCTACAATGGAGGAGGGAAAATCATTATTGGTAAGTAGATCCATTCCAAATCTCATTAGATCTGATTAGTTGAAGCATGGATGTCCTAGTTTTGGTGGTTTTTTAATCATTGAATCCAGGATTCTTTATGTGATTGCATGTTAATATATTACGGGTAGCTAGTAGCAATTTTTAGTCTCTCTTTCTTAAATTTCTTGATAATATATTTGAGTTTGCTGCCATTGCTCATTAAAATTAAATCCTTAATCTTTAGATTAGCCCTTGCATCCATCCCACATCATCTTTGGTATCAAAGCTAGGTTCTCCTTCAGGACTTGATCCTGCAATCACTCCCGGATTCCTTCTTTTAGTTTATTCTAAATTATCATATAAACAAACTGAATAATTCTTTTCCTAAGTTGCTTAACATGCTTCAGACAGTAGAAAGCCATTCTAAGAAAGATAAGGATCATCTTCTTCTTATTGATGGGAAGAAGAAACAGGTAATGAAGAAGGGTTTGAAAAGGAAATTCAACCCTAAAATGCACATCCAGAAGAAGAAGAAGAAAGCAAAGAAGGCTGTTAATGATGGAGCCTATTTCCATTGCGGCAAGCAAGGGCATTGGAAAAAAAATTACAAGAGATATCTTGCAAGTGTGAAGCAAGATGCTGGAGGAGCATCTAAAGGTTTGTACAAGATACAAATAAATTTACATTGAGTGCTTCTATTTCTAATTCATGTATATTGGATACCGCATGTGGATCTCATATCTGCAAGTCATTACAGGGACTCCACAGAATTAGAAGTTTGAAGAAAGGTGACTTCGAGCTATATAGCTATTGCCCAGTGATGATGCAACCCAAGAGATGGGATGAATTGGGTTTTATAAAACTTTTGAACTATTTAATGATGAACTAAAACAAGTATGTGCTAATTGCAATTAAGTGCTTGTGTTTTGTCAAAGTGTTTGTGTGTTTCAAAATAATATGCAGTAGAAATAACAAGGTAAATGCACAAAGAAAGCAATCACACAAATACAAGGATATATAGTGGTTCGGTGCACTCAAAGGCACCTACATCCACTCCCCAAGATTTCCTTGGAAATTCACTATAATCTCAACTGATTATAGCCGATTAGTTTTCCAGGCTCACTAATCAAAACCTGACTTGTTTTCATAAGGCTCACAAGTCAAAACCTCACTTGGTTTTATGGGCTAACCAAGAACCTAAATGGTTTTAAGGCTCACCACCAACCTCCCTTGGTTTTGCGGGCTAATTAAGAACCTAATTGGTTTTCCAAGGCTAACCAATAACCTCCCTTGGTTTTCCGGGCTAACCAAGAACCTAATTGGTTTTAAGGCTCACCAACAACCTTCCTTGATTTTCCGGGCTAACCAAGAACCTTTACAACAAAGTAAGAATGAGAGTAAAGAATGCAATAAAGCTTTCTAAAATAAAGCAAATATCTCTTTGAAGCTCTTGGATGTTGTTAAAGAAGCTTGTATTCAATTTGTTGAAGCCTTTGAATGAAGCTTGATGTTGTGGATTTGGAAGCTCTCTTTGAAATTGGATGCTTGAAGTCTTAGCTCTCTCAAAATATGAATCCTTAAAGTATATGGAGATTTCTTCTCAAAATATTACCTCTCCATTTGATTTGTGTTGATTATATAGCTCTCTAAATCTTAAATGACCATTAGAAACCGTTGGAGAAGAAAATCTAGCCGTTACAAACGCTTTGGGAAAGTTCTGTTCTTCAGAAAACTAGCCATTGCAGAGCTGTCATTTGTTCAAGTGTCGACACTTTAGGTCATGTGTCGACACTTAGGGTCGACACTTAGAGCAGTGAGTTGATACTTGATCAAAAAATATCTTCTGTTCTGCATTGTTGAGTCGACACTTTATCTGGTGAGTCGATACTTTGAGTCGATACATTGATTCCGTGAGTCGACACTTGACCAAACCCTAAAATTACCTCATTCTATATTCTGTTCCGTCTCAGGCCTTGAGTCGACACTTCACTGTTCATGTGTCGACACTTTGAGTCGACACTTGGTTTTCACGTGTCAACACTTCAGCATGCCGGATGAAAAAATTTTTCTACATATCAGTCCATGTGTCGACACTTTGAGTTGACACCTTTAGTCATGTGTCGACACTTTGAGTCAATACATCACTGATATTTTCTTCAAAACTTATAAACTTGTGCTGAATCAAGTTTGTATTGAACTCATATGTCCATTCAAGCAATCTTCAACTATCGAAGTCTTCTTTGAGCATATTTTTCATCTAAATTTGGACTTCTTCAACTGAATGATAATATTTTCAATCTTTCAACATTTAATGAGTATCTGAAACTACTAAACATTTTTAACATACATTAGTACTCATATATACTTAAATATTTTGTCAATCATCAAAATCAAGATCAGAGTCAATAATATCCCCCTTTTTGATGATGACAAAACCTTTAAGTATAAAAATAGGGTAAGCTTAAAAAAGATTAACAATAATATAAATATGTAAGCTCAAAATCAATAAGTATCAAGCTCCCCCTCAAAATATGATCCAAAAAATCTACGAAACATTTTTCATAATATGCAAAATTTTTAAACATTATTTCCCTTACTAATTCTTTCCTTGAGATTAAAACATTTTTCTTTCTTCTCCTCCTTTTTGCACTTTCTTTCATTTCTCTTATATATGTTCATGTTTATCATATCTTTCCTCTTTTCATACTTAACATATTTTTTCCCCTTTTTGTCATCATGAAAAAGGATGAAAGGCAATACAAAATAGGAATGAAGGTGAAAAGTATAGCAAGTAGATCATCAAAATCAATTCATAAAATCAATTAATCATGATACCAATTGAAAGTAACTCCCCTCAAAGGATAATAGATTTGAAAATAAGGAGGAGTATTAGAGCAAGTAAAGCATGATATCAAGAAAATATTTAAAGCATGATAACAAATCTTTGGATGCTCCCCCTAAATATTATTTTCCCTTAAAAATATGCATTCAATTTGAGGAATAAAACATGAAAGCACAAGTATCATACTTTCAGACAATTTTAGATGTAAACAAAAATACTAAGTCTGAAAGCAAAGATTTGAATTTTTCAAGATTTTCAAAATGTAAAGCATTGAACATTTAAAAACTTCTAGCATGATTTCAAATTCATTTAAAGTGATTTGATATCCATACAAATGCTAGAAGTAATTTGATAACAAGTCTAGCTACTGGATTAAGGGTTTATCAATATGCACACCTTTTTCTTAAATGTGACCCTTAACTACTAGTTCTATACTTGTTTCAAATCATTTCTAACTAAAGTATAGATGTCAAAAATGAATACACATAAATCATAGCATTTCACTTGAAATAGTTTAAAACTATATTAATCAAAATCAAGTGAAAGTCTAATAATCACAAGTTTAATCATGAGACTATGAAATCCATCAATATCAAGAAGGTTCATAATTACAACAAATGACTATTAGTTTAAACTCGATTCTGATTAATTAATTGAAACAATTTTCAAAGCAATATTCAACTTTTAAAAATATTTTTTATGAAGTAATTTAAGATACATTAATCAAAATCAAGTGAATGTCTTATAATCATAAGTTTAATCATGATAGCATGAAATTCATCGACATCAAAAAGTTCATGATCATAGCCAATGACTATAAGTTTAAACTTGATTCTAATTAAATATTTAAAATAATTTTTTAAAGTAATTGATGCAACATTTATAATAAATATTCAACTACATTTTTAATCATGGAAGGAAATATTTAGAATTTACCAATATGTAGAATCCTTCCTTTACCATTTAGTCCAAAATGTAGTAGGTCCACTTCTTTAAATTATCTTATATGCCTAATTTTCAAAAGCTTTCTTTCTTCATGTTAGGCTGTAAGACATTCCTGCAAAACATATTAAGTGGACATTTTTGGTAGCCAAACTTTCTTGGGTCCTTTAGGGTTAGTAAATATGGTTCCTTCTAAAACCCAAATTTTTTTAATCTACAAGGATATCCATTAATTCCAAATTTTTCATAATTAAAATAAGTCAAATTGGAGGATGCATTAATAAAGAAATTCTTGTTTTTCAACTCAAGATTTTTCTTTAAAAGGTCATCATTTGATACAAAAATCTTGGATCTTCTTAAGGTTTCTAATTCATTGAAGAAATCAGTTTTCTCATTTGAAAACTTATTGCATAAATTTTTCAAATCAATAATTTCTTTTTCTAAAATCTCCTTTTCTTTAAAAAAATCATTCTTTTCATTTTGCAAGATAGCAATCTTGGCTCTTAATTCTTCATTTTCAATTCCAAGATTGTTATTTTCAAAAGAGAATGAATTAGCATGTTTCTTTAATTTCTTGTGCTTAATTTTTAACAATTTATATTCATGCACAAGATCTTTAAAAGCATCATGTAACTCATCAAAAGTAAAATCATTTTCAGCTTCAGAATTTATCTCATTTGCGATAAAGCAAATATTAACTAATTTTTGAATTTGTTCTTCTTCTGAACTAGAGTCTTCACTTTCGCTCTATGTAGCCATCATTGCCTTCTTTGTGTATTTCTTTTTGACCCTTTTTCTCATGAATCTTTAAAATTTATGAGCCAAAACTTCCATCTCATCTTCATCTTCACTATCTTCTGACTCCTCACTTGAAGACTTATCTTGTGTAGTGGATTTAAAAGCGATTATTTTCTTCTTTATATCAGCATCCACTTCTTTTTGCCATAAGTTCAACTCATAGGTCATGAGTGAACCGATGAGCTCCTCCAAAGGCAAGGTTTCTATATTTTTAGCTTCTTGGATAGCCGTCACCTTTGGATCCCATGATATTGGCAAAGACCTAAGAATTTTATTAACCAAATCAGCATTAGTATAGACTTTACCAAGACTTTTCAATTCATTAATAATATTCATAAATCTTCCATATATATCGGATATAGATTCATAGTGCAGCATTTTAAACATTTCAAAAGCATGCACAAGCAAATTAATTTTAGTATTCTTCACTTGAAGAGTACCCTCATGAGTAACCTCAAGTGTGTACCATATTTTCTTTGCTGTTTCACATGTGGAGATCCTATTGAATTCATTAGGGTCCAATGTGCAATAAAGCAAGTTCATTGCTTTGGCATTAAGCTCAGATTGCTTAATGTTATTTTCATCCCAATTCTCTTCGAGTTTTGGAATGGAAATGCCATTAACCAATATAGAAGGAATATGTGGACCATTAACAACCATTTTCCAAAGATAATAATCTATAGATTGAATATAAATGTGCATGCATGTTTTCCAATATGTGTAATTAGTGTCATTGAAAAATGGTGGTCTAACACTAATACCTACAAGGGTTGCAATGATCTTTTACTCAAAATCATTAGATTTTTAAATAGAGTACCGGGCTCCGATACCAATTGTTGCCCAGTGATGATACAACCCTAGAGGGGGGGTGAATTGGGTTTTATAAAACTTTTGAACTATTTAATGATGAACTAAAATAAGTATGTGCTAATTATAATTAAGTGCTTGTATTTTGTCAAAGTGTTTGTGTGTTTCAAAATAATATGCAGTGGAAATAACAAGGTAAATGCACAAAGAAAGCAATCACACAAACACAAGGATATATAGTGGTTCGGTGCACTCAAAGGCACCTACATCCACTCCCCAAGATCTCCTTGAGAATTTACTATAATCTCAACCAATTACAGCTAATTAGTTTTCTGGGCTCACTAATCAAAACTTGAGTTGTTTTTACAAGGCTCACAAGTCAAAACCTCACTTGGTTTTACGGGCTAACCAAGAACCTAAATGGTTTTAAGGCTCACCACCAACCTCCCTTGATTTTGCGGGCTAACCAAGAACCTAATTGATTTTCCAAGGCTAACCAATAACCTTTCTTGGTTTTCTGGGCTAACCAATAACCTACCTAATTGGTTTTAAGGCTCATCAACAACCTTCTTTAGTTTTCCGGGCTAACCAAGAACCTTTACAACAAAGTAAGAATGAGAGTAAAGAATGCAATAAAGCTTTCTAAAATAAAGCAAATATCTCTTTGAAGCTCTTGGATGATGTTGAAGAAGGTTGTCTTCAATTTGTTGAAGCCTTTGAATGAAGCTTGATGTTGTGGACTTGGAAGCTCTCTTTGAAATTAGATGCTTGAAAGCTCAACTCTCTCAAAATATGAATCCTTAAAGTATATGAAACTTTTCTCTCAAAAGATTACCTTCCCATTTGATTTGTGTTGATTATATAGCTCTCCAAATCTTAAATGGCCATTAGAGACCGTTGGAGAAGAAAAACTAACCGTTATAAACATTTTGGAAAAGTTTTGTTCTTCAGAAAACTAGCCATTGTAGAGCTATCATCCGTTCAAGTATCGACTCTTTAGGTCATGTGTTGACACTTAGGATTGACACTTGGAGCAGTGAGTCAACACTTGATCAAAAATTATCTTCTGAAGTCTTATGTTCTACACTGGTGAGTTATACTTTATCTAGTGAGTCGACATTTTGAGTCGACATATTGAGTCTGTGAGTCGACACTTGACCAAACCTTGAAATTACCTCATTCTGTCTTCTGTTCGGTCTCAGGCCTTGAGTCGACACTTCACTGTTCATGTGTCGACACTTTGAGTCGACACTTGGTTTCCACGTGTCGATACTTCAGCATGCCGGATGAAAAAAATTTTCTGCGTATCAGTCCATGTGTCGACACTTTGAGTCGACACCTTAAGTCATGTGTCGACACTTTGAGTCGACACATCATTAAGATTTTCTTCAAAACTTATGAACTTATGCTGAATTAAGTTTGTATTGAACTCATATGTCCATTCAAGCAATCTTCAACTATCGAAGTCTTCTTTGAGCAGATTTTTCATCTAAATTTGGACTTCTTCAACTGAATGACAATCTTTTCAATCTTTCAACATTTAATAAGTACCTTAAACTACTAAATATTTTTAACATGCATTAGTACTCATATATACTTAAATATTTTGTCAATCATCAAAATCAAGACTAGAGTCAACAATGGCACAAGTGGTGAAGCCATGAATGCTGAAGCTGTGGGCACCTATATACTATTATTACCTTCGGGTAATGTACTAAAGTTAGAAGATTGTTATTATGTCCCAAAGGTTGTAAGAAACATTATTTCGATACTCTTGTTATTACAACAAGGATTTAAAATATGTGTAAAGAGCAGTGGCTACTCTATTCTTCATTCTAATAAAATATTTGGACATGGTCATTTTATCAATGGTCTTTTAACTTTAGAACTTAATGATACAATATTACTTACTGATAACAAGAAAAAAAAAGATATAATGTCAATGTCACATTTCTTTTGCATTGCCGATTTGGTTATATAAGTGAGTCAAGGATAAACAAGTTAGTCAAAGGTAATTACTTTGACCCTCATGATTTTCAATCATTAGGAACTTGTGAATCTTGCCTCATAGGTAAAATGACCATGTCTCCATTCACTGGACATGGAGACAGGGCAACTGAATTATTAGGTCTTGTACATACTGATGTGTGTGGACCTATGACAACTCAGGCCAGAGGTTAATACTCTTATTTCATCACATTTATTGATGACTTATCTAGGTTTGGATGTGTATTTAATGAAACACAAGTCCGAAGCCTTTGATAAGTTTAAAGAGTATCAAAGTATAGTTGAGAAACAAGCTGGACATAGTATATAATTTTTTATTCTGATTGAAGAGGAGAATACTTGTCTAATGAGTTTCTAATCCATCTTAAGGACAAAGGCATAATCTCTGAATAGACTCCTCCTTATACATCCCAATTAAATGGTGTGGCAGAAAGGAGAAATCGTACCTTGATAGACATGGTGAGGTTGATGATGAGCTTCACAGATCTTTCCATTTCCTTCCAGGGATATGCCTTGGAAACTGCTGCTTATATTTTGAATAGGGTACTATCAAAGTCAGTGACTAGCACTCTATATGAGGTATGGAATGGAAAAGATCAAATCTTAAATACTTGAAGATCTGGGGTTGCTATGCTTATGTCAAAAATAATTTTGGACATAAGTTAAGTGCTAGGGCTAATAAATATAGGTTCGTTGGTTATCCTAAAGAGGGTATTGGATATCTCTTTTATTATACTACTGAACAAAAGGTATTTGTCAGTAGACATGCTATATTCTTGGAGTAAGAATTTATCCAAGAAAGAAGGAGTGGAACAACACTAGAACTTAGTGAAGTTCAGAACCAACAACCAATTCCTAAAGAGTCTTCAAATGAAATTCTTCAACCAAAGGAACAGTTCATCAAGAATAGCCATAACACATACCTCCTCTTCGAAGGTCAGAGAAGGTGCAGGGTGCACCTCTCAGATATGGCTTCTTCATTGAAAATGATAATAAGGCCAGTATCATTCAGGATAATGATCATGTGACTTATACGGAAGCTATCGTGAGTAGAGACTCCAATGAATGGCTAAATGCTTTGACATCCAAAATGGACTCCATGTATTCCAATTAGGTTTGGACCTTGGTAGATCCACCTGAAGGAGTTAACCCAATAGGGTGTAAATAGGTCTTCAAGAAGAAGATTGGAGCAAATGACCAAGTAGATACCTACAAGGCTAGGCTAGTGGCGAAAGGTTTTAAACAAAAGCATGGTATTGACTATGATGAAACCTTTTCACCAGTAGCAATGCTCAAGTCCATCAGAATTTTGCTTGCAATAGCAGCATACTGTGATTATGAAATTTGGCAAATGGATGTAAAGACTGCTTTTCTCAATGGATATCTTGACGAAGAAGTCTAAATGTCACAACCAGCAGGGTTTATCTCAAGAGGGAGACCAAACCAAGTATGCAAACTTAAAAAATCCATATATGGATTAAGACAAGCATCGAGGAGTTAAAACTCTATTTTGATGAAGTAATCAAAGAGTTTGGTTTCATTAAAAATGTGGATGAACCTTATGTGTATAAAAAGATAAATGAGAATGCAATTATCTTTTTGGTTCTATATATCGATAACATACTTATCATTGGGAATGATATTTCAATGTTATAATCGGATAGAACTTGGCTATCATCAAAGTTTTTCATGAAAGATCTGGGAGAGGCATACTATATATTAGGGATAAAGATCTATAGAGATAGATCTAAGAGGATGCTAGGCTTATCCCAATATAGGTACATTGACTTAGTATTGAAGAGATTCAACATGGATGGAAGTAAGAGGGGTTACTTACCTATGAGTTAATGCATACATCTCTCCAAGAAAATGTCTCCTAAGACATCAGAAGAAAGAGAGAGGATGGCAATGATTCCTTATGCTTCAGCTATAGGATCAATTATGTATGCTATGTTATGTACTAGGCCTGATGTTGCTTATGCCTTGGATATAGTGAGCAGGTTCCAGGCAGATCTAGGAGAGGATCATTGGAAAGCTATGAAAAATATCCTTAAGTACCTGAGAAGGACTAAGGATGTTTTTCTTCTATATGGAGGATCATATTTAAAACTAGAAGGATATATAGATTCTAGCTTTCAATCAGATCCAGTTGATAGCAAATCCATATCAAGATATGTCTTCATCCAAAATGGTGGTGCAGTGAGTTGGAAGAGTACAAAGCAACCGACTGTAGCTGACTCAGTCATTGAAGCAAAATACATAGCTACGAATGAAGCCATGAAGGAAGCTGTCCGGATGAAGAAATTCCTCATGAAATTGGGCGTGGTTCCTAAAATTCAACAACCAGTGCCACTATATTATGATAACACTAGAGCTATTATACAAGCTAAGGAACCAAGGTCTCATCTAAGTCTAAGCACATCCTAAGATGTTTTCACCTCATTTGGGAAATTATAGGAAGACAAGATGTTGTTATCAAACAAGTTGATATAAAGAACAATATAGTAGACCCATTCACTAAAGCACTACCTCAGCAGCAGTTTGATCATCACTTAGATTGTATGGGTATAAAATACAAGAGTGATTGGATTTAGTGCAAGTGGGAGATTGAAAGAAAAGTATCCTAAAAGCTAATCTTTATGAGGGCATTTTTATAATCTTCCAACCCTTGTATGATATTATTGAATTAATAAAAGGCATTATGTTTCGTCATACTGTTGTATCTTATTTAAAGATTATAATGAATTCTGTAGATTAGGAAAAAAGAATTAGGGTTATAATGAAGATCATAACGGTGAGACCTAAGTTCCTACAAACCTTGATCTAAAATGTTCCTAGTTGTTGGATCATCGATTCGGGGATCGATGCTTCCAAAAAGACTAGCTTATCCTATGTATGCTCGATGGAAAGGGTGGTTGGTCTCACGGCCATTTGTATAGAGACACTAATCAAGGATAAGGGTGCTCATTAGGGTATGAGTTCACCAAACTGATCCACACTGAGAATATCTTATGAAAGTCTTACTACTTATCAAGAGATAGTCTCATAGTGGGAGTTGTACAAGTGATCTTCAGACCTGAGATCACCATGGTACCTTATGCACACTAAGCCACATTTTAGTTCATACTCATTCATGACATTGAGTCATGTATAGGGTGTTCTCAGATATGGTGAAAGGTGTATGAAGGATATGAGTGGATTAACAAGGAATCAATCATTCCTAGTAAGAGAAAATGTTATCCCATGTAATCTCTTCGATTGATGACTCAAAGAGTCATTGATCAAAGTAGGATGGGATTAGATTTTATTTCTAATTAGTCATCAATAGAGTCTTCATTATCGAATTGAGATTCGAAATGACTAAGTGCTAGGGTTTGATAATTATCCATATCCATCACTTATTCGGGATAAAAAGAAATCGAAAGATTGAATTGCATGTAACTTTCCACTAAAGGGTATTTTGGTACTTTTTACTAAATTCCACATCTTCCAAGTAGGCATGACACATTGCTAGATGTTAATCATGTCTTGTAGGTTTTCATGAATCAATTCGATTGGATTCATGAGTCAATTCGAAAGCTAGTTCGAATTGGCAACTTAGTTCAACTTAATTTGACCTAATTAGGTCAATCGAGTTTGATTGGATCAAATTGGCTTGGACCTAGACCTACTGCTAGCTAGATGTGGAACCCAAAGGGTCACACACATTAGGGAATTGACCTAGGAAGTCAATTGGTATATTATTAGGGTCATGGGATCCTAACTGGTTAGCTAGATTACACACTAGCATGTGTAGACTAACCTAACTCCTAACCCAATTGAATCGGGTCCATAAGGTTGCTTAATAGGATAACCAATTTGAGGGAATCCTAGATTGGGATGAGTCCAAAGTGGGGCAACAATTATCTTGTTTTATCTAGATTTAATCAGCCTTTATCTATTTATTTGAAGGGTCCTATGTTGTAAGGACTCTTGGTGCTAATTGGTTTTTGCGCTAGAATAAATGGGGTGCAGAAAGGACCTAGAATCCTTCTACTTTAGAGAATTGTTTCTAGATGAAACAAGGCATCAGTAGCTTTATCCCATGTCCTAATGTCATGGCTTATTACCGGTTAAAAGAAAGCTTGGGTGGTGAAGAAACATTGGCTCGCACATGAAGGGTTGCATCCCTCCATGATAACCGCAACATTTAAAATCCAAGAGTCTTTCTCGTTGAAGAAACTTGACTCTTAGATAAGCCACTTCATTTCCCATGCCATCTGAGAAGTCTATCAGCCAGTTAAGTGCCACATGGCATGAGGAGAAAAGGCATTTGGCATAGGAAGGGCCATGACTTTTAGCGCAAGAAGAGTCATGATGTTTCAAGATAAGACTCCTTTATGAAGGGTCTTATTTGATATGTTGATTGACAGATCAAAGGCTGATGAAGAGCCATAATTGGCACCTCCCCATCTCCTATAAATAGCCTTTGGTGTTTAGGCCAAAGGAATTATTATGAATCTGATTATTTTCTTTCTTACACTTACACTCTGTTACATTATCCTTGTCTCCTCCCTCCCTTGTTAGAACTTAGGTCTTGTCTTAAGACAAGTCCACCATTTTAAGACAAGAGTTTAGGAAGAGATTTAGGAAGTGATAAAGAGAGTGAAGAGAGGTTTTGGAGAGGGCTTAGAGTGCTCTACTGAAAGGAAAGGATCTGAGTAAGGATGGAGAGGCTGCAAAAGGAAGAAATGCCAAAATGAAGAGTCCTAGTGGTTTAAGCAACCCGCTAAGGAGTGCTTCCTAGGATCAATTCCTTTATGGATCACCTCTGGAGGGCATGCACTTGTATGCCTAGTGGAAAGAAGGAATTAGCATTTAAGGTATTCTTCAAACCGTAATTGAATGACTTATTAGTTGTAATGAATAAGGGATCTTAAGCTTAAGGTTTCTAATTGTTTGGAGTTTTAAAATGAAATTTTTGAAATCCCTTCTTCTACCGTGCCACCAAAATCCAATAGGTCACACCTCTTCCCCATGTGCATAGTCCCAAGATATTTGTACTATTTGCTCAAGTCTTGCTCGCACTATAGGTGATTACCCAATAGCTCATCAGTTACTTGAGCTTGTACAGGAACAAACCCACCTAGCCCAAACCCATACCGTTCCTAGGCCAAAAAATGACCCGTGCTCAAATTTGTCTAATCCAGGCTGAAGGAATCACCTGAATTTGTCATGGAAACATCAACCCATGGTCAACCCAACTTCTCACAGACCTAATCACCAGTGTGATAATACACCATATCCTCAGTTTCACGACGCCCCACAACCTTCTCCTAGTCACTATAGCTCTAATTTTGAGGAGAAAGTTTTACATACTTTGGCTAGACTAGAAACCAACCCTCAAACCCTTGACTCCCACACATAATCTATAGCTAAACTTGAGTCCCAAATCGATCAACTAGCTACAGCCATCTATAGGAGGGAGGAAGGGAACTTGCCTAGCAAACCTATTAGCAGTCCAAAGGGGTAATATAGGGTTGAAAGCTCCAATATTCTTGAACCTTGTCCTGAGCATGCCAAATCTATAATGACCCTGAGAAGTGGAAAGATTTTGAAGCAACCACTAAGGATCAATATGTCAACCCAAAACAAACCTAACTTACCTGATGCTAAGGAAGACCCTAAGAAGAGGAATGAACCAAATTTTCTAGCACCTGTGATTAGAGTTCCATACCCAAGTGCTCTAGAAAAACCTTTACCTTCAGACAAGATGGGGGCCAAGATGAATGAAATGCTTGAATTATTCCAACAAGTCTATATCAATCTTCCACTCTTAGATGCCATCAAGTAAGTCCCAACTTATACTAAATTTTTGAAGGATTTGTGCACCCTCAAACATAGATCTCAAGCACACTTCCCAAAGAGAGTCTGCCTCACTAAGCAAGCTAGCTTAGTCTTTCAACACACAACTCCACCCAAGCTCAAGGATCCTGGTACCCCTATCATTTCTTGTGTTATAGAGGGCCTAACCATTAAGAAAGCCTTACTGGACTTAAGATCAAGTGTTAACCTCCTCCCAAGTTTAGTATATAAATTTTTTGGGCTTAGAGCACTAAAGCCCATGTTGGTAACCCTACAACTAGTAGATAGATCTTTTAAGGTACCATTAGGAATCATTAAAGATGTGTTAGTCTAGGTGGATTAATTCTACTTTCCTGTAGACTTTATTATATTAGATATGGAATCAAGAAGCAACCCTAGCCAAATTTCAATCATTTTAGGCTAACCCTTCCTTGCAATAGCCAATGCTTGTATCAATTATAGGACAGGAGCCATGGTCATGTCATTTGGGAATAAAAAGCTAAGGTTGAATATATTTAATACAATCACAGGACCACAAAGTGATAGGTTTGATGAAGTAAATATGCTAGAGAAACTTGTAGAAGATACCACCCTTATCACTCCCTCGTAAGACCTTCTGCAAGCCTGTTTAGCTCATTTTGATTTGGATAGCTTTGACATAGATGGGTACATGGATGAAGTGAGTGCACAATTAGAACCACCAACTTCCACTCCTCCATGGACCATGAAATATGAGTAGATGTCCCCTCCCTCTGATACACCAATAGCTTCCTCATTAGTGATCTTACCTACACTGGAACAAGAACCACTCCTAGTCATGGATCCTTTCTTCGAACATGATACAAACCCTGACAAGGAAATCCAACTTGTAAGTTTACTGAATGAATCCAAAGAAGCTATTAGAGAAACAATCTTGGATCCACCAGTAGACTGCCTAACCAAATTATCATTTCAAGAACCAAGTAATGCAGTCTTTAAATATGATAGCCCTGACAACTTTATTAAGGACCCATCCCGTAAATATCTGAATTGCATTGGAGTCGATAACATGGAGAAGTTGAGTGACTTATTAGATCCACCTTGGACACCATAGTTGAGTGACTTATTAGTGAGTCCTCCAATTTTTACCTAGCCCCGACACTAGAACCACTATCTACTCTGTACACCATGCCGTATCCTAGTACTTACTATCAGGAGATATATCTTGTAGACACAAAAAATTTGGTATGGAACATCATCGACTGGATTTCATCCAACCGTCCTCCATGGCTAGGTATACCTAATAATTTAGTGGATATATCAATTGGCATAATTTAAAAGATCCACTAAGTCTAGTTGAAGACGTTAAACTTAACACTGGTTGGGAGGCAATCGAATAATCTCATCTTCTTTTTAGTATAATTATAGGAACTTAGATGGAAGAATAAGAGCCTGCTACTTCAGGAAACCCTTTTCAACTCCTGAAGCACACTCCATAGGTGTATTCTCTCTTTTTCTTATGTGCTTATTTTTTTCCATACTCCATTGAGGATAATGTCGATTAAGTTAGGGGGGAGGAAAACTTAACTTGCTTAGATCTTTGAGTATGGTTAGAAATGATTATGTTATGTGTACCTAATTATTATCTCGTCGAATTGGAGTTAACTAGGCACCCTAATCAATGATTGATTAACAGCCTGAAAGTTCTAGAAATATTAAGGGGCAAATCACTAAGAAAATCCAACAAATGGTAGGGTATTGACCAAATTAAATTTTAGGAGTGATTCTAGAACTCTCTTCCTTCTTTTCTTAATAAAGAATATGCTTGTTAAAAGTATGGATGGAATGGTTGAGATATATAAAAAGTCCTTTATACACCAAAAAAAAGAAAATAAAAAAAAAAAAAAAGCTATTAGAGAGTCAGTCTGACCTCACAGCTCTTCTTGAATTCTTATTGAGTAATCGGGCCCCTTCGCCTAAGTAAGCATTATGATTTGCATGAAAAGGTGAGAAGGTCAAGAGATATGTTAAGCAATGGCATCCCACTAAGTAACCGGGCCCCTTCACCTAAGTAAGCATTGTGGTTCACATCAAAAGATGAGGATGTTAATATTTAAGAGGTTAGGACATTGCACTAGACTCTAAAAAAAGAGAGAGAAAGAAAGGAGAATGAAAGGACCAAAAAGGCAATAAACCTGACTCAAATCAAGTTAGAGGACTTAAAGAGTAAGTTGGGGGATGATAAGGAAGACCTTTAAAGATTTCTATGGTCAATACTCGACCACTAATTAGGTTGACTCAGTAATCCGATGAAGTACCTCTTTAATAGTCTAACAAGGTATCAGCTACTTTTAGGACTACCTAAGTCAACTTTCAATTAAAGGATGAGTTTGTATACATAGCTAATTTATCTGCTTTACTCGAGGACGAGCAAAGTTCAAGTTAGGAGATGTGATAATTATATTACATACATATATAATGGTATTAATTTAATAATTAAATTATCTTTATTTATTTAAAATTGATATTTTATACATCATTTATAGGAATGGAAATATCCAACATGAATATTTTGATTTACGAGTTCAAATGAAATAAGTTTGAAGCAAATCAGACATAAAATGGAATTGAAATAGTAATTTAAAGATTTGTACTATTATTGAAGCAACCGATCCATCATGGACTGGTTGAATGGTTTACAAAATGCCTGATGGTTCATAATCTACCATGGCCATTGTTCCATGGCTCAAAGCCATGGATTGTGAAGGGATTTCTACCATGAGGTCACCGGAGATGATATCCTGTGCTGTCCAGCCACTGCTAGAATCGAACATGCAACTCTCCATTGGCTGTTCTTCTGCCACACCGC
This sequence comes from Areca catechu, assembly GCA_021397845.1. NCBI lineage: Eukaryota > Viridiplantae > Streptophyta > Magnoliopsida > Arecales > Arecaceae > Areca > Areca catechu. Next base: position 76,588,949 of record CM038044.1, on the reverse strand, counting down.
CTCCAGCAATCCTTCTACCATGAACATCACCTCTGCCTCTCTTCCATGCCACAGATGCTGGAGCTGCCACATCATTGGCCATCTTTGTCACATCCCTCTTTAGCAACCGACCTGAAATGATAGCACGAGAAGCCCCATCACCGAGCATCCTCATCTTCCTTTGAGATACTACCGATCACTGCTCCTCTACATGTCACCATCATCCTTTGTACCAAGCCATATCACCAAACATCACCAGCGGTGGCAGCGGATCTCAACAGTGGTGTGAGGTGGCTTCGACAAACTCTTAGTGGTGGCAGCTATGGCCCAAGAGAAGATGGCGTAGTGCTGGGCAGTAGGATCAAAACCCATAAAGGAAATAGCACGGATCTAAGAGCAATCAAAGCATTCAATGGTTCATATTGATTTTGAAGATATAGTTAATTTCTGGTCCTTCGATCAAAATCCGATGGCAACCAACCAGCTGGCCAAACATTGAGTGGGAGTGATGGGGACATCAAAACCCATCCGGGTTTTTTTTTTCTTTTTTCAATTTTTTTTTATTTTAGTTTAAAAATATTTATCCCAACTATTCCACCTATTCCTGTTATCCCAGATTTATTCCAGACTTATCCCCATTTTATCCCTTTGCTATTCCAATCATCTTCAACCACCCAGACAACTACCAGAACGCCACTTTTTTGATTTTTTTTCTTCCCGTTCATCCTGGATATGCCATGCCCGACCTCCGGCACCACCCTTGACGGCCATCCACCTTCCCCTGGTGTCAATCTCCTCGTGGGAATGCTGGCGAATCCCATGAATCGCCCATGGCCATTCCCCCCCATGCGGCTCCTGCCATGGCCGTTTCCCCCCTACGGCTCAGCCCCCATGCTGCGCTCCTCTCCACCGCACCGCTGGCCGAGCTGTCGTCTTCCCCACCGAGCCCGAGCGACCGGCGAGCACCCATGCCCCGCGCCTTGCACCGCAGTTGCACCGCGCTACTCTACGTGGCACCATGCATCGCCCAACACCGGCACTTCCATGCCGCCCATGTCATCGTGCCACCGCCGTGCCGTCGCTGTGCCGCCGCCTTGCCATCTCTTTCCCTAGCGCTGGTGCCGGCGAAGTCTCTCGCAAGCCCCCCTCTCTGCCCTCTGTTCAAGGGTCACAGGAGTAGTTTTCTGCATGGATATCAGAGTAGCACACTTCTCAAAGAAGCACGCTTCTTAGAGCAAGAATTTTTTGCACAATTATCAAGTCACACAAATTTCAGAGCAGGGCTAATTTTGGTGAATCCAGATTATGCCTAATTTATTTATTTTAAATCTGGATGTATGGACCAGTTGGGAAGTTTTTTTTAAAATTAATTTTAAATTAGGATTAGTTTGACTTTTTTCACTATATGGGGTGGATTGTGTTTAATTTTCTACCATATTTTCAGGCTACAAACAAAGTAAGTTTGGGTTGTCACTTTTTTTGGGCTGCATGCCTTGTATTGTTTTCTTGGGCCCCAAGTTTTGTAAGCCTATATAAAGGCACCCCCTCTCTTGAATAAAATGATGATGATATATATGAATTTTTAAAAAGAGTGTTCTTGGTTCTGCCTGGGCATGAGGCCCATTTTTTCTTCACCTGCGAGTGTCGAGGGGTGTGAGACCCCAGTTATCTTCTCCCTAGCTGAGTCCCCTCTATGATCTTGGAGCTTCTCCTTCACGCCCCAGGTAGCAATTTGGGTGGGATGCCCTAGGCTCCGCATGTAGTGAGATGGGTGGGACACCCTAGACTACATGTAGTGGGATGGGTGGGATGCCTTAGAGGTGCGACGTCTCTCCATAAAGGTAAGTCCCAAGTCCATAGAGTATCCATCTTTCTTGTCCCCATATTTTTTTCCACCTTTTTGACCCTAATCACAAGAGACTTCTCAGCTCTCCAATGATCCTCCTAGCCCCAACCTTTTGTCCCGCATCAGGGAGCAGGGCTCTACAATCTAAGTTAATTAGGATTTGGGTTTACCATCTAACCATTGAGTCCTGTAAAATTAAATCTTAGCCACTATTTTGATCCTCAGGTTTAGTGATGCGGGATGACTCTAAGATTGCTAAACATGCATGAAAAATAGTAAACTAATTCTTTTGTGATTTTTATAATTTAGGTTTGTAGGCTAAATTCTCAAATAAAATAAGAACAAGCATAAGGAGTAGCAATGCAAAGAATCATCGTATCGTAAAGAACTCATGCAAGATAATAAGTAGCCATAAGTTGCCAGGACTCGAGAGTTGAGAAACTCCCGGTTTAGGATAGTTATTCTTCATCAAATCAGATATTAAGAGAATGGAAGGTTTCTTACCAGTCAGAGATTGAAAACTTTGCAGTAGAAGGGATCACTCACACTCTAATTGGAGCCTAGAAGAAAAAGCTTCAGTTCCTTGAATCAGATGGCTATCTGGACTCGGTCAGAAGGCAAAGAAAGCCTCCTCTGAGGAGGTGAAACACCTCGAGGATCCTACAAGCATCAGGGGTCAATCAAAATAGCAAATATAAAAGAAAAAAGGAACTAGGGTTTTGAGGGAATCGGGATTAGGGTTAGGAGATGGAAGCCTGGGAGGAAGAAGCTCCTTATCTTGGATGGTAGCTAGGGCTTCCTTTGCTTAGGTGTGGCTAATCTCCAAGGATGCAAAAGGATGCTAGGGCAGCAGGGATTTGATCCAGGAACACAAGGAGAGCACTTAAAGTAAAGAACTAAAACAAAAACATCAACACAAGGCAATGACTCAAAATTTCAGCAAGTTGCATTCAAAAGAAAGAGATGATTACAAGAGGGGGAGAGGTGGGGTATTTATAGAGTTCCCATGCCCTCTCTAACTAGGGTTCTACTTAGGTTAACAAGCCTTTTCCTAGTTAGATTACATGTCCTTTCCTAGCTAGGTTAGAATTACAAAGCTTAAAAGAACTAGGAATGCTAACTAGGTTTAGAACTTTGACTAGTCTTCTCCTCTTTGCTTCATGCTTTGACTTGGTCAACTCCAAGGATGCCTAGGATGGTGTGTTGGGCTTCTAGGAGCAGCAATGGGCTGGCCAAAGGGTGAAGGGCGCATGGGCTTGGGCCTCCTAGAAGCTGGGGTGCCCGGATGAAATATTCTTGGAATAAAAAGAGCATCTTGGTTCTGGTGGGCTTGGGCCTGGTGCCTGGCCTTGATTTCCTTGGGATGGTATGCAGGTGGACCTATGGAATCATGGATGCCCTAGTTTTGGAATATGCTTTGGCACCTGGGAAGGAATCTGGGCATCTGGAAGGAATCAAGGTTTCTGGAAAGCATTTTGGATCCTAGGTTGTCACATAAAATCCAATGGGCTGATGTAGTGGCCTCTGACTCCTGGATGTGGCCTGGTGAAACTCCAAAACAAGGTAACCTCCTCTCTTGTACAAAAATTAGGCTCATACTAGACTCATAATTGGTATACAAGACTCAAAATACTGACTAGATTGAGGATTGAGACAAATCAACTAACCTCAACTTATTACAGGACTCAATCTTAATTGATTACAAAATTTTCAAAACTTTGACACATGACTAATTAAACCATATGGGATCCAGTGATCTGTGTCTAATACTGGTGTCCCCATCAATTCTCCCGGGGTAGGAGGAACTCGACCCCGTCGAGTATGGGTCAATTTTTGGCTCGAGGAGGGTCTGGGCTGAGGTGCTGCAGATCCGCACCAGCATTCCACAAGTCCTCAGATTCTGGCCAACCTTGGCACCGGACCAAGTACCGCTAACAGTCTCTATTCTAGGTACTGTTAGCTTGATTGTCCAAAGTTCTCTCAATATTTATCTCACCAAAAGGCCAAATTGTATGTGGTCGCTCTGGGGTGGGTTCACTCACAAAGGAAGGGAGTGGCCCATGGGGCTCGCTGGGTTTCACTGCTGGCTTCCTAGACTCTACAAGATCAAAGATGATGAAGGTGGGGCAAATACCTAAATCAAGTGATATCTCAGGCACATAGGCATTGGGTCCATTACTCTTCATTATTTTCAATGGGCCAGCTTCACGAGTAGAAAATGCCTGTACAATTACAAAATCCTCTGTAGAAAATTCTTTACCTTTTCTTTGGGAATTAGCCAAGTTATTATTTAGTTCATTATTGAGGTTCAACTCTTGACTGATTTCATGATGCACATGCTATGCAGAGGCTAGTGCATGTGCGGATAGGTAGATTCAAGGTTGTGAAATTATTGGACTCAAAACTAATACCTAAAAGATTCGACTAGACCTTCCTATCAAAGAAAATTTTATTGAACTCTACGGGACAAAACCTAACAGACTATAGACTTTCTACATTTGACCATAGCATGGCATGCACATGAAAATTTGCTATGTACTACTACTAGGTTCTATAGGGTTTTCCTAAAGTAAGATGCAAACATGACATGAATAATGAACGAATGCAACATGCAAACTCCTATAAAATGCAACCTAATACTGAAGAAAATAGAAAAAGTTTTAGGAAATGGTAGAAAATAAGATGTAGGTTCGGGGTTAGTCTCACAGGAAAAGGGTTCGGGATTGATTGGATAGAATGGAACGCAAGAAGGTGTGTTAAGAATTAGTCCTAGACTAATGAGGTTTACCTTATGGGTTTGAGGTATTCCATAGAGTCTACATTATGGAAGCATGGGTCATTAATTTTAGGGAAGAGATCAATTGGAGTTAAAGGAATAACTTCATCATGAGGGTATTGGTCTAAAGAGATCAAGTCCTTAAGAAATTCTTCTGGTTCTTGAATCAAAGGACTGGGCTCTATAGTTGGGCTCTCTTTTTGTGGCTCCTCAAGTATGGTTCTGATAGCAATATCAGGGTTCTCTTCCTTTAACTGCTCTTCCTCTACAATCTAGATGTGGTCAGGGTCTACTGGGTCTACTGATCTTGGGTTGGCTTCAACCTGGGCATCTATTGATTCAACTAACTCCAAGTCTTCTATGGGGAACTCCTCTTCTTCCTCATACTCGTTCACTAGGCTCTTATCAGCTTCGCATATTTCTTCTTCTAGGTCATCTTGGTGAACCAATGGGGTGATAAGAGAGGTTTAACTAAAGAAAAATTGACTAAGACTTGGATTCTGACTAAGAGAATTGATCTTAGTAGGTTCAAGTTACCTAAGGGGTAATGGGTTACTACTGGGTTGTTGCCCAGGTGGCTACCCAAGAGGGGGTGAATTAAGAATTTAAAAATTTAAAGCAGATAATGTGCAATTAAAAATTCCTTACAAAGTGTTAGGTGCTGTGATAGAGTAGTAAATTGCAGAAGCCAAATAAGAATGAAGAAGTACAACATAAACACACCAAATTTATAGTAGTTCGGAGCAACCCAGCTCCTACGTCCACTACCCAAGATACCACTTGAGATTTCCATTATATTCACACCCGAATATAGTAGGATTGTTTTACAGAATCATAATCCAAAACCTCTATACTTTGGTTTTAATAGGATCACCAAAGAAAATCCAACACCCTTTGGTTTTAAATAGGATCACCAAAGAAACCCAACTTGGTTTTCACAAGATCACCAAGAACCTAACTTGGTTTTACCAGGATCACCAAGAACCTAACTTGGTTTTACTAGGATCACCAAGAACCCAACACTTGGTTTTTATCAAAGGCTCGCCAAGAACCTATTTGGTTTTTCAACCGGGCTCACCAATAACCCAACCAATTCAAAGATGAATTGAAATAAATGCAACAATAATGACAAACTCTTTTTGTCGGATAGTTGCCGGTGCAACTTGATAGAAGTCCACTTGGATGCAATTGAATAATCTTTAATTGCTTCAGTGGCTTCCTTGCAAAGTGCTTCAAGCTTCATATTAGAGTTGGTGAAGGCTTGAAGGCTGACTTGAATGCTCTTGTGCTCTCTTGCTTGTTGGTAGGTAGGATATTCAATGTAGCTTCAAAACTTTGAAGAACTTTCAAAAGACTTACTTAAGAGAAGTTCAAATCCCTCAAATATATGGTCTTCCATCACTTCAAGGTAGTTTGAGATGTTGTAGACCGTTGGGATGTGACATATGACCGTTGGATCACTTTTTGGCATTTAAAAAGAAATTCTGGAACTAGCTGTTAGATACCTGAAAGCGATATTCGAGTCAGCTCGGATTCCATCGAGTCGGCTCAGATCCTTCGAGTCGAGAGGTTGAGTCATCAAATCTTCAATGCAGTTGGCTCTTTGTCTCAGGGTGTAAAATTCACTCTAGACAAGTCAGCTCTTGATAGCTCGGGTCGGCTCGAACTTATATCTTTGAAAATCTTAAACTCGAGGAGTTGGCTTTTTGAAATCATTACTCTAGAAGAGTCGGCTCATTGCAGTTCAGGTCAGCTCGCTTTCTCAGGTCTTCAAAATTAGGTCTAGAAGAGTCGGCTCTTTCTGGTTCGGGTCGGCTCGCCTCGCTATTCTCAAAAATCTTCAAAAACTGGATCTGGAGGAGTCATGATGCGGGACGGTTACGATGCAGTCTATGATGATTCAATTTAATCTTAGGTGATTTAAGAGAGCAATGATCATAGTAAAGCAACTAACATAATATATTGAAAGAGTAAAGAAGGTAATTAACCACTTACCCACAATCCGCTTCGCAAGCTATGAAGAATATGGACCCGATGGCTAGGAAACCATCTTAGATCAGGCTATTCCATGCTTCAATTACCAAATCTAACAAGAAAAGGGTTGGTTACTTACCCCAATAGAGATTCACTTTGAATTGAGTTGGATTTGCTGCTCGGTCGCTCAGATTTTGTAGTAGGATAAAGATCAAGACTCCAGATTCCAGATCTATCATCGGATCTTGGTTCGAAAGCAAAGGATCCATTCTTTAAGGTCCTTGAACACCTGGGATCTACAAAGAAGGCAGCAAACAAAACTTAAGATTGATGTAATTCAGGTTCGAAATGGGAAAAAAGAAAGGTTGGATTCGAAGAGCTTGAAGAAGATAGGTAGTAATTATCGAATCCGGCAGAACCTCCACTCAAGGACCTCCCCGCTTTGAGCTCTTAAGGACCTCCCCACCCTTAGAGAAAATCACTAAGCCTACCTAGCTTTGTGGAAAAAGATGGCATTTCATTTCATAAATCAATAATCAATTACAAGAGGTATGGGGTCCTATTTATAGAGTTCTTCATACATGAAGATATCATAGGACTCTTTTAAATTTAAATTACATTTAAATTCAAACACTCCTTAAATTTGAAACTTAAATTGACTTGGGTGACCACTTGAGAAAATATGCGACAAAAAAATGGTAGCTAATCCTTCCTTGGCGCTAATGCTTCTTCTTTTTCTCAATTGGCGTCTCATCTTCTTGATCGACAATCATGGGATAAGAACATCTTCAAAGATTTGAATTTTAACCCTTATTTAAATTTAAAAGGGGTTTGCTCAATCCTCCCTTGATACTTGGATAAGACTTCATTTGAAATGAAGATGAAGGGATATAACTTGATGAGAGAGAACTCCTTGATTTTTTTGGATGAAACTCCTTTTGAATTTGAATTCTTTTTTTTGAATGAAGATATCTCCACCTATCTTGGACTCTTCCTCCCATTTAATTTTTGAATGGATGTGGGCCTCATCTGGAGTGGGCGACAAAAATATAAGGGGGCGCTAGATGAAAAGCAGAGTCCTTCTACTTTACTTATTTTAAATGGACGCCTCCTTGAAATTGAAATGTGCAATGAAAAAATAGGATGGGGCACCTCTTTTGGATAAAGATGGATTTTAAATGTTGTCCTAATGTCTGGATGTTCGGATGTCAGGATATCTGGATGTCCGGATGTCTGAATATCTGGATGTCTGAATGTTTGACTGCCTGAATAAAAAATTTGGACAACCCTTTTTTACTTATAATTAATCTACCAAGGTAATGATAACTTAGGTCTTGGGTACCTATGACACCCTTTAACTTTTTCAAACACTAATTACAGGACTCAAACTAGACAATTCATCAAACAAAGTAAATTAATGCTATTTACAAGACTCTTAAATCAATTGATGGACTCAATGGACTCAATTGGTAACCTAGCAACCTTAATTGACCAAATCACACTCAATTGATCAAATTACAACTTAATTTGACCTAGTTACAACTCAAAATAACTGGGACTCGAGTGTTCTTTGTGAAGAACACATGGACTTACTCATTGGTGATCCAAATTGAATTGGAAAAGGTTTGCTTCTTCTTCCTAGCTCTTGTGTCTTCACCAATCCTCCCGGGGTTGGAGGAACTTGACCCCGTCAAGTATGAGTCAATTCGGCTCTGGTTATGTTCTAGCAAGTCAGAGTTCATCTTTTGAAGATCCTCTCTGGTGATCCAAGAATCCTCAGACTCAGGTCTCCCTTGCCAATGAACCAGATATCTTTTGTAGTTCTTATTTCTAGTAGTTATGATCTTATCATCCATGATCTGCTCAATCTTTTCTCTCCTCTCTGGTAATTTGGCTGGTGGACATTCTGGGATAGGGTCACTCTCAAAGGTGGGATTAGGCTCAAATGGCTCACTAGGTATCACCATTGGTTCCTTAAACTCAACCAGATCCGATATATTGAAGGTCGGACTAATACCTAACTTAGATGGTAAGTCTAGCATATAAGCATTAGGTCCAATCTTCTTTATAATCCTATACGGTTCAGCACTACGAGCATGTAGTTTCTTCATGGTTCCAACTGGAAATTGTTCAGGTCGTAACTTGATCATGACGAAGTCCCCTTCGTTGAACTCTTTAAATCTCTTATGTAAGTTAGCCTCATACTCATATGATTCATTGTTCTTTTTAATTTTGTTACAAATTTCTTTATGCAATGTTTTGACATGTTGTGCAAATGACTCGGCTGATTCAGAAATGCGGGCTTGCATGGTAATAGAATCAAATCTAAAGGCTTTCATGGCTTGTAGCCATGTACAATTTCAAAAGGACTCTTACCAGTAGACCTATTGACTGAACTGTTATAAGCAAATTCAACTCTAGACAGTAATAGGTCCCAATTGCTAGTATTCTCCCCTACCAGACATCTTAAAAAGTTTTTTAGACTTTGGTTCACTACCTCGGTCTAGTCATCAGTTTGAGGGTGATAAGTAGTAGAAAACTTCATTTGAGTCCCTAACATATGCCAGAGGGTTTTCCAGAAATAACTTGTGAACTGTACATCCCTATCGGACACAATTATCTTGGATAAACCATGTAACCTGACCACCTTATCTAGGAAAAGTTTGGCGACTCTAGAGGCATCGAATGTTTGTGAACAAGGAATGAAATGCGCCATTTTGGAAAATTTGTCAACCATGACAAAGATGGAATCATGTCACCTCATGATTTTGGGTAAACCTAGAACAAAGTCCATACTTAGATCTTGCCAAGGGCAGTCGGGCACAGGCAAAGGGGTATAGAGGCCAGTGTTCTGTCTTTGTTGCTTCACAACAGCACAAGTTCTACACCTAGCCACTATTTGTGCTACATTTCTCTTAAGACTTGGCCAGAAGAATTGGTCCTCCATTGCCATAATAGTCTTATTTCTTCTAAAATGTCCTGCTAAGCCTCCAGCATGGATCTCCCAAATCAGAAATTCCCTAAGGGATGTTCTAGGTATGCAAAGCTTATTTCCCTTAAAAAGATAACCATCTCGCAAAGTATAATAACTATCCAAACTAGATGGTCCTTGCTTGATTTTCTCATAGATTCTTCCAAAATCTGGACAAGACTCGTACTGGTCCTTGAGCTTGTCAAATCCAACAACCTCAGTATTGACACAATTCAACAACATTGATCGGCGACTAAGGGCATATGCAACCTTATTTTCTAAACCAGCTCAATGCTTCAACATGAAAGTATAAGACTGGAGATACTCTACCCTCTTAGAATGTCTTGGATTTAATTTCTTCTGAGAGTTTAGAAACCTAAGTGCCTCATGGTCAGAGTACAAAACAAATTCCTGTGGTAGTAAATAATGTCTCCAATATTTCAATGCTTGTACTACTGCATAAAACTCTTTATCGTAGGTTGAGTACTTAGATTTAACTTCATTTAATTTTTCACTAAAAAAGGCTACAAGATGACTCTCTTGACTAAGTACTCCTCCTATGCCAACACCTGAAGCATCACAAGCAACTTCAAATACTTTCAAAAAATCAGGAAGTCTCAAGATTGGGGCTTGTGTCATCTTCTCTTTTATCTCTAGGAAGGCTCTATCAGCATTCTTGGTCCACTTAAAGGCTCCCTTCCTTATGCAATCTGTGATCGGTGCCATAATGATGCTAAATCCTTTGATAAATCTTCTATAGAAGGTGGCTAATCCATGAAAACTACGGACATCGTGGATATTCCTAAGTATGGGCCACTCAACTATTGATTTGATCTTCTCAGGATTAGCTGACACTCTCTCTGGGGTCACTACAAAACCTAGAAAGACTATCTTAATGGTCATGAAGCTACACTTCTTAAGATTGACATATAGGTTTTCTTTCCTAAGGGTCTGACACACTAGATAAAGATGGTCTAAGTGATCCTTCCTTGTTTTACTGTATATGAGGATATCATCAAAGTATACAACCACAAATTTTCCTATAAAGGCTCTTAATACTTAGGTCATTATCCTCATAAAAGTGCTAGGAGCATTGGATAAACCAAAAGGCATTACCAACCATTCGTACAAACCATCCTTAGTCTTAAAGGTTATTTTCCATTCATCCCCAATTCTGATCCTAACTTGATGATAGCCACTTTAAAGGTCAATCTTCTAGAAAATGGTTGATCTGGCCATCATATCTAACATATCATCCAAACAGGAAATTGGAAACCTATATTTAATAGTGATTTTGTTGATGGCTCTAATGTCGATACACATCCTCCGAGTGCCATCTTTCTTGGGGGTTAACAAGGCTAGAACTGCACAAGGACTAAGACTCTCCCTAATGAATCCTTTCTGAAAAAGCTCCCCTACTTGTCTTTGTATCTCTAAGTGTTCTGTAGGGTTCATCCTATAATGTGGGAGGTTTGGCAATGTATCTCCTGGGACTAAGTCTATGGCATGTTGGTTGTCCCTTAATGGTAGCAGTTCATTTGGCAAGTCTTCAGGAAACACATCCTGAAAGTCTTTCAAAAGCTCTACAACTTCCTTAGGGTGTTCAGATTTAGGTTGTTCATGAATCTTTTTAACCACTAAAACTCCAATAATGGGTGCACCTCCAATGATTTCTCTTTCCATTTCCTTAGCAGTAATTAAGTTCAATCCTAGTTCTCTTCTTTCAGATTACTGGACCCCCTCTTAATGTGATCCTTGGGTGGGGTTGAATTATGACTATCCTCTTACCCTGATAATTTAAAGAACAAGAATTTAATCTTCCAAATAGGGTAACATCATGGTCATATAACCAGGGTCTTCCCAAAATTATGCTACTGACTCCCATTGGTAACACATCACACCAGACCTTCTCTTGGTATGACTGGAAATGGATTATGACCTGACAAATCGACTTAATGGGAATTGAGGTTGCATCAATCCATGAAACCTTATAAGGGTTGGGATGGAGTGCTGTAGGCAAACCTAGACTTTTGACTTTATTGGTAGAAATGGCATTGATACAGCTCCCACTATCTACAATGATCTTACACACTTTGTCCCCTAATTTGATAACGGTTTGCAAGATGTTGGTATACGCCAGTCCTCGTTCTTCCTGGTCTGAGCTAGAATACACCTAACAACTCCTACAAGGTCAGGTGACAAAATTTCCTCCTCATTACCTTCATACTCCTCTGCTAAATCAAGCTCAGCTTCATATACTTCCTCTCCACACTCTTCATCTGCTTCAGGTTCCTCTTCTTCTCCTATCTCTCCTATATATAGGTTCTATACAGGGCATTTGTTAGCAAAATGGCCAACCTGATGACACCTATAACGCTCTATATTCTGACTTTCTTCTCCATGTACTATAGGTGCTCTTCCTCTGTCATTCATACGACCCATTGGTGCCTTTCCTCGATCATGCTCTCGACCAATTGGTGCCTTTCCTCGATCATCCATTCGACCTACTGGTGTGGATTGATTGGGCCGACTAACAGGAACTTGGCTTGACCTATTCCTAGGGTTACTAAACCTATTGAGTTCAAGTCAATAGATAGGTTGTCTTCTTTGAAATCGTTCATAGTCTCTACCAACCTAGTAAGCATGTTCCAAATCATGTACTTCCCTTAGAAATAGTTCCCTTCTAATATCCTCATTCAAGCCTTTTCTAAACCTAGATAGTGTCACAGATTCTGACTCGACTACACCACATCGCATAACAAACTCATCGAACTTGGCAATGTACTCAGTCACGGTCTTACTACCTTGGGTCAAGTCCTGCCATTGATGCAATAGCCTTTATTGATATGTTAATGGCACATACTTCTCTCTCTACTTGTCCTTCATATCCCTCCATGTAACTATGGGCATGTATCCTTTCTGAAGGATCAATCTCTCAGTATTACCCCAATACAATCGTGCTTGTCGGACTAACTTGAACTTTGCAAATTTTACCTTTCGCTCCTCCGACATTTCATACCATTCAAAATATTGATCCATGCCGCTCTCCCAATCCGTATAGACTTTAGGATCTAAGTTCCCATCGAACATGGGTGCATCAAATTTGACACTCCTAAAGGCTCTATCTTCTTCAGTTTCATCCTGAGTTGGGTGTCTAGGATTTGGATTAGGAATTGGATCAAGACGTTAGGCTCTAGGAATATGAACTGGAGTGGGTCTAGAAGGCGTAATGTCTAGTGGAGACACATGAGATTCCTCAATGTTTCCCATTCTATGCTCAATTTGGTCTAGCCTACCATTTAATTGCCTAAACTGTTCTGTCAAAGTATGCCTAAACTGTTCAGTCAAAGTATGCATCAGGCTTTTTGGACTGAAATTCATAGATGTAGATGTACTGGCTTGAGTCTGTTGATCTTGGTATGGGGTACCTGCCCTAGTAGACATGCAGTGCAAACAATACAAATCAACCTAAGTCTAGGGTTCCTAGACCTAAGGGCCAATACAGTGCTTAGTCAAGGTAATAACCAAGACTGTAGTAACTCCTCGATTGGCCAGGTAAGAGGTGGGGTGGTGGGAGGCTCCCCTCACTTTCATGAGGTCCTAATTAAAGAACCACCAGTCCGCTTAGGGCGTTTGCCTCTGGACCTCTAGACTTAAACACCAATTCTCAGAAGCACACACAGAAATGACTACTACAATGGGTTAACACGTATATAAAACCCGACCTGTTGCTGTCCCTAGCTTTAAGTGCTACTCGATTTTAATTAAGGCTTAGGACTATGCAAATGGTGTTGGTTATTTTGGGCTAAGGAAAGGGTCTCAATCCTTCCCTTATGTTATATTGCTTGCCCTTAGAATTGGTTTAAAATATGAATGCACAATCAATTCTAGTTACCAAGATAAGATAAGATACCACTAACAACTCAAAATTTAAAAATTAAATTTCAAAATTTAAATTTAGATTTCAGATTCAAATTTTAAATTTTAAAATTTGGATTTTAGATTTAAATTTCAAGAGTTAATTTTTTAGTGGAATCTGAATGTGCCAAAGAAACCCTATTTTGTGCTTAAGAAATTAACCAAGCAATCTTAAACACACAAATCACAAAAATTCCAGCAAGCAAGCATACACTTAAGCACAAAACAAACTTCAATCTCAGGTTATCACATCTGGCCATAGCTCATTACTCCCATGGATCATAAATATATTTTCGTATATTCGCTCAGGGGGCGTGATTTCCTTCCACCAAAGTACTCTAAAATAATTAATTTTTTTTTTTTTTTTTTAAACCCTCAGATCTGAAATCTATAAGGAAGATTTAGATCTGAGTTTGTTTTGGCTTAGATTAATGAAAAAAAATCAAATGAACTATGTTTTGGATAGCTATGATGAAAGCTATTGAAACTACGTAAAAAAATTGCAGCAGATCTAAACTATACAGCAGAGATTAAAAAAATGCAAAATTTTTTTTTTTATTTTTTTAATAAAATTTGAGATGCTAATTATTGACTTACTAGGGATTAACAAAAAATTAATTTCAGATGAAAATAACTAATCTAATAAGGTGTTCTATGCAGATCAAGTTCAGGTATGTGCAGAATTTAGCAAGCATGAAACCCTAATCTAACCTAATGCTCTGATACCAATAAGATAATGCGAGATGGTTACGATGTAGTCTAAGATGATTCAGATTAATCTTAGGTTATTTAAGAGAGTAATGATCATAGTAAAGCAACTAACATAATAGATTGAAAGAGTAAAGAAGGCAATTAATCACTTACCCACAATCCGCTCCGCAAGCTATGAAGAATATGGACTCGACGTCTAGGAAACCATCTTAGATCAGGCTATTCCATGCTTCAATTACCAAATCTAATGAGAAAATGGTTGGTTACTTACCCCAATGGAGATTCACTTTGAATTGAGTTGGATCTGCTGCTCGGTCGCTCAGATTTCACAGTAGGATGAAGATCAGGACTCCAGATTCCAGATCCATCGTCGGATCTTGGTTTGGAAGCAAAGGATTCATCCTTTAAGGTCTTTGAACACCTTGGATATACAAAGAAGGTAGCAAACAAAACTTAAGATTGATGTAATTCAAGTTCGAAATGGAAAAAAAGAAAGGTTGGATTTGAAGAGCTTGAAGAAGATAGGTAGCAATTATCAAATCCGGCAAAACCTCTACTCAAGGACCTCACTGCCTTGAGCTCTCAAGGACCTCACCACCTTGAGCTCTCAAGGACCTCCCCGCCCTTAGAGAAAATCACTAAGCCTACCCAGCTTTGTGGAAAAAGATAGCATTTCATTTCATAAATCAATAATCAATTACAAGGGGTATGGGGTCTTATTTATAGAGTTCTTCACACATGAAGATATCATAAGACTCTTTTAATTTTAAATTACATTTAAATTTAAACACTCCTTGAATTTGAAATTTAAATTGACTTGGGTGACCACTTAAGAAAATATGCGACAAAAAAATGGCAGCTAATCCTTCCTTGGAGCTAATCCTTCTTCTTTTTCTCAATTGGCATCTTATCTTCTTGATCGGCAATCATGGGATAAGACCATCTTCAAAGATTTGAATTTGAACCCTTATTTGAATTTAAAAGGTGTTTTCTCAATCCTCCCTTGATACTTGGATAAGACTTCATTAGAAATGAAGATGAAGGGATATAACTTGATAAGAGAGAACTCCTTAATTTTTTTGGATGAAACTCCTTTTGAATTTGAAATCTTTTTTTTGAATGAAGATATCTCCACCTATCTTGGACTCTTCCTCCCATTTAATTTTTGAATGGATGTAGCCGTCATCTAGAGTGGGCAACAAAAATATGAGGGGGCACTAGATGAAAAGCAGAGTCCTTTTGCTTTACTCCTCTTAAATGGGCACCTCTTTAAAATTGAAATGTGTGATGAAAAAATAGGATGGGGTGCCTCTTTTGGATAACGATTGATTTTGAATGTTATCCCAATGTCTGGATGTTCGGATGTCTGGATATCTGGATGTCTGAATATCTAGATGTCTGAATGTCTGACTGCCTGAATAAAAAATTTGGACAACCCTTTTTTACCTAGAATTAATCTACCAAGGTAATGACAACTTGGGTCTTGGGTATCTATGACACCCCTTAACTTATTCAAACACTAATTACAGGACTCAAACTAGACAATTCATCAAACAAATTAAATTAATGCCATTTACAAGACTCTTAAATCAATTGATGGACTCAATGGACTCAATTGGTAACCTAGAAACCCTAATTGACCAAATCACACTCAATTTGATCAAATTACAACTTAATTTGACCTAATTACAACTCAAAATAAATGGGACTCGAGTGTTCTTTATGAAGAACACATGGACTTACTCATTGGTGATCCAAATTGAATTTGAAAAGGTTTGCTTCCTCTTCCTAGCTCTTGTGCCTCACCAAGTCAGCTCCGACATATTCCAGTCGACTCGGATTTACTGGAGTCGACTCGGTTACCATCGAGTTAGCTTGGATTGCTGTGTACCATAATCCTTGTTGTGTGTCATGAGGTGGAGTCGGCTCTTCAACATTCTAGGTCGGCTCGAGTAACTTCTTCAGGATTTTTATAATTGAATTCAAAGAAAAACTCTCACAAACACTCTTACATTTTTCAAGCATACCAACTCAAAATAATTCTAAGGCGCACACACACAGAAGTAACCCTTTTTCATGATTTTTTCTTAGCTTTTTCATTGGATTATTCTTTTCAAAAACAGATTACAACACAACTCAAAACAAGATGTAAAGATGTAGGAGTTGAAGTTTTGGACAAACAAATCATCCTACAAAAACTTGTAAAATACTTGAAGAGTTGTTAGATATAAATGTACATGCTCCAATGTTCGGTTATCATCAAAATCACTTATGGTGTCAACAATCTTCCCCTTTTTGATGATGACAAAACACTCCGCATGAAAAATTCTTTACACTTACATGTATAAATGTATTTGAAAATAAATATTCACATGTATCTGAGCTAACTATATTTGTAAATAAGTATCAGAGCTCTAGGGATGAAATTGTATAGTATTGTTGTTAGTGCTTTTGTGTATTTCAAAGTAGTAGACTTTGCAAGCTTCATAAAGTCAGAATTAGCACAAACATGGAGTATCAAAGTTTGAAAATGAAAGAATTTAGACTAATTATAGAGCAATCAGAGCAAAAGAAAGGTTTAGAATTAAAGCCATTCTTTTAAAAGAATCTCCCCCTTTCTCTAGGTTTTGAAATAATATAGCAGTTAGGTCTAATTTGAATACTATCACTTTTGTGCTCCCCATTTTTCATTCTTTTTATGCACTTTAAGAATAATTGAATAGGAAACTTAACATAGATATCAGAATTTTCATGACAACTCAATTATAGATACCATTCTCCCCCTTTTTATCAAGCAATCAAAAAGTAGTTTCAATAAAGCTTAGATTTTGAAATAGATTGAGAAAGTATTTAATATTTGTTTGAGATAATTTCATTTTCTCAAATTTAAAATTCTAATTAAAATTTCATCACTGTTGTATAAAAAATATTGCATGAATAGAAGGATATCACATGACAACAATAGAAATTACTAAAAGAACTTTCATTTCATTGAGAAGTTTTTCATACATAGTACAAAGTATGAAAGAAAGTACATTCATTCAATAGAAGATAAAAGGTAGAATATTCATATATCAAAAAATAAGAAGTACAAAGAAGTGATCAATCACAACCAAAAGACTAACTAAACTACCTATTCTTCTTCTTCACTAAAAGAAGAAAAGCCAACCTTTATAATCTTATCATAGGTCTTAGTTATCAGGGTTTTAAACCTTAAATCCCTGAACCTAGTTCTAACAGGGGCTCTAAATGCCTTAGTCTTTTTGGCCTTAGGTTTCTTCTCAGTCACAACAGGTTTGGGTTTGACTGAGGGTGGATTAGATGAAGGAATAGGAGAAGGAGTCTCAAGTGACTCTTTGATGATCTGTGCAGGAGTATCTTCAGTAGTGACTATTTCCTTTTGAGATTGCAGCAAGATACTTCTGACATCTTTAAAATCTTTCATTTCCTTTTCCATTTTCTCATTGTGAAGCTTCTGTTCAGATCTTATTTTTTGCAAGCTGGCATTAACTATATTTTTCATTTCATCAATTGCAGAATTCATGTGATTTGTCAATGAATTTGACATAGTTTCCATCTTCTGAAATATTAGCTTCTTAAGGTCAGATGGAGTAATCATTGTACCTTTAGATTTGTCTTCAACAGTAGTAGCTTCATCATCTTCTGAGAAAGTAGTAGCAAACTGAGTAGACACTTTCTTTATCCATACTCCTTTTTGTAATTTGTAACACATTCTTTTTAGTGAATTGAAGGAATAAGTGTCAGAGTGATGTAGAGGCTTTCCTATCTTATTGGTTAGATTAATTCCAGCTTCTTCAAATAGTAAGGTAAAAACCATACCATAGGGTAGGCCGACTTTAACTTTCCTAGCTGCTTCAGTCATTTGAATCATCATTATATAAGGAAGGTTGAGAGGCTTTTCTTCTATCAAATGTCCTATAAAAGTCATGTCCTTCTCGCTTACCCAGTCAAAGCGACTAGTTTTGTGAAGGAATATTCTGCTGACCATATTGTGAAGAAGCCTCATTTCCTTTGACAGTAAGTTGGCCTGAACATGTTGAAATGAGCTCACATCTTTTTTTTCCAAAATAAGCTTTAGAGTGTGTTCTTTGTTCAGTAGGGTAAGCTCGGTGGCATCGTCCGTTGGCATTTGAAGCAAGCTGCCCAACTTTTCTTCATCCAAAATGACTTTCACTCCCTTAACAGTTGATTCCAAATGATATTCTTTAAGAACTATATTTTCATAGAAAATCTGTACCAGTGAGGGGTAGGTTAAAATGTCCAATGAACAGAAATGCTTCCAACCCTGGCTGTTTATCCATCTTCCGATCTTCATTTCCATTTTTTCTAGAAATGAGAATATATCCTTCTATTGCAAGTAATGGGCCGGTTGGCCATAGAGGTAATCTGTCTAGGCAAAGGAGTGTCTTCTTCTTGTTGCTCAGGAGTGGTAGACCTTTTCCTCTTTTCTCCTTTTCCTTTTGTATCTTCACTGCGTATGCTTGATTCACCTACTTAAAAAATCTTCCTTGCAGATCTTTGTGGAGCCATTGTAGTGTGATTTAGGAAATCAAGGATCTAGGAATGGTTCTTGAGAGATTGGTAAAGGTTTCGAGTGGAGTAGGGTGAGTTTGAAGTGAAAACAGAAAGAGTTAAGTTCAAGAAGAGATTACATGGAACTATTTAACCAGCAAATTCTCGACTTTCGAGTTGGCTCACTCAGCCCTAGAAACATCTGAGTCAGCTCGACCAGAGCAAACTCAGAACAATCAGAACACCAAGTCAGCCAGACAAGATATCAGTTTGACCTTGTCAGCTTGACTAGAGCAAAAGTAGAAAAATTAGACATTCGAGCCAGCTCGACCTGAGCAAAATTGCTGAGTCGACTCGAACAGAAACTTTTCATAGAACAAGAAAAGATTCAGAAATTGAATTTGATTAAATGAAATTTCAACAAAAGTTGTTCAACAAACATGAGTTGTTGTAGGAGGTTTTCTAGATGATTTTTCTTTAGTTTTTTTAAGGAAAATTAGGTTATCTAAATCTAGAAAGGATCACAAAGCCCTAATTCTCCTCTAAGCAATTCAAATCTATCCTGATTCAATGGCTTAGTAAAAATGTCAGCTAATTATTTCTCAGTAGGGATAAACTCTAGTTCTATGTCACCATTCAAAACATGGTCTCTAATAAAATGGTGTCTAATCTTTATATGTTTAGTCCTACAATGCTGAATGGGACTTTTGGTTAAATTTATAGCACTTGTGTTATCACACTTGATTGGAATTTTGCATTGTGTAATACCAAAGTCTTTTAGTTGTTGTTTAATCCATAATACTTGTGCATAATAACTCCCTGCAGCAACATACTCTGCCTCAGCAGTAGAAAGTGCTACCGAGTTTTGTTTCTTACAGTACCATGAGATTAAATTCAACCCTAGAAATTGGCATGTGCCGCTAGTGCTTTTTCTATCAATTCTACAACCAGCATAATCAGTATCCGAAAATCCAATTAAATTTAAAGATGATTATTTTGAAAACCAGAGACCTAGATTACTTGTACCTTTCAAATATCTCAATATTCTTTAAACAGCAAGCATATATGTTTCTTTAGGATTACATTGAAATCTAGCACATACACATATACTATATAAGATATCTGGTCTACTTGCAGTTAAATATAATAAGGATCCGATCATACCTCTATATAGCTTTTGATCAACATTGGATCCATTTTCATCTTTGTCCAATCTAAAAGATGGGCTCATGGGTGTGCTCATTTGTTTGCTCATCTCCATACCAAACTTCTTGATTATTTCCTTGATGTATTTGGCTTGGTTGATGAAGATTCCTTTCCTAGTTTGCTTTACTTGAAGTTCGAGGAAGTAGTTAAGTTCACCAATTAGGCTCATTTCAAATTCTCCTTGCATTGCTTAGCAAATTCTTCACAAAAACTTTCATTAGTTGCACCAAATATAATATCGTCAACATAAATTTGTACAACTAATATGTCATTTTTTTCTTTTTGATGAAAAGGGTTTTATCAACATTTTCTCTTGAAAAATCATTTTCAATTAAGAAAGTGCTAAGTCTATCATACCAGGCTCGGGGTGCTTATTTCAAACCATATAAAGCTTTATGTAATTTAAACACGGTTTGGAAAAACATAATCTTCAAAACTTGGTGGTTGTTCCACAAAAACTTGTTCGGAGATAAAACTATTTTAAAATGCACTTTTTATATCCATTTGAAAAAGTTTAAAATTCATGTAGCAAGCAAATGCAAGAAGTAATCTAATGGCTTCAACTCTTACTACGGGTGCATATGTTTCATCAAAATCAATACCTTCTTCTTGACTATATCCCTTAGCCACTAATCTAGCTTTGTTTCTAATGACATTTCCTTGTTCATCTAATTTGTTCCTATAGACCCATTTGGTTCCTATGATTGGGTGGTCTTTAGGTCTATCAACTAATGTCCAAACCTTATTTCTTTCAAACTGGTTTAATTCATCATGCATAGCCATCATCCAGTTTGGGTCATTTTCAGCTTCTTTTAAGGTATGAGGCTCTATTTGAGATACAAAAGCTAGGTAGTCATGTGCAGTTCTATGTGCAGACCTAGCCCTAATACCTTGTGAAGGATCACCAAAAATTAATTCTTTAGGATGGGAAGTAGCGTACCTCCATTCAGTTGGTAGATCTATATGATCCTTACTTACCGTTTCTTCTCCTTCTTCAATTGGTCTTCTTGTATGCTCATGTCTTCCATCTTCTTTTGAATTATACCTGCATCATTATCAATACACTCATCTTTTCTAGATGGTGAAGGGTTAGTTTCATCAAAAATAATATGCATTGACTCTTTAACAGTAAGAGTCCTTTTATTGAATACTCTATATGCTTTGCTATGAAGTGAATAACCAAGGAAAATTGCTTCATCAGATTTAGCATCAAATTTTTCTAGATTATCCTTACCATTATTAAGCACAAAGCATTTACATCCAAATACATGAAAGTAATTGATATTGGATTTCTTTTCATTTCAAAGCTCATAGGGGGTTTTCTTTAAGATATGATGGATCAAAACGCGGTTTAAAATATAACAAGCAGTGTTCACCACTTCTGCCCAAAAGTACCTTGGAAGATTACCTTCACATAATATTGTTCTAGCCATTTCTTTCAAAGTCCTATTTTTCCTCTCTACAACACCATTTTGTTGTGGTGTTCTAGGAGCGAAGAAGTTGTGATCAATTCCATTTTCAGTATAATAATCATCGAAAAACTGATTTTCAAATTTAGTGACGTGATCACTTTTAATTAAAATTATTGAAAGATTTTTCTGATTTGAAACCTTTTTATGAAATTTTCAAAATACTTTGAAGGTTTTATCTTTATGAGTGATAAATAAAACCCATGTAAATTTGGAAAAATCATCTACAATCACAAGGACATATTTTATACCTCCTAGGCTTGTGGTCCTAGTTGGTCCAAATAAGTCCATGTGAAGTAGTTCTAGAGGTCTAGATATTGAAATCATATTTTTAGATTTAGATCTCCCCCTTGTTTGTTTACCCATTTGGCATGCATCACAAACATGATCAAAATCAACTTTAAACTTAGGCATGCCTCTAACTAAATTTTTGAAAATCAACTTGGCAATAGTATGCATGCTATCATGACCTAATCTTTTATGCCATATTAAACAAGACTCCTTGGTCTTAGCATTCATTGCAACTAAACTGGAACTACTTAACATGGCAAGATCATTCAGATCTATCACATAAATACTTCGAAGTCTATGTCCAATGAATTTACTACTAGAGTCAAGAGAGTTTGTTACTATACACATAGATGATTCAAAGATAACCTTGAAGCCTTTATCACACAATTGACTAATACTCAATAAATTATGCTTCAATTTATCTACTAGCAATACATTTTCAATGAAAGTACAGGGGGTTATCTTGACCTTACCAATTTCGATTATTTTTTCTTTGCCATTGTCTCCAAAAGTAACAATACATCTTTCTTTTATTTCCAGGATGATGAACAGATCCTTGTCACCCGTCATATGCCTTGAATAGCCACTATCGAGATACCATATTTTCTTCAATTTCTGGGCTGCAAGACATTCTTGCAACACAATCAAGGAATTCTTTTAGGTATCTGGTGCATTATTAGATATCTATCTAGTACAATTGATATTGGCTTATGTTATTTTAGAGATTCATCTGCTGAATTAATTGGATATTCTAATACTGATTTTGCTGGATGTAAATTGGATAGAAAAAGTACTAGTAGAACTTGCCAATTTCTTGGAGTTAACTTAATCTCTTGGTTTAGCAAGAAACAAACTTCAGTTGCACTATCCATAGCTGAAGCTGAGTATATTGCAGCATGAAGTTGTGCTCAAATCCTGTGGATTAAGCAACAACTTGAAGATTTTGGAATCAAGTTAACTAGTACACCTATAAAATGTGATAATACCAATGCTATTTGTTTGACTAAAAATCCTGTTCAACATTTTAGATTTAAATATATTGAAATTAGGCATCATTTTATTAGAGATCATGTTGAAAATAATGATACTGTGCTTGAATTTATTTGTACTGAATTGTAATTAGCTGATATCTTGACTAAACCTCTCCAAGAAGATTGGTTCGGTATGATTAGAAGAGAACTCAGGATCATTAATCCTTTTGATAAAAATTTTCTTACTTTTGACTCAAAGCAATCAAATTTGACATCAATCATATTCAATTATTGTTAATTTCAATGAATTTCCAGTGATTTTGATCAGTCTTTCATTCTCTTAACTTTTGGTGTTAAGTCGATGTGTCAACATATGCATGTGTCGACACCTAAATGTGTCGACACATTCGTGAGTCGACATGTGAACGGTAGCAGACCGAGGTTAAGGGCAAACCGAAGTATTTTTTCTTCCATTTCTCCTCCCAACTCGAGTCGACACATGCCTTAAATCTTTCCAAACTATTCCTTTGGTGCGGGCACCAGACTCAGAAGAAGACTTCAGAGCTCCATTTGGATCTCTGATTGACATTGCCCGAGAAATTAGGGTTTGTAATAAAGGTTGACCTGGTCAACCAGTTTATTTATTTTATTTATTTCTTGAGTCACCATTTAAATTTTGTTGAGTCATGTTGACTCGGTGCAAGTCCCAATGTGGTTTCAATTTGGTCCAAAATGGTGCCACATTTCTCTTCCAATCAACTCAAGGTTCAAGCAAGTGGAGGCCACACTCCAAGCCACACGCCCAGCCACACTCCGAGCACACGCCAGAGTCCAGGAGGCGCCATAGAGGCATCCCAGTGTCATGGTCCCCACATCCAAAGAAGAAAAAATCAAATTGGAGGCTAAATTAAAGGAGGCGCCCACACCTGCCTAATTTACCTAAGCAAAGAAGGAAGAAAACTTCTCTTGGAGAAGAAATCAAAGAAGGACATCCAACCTACTCCTAATTGAAGTTCAAATCAAAATCAAAGAGCTTAACTTGGAGTGGAAGAAAAGAAGAAATACCATAAGAAGATGAGGACTCCAAATCCAAATCCAACTCCAAAGGAGGTGCCATAAAAGTTCCAAAACAATTCCTTTATGGCCGTCCCAATTTTTTTTGGACTCTTGGTCGGCCAAGGGAGAGGATTTTCTACCTAATCTAGGGGTTGGAAGAGTTTAGTCCCACATGGGAATTTGTACAAGCTAGGAGAAAATTTTAGGTCTATATAATAGACCTCTCTTTGTAACTTTAAAAAAATCAATGAAGAAAATTATTTTTTTTGCTATTCTCTTGTGTTGAGTGACCTAGGTTTCTCTTCTTCCGCACTATTCTAAGTGTTGAGCTCCGTGAGGGGGTAATCCGGGTTCCATTGGAGCCTTGAGGAGGTGAGAGATCTCCATCTTTATCCAAAACCCTAGATTAGCCACTTGAAATTCCAAACCCTAGCCACCTTTCATTATTTTCCATCCACCAAACCCTAGATCCATCCATCTCCCATGGCCTCTCTCTCTCTACAAGTCCAGGCTGTCCACCTTCATCCAGATCCAGTCCGGCTACTTCAGATCCAGAGCAAGTTCCAAGGGAAATCACATCAACATCCAGGAGAATCCAGTTTTCAGCAATTTCAATCTTCAAGTTCATCAACCTGGTAAATTCTTCCCTTGACTCTCTGATTCCATCAATTGTTTTTCTTCTCTTCCAGATCTTGAGTTCAGGAGAAGCCAACCCGCCAAAGGACCAGTACTGGAGGATCCATTGCGAAGAAATCTGAATCCGAGGATCCAACAATCTGCTCGGGAGAGTTCTTCCACCAAAATCTGTGAAGATCATTGTCTGGTTAGGTAAACCATCTCTTCTCTTTATTTCTGTTCTGCTGAAAGTTCGGAGCGAAACCCTAGGTCTGGGAGTTTCTCAACCCCCAGCGATCCGTTGCTTCTGAACTACTCTGATACTTTAGTTTCCTTAAAATTGTGCTTTCAATTATCATATTAGTCTCTTTCAATGTTAGGTTAACTTTTCTTTGATTTGAAGCCAACTTCTACAAACATATAAAAACAACAAAAAAATTAGTTAATCTTAATTTACTTCCGCATCGCGTCCCTTTATTTGTTCTGCATCAGTATCCAAGCTAACTTGGATCCTTGCAGGTTAGCTGAGGTGGTTCCTTTGGGAACCCAAATCTTTTTTATTTATTAAGGATATTGATACAGAACGAAAGAGATGATGTGATGCGGAAGTAAATTAAGAATAATTCCTTTTTTTTATATATATATATTTTTAGAAGTCGGCTTTGACTCAAATGAAAGTTAAACTAAATTGAAAGAAACTATATAATAATTGAAAGCACAAATCAAAGAAACTAGATTATCAGAGTAGTTCAAAAGTAAAGGATCGCTGGGGGTTGAGAAACTCCCAGACCTAGGGTTTTGCTCTGAACTTTCAACAGGACAGAAGTAAAGAGAAGAGAAGGGTTACGGACCAGGCAATGATCTTCACAGAGTTTAGTGGAAGGACTCTCTTGAGCAGATTGTTGGATCCCCGGATTCAGATATCTTCGCAATGGATCCTCCAATACTGGTCCTTTGGCAGAGTTGGCTTCTCCTGAGCTCAAGATCTGGGAAAGAAGAAGAACAATTTATGGAACCAGATACTCAAGGAAAGATTTACCAGATAGAAGAACTTGAAAGTTGTGTTGCTGAAGTCCTGATGCTGATCTGGCTTCCTCTGGAATTTGCTCCGTATTCGAAGCAGCCGAACTGGACCTGGATGCTGGTGGTCGGCCACTACTTGGAGAGAGGGGCCGTGAGAGATGGGATAGGCTAGGGATTGGTGGGATGAAGAGGATGATGGGTGGCTAGGGTTTGGAAGTGAAGTGGCTAACCTAGGGTTTTGGGATTGGAGATCTCACACCTCCTCAAGGTTCCTAAGGAACCCGGATTTACTCCCTCACGGAGCTCAACACCTGGATGCAAGTGCGGAAGAGATAAACATAAAGTTGCTCACACAAAATTTGAATTCATTCATCAGTTGTTCTCTAAAACATACAAGAGGGGTTTATTTTATAGGTCTTTACAAGAGGTCAGGGTTTTACATCTTCCCATGTGGGACTAATAGGATGGATCTTCAAATCAGGCTTGTAGAATCAAATCCTTCTCATATGGCCGGCCAAGAGCTTCCATAAGTGTTGATTGGCGGCTTCAAATGGTAAGTAGGTTGCGCCTCCTAGCCTTGCTCTTCAAGAAAAATTTTTTTCCTTCCATGCTTGGTTTTATTTGGAAGTATTTGGGCGCCTCCTAGTTTTGCTCCCCAAGTTTTGGCTTCTTCCTTTCATGGCTCAACTCTTTTGGACACCTCCTTTTCTTTCTCCCCAAGTCATGGCTCTTCCCAACTTTGCTTTGGTCTTTTTAGGCGTGGATTGGGCACCCCCTTGAAGTGCTCCCCAAGAAATGCCTCTTTTCTTCTTAAGCTTGGCCTTTTAAGGTATATATGGGGCGCCTCCTTGATTTTGGCTTCAAGAAGAATTCTTGCTCCCTTGGGTGTGGGGACCAAGACACTGGGATGGAGATGTGGCACCCCCTGGACTCTGGTGTGTGGCTGGGAGTGTGGCGCCCACTTACTTGAGCCTGGGAGAAAAATGTGGCACCCTGGACCTTGACTTGAAAAAGGTGGCACCAACTTTGAGAAGACCTAGACCACTACTAGGACTTGTACTGAGTCAACATGACTCAACAAAATTTAAATTGCAGGGAAATACAGACTCAAGACTAAAATTGAGTTGACTAAGTCAACCCTTATTACAAAACCAGAAAACCCTAATTCTTCGGGCAAGGTCAATCAGAGATCCAGATGGAGCCCTGAAGTCTTCTTATAAGTCTGGTGCCCGCACCAATTCTCCCGGGGTGGGAGGAACTCGACCCTGTCGAGTATGGATCAAGCTGGCTCTGGTATCTCTCCAAGAGGTCTGGGTCCAATTCTTGTAATTCTTCTCGGGAGATCCAAGAGTCATCAGAATCTGGCCTTCCTTGCTAGCGGACTAGGTATCTTTGGTATCCTCGATTACGAGTAGAGATAACCTGATCATCCAGGATCTTTTCAATCTGCTCTTTCCTCACTGGCCATTTTGTTGGTGGACACACAGGGTCGGGATCACTCTCAATAACAGGATTAGGTTTCAAAGGCTTACTAGGAATCATAGCTGGCTCCCTATACTCTACTAAGTCTGTAATGTTGAAAGTGGAGCTAATGCCTAGTTCTGAAGGCAACTCGAGCACATAGGAATTGGACCCTACTCTCTTCACCACTCTAAATGGTCCAGCTCCTCTAGCATGTAACTTCCTAACGGTTCCAGGAGAAAACTGTTCAGGCCTTAACCTAATCATTACATAGTCTCCCTCAACAAAAGTTTTGACTCGCTTTGAGAATCAGCCAACTTCTTATAAGTTTCATTACTTAAAGTTATTTTGGCATGAATTTCTTTATGCAAGTCCTTTACATGCTATGCAAGTGCATCAAGAGACTTATGTGTGTGGGCTAATAGTGAAATCAGATCAAGTGGTGTGTGAGGCTTGTATCCATGAACAATTTCAAAGGGACTCTAGCCTATAGACCTATTGATCGAAACATTGAATGCAATTTCAGCCCTGGACAAAATACAAATCCCAATTCCTGGTGCTCTTAATCAAACCAAAATCTGAGCCAAAGCCTAGTAAAGCGTCAAGAAAAACTAAACTAGACTGACGACGCATTCCTAAAGAATGGACTTTATTCCAAAGGAACCCTAGGTCTAAACCTAACAAACTAAGACTCTCTAGGTTTGACCTTGGGTCGGAGGAGGGCATGCAGAGCATGAAAACTTATTATGGATGCCTAGTAGGTACCATAAGGTCTTCCAGAAGTAGGTGGCAAACCTAATAGGTTCTAAGGAGTCTTGCAACCTAGAGATCTCAGTAAAGTGTAATCCCATAGCTCTATAAACATGAGAAGATTCAGGGAAGGGTAGGAAATAAGAATCAGAGTTTTGAGGTGGCTTATCGGAAACAAGAAACAAACTTTGGTTATTCAGGACGACCTTAAAATGAGGACATTGTTTTATAGGTGAACTCATCCAAACCTCATGATTTGCTCTAGGAGGGTCTACAAGTGCAAGTTCTAGGATAGGCTGGATGCTCCTAGAAGGTGGAAGTTTATCAGGAATGTCTTTGGAATGTTTATCTAAAAAGTCCTCTAAGCTACTATCTTTTTCTTGTTCTTGGACCTTCTCAATGGGCAATTCTTGTGAACCCCTTCCTTCTTCACACTTCTCTACCAGATTTGACTCAGGGGTGTCTTCTTTGGATTCCTCAATGAGTTCAGGGGTATTCTCACTTAAACTTTCATTTGATGTAATTTTCTCTTCCTGAACTTCCTCAAAAGGGTCTTCTCTTAGGGTTAGCTCCTGAATTCCTTGAGTGACAGGGGTCCCCTCAATAACCCCATTAGGTAGGAGTTGGTTAATTGAATTATTGGGAGAGATATCCTCAAATTCTTCTTCTTCATATTCATCTATCAAACTTATGTCAGGCTCATATATTTCTTCCTCAATCTCACTGAAAGGTTCTAATCTATTCTCCTTTTATTCCTCTTTAAGTACGGCTCTGGTCAGGTCAACTAATTTTGAGATGGCCATGCCTAACTCCTTCTCAGTGTTATCCTTCTGGTCAAGAGGTGACACAAGTAAGAATTGACAAACAAAAGTCTAGTTCACTACGGATGTTGGATCAATCAGAACTTGACTCAAGTTGGTAGAGGTTGGCTTTAAGTCCAAAGTACTTGATTGGTTATATCTTAAAGACCACTCATAGTCTTGGGCTTCTTGGTAGGCTCGGTCTAACTTATTGGTCTTTTCAAGGCATAGCTTCCTATAAATGTCTGGGTGTAACCCAACCCTAAACCTCGATGTGATCTGAACTTTGGTCTCAATGGTATTGCATTTCATGTCATACCACTGGAAGTCCTCGATATATTTAGACACAGGCCTATTACCTTGTCGTAATTGGTACCATTGGTCTAAAAGTCTTTTCTCATAGGATCTACCTAGGTACCTATCTCTCAACTTACTTCTCATATCTCTCCAAGTATATATTTCCTTTTTTCTTTGATAACACTCATGCTCAATATCATACCAATGCGACCTAGCATGTTTGGTGAACTTGGTTTTGGCCAACCTAACTTGTCCTAATTCCGATATGTTAGTGCACTCAAAATACCGATCCATTTGTTCTTCCCACTTAATATATGTCTCTTGTCTTCCATCAAAAGTGGGTGCATAAGGTTCGGTGTTCCTAACGGGTCCCTTCTCTGAGTCAACCAAGTATGGGTATAGGCTCCTAGGGCTAGACTCAGGGGCAAGATCATGGTCATAGGCTCTTAGATCAAACCTCCAATGATTAGGTTCAAGATCCCTGTATAATGTTCTCCTAGGCTCTGGGTGTGGGTGAGGTTGGGGTCAACCAAATTCTGAGTCAGGGGTCCAATTTCGGTGCCTAGGCTCCTCAAGTACCTGGGCTCGGTCTCTAAACTGGGCAACAGTATCAGTCATATCCTGACTCAATTTGGTCATACTTTCGGTAAGAGTTCTAATCATGGCCTCTAAATCAGGTTGGGTTTGACCAGGTTGGTAGGGTACTCCGTTCCGGGTGGACATGATGATGCAAGCAAGCACACCAAATGAGACTCGACTGAAATGACTACGGGCTAACTAGACCTAGAGCCCAAACTAGATGCCCAATCAGAGTGGCAAGCTAGCCTGTAGTAACTCGGGACTCAGCCAGGTAGGTGTAAGGGGAGTGTTAGGTCCCTAAATGCCAATCCTAGACACCAATCAGAGATTGGCCAGGTAGGCGGACCAGCACACAAGCCCTTCGAGATGGAATCCCTGAACCACCATTCTAGATACTGAGTACAAAGCACACACAGAGTAACCAGACAAACTGACTAAACCCTAGGCTGGACCCGACTTGTTGGTGTCCCTAGCCCACTAGGGCAAATTAAGTCTAATAAATTTTAAAATTAGGCTCAGGATTGAATGAATGGGTGATGGTTTTGGGATAAGGAGAGGTTATCAACTCATCCCCTTATCTTAGATGCTCAATTGCCTTTAAGACGAATTAGGAGATGATCACTCAAAAAAATTGAATTGCAGAAACACAGAAACAGAGTTACTATAATTTAACTCTCAGAAATTTCACGGAAACCAATAAATTATAGTAAAATTATGTAAAATAGTTTCAATTATATTGGTTCCAGCAAAATAAAAATCACATAATTCGAAGTTACTTGCAATGAGAAACAATTCCTGTAAAAGTACAGTTACAGACTGAAAACAGAATGCTTCTCCTGTTTACAATTTCTGCTACGAAGTTGTAACCCAGCGAATCCCCTACATGCCCCAGGAACACCCAGTGGAATGGGAAGAGGAGGCTTGCACCTCGCTTCGTTCCTAGGACCGGATGTCCTGGGGAGTCTACTTCGAGCAGACAAAGTAAAAAAGAGAGACACTCAAAACATGCAAGCAAGTCAGAAACCCTAGACAGGGCTTTGATATCAAAAATGATGCAGAACGAAAGAGATGATGTGATGCGGAAGTAAATTAAGACTAATTCATTCTTTTTTTATATATATATTTTTAGAAGTTGGCTTTGACTCAAATGAATGTTAAACTAAATTGAAAGAAACTATATAATAATTGAAAGCACAAATCAAAGAAACTAGATTATCAGAGTAGTTCAGAAGTAAAGGATCGCTGGGGGTTGAGAAACTCCCAGACCTAGGGTTTTGCTCTGAACTTTCAACAGGACAGAATTAAAGAGAAGAGAAGGGTTACAGACCAGGCAATGATCTTCACAGAGTTTAGTGGAAGGACTCTCTTGAGAAGATTGTTTGATCCTCGGATTCAGATATCTTCGCAATGGATTCTCCAATACTGGTCCTTTGGCAGAGTTGGCTTCTCCTGAGCTCAAGATCTGGGAAAGAAGAAGAACAATTTATGGAACCAGATACTCAAGGAAGGATTTACTAGATAGAAGAACTTGAAAGTTGTGTTGCTGAAGTCCTGATGCTGATCTGGCTTCCTCTGGAATTTGCTCCGTATTCGAAGTAGCCGAACTGGACCTGGATGCTGGTGGTCAGCCACTACTTGGAGAGAGGGGCCGTGAGAGATGGGATAAGCTAGGGATTGTTGGGATGAAGAGGATGATGGGTGGCTAGGGTTTGGAAGTGAAGTGGCTAACCTAAGGTTTTGGGGTTGGAGATCTCACACCTCCTCAAGGTTCCTAAGAAACCCGGATTTACTCCCTCACGGAGCTCAACACCTGGATGCAAGTGCAGAAGAGAGAAACATAAAGTTGCTCACACAAAATTTGAATTCATTCATCAGTTGTTCTCTAAAACATACAAGAGGGGTTTATTTTATAGGTCTTTACAAGAGGTCAGGGTTTTACATCTTCCCATGTGGGACTAATAGGATGGATCTTCAAATCAGGCTTGTAGAATCAAATCCTTCTCATATGGCCGGCCAAGAGCTTCCATAAGTGTTGATTGGCGGCTTCAAATGGTAAGTAGGTTGTGCCTCCTAGCCTTGCTCTTCAAGAAAATTTTTTTTCCTTCCATGCTTGGTTTTATTTGGAAGTATTTGGGCGCCTCCTAGTTTTGCTCCCCAAGTTTTGGCTTCTTCCTTTCATGGCTCAACTCTTTTGGACACCTCCTTTTCTTTCTCCCCAAGTCATGGCTCTTCCCAACTTTGCTTTGGTCTTTTTAGGCGTGGATTGGGCGCCCCCTTGAAGTGCTCCCCAAGAAATGCCTCTTTTCTTCTTTAGCTTGGCCTTTTAAGGTATATATGGGGCGCCTCCTTGATTTTGGCTTCAAGAAAAATTCTTGCTCCCTTGGGTGTGGGGACCAAGACACTGGGATGGAGATGTGGCACCCCTTGGACTCTGGTGTGTGGCTGGGAGTGTGGCGCCCACTTACTTGAGCCTGGGAAAAAAATGTGGCACCCTGGACCTTGACTTGAAAAAGGTGGCACCAACCTGGAGAAGACCTAGACCACTACTAGGACTTGTACTGAGTCAACATGACTCAACAAAATTTAAATTGCAGGAAAATACAGACTCAAGACTAAAATTGAGTTGACCAAGTCAACCCTTATTACAAAACCAGAAAACCCTAATTCTTCGTGCAAGGTCAATCAGAGATCCAGATGGAGCCCTAAAGTCTTCTTCTGAGTCTGGTGCCTGCACCAGATATTTCTAATAGTATTGCAATTAAAAGCTTTATGTCCAAGTTCTTTGTAAGCAAAACATCTGATTCTAGAAATCTTAAAAGATTTATGCTTTGAAATTTTAGATGCATGAAATGCAGAAATAGCAAGTTTTGTATTTGAATTTTTGGGAACATACAAGGCAGCTTTTGAAATAGAAGTAGAACCATTTGTCATAAAAGCCTTTTGAGAAGTAAATTTGGGAACAAAATATTTTTGTTTCACAAATGTAGTTGCAGAAATATAATTTGAACTTGAAGCATTAAAACCTATTCCAGCTTTATCACCAGAAATTTTTTGTTCTTTAAGAATTAACTCAAGCTTGTTAGAGGATAGAGTTAGTTTTTCAACAAGTGGCTTGAGTTTTTCAACCTCCTTTTTCAACTCATTATTTTCTTTCAACAAAACTTTATTTTTTGTCAAGATAATCATTATTTTCAGTCTTTAAAACATTATAATTTTCAAAAAAGGCATGAAATTTTTTTTTGAAATAAAATATTCTTTTCTGAAATCTCCTCTTTTTCTTTGAGTAAAAAATCATAAGTATTCTTTAGAGATCTAATCTTTACTCCAGCCTTTTTAAATTTAGATAAAAGATCATGAAATGCAGAATTTAACTCATCAAAAGTAAATTCAATTTGAGTATTGGGAGAAGTTATCTCAACCTCAAGACCCATTAAACATAAGTTCACTATTTTCATGGTCTCTTCCTCTTCAGTTGAAGTGGATTCTTCACTGTCACTCCACATGGCAACCATCACTTTCTTTTTCTTCTTTTTGAAAAATTTCTTCAATAGTGGACAGTCTGGATGAATGTGCCCCGATTTTTTACATTCATAGCAGGTGGGGACTTATTCCTTATCTTTGTCTTTTCCTTGTCTTTTTCTTTTGAATGTTCTCCTCGTTTATGAAATTTTCTGTTGTATCTTCTTTTCTTCTTTCCCATAAACTTTCTGAATCTTCTCATGACCATTGCAATGTCTTCATCTTCTAGATCATCTTCAGAGGAGGTAGAGACATCTTCTGATTCTTCATCATTCTTTGATTCCAATGCAGCCTTGAATGCAATAGTTTTCTTCTTCTTATGATCATCATTTGTTCTATGCTGCATGGCTAATTCATGTGTGATGAGGGAATCCATTAGTTCATCCATCGATAAAGTGTTCAGGTCTTTAGCTTCCTGGATAGCAGTAACTTTAGGGTCTCATTTGTCAGGAAGTGATCTCAAAATTTTCTATACCAAATCAGCATTTGAGTAAACCCTGACAAGGCTTTACAAACCATTAATAATATCTATAAATCTAGTGTACATGGTAGAGATATTTTCATTAGGCTTCATTTTAAATAATTCATAATTGTCCACTAAAAGATTAATCTTTGAAGTTTTCACTTGTGAAGTTCCTTCATAGGTCACCTCAAGTTTATCCCAAATTTTCTTAGCTGAAAAGCAAGTGGAAATTCGATTAAACTCATTTGAATCCAAAGCACAGTATAGCAAGTTCATTGCTTTGGCATTCAATTCTCCTAATTTCATGTCGTGTTCATCACATTCCTTTTCAGGCTTAGGGACATCCATGCCATCAATTTTGATCATGGGAACATATGGCCCTTTAAGAATGACCTTCTATAATTAAAAATCAATAGCTTGTATATAGATTTTCATTCTTACTTTCCAATAAGAATAATTTGTGCCTGTGAAGAGTGGAGGTCTATTAGTTGATCGGCCTTCCATCAGGGGTCAATCAAAATAGCAAATAAAAAAAGAAAAAAGGAACTAGGGTTTTGAGGGAATTGGGATTAGGGTTAGGAGATGGAAGCTTGGGAGGCAGAAGCTCCTTGTCTTGGATGGCAGCTAGGGCTTCCTTTGCTTAGGCATTGCTAATCTCCAAGGATGCAAAAGGATGCTAAGGCAGTAGGGATTCAATCCAGGAACACAAGGAGAGCACTTAAAGTAAATAACCAAAACAAAAACACCAATACAAGGCAATGACTCAAAATTTCAGCAAGTTGTATTCATAAGAAAGAGATGATTACAAGAGGGAGAGGGGTGGGATATTTATAGAGTTCCCATGCCCTCTCTAACTAGGGTTACACTTAGGTTAACAAGCCTTTTCCTAGTTAGATTATATGTCCTTTCCTAGCTAGGTTAGAAATACAAAGCTTAAAAGAACTAGGAATCCTAACTAGGTTTAGAACTTCGACTAGTCTTCTCCTCTTTGCTTTATGCTTTGACTTGGTCAACTCTAAGGATGCCTAGGATGGTATGTTGGGCTTCTAGGAGCAGCAATGGGCTGGCCAAAGGGTGAAGGGTGCATGGGCTTGGGCCTCCTGGAAGCTGGGGTGCCTTGGATGAAATATTCTTGGAATAAAAAGAGCATCTTGGTTCTTGTGGGCTTGGGCCTGGTGCATGGCCTTGATTTCCTTGAGCTGGGATACAGGTGGACCTATGGAATCATGGATGCCCTGGTTTAGAAATATGCTCTGGCATCTGGGGAGGAATCTGGGTATTTAGAGGGCATCTGGAAGGAATCAAGGTTTCTGGAAAGCATTTTGGATCCTAGGTTGTCATACAAAATCCAATGGGCTGATGTAGTGGCCTCTGACTCCTGAATGTGGCCTGGTGGAACTTTAAAATAGAGTAACCTCCTCTTCTGTACAAAAACTGGGCTCATACTGGACTTATAATTGGTGTACATGACTCAAAATACTGACTAGGTTGAGGATTGAGACAAATCAACTAACCTCAACTTATTACAGGACTCAATCTTAATTGATTACAAAATTTTCAAAACTTTGACACATGACTAATTAAACCATATGGGATCCAGTGATCTGTGTCTGATCCTGGTGTCCCCACCAATTCTCCTAGGGCGGTAGGAACTCGACCCCATCGAGTATGGGTCAATTTTTGGCTCAAAGAGGGTATGGGTTGAGGCGTTGCAGATCTGCTCCAGCGTTCCACAAGTCCTTAGATTCTGGCTGACCTTGCCAGTGGATCAAGTACCGCTAACAATTTCTTTTTTAGGTATCGATAGCTTGATCATCCAGAGTTCTCTCAATCTTTACCTCACCAAAAGGCTAAATTGTATGCGGTCGCTATGGGGTGGGTTCACCTACAAAGGAAGGGAGTGGCTCAAGGGGCTCGCTGAGTATCACTGCTGGCTCCCTAGACTCTATAAGATCTGAGATAATGAAGGTGGGGCTAATACCTAAATCAAGTGATATCTCAGGCACATAGGCATTGGGTCCATTACTCTTCATTATTTTGGATGGGCCAGCTTCACGAGAAGAAAATTTTCTTACAATTACAAGATCCTCTGCAAAAAATTCTTCACCTTTTCTTTGGGAATTAGTGAAGTTGTTATTTAGTTCATTATTGGGGTTCAATTCTTGACTAATTTCATCATGCATATGCTATGTAGAGGCTAGTGCATGTGTGGATAGGTAGATTCAAGGTTGTAAATTTATTAGACTCAAAACTAATACATAAAAGACTCGACTAGACCTTCCTATCAAAGGAAATTTTATTGAACTCTATGGGACAAAACCTAACAGACTATAGACTTTCAACATTTGACCATAGCATGGCATGCACATGAAAATTTGCTATGTACTCCTACTAGGTTCCATAGGGTTTTCCTAAAGTAAGATGCAAACATGACATGAATAATGAACGAATGCAACATGCAAACTCCTATAAAATGCAACCTAATACTGAAGAAAATAGAAAAAGTTTTAGGAAATGGTAGAAAATAAGATGTAGGTTCGGGGTTAGTCTCACAGGAAAAGGGTTCGGGATTGATTGGATAGAATGGAACGCAAGAAGGTGTGTTAGGAATTAGTCCTAGACTAATGAGATTTACCTTATGGGTTTGAGGTATTCCTACAGGGTCTACATTATGGAAGAATGGGTCAATAATTGTAGGGAAGAGATCAATTGGAGTTAAAGGAATAACTTCATCATGAGGGTATTGGTCTAAAGAGATCAAGTCCTTAAGAAATTCTTCTGGTTCTTGAATCAAAGGACTGGGCTCTATAGTTGGGCTCTCTTTTAGTGGCTCCTCAGGTACGGTTCTGATAGCAGTATCAAGATTCTCTTCCTCTATAATCTAGATGTGGTCAGGGTCTACTGGGTCAACTAATCTTGGGTTGGCTTCTACCTGGGCATATATTGATTCAACTAACTCTATGTCTTCAATGGGGAACTCCTCTTCTTCCTCATACTCGTTCACTAGGCTCTCATCAGCTTCATATATTTCTTCTTCTAGGTCATCTTGGTGAACCAATGGGGTGGTAAGAGAGGTTTGACTAAAGAAAAATTGACTAAGACTTGGGTTATGACTAAGGGAATTGATCCTAGTAGGTTCAGGTTGCCTAAGGGAAAGTGGGTTACTCTGGGTTGTTGCCCAGGTGGCTACCCAAGAGGGGGGTGAATTGAAAATTTAAAAACTTAAAGCAGATAATGTGTAATTAAAAATTCCTTACAAAGTGTTAGGTGCTGTGACAGAGTAGTAAATTGCATAAGTTAAATAAGAATGAAGAAGCACAACACAAACATACCAAATTTATAATGGTTTGGAGCAACCCAACTCCTACGTCCATTACCCAAGATACCACTTGGAATTTCCTCTATATTCACACCTGAATACAGTAGGATTGTTTTACAGGATCACAATCCAAAATCTCTACACTTTGGTTTTAATGGGATCACCAAAGAAAACCCAATACCCTTTGGTTTTAAATAGCATCACCAAAGAAACCCAACTTGATTTTCACAGGATCACCAAGAACCTAACTTGGTTTTACCAGGATCTCCAAGAGCCTAACTTGGTTTTACCAGGATCACCAAAAACCCAATACTTGTTTTTATCAAAGGCTCACCAAGAACCTATTTGGTTTTTCAACCAAGCTCACCAATAACCCAACCAATTCAAAGATGAATTAAAATAAATGCAACAATAATGACAAACTCTTTTTGTTAGAATGTTGCTAGTGCAGCTTGATAGAAGTCCACTTGGATGCACTTGAATAATCTTTAATTGCTTCTATGGCTTCCTTGCAAAGTGCTTCAAGCTTCAGATTAGAGTTGGTGAAGGCTTGAAGGCTGACTTGAATGCTCTTGTGCTCTCTTGCTTGTTGGTAGGTAAGATATTCAATATAGCTTCAAAACTTTGAAGAACTTTCAAAAAACGTACTTGAGAGAAGTTCAAATCTCTCAAATATATGGTCTTCCATCACTTCAAGGTAGTTTGAGATGTCGTAGACCATTGGGATGTGACATATGACCGTTGGAGCACTTTTTGGCATTCAGAAAGAAATTCTGGAGCTAGCCGTTAGATACCTAAAAGCGATATTTGAGTCAACTTGGGTTCCTTCGAGTCAGCTCAGATCCTTCGAGTGGAGAGGTCGAGTCATCAAATCTTCAGTGCAGTCGGCTCTTTATCTCAGGGTGCAAAACTTTACTCTGGACGAGTTGGCTCTTGATAGCTCAGGTCGGCTCGAACTTATATCTTTGAAAATCTTGAACTCGAGGAGTCGGCTCTATTGATCTTTGGTCGGCTCTTCTTCTCATGTTATGAAATCATTTCTCTGGAAGAGTTGGCTCATTACAGTTTGGGTCGGCTCGCTTTCTCAGGTCTTCAAAATTAGGTCTGGCAGAGTTGGCTCTTTCTGGTTCAGGTTGGCTCGCTTGGCTGTTCTCATAAATCTTCAAAAACTGGACTCTAGAGGAGTCGGCTTGGACATATTCTAGTCAACTTGAATTTACTGG
Source organism: Areca catechu (assembly GCA_021397845.1). Lineage (NCBI taxonomy): Eukaryota > Viridiplantae > Streptophyta > Magnoliopsida > Arecales > Arecaceae > Areca > Areca catechu. Next base: position 76,551,199 of record CM038044.1, on the reverse strand, counting down.
AGTTGGCTCGGTTACCTTTGAGTCAGCTTGGATTGCTGCATACCAAAATCCTTATTGCATGCCATGAGATGGAGTCAGCTCTTTAACATGCTGGGTCGGCTCAACTAACTTCTTTAGGATTTTTATAATTGAACTCAAAAAAAAACTTTCACTAACACTCTTACATTTTTCAAGCATACCAACTCAAAATAATTCTAAGGCACACACACAGAAGTAACCTTTTTTCATGGTTTTTTCTTAGCTTTTTCATTGGGTTCTTCTTTACGAAAACAGATTACAGCACAACTCAAAACAAGAAGTAAAGATGTAGGAGTTGAAGTTTTGAATAAACAAATCATCCTACAAAAACTTGTAAAATACTTGAAGAGTTGTTAGATATAAATGTACATGCTCCAATGTTTAGTTATCATCAAAATCACTTATGTGGTCAACATGGGTTCATATCTAGGGACTATGGGTTCTGGGGCTCATTAGGCAAGGGTTCAACTCTATAGGTCTTGCCTAGGGTTCCTAACTGATCCCCTACTTGGTCAAAACTATGAGTTGCTTGAGTACTTGATTGGATCAGTTGGTCGAGCTTAGTATCGGATTGGTCAAACCTATGGTCAATTTGGGCAAACTGGTTTTGGGATTGGGTATTGGCTTGGGTCATTAAGGTAGTTAACTGGGCAAGCTGGTTCATGATGGCTTCAAAATTGGAATCCATGGATAAGTCAGTTTGGGGTTTAGACTTCTGATATTGGTTTCCTAATCTAGTGGTCATACAGTCAAACAAGCAATCAGAATGGAATGGTGCAGCCAAGCATGCAAAAAAATATAGGCTAGTACAATCTAGGGTTTCCTAGACCTAGAGCCAAAACTGGGTGGGTCAGCTCAACTTACACTTGACCCAGTAGCTAATCTTTCCTCTGGATAGGTAGAGGGTGGGAGTGTGGGAGGCCCCCCCTGCTTTCACAGGGATCCAATTAAAAACCACAACACCACTTAGGTCGTTTGACTCTGGACCCCCAACCTTAGACCCCAGCTTTCAGTAATAGCTAAAGGATTAAATGCACTAGTTGGCCCATACGGTTCGGACTCGACCTGTTGGATGTCACCAAGCCCACTAGGGCTAATTAAGTCTAATTAATTTTAATTAAGACTTGGGTGGAAATGCTGGGTGGTTATTTTGGGCCCAGGACAGGTAATGACCTTTTGCCCTGATGTTATATTGATTGCCCTTAAGATTAGATTAAAAGATGATGAACATTCAATGGCCCTGATGCAAACTAAAACACAACAAAAAATAAAATATTTTTTAATTAATTTATGAGATGTCAAGTTAAGTTTAAGTTAACTGGGGTTATCAAACAAAGTTTGGCTTGGGGTTGTGGGTTTTGGAAGTTAATTAGGTTTGAGTTAGTCAAGTGCAAAATCAGCAGAAATAAGAGAATTAGGGTTTCTGTTGATGTATAACTTGACACAGTTACCGATGCATAAAAAATTCAAAAAAAATTTGAAACAGAGGATGGACAGTGATGATGATACCTACTAAATTTCATGTAGAACAAAAATAAAATGATGATATAAATTCTAGGGTTTTTAGACTGCTATAGAAATTTTTAGGATTCTATTAGGGTTTCTAATATGCCAAATTTTAATAATTTATATTTTCTATAAAATTAATTAAAAACTTTGGTAAAATAGAGGACATGATGCAGAACAATTCATGCAAATTTCATAGAAAAATAATTTTTTTAGATAATTAAAATCATATGCAAAACAGACACCTAATGTAGTGGATAGGATACAAAAATTAGGGTTTATGAATGCAAAGCAGATAAAACTATCCTAAACTTGCTCTAATACCAAAATAATGCATGATGACTCTAATATTGCTAAACATGAATGGAAAATAGTAAACTAATTTTTTTATAATTTTTATAATTTAGGTCTGTAGGCTAAATTCTCAAATAAAATAAGAACTAGCATAAGGAGTAGCAATGCAAAGAATAATCATATTGCAAAGAACTCATGCAAGATAATAAGTAGCCAGGACCCGAGAGTTGAGAAACTCTCGGTTTAGGATAGTTATTCTTTATCAAATCAGTGATTAAAGAAGGGAAGGTTTCTTACCAGTCAGAGATTGAAAACTTTGCAATAGAAGGGATTACTCACACTCTGATTGAAGCCTGGAAGAAGAAGCTTCAGTTCCTTGAATCAGATGGCTGATTTGGACCAGGTCTGAAGGCAAGGAAAGCCTCCTTTGAGGAGGTGAAATACCTCAGGGATCCTACAAGTGTCAGGGGTCAATCAAAATAGAAAATAAAAAAAGAAAAAAGGAACTAGGGTTTTGAGGGAATCGGGACTAGGGTTAGGAGATGGAAGCCTGGGAGGAAGAAGCTCCTTGTCTTGGACGGCAGCTAGGGCTTCCTTTGCTTCGGAATGGCTGATCTCCAAGGATGCAAAAGGATGCTAGGGCAGTAGGGATTCGATCTAGGAACACAAGGAGAGCACTCAAAGTAAAGAACCAAAACAAAAATACCAACACAAGGCAATGACTTTTTAAATTTCAGCAAGTTGTATTCATAAGAAAGAGATGATTACAAGAAAGGGAGGGGTCGGGTATTTATAGAGTTCCCATGCCCTCTCTAACTAGGGTTACACTTAGGTTAACAAGCCTTTTCCTAGTTAGATTACATGTCCTTTCCTAGCTAGGTTAGAATTACAAAGCTTAAAACAACTAGGAATCCTAACTAGGTTTAGAACTTTGACTAGTCTTCTCCTCTTTGCTTCATGCTTTGACTTGGTCAACTCCAAGGATGCGTAGGATGGTATGTTGGGCTTCTAGGAGTAGCAATGGGCTAGCCAAAGGGTGAAGGGTTCATGGGCTTGGGCCTCTTGGAAGCTGAGGTGCCCTGGATGGAATATTCTTGGAATAAAAAGAGCATCTTGGTTCTGGTGGGCTTGGGCCTGGTGCCTGGCATTGATTTCCTTGGGCTGGGATGCACGTGGACCTCTAGAATCATAGATGCCCTGGTTTAGGAATCTGCTCTGGCATCTGGGAAGGAATCTAGGCATCTGGAGGGCATTTGGAAGGAATCAAGGTTTTTGGAAAGCATTTCGGATCCTAGGTTGTCACACAAAATCCAACGGGCTGATGTAGTGGCCTTTAACTCCTGGATGTGGCCTGATGGAACTCCAAAATAGGGTAACCTCCTCTCTTGTACAAAAATTGGGCTCATACTAGACTCATAATTGGTGTACAGGACTCAAAATACTGACTAAGTTGAGTGTTGAGACAAATCAACTAACCTCAACTTATTACAGGACTCAATCTTAATTGATTACAAAATTTTCAAAACTTTGACCATGACTAATTAAACCATATGGGATCTACTGATATGTGTCTGATCCTGGTGTCCCCACCATTTAGTTCCACATCGGAAAACCATGAAAACCTCTCCCTTGTTAAACATTATAAAAAGGCTCCTATGCCTCTACCTGAGAAATCAACTCCCTGGAGTCTCTCTAGAGGTTGGCATAGAAGGAGAGGAAGGGAAGAGCATGCGCGGCTAAGGAGTTTCTATCTTTAGGGAGTAGATGAGATTACTGGTATTTATATTTTATTTTTTTCTTTATGTAATTAGTGTTTGATTGTATTGTTTGATTTTCATCAATATAATTATTTTGTATTACTTCAAGTAGTATTCTGCATGTCTAGACTATAGTTAGATTTTAAAATAGCCTATGACTACATAGAGACTAGTCATGATCTTATGGTATGATTCGTGCACACGAGATAGGCTATGCTCAAAATCTGTTTATAGAAAATTTTATTTATATGATTAGAGACTCTGAATAGCCTATACCTATATAAGAAAAGATCAAGGTTCGTATCCAGTGAGACAGGCTATGTGATAACTACATTATATATGTATGTAAAAATACTAATTTAATAATGAAATTATATTTATTTTTAAAAAATTAATACTTTTATATATTATTTGTAGAAAAGAATATTACCAATACGAAGAGCTTGATTTATGGATTCAAACGAAACAAGTTTGAAGCAAATACAATTTAAAATGAGCCCAGAATTGATTTTTGAGAAATTATTAGAGATTTGCATAGTTATTGAAGAAACCAGTCCACCATGGACTGGTTGAATGGTTTAAGACGTGCATGCTGGTTCACGATCCACCATGGTCGCTGGTCCATGGTGTAGAGCCATGGACCGTGAGGGGTTTTCAGTCCAAAATCATTGCCCCGCCACCACCGGAGTTGCCGTCCACCTTCCTCATCATTTGAGAACCTCCTCCATAGCCCTCTATGTAAAGATCTGGCCATCTTCTTGCTATTCTATTTCTACCACTTTCTTCTTCCTCTGGTTTGAGAAGCCATTCACCACCCAAGCCACAACCACAACAACGATCTTCGCCCAGGTCACTATCTCTGGCCATCATAGATCTGTCTCCACCCCCATTTGGACATCGACGTCAACGCCATCTTTCTTCCCTGCACTGAGCCATCTCATGGGCATCACCAGGCTTCTCCTCCGATGGCAGCTCTCAGTGGCATGCAGTGACTTTGGCAACAACTCCAGCGAGGCTCCGATGGTTGGTTGTGGCAGCAAGTGGGCAAGGCCAGCGAAGTTCTAGCGGTGGTGAATGCAATCCAAGGGGAAGATAGTGATGGTGCTAGGCAACAGCAACCAGCTCGATCAAAACCCATCAAGGAGCATGGATCTCAAAGCACTCCAATGGTTTCTATTGATTTCCATGATGAGGGTGATTTTTGGCCCTCCGATCAAGACCCGACGGTGACCAATTCTCAATTGGTCAAATGTTGAGTCAGAGTAGGACTCTACATTCTTATTTAACTAGGCTTTGGGCTTACCATCTAATCATAGATTTATTGTAATAATAAATTTGATCTACCCGTATGATCTGCATGTTTAGTTCCACATCGAAAAATCATGAAAACATCTCCCCTATTAAACCCTATAAAAAGGCTCCTATACCTCTACTTGGGAAAGCAACTCCCCGGAGTCCCTTAGAGCCTTTGCATAGGGGACAGGAGGGGATCAACATAAAAGTGGGTTAGTGTTGAAGTGTGGTAGGGAAGAGCTGGTTCTTCAGTCTTTTGTAATTCTTGTTATGTAATAAAAGAGTATGTTTTCCTTTTTGAATTTATTTGCTCTCTTTCATTTGATTTTTATTATGCTTTATTATTAGATTGATTTTAAGGATAATTCTTGCTTTCTAAAGACACGTCATGATCTGTTATGGATATGGGAAATGCCGAGGAAAGAAGAATTTTATACCTAGTGCCTTTTAAAGATGCACCGTGATCTATTGCGAATACGGGGCATGCCAAGGGAAGACAGGTAAATCCCTATAGCCAATTATATTTTAGTTATAAGAAAAATATAATTTGGCACCGCACAATCACTCTTCCTATCTTGAAATACTCCCTCTCACTTGCTTCACCTTAGGAGTAGTTTATTTCTTGCTCACTTTTATTTTCACACAACAACAATTATTTTTCTTTTCTTTTTAAATCATAACTTAGCCCTAAGGTCCCTGAGGATACGATCCTAACTCACCCTTGCTATAGAGTTGAGTTGGTGAATTATTTTTGATCGTCTATGACAGCGATCAAATTTTGGCACCATTATCGGGGACCATAGGAATGGTTATGATTTTAAAGTAAAAAAAATAAAAAATAAAAAAATGTATAAAAAAATTAGTTAATTACTTTTTACTACTCTCCTAACCACTTAATCTACTCATCTAATTTAGTTTTCATTTCATACTTAATTAACTAAATTAAAGACTTGATTAAAAACAACATAACTTAAAAAGAAAACATGACATCTCATAACACGTAATTAAAATAAAAAAACTAATTAAGCCTTAAAAACTAACCACTTGTACTGGACATCTATTTTCTTTGCATTGCATAATTCATAAAATATCTTAAGGGCATTAAACCCCTAAACAACATAAGGTGGGGAAATCATTATCCTTCCTTGGCCTACAAACCACCACCCTGCATATTGCATTGATTTAGGCCTTAATTTAAAATCAATTAGACGTTGGCCCTTAAGGATTACCGAGCTCACTAGGACAAGGGACCTTAAGAGTTGGACCAGCTCAGAATTAACTAGTTTACTGGTGTCTAAGAAAGGAGTTCAGGGATGATGTAGTCTTGAAGGATGGTGGTTCTTTAATTAGTTCCATTATCTAACCTGGCCAATTAATTTGGTGTCTAAGGAAAGCAACGAGGGGACCCCCACCGACCTTACCCTTACCTGGCCAGTGGGTAATTGGTATCTGACTTTGAAGACTCAAAGGCTTGCCCTTGGAATAGTTAGGAGCTGTCTAGAATAGGGACCCTAGGGTAAAGAGTCCATTGATTACGAACTTGTTTGCAATTAACCTAGAACTTTAACTAATACTCTTTCTCTATCACTCTTAGCTTTAGGACTCCTTAGGCTCTCATCTCTAATCTTCTTCTCTGTCTTTCTTCTCTCTTCTTCCCCCTCTCCTCTATAAAAAAAAACTTAGAAGAGGATTGCTCTAGATCTAGGACCTTTGATTAAATATCTCAAAACCATCAGAACAATCCAATGAATTGGAGTAGTGCTAGGAACATGGATCTTAATTATAGAGTGGATAAGTTGTCCTAGGCCTTTGATGCCATGCCTTATTAATTCGACCATCGATTACCTATCGGACACTCTTTCACTCCTTCCTTTTTCTCTTGCACAGCAAGCATGCTCTGCATATTCGAGTCCAACTCACTTTGTAAGTGAGTACCTAGCCATGTATCAATTTCCTGAGTCTAGATATGACCAAGTTTATCAAGATCAAACTCATATGGGATATAGACTAGGAGAAAACCAAAAGTCCTATGCTTACAACCCAGGTTGGGGGGCTCAACCAGATTTATCGTGGCAACCACACCTAGTGGTTACCTCGGTACCACAAAGACCTCAATTTGTAGATCGACCTTAATATGATTAGCCCCATCCATGTTATCAACCTTCACCTAATTATAGCCTATCTGATGGGGGACTAATATGCATGAAATTATTTTTGTATGTTTTATATGTGGGGTTGAGTGATTAATTCCCAAATTTTAAATTAAAATAAGTTGTAGGGAATTTTATATGAGTTTTAGAAGATCAGCATGCAGATTAGGACCTAGAAAAGCAGAAAAGAAGGATCGCCGGGGCTGAGAAGCCTCGATTAGGGCAAGTTCTCCTACAATAAAACTACTGGAGGTAGAGGGGGTGTACCTGACAACGTCTTTGAAGATCGTAGCAAAAGGGTCGCTCGTTCCTCAATGGATGCGGCCTGGAAAACCAAGCCAAAGACCCACGGATACCCGGCTTTCTGCTCGGTGATCCGATTGAGGCTTGGCTGGAGTCATTGGATTCGTAGGAACTCGGGGACCTGTAAATGACCTGTCAGGGGTTAGAAAACTCACAAAGGAACAAGAAAACAAAGGAAAAATAGCAAGGGAAGGCTTCTTTTGGAGTGGGCGTCCAGGGATCTGAGATGTTTGTTGGCAGCAGGAAGATGATTGCAGCACTGGGAAGAAAAACTCTCGCAAACCCCTTTGTGCACACAGCAGGGTATCACACAACTCAATAGAAGAACTCAAGGTTTTCATTCATCAAAAATTCTCCCTTCATACAAGAGGCTAGGGTCCCTTAAATAGACCCTAAACCTTGGGCTCCAAGTAAGGGCACATTAGTCTTTACATGAGAATCCTTTTCCCTCTCAAACCCTAGCTAGAAAATAAGGAAATATTAGGTAGAAAAATCCCTAAAAATTATCTTGACTTGGTCAACACTCCAAGGATGCCTAGGGGGGCGTGTTGGGCTTCTAGGAGCAGTAAGGGGCCGGCCCAAAGGGGCCCGGGTGCATGGGTTTGGGCCTCTGGAAGCTGGGGTGGCCTAGTAGCTAGGTAGCAGGAATATTCCCTGGTATCTTGCTTCTTAGGGGCTTGGGCTTGGCGCCTGGGCTTGATTTCTTTGGGCTAGGATGCAGATGGACCTCTAAAATCATGGATGCCTTGGTATATGAATATATTTTGGCATATGGAAGGGATTCTGGGCATCTGGAGGGCATCTGCAAGAAATCAGGGTTTTCTAAATTTTTCTCCTGGGGTCTTCAAATCTTCAAGCTGGGTTGGACTTGGGCTATACTTCCATGTCTTCAATCTAGTTGGACTTGGTCTTCACTTGTATGATATAGTCTTGAGTCTTCAGTATGCTTGGACAGGACTCAAAAAAATAAAATTAGCTCAACATGAGCTGACTAGCATTGGACTGAACTAGCTCAACATGAGCTGACTAGTACAGAACTGAAATAACAACTAAAAATACTCAAATAACAACTAAAATGGACTCAGATGAGCTAAGCCCTTATTACAGATGGAATCATAAATTATTGATCAATTTACAGAGGGTTGAAAAGCCTCTGTCTTATTCTGGTGCCTCAGGTGTCCCCACCACTATCATTTTAAGAGAAGGTTTTGTAAGCCATAGACCAAATTGAAAAAATTGGTCAAACCCCACTTCTCCAACTGACCAACCTAGATGTCGATAGATTTGCTCAATTTCACTAACTAATCATGCCTTAGCAGCAACCTATCGATGAGCTTATGAATCAGACTGATCGATTATTAATTGAAATTGATAGAGAGGAGGTAGCAACACTACCTAGTCAGTCCAAGAGTAAATTAGAGGGATCTTACCTGGATAAAAATTTTAATACTAATTTAGAGGGACACAACCAGGCTAAAGATTTTAATGACCCTTTAATTTTTTCTGAAGAATCAACTCTCTGGAATGAATTGGTCAAAGAACAACCCTGCTCCATCATAGAAACCAATATAGATTATTCGACTAAGACAGAGAAGTCAAATTGGTAGGATGAACCACTTCCATCATCATCCTACTCACCAATAGTCCCCTTCCCAAGTGCCCTAGAATCATCCACTCCTTTTTATAGGATAAAAGAAGAAATTAATGATATGATGAAATTAATGAAGGCTCCCCAGGAACCATAACAGAAGGATACAACAAGGGAAGCCATATCTCTAATTCATCCCTAGAAGTCATTAGAACCCTATGTGACTCATTGTTGGGTAGATAGTTTTAATGTAAATGGATATATCATAGGGATGGATAATTTACTTGATAAACCATATTTCAAACCCATACCACTTTGGATGGAATAATATCAGCCAACACATATGCCCCCAATAGCTTCCTTGTTAGAATCACCATCGGATCTAGAATTGAAGCTGCTTCCTGTCACACCTATCGACACCCCACCAGTGATCTCTAATCAAGAAGACCAAATAGTTGGTGTTCTGAAGATGTATGAAAACCTATTGGATGGGATGTTTATAAAATGAGGGATAATGATCTTAAAGATTTTATAGTTGATTTCTCTATATTTGGCACTACTTTCAAGGATCATCTCCAAAATCTATCTTTTATTTTAAAATGATGTATGGAGATAGACTTATAATTAACTTGGATAAAGTACCATCAAGAAGGGATGATGTTGAGACACATCATACCTGAGAAAGAAATTATGGTAGATATTTTTGAAGTTAGAAAAATTTTTAAGCTACCATCCCTACTCTTGGCCCAACACACACAATCCCTTCCTAGTCATCGACCAAATTATAATAATACTTTTAAATCTTGGTCTAACATGCTTGCTTGGTGCACTCTGTGGATCAGGGATAATCATCATCAAAAATTCTATGAACATTTTTCTGCCATAATGACAAGGCCTCCTGATTGGTCCTGTCTTCCAAAAATTTGGAGGGATGTACCCAAGTAATATTAGTAACACTCCCTCATAGTGTTTGATTGAAAACATTAACTTAGTGCTGGTTGGGAGGCAACCCAACAATCTTATCTTTCTTTTTTAGTGCACTTACAGGAACATAGGTGGCAGAACAAGAGCCAGCTACTTCAAGGAGTCCTCTACAACTCCCAAAGCACATTCACTCCAGGTGTATTCTTTTCTATTATACCTCTTATTTTCTTTTATACTCCATTGAGGACAATGTTGATTAAGTTGGGGGGAAGAAAAACTTCACTTGCTTAGCTCTTCGAGTACAATTAGAAATGATTATGTAATGTGTACCTAATTATTATCTCAAATTGGAGTTCCATAGGCACCTTAATCAATGATTAATTAATTTTCTAGATAATACTAGAGATGCTGAGGGATAAAGTATTAAACAAACTCAATAAATGATATGGTTTAGATCATAAATAATTTCATGAAGTAATTTCAAAAACTTCTGACCATTGATCTCATGAAGAATCTATTTTATGGGGGTATAAATCAAAAGGTCAAGTATGCTGAAATATTTTCTTAAAAAAAAAAGAGATAGTCTTACCTCACAGTTTTGCTTGAACTCTTACTAAGTAACCGGGCCCCTTCACCTAAGTAAGCATTGTGGTTCGTGTTAAAAGGAAAGAATACGAACACTTAAGAGGCTAGGACATGGCACTATACTTAAAAAAAAGGAGAAAATGTAAGAAAGAAGAATAAAAGGGAAAACCAGCTAGCAAAATGGTACTTCACTAAATCCCTAGAAAGTCAGAGGATTCAAAGAACGAGGTGGAAAGTTGGAAAAAGAATAATTATAGAAATCTTTATGGGCTCTACCCAACCACTAATTGAGTTAAATTAATAATCCGATAAAGTATCTAAGTAGTCATCTGGCTATGTATCATCTGCCTTTAGGGCTGCCTAGGTTAACCTCTAATTTAGGGATGGATTGATACACATGGCTAATCTATCTGCTTTACTCGAGGATGAGCAAAGTTCAAGTTGGGGAGTGTGATTACTACATTATACATGTATATAAAAATATTAATTTAATAATTAAATTATCTTTATTTATTTAAAATTAATATTTTTATAGATCATTTGTAGAAAAGAATATGACTAATACAAAGATCTTAATTTATGGGTTCAAACAAAACAAGTTTGAAGCAAATTGATTTAAAATGAGCCCAGAATCAATTTTTGAAGAACTATTAGAGATTTGCATGGTTATTGAAGCAATCGGTCCACCATGGACCGATTGAATGGTTTATGACATGCCTTCTGCTTCACGATCCTCCATGGCTGCCAGTCCATGATGCAGAGCCATGGACCGTGGGGGGCTTTCAACCCAAAATCGTTGCCCCGCCACCACTAGAGTTGTCATCCACCTTCCTCGTCACCAGAGAACCTCCTCCACGACCCTTTATGCAAAGATCCAGCCATCTTTTTGCTATTCTACTTCTACCACTTTTATCTTCCTTCAATTTAAGAAGCCATTCATCACCCGAGCCATGGCCACACCATCGATCTCCACCCAGGTCACTATCTTCGACCATCATCGGTCTATCTCCATCACCATTTAGACATCATTGTCAATGCCATCTTTTCCCATGCATCTAGCCATCTTACATGCATCACCAGGCTTCTGCTCTAGTGGTAGCTCTCAGTGGCGTGCGGTGACTTTGGCAATAACTCCAGCGAGGCTCCGACAGTTTGTTGTGGCGGCACGTGGGCAAGGCCGGTGAAGTCCTGATGGTGGTGCTGCGATCTAAGGGCAAGATGGTGATGGCGCTAGGCAACAGAAACCAGCTCGATCAAAACCTATCAAGGAGCATGGATCTTAATGCACTCCAATGGTTTCTATTGATTTCCATGATGAGGGTTATTTTTGGCCCTCCGATCAAGACCTGATAGTGACCAATTCTTAGCTGGTCAAATGTTGAGTTGGAGTAGGACTCTACAGTCTAATTTAACTGGGATTTGCGCTTAAATTCTAACCATAGATTTATTGTAATAATAAATCCTAGCCACCCATACTATCTGCATGTTTAGTTCCTACATCAGAAAATCATGAAACATCTCCCCTATTAAACCCTATAAAAAGGCTCCTATAACCATACTTGGGCAAGCAACTCCCAAGAGTCCCTTAGAGCCTTTGCATAGGGGATAGGAGGAGATCAACTTAAAAGTGGGTTAGTGTTGAAGTGCAGGAGGGAAGAGCTGGTTTTTCAGTCTTTTGTAATTCTCGTTATACAATAAAAGAGTATGTTTTCTTTTTGAATTTATTTGTTCTCTTGTATTCATTTTTTATTATGCTTTATTATTAGATTGATTTTAGGGACAATTCATGCTTTCCAAAGATGCACCATGATCTGTTATGGATACGGTGCATGCCAAGAAAAGAAGAATTGGATACCTAGTGCCCTTCGAAGACACATTGTGATCTATTACTGGTATGGGGTATGCCATGGGAAGGCAAGTAAATTCCTAAAGCTAATTACATTTTAGTTATAAGAGAAATATGATTTGGCATTGCACAATCACTCTTCCTCTCTTAAGATACTCCCTCTCACTTCCTTCACCTTATCACAAAGGAACAAATCACCTACATCATTTCATCCTGCATTTAGTTAGTCCCCCATCACCTTCGACCAAGGATGTACTCATGGGATGAGCCATTAATCTTTACTTTAAATGTATTTAGAGACACTGCTCTGATACCAGTTGTTGCCCAGGTGGCTTTCCCAAGAGGGGGTGAATTGGAAATATAAAAATTTAAGCAATAATGTGCTCTTTGAAAATCCCTTGAAGTGTTAAGTGCTGTGATAGAATAATTGAATGCAGAAGCATAATCAAATAAGAAAAGCACAACACAAACACAAGCAAATTATAGTGGTTCGGAGCAACCCAGCCCCTACGTCCACTACCCAAGATAACCACTTGGAATTTCTACTATATCCCCCATCGGAATACAGTCGGATTATTTTAACAGGCTCACAATCCAAATCTCTACACTTTGATTTTTAAATCGGGCTCACCAAAGAAACCCAACTTGGTTTTACCAGGATCACTAAGAACCCAATACTTGGTTTTACCAGGATCACCAAGAACCTAACACTTGGTTTTAATATGATCACCAGGAACTTATTTGGTTTTTAAATCGGGCTCACCAATAACCCAACAATTCAATAAAAGAATTGTAAAGAAAAATAATAGAATGATAAACAATTTTTTATCGAATAGTTGCCAATGCAGCTCGAGAAAAGCCCAATTGATTGCACTTCAATGCACTTGGTTAGCTTCTTCACTATCTTCAATAAATGCTTCAAACTTTAGTTGATAGTTGGTGAAGGCTTGAAGACTGTCTTGAATGCTCTTGCAGTGCGCTCTTACTTATAAAGTAGTTTGGATATTTAGTTTAGCATTTACTCATCATCTCTTCTTTAAAGTAGTTCAAATCTCTCAAATATACAATCTTGTACCCTTCTCAAGCAGTTTTAGTCGTTATAGACCATTGGGATGTGACTTTTGACCAGTGGAGCACTTTTTGGATTCGAATTCCAAGTTCTGGAACTAGCTATTATAAGTCAGAAATCGACCTTCGAGTCGACTCGGATTACTCGAGTCAGCTCGAATTCTTAGAGTAGTTCTGTTTGAGTCGACTCTCTTCAATCTAGTCAGCTCGGTTGCACAGTGTTCTGATTCCTTACTCTATAAGAGTTGGCTCGCCTTGATTTTAGTCAATTCAGATCTTCAAGCCTTCAAAATCGTAGTCTGAAAGAGTCAGCTTATTCTCTTTAGAGTTGGCTCGGTTGGCTGTAGTTCTCAGAGCTCTATTTCTAAACTCTAGAGGAGTCGGCTCGAACCTCTGAAGAGTTAGCTCGGATGTCTGACTAAATGATAGAGTTTGCTCGGACTTCCTTTAGGTCAGCTCGCATGTCTGATTCAGGAAGTGGTACTCTACACGAGTCGGCTCGAGTCCCTTAGAGTCAGCTTGGATATCTGCATGCCAGAATCCTCATGTGTGCCATGTGCCAGAGTCGGCTCTCTTCTCCTCGAGTCAACTCGGATGAGTCTTCAGTAAATTTTCAATCCTTCTTCAGAATTCATCCAGCAAGGCTTCAAACTTTTCTTACAATATACTCAAAGTATTTTTAAGCTTGAAATAATCTAGAAGTAACCCATTTGATTGGTTTTGACTTTAAGTATTTTCTTTGGGTTCTTCTTTACAAGATTCTATTACAATACAACTCAACACAAGAAATAGAAATGTAGGAGTTGAGATTGAGCAATGAATTCATCCTACAAAAACTTGTAAAATACTTGAAGAGTTGTTAGTATAACAAATGCATTTTCCAATGTTTTGTTATCATCAAGATCACTTATGGGGTCAACAGCGCCCCATCCTTATGGTCACCACCATGTGGTCGGCAACCTTAGGGTCAACCCCTTGGCTGACCAAAATAAGGAGAGAGAGAGATTGTGAGCCTAATTGGGAGAGGAGTTTCCATGTATTCTAGGTAGGGTTTATGAGGGAAAAGGACACAAAGAAAGTTACTTGTATACCCTTACTTGCAACCCAAGTCTTGTAAGCCTATATAAGAGGCCCCCCTCTCATGTATTTCGATAACTTTTAATGAAATTTCTTGAGTTTTTCTCCAACATTGCTGTGTGCTTTGTCCTCCTAAGGGAATCTGTGTGAGACCCATCGCTACTACAAGCTTCCTGCGCCCTGCCTCCAAATCTCCAATGAAACCATAGCCGCCAACCCTGCTTCAAACTTGGACGCCTCCACCACTTGGCCACCCTCATCCAACCCTCTTCTTCCTTTCTTCCTTCAGCCATCTATCTTGTTTCTCCTTTCTTTTCTAATCCTTGATAGGTATTTTGCAGGTCTCTCAGAGTCCATGAATCCAGGATTCCATCCAACCAGCTTTCGGGTTAGCGGATAGAAAGCTGCGGATCTGTGGGGTCTCCAGCTTGATTTTGCAGGATGCATCCGAGGGTTTAGAGCGATCTCTTCATGGATTCATCTTCAAATCATTGCTAGGCACACCCCCTTGACTCACAAGTTAAGGTATTACAGAAGAGCTAGCCTTACCAGGGTTTTTTAGCCTTGGCGATCCTTTCTTTTTACTATTTAGGGTCTGTTTCTATGTGCATGAGCTTCTAATTTTTCTATAGAACTTCTTGCTTAGAATCTTGGCTCAAATTTCAGGATATAAACTCTTAATTCACTGCTTAATAATAGAAAAATAGTTTGCATGCATAAATAGTCCTGCATCATGGAGTCTTTACTCTCGATAGCTTTCATATAGATCACAGGATCATCATTCTGAATGATACCGGCCTCATTGTCATTCCCGATGACAAAACCATATCTGAGAGGTATTCCCTGCACCCTCTCTAACCTTTGGAGAGGAGGTGTGTGTTGTGGCTATTCCAAATCAACAAGAACTTCTAGTTGAGGAATTTCATTCGAAGACTCTTCAAGAATTGGTTGTTGGTTTTGAACTTCACTTAGGTCAAGTGTTATTTCACTACTACTTTCTTGGATAAATTCTTGCTCCAAGAATGTAACATGTCTATTGACAAATACCTTTTGTTCAGTAGTATGATAAAAAAAGTATCCAACACCTTCTTTAGGATAACAAATGAACCTGCATTTGTCAGCCCTAGAACTTAGCTTATGTCCAAAATTATTCTTGACATAAGCATAGCAACCCCAAATCTTCAAGTATTTAAGATTTGGTCTTTTGCCATTCCATAACTCATATAGAGTGCTAGTCACTAACTTTGATGGTACCTTGTTCAAAATATAGGCAGTAGTTTCCGGGGCATATCCCTAGAAGGAAATAGGATGATCTGTGAAGCTTATCATGGACCTCACCATGTCTAACAGGGTGCAATTTCTCCTTTCTACCATACCATTTAATTCGGGTGTATAAGGAGGAGTCCATTCAGAGATTATGCCTTTGCCCTTAAGATGGTTTAGAACTCATTAGACAAGTATTCTCCTCCTCGATCAGAACAAAGAATTTTAATACTATATCCAGTTTGTTTTTCAACCATGTTTTGATACTCTTTAAATTTATCAAAGGCTTCGAACTTGTGTTTCATTAGATACACATGACCAAACCAAGATAAGTCATCGATAAACGTGATGAAATAAGAGTATCCACCTCAGGCATGAGTTGTCATAGGTCCACACACATCGGTATGTATAAGATTAAATAACTCAGTTGCCCCGTCTCCATGCCCAGTGAATGGAGACTTGGTCATTTTTTCTTTGAGGCAAGACTCACAAGTTCCTAATGATTGAAAATCATAAGGGTCAAAGTAATTATCTTAAACAAACTTGTTTATCCTAGACTCACTTATATGACCTAACCGGCAATGCCAGAGAAATGTGATATTGACAATGTCTCTCTTTCTTTTATTTTTATCAATAAGTAATATTTCATCATTGAGTTTTGAAGTTAGAAGACCATTAATAAAATAACCATGTCCAAATATTTTATTACTATGAAGAATAGAGCAGCCACTACTCTTTACACTTATTTGATATCCTTGTTGTAATAACAAGGGTATTGAAATAATGTTTCTTGCAATATTCGGTACATAGTAACATTCTTCCAACTTTAAAATATTACCCGAAGGTAATAACAGAAGATAGGTGCCCACGGCTTCAGCATACATGGTTTCACCACTTGCGCCATATAGCTTGAAATCACCTTTCTTCAATTCTCTAATTCTATGGAGTCTCTATAAAGATTTACAAATATGAGACCCACATGCGGTATCCAATACCCATGAATTAGAAATAGAAGCACTCAATGATAAATTTGTTTGTATCATATACAAACCTTTAGATGCCCCTCCGGCATCTTGCTTCACACTTGCAAGATATGACTTGCAATTTTTCTTCCAATGCCCTTGCTTGCCGTAGTGGAAATAGGCTCCATCATTACCAGCCTTCTTCGCATTCTTCTTCTTCTGGATGCTTTTCTTAGGGTTGATGGTGGGGGCACCAGGATCAGACACAAATTACTGGGTCCCATATGATTTACTGATTAGGGTTTAGAGCCTTAGTCATGTGTCATAATTTTGTAATCAAGTAAGATTGAGTCCTATAATAAGTTGAGGCTAGTTGATTTGTCTCAACCCTAGTCTAGTCGATGAGTCCTATACTTCAGTGTTAGTCCAATACCAGTTTAATTTTTGTATAAGAGGAGAGGATTCCCTATTTTAGAATTCCACCAGGCCTCATCCAAGAGCTGAGGCCTTCACATTAGCCAATTGGACCTTGTTTGCCACCCTAGGTGATGGGGGCACCAGGTTCAGATAGATTACTGGGCCCTATTTGGTTTAGTTAGTCATGTGTCACAATTTTGTAAGAAAGTAAGATTGAATTGTAATAAGGTGAGACTAGTTGATTTGTCTCTACCTAGTCCAGTATATTAAGTCCTGTACATCAATATAAGTCCAGTACGAGTCCAAATCTTATACAAGAGAGGAGGTTACCCTATTTTGAAGTTCCACCAGGCCTCATTCAGGAGACAAAGGCAATTACATCAGCTTATGGGAGCTTAATTGACACCTAGGAGCCCTAAATGCCCTCTAGATGCCCTCCAGGTGCCCTGATTCCCTCCAAATGCCATTTTAGATGACAGATTTCCTCCAGTTGCTTCCATAATATTCCATATGCTAGGAGCCCATGTTTTCCAAGTTATTCCAGCACTCCAGGCCTTAAAATTCCAAGCCTAGGAAGCAAGCCCAAGCATGAAGAACCAAGATTCCAAGGAATATGCTGATACCAGGGCACCCTAGCTTCCAGGGCCCAAAGCCCATGCACCAATCCAAAGGAGGATGACCCCTTGCTGCCCCTTGAAGCCCAACACACCTAGGATAGGCATCCTCCATGAGTTGACCAAGTCCAACATGGTGGAAAAGTTCAAACACAAGAAGGAGTTTGAGTTTTTATTTCATTCAACTTGTATACTCCTAGTTCTAGGTTTATTTTATAGTCTTTCTCCCACTTAAATTATGTAAACCTATTCTAACTAGGAGAAGACTTGTAATCCCTTTAGGAGAGGGCATGGGAACTCTATAAATACCCCACCCCCTCCCCCTCTTGTACTATCTTTTTCTTATGAATACAACTTGCTAAAATTTTGTGATATTGCCTTGTGTTTGGTGTTCTAGTGTTGGTTCTCTTGTTCTTTTGTGCTCTCCTTGTATTCCCGAATTGAAACCCTGTTGCCCTAGCTTCCATCTGCATCTTCAGAGATTAGCCATGCCCAGAGGAAGATGCCCTAGCTGCTGCCCCAATCAAGCAACTGCTTCTTTTCCGGGACATCCACACCTAAACCTAGTTCTTTCAATTCTAAACCCTAGTTTTTTATTCCTTTATTTAATTGCTATTTTGATTGACCCCTGATGTTTGTAGGATCCCCGAGATATTTCACGTCCCCAGAGGAGGCTTTCCTTGCCTTCAGATCGGGTCCAGATTAGCCATCTGATTCAAGGAACTAAAGTTTCTTCTTCCAGACTCCAATCAGAGTGTGAGTGATCTTTTCCACCCCAAAGTTTTCAATCTCTGACTGGTAAGAAACCTTTCCTTCTTTTAATTTTTGATTTGATGAAGATAAGCTATCCTAAATCGAGAGTTTCTCAACTCTCAGGTCCTGGCAACTTATTATCTTGCATAAGTTCTTTGCGATCATGATGATTCTTAGAATTGCTGAATATCCTACTAGTCTTTGCTTAACTTTGAAAATTTAGCCTACAAATTTAATATTAAAAAAATATAAAAAAATTATTTTACTATTTTTCCTGCATATTTAGCATTCTTAGAGTCGTCCTGCATCACTAGGGTCCAAGATTCCTTCCAGATGCCCTCCAGATGCCTTCCAGATGCCCTCCAGATGCCTTCCAAATGCCTTGATACCTTCCAGATGCCAGAGAATATTCCCAGATCAGGGTACCTCATAATTCCAGGAATATGCCATCACCCAGGCTAAGAGATTCCAAGCCCAGGAGTCAAGCCCATGAGCCCTAAAACCAAGATTCCAAAGAATATGCTGATACCAGGGCATCCCAGTTTCCAAGGCCCAAAGCCCATGCTACAAGGCCCAAAGGAGGACGCCTCCTTGCTGCCCATGAAGCCCACACATCCATGCCCAATACATGTAGGCATCCAAGCCCTTTGACCAAGTCCAAGCCTTTGACCAATTCAAAGGAGGAAGGAAATCCATGTAGAATAACAAGAACTAGTTTCATTGAAAGTGTATTCTCCTAATCTTAATCAAACTTGTAATCTCTTTCCCTCTCTATTTTGTATTCCTATCCTAACTAGGAGAGGACTTGGGGAACATCTATAAATATCCCACCCCTCCCCTTCTTGTAAGTAATCTTTATTGATGATATCAAAACTCTGGTGAATTTTATTTGAGTTTGCTCTTGTGCTCTACTTTGTGTGAAGTGAGTGTTTGGAGTTGTGTGCCCTAATCCTACCAAGCCCTAGCCATCCCAGGTGATCTTCATCCAAGCCCCAACATGCCATCAGAAAGTACCCTAGCCGACCTCAAACAAGGAGCATCCTTCTTCCACCTTCAAGTCACCGACATCCAAAACCCTAATCTCTTCCTTTCTAACCCTAGTTCTATAATTCTACTTTTATTTGTTCTGAACTAATCCTCTAATGCTTACAGGATCTCCATGATATTCAACTCCAAAGAGGAGGCCCTCTTTTCCTCCAGGACTAATCCTAGATAGCTGCCCAAATTGAGGAACCGAAAGCTTATCTTCCAGGCTCCAATCCCGAGTGCTGTGCGACCCTGGCTTTGAATAGTTCTTTGAATCGGTGCTTGGTAAAATCCTTTCCCCTCCTAATTTCTGATTTGATGAAGGTATGCTATCATAATTGAGGCTTTCTCAATCTCCAAGGTCCTATCTTTTATTATTTTGCATGAGTCTTATGCGGGTATGCTAGTTTCTTTCATTACTAGTTTCCTAGTTATTCTATACTTGATTTTGAAAACTTTAGTCTACAAATTAAAATCCTAAAAAAATTCTAAAAAATTAATTTCTATTTCCCTACATGCATATGAGTCTTAGGATCATCCCACATCAGTTTGTTATCAGAGCAGGTTTAGGATAGCATTCATCTACATTAGGACCACAAACCCTAATTTCTGCATCCTGCTAGCTGCATTAGGTGTCTGTTTTTCATCTGGTTTCGACCACCTAAGAATTTTATTTTTCTATGAAATTTGCATGATGTGTTCTATATCTTGTCATATATCTTGTTCTCTATTTTATCATAATTTTTAATTAATTTTAATAAAAATTAAAAGTCCTAAAATTCAGCATATAAGAAACCTTAACTAAAATCCTGATAATTCTGTATTAGTCTGAAAACCCAAGGATTTGAGTCATCATTTGATTTTTTTTTTACATAAAATTTGGTAGAGTTCATAATATCCTTCCATCCTCTGTTCTGAAATTTTTTTGAATTTTTTCTACATCGGAATCTATGCCAAATCTGCATCAAGCTGAACCCTAATTTTCAGAATTCTGTGAACTCTGCATACTTGACTCAACCTAACCTAACCAACTTCCCAACCCCCCCCAATCCCAAGCACAATTTGTTTGCTAACCTAATCAACCTAAGCTTAACTTGGAACCTCATACAACACACATAAAATATTTTTATTTTTTCGGATTATTATTAGTTGCATTAGGGCTCATTGAATGTGCATCACCTAATCTTAAGGGCAATTCACTATCTCAGATCAGGGCAGGATTTCATCACCTGTCCTGGGCCCAAAACAACCATCATCATACTAACCCAAGCCTAAATTAAAATTAATTAAACTTAATTTTTCCTAGAGGGCTAGGTGACACCCAACAGGTTGGGTCCGAACCATGTGGGCCAACTAGTGCATTTAATCATGTGGCTATTACTGAAAACTGGTGTCTAAGGCTAGGGGTCCAGAGTCAAACAACCTAAGTGGATTGGTGGTTTATAATTAGGTGTGACAAGCACGGGAAGCCTCCCACCACCCCACCCCCTACCTGGCCAGTGGAAGGATTAGCTGCTAGGTTAAGTGTAAGTTGAGCAGACCCATTCAATTTTGACTCTAGGTCTATGAAACCCTAGATTATACTAACCCTTTGCATGCTTGGCTGCATCATCTCACTCTGATTGATTGATTGATTGATTGTATAATCACTAGACTAGAAACCCAATATCAAAAGTCTAAACCCCAACCAAACGCAACCATGGAGCCCAGTCTTGAAATGCTCATAAGGGCCATGAGTGAATAGATGAACTAGATGAACCTCAAACAGGACCAAACCTAAATCCAGTTTATCCAAATGAACCTCAAGCTTGACCAATCCAACACCCAATCCCAAACACAGCTTACCCAATTAAACACCTAGATAAACCAAATGAACCAAAGGTTTGATTAGTTGACCTAATCCAATCATCAAGCAACCCATAGGTTTAGTACCCCTAGATATGAGCCCAGTATTAGTCCACTTCCCCTTAGTCAACCCACCCCTGTTACCCCAGTCATTAATCAATTTTTCCTTAGCCAAACCCCTCTTACCATCCCATTGGTTTACCAGGATGACCTAGAAGAAGAGATATATGAGGCTGACCTAAGTCTGATAGAGGAGTATGAAGATGATGAGTCTATTGAAGATTTAGAAGAAGAGATACCTATAGGTGACCTAGAGTTAGAAGCCAACCCAAAATTAGTTGACCCAGTGGAAACCCAGATAGAAATCAACCCGGAGTTAGTTAAGTCAGAAGTCCAGTACAACCAACCCAGTTCAACCATGGACTTCAATTTTGAGGCTGTTATGAACACCATGGCTGATCAATTTGCCCAGATGAACCATAAGTTCAACCAATCCTGTGCCTAATTAATCACCCAGGTCAACCAAATGAACCAAACAAATAACCAAGCAACCAATAGGTTGGACCAGGTAGAAGATAGCCCAACATTAGTTGAACCAGACCTTACCCAAGCTGAACCTATAGTGGAAGACTAGCTAGAGGAAGAGAAGCTAAATACTACTATCAGAACCTTACCTGAGGAGCCACTAAAAGAAAGCACAACTATAGAGCCCAGTCCTTTGGTTTGTGAGCCAGAAGAATTTATTAAGGACTTGATCTCCTTAAGTCAGTAACCTCAGGATGAAATCACCTCTTTGACTCAACTTGATCTCTTTCCTGAAATCAATGAGCCTTTCTTCCATTATGCAGACCCTTTAGATATGCCTCAATCCCATAAGGTTAATCTCATTAGTATAGGACTCATCCCTGAAGCACCTTCTTGTCTCCTAGTCTATCCGATCAATTCCAACCCCTTTTTTTACTTTCTACCTTACCAGACTAACCCTGAATCCACCATGTATTTTTTTCCTTTTCTTGGATTTTCTTATGCTTGTTTAACCGTTCATCTACATTTTATAGAGGTAAGTATAATGCATGCATTCATTGAGCATGTCATATTTGCATCTTACTTCTGGAGGACCCTATGTCACTTAGTAGGAGTCCACGCACCATTCTCATCTGCATGTCACCCACCTAACAAAAGGTTAAAGCCATAGTTGTAGTGTAGTGTTTAATAAAATTTGCATATCATTAAGTATTAGCATGAGCTATTTGCACACATTAGGTATTTTGTCTGCATGTCATTAGGTATTAGTATGAGTCCCCTGCATCATCTGTTAGGAGTCTGTATGTGTCCAGCATATTTGCATCTACATTAGGAACTTAGCCAAAGATTAATCTAAGTAATAAAACATATAAGAACTTGGCTAATTCCCGAAAGAGAGTTAAGGAATTTTTTGTAGGAGGTTTCGTGATCGTAAAGAAATTTCATGCTCACATAGCTGGACCATTCAAAATAATGAAGAGAGTTTGATCTGATGCCTATGTGCTTGAGTTGCCACCCGAATTAGGTATTGGCTCCACTTTCAACATTTTAGACATTATGGAGTATCGAGAGCTAGAAGCGATACCTAGAGAGCATTTTGAACCAATTCCTTTCCTTGAGAGTGAACCCACCCTAGAGAGTCCACTTCCAAATTGGCCTAATAGCGAGGAAAGGATTGAGCGCATCTTGGACGACCAAGCCATCAATACCCGGAACATAGGTTATCACCGGTATTTGGTTCGTTGGAAAGGTTGGCCGGAATCGAACTCGTGGATCACCTATGAAGATCTACAGTGCCTCAACCCAGACCTTCTTGAGCTATATGAGAGCCACATTGACCCTTACTCGACGGGGTCAAGTTCCTACCGTCCCGGGAGAATTGGTGGGAGCACCAGGATCAACCATAGATTACTAGGTCCCATATGGTTTTCTGATTAGGGTTTAGAGCCTTAGTCATGTGTCATAATTTTGTAATCAAGTAAAATTGAGTCCTGCAATAAGTTGAGGCTAGTTGATTTGTCTCAACCCTAGTCCAGTCATTAAGTCCTGTACTTCAGTGTTAGTCTAGTACCAATTCAATTTTTGTACAAGAGGAGAGGATTCCCTATTTTGGAGTTCCACCAGGCCTCATCCAGGAGCCAGAGGCCTTCACATCAACCAATTGGACCTTGTTTGCCACCCCAGGATCCAAGATTCCTTCCAGATACCCAGATGCCCTCCAGATGCCTTGATAAGATCAAGGCATCTCATAATTCTAAGAATATGCCAGCACCTAGGCCAAGAGATTCCAAGCCCAGGAGTCAAGCCCATGAGCCCCATAACCAATATTCTAAGGAATATGCTGAACCAGGTTATCTTAGTTTCCAGGGCCCAAAGCCCATGCATCAGGGCCCAAAGGAGGACGCCCCCTTGCTGCCCATGAAGCCCACATGCCCAAGCCCAATACATGTAGGTGTCCTAGCCCTTTGACTATGTCCAAGCCTTTGACCAATTCAAAGGAGGAAGGAAATCCAAGTAGAATAAGGAGAACTAGTTTCATTTAAAGTGTATTCTCCCAATCCTAATCAAACTTGTAATCCCTTTCCCTCTCAACTTTGTATTCCTATCCTAACTAAAAGAGGACTTAGGGAACATCTGCAAATACCCCACCCCTCCCCCTCTTGTAAGTAATCTTTATTCATGATATCAAAACTCTAGTGAATTTTATTTGAGATTGCTCTTGTATTCTACTTTGTGTGAAGTGAGTGTTTGGAGTTTTGTGCCCTAATCCTACCAAGCCCTAGCCATCCCAGGTGATCTTCATCCAAGCCCCAACATGCCATCAGCAAGTGCCCTAGCCAACCTCAAACAAGGAGCATCCTTCTTTCACCTTCAAGCCACCCACATCCAAAACCCTAATTTCTTCTTTTCTAACCACAGTTTCATAATTCCACTTTTTATTTGTTCTCTAACTAATCCTCTGATGCTTGCAGGATTCCCATGGTATTCACCTCCGAAGAAGAGGCCCTCTTTGCCTCTAAGATTGATTCGAGATAACTGCCCAAACTGAGGAACCGAAGGCTTATCTTCCAGGCACCGATCTCGAGTGCTGTGCGACCCTGGCTTCGAATAGTTCTTCAAATCGGTGCTTGGTAAAATCTTTTTCCCTCCTAATTTTTGATTTGATGAAGGTATGCTATCCTAATCGAGGGTTTCTAAATCTCAAAGATCCTATCTTTTATTATTTTGCATGAGTCTTATGCGGGTATGCTAGTTTCTTTCATTACTAGTTTCCTAGTTATTCTTTACTTGATTTTGGGAACTTTAGTCTGCAAATTAAAATCCTAAAAAAATTCTAAAAACTTAATTTCTATTTTTCTTACATGCATATGAGTTTTATGATTGTCCTGCATTAGTTGAATTTCCTTTTCAAACCCTTTTTCATTGCTTGTTTCTTCTTCCCATCAATGAGAAGAAGATGAGCCTTATCTCCTTTATAATGGCTCTCTACTGTCTTAAGCATGTTCAGTAGTTCAGGCAAAGAAATATTTAATTTGTTCATATGATAATTTAGAATAAACTGAAAGAAAGAATCTGGGAGTACTGCAGGATCAAGTTCTGGTTGAGCTCACTGTCCATTAAAAATCCTAATTGACCTAATTGGGTGATTAAGTCAATCATTTTTAAAACATGGATTTGTACTGATGAACCCTCACTCATTTGTGCACGGAACAACTGCTTTGATATCTCGTATCGAGCAACCCTACTTTGCTCTCCATAGAGCTCCTTTAGATTGAGTAATATGGATTGAGGTTCCATCTCTTCATGTTGCCTCTGAAGCTCATTGCTCATCGGGACTAACATGATGCACCTGATAGTTATGCTATCATTTTGCCATATTTTGTGTGTGGCTATTTCCTCCCTGGAAGCATCCTCTCCAATTGGCTCTGGATCCGGAGAATCAAGAATGTAAAAAAGCTTTCCTGAGTAATACTATCCTCAGTCTCCTCAACCAGTCCACATAATTGGGACCAGTCAATTTATTGGCATCTAAGCTGCCTCGCAGTGACAAACTTGAAGCCATAATAAATCCTACATTTAATTTTAGAACAATATAAGCAGACCACTCAAGATGACATTCATAACTAGATAAGGACTTTTTATCTAATTATGTCTCCCACTATTTTATTCGAATACCATAACCCTCACCTATGGTAAGCAAGAAACCTTACCAGGTTTCTTTAATGGGGTTGAGATCCCAATTCCTCATGAGTGCCTTGTGTTATGCAACAAACACTCATGAGTGCGTTCAAAGGTAGGACTTCCTTTCCAGTTGCAACCCATGCAATTCTCAATAAATGAACTGCCTCTAAGATACTTATAGTCTTGTGTTACACAACAAACTATAATGTCTTAGTTTAGTTAGACCCTTCATTTCTATATAGCCATGATTGAATAATGTTGCTCTTGTGTTACACAACAAAGCAACAATACCAATCATGCTATAAAGCACTAAGTGCACCAAGATAAATTTTTATATCAAACCCTAGAGCAGGCCTTGTGTTACACAGCAAACCTACTATAGCTTTTGATATTAATTTAGCTTAGCATGAAGGAAGGCAAATTGTAGTGTGCTTAATCAATTAGCATTCCTAATTTAAGGTCTAGATATGACCAAATTGGCCAGGTGAGTGGAAGGGATGAGACGGTCCCCCCGTTGCTTTCCTTAGACACCAATTGAATTGGCCAAGTTAGACAATGGAACCAATTAAAAATCTCATTCCCTTTACCTTCCTAGAACCACTTGCCTAGACACCAATTGGCTGATCAAATCCTAATCAGTTTTGCATCATGATTAACTTTACACTATGGCTAAATATGATTTTAATAAGGGCTTTGATGGTCTCATACACATCCTAAATAATCATGTTATTATGATATTCATACAACAAGCATATTAACCATAATATGCATAATATAGCATTATTATAACAATACTCCATTCACCTCACTTATTCAAGGGATATGGCTACAGCGGCACCCCTACACGCCATAGAAGACCACGTTGAATGGAAAGAGAGGGCCTTTAAACCCTACTTGACCCCTATGACCGGACGGCCATGGTGACTAACCTAATCCAAAGTAGTTACTAGGATAACACATATTACTAACATGCATTTGAATTAATCATGTATAGAATCATATAATCATTCAATAACATGCACTATCCATGATAGTATTTACTATCGTATATAGATTAGGGTTTAAGTATAAAAGCTCCAAATCAGTGGCAAGCACCATATTTATGATTACCATACATAATCATTCAATATATCACTGAACCCAAATTATTGGCGTGCATCAAAATATATGATCAAACTAACTATCACATAATCATTCGATCATTCATTTGACCATTAATTGAATGAAATAAGGGGGGCACTGATACCACTATTGAATTTCTAGTGTTTTGATGGCACAGCCGAACAATGGATTTCAAAAATCTCATTCTTGAAAATCCTAACAACTAAAAACCCTAAGCCCAAGATCCCTTATTCACTACAATCAACAAGTCATTAAATTAAAATTACGAAGAATACCTGGAATGCTAATTCCTTCTTCTTTCCATTAGGCACACAAGAGCATGCCCTCCAACAGTGATTACACAGGAGTCAAGCCTAGGAACCACTCCTAAGCAAGTTGCTTAAGATACTGGGACTCTTCTGAAAGCCTTTCTTTTTTTGGCAGCCTCTCCTTCCTTGCCCTCCAATAGAGCACTCTGAGCCCTTTTCAAAACTCTCTTCACTTTCACTTTCACTTCCTAAAGCCCTTGCCTTAAAATGAAGAACTTGTCTTAAAACAAAACCTAACTTCTAACAAGGGAGGAAGAGACAAGGAGAGTGTGGGAGAGTGTGAGTGTAAGAATGCAGGAAAGAAAGGATTTTTTGTGATGCCATCGGCCTAAACACCAATGGCTATTTATAGGAGATGGGGAGGTGCTAGATAAGTCCTATCATCAACCTTTGATCTATCCAAACATAGAACATATAAGACCCTTCACTAAGAAGAAGTCTTATCTTGAATCACCATGTCCCTTCTTGTGCCAAGAGACAAGATTTTTTCTCTTCGATTCCTAGCCAAATTCTCCACACACCACATGTGATTTTCTAGTTGCAGGAAGGCCAAGAGATGTGGCTTTTGAATGAGAAGCATCGGTGATTTAAAGGGACTTAAAGCAGAAGGACTCTGCTTACTTGAATTAGTGCCAAAGTGAAGAGACGCAACTCTTCACTTTGCGCCAACTTCATTCCACACCATCTTTCCTTTATTTGACCGGTCAAAGACCATGCAATATGGGTGTCATATGAAAGAGGACAAAAAATAGTTTATCACTTTATAAGTGATTAACAAGTAAAAGGACTCTTGGTCCTTCTGCGCCCATTTAATTATCGACCCCTTCATTTGGCGCCAAGAGTCCTTCCAACTTAGGACTCTCCAAATAATTAAGATAAAGGCTGAATAAATCTAGATAAAACTAGATTAGTGCTACCCCACATTGGACTAAACCCAATCCAAGATTCCCTCAAATTAGCTAGCCCATTAAGCAACCTTATAGACCCAATTCAATTGGGTTAGGAATTAGGGTAGCCTACACATGCTAGTGTATAATCTAGCTAACCAATTAGGATCCCATGTCCCTAATTGACTTCCTAGGACAACTCTCTAATGTGTGTGACCCTTTGGGTTCCACATCTAGCCAGCGGTAGGTCTAGGTCAGAGCCAATTCAATCCAATCAAACCTGATTGACCTAATTAGGTCAAATTAAGCTGACCTAAGTTGCCAATTCGAACTAGCTTCCGAATTGACTCATGAATTCAATCCAATTGATTCATAAAAACCCACAAGACATGATTGATGTCTAGTAACATGTCATGCCTACTCGAAAGATGGAAAATTTGGTGGACAGTACCAAAATATCCTTCAGTGGAAAGTTACCGTGCAATTCAATCTTTCGATCTCTCTTTATCCCAAGTAAGTGATGGGTATGAATAATTGTC
Organism: Areca catechu; assembly: GCA_021397845.1. Lineage (NCBI taxonomy): Eukaryota > Viridiplantae > Streptophyta > Magnoliopsida > Arecales > Arecaceae > Areca > Areca catechu. Next base: position 76,522,848 of record CM038044.1, on the reverse strand, counting down.
AAACTGATGGGGGACGGGATCAGGGTAGGATCGTCGACGAACTGAGAAGTCACCAAAGATTAGGGTATCCATTTTTTTTATTTATTTTAATTTTTTTTCTATGGTGGTGGCGAAGGAAAAATAGAGATGAAGGGTAGGAAAATTGGACACTCTAAGACCTGGGACTTACATTCACGGAGAGACATTTCACCTCTAGGACATCTCACCTACCCCACTACATGTAGCCTAAGGCATCCCACCCATCTTATTACATGCGGAGCCTACGGCATCCCACCCAAATCGCTACCTGGGGCCATGAAGGAAAATCTCTAAGACCATGGAGAGGACTCGACGGGGAAAGGGGATAACTAGGGTCTCACAAAGTCCATGAGTTCCAAACCCTAGGTCTTCCATCCCCATTGTTCCTTCACCATCTCTAGAAGAAAAAAAATGCAAAAAAATATGATACCCTAATTTTGGTGACTTTTAAGCTTGCCAACGATCCTATCCCCCTATCCCACATAAGTTTTTGGTATCAGAGCTAGAAAGTTAAGGTACCTTCGTATCACCCCAGATTTTCTCTTACCAGTCCCTCCACTTTCCCAGATCAAAAAAAAAAAATCTCCCAACCAGTGTCTTCTATCCCCTGTGATCCACTACCCACTACCACCATTGCCTCCCTACTGCCCCGCCGCCTCACCACAGTCCCCCTCCCCTCTCCAGTGAATTGTCCACGCCGCCTCACCGATGCCTCATTACCACCCCCGGGTGCTGTGACTGCCACCGCCGCTCCCCGGCTGCAGTCGCCAGATCCACCATCGTGCCGCTCCATCATCCCCATCTCTTCCCTTCTCCCACATCGCCCTAGGCACTCCCAGAGCTGGGAGCTCCTCACATGGGTCCTCGTCAAGGTTGCCTTCACCGGCGATCGTGTCCTTACCCTCCATGTCCTCCCCTCCTCCGCTGATGTTTCGGATCCTGATGGAAATTCGCCCTCTTCTCTGCTCTCTCTTATGAAGGCCTTCGACTCTGTGCTCGGTGTCTAGGAAGGCTTTTGCAATCTCAAAGAAATTGATCTGAAACTGAAGCTATGCCGAGGGTCATCAATCTGCAAAGGATGCTGATCCAAACCTGGGCTTCCTGACAAAGCACGACACGAAGGTGAAGCTCCCCCGTCCGACCTGCATGAAGAACAAGACTCCAGCCCCCATTTAGATCACCACCGAGCAAATCCTCTGGGAGGCCCGGGAGTGGTAGGAACCCGAGATCCGACCTTCCAAGTAGAAGATCAAGGAGGCTATCAATGTCTTGAACCAGGGCATTCGACTCTGCCGCCTACAATCAAACAAAACAGTCACTGTCGTGCCACCGTATCCTCACTGTTGTTCGCATCGCCTCCGAGTTAGTCCGGCCATCTCCTCCATTCCTAAATGATGCCAACCTCTTTCAACGGCCAAACTCTTTCCTCTTCTCCCTCTAATCAAAAGCCCTAGCCCTTGAGCTCGACCTCCCGGGGACTCTTCCAGTCATGGCGACGATATGGGTGCTCTCTCAGAAGGAGCAGGACATCCAGATGATGCTTGCCACCGAGGTCCATCTCAGCACCAAGAACTGCAACTTCTAGATGGAGCGCTATGCCTTCAAGCGACAATTCGACAGTATCTCCATCATCAACCTTAGTAAAACTTGGGAGAAACTTCAGCTAGCAGCTAGGATCATCGTTGCCATTGAAAATCCTCAGGACATTATTATCCAATCTACAAGGCCATATGGTCAGAGAGCTGTTCTGAAGTTTGCTCAGTACACAGGTGCTCTTGCCATTGCTGGGAGGCACACCCCTGGAACCTTCACCAATCAGCTTCAGATATCCTTTTGTGAGCCATGTCTTCTAATTCTCACTGATCTTAGAACCGATCATTAGCCTATAAAGGAATCTGCTCTTGAAAATATTCCAACCATTGCCTTCTGTGGCCAGCAAAAAACAAAGGGAAATCCAACATTGGCTGCCTTTACTGGTTGTTGGCTAGGATGGTTCTCCAAATGCATGGCACTATTGCTCCTGGGTAAAAATGGGAAGTGATGGTCGATCTATTTTTCTACAGGGATCTTGCAAAAGCTAAGGAACAGGAAGAGAAAGCACTATCCTATCTACCAATGAACCTTTGGATTCCAAAAGATCTCAGCATTCATCTTTGAAAAAATATTTTTGCCAATGAATCATTGGAAGCTAGATAGGGAGAAGAACATTGACATTCAATACACAAACAACTTCAAGTCATCGAGCTTGGAAACCTACTTCAGGGCTCAAGGACAAATCATTGCTAGAAATTCAAGACAGATCAAGTGAGCATGGCTATTGGGGTTCATTGATGAATAAGATGGAGCCCAAGGATATCTAAAATTGTCCAAGATCTTCAGAGTAGCATCGAGCCTAACTCGACAGAGTTGAGTTCTCCCCACCTCAGAGGAATGATGGGGATATCACCAGCACAGATCCCGAAGTAAGCACGAATCATGGAGCTGCATGAATCTTGGAAAATATCCAGAATAAATTAGTTTGGGATTTATCTTTTGTTTGAAATTTGAATTAGGATTTGGTTGGTTAGGATTGAGATATGGATAGGCTTATCTTATCTTATCTTGTATTGAAATTTGAATCATCCATATCTTTTTATCTTGTATTCAAATTCAAATGAGGGTTGGACAGGTCTATAAATACCACCCTCAGTCCTTTGTAAAAAAATAGTTTGAAGATTAATTATGAGTTTTTAGAAGAGTGATTCTTCTTCTTGTGATGCGGGACGAAAAATCGATGTAACCTGGTTATTTGGAAAACAGGGAAACAACTAAACAAACTAGGACCGTGGGAGGGCTAAGAAGCCTCCCGGGACTAGGGCATACTGACACTAAAATCCTAAGATAGCTGATCTCTTTTGTTTTCAATTTTCTGGGTGGATGTGGCGAAGGAAGGATGAAGATGGGGGACCAGGAAGTGGAACTCATGGCCCTGAGACTCACTCTAGCGGGAAACGCACACAGAAAGTCAGGGGTCAAAGCCTATAGCTACCCTCCCGAGGGATCACAGCACCAGCTACCCTGAGCATAAAGCTACCCTCCCGAAGGGGTCACAGCACCAACTACCCTGAGCTCCCATCGAACCCATAATGCACACAGCAGGGCTCTCACATAGATGCGCTAGGATGACTCTCGAAGGACACGAGGAGATAAAAAAGACGAGATAGGGGATAACTAGGGTGCTCATCGAACCCATAATGCATACAGCAGGGAACGCCTCACACCCCTCATCGAACCCATAATGCACACAACAGGGAACGAAGAAAAACGGGCCTCAGCCCAGAACCAGAACCAACCCAAAAATCTATATCAACTCTCTCTAATTATTACAGGGGGAGAGGGGGCCTTTATATAGAAAAACCAAAACCCTTAGTTTCTTAGCCTCTAAGAAAACTAAAAAAGGAAAATAAATTACATCAAAATTCATGTTGCATCAAAAATAGTGCTGATATGCTCTGAAGAGCGTGTTGGCTTGATAATCTGCTCCAGAAAGTGTGCTGCTCTAAAATATGGGCTGCTCTGAAATCCATGCAAACACAAACTCATGGTCATGGAAGGGAAGAACGGTCTCCGGTGGAACACCAGCGGGTGGCAGACGGCTGGCGACGGGCTGCGGGCGAGGCGGCACAAGAATGGCACGGCACGCCCCAGGGCATGCCGTTTGGTCTCCCACGGCCGTGGGAGACCATAGGGCACCGGCGTGGCCGGTGGACGGCGGGGACGACCGGGGCCGGCGGGATGGTGGCCGGCGGACGTGCGGGCGGCGGCGGCAACGGCGGCAGCGACGCAGGGGCGCACGTGGGCGGACGGACGCCTCCCGTGTTCGTTCGTCTTCCCACGGCATGGACGGCGGCGGACCCCACCGTCGGTCGGGCGAGGGCCGGAGGGCGGCAGGAACGGCGGCAAGCAGCGGGCTGGCGGTGGCAGCGATGGCCGTGGGCCATGGCGAGCGGACGCCTCCATGTCCATTCGTCTTCCCACGAGCGTGGGGTGGAGGCGATGGCTTCTCTGGTGAGGGCGGGGGCCGGCAAGCACCGACGGTGGTTCGACGGTGGCGGCCAGGGGTCGGGCGGCTCGGATCTGGGACCGGCGGGGTGGAGGCTAGGGTTTTGAAATTCATTTTAAAACCACGGGAGAAAGACAGTGAAGATGGAATAAAACTGGGATAACTCGGGGATAAACCAAGAACAAAACCAGAATAGCGGGGATAGTCGGAATAGCGGGAATAGAAAAGTAAAAAAATTCTGAGAAAATAAGAAAAAATAGAAAATTACCCGGACCTGCCTTGGATCCCCATCATTCTCCTCGACTGCAAAGAACTCGACTCCGTCGAGTTCGAAAGATGGAGCACACCCTAATCCACAACTCGCTCTGATACCAAAATTGATGCGGGATGAAAAATCGATGTAACCTGGTTATTTGGAAAACATGGAAACAACTAAACAAACTAGGACCGTGGGAGGGCTAAGAAGCCTCCCGGGACTAGGGCATACTGACACTAAAATCCTAAGACAACTGATCTCTTTTGTTTTCAATTTTCAGGGTGGATGTGGCGAAGGAAGGATGAAGATGGGTGACCGGGAAGTGGAACTCATGGCCCTAAGACTCACTCTAGCAGGGAAAGAAATGATGCAGGACTAATATGCATGCAATTCTTTTTGTATGTTTTATATGTGGGGTTAGATGATTAATTCCTGAATTTCAGATCAAAATTAGTTGTAGGGAATTTTGTATGAATTTTTGAAGCCAAGCATGTAGATTAGAACCAAGAAAAGTACTAAAGAAGGATCGCCGGGGCTGAGAAGGATCGCCGGGGCTGAGAAGCCTGGGTTAGGGCAAGTTCTCCTACAATAATAAGACTGGATGTAGAGGGGGTGTACCTGACAACGTCTGAAGTGCCCGGTGAAGATCGCAGTGAAGGGACCTCTCGTTCCTCGATGGATGCGGCCTGGAAAACCGAGCCAAAGACCCGCGGATACCCGACTTTCTGCTTGGTGGTCCGATTGAGGCTTGGCTGGAGTCGTTGGATTCGTAGGAACTCGAGGACCTGCAAACGACCTATCATGGGTTAGAAAACTCAGAGGAAATCAAGAAAACAAAGGAAAATAGCAAAGGGAAGAAAGTTTTGGAGGGGCTGGAAGGATGGTTGGCGGCAGGAAGATGGTTGCAAACACCGGGAAGAAGAACTCTCAAACCCCTTTTTGCACACAGCAGGGTAATCATACAAAACAATATAAGAACTCAAGGTTTATTTCATATATCAAAATCTTCCTTCATACAAGAGGCTAGGGTCCTTTAAATAGACCCTTAACCTTGGACTCCAAGTAAGGGCACATAAGTCTTTACATAAGAATCCTTTTTCCTTTCAAACCCTAGCTAGAAAATAAAGAAACATTAGGTAGAAAAATCCCTAAAAATTCTCTTGACTTGGCCAACACTCTAAGGACACCTAGGGGGGCGTGTTGGGCTTCTAAGATCAGCAAGAGACCAGCCTAAAGGGGCTTGGGTGCATGGCTTGGGCCTCTGGAAGCTGGGATGGCCTGGTAGCCAGGTAGTAGGAATATTCCTTGGTATCTTGCTTCTTAGGGGCTTGGGCTTGGCGCCTAGGCTTGATTTCTTTGGGCTAGGATGCAGATGGACCTCTAAAATCATGGATGCCTTGGTATATGTATATATTTTGGCATCTGGAAGGGAATCTGGGCTTCTACAAGGAATCAGGGTTTTCTGAATTTTTCCTCCTGGGGTCTTCAAATCTTCAAGCTGGTTTGGACTTGGGTATACTTCCATGTCTTCAATCTGGTTGGACTTGGTCTTCACTTGTATGATGTGGTCTTGAGTCTTCAATATGCTTGGACAGGACTCAAAAAAATAAAATTAGCTCGACATGAGCTGACTAGCATTGGACTGAACTAGCTCAACATGAGCTGACTAGTACAGAACTAAAATAACAACTCAAAAGACTCAAATAACAACTAAAATAGACACAGATGGGCTAAGCCCTTATTACAGATGGACTCATATATTATTGATCAATCCATAGAGGGTTGAAAATCCTCTATCTTATTCTGGTGCCTCTGGTGTCCGCACCAATTCTCCCGGGGTGGGAGGAACTCGACCCTATCGAGTGAAGATCAAACTGGCTCACATATCTCTCGAGAAGGTCTGGGTTGAGGCATTGCAAGTCCTCTCGAGAAATCCATGAATCGTCCGACTCTAGCTGGCCTTACCATCAGACCAGGAAGCATTGATAGCCACGGCCCTAGGTCATGATGGCTTGATCGTCCAGGATACGCTCGATCCGTTCTCCTCTCTCAGGCCAATTTGTTAGTGAACACTCTGGGTTAGGGTCACTCACAATGAAAAGGAATAGGTCCAAAGGCCTCACTAGGTATCGCTGCTGGGTCCCTATACTCAACCAGGTCTATAATATTGAAGGTAGAACTAATGCCCAAATTTGAAGGCAAATCTAATACATAGGCATTTGATCCAACCTTCTCTATCACTTTAAAAGGTCCGGCTCTGCGAGCATGAAGCTTCTTTTAGGCCTAAGCCTAACCAAGATAGAATCCACTACATCAAATTTTTTTGGTCCATCTTCGGGAATTAGCCAGTTTGTTCAAAATTAGTGTAGGTGGTGAACATACTGGGCACATGCAGACTCCTAACAAATGATTCAAAGGACTCATACTAACACCTAACAGACTTGACTATGCATTCCTATAGAAGGAAATTTTATTGAACTCTTTGGATCTAAACCTAATAGATTATAGGTTCCCTAGGTTTGATCCTTGCTTGACATGCACATGAAAATTTATAGTGAACTCCTAGCAAATTCCAAATTTCAAAGAGTGTGCCAGAAGTAAGATGCAAACCTAAAATGCGTGATGAATGCATGCAGTATGCTAATCTCAGTTAAATGCAATCTAATAATCCTAGAAATGCTGGAGGTGTCAGGAAAGGGCAGAAAATAAGAAGTGGGTTCAGAATTAGTTTGGTAGGGTAGGGAAAAAGGTTCAAGGTTAGTTGGATAAAGTTCGACATAAGAAGGCATGTCAGGGACTAATCCTAGACTAATGAGGCTAACCTTACGAGGTTGCGGTATATCTATGAGGTTTGCATAATGGAAGGATGGGTTACTAATATCAGGGAAGAGGTCTTTAATGGGAACTATAGGAGGAGGCTCATCCTGAGGGTACTGATTCAAAGAGATCAAGTCCTTAACAAATTCTTCTGGTTCTTGTATTTTAGGACTAGACTCTATAATTTGGTTCTCTTCTATGGTTTCCTCAGGTAAGGCTCTAGTAGTGGTACCTAGGTTCCCTTCCTCTATTTGTTCTTCCACTATAGCTTTAGGTTGGATGTGGTCAAGGTCAACTACCTCTAGGTTGGCTCTACCTGGGTATCTATTGGGTCAGCTAATTCTAGGTCTTCTAAAGGTGTCTCCTCTTCTCCCTCATACTCATCCACTAAGTTTGCATCAGCTTCATACACTTCTGCATTAATGTAAGCCTTGTCAATCTCAGGAATGGTTGGAGAAGGTCGGCTAGGGGAAAATTGGCTAGGTCCTAGTTTTTGATTATGGACACTAGTCCTAGTAGGTTCAGGTTGCCTAAGGGGTAGTGGCTCACTATTGGGTTTATATTTAGGGGTTCTAATCCTATGGGGTTCAAGTTGACTAAGGGAAACCTGACTAGTACTAGATTGATACATAAGGGTTATGGGCTCTCTGGGCTCATAGGACAAGGGTGCAGATCTATGGGTCATGGGATTATAGGATCTGGGGTCATAGGATTTTGGGTCAGCTCTATGGTCAGGTTTTGAGGATGGATCATGGTATGGGGTCCTCCTAAGTTTGGGCTCCCTATATGGGTCAGGATATTGGATTCTCCTAGGGTTGGACTCCCTATATGGGTCAGAGTATTGGGTTCTCCTGGGTTCAGTATCATAATAAGGGTCATGGTAAGGGGTTCTTCTGGGTTCAGTATCATAATAAGGGTCATGGTAAGGGGTTCTTCTAGGTTCAATATTATAGTATGGGTAAGGCTGAGGGGCTCTCCTAGGTTCAACCTCTCGGTATGGATCAGGGTTTGGGATCCTCCTAGGTTGAGGATTGTAGTATGGGTCAGGATAAGGGGCTCTCCTAGGTTCGACCTCATGGTATAGATCAGGGTTTGGGGTCCTCCTAGGTTGAGGAGACTCAGGATCTGGCTTAGACTGTGACCCATTGGTTCTTTGTATGGTCCCTACACGGCCTTCTAACTGGTCAAACCTATTGGCAAGATGGTCAATTCTATTATTGGTTTGGGTACTAGACTAAGTTAACTGGGTAGTCAACCGGGCCATGGATTGGGTTAGTTGCTCAGTGAGTGCTTTTATTTGGGCTTGCAAATTTTCCATGGGTTCAGACATTTGTGAAGGAGGTGGGTGATATGAAACCCCTAATCTAGTGCTCATGCAAGACTCGATCAGACCGACTACAGCTGACTAGACCTAGAGTCCAAACTAGATGCTCAATCAAGGTGGCAAACTAGCCTATAGTAACCCTGTACTCAGCCAGGTAGGTGTAAGGGGAGTGTTAGGTCCCTGATTGCCAATCCTAGACACCAATCAGAGATTGGCCAGGTAGGCGGACCAGCACACAAGCCCTTCGGGATTGAATCCCTAAACCACCATTCTAGACACCGAGCACAAGGAACACACAGGTTAGCTTGACACAATGATCTGACACTTAGCCCGGACCCGACCAGTTGGTGTCCCTAGCCAACTAGGGCAAATTAAGTCTAGTTAATTTTAGGTTAAGGCTTGGGACTGAATACAAGGGATGTGGTTTTGGGCTAAGGAGAGGTGATCAAATCCTCCCCCTATCTGATATAGCAATAGTGCCCTTAAAAGTAAATTATGCAATGATGGCAGGCAGATGAGGATGCAAATTAGGGTTTAGGTATTTTTGGTATTTTTGGAGAATATGTAAATTTTTTTTTTTTGGTATTTTCTTAAATAGAAGAAAACTTGCAAATTATGGCCTAATATGCAGGAAATATACTAAAATTAAAAGATATGCAAAAAATGCTAAACAAAACCCTAAAACTTCCAAACTTGTCTTGCTGAAAAAAAATAGAGCCAAAAATTTACAGGCAGTATTTTGGCTTGAAGAAAATTCACAAGCCATAATAAAATCTGAAAGAATTTTAGAAATTATCTAGAATTATTCTTAATCCGGAAAAATAAATTTCAGAATTTTTGGAGTTTTTGTGAGGGATAAATAATTTAAATAACAGAGTATATACGGACTAAAAAATTACAGAAAACAAGCCATAATCTAAGCTCTGATACTAAATGATGCGGGACTAATATGCATGCAATTCTTTTTGTATGTTTTATATGTGGGATTAGGTGATTAATTCCCGAATTTCAGATCAAAATTAGTTGTAGGGAATTTTTTATGAATTTTTGAAGCCAAGCATGCAGATTAGAACCTAGAAAAGTACTAAAGAAGGATCGCCGGGGCTGAGAAGCCTCGGTTAGGGCAAGTTCTCCTACAATAATAAGATTGGAGGTAGAGGGGGTGTACCTGAAAATGTCTGAAGTGCCCGGTGAAGATCGCAGCGAAGGGATCTCTCGTTCCTCGACGGATGCGGCCTGAAAAATCGAGCCAAAGACCCGCGGATACCCGGCTTTCTGCTCGGTGGTCCAATTGAGGCTTGGCTGGAGTTGTTGGATTCGTAGGAAATCGGGGACCTGTAAACGACCTGTCAGGGGTTAGAAAACTCAAAGGAAATCAAGAAAACAAAGGAAAACAGCAAAGGGAAGAAAGTTTTGGAGGGGCTGGAAGGATGGTTGGCGGCAGGAAGATGGTTGCAAACACCAGGAAGAACTCTCAAACCCCTTTATGCACACAGCAGGGTAATCACACAAAACAATATAAGAACTCAAGGTTTATTTCATATATCAAAATCTCCCTTCATACAAGAGGCTAGGGTCCTTTAAATAGACCCTTAACCTTGGGCTCCAAGTAAGGGCACATAAGTCTTTACATAAGAATCATTTTCCCTCTCAAACCCTAGCTAGAAAATAAGAAAACATTAGATAGAAAAATCCCTAAAAATCCTCTTGACTTGGCCAACACTCTAAGGACACCTAGGGGGGCGTGTTGGGCTTCTAAGATCAGCAAGAGACCAGCCCAAAGGGGCTTGGGTGCATGGGCTTGGGCCTCTAGAAGCTGGGGTGGCCTGGTAGCCAGGTAGCAGGAATATTCCTTGGTATCTTGCTTCTTAGGGGCTTGGGCTTGGTGCCTAGGCTTGATTTCTTTGGGCTAGGATGCAGATGGACCTCTAAAATCATGGATGCCTTGGTATATGAATATATTTTGGCATTTGGAAGGGAATCTGGGCATCTGTAAGGAATCAGGGTTTTCTGAATTTTTTCTCCTGGGGTCTTCAAATCTTCAAGCTGGGTTGGACTTGGGCTATACTTCCATGTCTTCAATCTGGTTGGACTTGGTCTTCACTTGTATGATATGGTCTTAAGTCATCAATATGCTTGGACAGGACTTAAAAAAATAAAATTAGCTCAACATGAGCTGACTAGCATTGGATTGAACTAGCTCAACATGAGCTGACTAGTATAGAACTGAAATAACAACTCAAAAGACTCAAATAACAACTAAAATGGACTTAGATGGGCTAAGCCTTTATTACAGATGGACTCATAAATTATTGATCAATCCATAGAGGGTTGAAAAGCCTCTGTCTTATTCTGGTGCCTCTGGTGTCCGCACCATCTTGCCTTCGCCTTTGGGCATCGAGGGGCATGAGGCCCTAGTTATACCCCTTCCCATTTCATTTTTTTATCCCCTCATGACCTTTGAGATTCACCTTAACGCCTCCAAGTATTGAGGAGGGTGAAATGCCCTAGAGGTGAGAGGTCTCTTTATTAGTGTGGGTCCCAAAGTCCATGAGTTCCAAATCCTAAGTCTTCCATCCCCATTGTTCCTTCACCATCCCTAGAAGAAGAAAAATCCATAAAAATATGATACACTAATTTTGGTTACTTCTAGGCTTGCCAACGATCCTATCCCCCTATCCCACATCACAAACCCTAGCACTTAGTCATTTTGAATCTCAATTTGATAATGAAGACTTTGCTGATGACTGATTAAAAAACACTTCTAATCTCATCCTGCTTTAATCAAAGACTCCTTGAGTCATCAATTGAAGAGATTACTTGGGATAACATTTTCTCTTACTATGAATGATCGATTTCTTGTTGGTCCACTCACATCCTTCATACACCTTCCACCATATCTGAGAACACCCCATACATGACTCAATACCATGAATGAGTATGAACCAAAACATGGTTTAGTGTGTATAAGGAACCATGGTGACCTCAGGTCTAAAGATCATTTGCATAACTCCCACTATAAGAACTATCTCTTGACAAGTGTAAGACTTTCATAAGATATTCTCAATGCAGATCAGTTCAGTGAACTTATACCCTTATGAGCACCCTTATTCTTGTATTAGTATCTCTACACAAGTGGCTGTGAGACCAACCACCCTCTCCATCGAGCATATATAGGATAAGCTAGTCTTTCCAGAAGCATTAATCCCCGAATCAATGATCCAATAACTAGGATCATTTTAGATTAGGGTTTATAGAAACTTAGATCTCACCGTTATGATCTCCATCATAATCCTAAATCCTTTGCCCTAACCTATGGGATTCATCATAATCTTTAAATAAGATATAGCAATATGATTAAACAAAAAATGCCTTTAATTAATATAATAATGTCATCAAGAGTTGGAAGATTACAAAAATATCCTTACAAAGATTGACTTTTAGGGCACTTCTTTTTCAGGCTATTCATCACATATGCATTTTTCTGAAAAGAACTCTTGTATGATGAAGTCCTTAGAACTACATTATATTTGATACAAAGAGGATGTATCGAGTAGTTCTTAAACTAGTTCACAACCAAAGGATACATTGTTATAGGACGACAATGTATCAAGCATAGGTTGTTGCATGTCACATTGGTTGGTTATCCTCTTAACCATGGAGTGTAGAGACACTGATATGACATAGAGGTGAAATGTATGACATCTCACTGAACGTGATCATCTACGGAGCTCCCTTCTGTCAAAGGGTTGCTCGTAAAAGGATTTGGGTATATGTGTCCCTCAAACCGGAGATCACCATGGTAGCTTGCAAGCAACTCACTATACTTTAGTACCGGACTACCTGGATTTCTAATCCAGTGATAGAAGGTTTCTGGGTATAGTCAATGGTGCGGGCACCACAGTTGAAAAAAAAATTTAGTCCAATCTAATTAAGCTAGACTCATTGTGGATGGATTAAGTTAGCTTTACTTTTGGTTTCAATTTTACTTTAGTTTCAGTTTCATTTCTTTAATTAAACATGAATCCTGTAAATAGGAAAATTTATGTCTTTGGTTGAATTTGAGTCCTGTAATTAAGATTAGGTCCATGTCAATTTGGTCTCTTAAGTCAAATTGGGTTCAATTTGACTTTGTAATTAGTAGATTTCATAAGTTGGTCCAAGAAGGGTTTGAAATGGGTTCAAAGTTAAGCAAGAAGGCTTGAAGATTAAGTGCAACAAATCACTTCAACCAACCATGACAAGGAGGATGCAACATCACCAAGTACAAGTGGAGGCCAAGTCATCTTCAAAGTCAACATGGAGGACACCTAAGCATGCCACTTCACCATACTTTGGGTGGCCAAATTGAATTCAAAAAGAAGGTGGCCGACCACCATTCTGTCCACCATCCAAGCATGGTTTCAACTCCCCGTCCACATAGCTTGCTTGGATTACAACCTCCCATGATATTCTCCATGTATTTTGAATTTTCAAAGTTGTATTGGAGGCTTATAAATATCCCTCCAAACCCCTCTTGTAAGATGATTTTGATGAATGAAATTTCCAAGTTATCTTCTTCCATTTGTGTTGTGCAAATGTCCTCCGAGAGGGAGTGGGTGAGAGGCCCATAAGCTTTCCATTAGCCAACCTAGCTACCATCAAAATTTTCTTCATTCACAAAGGAGTCTCCACTTCCATCAACTCAAAGACGGCCACCAATTTTAGCCAAGGCACTAAGCTTTCATTCTTCCAAGGATCCTCCGTCAAATCACCACTCCTAACCTTCCCACAAAAATTTACTTATATTTCATTATTTCATCCCTTCCAATCCCAAATGAGTTTCCTTGCAGGATCCTCCATGGTCGCGAGCTAAAAAGGAGGTGAACTTTGCTTTGGAACCAACAACATGGAAGTCTTCATTCTAGATGTGATAATTTTCAAGTCCAAGTCATCCATCCTTGAGTGCTGAAATTTGATCCACCACTACAAAGTGTGAGGGCTCAGTATTGGTCAGTAAGCCTTTCTTTACTCTAGGTTTGAATATTTGAATTGTTTATGCCCTAGTTCGAATGGTTTCCTAACCATTATGCCCAATCTTCATGGATTAAGTAGTAGTAATAGTTTGGGTTATCCATCTCTTAGTTTTCCTTCGTATGATTCCTATGCCTATCTTATGAATGAATTTTGCTTATGTAAGTAGGAATCATTGCTCAACCAACAAATTAATCCTCTAAATTAGAATTCATCTTTGCATGCCACATCAGTCAAGTACTTGTGGAGCAGTGGTGGATCAAGATGGGATTGACCCCTTCATCAAGTGGCAGTGCTATTGGTTTGGCCTCCTTCATCCCAAACCTCTCTAATACCTTTCGAATGTAACCTCCTTGAGATAAATGCCGTAACCTCTTGGCTCAATCTCTGAAAATTTTTATGCCTAATATCTTCCTTGCAGGCCCCAAGTCCTTCATCTCGAACTCCCAAGATAGACTTGTCTTCAATTCTTACACAGCTCTCTTACTCTTGCATGCTATCAGCATGTCATCTACATACAAGAGTAAGTATACCACGGATCCATTTTCTAGAGATTTAGTATAAACACATGGATCAAAATTGCACCTGGAAAGTCCAATGCTTCTCATGAAGGTGTCAAATTGCTTGTACCATTGCCTCGGTGACTACTTTAGCCCGTATAATGATTTCTTCAACAAACACACCTTTTCATTTGACTTAGGCTCTTTGAACCCCTGTGGCAGCTCTATATAGATGCTCTTCTCTAGATGTCCATAGAGAAATACTGTCTTGACATCCATTTGCTCTAGCTCCAGATCCTGAGCTGCTACAATGCTCAGAAGCACCCTGATAGACGTATGCTTGACAACAGGAGAGAAAATTTCAGAGTAGTCAATTCCTTCTCTCTATGAGTACCCTTTGACTACAAGCCGAGCCTTGTACCTCACTCCACCTTGCTCTGAGAGTCCCTCCTTCTTAGTGAAATCCCACTTGGAGCCAATGGGTCGAGCTCCTCTAGGTAGATCCACAAGCTGCCATGTCTTGTTCTTTCCGAGATACTCCATCTCCTCCATTTATGCCCTTGAAGCCCAACACGCCAAGCCCTAGGCATCCTTGAGGTTGACTTGGTCCAAGCTAAGAGATGGAATCCAAGTGGAAGGAGGAAATCAAGTCCTTATCAACTTGTATACTCTTAGTTCTAGGTTTATTTTGTAATCTTTCTCCTGCTAAAATTATGTAAACCTATTCTAACTAGGAGAAGACTTGTAATCCCTTCAGGAGAGGGCATGGGACTCTATAAATACACCACCCCTCCTTCTCTTGTACTGATGGGGATCCAGCCATCGTCCGGGTATTTTTCTCATTTTTTAATTTTTTTTGCATTTTTTTTATTTTTCTATTCCCACTATTACACCTATCCTCGCTATTCTGGTTTTATTCTTGGTTTAACCCCAAGTTATACCAGCTTTATTCCATCTCCTCCATCCTTCTCCCATGAATTTTTTTAAAATTCCCGAACACTAGCCGCCACCCCCTCTGGCCCCATATCCGAGCCACCTGTCCCCGGCCTCCCTCACCGTCCACCGGCCACGCTAGCGCCCAGGAGGTCTCCCATGGCCGTGGGAGACCAAATGGCACACCCAGCATGCCGTGCCATGCCCCCTATGCTGCCTCGCCTATAACCCGCCACCAGCCGTCCATCGCCTGCTTCCCGGTCGCTGGTCGTGTGCTCCATCAGGAGATCGATCCTCCGCGCGGCCGTGAGATGAGTTTGCATGGATTTCAGAGCATTCCAATTTCAGAGCAACACGCTTTCTGGAGCAGATCATCAAGATGACATGCTTCTCAGAGCAGATCAGCACCATTTTTGATGCAACATGAATTTTGATATAATTTATTTTCTTTTTTTTAGTTTTCTTAGAGGCTAAGAAACTGAGGGTTTTGGTTTTTCTATATAAAGGCCCCCTCTTCCCCTGTATTAATCAGATGATTTGATATAAATTTTTGGTTCTACATTGCTTCCGATTCTGGTTCTGGGCTGAGGCTCGTTTGCCTTCGTTCCCTGCTGTGTGCATTATGGGTTCGATGAGCACCCTAGTTATCCCCTATCTCATCTTCTTTATCCCCTCGTGTCCTTTGAGAGTCATCCTAGCGCATCTATGTGAGAGCCCTGCTATATGCATTATGGATTCGATGAGAGCTCAGGGTAGCTGGTGCTGTGATCCCCCGGGAGGGTAGCTGTGCGCTGTGAACCCTCGGGAGGGTAGCTTTACGCTTTAAACCCTGAATTTCTGTGTACGTCTCCCTGTTAGAGTGAGTCCCAGGGCCATGAGTTCCCGTTCCCAGTCACCCATCTCCAAACTTCCTTTGCCACCTCAACCAAAAAAATTGAAAACAAAAGAGATCAGCTATTTTAGGATTTTAGTTTCAGTGTCACCCTAGTCCCAGGAGGCTTCTTAGCCCTCCCATGGTCCTGATTTGTTTAGTTGTTTCCCTTTTCTAAATAATCCAGGGTTACATCGATTTTCATCCCGCATCAATTTTGGTATCAGAGTGAGTTATGGACTAAGGTGTAATCCATTTTTCGAACTCGACGGAGTCAAGTTTTTCATGATCGAGGAGAATGATGGGGATCCGGCCATCGTCCAAATATTTTTCCCATTTTTTTAATTTTCTCGCATTTTTTTTATTTTCCTATTCCCGTTATTCCACCTATCCCCGCTATTATGGTTTTATTCTTGGTTTATTCCCAAGTTATCCCAGCCTTATTCCATCTCCTCCATCCTTCTCCCATGAATTTTTTTAAAACTCCCGAACCCTAGCCGCCGCCCCATCCGGCCCCAGATCCGGGCTGCCTGACCCCTGGCCGCCCATGCCGGACTATCGCCGATGCTAGCCGGCCCCCGCCCTCACCGGAGTAGCCGCCGCCCACGCCCAGGGAAGACGAACGGCCATGGGAAGACCAACCGTCGCCCACGTCCCACGGCCGCCACCACCACCTGCCACTGTCGGCCTGCCACTGGCTGCCTGCCTGCCCCGCCGCCCGCCGGCTCACGCCCAGCCACCGGAGGGCCCTCGCTGGCACCCTTGGGCCCCACGGCCGTGGGAAGGCCAAATGGCATGGCCGTGTGTGCCATGCCGCCCCTGCACCGCCACCCACCATTGCCGCCTGCTGCGCCACTCGCCTGTCCGCCGGCCACCATCCCGCCATCCCCAGCCTCCCCTACCGTCCACCGGCCACGCCGGCACCCAAGATGTCTCCCACGGCCGTGGGAGACCAAATGGCACGCCCAGCATGCCGTGCCATGCCCCCTGTGCCGCCTCGCCTGCAGCCCACCACCAGCCGTCTGCTGCATGCTTCCCGATCACCGACCATGTTTTCCGTCGAGAGATCGATCCTCCGCACGGCTGTGAGATGAGTTTGCATGGATTTCAGAGCATTCCAATTTTCAGAGTAGCATGCTTTCTGGAGCAGATCATCAAGCCAACATGCTTCTCAGTGCAGATCAGCACCACTTTTGATGCAACACGAATTTTGATATAATTTATTTTCCTTTTTTTAGTTTTCTTAGATGCTAAGAAACTGAGGATTTTGGTTTTTCTATAAAAAGCTCCCCTCTCCCCCTGTATTAATCAAATGATTTGATATTAATTTTTGGTTCGCCATTGGTTCCAGTTCTGGTTCTGGGCTGAGGCCTGTTTGCCTTCGTTCCCTGCTGTACGCATTCTGGGTTCGATGAGGGGTGTGAGGCATTCCCTGCTATGTGCATTAGGGGTTCGATGAGTACCCTAGTTATCCCCTATCTCGTCTTCTTTATCTCCTCATGTCCTTTGAGAGTCATCCTAGCGCATCTATGTGAGAGCCCTGCTATGTGCATTATGGGTTCGATGAGAGCTCAGGGTAGCTGGTGCTGTGATCCCCCGGGAGGGTAGCTTTACGCTTTGACCCCTGACTTTCTGTGTGCCTCTCCCCATTAGAGTGAGACCCAGGGCCATGAGTTCCCATTCCCAGTCTCCCATCTCCATCCTTACTTTGCCACCTTAACCAAGAAAATTGAAAATAAAAGAGATCAGCTATTTTAAGGTTTTAGTTTCAGTGTCACCCTAGTCCCGAGAGGCATCTTAGCCCTCCCACAATCCTAATTTGTTTAGTTGTTTCCCTTCCCAAATAATCTAGGGTTACATCGATTTTCGTCCCGTATCAATTTTGATATCATAGCAAGTTGTGGATTAGGGTGTGCTCCATTTTTCAAACTTGACGGAGTCGAGTTCTTCATGGTTGAGGACAATGATGAGGATCCAACCATCATCCAGGTATTTTTCCCATTTTTTCTAATTTTCTCACATTTTTTTTATTTTCCTATTCCCGCTATTCCACCTATCCCCGCTATTCTGGTTTTATTCTTGGTTTATCCAGAGTTATCCCAGCCTTATTCCATCTCCTCCATCCTTCTCCCGTGAATTTTTTTAAAACTCCCGAACCCTAGCCGCCGCCCCCTCCGGCCCCATATCCGGGCCGCCCGACACCCGGCCGCCCACGCCAGACCGCCGCCGATGCTCGCCAGCCCCCGCCCTCACCGAAGAATCCGCCACCACCGCCCATGCCTGGGGAAGACGAATGGCCGTGGGAAGGCCAACCGTCGCCCACGTCCCATGACCGCCGCCGTTGCCTGCCGTCTCTGGCCTGCCACCGGTCGCCTGCCCGCCACCCGCCGGCTCATGCCCGGCCACTAGAGGGCCCTCGCCGGCACCCTTGGGCCCCATGGCCATGGGAAGCCCAAACAGCATGGTCGTGCATGCCGTGCCATCCCTGCACCGCCGCCCGCTGTTGCTGCCTGCCATCGCTGCCCGCCTGTCCGCCGGCCACCATCCCACCATCCCTGGGCCGTCCATCGGCCACGCCGGCGCCCAGGAGGTCTCCCACGACCGTGGGAGACCAAACGGCATGCCCAGCATGCCGTGCCATGCCCCCTGTGCCGCCTCGCCTGCAGCCCGTCACCTGCCATCCGCCGCCTACTTCCCGATCGCCGGCTGTATGCTCCGTCGGGAGATCGATCCTCCGCACGACCATGAGATGAGTTTGCATGGATTTCAGAGCATTCCAGTTTTCAGAGCAGCACGCTTTCTAGAGCAGATCATCAAGCCGACATGCTTCTTAGAGTATATCAACACCACTTTTGATGCAACATGAATTTTGATGTAATTTATTTTCCTTTTTTTAGTTTTCTTAGAGGCTAGGAAACTGAGGGTTTTGGTTTTTCTATATAAAGGCCTCCTCTCCCCCTGTATTAATCAGATGATTTGATATAAATTTTTGGTTCTCCATTGGTTCCGGTTCTGATTCTGGGCTGAGTCCCGTTTTCCTTCATTCCCTGCTGTATGCATTATGGGTTCGATGAGGGGTGTGAGGCATTCCCTGCTATGTGCATTATGGTTTCGATGAGTACCCTAGTTATCCCCATCTCATCTTCTTTATCCCCTCGTGCCCTTTGAGAGTCATCCTAGCGCATCTATGTGAGAGCCCTGCTATGTTCATTATGAGTTCGATGAGAGCTCAGGGTAGCTAGTGCTGTGATCCCCCGGGAGGGTAGCTGTATGTTGTGATCCCTCAAGAGGGTAGCTTTACGCTTTGACCCCTGACTTTCTGTGTGCGTCTCCCCGTTAGAGTGAGTCCCAGGGCCATGAGTTCCCATTCCCAGTCTCCCATCTCCATCCTTCCTTCGCCTCCTCAACCAAGAAAATTGAAAACAAAAGAGATCAGCTATTTTAGGGTTTTAGTTTCAGTGTCACCCTAGTCCCGGGAGGCTTCTTAGCCCTCCAACGGTCCTAGTTTGTTTAGTTATTTTCCTTTCCCAAATAATCCAGGGTTATATCGATTTTCATCTCGCATCATGTACTCACTTCACTCTTATGAAATAAAATTCTGATAAAAGTTTGTCTCAGGTTATAGTGTCCAGTGTTGGTGTTCTTTGTTTTGAGTCTTTTTGTGCCCTGGCCGAACCTATTTCCAAGCTCTCTTCCACGTCGAAGCTAGCTGCCTTCAAGCCCTAAGAAGCCAAGGAGAGGAAGCCCTAGCCGTCAAACAAGCAAAGGATCTCCTTCTTCTCCCAGGCCGCTAGCTATTCTAACCCTAATTCTGTTTCCTTCAAAACCCTATTTTCTTTCCTTCGATTATTTGTTGCTTGATTAACCTCTGATGCTTTCAGGATGCCCGAGGTGTTACACCTCCCTAGAGGAGGCTTTCCTTGTCTCCAGGATCGCCCAAATCAGCCATCTAATCCAAGGGAACTGAAGCTTCATCATCCAAGCTCCAATCAGAATGTGAGTGATCTCTTCAATTACAGATTCTTCAATCTCTGACTGGTAACATCTTTTTCTTCTCTTGATTTCTATTTTAATTAAAGGTTAGCTATCCTAAGCCAGAAATTTCACAATTCTCGAGTCCTAAATTTTTTTATTATTTTGCATGAGCACTCCTGCATGATGATTCTTGGCATTGCTATTATCTTGCAAGTCTTTACTTGACTTCAACAATATAGCCTACAAACTAAAATTATAAAAAAATAAAAAAAAAATTAGTTTACTATTTTTTCTGTATATTTAGTAATCTTAGAGTCATCCCACATTAGTTTGGTATTAGAGCATGTTTAGGATAGCATTCATTTGTATTAGATTCACAAACCCTAATTTCTGCATCCTACTAGCTACATTAGGTGTCTATTTTTCATCTAGTTTCGACCATCTAGAAATATTATTTTTCTATAAGATTTGTATAATGTGTTCTATGTTTTGTCTTGATAATTTTCATAATTTTTAATTAATTTTATAGAAATTATAATTCACAAAAATTTGGCATATTAGAAACCCTAACTAAAATCCTAATATTTCTATGTTAGTCCAAAAACCCTAGGATTTTTATCAACATATTATTTTTGTTTTGCATAAAATTTGGTAGGGTTTATTACCACTGTCCATCCTCTGTTATGTAATTTTTTTGATTTTTTTCTACATCGGTAACTATATCCAAACCTGCATCTTCTGAAACCCTAATTTCCTGAAATTCTGCTATTTCTGCATTGTGACTAGACCAAACCTAACCAACTTCTACACATCCCAATCCCAAGCCCAATTTGTTTGCTAACCTAATCAATTCAAACCTAACTTGTCATCTCATCAAACACACATAAAATTATTTTTATTTTTCTAATTATTTTAGATTGAATCAGGACCATCGATTACCATCATCTCTTTTACCTAATCTTAAGGGCAATTGCTATATAACATCAGGGCAGGATTTCATCCCCCATCATGGGCCCAAAACAACCACCATCATTCTGACCTAAGCCTAATTAAAAATTAATTAGACCTAATTTGCACTAGAGGGCTAGGTGATACCAACAGGTCGGGTCTGAATTGTGTGGGCCAACTAATGCATTTAATCCTGTGGCTATTACTGAAATCTGATGTCTAAGGCTGAGGGTCCAGAGTCAAATGACCTAAGTGGTATTATGATTTTTAATTGGGTCCCTACGAAAGCAGGGGGACCTCTCACACTCTCACCCTCTACCTGACCAGAGGAAGGATTAGCTGTTGGGTTAACTGTAAGTTGAGTTGACCCATTCAGTTTTGGCTCTAGGTTTAGGAAACCCTAGATTGTACTAGCTTTTTTTCTTTTTGCATGCTTGGTTGCACCATTCCACTTTGATTGATTGTTTGTTGCATGACCACTAGACTAGGAACCCAATATCAGAAGTCTACACCCCAACCTAGCTCAGCCATGGATTCCAAGTTTGAGGCTCTTATGAAAGCCATGCCTGATCAGTTTGCCCAGATGAACACCCAAACCCAAAACCAGTTTGACAAAATGCACACCCAAACCCAAAACCAGTTTGACTAGATGAACACCCAATCTCAGAATTAGTTTGCTCAATTAACCGCTCAGATTAATCAAATAAACCAAACAAATAACCAGTTAACCAATAGATTGGACCAAGTAGAGAACCGATTAGGGACTGTAGAGAGAACCCAAGAGTCTAACACTAAACCTGACCTCGACTCCACCCCTTCTACCTCCCATAACTTTAGGAGAGTCCAAAATCATGAACCCTTTGTAGAACATAACCCTAGGAGACCCCAGAACTAGGATCAATTTAGGGAGCCTGACCATAGGGTAAACCAACATCAGGATCAATATCATGAACCTAACCTCAGGAGACCCAATCATGAGGACCAAGACCAGGATGATAGGATTCTTAAGAGCATCAGGGTAGACCCACCCACCTTCGATGGCAACCTAGATCCAAAGGTCTATATAGATTGGGAGGGATGCATGGAGAGGTACTTCAAATTTTATGCCTTGAGTGATGAGAAAAAGTGTCAATTTGTCCAGCTCAGGCTAACCGATCAAGCTAGGTTATACTGGGAGCAAGTAGAGTGACTCGGTATGCAAAGAGGTCACCCACCCCTTGTCACCTGGGAAGCCATGAAATTAAAACTTAAGGCCAAATATGTTCCCCCATACTATAAGTAGTGTCTCTTAGATCAATGGCAGAGATTAAAACAAGGGACAAAAACTGTAAAGGAATTCATAGCCCAGTTTGATGAGTGCACCCTAAGATGTGGTCTAGATGAACCTAAATCAGTTACCCTATCTAGGTTTAGAGCAGCCCTTATAGAAGATATCCAATGGGAGCTATACCTTAGGGGAGTTGAGCACATGGACCAAGCCTATCAGGTAGCTGAAAACTTTGAGAGGTTCCAAAGAGTACCTGTAGTTAGGAGACCTGAACCCTTTAAGTCCAACACTCCTAGCTTTAGGCCCAACAAGAACCATGCTTACCCAAATCGACACAGCTTTAACCAAATCTGCCCCAACCCCAACCCAGGTCGGCCAAATCCAAACCTAAGTCGGCCCAACCCCAACCCAACCCATCCCAACCCTAATCTATCTCGTCCTAACCTAAGTCCGAGTTAGGCTAGCTCAAGTAACTCGGCATCTTTTAGGACTGATAATGGTAAGGCACCAATTTTCCAGAAAAACCCAAGCCCTAGCCCCAATGCCTATTTTAGGTGCTACAAGGTAGGTCATTTTGCTAGCTAGTGCCCCACAAGTCTTCGCACATAGGGGAGCTTGAGGAAGATGAGCTTGAACCCAATGAGAATGAAGAAGAAGAGGTCTATGAAGCGGAACTAGACTTAATTGAGGAGAGTATGAAGGTGAAGAGGAGGACTTTGATCAATCAGACCTCGAAGGGGTAGTTAGATGCATCTTGTCCCAAAGTAAAACTCAGGAAGATTGGCATGGGACCAACATCCTACAAACCTTTGTGAAGATTAGGGACAAGATGTGCAAAATAATTATTGATAGTGGGAGCTGTGTGAATGCCATATCCCATAAGGCTGTCAAAACCCTAGGCTTACACCCAATTCCTCACCCAAGATCCTATAAGGTATCCTGGATAGATTCCACCTTTATACCCATTAAGTCCAGATGCCAAGTCCATATCCAACTTCAGTCATACCAAGATAGAGTGTGGTGTGATGCTGTGCCCATGGGGGTAAGCAGTATAATCCTAGGATGGCCATGGCTTTATGATCATGATGCCACCATTTATGGCCGAACTAATGCTTGCATGTTTACTTTTCATGGGAAGAAGATCACCATAAATCCCATCCCACCTCAAGAATCATTTAAGAGAGGATCTAGCTCACATAAGGAGAAAGAGTTTGGAGTTAATCTTAACACTACAAAAGAGCTAGAGAAAGAGATATCTGAGGGCACTACCATTTGGATGTTAGCTATGAAGGAAGTATCTGGTCCTATTGATAGAGAGTATCCTCAGGAGGTTAAGGGAGTCTTGAATGAATTTAGTGACATAGTTTTTGAAGATTTACCTAACCACTTACCACCACTTAGGGACGTCCAACATGCAATTGATTTAGTCCCAGGAGCTACCCTGCCTAACCTGCCTCATTATAGGATGAACCCAACTAAGCACTTAGAGCATCAAAGACAGGTAGGTGAGCTTCTTAGAAAAGGGTTTATTAGGGAGAGCCTAAGTCCTTGTGCTGTACCAGCCCTATTAACCCTTAAGAAAGATGGCACGTAGAGGATGTGTTGATAGCCGTGCCATAAATAATATAACTGTGAAGTATAGGTTCCCATCCACCGCTTGGATAATATATTGGATATGATGGTAGGAGCCATAATCTTTTCAAAGATAGACCTTAAGAGTGGCTACCATCAAGTTCGAATCAGACCTGGGGATGAATGGAAAACAACTTTTAAAACCAAAGATGGTCTATATGAGTGGGCCATAATGCCTTTTGGGTTATCCAATGCCCCTAGCACTTTCATGAGAATTATGACCCAAGTCCTTAGGATGTTCATAGTTAAATTTATGGTAGTATATTTCGATGACATCCTGATTTATAAGAAAACTAAGGAAGATCATATAAAATATCTGAAACAAGTTTGCTTGACCCTTAGGAAAGAGAACCTCTATGCTAATTTGAAGAAGTGTGATTTCATGACCCATAGAGTTATCTTCCTTGGCTTTGTGGTTACCCCTGAAGGTGTAGCAGCTGACCCTGAAAAGGCCAGATCCATAGTAGAATGGCCAATACCCACTAATGTCCATGAAGTTAGAAGTTTCCATGGTCTAGCCACTTTCTACATAAGGTTTATTAGGGGATTTAGCACCATAGTAGCACCAATTACTGATTATATTAGGAAGGGTAGTTTTGAATGGACCAAAGCTACAGATAGAGCCTTCATAGAGATCAAAACCAAGATGACACAAGCACCTATTTTGAGGTTACCCAAATTTACCAAGGTCTTTGAGGTAGCTTGTGATGCTTCATGAGTAGGCATAGGTGGAGTTCTGAGCCAAGTGAATCACCTAGTAGCCTTTTTCAGTGAGAAACTTAATAAGGCTAAATTAAAGTACTCAACCTATGACAAAGAATTTTATGTGGTAGTATAAGCTCATAGATATTGGAGACATTATTTAATACCCCAGGAGATTATCTTTTATTCTGATCATGAGGCACTCCGATTTCTAAACTCCAAGAAGAAATTAAACCCTAGGCATGATGAGTGGGTAGAATTTATACAAGCCCATACCTTTGTACTAAAACACCAAGCTAAAACTGAAAACAAGGTAGCTTATTCCCTTAGCAGATGAGCCTTACTGTTAAACTCTATTAGCACTGAAGTTATTGGATTTGATAGGTTAAAAAGAGAATATGAAACCTGTCCTGACTTTAGTGAAATTGTCCAATCCCTAACCCAAGGACCATCTAGTACCCATAGCGAATACACCCTTCAAGATGGTTATTTATTCAAGAATAATAGATTGTGTATTCCCAGGACATCCCTTAGAGAATTCTTAGTCTGGGAAACCCATGCAGGAGGCCTTGCTGGTCACTTTGAAAGAAATAAGACTATTTTAGCTGTAGAGGACCAGTTCTTTTGGCCTAGTTTAAAGAGGGACGTTGCCAATATAGTGTCCAGATGTCGAACCTATGTTGTTGCAAAATAGCAAAAACAAAACACTGGATTATATACCCCTTTACCTGTACCAGATCGTCCATGGCAGGACTTAAGCATGGACTTTGTTTTAGGCCTACCTAAGACCCTCAAGAAACATGATTCCATATTTGTAGTGGTCGATAGGTTTTCCAATATGGCCCATTTTATACCTTGCTCTCAAACTTTTGATGCTTCTAGAGTAGCCCATCTTTTCCTTGATCAGGTGGTTAGGTTACATGGATTGCCTAAGATAATAGTGTCAGATAGGGATGTTTGCTTTACCAATTATTTTTGAAAAATCCTTTGGCACTTATTAGGGACCAAATTAAAATTTTCCACAGCCTACCACCCACAAACTGATGGTTAGACCGAGGTAGTGAACAAAAGTTTAGGAAACCTTCTTAGATGCCTTGTAGGTGAACACACTGGAAATTGGGACCTATTGTTATCCCGAACTGAATTTGCTTATAATAGTTCTGTTAATAGGTCCATAGGGAAGAGTTCTTTTAAGGTAGTGCATGGTTACAAACCTAATAAACCTCTTGATTTAATCCCCTTACCCTCACATGCATGAGTTTCTGAGTTAGTTGAGTCTTTTGCACAGCATGTTAGGGATCTGCATAAAGAAATTAGCTAAAAGATAAACCTAAGTAATGAACTATATAAGAACTTGGCTAATTCTCGAAAGAAAGCTAAAGAATATTTTGCAGGGGATTTTGTGATGATCAGGCTTAGGCCTGAACGGTTCCCTCTAGGGATCGTAAAGAAACTTCATGCTCGTGGAGCTGGCTTATTCAAGATAATAAAAAAAGTTGGACCCAATGCCTATGTGCTTGAGTTACCATCCACTTAGGTATAAGTTCCACCTTCAACATCTTCGATCTTATAGAGTATAGGGAGCCAGCGGTGATACCTAGTAAGCCTTTTGGACCTATCCCTTCCATTGAGAGTGAGCCTGCCCAGGAGTGTCCACCAACAAATTGGCCAAATAGTGAAGAGAAGATTGAGAGAGTTTTGGATGATCAAGCCATAAGTACCCGGAATAGAGGCTATCAAAGGTATTTGGTATGGTGGCAAGGTTAGCTAGAATCTGAGGACTCGTGGATCACCCGTGAGGATCTGCAGTGCCTCAACCCAAACCTACTAAAGCACTATGAGAGCCAAGTTGACCCATACTCGACGAGGTCGGGTTCCTCCCACCTCGGGAGAATTGGTGGGGGCACCAGGATTAGACATATTACTGGGCCCTATTTGGTTTACTTAGTCAAGTGTCATAATTTTATAACCAAGTAAGATTGAGTCCTGTAATAAGTTATCCTGTAATAAGTTGAGGCTGGTTGATCTGTCTCAACCCTAGCCAGTCTATTGAGTCTTGTATGAGTCTAGTGAGAGTTTACTTTTGGAACAAGAGAAGAGGATACACTGCTTTGGAGTTTCACCAGGCCTCATCCAGGAGCCAAAGGCCTCTACATCACCCAATTGGACCTTGTATGCCAACCCAAGATCCAAGATTCCTGCAAGATGCCCATATTCTGTCTAGATACCAGAATATATTCCCATACCAGGTCATATTATGAATCCAAAGGTCCATTTGTGCCCAGCCAAAGAGAATTCCAAGCCCAGGAATCAAGCCCAAGTTTATAAGAACCAAGATTCCTTTTTGATACCAGGAATATGCCAACCTAGGACACTAGGCCCCCCAGCTTCCAGGAGGCCCAAGCCCATGCACCCTTCACCTTTTGGCCAGCCCATTTGCTTCTTTTGAAGCCCAACATGCCAAGCCCTAGGCATCCTTGAGGTTGACTTGGTCCAAGCTAAGAGATGGAATCCAAGTGGAATGAGGAAATCAAGTCCTTATCAACTTGTATACTCCTAGTTCTAGGTTTATTTTGTAGTCTTTCTCCTACTTAAATTATGTAAACCTATTCTAACTAGGAGAAGACCTGTAATCCCTTTATGAGAGGGCTTGGGACTCTATAAATACCCTACCCCTCCTCCTCTTGTCTCACTTCTCTCTCATGAAATAAAATTCTGATAAAAGTTTGTCTCAATTTCTAGTGTAGAGTGTTGGTGTTCTTTGTTTTGAGTCTTTTTGTGCCCTGGCCGAACCTGTTTCCAAGCTCTTTTCTATGCCTAAGCTAGCTACCTTCAATCCCTAAGAATCCAAGGAGAGGAAGCCCTAGCCGTCTAACAAGCAAAGGATCTCCTTCTCCCAGGCCGCCAGCTATTCTAACCCAAATTCTATTTCCTTCAAACCCTAGTTTTTTTCCTTTGATTATTTGTTGCTTGATTAACCTCTGATGCTTGCAGGATCCCCGAGGTGTTTCACCTCCCTAAAGGAGGCTTTCCTTATCTCCAAGACCACCCAAATCAGCCATCTAATCCAAGGGAACTGAAACTTCATCATCTAGGCTCCAATCAGAGTGTGAGTGATCTCTTCAATTGCAGATTCTTTAATCTCTGATTGGTAACATTCTTCCCTTCTCTTGATTTTTATTTTGATTGAAGGTCAGCTATCCTAAGCCAGGAATTTTTCAATTCTCGGGTCCTGATTTTTTTTATTATTTTGCATGAGCATGCCTGTATCAAGCATAGGTTGTTGTATATCACATTTGTTGGTTGTCCTCTTAACCAAGGAGTGTAGAGACATTGATATGACATACAGGTGAAATGTATGATATCTCACTGAATGTGACCATCTACGGAGCTCCCTTCTATTAAAGGATTGCTCGTGAAGGGATTGTTGGGAATTGTATCCCAAAACCAATCATCTAGGCTATAGATAGTTGTGCTATTTTGTAATTGTATATAAATTTTTAATGAATAAAAGTTATTCTTTTGGCTGTTTATCACATGTGCATTTTTCTAAAAAGAACTCTTATGTGATGGAGTCCTTAGAACTATATTGCATTTGATATAGAGAGGATATATCAAGTAGTTCTTAAATTAGTTCACAACCAAAGGATATATTGTTATAGGATGATAATGTATCAAGTATAGGTTGTTGTATCTCATTGGTTGGTTATCCTCTTAACCAAGGGGTGTAGAGACACTGATATGACATACAAGTAAAATGTATGACATCTCACTGAACCGACCATCTGCGGAGCACCCTTCTGCCAAAGGGTTGCTCACGAAGGGATATGGGTATATGTGTCCCTCAGACCTGAGGTCACCATGGTAGCTTGCAAGCAACTCACTATATTTTGGTGCTGGACTACTTGGATTTTTAATCTAGTGATGAAAGGTTTTTAGGTACAGTCAAGTACTTATAGAGTAGTGATGGGTGAAGATGGAATTTACCCCTTCAAATAGTTTGGAGTGAATGACTCACTATGTCTCAATTTAGCAAAACCTTGGCCAGGGTAGTTCTTATGAGGAGTCACAGAATTGTAAGGTTGAGACACGATTTGGATGAACAAAATTAGGGTTGGTAGTCAAACCCTAGGTCATCCTGAGCATTATGAGGTCAAAGAGATGAATTATACAGTAACCATATGCCAGAGGTTCTAGAAAATTGCTCTGCAATCTTCGACCTATTTGAACATCAGTTATCATTGCTAGATGAGGACATTTAATGATACTGGAAGTGATCCAGTGCTACCAGCTTAGTGTTCGAACCTATGGGGTCACACACCATAGGGGTTTCTATCTGATCTAAAGGATGATCGACGATTGAGAATCATTTGCCATCACTGGAGGTCAATGTGATTGACCATGTTCCAAGTGTTGACACTTGGCTATGACGACCAAAAATTCTTGAAAGATTTCTAGAAAGGTTTTGACTTTGAATTTTGAATACAAATTTCAAAATCTGATTGGTTTTGGCTCCAAGCTTTCTTAGAATGATGGTCATTCTTTGAAAGGATTATGCCCTATAAGCCAATATCTGTATCTCCCAGACCATTGTAAATTGACAAATTAATAAAGGCAATAATTTTTTATCATTCGCTGTGTCATTATATGATGAACCCCATAGATTAGGGCTATGGTTGAAGGGCTATGATGAGATCATACCAGTGAGATCTAAGGCCTTAAAACCCTAATCTAGAATATTCCTAGTCATAGGAACCCTGAGTTGGGGATCAGGTTTTCCGGTAAGACTGGCACATCCTATGTATGCTGAAAAGGGTGACTGCTCTCACAGTCATTTGTGTAGGACACTAATACAAGGATGTGGGTGCTCATTAGTGAATGAGTCCACTGAATAGATCCAGTTTGAGAACATCTAATGGAGCCTTAGCTGCATGTCAATAGATGTTTCACATAGTGGGAGTTGTACAAGTAGTCCTATGACCTGAGACTGCCATAATACCTTATGTACATGAACCCATGCTTTGGTTCAATCTCAATCATGACACTGGGTCATGTACGAGGTTGATGCTGGGTATGGTGAATTGTATATGAAGGTAATGAGTAGGTCAACAAGGAATTGATCACTCCTAGTAGGAGGAGATTGCATCCAGCCAAATTAGGTCAGATGATGATTCAGGAAATCTTTGATCAAAGTACAGATATTAGAAATGATTTCTAATATCAAATTAATTGAATCATTAGTGTATGACTGAGCTGGGAATGAGTATAAACTGGATTTGACATGATTCCATATCCATAGTTATATTCGGGATGCAAGATGATTGAAGGATCGAATTGTACGGGAACTTTCCACTGAAGGGTAGTTTTGGAATTACACCAGAATTTCCATATCTTCCGGGTAGACATGACACGTTGCTAGACGTCAATCTTGTCTTGTGGGTTGATCAAATTAAATGGTTTAATTGGATCACTAATTAGGAGGAGTCCTAATTGACTGACTCGAGTTAGCTCGATTTGACCTAAATCGATTAGAATGAGTTCTGATCAGATTAGGTCAACTTGCACTCGGACCCACTGCTGGCTAAGTATGGAACCCAATGGGTCACACACTTAGGACAGATAATCAAGGATTTAATTTGGAATTAAATCTCGTTTGCAGATGAACACACTAGCATGTGTTGCAAACCATGACTTCTACTTGAATCGGATTCGAGTTAGGGTTCCGATTTGGTCTTTTTTAGATCCAAATTCATTCCGGTTTGAATCTAATTGAAGATTTAAAACGTTGGGCTAACAATAGGCTAGCAATTGGGCTAACCTAAGAGGCTAAACCCCTTTCCCACATCGCCTAAAACCCCTCCCCCTCTCTTCCCACACGCGCGCGCAAGGAGAAGAGTCCACACGCGCGTGGACTCTCTCCAAATCGCGTTTTTGCGTGAAAAGAAAGAAGGGAACGGCGTCTTTTGGCTGATGAGGCGTGGATCAGAGTCCACCTAGGCGTGGACTCTTCAAAATGGGAATTACGGTGAAAAGAAAGAGAAAAAACTCCGAAGGGGCGCGACTCTTTTCTCTGCGCGCGCCCTTCTGAGTTTTTCTCGATCCCTCTTCGCGTCTGTCCATCCCAAAGGCCGTGAGATTAATCCCAAAGGCCGTGAGATTAATCCCAAGGGCCGTGAGATTAAGAGAGAAGACGTGAGAAGGGAGAGAGGGGCGTGAGAGGATTTTTCAGAAGGAGAAGGCGCCTCTCTGTCGCCTATTTAAGAAGAAGGCTTCACCGTAAAAATTTATTCCAGATTTTCTACGGCGAAGCCTTGCTTCTCTTTCCTTCTCCCTCTCCAGAAGACTGTTTCCCCCTCCTCTCTTTCTTCTTTGATTCCTTTACAGAGCCTAGGCTCTGTCGAATCTCAGAACAGAAGGAGAGTCAGAGAGAGAAACTCTCCGACGGTAAAGGAAGAAGGCGCCCCCTTTTTCCTTCTTTCTTACATTAAGACAACTTTGTCTTAATTTTCTTCTCCCTCCAAGACAAGCCTTGTCTCATTTTAGGACAAGGGCTTATTCTTAAGACAAGAGTGTCTTAAGAGGCCAGAACTGCCAAAAACTGGGAGAAGGGTAAGAGAGAAAGTTTTAGTCCCTGTTTGGCTAAAGGTGTCCTAGCCAATAGCCCATATATCAAGTTCTTGGGGTAGAACTTGATTGGAAGGAACCCAATTGAGGAGTCACTGTCTTGATCATCTGCTCGTGTGGATCACCATCGGAGGGCGGACAAGTGGACGCCTGGTGTGTTCAAAAGGTTACTCCATTTGGAGTTTATTTCTACATCAGATTGGATATAGCGATCTGAGGTTAGTATCTAAACTATGTTTAAATTTGGACATGCATGTAGTCATAAGTTTTAATTGCTAATAAGGAGATTTTGGGATTAGGGTTCGGACCTGATTTCATAAAGTTTTTGAAATCCACACTTCCGCACTGGTCACCGAACCTAACAGTGGTATCAGAGCCATCCTTATTAGGATTAAAACTTATGAAGTACAATTCATGATGTAGTATCATGTTAAAGTTTTAATATTGATGCACAGTGCATGTCTTTGATTGAACATGAGTTTGATGATTGCCACCAGTTAGGGTTTTCCACTGAAACCCTAATTGTCTTAGAGATATGAGTAGCCCTGGAGCCATCATACTGAAATAAGGTTGCCCTGGCATAATGGTGTATCCATTATGTGGTAAATGGTTGTCCTAGTATGATGGCACACATTTCACATATTTGCTTAGTTTAAAGCATGTATTAATATATGTGATAGCTTTTAATTGAATGTGCTGGCATTGCATGAACCCCTCTTAAAATTATATTAAGTGGTAGTATAGTTAACCGATAAGCATTATTAGTCATGATGGATAATTAGTCATTTCGGTGTCTAGAAAGGTGGTTCTGGGAAGGTAAAGGGAATCGTGGTTTTTAATTGGTTCCGTTGACTGACCTGGCCAATTTTAAATTGGTGTCTAGGAAAGCAACGGGGGGACCCCCACATCTCTTCCACTAGCCTGGCCGATCTGATTGATTTAATTCTTGACTAACATGCTTGGTGTTAAAATACTATTATTGGCCTTCCTTCATGATAGGTCATCATTGTGTTATGATCTATACTAGGTTTGTTGTGTACACACAAGACCTAATATGGTGACTAACACAATTTTTGGCCTAATACAATTATTTGTTTATGGCATGATTTAAAGTAATATTTTGTTGTGAACACACAAGGGTATTACTATTAAAGTCATGACTATATGGCTATGAAGGGTCTTACTTAACTAAAATATTATAGTTTGTTGTGTATACACAAGGCTATTAATATTTTAGAGGCCGAGATAAGTTGAGAATTGTACAGGTTACAATTGGAAAGAGTTTTCCTACCTATGAACTTATATAAGATTTGTTGTGTACACACAAGGTCTTTTATGAGGGATTGGGATCTCAACCCCACTAAGAAAGATCAATTAAGGTTTTCTCGATCATCGTATGGAGGGTTATGATGCTCGATAAAATAGTGGGAGACATAATTAAATTAAAGTCCTAATTTAATTATGTGTTGTCATTTCATGGTTGTTTGCTTATGTTTTCGTTCTTTGTTTAAATGTAGATAAATGGCCTCTTCACTCTCACTCCGTAGTATTTTAGATGCCAACAAATTGACTGGGCCGAATTATGTTGATTGGCTGAGAAATTTGAAAATAGTACTCAGTCAAGAAAGAATTTCCTATATTCTTGATACCCCGATTTTGGAACCACCAAGGGAAGATGCCTCGCAAGAGGAGAAGACCACATATAATATGTGGCAAAATGACTCACTTACTGTCAAATGTGTTATGCTTGCCTCTATGACTAACGAGTTACAGAGGCAGCATGATAGCATGGATACTAACTCCATACTGCTAAATTTAAAAGAGCTTTATGGAGAACACAGTAGAACTGCTAGATATGAAATATCTAAGCAGTTGTTCCGTGCAAGGATGACAGAAGGTACATCAGTACAAGACCATGTATTAAAGATAATTGATCTAATCACTCGATTAGGTCAATTAGGTTTTGTAATGGATGGGGAGTTGAATCAAGACTTGATCTTGCAATCACTCCCAGAGTCATTTTCACAGTTTGTTCTTAATTACCATATGAACAAACTTAATTCTTCCTTGCCTGAGCTGTTGAATATGTTGAAAACAGCAGAGAGCCATGTAAAGAAAAATAAGGCTCCAGTTCTTCTTGTGGATAAGAAGAAGACAGGCAAAAGGGGTTCCAATAAGAGGATGAATCCCAAAGGGGGCATTAAGAAGAAGAAAGGAAAGAAGGCCTCCGGACAGATGACCTGCTTTCATTGTGGCAAGCCGGGTCATTGGAAAAGAAACTGCAAGGTTTACCTTGCAAGTTTGAAGCCTGGTGCATCAGAGGCACCAAAAGGTATGAAAGAAGTTCATACTATTTTGTCATTGGATTCTTCCATTTCAAATACTTGGGTGTTGGATACCGCCTGTGGTCATAACATCTGCAAATCATTGCAGGGACTTCAGGGGCTTAAAGTATTGAAGGAAGGCAACTTTGAGCTCTACGGTGCTGGAGGGGACCCCATCCAAGCAGAAGCTGTAGGGACTTATGTTTTGAAGTTACCTTCAGGGAAGATCTTGGAGCTAAGGAATTGTTACTATATGCCAAAAATCATTAGAAATATCATATCTGTACCCTTGTTACTTAAATAAGGATATACTATGAATGTAATGAGCAGTGGCTGCTCAATTTTTTTATCTAATGAAATTATATGTTATGGCATATTCTGCAATGGTCTCTTAACTCTTTCCACTAATGACAATGTTTTTCATGTTTCTAACAAACGGAAAAGAGATGATGTTAACAATACCTTACTTTGGCATTGTCGACTTGGACATATTAGTGAGACTAGGATTAACAAGTTGTACAAAGAAAATTTCTTTGATCCTTATGACTATGAGTCATTAGGAACTTGTGAATCATGTCTCATGGGTAAGATGACCAAGACTCCATTTAGTGGACATGGAGAAAGGACAAAAGAGTTATTAGGACTCATACACACAGATGTATGTGGGCCTATG
The DNA here is from genome assembly GCA_021397845.1 of Areca catechu. NCBI lineage: Eukaryota > Viridiplantae > Streptophyta > Magnoliopsida > Arecales > Arecaceae > Areca > Areca catechu. The sequence goes on along the minus strand of CM038044.1, from coordinate 76,488,929 downwards.
ACAACTCAAGCCTATGGTGGATACTCATACTTCATCACATTTACTGATGATTTTTCAAGGTATGGATTTGTGTATCTAATGAAACATAAGTCCGATACTTTTGAAAAATTCTTAGAGTATCAAAGTATGGTAGAGAAACAAACAGGAAAAAGTATAAAGATCCTCCGATCAGATAGAGGAGGTGAATACTTATCCACTGAGTTTCTTGATCACCTTAAAGATAAGGGGATCATCTCTGAATGGACTCCTCCTTACACACCAAAATTAAATGGTGTTGCTGAAAGGAGGAATCGTACTTTATTGGATATGGTACGGTCCATGATGTGCTTCACGGAGTTACCTTTTTCTTTTTGGGGATATGCTTTGGAAACAGCAACTCATATCTTGAATAGAGTACCATCTAAAACTGTCTCTAGCACTCCATATGAATTATGGAGAAGTAAGAAACCCAATCTTAAGTATATTAAGATATGGGGATGTCCAGCCTATGTAAAAAGGAATTTTGGACATAAACTAGATGCTAGAGCAGACAAATGTCTATTTATCGGATATCCTAGAGATAGTATAGGATATGTGTTCTACCACCCTACTGAACAAAAGGTTTTGGTCAGTAGGCATGCCACTTTTATGGAAAAGGAATTTATCCTACAAAAGGGCACTGGTAGAAATATCGAACTTAATGAGATTCAACAAATAGACACTTCTCAGTCAAGTAACAACATAGTTAATATAGAACCTGAACACACTCCTATCCGTAGGTCTGATAGGGTGCGACAGGCACCTGAGAGGTATGGGTTCATAATTGAAAATAATGAAGCCCAAATCATTCAAAATGATGAGCCTCTAACCTATACGGAAGCAGTCATGAGTAGAGACTCAGACAAATGGCTGGAAGCCATGAGATCCGAGATGGACTCCATGTATGTCAACCAAGTATGGTCTTTGGTTGATGCACCAGAGGGTATTAACCCTATTGGGTGTAAATGGGTCTATAAAAGGAAGATTGGGGCAGATGGCCAAGTTGAAACTTATAAAGCCAGATTGGTGGCTAAGGGTTTCAGACAAAAACAGGGAATAGATTATGATGAAACATTTTCCCCTGTTGCCATGCTCAAATCCATTCGGATTATGCTTGCTATAGCAGCATATCATGATTATGAGATCTGGCAAATGGATGTAAAAACTGCATTCCTCAATGGTTTCCTTGAGGAAGAGGTTTATATGTCACAACCAGAAGGTTTTGTCTTGGAGACTAAACCTAATCAGGTATGTAGGCTAAAGAAATCCATTTATGGATTAAAGCAAGCATCCAGGAGTTGGAACATCCGATTTGATAAAACAGTCAAAGAATTTGATTTTTTCAAAAATGAGGATGAACCTTGTGTGTACAAGAAGACTAGTGGGAGTGCCATAGTTTTCTTAGTTCTATATGTTGATGATATACTTATTATTGGGAATGATATCCCAATGTTACAATCAGTCAAAGTGTGGTTATCGAAACAGTTTTCCATGAAAGACTTGGGAGAAGCATCCTATATACTGGGTATAAAAATCTATAGAGATAGATCAAGAAGGATGCTTGGCTTGTCCCAGTCTAGGTACATTGACCAGGTGCTAAAGAGATTTAGCATGGAGGAAAGTAAAAGAGGTTACTTACCTATTGGTCATGGCATACGTCTTTCTAAGAGGATGTCTCCTAAGACACCTGAAGAAAGAAATAGAATGAGTTCTATACCTTATGCTTCGGCTATAGGGTCGATTATGTATGCTATGTTATGTACTAGGCCTGATGTGGCATATGCCTTGGGTGTAGCCAGTAGATTTCAGGCTGATCCAGGAGAGGATCACTGGAAGGCTGTGAAAAATATTCTTAAGTACCTGAGAAGGACTAAGGATATTTTTCTTATATACGGAGGATCTGATCTTAAACTAGAAGCCTATTCAGACTCTAGTTTTCAATCAGACCCAGATGATAGTAAATCCATTTCAGGGTATGTCTTTACCTTGAATGGTGGAGCAGTAAGTTGGAAGAGCACTAAACAGCAGACTGTAGCTGACTCAACTACCGAGGCAGAGTACATAGCTGTCAGTGAAGCCGCCAAGGAAGCTGTCTGGATGAAGAAATTCATCACAGAGTTGGGAGTAGTTCCTGAGATTGAGAACCCGGTGCCACTCTATTGTGATAACACTGGAGCAGTTGCTCAAGCTAAGGAACCGAGAGCCCATCACAAGTCCAAGCACATTCTGAGACGCTTCCATCTTGTCCGAGAGATAATCGAAAGACAAGAAGTCTGCATCAATAGAGTAGATACAAAGAACAACATAGCAGACCCGTTCACTAAGGCTCTACCACAGCGGGAGTTTGATCGCCACCTTGATTGTATGGGGTTAAAGAATAAGAGCGATTGGCTTTAGTGCAAGTGGGAGATTGAAAGGATTATGCCCTATAAGCCAATATCTGTATCTCCCAGACCATTGTAAATTGACAAATTAATAAAGGCAATAATTTTTTATCATTCGCTGTGTCATTATATGATGAACCCCATAGATTAGGGCTATGGTTGAAGGGCTATGATGAGATCATACCAGTGAGATCTAAGGCCTTAAAACCCTAATCTAGAATATTCCTAGTCATAGGAACCCTGAGTTGGGGATCAGGTTTTCCGGTAAGACTGGCACATCCTATGTATGCTGAAAAGGGTGACTGCTCTCACAGTCATTTGTGTAGGACACTAATACAAGGATGTGGGTGCTCATTAGTGAATGAGTCCACTGAATAGATCCAGTTTGAGAACATCTAATGGAGCCTTAGCTGCATGTCAATAGATGTTTCACATAGTGGGAGTTGTACAAGTAGTCCTATGACCTGAGACTGCCATAATACCTTATGTACATGAACCCATGCTTTGGTTCAATCTCAATCATGACACTGGGTCATGTACGAGGTTGATGCTGGGTATGGTGAATTGTATATGAAGGTAATGAGTAGGTCAACAAGGAATTGATCACTCCTAGTAGGAGGAGATTGCATCCAGCCAAATTAGGTCAGATGATGATTCAGGAAATCTTTGATCAAAGTACAGATATTAGAAATGATTTCTAATATCAAATTAATTGAATCATTAGTGTATGACTGAGCTGGGAATGAGTATAAACTGGATTTGACATGATTCCATATCCATAGTTATATTCGGGATGCAAGATGATTGAAGGATCGAATTGTACGGGAACTTTCCACTGAAGGGTAGTTTTGGAATTACACCAGAATTTCCATATCTTCCGGGTAGACATGACACGTTGCTAGACGTCAATCTTGTCTTGTGGGTTGATCAAATTAAATGGTTTAATTGGATCACTAATTAGGAGGAGTCCTAATTGACTGACTCGAGTTAGCTCGATTTGACCTAAATCGATTAGAATGAGTTCTGATCAGATTAGGTCAACTTGCACTCGGACCCACTGCTGGCTAAGTATGGAACCCAATGGGTCACACACTTAGGACAGATAATCAAGGATTTAATTTGGAATTAAATCTCGTTTGCAGATGAACACACTAGCATGTGTTGCAAACCATGACTTCTACTTGAATCGGATTCGAGTTAGGGTTCCGATTTGGTCTTTTTTAGATCCAAATTCATTCCGGTTTGAATCTAATTGAAGATTTAAAACGTTGGGCTAACAATAGGCTAGCAATTGGGCTAACCTAAGAGGCTAAACCCCTTTCCCACATCGCCTAAAACCCCTCCCCCTCTCTTCCCACACGCGCGCGCAAGGAGAAGAGTCCACACGCGCGTGGACTCTCTCCAAATCGCGTTTTTGCGTGAAAAGAAAGAAGGGAACGGCGTCTTTTGGCTGATGAGGCGTGGATCAGAGTCCACCTAGGCGTGGACTCTTCAAAATGGGAATTACGGTGAAAAGAAAGAGAAAAAACTCCGAAGGGGCGCGACTCTTTTCTCTGCGCGCGCCCTTCTGAGTTTTTCTCGATCCCTCTTCGCGTCTGTCCATCCCAAAGGCCGTGAGATTAATCCCAAAGGCCGTGAGATTAATCCCAAGGGCCGTGAGATTAAGAGAGAAGACGTGAGAAGGGAGAGAGGGGCGTGAGAGGATTTTTCAGAAGGAGAAGGCGCCTCTCTGTCGCCTATTTAAGAAGAAGGCTTCACCGTAAAAATTTATTCCAGATTTTCTACGGCGAAGCCTTGCTTCTCTTTCCTTCTCCCTCTCCAGAAGACTGTTTCCCCCTCCTCTCTTTCTTCTTTGATTCCTTTACAGAGCCTAGGCTCTGTCGAATCTCAGAACAGAAGGAGAGTCAGAGAGAGAAACTCTCCGACGGTAAAGGAAGAAGGCGCCCCCTTTTTCCTTCTTTCTTACATTAAGACAACTTTGTCTTAATTTTCTTCTCCCTCCAAGACAAGCCTTGTCTCATTTTAGGACAAGGGCTTATTCTTAAGACAAGAGTGTCTTAAGAGGCCAGAACTGCCAAAAACTGGGAGAAGGGTAAGAGAGAAAGTTTTAGTCCCTGTTTGGCTAAAGGTGTCCTAGCCAATAGCCCATATATCAAGTTCTTGGGGTAGAACTTGATTGGAAGGAACCCAATTGAGGAGTCACTGTCTTGATCATCTGCTCGTGTGGATCACCATCGGAGGGCGGACAAGTGGACGCCTGGTGTGTTCAAAAGGTTACTCCATTTGGAGTTTATTTCTACATCAGATTGGATATAGCGATCTGAGGTTAGTATCTAAACTATGTTTAAATTTGGACATGCATGTAGTCATAAGTTTTAATTGCTAATAAGGAGATTTTGGGATTAGGGTTCGGACCTGATTTCATAAAGTTTTTGAAATCCACACTTCCGCACTGGTCACCGAACCTAACATTCTTGTCATTTAAGCTTGGAACCTATTTGGTATAGCCCTTAACCTGCTCCCCAAATCACTCCTCCTTCCTCATTCTCCCTCTCATGGCTGCCTCTATAAATAAGGGTTGTTTTAGGGCTACCAAGCTTAATGAAACAATTTTCTTGTTGAAGAGTTTTCTTGCTGTTGAGATTCTGAGAGAGAAAAGAAAAGGGGCTTATAAGGACTAGGGTATTGGGTGTGTGAATACCTAGCACTCAAGCTAGGTCTTGGGAAGAGAGCTAGTTAGGAAAGGTTCCACCTCTCCTCCTTATCTTCTAAGAAGAAGAAGATCGATCTCAAGGATCCTAAGGAGCTAGCACTTTGAGGGAGTTGATCAGAGTTGAGCCCCGGTGTGAACTGCCCGTAGAGGCTAAACATATGTGTGGCTCGAGGGCTTTTTCTATAACTTCCTTCAAATATATAATGGAAAGGTATCTTTATATCTTTGGTTCTTTTCCTGCTTATGATGTTTATTGCATGCTATATTATCATACTAGGTCCTATTGCAAGCAGTTTGGTAGATCGTTTTGATCGATCTACCAAGTCTTCCATTGATTTTATTTTAAAATAGTTTTAAAACATATTTCTATCGTGCAAGCTCGCCTGTATTTGCTTTAACTTCAATGGTATCAGAGCTAGGTTCTTTATAGTATACTAATGCTAGCATGCTTTTACATCATAGTTTTCTCTTTCAAAGTACTTGGATTGAGTGCATCACCATGGTCGTCCGATCATAGGAGAGAAGTAGGGCTGCAAGACCCTCTCTTCCCATTCAATGGGGTATCCTATGGCGGTAAGGGTGTCGCTTGTGATTTGACTTATGAAGAAGAAAGGTAAAGAGAATGTAGATTAAAAGTGTTTTAATCAAATCTGGATTGTTATGATCATAAAACAAATTCAAATGATATCTAAGAGTTTTGTTTTGATCGGCTTTGACTAAAAGTTTGGAGAAACTTTGGATTTGAAATCACTATTTTTGTCCTGTGACAGGCCTTGAGTCGACCCTTGAGTTGACTCATGAAGGCTGAAGTGTCGACACTTGACCAGGAAGTGTTGACACTTGGGCTTGTGAGTCGACACTTTGCCTTGAAGGTGTTGACTCATGAGCGGGTGCCAGAAAACATGGCATTCTATTTTCTTCCCGTCTCAGGCCATGAGTCGACCCAAGTGTCGACACACTTGCCCTTGGTGAGTCGACACTTGATATGAGAATGCTAAAAAATAGTGAATTCAAATTTTGATTCATTATAAAATTATTTTACATTATTAATTGAAATTGTTTTGAATCATTATGGCTATTGAACTTAATTAAGAATTAAGTAACCTTGAATGACAAAGAACTTTAGAAATATGATTCAATGATTTTAAGTCATTTTAATAAGCCTTAAGGGTAATGGGTTAGCTTCTGTTAGGTCCTTAATTGGGTTAGACCTAAGTTTAGATTTATTGGACTAAATAGAGAACTAATCTAATCAAATATTGAGTTAAGATTTCTTTTCTATATATCTCTCTAATAGTTAGATTGATTAGTCCATAGATCTAAATAGACCTAATTTATGGCTCAGTGGTTAGCTTGAGTCCTTAGGCTAGTCTAATCAAGTCTGATGAACCAATTGGTGTCCAAGATAAGTTTAGCAGTTTGATCTTGGTTCTTTGGGGCTAGCTCTTACTTGGCCAACTGTCTAAGGCAAGACAGTTAATGGCGGAACCCAACCCATGATCTCACTTACTAGCCAATATGGTTGATCAGAATTAATTGGATAGCTCATTGACTCGTGTTAACCCATATCACCCAAGGTTAATCAGTCTTGACTAATTTTAGGTTCCCATGGATCATTAGTTATGTGTAACCCTCCTTGCTAACTGATATGGTCAGTGGGAGGTTGATCCATGTCTTCTCATCTCTTATTCTATCATATTAAAATTAAACCCTCTAAATTATTAGGTCCATAAAAGGATAAAGTTATGGGGATAACCAAGTCCTAGCCTCCCATTAAGTGGGATGGTAATGGTCCAATAGTTGGGTGTTTATTGGTAGATCCAAAGATTGGGTGTTCATCAGGCTATTAGAATTGTTTTTCCTAATATGATGGCTCAGTGCGACTCTCTTAATGGTGGTTAGGTGGGCCGGCCAAAGTCGGGCTTAACTATTTGTTAGTTAGAAGTATTGAATTTTGTGATGTTAATGGTTGGACCTAACCGGGACCTTCAATAAGAGGCCCAAAGGTTGATTAAAGTGCACCTTGGGGCAAAACCTAAATACTAGAGGTTACTTGGAGAAGTAATCAGTTAAAGAACCTACCTTTAGATGAGCATGGGTGGGCCGGCCAAAGTTGGGCTCATGTGTTGTCTATTGGACTCTAGTACCCATTAAGGAATAAAGTAATTCCTTGGATTGGAGATAGAGGCTACCAGTCTAAACAAAATAGTGGGAGGGGCCTTTAGACTAAAGTCCATGTCTTTAGATTAATTATTTATATACACTAATAAGTTTTGGTTTTCCTTTCAGATGTCTTCCAACCTGTCGCTTCGGTCTCTTCTCAACAACAAGAAGCTCAAGGGTCCTATCTTTGATAGCTGGTATCGAAGGCTCAGGATTATCTTGAAGCATGAACAGATCCTGTATGTGATATCAGATCTGGCACCTGAAACTCCTACTCCCAATACACGAGGTTCGGTCAGAGATATTTATCAGAAGTGGCTCTCTAACAGGACCACTGTTCGATGAATTATGTTGGCAATAATGAACGATGAGTTCAGTCACAAATTCGAAGAAGCCCAGCCGAAGGAAATCCTTCAAAGGTTGAAGGAGTCTTTTGGCACACCATATGATGTTGAGAGGTACAGGGTCTCCTATGCTATCTACAGTGTGCGTATGCATAATGGGGCCTCAGTCATTGATCATGTATTGTATATGATCGAGATGATTAAGCACCTGGACAAGCTCGGATGTCCCTTACATGAACAGCTCGGGAAGGATGCGAGACTGAATTCCTTGTCCTTTTCTTATCTAGACTTTCTCGATCATTATAGAATGAATAAGACTGCAGTTAACTACCATGGCCTATTGGGGTTATTGTAAACTTATGAGAAAGACCACCAACTAAATAAAGGGATGGTAAATCTAGTGGGAGGATCTTCGGCAGGGCGTCGTCCCTTTAAGAAAGGGAAAAAGGTATAGAATGCTTCTAGGCCCAATCAGGCCAAGAGGGTGAAGGCTGATAAGAGCCAAGTGGAGTGCTTCTTCTGTAAGAAGCAAGGTCATTGGAAGAGGTACTGTCCTCTTTATATTGCATCCCTTGATCCAAACAGGTCCGAGAAGAGAAAGCATTAGGATGGTGCTAGATAAGGTATTTATATAATAACACCTTGTAGTTTCTCTATCTGCGATACTACTAGCTGGGTATTGGATACAAAAGTCTAATTCACATTTGCAATTCTTTGTAGGGACTTCAAGTTAGTAGAAGATTCGAGGATGATGAGAGATTCTTAAATATGGAAAATGGAAGCCAAGTTCCAGTCCTGGTGTTGGGAGTCCTTAAACTAGTTTTCAAGTCTTGTACAATCATTTTAAATGAGTATCATTATTGTTCATCTTTCATCTTGAATGTCATTTCTACAAGCCAATTGACCATGTATGGTTATAAATTATCAATAAAAAATGATATTTGCAAAATCATTTGGAATGATTCTGTTGTGATGAATGGATATATGAACAATGGCATTTATGTACTATCGTGACCTATTAGTGTAGTGTACACATCTGGCAAATGCCTTAGGATAGATAATGTTAGCAAAGCGTACCTATGGCATTATAGGCTAGGTCATATTAACAAGAATAGGATAAACAGGTTGAAGAGTGAGGGTCTCCTTGAGTTTAGTGAAAGTGGTTCACTACCAACCAGTGAGTTCTATCTTCTTGGAAAGATGATAAAATCACCTTTTACTGGAAAAGGTGAACGAGCAAAGATATTCTAAGTCTGGTATATACTGATATATGCGAATCCATGAATATTAGTGCCAGAGGTGGGTACAGCTATTTCTTTATGTTTACAGCTAACCTTTCAAGGTATGGTTGTCTTCTTGATGAGACATAAATCTAAATCATTTGAAATATTCAAACGATATCGTAATGAAGTAGAAAAGCAAACTAGAAGGTATATCAAAATCCATCGATCAGATCCAGATGGTGAATATCTTTCTGGCGAGTTTTTAACATATCTCAAGGAGAATGGGATTCTCTCTCAGTGGACACCTCCAGGGACACCTCTGTTAAATGGAGTGTCTAAAAGGAGGAATCGAATCCTGTTAGACATGGTTCGGTCCATGATGGGCTTTGCTTCTCTGCTGCTATCCTTTTGGGGATATGCTCTGGAATCAGCCTGTTACCTTTTGAATAAGGCTCCGAGTAAGTCCGTTAGCAAAACCCCATATGAGATATGGACTGGATGTAAGCCGACACTCTCACACCTTCGGGTCTGGGGTTGCCCGGCTTATGTAAAACATTTGGAAGCAAACAAACTTGGACCTAGGTTTGACCGATGCCTATTTATTGGATATCCAAAAGAGTCTAAGGGATATTACTTCTACTTGGCTGAGGAACAAAAGTTGTTCATCAGTCTTAGGGCTATCTTTTTGGAAAAGGAGTTCCTTGGTAAAGAAACTGTAGTTGCTAAGATTAACTTAGTGAAGTTCAACAAGTAGAAGAATCGACACACTTAAAGGACAATATAGAACCAGTTGTGATTAGATCACACCCAGAGCCCACACAGGAACCATTAAAAAGATCCAGTAAGGTATCGAGTCGATTGGATAGATACTATGATTTCTTGTTTCGGGATGGTGATCCCATTGAACTAGATGAGAACATTGAGGATCTGATCACCTATATGGATGTGATGTAGAGGTCTGACTTTGAGAAATGGCTATGAGCCATGAAATCTAAAATGGAATCCATGGAAATCAACAATGTATGGACATTGGTTGATCCACCTAAGGGGATAAAACCCATTAGGTGCAAATGGGTTTTCAAAAGAAAGAGGGGCGCAGACGGGCAGGTAGAGACCTATAAAGCCTGTCGGTTGCCAAGGATAACATCAACATTTTGGTATTGATTATGACGAGACGTTCTCTCCTGTGGCAATGCTCAAATCCATTCCGATCATGCTTGCTTTAGTGGCACACTTTGACTATAAAATCTAGCAAATGGATGTCCGAACAGCTTTCCTGAATGGTGAGCTAGAAGAGAAAGTGTATATGATACAACCTGAAGGGTTCACATCCATAGATGAGTCAAAGGTGTGCAAGCTTCAAAGGTCCATCTATAGACTGAAGCAAGCATTACGGAGTTAGAACATGCGATTTAATAAGTGTATCAAGTTATATGGCTTCATTAAAAATGGAGAAGAACCTTGCATTTACAAATGGGCTAATGGTTCTGTGATTATGTTCCTTATGTTGTATGTGGATGATATTCTCTTAATCGGGAATGACATCCCAGCACTACAAGGAATAAAGGTCGGTTGTCATCTCAGTTCTCTATGAAGGACTTGGGTGAAGTCTCTTATATACTGGGTATGAAGATCTATAGAGATAGACCAAGAGGCTTCTGGGACTGTCCCAGTCTACGTACATCGACACTGTGCTGAAGCGGTTTAGCATGAAAAATTCCAAGAAAGGCTATCTCTCGATGGGCACTAGAATTGCTCTCTCCAAAAAGGATTGTACGACAACTCCGGAGGAGAGAGAGCGTATGAGTAAAATCTCGTATGCCTCAGTAATGAGTTATATCATGTATGTCATTGATGTGGGACAGGGGGATAGGATCGTGGACGAGCTTAGAAGTCACCTAGATTAAGGTACTTTTTTTTTGGATTTTTTTCTAGGGATGGCGAAGGAACAATGGGGATGGAAGACTTAAGGTTTGGAACTCATGACTTTAGGACTCACACTCATGGAGAGACCTCTCACCTCAGGGGCATCCCACCCACCTCGCTACTTGGAGCCGTTAGGGTGAATCTCAAAAGACATGAGGGGGTAAAGAAGATGGAATCAAGGAAGGGGATAACTAGACATGACCTCTCATCATATCCTGGGGTTGGGCCTCACACCCTCTCCTCATGGAGTGAAAGAAAAGAATCGCTCTTTTCTAAAAACTCATCTTTATTGATCAAATTATTTTTTTACAAATGACTGAGGGTGGTATTTATAGACCTTTCCAACTCTCATCTGAATTTAAATACAAGATAAAAAGATAAGGATGGTTCAAATTCAAATACAAGATAAGGATAAGATAAGGCTTATGCATATCTCAATCCTAACCAACCAAATCCTAAATCAAATTTTAAATAACCAATCCTAATCAACTAATTTTTTAAAAAAAAATTAAATTTATTGAAATCTATGCTTCTCCAGGATCAATGCTGCTCCGGGATTAGTGCTGCTCCAAGATTAGTGCTACTCCAAGATTAGTTCTACTCCAGGATCAGTGCTGGCGATGTCCCCATCATTCCCCTGAGGTGGGGAGAATTCGACACCGTCGAGTTAGGCTCGATGCTACTCTGAAGATCTTGGACAATTCCTGATATCCTTGGGCTCCAGCTTATTCATCAACAAACCCAATAGCCATGTTCACTTGATCTATTTTGAAGTTCATGCACAAAAATCCATGCTGTGATCCTTGGAGACTGCATTGAGATCTATGCAAATTCTCTCTTCCTTGTTCCTAAAATTGGTACTACTATTTTAAAAAAATAGTAGTACCAATACTATTTTAAACCTAATAGACTATAGACTCTCTAGGTTTGACCCTGGTTTGGTATGCACATGAAAATTTATAATGGATTCCTAGCAAATGCCATAAGGTCTTCCAAAAGTAGGTCGCAAACCTAACATACTCAAAGAACTGGTGCAACTGAACGACCTCAATAAAGTGTAATTTGAAAGTTTGGGAAACTTTGGAGACCTTAGGGTATGACAGGATATAAAAATCGGAGTCTTGGGATAGTCTATTGAAAGCATGAAATAGACCTTGGCTACTTGGGATGATCTTAAGATTTGAGCATCGATCTATGGGTGACATAAAGTCAAATTGAAGGATGGAGAATTTGGTTATTGCAAGTGCAGGGTTTTCAGGAAAGGAAGACTTAGTCAGTTCTATAAAAATGTCATTAACTGGGATTAGAGGAATGAACTCTTTATAAGGGAACTGAATGAGATCTTGGGTTGAGGCTAAAGGAGTGGGCTCTTTCTAAGGGTATTAACTAATAGGAACAAGTCCTCACTAATTTCCTGTCGTTCTGACACTTCAGGACTAGGCTCTACAATTTCACCTTCTCCTAGGGTTTCCTTGGGTAAGGTACTAGAGTAATCCTCCTCAAAGTCTTCTTATTCGTATTCGTCTACTAAACTCATGTTAGTCGCATATACTTTTACAATGGGTTCTAATTCTACCTCCTCTAATTGTTCTTTCAGTATGGCTTCATTCTGGTCAACTAATCCTGGGTCGGCCATATCTAATTCCTTCTCAATGTCATCCTTCTGGGTTGGAGGTGATACAGGTGAGGGTTGACCAACAAAAGTCTGGTTCACACTAGGTGTCGGGCCAATAGAGATGTGACTCAAGCTAGTAGAGGTCGGATTTAGGTCCAAAGTACTTGATTTGGCATGCCTCAAGGACCTCTCATAGTTTTGGGCTACTCGGCAGGCTTGCTCCAAACTATAGATATCATGTCTAAACAATTCTCTCCAGATATCTTTCCTCAAACCTTCTTCAAATCAGATTAGGATATCATGTGGATCCTTATTCACAATATAGCATATTATATGCTTAAATCTATCAATATAATTAATGACTGATCCATTACCTTGGGTGAACCTCTTTAAGTGGTCTAGAAGATTTTGTTGGTAGGACACAGGGATATACCTTTCACGAAGCTTGCTCTTCATTTCTTCCTAGGTCCTAATGGGTTCGTGTCTCCAATATGCCATCTTTCCCTGAACATTGTGTCAATAAGACTTGGCTTGACCCCATAGATGCATTTAGGCAAACCTAACCTTTTCATCCTCAAACATTTCATCCCACTTAAAATAATTGTCCATATCTTCCTCCCAGGCAATGTACACCCGAGGATCAAGACTGCCTTGAAATGAAGGAGCTTCTATCCTAATGTTCCTAATGACCCTCTTATATTGGTACACAAAATCATGATTTGGGTTTGGGGTGGGATGGTGGACTCTAGGACTGAAGGATGTTGATCTAGGTACGGCATGAGTCCTATGGATCTTTTCAATACTCAATTCCATTTGATCAAATCTTTTGTTCATATAGGCACACTATTCTATACATGTCCTGAGTAAGATCTCAACATTAGCTCTAAGGTTTGACCGGATTGGGTTGATACCATCGATATTGAACCCTTAATCTAGTGGCCAATGTAATCAAGCACATAAAATGTACTAGGATTTGCTAGACCTAGCAGCCCAAGTAGAGTGAGTCGACTGAATCACAACCAAGACAACAATTATGCGATCCACTAGCCAGGTAGGAGGTGGGAGTGTGGGAGGCCCCTCTGCTTTCGCAGGGACCCAATTAAGGAACCACAACATCGCTTAGGTCATTTGACTCAGGACCCCCAACCTAGACACCAGCTTCAAGACACAAATGCTAATTGAGTGCAACTAGTTTTTTCAAAATACCATGAACTGAACTCATGGGTGTCCCTAGTACTATTAGGTTGCTAATAGATTTTAAATTAGGTTTAGGCTCAAATGCAAGGGTGGTTGTTTTTGGGCCAAGAAAAGGTAATGACCTCCTTCCCTTATCTTATAATATTGTCGCCCTTAGAGTAAGTTATGCATATGATGGCATACATATGAAACCCTAATGCAATCTAATATTCAGAATAAAAATCATTTTTTTTTGTATTTTATGTCGTGTCAGACTTGAGTTTCAGCTGGTTAAGTGATCAAGCAAAAGTGGCTTGGGTTTGGGGGTTTGGATGTGATTTAGTTTCAGCCCAAACAAAACACGCAGAAATCTTAAGATAAAACTATTCTCGGGTAGAAAAATTGATATACAAAAATATACAAAATTAAATAAATTAGGAGAAAATTTTGAGAAATAGTATCAAATGTGATGAATCTATCAAAATAAGAATCAGAGCTTTTTGAGTTTTTTACCTGCAAAAATAATTAAATTATCAGACCATATACTAGAATTATGGGATGCAGAAACTAAGTCCTAAATGAGTGTTCTCTGTGTTTTCTTCTTCATGGGTCAATTCATAATGGCACCCCTACACACTATAGGAGACCCCACTGAATGGGAAGAGAGGGTCTTGCAGCCCTACTTCTCTTCTATAACTGGATGGCCTTGGTGAAGCACCCAATCGAGTACTTAAAGAGAACATACATGCTACCATGAATATACTACTCATACAACTATGCTCTGATACCAAATTTGATGTGGCATGCAAGGATGAGTTCTAACTTAGAGGATCAATTGGCTGAGCAATGAATCCTACTAGCATAAACAAATTTATTCATAAGAAAGTAAAGGATTCATATGAAAGAAAACAAGATAAGGGATAACTCAAACTAGGTCTTCTTGTTTAATCCAAGAAGATTGGACCTAATAGTTGGAAAACCATTATAACTAGGGTGAAGACCATTCAAATATTCAAACCTAAGAATCAAGGAGGTTTACTTACCAATATTGAAGTCCCACACTTGTAATAGTGATACAATTTCAGCACTCTTGGATAGAACTTGAAACTATCACACCATGGGATAAAGACTTCTAGTTTAGATGGTACCAAAGGTAAGATTAACCTCCGCTTCAACTCACAATCCCAGTGGATCCTAGAAAGGAAAGGAATTAGTGACTTAGAATTGCAAGAAGAGGAAAATGTAAGGAGATAAGAAAGTAGTGAAGTTGGTGGATTGGATGTAGTAGGGAATCATAATGGCTGATTTGGTGCCTTGGTTGTGTGCTGATTGGAACTCCATTTGCTGAGCTTAGATGGAAACTCTTGAATGATGAAGAAGAGCACTTTGAGGTGTTGTAGAAGGCTTCCTTAGAGGATGAAGTAGGTGGCCTTGAAGCTTGAAAGTATTGGCTGCGTGGTTGGTGGATGGGGAACACTTTGGTTGAAAGAAAATGGTAGCGCCTTGGTGTGGATTTGTGGTGGAATTTGGAAGTGGCTAGGTCAGCTTAAAAGGAAAGCTTTTGAGCCTCTCACCCTCTCCCTCTCAGAGGCCACTTGCTAAACACAAATGGAAGAAAAAATTTAGAAATTTTCATTCATCATCAATGTCTTTACAAGAGGGGTTTGGAGGGCTATTTATAAGCCTCCAATTCAATTTGAAAATTCGAAATACAAGGAGAATTTCATGGGATGTTGCTAGCTATGTGGAAGGAGAGTTGAACCATGCTTGATATGGGGAGAAAATGGTGGCCCTCTTTGCATTTGAATTCACTTCTTGGCTGCCCAAAGCTAGGTGAGGTGTCATGCTTGGGTGTCTTCCATGTAGACTTTGAAAATGACATGGCCTCCAAGTAAGCTTAATGAAGTGGTGTCCACCTTGACATAGTTGGTTGGAGTGTCTTGTGGCACTTAGTCTTTAAGCCCTCTTGCCTTGATTTGAACCCAATTCAAACCCATCTTGGACTTAACTTAAAATTCAACTAGTTATAAGGTCAAATTGACCCAATTTGACTGAAAAGACCAAATTAACATGGACCTAATCTTGACCCAAACTTAATCAAATAAATAAACTTCTCTATTTACAGGACTCATGTTCAATAAAATTGAAATACATGACTCAAACTTAATCAAAGAAATAAACTTCCTTATTTATAGGACTCATGTTCAATTAAAGAAATAAAATTGAAACCAAAGGTAGACTAAACTTACTCCACTGACATCCATAATGAATCTGGCTTGATTAGACTGGATTGAATTCTCTTTTGAGCTGTGATGCCCGCACCAATTCTCCCGGGGTGGGGAAGACTCGACCCTGTCGAGTATGGGTCACTCCAACTATGATAGTACTCCAGTAAGGCCGAGTTGATTCATTATAGATCCTTTCGAGTGATCCGCGAGTTATCAAATTTTGATCGACCTTGCCATTGCACCAAATAGCATTGATAGTCTTTTTTCCTGGTAGTGATAGTTTTGTCATCCAGAATTCTCTTAATTCGGTCTCACCGCTCTGGTATAGTGGCTATTGGACACTCGGGGGTAGGGTCACTCTTAATGGTAGGTTCAGGCCCAAAAGGCTCACTAGGTATCAATATTGGTTCCTTATATTCTACTAAGTCTGAAACATTAAAGATCGAGCTGATACCTAGGTTAGATGGTTGTTCCAATCATACGCATTAGGTCCAATTTTTTTTAGGATTTTGAATGGTCCTGCACAGCGGGCATGTAATTTCTTCATGGTTCCTAGTGGGAACCATTTGGGTTTGAGTCTAACCATTACGAAGTCTTCTTCATAAAATTCTTTGAGTTTTCTATGTGAACTAGCCATACGCCTATAACTTTCATTACTCATGTTGATTTTGTTACTGATTTCTTTATGCAAGTCCTTAATATGCTATGCGTATGACTCAGTAGACTCTGAGACTCGTACTAACACCTAATAAAATGCAGACTCAACTATGCATAATTAGAATCGTGGGCGAGCCTAGAAGTTACCTAGATTAGGGTACTACTATTTTTTTTAATTTTTCTAGGGTGGTAATGAAGGAAAAATGAAGATGGAAGATAGGAAAATCTAGACTTTCATGGACTTTGAGACTCACACTAACGAAGAGACCTCTTACCTCTAGGGCATTCCACCCACCTTGATACTTGGAGGCATTAGGGTGAACCTCAAAGGTCATGGGCGGTAAAGAAGATGGAATCAAGGAAAGGGATAACTAGACATGACCTATCATCATGTCCTAGGATTGGGGATTGGGCCTCGCATCCTCTCCTTACGGAGCGAAAGAAAAGAATCACTCTTTTCTAAAAACTCATCTTTATTGACCAAATTATTTTTTTACAAAGGACTGGGGATGGTATTTATAGACCTTTCCAACCCTCATTTGAATTTGAATACAAGATAAAAAGAAAAGGATGGTTCAAATTCAAATACAAGATAAGGATAAGATAATGCCTATCCATATCTCAATCCTAACCAACCAAATCCTAAATCAAATTTCAAACAACCAATCCTAATCAACTAATTTTTTTTTAAAAAAATTAAATTTATTGAAATATGTGCTACTCCAGGATCAATGCTGCTCCAGGATTAGTGTTGCTTCAAGATCAGTGCCGCTTTTAGATCAGTGCTGCTTCGAGATTAGTGCTACTCCAGGATCAGTGCTAGCGATGTTCCCATCATTCCCCTAAGATGGAGAGAACTCGACTCCGTCAAGTTAGGCTCGATGCTACTCTAAAGATCTTGGACAATTACAGATATCCTCGGGCTTAGCTTATTCATCGATGAACCTAATAGCCATGCTCACTTGATATGTTTTGAAGTTCATGCACAAAAATCCATGCTATGATCCTTGGAGACTACATTGAGATCTGTGTGAAATCTCTCTTCTTTGTTCCTAAAATTGGCAAAAGAAGCGTGCAACATATGAATTCGGCAAGGAAACCAGATTATGCTTTCACATTCATGCACTGGGCCTCTTTAGCTTTCAACCCATGGAACAGAGGAAGGGATGTGTGCCATGATAGAAAAGTTCCCTAAGAGCCAATCTTTATGAGGGCCTTTTTGTAAACTTCCAGCTCATGTATCACATATTTTTTCATATTAATAAAGGCATGTGATTCATCATATACTGCTGTGTCATGTTTTGTTGATTATGATGAACCCCATAGAGTAGGGCAATGGAATTAGGGTTATGATAAAATAACAATGAGACCTTATTCCTATAAACCATAATCTAGAATGTTCCTAGTCATTGGACCATCGATTCGGGGATCAATGAATCCAAAAAGACTATCTTATCCTATGTATGCTTAATTGATGTGGGTGGTTAATCTTACAACTACTTGTGTAGAGACACTAATATAAGGATAAGGGTGCTCATCAGGGTATGAGTACACTGGACTGATCCGCATCGGGACTATCTGTTGAGAATAATTTGAGAATTCGATTCCAAATCCAATTAGATTTGACAAATCAAAACCCTCAAGTACAGCTTTGTTCCCGATCAAGAACGAATGCCCTGACCAACAAAGCAATCATGGAAGCGTATCACCAGGTTGTGGATGACCATCTGATAGCAATCTCCATTGAAGATTACAGTAGGATTCAGGTCTGTGAAGATCAAGAACACCAAGAACTGGAGAAGAGAAAATATAGGAATTTTCACAGGAGAAAGGGATTTCCACTTCCAAGAAGTTCGTTACACCACCCACATTCTCTTACGAGAATACAATATATACATATACCTCGATCACACATGCCCGAGATCCTAAAAACTCCCCTAACTGGCACCGTTCAAAAATAGTTCATCCATCATCCAAGCCGACCCGAGATACTAAAGTCGACTAGGCCTTGAAACTGAGTTGACTCTAATCTATCTTAGCCGACTCGTCCAGATTATAGGTTTCCTGACTGTGAATCCAAGCCGACTCTAATCCATCCGAGCCACTCATCCAGACTTCAGGTTTCCTGACTGTGCATCCGAGCCGACTCTAATCCATCCGAGCTGACTCGTCCATACCACAATCCCCTGTTCTAAGATGTGCCAACCAATAGAGTCGACTCTTACCATAGAAGAGCTGACCCTAAGACCTAAACTGACCAAAACTGAGCCTAAACACCTAGGACTCATACCAGATAAAACCCTAGCCCTAGACACATCATGGAAAACCATGATAGACCAGATCAACACATATATATTGACCCAACTAGCCATGAATGCACCACCCGAGACTCAACAATCTCCACCTTGATGCTTCAAGGCTACATATGCCAGACTCCTCAAACCCATTAACCACATACAAGAGTTGAAGCTATCCCTTGGTAGAGCCTTCGTAAGTGCATTCGCCTGGTTCTCCGTTGTATGAACCTTCACCAACGCCACTTCTCCTTCCTCCACCAGCTCCCTAACTCTATGGTACCTCACATTTATATGCTTGGTCCTAGCATGATCGACTGGGTTCTATGTCAAGTGTATGCAACTCTGGCTATCACTATACAGGACCACCATACACTATTTCACCCCCATTTCAGACACTAGCCTTCTCAGCCATAGTGCTTCCTTTGCAGCTTCAGTAATCCCTATATACTCAGCTTCTGTTATAGACAAAGCTGTAATAGGTTGAAGGGTTGATCTCCAAGAAACCAGTCCACCATACATGCAGAAGAGATAACCTGTTGTATACCTCCTTGTATCAAGATCATCTGCAAAGCTTGCATCAACAAACCCTTCAAAGGACCTGAATCCTCACATGATTCTATGGAGTGCCATCCATGTCCTTCAGGCTACCCACCAAATACCAGTCCATGTCTTTGAGTCCCTTGCAGATATCTCAAAATCCACTTCAATGCCTTCCAGTGTTCCTTCCCAGGATTAGCCATGTACCTGCTCACCTGGCTTACAGCATATGCTATGTCCGGCCTGCAACAAACCATAGCATACATCAAACTGCCTACTGCATTGGCATATGGAACTCTTTCCATGTACTCTCTCTCCTTCTCTGATTGGGGACACTATTTTTTTGAGAGAAAAATGCCATGGTAAAGGTGTTTCCATAGGTTTAGCCTTTTCCATCCCAAACCTCTCGAGTACCCTTTTAATGTACCCATCTTGTGACAAATGGAGTATTCCTTTGCACCTATCTCTGCAAATCTCCATTCCAAGGATTTTTTGAGCTGATCCCAAATCTTTCATCTTAAATTCCCGAGATAATGCTCTCTTCAGCTCTTTCATAGCTATCATACTTCTGCTGGCTATCAACATATCATCCACATATATTAGTAAATACAGAGCATCCTTAGCATCCACATCCTTCACATAGACACAATGATCATGTTCACATCTGAGAAATCCAAGGCTCAAGATAAATGTGTCAAATCTATGATACCACTGATGAGGTGATTGTTTCAATCCATACAATGACCTCTGAAGTAGACATACCTTATTCTCCTATCCAATATCAATGAAGCCATCAGGTTGCTTCATATAGATTTTCTCTTCCAGTCTTCCATGTAGAAAGGCTGTCTTCACATCCATCTGCTCAAATTCCAAATTATGTTTTGCCACCAAAGACAACAACACCCGAATTAAAGTATGGTGTACCACAGGAGAAAACACTTCTGTATAGTCAACTCCTTCCCTCTGTGAGTATCCCTTTGCTACCAATTTTGCCTTGTATCTTACTCTACCTTGCTCTAAATGTAATGATTTCTTAGTGAACACCCATTTGGAGCCAATAGCATGAGCATATTTAGGTAGATCCACTAGCTGCCATGTATGATTCCTCCTAAGAGATTCCATCTCTTCCATCATGCCTTGCATCTATGACTCTTTATCAAGACTTTCCATGGCTTCTACAAAACTTTCTGGATCTCCATTCACAGATATAAGAGCATATGAAATTGCTTCATCCATGCCATATCTCACCGGCTTCCGATTTGAGCATTGAAGCTTATGCAATGCCACTCCCCATGCACTGTCCTACGAGTCTACTATTTGTGGCTCCTTCTGCACTTCCCTTTGAACAGCTGATTCTTCTTGCCTCTCATTCACTCTTGGAGAATCTTTCCTATCCAACTCTACCTCAACTGAGACTCCATTTCAAGCTGATGTTGAAAACATATCCTCCACCTATGATGGGCTCTCACTACTATTCATCTTATTGACTGCATTTCCTATTGCAGTCCCCGGTTTCACCAAGATGCTCCTCTCATCAAAAATAACATCCCTACTGATTACTGCCTTTTGAGACTGTGGATCTCACAATAGGCAACCTTTGACTCCTTGTGGATACCCTATAAAGATCATCTTCTTTGACTTAGGATCCAGCTTGCTTCTTTTAGTTGTCTCCATATGAACATAAGCTGGGCAACCAAAAACTTTCAGGTGGCCAAGCTCCACCTTCTTCCCACTCCAAGCTTCTTCTGGAAGTCCACCATCCAACTTGAAGTGAGGGGACTTGTTTATGAGAAAACATGCCAGAGTAATAGCACCACCCCAAAAAGTTTTTGGCAGTGATGACTGCAGCCTCATACTCCTTGCCCTTTCCAATAGTGTCTGGTTCATCCTTTCCGTGACACCATTCTGCTGTGGAGTCATCCTTACTGTGTAATGGCATTTGATACCATTTTCCTCACAGTAACTCCTAAACTCTGTACTAGAGTACTCCCCACCATTATCAGTCTGAAGGCACTTTACATGTCTTCCTGTCTCCTTCTCTACCTTAGCTTTGCAAGCTTTAAACCGGGCGAACACATCTGATTTTTTTCTCATCAGATACACCCACAGTTTTCTAGAGAAGTCATCAATGAAGGTAACAAAATACCTTGCTCCACCTCTGGATAAAATAGGTGCTGGTCCCCATACATCCGAGTGCACCAAATCCAGCACTCCTTCACTTGGCTTGGTGCAAACAGCAAATTTCACTCTATGATGTTTACCAAAAATGCATGGCTCACACAGGTCATTTCCATCCTTTTTTAAAACTGGGATGTTCCCTCTTCTGCTTAACTCCATGAGCCCTCGGTCACTCATATGACCTATTTGATAGTGTCACAATTTATATTTCAACTATTCCTCCATGCCGCTGCAAGCACTTCAGCACTATCACTTATCACTGAGCCTTCCATCCTGTTTAAATTATTGTTCAGTCTTCTTCCTCTCATTACCACCAAAGCTCCCTTGGTAATTCTCAAACATCCACTACCAGATTGGCAACTAAAAGCATATCCCTGCTCTTCTAAGTAGCCCAAAGAAATCAAATTCTTTTTCAATTCTGGTACATGTTTGACACTTGATAGAGTCCTTATCACTCCATCATACATCCTTACCATAATAGTGCCTACTCCAGCTACCATACAAGGATGATCATCACCAAGACTTACACTACCTCCATCTGATCTATCATAGGTGTAAAACCAATCCTAATGTGAGGTATAGTGGTATGAGCATACAAAATCCAAAATCTAGGTATTCTCCCAATCCACTGATCCATCTGATACAGCTAGTACTCCTTCTCCATTACTTTCCAAAGCATTAGCACCACTAGTGTTGGCTCTTCCCTTTTCTATCTTCCAAAGAGGACAATTCTTCCTGATATGCCCAAGTTGATGACACTTGTAGAATTTCAAACTTTTGTGATTCCAAGACTAAGATCTGCTCTTGGACTTTTCCCTAGTTCTTTCCTTGGATCTTCCTTGCCTCTTATTCACAGCAAGAACCTCTGAATTAGGATTACCTTTGCAAATCTTTTTCCTTTGCTTATTGGATATGAGCACACCAACAACCTCTTCATAGTTTAGGATTTTTTCCCACAAACTAAAGTTGTTATGAGACCATCATACAATCCAGGGAGTGAACACAGCAGCAACAATGCTCGATCCTCCTCGTCTATCTTCACATCCACACTCATCACCTCAGAACAAACCTGATTAAACCTCTGAATGTGAGCAACTAGGTCTTCTCCTTCAGGCATTCTCAAGCTTTATAATTACTTCTTCAGCCATAGCTTGTTAGTCATGTTATTTCCCATGTATGTGTTCTCTAGTCTTCTCCAAAGACCTTTTGCAGTAGTCTCTGAACACACATCAGGTAAAACCTGATCAGCCAAGCACATCCTAATGGTGCTGAAAGCAATCTCTTCTAATTCTTCCCATTCTTCAACACTAATCTTTTTCGATCTTTCTTAAACCAAGACCTTGTAGATTCTTTATTGAATCAGCAAATCTTTAACCCTTTGCTACTACAGGATGAAGTTTCCCTTGCCATTGTAATTCTCAAAATCTACTTTGAACCCACTTGATCCCATTACCACAATCAAGAATTCAAGAGATATGAAAATCATACCTGCAAGAAGCCTTACTTCCAACCCTCTAATCTTGAGATCTTTCTTCCATGAACCTTGCTCTGATACCAAATGTTGAGAATAATATTGAGAATTTGATTCCAAATCCAATCAGATTTGATGAACCAAAACCCTCAAGTACAGCTTTGTTCCCGATCAAGAACGAACGCCCTGACCAACAAAGCAATCGTGAAAGTGTATCACCAGGTTGTGGATGACCATCTGCCAGTAATCTCCATTAAAGATTACGATAGGATTCAGGTCTATGAAGATCAAGAACACCAAGAACGGGAGAAAAAAAATAGAAAAATTTTCATGGGAGAAAGGGATTTTCATTTCCAAGAAGTTCGTTACACCACCCACCTCCTCTTACAAGAATACAATATATATATATAACTCGGTCACACATGCCCGAGATCCCAAAAACTCCCCCAGCTTGCACCGTTCAAAAATAGTTCACCCGTCATCCAAGCTGACCCAAGATACTAGAGTGACTAGGCCTTGGAACCGAGTCAACTCTAATCCATCTGAGTTGACTCGTCCAGACTGCAGGTTTCCTAACTGTACATCCAAGCCAACTCTAATCCATCCAAGCAGACTCGTCCAAACTTCAGATTTCTTGACTATTCATCCGAGCTGACTCGTCCAGATCATAATTACCTGTTCTGAGACGTGCCAACCAACAGAGTCGACTCTTATCATAGAAGAGCCAACCCTAAGACCAAGACTGACCAAAACTAAGCTTGAACACCTAGGACTCATACCAGACTCAACCCTAGTGCTAGACACATCATGGAAAACCATGATAGACTAGATCAACACATGTACATTGACCCAACTAGCCATGATGCACCACTTGAGACTCAACACTATCTTATGGAAGTCTTACTGCTTGTCAAAAGATAGGTCCCAGAGTAGAAGTTATGCATGTGATCTTTAGACCTGAGGTCACTATGGTTCCTTGTGCACACTAAGCCATACTTTGGTCATACTCATTCATGCTAATGCAACATGTACGGGGTGTTCTGTGTATGGTGGAAGGTGTACAAAGTATGTGAGTGGACCAATAAGGAATCGATCTTTCCTGGTAAGAGGAGTTGTTATCCCATGTAATATCTTCGATGAGTGACTCAAGGAGCCTTTGATCAAAGCAGGATGAGATTAGAATTGGTTTCTAATTAATCATCAGCTGAGTCCTCATGATCGAGATGAGATTCGATATGATTAAGTGTTAGAGTTTGACATATATCCATACCTATCACTTAATCAGGATAATGGAAGATCGAAAGACTAAATTGCATGGTAACTTACTATTGAAGGGTACTTTGGTAATTCCCACCAAATTTCTCATCTTTCGGGTAGGCATGACTTGTTGCTAGATGTCAATATTATCTTGTAGATTTTCATGAACCAATTGATTTGGTTTCATGAGTCAATTCGATGTGTGATTCGAATTGGACAATTAGGTGAGCCAATTTGACCTAATTAGGTCAATCAGGTTTGATCGGATTGAATCGGCTCAAACATAAACCTACTGCTGGCTAGATGTGAAACCCAATGGATCACACACATTAGGGAGTTGACAAAGAAAGTCATTCATAATTTAATTAGGGTCATGGGATCCTAATTGGTTAGCTAGGTTGTACACTATCATGTGTAGACTAACCTAATTCCTAACCCGAGTTGATATGGGTCTAGTTGCTTGCTAAATTGATTAACCAATTTAAAGGAAACTTAAATTAGGACATGTCCTAATTAAGGCAGCCTATATCAAATTTTATCTGATTTAATTTGGACATGTAATGCAACTTGGACAAGAGTCCAAGGCACATGGGACTTATGGGCACCTATTTGCATGCACCAAAGAAAGGAAGCACAGAAAAACCAAAAGTCCTTTTGTAGATGAATCACAAATGCTGGTTAGAGTCTAAAGGGACTCCTTGTCTCCATGCCACATTAGATAGGATTGGACTGGTCAAAGCAGGTGGTTTTTTGCATGAAATGGCTTGGCGCATAATGAAGAGACGCGTCTCTTCATTATGGCACTAATTGAGATCAAGAGTCCTTCTGTTTGAAGGATCTTGAATTTTTTTCGATGCCATGTTTCAGAAGTCACATCCCTTGGCTTCAAATTGACTGGTATTTCTAAGTGGCAGAAGGGGATCAATTAATGGAAATTGAAGAGACAAAAAGGTGTCTCTTGGTGCATGAAAAGGGCTTATCATGATATGCTTATTCATCCATAAGACTCCTCATTGAAGGATCTTATCAGATGGTTGCAGAAGAGGCATATCAGGCACCCCAACCTACTCTATAAAAGGCATGGTAATCTAATTCCTTGGCAATTCTTTTTTGATAAAAAGAAACGCCACATGCTATTCTTCTCTCCCTCCCTTAAGACAAAGCTTGTCTTTTTAAGACAAGGCTTTTTCCTCTATGACAAGTCTTAGATTTTAAGACATAATCCTAGAGTGTTCTAAAGGAGGGCTATCCTAAGTCTAAGAGTGGTTTTGGAGAGCATTCAGAGTGCCCTACAGCAGGACAGGGTGTCCTACGAAGGAGGAAGTCAAGAAGGTTGTCAAAGAAAGTTCTAGTCAAGCAAGCAACTGAAGTAGGAATTCTTTCTTGGGTCAATTCCTATGTGGATCACCATTGGAGGGCTTACACTTGTGAGCCTCATGGAAAGGATTGGATTTTAGCGATCCAAGTATGTTTTTCTGACTCCATTTATATTTCATTAATTGGTATTGCATGAGGGGTTCCTGGAAATTAGGATTTTCTAGCCATATTAGGGTTTCATCCTTAGAATTTTATTTTGAAATTCACTTCTGCATGTTGCATGATTCTCAGCACCCTGGGAGAATTCCCCTCATGCTGGTGGTCTTGGAGAGGAAAGCATCTTCGAAATGGAAGATTCCAGGGAAGGTTGGTCGTCAGTGGCATGGAAAGATAGGTCATCGAAGGAGTGGCACGGTGGAAGGGAATCGCCATGGATGGCAAGGGAGGCTTCAGTCAGGGACTGGAATATGGCCAGAAGT
Organism: Areca catechu; assembly: GCA_021397845.1. Lineage (NCBI taxonomy): Eukaryota > Viridiplantae > Streptophyta > Magnoliopsida > Arecales > Arecaceae > Areca > Areca catechu. Next base: position 76,462,946 of record CM038044.1, on the reverse strand, counting down.
TGATGATTCACGGCAAGAATGGCCAAGATGAGGTCGGTGGTGATGAGGACCGCATCGTTAGGGAAGTGGAGGAAGCCAGCCTTGGGGTCGAGGATGGCAGCGGTGGCAGGGGTGAAGTTGCTTCAATCGTAAGTAGGCAGGAGATTCACTGCAGCCGTGGAAACTCGAAACCTCAGAATCTAGTGCTGGCATGGCAAAATCAGTGACGAGGTCGGGCATGGGCATCGATGATTGGACGGCTCAGTGGTCGGAGGTGAGGCTTGAATCTAGGCAGAGGGGATGGTCACGGGCTCCTAACGGGGTTGGCTAGTGGCTGCAGGGAGCACGGAGAAGGTGGAACAGGGTCCAGGTAGGGGTCCTCCTCCTCTAGTTTGGCTCTCTCGGAACCGGTGTTCCCGTGGGAGGCTAGCAAATGAAGACGAGATCACTGCTGTGGATGGCCACGAGCTAGTCGAGGCAAATGCAGAGCTTGTGGATGATATGATCAGAGGGGAAGATGGGCATGAGGTAGCTGCGGCAGATCTTCCTTGGATCCGATGAGGGAAAAGTGGAATCGGGACTGGATCTGGGGAAGTCCATCGTCGCTTGGCTACTGGATGGTAGCTGTTCCATTTGATTATAGGTGGTGGAGACAGTCAGCTTCTAGTAGGAGAGCAAGGATTGTGAGGTATCATGGGCATGGCTCGATGGATGGAGGGATGGCAGTAGGGGCATAGGTGGGGCGATGGATTTGGGTTGGTGGTGGCCAAAAAGGAGGGCGGTGGATCAACAATAGGGGAGAGAAAGAATGGTGGGTTGGGGGGAAGGAAAGAAGATGGCAATACCCAAATCTTCTAGCTCTGATACTAATTTGATGGGGATAGGGGGATAGGATCATGGGTGAGCCTAGAAGTCACCTAGATTAAGGTACTTGTTTTTTTGGATTTTTTTCTAGGGATGGCGAAGGAACAATGGGGATGGAAGACTTAAGGTTTGGGACTCATGAACTTTGAGACTCACACTCATGAAGAGACCTCTCACCTCTAGGGCATCCCACCCACCTCGCTACATGGATCCATTAGGGTGAATCTCAAAGGACATGAGGGGATAAAGAAGATGGAATCATGGAAGGGGAAAACTAGACATGACCTCTCATCATGTCCTAGGGTTGGGCCTCACACCCTCTCCTCACAGAATGAAAGAAAAGAATCACTCTTTTCTAAAACTCATCTTTATTTACTACACCATTTTTTACAAAGAACTGAGGGTGGTATTTATAGACCTTTTTAACCCTCATTTGAATTTGAATATAAGATAAAAAGATAAGGATGGTTCAAATTCAAATATAAGATAAGGATAAGATAAGGCCTATCCATATGTCAATCCTAACCAACCAAATTCTAAAACAAATTTCAAACAACCAATCCAAATCAACTAATTTTTTTTTAAAAAAATAAATTTATTAAAATATGTGCTACTCTGGGATCAGTGCTGCTTCAAGATCAGTGCTACTCTAGGATCAGGGTTGCTCTGAGATCAGTGCTACTCCAAGATCAATGCTGCTCCAGGATCAGTGCTGGCGATGTCCCTATTAGCCATAACATGTACTAGACCAGACATGTCATACTCACTAGGCGTAGTGAGCAGATACCAGTCTGACCCAGGTGAAGCTCATTGGAAAATGGTAAAGACATCCTTAAGTATTTGTGAAATACTAAGGACCAATGGCTGATTTATGGAGAACCTGACTTGAAACTTATGAGATATACTGACTCTAGTTTTCAGTCAGATAAGGATAATAGCAAGAGTGTGTCAGGATTTATCTTTATCCTAAATGGAGGAGCGATCTGTTGGAAAAGTTCCAAGTAGCCTACTGTGGCAGACTCAGTATGCGAAGTAGAATACATTGCAACATCAGATGCAACGAAGGAAGCTATGGTTATGGAAGTTCCTTGGCAAGATAGAAGTGGCACCTTCCTTGGATGGTCCTATTTTGGTGTATTGTGACAGCACTGGAGCCATTGCTCAAGCCAAAGAGTCGAAGTCTCATCATCGCACAAAACACATTCTGTGGTGCTATCACCTTATGCGAGAGATCGTGAAACGAGGTGACATTGACCATCAGATGATCGATGGAAAGGAGAACCTGGCTGACCCCTTCACTAAAGCCATCGGAGTTCAAGAGTTCGATAGTTGTAAATGAAAAATGGGAATAAGATTATGTATATATTGGCTTTAGTCCAAGTGGGAGTTGTTGAGAATGATGTCCCAAAGCCAATCATTTTGGCTATAGTCGGTTATGTTTTTTTATAATTATATATGAATTTTTAATGAATAAATGTTATTCTTTTAGCTGTTCATCACATGTGCATTTTCCTGAAAGGAACTCTTGTGTGATGGAGTCCTTAGAACTACATTGTATTTGATATAGAGAGGATATATTAAGTAGTTCTTAAACTGGTTCATAACAAAAAGATACATTGTTATAGAATGATGATGTATCAAGTATAGGTTGTTGTATCTCACATTGGTTGGTTATCCTCTTAACCAAGGAGTGTAGAGACACTAATGTGACATATAAGTGAAATGTATGATATCTCACTGAACGTGACCATCTATGGAGCTCCCTTCCGCCAAAGGGTTGCTTTGAAGAGATATGGATATATGTGTCCCTCAGACATGAGGTCACCATGATAGCTTGCAAGCAACTCACTGTACTTTGGTGCCGGACTACCTGGATTTCTAATCCAGTGATGAAAGATTTTTGGGTACATCAAGTACTTGTGGAGCGATGGTGGATCAAGATAGAATTGACCCCTCCAAATAGTTTGGAGTGAATGACTTGCTGTGTCTCAATTTAGTAAAATCTTGGCCAGGGTAGTTCTTATGAGGAGTCATAGAACTTGTAAGGTTGAGACATGATCTGGATGAACCAAATTAGGATTGGCAGTCAAATCCTAGATCATCCTGTGCATTATGAGATCAAAGGGATGAATTATTTGATAACCATATGCCAAAGGTTCTAGAAAATTGCTCTGCAATCTTTGACCAATCCAGACGTCGGGTATCACTGCTAGATGAAGACTTTGACCGGTACTAGAAGTGATACAATGCTACCAGCTTAGTGTTTAAACCTAGGGGGTCATACACCATAGGGGTTTCTATCTGATCTAAAGGCTGATCGACGATTGAGAATCGTTTGTCATCACTGGAGGTCAATGTAATCGACCATGTTCCAAGTGTCGACACTTCTAAGTGTCGATACTTGGCTATGACGAGCAAAAATTCTAAAAAGATTTCTGGAAAGGTTTTGACTTCAAATTTTGAATTTGAATTTCGAAATCTGGCTAGTTTTGGCTCCAAACTTTCATGGAATGATGGTCATTCTTGCCATTTAAGCTTGGAACCTATTTGGTATAGCCCTTAACTTTCTCCCCAAATCACTCATCCTTCCTCATTCTCCCTCTCATGGCTGCCTCTATAAATAAGGGTTGTTTTAGGGTTGCCAAGCTTGATGAAATAGTTTTCTTATTGAAGAGTTTTTTTGCTGCTGAGATTCTGAGAGGGAAAAGAAAAGGGGCTTGCGAGGACTAGGGTATTGGGTGTGTGAATACCTAGAACTCAAGCTAGGTCTTGGGAAGAGAGCGAGTTAGGAAGGGTTCCACCTCTCCTCCTCATCTTCCAAGAAGAAGAAGATCAGCCTCAAGAATCCTAAGAAGCTAGCACTCTGAGGGAGTTAATTAGAGTCGAACCCCGGTGTGAACTACCCATAGAGGCCAAACATGTGTGTGGCTCGAGGGCTTTTTCTATAACATCCTTTAAAGGTATAATTATTTCCCAGGTGGCTTTCCCAAGAGGGAGGTAAATTGGGAATTTAAAAAATTTAAGCAGATATATGCTCTTTGAAATCCCTTTTAGAGTGTTGAGTGCAGTGACAAAGTAATTAATTGCAGAAACTAAAATTGATCAGAGAATCACAATACAAACACATAAAAATTATAGTGGTTTGGAGCAACCCAGCTCCTACGTCCACTACCCAAGATACCACTTGGGATTTCCACTATATTCACACCCGAATACAGTAGGATTATTTCACAGGCTCACAATCCAAAACCTCTATACTTTGGTTTTAATGGGATCACCAATAAAACCCTACACCCTTTGGTTTTAAATAGGATCACCAAAGAAACCCAACTTGGTTTTAAACAGGATCACCAATAACCTAACTTGGTTTTACCAGGATCACCAAGAACCCAACACTTAGTTTTTATCTAAGGCTCACCAAGAACCTATTTGGTTTTTCAAGCAAGCTCACCGATAACCCAAATAATTCAAGAATGAATTGAAAGTAAATGCAACAATAATGACAAACTCTTGTTGTTGGATAGTTGTCGATGCAGCTTGAGAGAAGTCCACTTATAAGCACTTCAATGTTCTTTAATGACTTCAATAGCTTCTCTCCAAAGTGCTTCAAGCTTCATATCAAAGTTGGTGAAGACTTGAAGGCTGACTTGAATGCTCTTCGTGTTCTCCTTCCTGTTGGTAGGTTGGATATTCAATAAAGCATAAGATCATTGAAAAACTCTCTAACTCTTACTTCAAGGAAGTTCAAATCCCTCAAATATATGGCATTCCATTATTCAAAGGTAGATTTAGTCATTGTAGACCATTAGGATGTGACATTTGATCATTGGAGCACCTTTATGCATTCAAAAAAGAATTCTAGAACTAGCCATTATGTACCTGAAAATGATATTCGAGTCAGCTCGGATTCTTCGAGTCAGCTCGGATCCTTCGAGTTGATAGGTCGAGTCACCATTTCTTCAGTAGGGTTGGCTCTCTATCTCAGGGTGCAAAAACTTTACTCTGGATGAGTCAGCTCTTGATAGCTCGGGTCGGCTTGAACTTCCATTATTGAAAATATTGAACTCGAGAAGTCGGCTCGCTTCAACTTGGATCGACTCTTCTTCTCAGGATCAGAAATCTTTACTCTGGAGGAGTCGACTCGTTGTAGATCAGGTCGGCTCACTTTCTTAGGTCTTCAAAATTTGTTCTGGTAAAGTCGGCCTGATTGGGATCGACTCGCCTGGCTGTTCTCAGAAAATAATAGAAATGGACTTTGGACGAGTCGGCTCGGTTCTACTTAAGTTGGCTCGGATTGTTGCATGCCAGAATCCTCAGTGCGTGTCATGAGGTAGAGTTGGCTCTTTTTTAAACTGGGTTGGCTCATGTAACTTCTTCAAGATTTTTATAATTAAACTCAAAAACACTCTCACCAACACTTTTAAACTTTTGATACAAACCAACTTAAAATAAATTTAATGCACAACACACATAGAAGTAACCCATTTACATGATTTTTCTTAACTTTTTTCTTGGGTTCTTCTTTACAAAACAAGATTACAACACAACTCAAAACAAGAAGTATAAATGTAAGAGTTGAAGTTTGAACAAAGAATTCATCCTACAAAAACTTGTAAACCACTTGAAGAGTTGTTAGTAAAATATGTGCATGCTCCAATTTTTGGTTATCATCAAAATCACTTATGGGATCAACAATCTCCCCCTTTTTGATGATGACAAAACATTGAGCATGAAAAATTAAGATAAAACTTTACATTTATAGATTTACTTGTATAATTGTATTTGCAAGAGTATATGAACAAGTAGAAGGGATTGACTCTAATTAGTATCAAACCATGGAAGGATAAATAGAGCAGTGAGAGGTAATCTCCCCCACAATAAGATACTCTATGTTTTAACAAACTTTCCATGCAAGATCAAAGCCCAAAAGTTTCTAAGAGAACTTTATGTATCAGAGTTTAAAACACTATGCATCAAAGCTTAAAACATTTAAAACATTATGTATCAGAGCTTAAAAGGATCTTTATACATCAAAGCATATTGTGTTTCATGTATCAGAGCATAAGCAAATAGATTTTATCCTTTTCAAGCTTTATGTATCAGAGCAAAAATTAAAAAATCTTATCCTTTTCATGCAAGAATATCTTCATAAATTTCTCCCCCTTTTTGTCAATCAATCAAAAAAGTGAAGTTAAAATGAAGCTCAGATTTTAAAATAGAATGAGAAAATATTTAAAATTTGTTTGAGATAATTTCACTTCCTCACTTTCATCTTGATATTCTATTAAAAAATCAGACATTGCATGAGCAAAATATGAACTTTCATATAAAAGAGAAAGAGTAATTCATGAGACAAAATATGAACTTTCATTTCATTTAGAGATTTTTAATACAAAGTACAAAATATGAAATAAAGTACATTTAGTCACTATTTATATCTACTCTAGGGTTGGTAGATCGACCAGGAATTTGGATGCTAGGAGGCATAGAGGCTATGGGGTCAGGATCTAACACATCAGAAGGTGGAGTAGTATAGGATCCCTGAGGCCTAAGATGTGGAGCTGGCTATCTGGGATGAGCTAGCTATAGGATCCCTGAGGCCTATTTTTGAGAATGGGTCAATGATACCTAACTCTCTTCTAATCATGCAAAATCTCTCTTCACTCAAGGGTTTCGTAAACACATCAGCTAATTGGTCATCAGTACACACAAATTCAAGTTCCATATTAGAATTTTGTACATGATCTCTTATGAAATGATGTCTTTTTCAATTTGTTTACTTCTTGAATATTGCACAGGATTCTTAGTTAGATTGATTGCACTAGTATTGTCACATCTTATGGGTGTCTTAATTAGTTTAATGCAAAAATCTTCGAGTTGTTGTTTGATCCAAAGGATTTGAGCACAACAGCTTCCAGCTGCTATATATTCAGCTTCCGCCGTAGATAGAGCAACTGAATTCTATTTCTTGCTACTCCAAGAGATCAAATTTACTCCAAGAAACTGACAGGTTCTACTAGTATGTTTACGATCAAGTTTGCACCTAGCAAAGTCAGCATCAGAATAAGCAATCAATTCAAATAAAGAATCTCTAGAGTACTACAAACCAATTTCAATTGAGCCAGATAGATATCTAAGTATGCGTTTAACAGCTAAAAGATGAGACTCTTTAGGATTAGACTGATATCTAGCACACATACATACACTAAACATGATATCTGGCCTACTGGCAGTAAGAAATAGCAATGAACCGATCATGCCACAATATAATTTTTAGTCAATAGATTTACTTGATTCATCCTTGTCAAGTCTACAAGAAGAGCTCATAGGGGTACTTAAAGGCTTAGTGTTCTCCATCCCAAACTTCTTGAGTATTTCTTTTGTGTACTTCGCTTGGTTGATGAAGATCCCCTCTTTGGTTTGCTTTATTTGGAGTTCGAGGAAGAAATTCAGTTCTCCCATCATGCTCATCTCGAACTCACCCTGCATTAACTTTGCAAATTCTTGACAAAGAGATTCGTTAGTAGCACCAAATATTATATCATCTACATAGATTTGCACTATTAAGAGATCATCATTCTTTTTCATCAAAAATAAAGTTTTATCTACATTACCTCTAGCAAAATCATTTTTTAGCAAGAAAGAACTTAAACGATCATACCAAGCTCTAGGAGCTTGTTTCAAACCATACAAAGCTTTATGAAGTTTGAAAACATGATTTGAAAATTCAAAATTTTCAAAACCAGGCGGTTGTTCAATATAAACCTCTTCTTCAATAAAACCATTTAAAAAGGCACTTTTAACATCCATTTAAAATAATTTAAAATTCATAAAGCAAGCAAAAGCCAACAATAGCCTAATTGCCTCAAGTCTAGCCACAGGAGCAAAGGTTTCATCAAAATCGATCCCTTCCTCCTGATTGTATTTCTTGGCAACTAGTCTAGCCTTATTTCTTGTAACAATACCATTTTCATCAAGTTTATTTCTGAAAACCCATTTTGTGCCAATAATTGAAGTATTTGAAGGCCTATCTACTAATGTCTAAATATTGTTCCTTTTGAATTGGTTAAGTTTATCTTGCATAGCATTTATCCAATTACTATCACTTTCAGCTTCCTCAATAGTTTTAGGTTCAATTTGAGAAACAAATGCTAAATAATCACATTTTTTTCTAAGGGATGATTGAGTACTTACACCATTAGATGGATCACCAATAATTAGTTCTTTTGGGTGTCCATGAGTATACCTCCATTCTTTTGGTAGCGGATCAACAGTAGATGTGTTTTCATCACCTTGTACTTGATCTCCTTCAGTATTTTGTTCCTTGGCAGGCTCTTCATTTGTGTTCATTTCTTCAATTCTTTTAGTACCTGTTTCATCAGAATGCACATCTTCTTTTCTAAAAGATTTCTGGTCAGACTCATCAAATACTACATGTATGGATTCTTCAACAACAAGTGTTCTTCTATTAAAGACCCTGTATACCTTGCTAGATGTAGAGTAGCCTAGAAAGACAACCTCATCTGACTTGGCATCAAATTTACTCAAATTGTCTTTACCATTGTTTAAGATGAAACAACGGCATCCAAAAATACAAAAATAACAAATTGAAGGTTTTCTACCCTTCCAAAGCTCACATGGTGTTTTCTTTAAAATCGGTCGGATTAAAACTTGATTTAAAACATAGCATGCAGTATTTATGGCTTCCATCCAAAAATATCTAGGTAGGTCATTTTCACAAAGCATGGTGCATGCCATTTCTTCAAGAGTTCTATTTTTCCTTTCTACCATCCCATTTTGTTGAGATGTCCTAGGTGCTGAAAAATTATGATGAATGCCATTTTCAATACAAAATTTATCAAAATCAGCATTTTCAAATTCAGTTCCATGATCACTTCTCAAAGATATAATTGAAACACCTTTTTCATTTGAAACACGTTTATGAAATCTAATAAATTCTGAAAATGTTTTATCTTTGTGTGCTAAAAACATGATCCATGTAAATCATGAAAAATCATCTACAATAACTAGACCGTACTTCTTACCTCCCAAACTAGATGTTCTAGTTGGCCCAAAAAGGTCCATGTGAAGCAACTCTAAGGGCCTAGATGTAGAGATTACTCATTTTGGTTTGAAAGAGGATTTGGTTTGTTTTCCAAGCTGACATGCACTACAAATCTTGTCTTTTTCAAAACTGAGTTTTGGCAAATCTTTTATCAAATTCTTTTTGCTAAGTTTTGAAATCAAATGCATACTAGCATGTCCTAGTCTACGATGCCAAAGTCAACTAGTTTCATTAATCTTGGCTTCCATTGCCACTAGGCATTGACCATTTTGAATAGGAAGATCATCAAGATCAACCATATAAATATTGCCATGCCTATGACTAATGAACTTGATGCCATTGTCATCTAAACTAGAAACAATGCACATAGAAGATTCGAAAATAACTTTAAAATCCTTGTTGCAAAATTGACTAATACTAAGCAAGTTATGTTTCAAACCATCAACATATAACACATTATCAATGTAAGTAGAGGGGGTAATATGGACTTTACCAATACCAATAATTTTGCCCTTTCCATTATCACCAAATGTCACATTGCCACCATTTTGATACTCGAGTGATGAGAACTGCTCCACATCTCCGGTCATATGCCTTGAGCAACCGCTATCGAGGTACCACATTCTATTCTTATTGGTTGCAAGGCACACCTGCAATAAAAATCAAGTGGAGACTTTAGGTACCCAAGTCATCTTGGGTCCTTTCAGGTTAGTGGTAATGGTTCCTTTTGGAACCCAGATTTTCTTAAAATTACTCAATCTTCTCTGATTGCACATGTAAGATTTATGCCCTATAGTACCACATGCATAACAAGTAATGGATGAAGATGCAGGCACAAAAAAATTTTTGAAAAGTTTTTGTTTATTCTGAGTTCTAAACCCTAAACCTGCTCTATCAAAAATAGCCCTTTAGTTATTCAAAAGCATGTTTAACTTTTTATAACTGTATGTAAATTTATCTACAAAAGGTTTTAACTTTTCAATTTCTTCTTTATATTTTTTGTTTTCATCCAAAATCTCTTTGTGTTGTTTTGAAAGATTTTCATTTGAAGCTGAAAGGCTTTTCTTTTTCAAAATGTCTTTCTCCTTTTCAAGAATAGAAATCTTATCATTTAATTTTTTGTTTTGAAGAAGTAGACAATCATTTTCATTTGAAAACTTATTATTTTCTTTGACTAAATCCAAATTTTACCTTTTCAAATCTTTATGTTTTGTCTTTAGTTTTTGAAATTCTATAACTAACTCATCAAAAACTTCATGTAACTCATCAAATGTAAATTCATTCTCAGTTTCAGATTGTACCTCATCATGATCCGTCATCAGACAGAAGTTTGCAACTTCTTGCTATGCTTCCTCAGAGCTAGAGTCCTCGCTATCACTCCAGGTTGCCATCATGGCCTTCTTTCTTAATTTTCTTCTACTTTTCTTAAGTAAGGGGCAGTCTACCTTGAAGTGGCCCGATTTTTTGCATTCAAAGCATGTGGGCTACTCCTTGTCTTTCTCTTTATCATTCTCTTGACTTGGCTCACCTTTCAGGGGTTTCTTTTTGAAGTTGAACTTCTTCTTCCTCATGAACCTTCTGAATTTTCTTACCATTAGAGCAATCTCATCTTCTTCATCATCTTCTTCAGAGTCATTGCTTGATTCTTCTCTTGCAGTGGATTTAAAAATGATTACTTTCTTTTTTTTGTCAACTTTCACATTCTTTTGCTTGAGGGAGAGCTCATAAGTCATCAGTGAGCCCAACAATTGCTCAAGTGGAAGAGTGTTGACATCCTTGGGTTCTTCAATAGCAGTCACCTTTGCATCCCAAGAAGCCGGTAGAGATCTGAGAAGTTTGTTTACAAGTTCACCATTAGAAATAATTTTTCATAGGCTTCTCATGCCATTCACAATATTTATGAACCTAGTATATATCTCACTAACAGACTCAGTAGGTTCCATTTTAAATATTTCATAAGTATGAATGAGCATGTTAACCTTAGTTATTTTCACTTGGTGGGTAACCTCAAGTGTGTCCCAAATCTCCTTAGCGAAGAGACAATTAGATATTCTATTGAATTCACTTGGATCAAGAGAGAAATACAATAGATTTATAGCCTTAGCATTGAGCTCTATTTGCTTAATGTCATTCTCATCCCAATCATCTTCCATTTTTGGAGTGAGATGCCATTAACCAACATAGTAGGCTGATGAGGACCTTTTATGATTGTCCTCCAAAGATTATAATCCAATGCTTGAATGAATATGCGCATGCGAGTTTTTCGATAAGTGTAATTTGTGCCATTAAATAGTGGGGGACGGTTTGAAGCTTGACCTTCAATAACACCCATTCTAATTAGGGCTGCCATGATCTTTTACTCAAGATCCTTGGACCTACAAGAGAGTACCGGTGCTCTGATACCACTTGTTTCCCAGAAATGGAGCCCAAGAGGGGGGGTGAATTGGGTCTTTTAAAAATTTAAAGCAATAATATGAAGATCTAGTGGTGTTTGTGAGTAATAAGTTCAATGCACTAGATTAAATACAGCAGAAAGCAATAAATGGATTGCAATAAATAAAGAGCAAGAAAGAGAGGAGGCAATCACATACAAATATAAAGTTTATAGTGGTTCGGTGCAAACCTAGCACCTACATCTACTTTCCAAGCCATCCTTGGGAATTCCACTATAATCCAACCAAGATTATAGCCAACTTGTTTTTCAAAAGGCTCACAAGTCAAAATCTATGTTGGTTTTATCACCTAGGTTCACCGACAAACCTTTACACTTATTTTGTCTTCGGGCTCACAAGTTAACCCTAGTTGGTTTTATCACCTTGGCTCACCAACAAACCACAAAAACCTTCTTTCAAGACACCCTTAAAAGCAAGGTCAAATCACAAGATAAAAATAGATATTAAATTTTAAAAATAAGACAAACTCTCTTCAAGAGTAGAATAGAAGTTTTGAAGCTCAAGTTGATGCTTTGTCTTATCTCCTCCTTGAAATATTCTTCAAAATCTTCTTTTAGAATGATGTAAGGATGGGCTTGTAAGCTTTTTCAGGGAATCAAACTTTAAATGGCTCTTGAAGTGAAGTTCTTGAGAGAATCTTGGCTTTTTGGCTTTCAATGGACTTCAATGCCTTAAGAATGAAGTTAGTGAAGCTTAAATACAAAGAAAAACTTCCAAAAAATGGTTTATGACAGTTTGAGCATCGAATCTAGCCGTTGGGAGCTTGAAAAGATATTTTTGCAAGTCAGAAAAATAGATCCGTTAGGCCTGTCAGAACCCGAGTGTCGACACTTGGCTGTCAGGTGTCGACACTTGACTTCCAGGTGTCGACACTTGAACTTTCAAGTGTCGACACTTGATTCATAGGTGTCGACACTTGACACAAAAATACTCCATTGGCCAAGTTCTGTAAATTCAAAAAATCTCAGGCCTTGAGTTGATACTTAGGAACTTAAATGTCGACACTTGAGTTTTAGGTGTCGACACTTGAGTCCTGGGTGTCAACACTTGGCATGCCAAGGAGTTTTTTTGTGTGCCAAATGCTGAAGTGTCGACACTTGACTTCCCAGGTGTCGACACTTGGTTCTGAAAAATTTATAATCAAGTGCAAATTAAGCCAATAACACAAGCATCAATTTTGAAACTTAAATGGAACATAAATAACCAATAATTGAACATTTAAAAGCCCTTTTTGCATGAAGAAGATGTCTTAAGTTGTGAAAAATATTCCGTGCCACAGCGTGCCATGATACTTAAATTTTTGAGAATTTGAGGTGCTTGCTTCCTGAAAACTCATAACTGAAAGTAAACATTAGTATACAATATGTACTCAAGGTTTTGGTATTTATCAAAATCACTTGGAGAGCCAACACCTATGTCCATTATCCATGATACCACTTAGGATTTCCACTATATTCACACCCAAATAAAGTAGGATTATTTTATAGGCTCAGAATCCAAAACCTCTACACTTTGGTTTTAATGGAATCATCAAAGAAACCCTATACCCTTTGGTTTTAAATAGGATCATCAAAGAAACCTAACTTGGTTTTAAACAGGATCACAAAGAACCTAACTTGGTTTTACCAAGATCACCAAGAACCCAACACTTGGTTTTTATTTAAGGCTCACCAAGAACCTATTTGGTTTTTCAAACGGGCTCACCAATAACTCAAACAATTCAAGAATGAATTGAAAGTAAATGCAACAATAATGACAAACTCTTGTTGTCGGATAGTTGCTGATACAGCTTGAGAGAAGTCCACTTGTAAGCACTTCAATGTTCTTTAATGACTTCAATAGCTTCTCTCAAAAGTGCTTCAAGCTTCATATCAGAGTTGGTGAAGACCTGAAGGCTGACTTGAATGCTCTTTGTGCTCTCCTTCGTGTTGGTAGGTTGGATATTCAATAAAGCATAAGATCATTGAAAAACTCTCTTACTCTTACTTCAAGGAAGTTCAAATCCCTCAAATATATGGCCTTCCATCATTCCAAGGCAGTTTTAGTCATTGTAGACCGTTGGGATGTGATATTTGACCGTTGGAGCACCTTAATGCATTCAAAAAAGAATTCTAGAACTAGCCGTTATATACCTGAAAATGATATTCGAGGCAGCTCGGATTCTTTGAGTCAGCTCGGATCCTTCGAGTTGATAGGTCGAGTCGCCATTTCTTCAGTAGGGTTGGCTCTCTATCTCAGGGTACAAAAACTTTACTCTGGACAAGTCAGCTCTTGATAGCTCGGGTCGGCTCGAACTTCCATCAATGAAAATATTGAACTCAAGGAGTCGGCTCGCTTCAACTTGGATCTACTCTTCTTCTCAGAATCAAAAATCTTTACTCTAGAGGAGTTGGCTCATTGCAGATCGGGTTGGCTCACTTTCTCAGGTCTTCAAAATTTGTTCTAGCAAAGTCGGCTCGTTATGATTGGGGTTGACTCACCTGGCTATTCTCAGAAAATAATAGAAATGGACTCTGGATGAGTTGGCTCGGTTCTACTTGAGTCGACTCGGATTGTTGCATGCCAGAATTCTTAGTGCGTGTCATGAGGTAGTGTTGGCTCTTCTTTAAACTGGGTCAGCTCGCATAACTTCTTCAAGATTTTTACAATTAAACTCAAGAACACTCTCACCAACACTTTTAAACTTTTGATACAAACCAACTCAAAATAAATTTAAAGCACAACACACATAGAAGTAACCCATTTACATGATTTTTCTTAACCTTTTCCTTGGGTTCTTCTTTACAAAACAAGATTACAACACAATTCAAAACAAGAAGTATAAATGTAGGAGTTGAAGTTTGAACAAATAATTCATCCTACAAAAACTTGTAAACTACTTGAAGAGTTGTTAGTAAAATATGTGCATGCTCCAATATTTGGTTATCATCAAAATCACTTATGGGGTCAACAATAATGGTAAGGTATCTTTATATCTTTGGTTCTTTTCCTGCTTATGATGTTTATTGCATTCTACATTATCATACTAAGTCCTATTGCAGGTAGTTTAGTAGATCATTTTGATTGATCTGCCAAGTCTTCTGCTGATTTTATTTTAAAATAGTTTTAAAATATCTTTCTACTGTGCATGCTCGCCTGCATTTGCTTTACCTTCAACGATATGAGGATATATGTCCCTCAGAGCTGAGGTCACCATGGTAGCTTGCAAGCAACACACTATACTTTGGTACCAGACTACCTGGATTTCTAATCCATTGATGGATGGTTTCTTGGTACAGTCAAGTACTTATGGAGCAGTGGTGGATCAAGATGAGATTGTCCTCTCCAAATGGTTTAGAGTGAATGACTCACTACATCTTAATTTAGAAAAACCTTGGCCAGTGTAGTTCTTGTAAGGAGTCACAAAACTTATAAGGTTGAGACATGACCTGGATGTACTAAATTAGGATTGGCAGTAAAACCCTAGGTCATCCTGAGCATTATATGGTTAAAGGGATGAATTATACAATAACCATATACCAGAGGTTCTAGAGAGTTGCTCTGCATCTTTGACTTATCTGAACGTCGGTTATCATTGCTAGATGATGACTTTGACTGGTACTGGAAACATTCTAATGCTACCGACTTAGTGTTCGAACCTATGGGATCACACGCCATAGAGGTTTCTACCTGATATATAGGTCGATCGATGATTGAGAATCATTTGGCATCATTATGGGGCCAATACGATTGACGATGATCCAAATGTCGACACTTTCATGAGTCGACACTTGGCTGTGATGAGGATTTTTCACTAATTCGATTAGTGAGTTTTTGGAGGACTTATTTGCAATATGATTGCAACCTAATGGGTCAAGCCAAATGTGATTTGGCTTAGGATCAAATTAGATTTGATTTATCTTGCTCACTTTCCTTTAAAAGATTCAAATTTGAATTTTGAATTCAAATTTAAAATCTTGGCTGAAATTGGCTCCATGGTTTTTATGGAATACATTATTTGGAATGCAGTTTTTTTCCCATATAAACCTAGAGCTAATTTGGTTCAACCCTTAACCCTCTCCCCTAATCACTCCTTCCATATCTCTCTCCCTCTTTGCTGCTACTATAAATAGGTGTCTTTGTAGGGGCAGCGAAAAAAAAGAGTTGAGGTTGACTATTGCTGAGCTTTTCATAGAGAGGAAGGGAAGGTATCCTTAGAGTGGGGTTTTGAGAGGATTTGGAATTTGGGTGTGAGCCTACCTAACAATCAAGCTAGGGTTTGGGAAGAAAGAGTTAGTTGAGAAGGGTTCCATTTCTACTTCTCCCCATTATCCTCCAACCATATTTTCCAGTGGCTTCAAGAAAGTCTTGCAGGTCCAAGGAAGGAAAAGATCAGCCTCAAGGATCTTGAAGAGCTAGCACTCTAAGGGAGTTGATTAGGATTGAGCCCTGGTGTGAACTACCCATAGAGGCCAGATATTTGTGTGGCTCAGCGGCTCTTCATCACCTACATCCAAAGATTAAAGGTTACATTCCCTTTCCTTTTATTTGCTCTTGATATCTCTACATGCACTTTTATTATATCGGATGCTATTGCATGCAGATTGGTAGATCGACTTGATCGATCTACTAAGTCTTTCACTATGTTGTGCTTTAAAATAATTTTAAAATATAGTCTGTCTACCTACTATGCCTTTTTAAACTTTTATTGGTATCAGAGCTAGGTTGCAGCAGCATAATAATAGTAGCATGTGAAGATATCATTAGCTTTCCTCACAAAGTACTTGGATTAAGGTGGATTTGCCAAGACCGTCCGGTCATAGGAGAGAAGTATGGTTTGAAGGCCATCACTTCTCATTCAATAGGATTCTCCTATAGTGTGTAGGGGTGCCGCTGCATCATAACCTTATGAAGAAGAAAGTGAGGAATTTGATAGGTTAAAATAGTTTTAATCTATGGATGTTTGATCTAAAAACTTTGAATAGTTCAAGTAAAATGCATGAATTTGAGGTCACTATTTTCTGCCCTGGCAGACGAGCCGACTCGACCCCTGCTCGAGCCGACTCATTTTTGTAGATAGAATAGTCTGTTTGTTCTGTGTTCTAGATGAGCCGACTCGACCCCTGCTTGAGCCGACTCATCTCTATAGATAGAACAATCTATTAGTTTTTAGTTCTGGATGAGCTGACTCACATTCTGCATGAGTTGACTTGACTAGAAAACTCTAAAATAGTGAATTCAAATTCTATGTGCTTGTAAAATTGTTTTATAATATAAATTGAAATTATTTTGATTTATGAAGATTATTGAACTTAATTAAAAATTATGTTACCTTGAATGACAAAGTGATCTAGGAATATGATTCAAAGACTCTAAGTCATTTTATAACCTTTAAGGGTCATGGGTTAGCTTCAATTAGGTCCTTAATTGGGTTAGACCCAAGTTTAGATGAATGGATTAAATAGAGAACTAATCTAATCAAATGTTGAGTTAGAATTTCTTCTCTATAGATCTCTCTAATAGGTAGATTGATTAGTCCATAAATCTAAATGGACCTGATTTGTGGCTCAGTGGTCAGCCCGAGTCTTTAAGCTGGTCTAATCAAGTTTGATGAACCAATTGGTGTCTAAGATAAGTCTGGCATTTGATCATGTTTCTATGGGGCTACCTCTTACTTGGCCAACCCGATTGGTGTCTAAGGCAAGATGGTTAATGGCGGAACCCATCCCATGATCTCACTTACCTGGCTAATGTGGTCAATCAAAATTGATTGGGTAGCTCACTGACTCGTGTTAACCCATGTCACCTAAGGTTAATCAGTCTTGACTGATTTTAGGTGCCCATGGATCATTAGTTTATGAAAACCACTTTTATGACTAATGTAGTCAGTGGGAGGTTGATCCATGTCTTCTTATCTATTTCATCTGTCACATTAAAGTTAAACCCTCTAAATTATTAGGTTCATAAAAGGATGAAGTTATGGGGATAACTAAGTCCAAGCCTTCCATTAAGTGGAATGATAATGGATCCAATAGTTGGGTGTTCATCGATAGATCCAAAGATCGGGTGTTTATCAGGCTATTGGAATTGTCATTCCTAATATGATAGCCCAGTGTGACTCTCTTAATGATGCTTAGGTGGGCTGGCCAAAGTCGGGCTTGACTATTCGTTGGTTTGAAGCATTAAATTTTGTCATGTTAATAGTTGGACCTAACCGGGATCTTCAATAGGAGGCCTAAAGGTTGATTGAAGTGTACCTTGGGGCAAAATCTAAATACTAGAAGTTACTTTGAGAAGTAATCGGTTAAAGAATCTACCTTTAGATGTGCATGGGTGGGCCGGCCAAAGTCGGGCTCATGTATTGTCTATTGGGTTCTAGTACCCATTAAGAAATTAAAGTAGTTCCTTGGATTGGACATAGAGGCTACCAGTCTAAACAAAATAGTGGGAGGGCTTTTAGACTAAATTCCATGTCTTTAGGTTAATAATTCATATACATTAATAAGTTTTGGTTTTCCTTTTAGATGTCTACCAACTTGTTGCTCTGATCTCTTCTGATAATGAGAAGCTCAAGGGTCCCAACTTCGATAGCTGGTATCGAAGGCTCAAGATTGTCTTGGAGCATGAATGGATCTTATATGTGATATTAGATATGGTGCTTGAAATCCCTGCTCCCAATGCTTGGGGCTCCATCAGAGACACTTATCAGAAGTGGTTCTCTGATGGGACCACTATCCTATGCATCATGTTAGTAGTGATGAATGATAAGTTCAGTCATAAATTCGAGAAAGCCTAGCCAGAGGAGATCCTTCAAAAGTTGAAGGAGTCCTTCCGTAAACCAGATGATGTTGAGAGGTACAAGGTCTCCGTGCTATCTATAACTCGCAGATGCTTTATGGGGCCTCGGTCACTGATCATTTATTATACATAATCAAGATGATTGAGCACCTGGGCAAGCTCGGATGTCCCTTGCATGAACAGCTCGAGAAAGATGTGATACTAAATTTCATGCCCTCTTCTTATCTAGACTTTCTTGATCATTTTAGAATGAATAAGCCTACAGTTAACTACCATGGTCTGTTGGGGTTACTGCAGCTTATGAGAAAGACCATCAACTTAATAAAGGGGTGGTAAATCTATTAGGAGGATCCTCTACAGAGCATTATCCCTTTAAGAAAGGGAAAAAGAGAAATAAAGGAAAGAAGGTACAAAATGCTTCTGGACCCAGTCAGGTCAAGAAGGTGAAGGCTAATATGAGCCAAGCAGAATGCTTCTTCTGTAAGATAATGGTCATTGGAAGAGGAGCTATCCTCTTTATATAGCATCCCTTGACCCGAACAGGTCCAAGAAGAGGAAGCAACAGGGCAGTGCTCGATAAGGTATTTATAAGATAACACCTTATAGTTTCTCTATCTGTAATACTACTAACTGGGTATTGGATACTGGAAGTCCAATTCATATATACAATTCTTTGCAGGGACTTCAAGTTAGTAGGAGATTCGACGATGATGAGAGATCCTTGAACGTGAAAAATGGAAGCCAAGTTCCAGTCCTGACATTAAGAACCCTTAAATTGGTTTTCGAGTCTTGTACAATCATTTTGAATGAGTGTCATTATTGTCCGTCTTTCATTTTGAATATCATTTTTGTAGGCTAGTTGGCCATGTATGGTTATGAACTATCAATAAAGAATGACATTTGCAAAATTATTTGGAATGGTTTTGTTGTGATGAATGCATACATGAATAATGGCATTTATGTGCTATCGCAATCTGTTAGTATAGTGTACACATCTAGCAAATGCCCTAGGATAAATAATGTCAGCGAAGCATATCATGGCATTATAGGCTAGGTTATATCAACATTAACAGGATATATAGGTTGAAAAGCGAGGGTCTTCTCGAGATTAGTGAATGTGATTTGCTACCAACCTGTGAGTCCTGTCTTCTTGGAAAGATGACAAAATCGCCTTTTACTGGAAAAGGTGAACGAGCCAAAGAAATTCTAAGTCGGGTACAAATTGATGTATGTGGACCTATGAATATTAGTGCCAGAAGTGGGTACAATTATTTCATTATGTTTACAGTTGACCTTTCAAGATATGGTTATATCTTCTTGATGAGACATAAATCTGAATCGTTTGAAATGTTCAAACAATATCGTAATGAAGTAGAAAAATAAATTGGAAAGTTTATCATAACCCTTCGATCAGATCAAGGTGGTGAATATCTTTCTGGTGATTTTCTAACATATCTTGAGAAGAATAGGATTTTCTCTCACTGGACACCTCCAGGGACACCTCAATTAAATAGAGTGTTTGAAAGGAGGAATCAAACTCTGTTAGACATAGTTCGGTCCATGATAGGCTTTGCTTCTCTACTGCTATCCTTTTAGGGATATGCTCTTGAGTCAGCCTCTTTTTTAATAGAGTTCCGAGTAAGTCTATTAGCAAAACCCCATATATGATATGGACTGAACGTAAGCCGACACTCGCATACCTTCGGGTCTGAGGTTGCTCGGCTTATGTCAAATGTTTGGAAATGGATAAGCTTGGAACTAGGTCTGACAGGTGCCTATTTGTTGTGTATCCAAAAGAGTCAAGGGGTATTACTTCTACTTGGCTAAGGAACAAAAGTTGTTTGTCAGTCTTAGGGCTATCTTTTTGGTAAAGGAGTTTCTTAGTGAAGAAACTGTAACCGCTAAGATTAAACTTAGTGAAGTTCAACAAGTAGAAGAACCATCACACTTAAGGGACAACATAAAATTGATTGTGATTAGATCACACCCAGAGCCCACGCAGGAACCATTAAGGGATCGGTAGGATACCACATCTTCCGGACAGATACTATGGTTTCTTGGTCCGAGATGGTGATCCCATTGAACTCGATGAGAACAATGAGGACCCGATCACCTATATGGATCAATGCAAAGGTCCGACTCTGAACTATGGCTAGGAGCCATGAGATCTAAAATGGAGTTCATGGAAATCAACAATGTGTGGATATTGGTTGATCCACCGAAGGGGATAAAACCCATTGGATGCAAATGGATTTTTAAAATGAAAAGGGGAATAAACAGGCAGGTACAGAACTATAAATCCTGTTGGTTGCCAAGGGGTATCGTCAACATTATGGAATTGACCATGATGAGACGTTCTCTCCTGTGGGAATGCTCAAATCCATTATGATCATGCTTGCTTTAGTGGCACACTTTGACTATGAAATCTGGCAAATGGATGTCCGAATAGCTTTCCTAAATGGTGAGCTAGAAGAGGAGGTATACATGGTACAACCTGAAAGGTTCACATCCATAGATGAGTCAAAGATGTGCAAACTTCAAAGGTCCATCTATGGATTGAAGCAAGCATCTCAGAGTTGGAACATGCAATTTGATAAGTGTATCAAGTCATATGGCTTCATTAGGAACGGAGAAGAACCTTGTATTTATAAATGGGCTAATGGTTCTGTGATTGTATTCCTTGTATTGTATGTGGATAACATTCTCTTAATCGGAAATGACATCCCACCACTACAAGGAATAAAGGTCTGGTTGTCATCCCAGTTCTCTAGAAGGACTTAGGTGAAGCCTCTTACATACTGGTATGAAGATCTATAGAGATAGATTTAAGAGACTTCTGGGACTGTCCCAGTCTGCGTACATTGATTCTATGCTAAAGCAATTTAGCATGGAAAATTCCAAGAAAGGGTATCTCCCCATAGGCCCTGGAATTACACTCTCCAAAAGGGATTATGACATAACTCCTGAGAAGAGAGAGCGTATGAGTAGAATCCCATATGCTTCGGTAGTGGGTTCCATCATGTACGCCATGACATGTACTAGACCAGACATGGCATACTCACTAGGCATAGTGAGCAGATATCAGTCTGACCTAGGTGAAGCTCATTGGAAAGTGGTAAAGACCATCCTTAAGTATCTGCAAAATACTAAGGACCAATGGCTGATATATAGAGAACCTGACTTGAAACTTTGGGGTATACTGGCTCCAATTTTCAATCAGATAGGGATGACAATAAAAGTGTGTCAGGGTTTATCTTTACCCTAAATGGGAGAGCAATCTACTGGAAAAGTTTCAAGTAGCCTACTGTTGCAGACTCAGTATGTGAAGCAGAATACATCGCAGCATCGGATGCAGCAAAGAAAGCTATGTGGTTGCAGATGTTTCTAGGTGGTGCGGACACCAGGGCTAGAAAAAAAAGATGATAGGTCAATCCCACATCTTTGTGGATCACCTGTGAATAAAGCCCAAAGTCTAAACCCAAATCACTTGTAAATAAGCCCTAAGCCCTAATTTTAAATCCTAATTTCAATATGGGGCTTAGTCATTTTCTTTTAAATTATGTTATTTTGGTCTAGTTGGGTTCGACCTCAAACCCTATTTACCAGATTAAGCCCTTTTATTTTGTGAGATTATGCCTTTTGATCAAATTGGGTTCCAATTGATCAAGACGGGTTTTAAATTAGTTTTAATTGAGTCCTTTAGTTATTTAGTTGGTTGAGTCATGTGACTAGTTATTTTAATTAAGTCCTGTAATACAAGAGGGGACCCAAATCAAGACACCATGTACCAACCCAACACAAGACATGTGCCAACCAATTCTTGGTGCCACATGCTAATTAATTCTTGTGGCCACATGACAAGCCAACAAGGCACCACCTCATCACATGCCATGTCATCTTGCTGCCATGTCATGCCACATCATCATCACATAAGTTAAAGTTGGCCACATGAATTTAAGAAGCCAAGAAGTAGTGCCAACTAATCTTATTGTTGCCCATCAAATAGTCGCTGATTTTAAGGACTCCTCATTTCTCATCTCAATTGTCACCTAAAGCATAAAGAGTCCAAGGGAGTGCCATCAACTTTCAAATTTCAAGAAGTTTATCCCATGGAGACCATTTAAATTCAAATCCAAGAAGATTGATGCCAAGAAGGAGGAAGATTGGATGCCTCTTCTCATGAATTGTCGCCCACTCCCATTTGAGTTTAAGAAGACCAAAATCAAGATAAGAGAGGCACCTCATCTTACCTCATCTCATCCTAATTTTGTCGCCAATATTTCATGGAGTGCCACACTTTTTTTTCATCACCCAACCTAGGAAGGAGTTATCTAAAGTTGCCTCCCAACATGGAAAAAACTCAAAAAGAGATCAAATTCAAGAGTCCAAGATGCCAAGAGAAGGATTTCAAGAGTCTTTGATGCCCAAGGGAAACAATCGATGGAGTTTCTTGCCCTTACTCTACTTGTATATGGCCTATAAATACCCTATCAAACTCCTTTGTATTAATTATTCTTTTCATGATATATAATTGAGAGCTTTCTCTTATTTTCTTTGCTATGATAGCATCATGGGGTGTGAGGCCCTAAATTTCTTTGTTCTTCGGAGCATCGCGAGGTATGAGGCCCTAAATTCTTTTATTCTTCAGAGCATCACGGGGTGTAAGGCCCTCGTTATCCAACCATCCAACAGAAATCCTAGCCGCCACCTTCAAACTTCCTTCTCCTTTTCTCTTCCTTCAAATCCTTCTTCCTTCCATGCCTTCTTACTTGAGTGTTGTGACTGATTGTAGGTGATCGAGATCTGAAGTGACAATGATCCTTGCTTTGGAACCAACTTTGTTGTAGATCGGTGCCCGAGGAATGACAATCTTGAGTCCTGCCACGAAATCCTAGAGAGCCAAATCAGATCCACTTCAAGAGCACTGCAAATCATCATTAGTAACTCTAAAACCTTTTCCTTTCTCTTTAGATATGACTCGTTGAAAGTAGGAACCCTAGTTTATGGTGGTTTTGTAATCACCAAATCCTATTTTCTAGTTTATTTTGATTGATTCACATTACGGGTAGCGTAACTAGTTGACTAGTTTAATTTCATTGATTTCTTTAAGTCTAAATTTTTTGATAAAACAAAAAAATAATCTCTATTATTCTCAAATATTTAATCAACTAATCAATAAGTTTAGCTTTGCATGTTTTGTCCCACATCAATTTTGGTATCAGAGCCAAGTTTAAACTAGGGTTTAATTACTAGTTGCTGAAATTTCTGTATACCTAGTTTTAGGCTGAAATTAAATTACATAAAAACCATCATTAAGAAATACAAAAAAATTATTAATTAGTTTTTTATTAATCCTTTGATAATATTCTATCTAATCAGAGAAAAATATTAGAAAAAAAAAATTATTTTCTGATATTTCAGTTTTAGTTTCATTGCACATTTGGGTTTCATATCGTGTGCATGCATCATCATTAAATCAAAGTTAAGGGCACTTCTACTATCTCATATTAGGGCAAGGTTTCATCACCTATTCTGGGCCCAAAATAACCACCTTCGCATCAAGTCTAAGCCTAATTAAAATTGATTAGAAACCTAAAGCAACTTAGGGACACCAACAAGGTTGGGTTTCAGGTATTGTGTGAAAGCTAATGCACCCAATCCTTTGATTATCTCTTGAATCTAGTGTCTAAGGCTAGAGGTCCAGAGGCAAATGCCCTAAGCAGACTCATGGTTTTAATTAGGACCCTATGAAAGCAGGGGGAGCCTCCCATGACCCCACCTCTTACCTGGCCAGTGGACAGGATAATTACTGAATTGGCTATAAATTAAGCTGACCCATTCTACTTGAGCTCTAGGTCTAGGAAACCCTAGTTCGATTTGTGTGATTGCATTGCATGGCTATTAGATTAGGAACTCCATACCAGTAGTCTCACCCAAACCCAACCTAGCTTGACCATGGAGTCTAACTTTAAAACCTTTCTAAGGTTCATGACTGAACAATGTACCCAACTGAACAATAAGTTTGATCGACATGATGAATGGTTAGGAACCCTAAAGAGAACCCCTGTGACCCGTACTAAGCCTAAACTTGAGACCCCATGTCCTACACCTCCCAACCCTAGAAGAGCCCTACACCCTAACCCAATCTAGGAGACTAACCATAGGAGACCCAATTATGATTCCATAGACCAGGATGAGAGAGCCACAAGGAACTTTAGGCTAGAAGCTCCTACATTTGGTGGTGATCTTGATCTTGAGGATTATCTTGATTGGAAAAAAGGTATGGATCTATATTTTGAGAAGGAACTAGTGTTTGATAAAAGAAAGTTTAAGATTGCTAAACCCAAGTTAGTACGCAAGGCAAGAATTTACTAGGATGATGTTGAAAGAATGATCAGATGAAGAAGAGGCATACCCATAACTATCTAGAGTGACATGAAACTTAAACTTAGGAAAAAGTACCTACCCAGATCATATGAACCTAGCTCCTATGAACCCAGGTCCTATAAACCCAGATCCTATGTACCCATGTCTAATGAGCCCAAGAGACCCATAACCCATAGATATAAATCCATATCCTATGAGCCCAAGGAACCCATAACCCCTAGGTATCAACCTAGTGCTAGTCAACTTCCCCTTAGTTGGCCAGAACCCATTAGGGTTAATTCCCCTTATTAAAAATTAGGATCCTGTCAAGTCCAACCGAGTTGACCCAATTCTCAGCCGAGCTAACTCAACCCTAACCCGAGCCGACTCAACCCTAATCCAAGCTGACCTACTCCTACCACCCTATTGGTTCATGAGGATAACATTGAAGTGGAAGTGTATGAAGGTGAAATGAACTTAATAGATAAATATAAAAGAGAAGAGGAGATACCTATGGCTGACCTAGAATTAGCTGACCTTGACCATACCCAGACTAAAGCAAACCTAGAGTTAGTTGACCCTGACCACACCCAGACTGAAGTTGTAGTGGAAGAACAGTTAGAGGAAGAGAACCATGATCCTACAACTTTACCTGAGAAAACCTTAGAAGAGAACCCAATTATAGAGCCTAGTCTTGAAACTCAAGAACCAAAGAAAACTAGTGAGGACTTGGCTTATTTAATCCAGTACTCTCTGGATGAATCCCCTCCTATAGTTTTCATTGGAGATCTCTTTCCTAAAATTAGTGACCCATTCTTCCATAATACAGACCCTGTATATATATCTCAAACCCATAAGGTCAACCTCATTAGTCTAGGACTGATCCCTGAAACCTCTTCTTATATTCTACTCTATCCAATCAACCCTGAACCCTTTTCTCTACCCTACCGGGCTAACTCTGAATCCACCTCTTATTTTTTGCCCTTTCCTAAAGCTTCTCAAGTTTCTCTAACCATTAGACTATATTTTATAGAGGTTAGCATGTTACATACATTCATTAAGCATGTCATGTTTGCATCTTATTTCTGGAAAACCCTATGGCATATATTTGGAGTTCATGCCAAGTTTTCATTATAGGGATTTGTGTGGTGCTCCCAAGCTTTGGAGAGACTTGGGAGACCAAGGCAGGGATGCTGAAGGCGATCCCTGGGGCTTGAGGGTATGTCCCAAGCTATTCTTGGATGTATTCCAGGAGATTTTGGGATTTTCTCCCAGGGCCCTTGAAAGTCAAGTTGGGTCAGGGGGTTTTGACCCAGCATACATTAATTTCTTTGGGGAAGTATTTTGAGAGAATGTAACATAACCCAATTGGGTTATGGCGTTTGGGTCCAGGTTTGTTAAGTTGGTTAGGAGGTTAGCCAATTGGATATTTAGTTGGTTGGTTGTAACCAATTAGGAATCCCAACCATGTAGGGTGTCTAAATCAAGTTTGTTATTGGCCCAAGACAAGTCCTAACTATTGGGAATTGTGTCCCAAAGCCAATCACCTAGGCTGTAGGTGGTTGTGCTCAGTATTATAATTTGTATATGAATTAATAAAACTTTATTTTGGCAGCTCATCATATTATTCATTTCCCTGTAATGAACTCTATTTATGTGATGAAGTCCTTAGGACTACACTGACTTCGATATAGAGAGGATATATCAAGTGGTCCTTTAAAAAGGTTCACAACCAAATGATACATTCTATAGGATGGCAATGTATCAAGTGTAGGTTATTGTGGTTCACATCATTTGGATGTCCTCTTGACCAAAGGAGTGTGGTGACACTGATGTGATCTGCAAGTAGGATGTGTGACATCTCATTGAACGTGACTCCATGGAGCTCCTTTCTACCAAAGGATTGCTCGCGATTGGATATGGGTATATATGTCCCTCCGACCTGAGGTCACCATGGTAGCTTGCAAGCAACTCCCTATGCTTTGGTGCTAGACTACCTGGATTTCTAATCCGGTGATAGAAGGTTTCTGGATACAGGAAAGTACTTATGGAGCAGTGGTGGACCAAGATAGAATTGACCTGTCCAAATTATTTGGATTGAATGTATTGTAGTGTCTCAATTTAGCAAATCCTCGCCTGGGGTAGTCCTAGTGAGGAGTCACTGGACATGCAAGGTTGAGACATGTTGTGGATTGACTCAGTTAGGGTTGGCAATCTAACCCTAGGTTATCTTGAGCATTAGAGGTCAAAGGGATGAATTATATGGTAACCATATGCTAGAGATTCGATAGATTGCTCTCGCATCTTCGACTTATCTGGACGCCGGGACCCATTGCTATATGGTATCTTGTACTGGAACTGGAAGCATTCCAGTGCTATCATTTAGGTTCGAACCTATGAGGTCATATGCCATAGAGGATTTCTTCCTGATCAGGGAGCCGATCAATGATTAGGAATCATTTAGGTATTAAGGTCAAATGGTCTGATTGAGCACACATTGGATTTTTTCTGGTCAACCTGGTCTGATTTGGATCGACCAGGATTGGTTTGGGTCAACCAGGAACTATTCCTGGTAGACCAGGACTGGACCCGATTTTCTTATTGATCGGGTTTGGTCGGACCGGGGTTTTTCTGAATCGGTTTTTTGGATTTGTTAAACCAATTTAAAACTTGGTTTATTTTACATGGTGTTTTTGGTTCATCGCTCATTGTTTTCTCCCTCTTCTGCTTCCCCTATTTTTACCGTATGAAGGGATAAGATCAGCTTGAAATTTGTTTGCTGCCTTGGTGTTCAAATAATTTTCATTTGCACAGCGATCTGGATTGGGTATCATCATGTTTCTCTCCCGCACATTTTTCCCTTTTCACTCGGTCTCTATTTTTCATGGTGTTTCATCCCTTTCAGCTTGTGGTTCCCAAAAAACTTTCTCCACCGATCAAGAGAGCCAGTTCAAAATAGAGAGTTTGTGTTTGTATTTTATCTAGTCTTATCTCACGTTGATTTCCCTCCTTCATGGGTTTTCTCTGCCTGTGTTTTATCCGGGTAGCAGGCCGTGAGATAGCGAGAGGAGGAGGACCAGGGCATGTGAGAGGGGAAGTAACATGGGAAGAAAATAGAGGATGCGAGAAGAGAGGGGCAGAGAGCAATTTTTAGCGGTTTGTGAGAGAGATTTTGTTGGGATGAATTTCTAAATGCAAAAATTTGTGGATCATCCTGTAAAATCCTTCCCTATTTTTGTTTTCCTTTGTGTGCTCAAGGTGGATTAAGGGTGGTCTTAGAGAAGACCGTTCGTGTAATTCTATTCGATTTTCCTTGTTCCACTTAGCCATGTCCTATTCATTGATTCCTGGAGGACTAGCATCCATCCAAGAGTTGGATCAGCGAGAGCCCGTGCATGGATACTCTAGAGGGTGGACATATGGACACCTTGAGAGATTGGATTGATCTCTTCCAGATCTGATTTGCTGTTGAAGGAGTTCAGCCGGCTGCCTTGATTTGCTATTAAAGGAAGCTCTATAAGGTATGTTATTTATTTTTTGTTATCATGCATGCTTAGATCTAGATTTTATCATATTGTTTATAATTATTGTACTTGCCTTTACATGCCTGTGTATTAGTTGCATGCATCATGTTTATGTTAGATCCTGTGCATGAGTAGGTTTTTCTGTAAGCATGTTTAAAAATTTTAATTATGCAATACCTACTCCCTAGTGTAGCGTGCCTAGGGTTGGCATCCGATGCACTAGTTTTCCTTTCAGTGGTATCAGAACCAGGTTCCTGTGTAGCATATCATGATTGCATGTATTGTTGGTTTTGAATCTGTATCCTGATTAGGGATTACTTTTAGGAACCTAGTTGAGACCTTCACCATGGCCATGTGTCCGTAGAGATTAATCAGGGTTCAAAACCGCTAAGTTTCTGTGGCACGAGGTGGTTCATCTGTGTTGGCCTTTTCAGAAAGATCCTTAAAGGAAACCTATGGTATTAAAAATATTTTAATCCTGATACATGATTATACATTGGCATGTCTATAATTGTTTAGGCTTGTAATATTATAAATTGATATGATAGGACTAGATATGATGCATGAAAGATGTAAAAGGGTTTTACATGAATTTAATTAAAAATATTTTAATTAAAAGTTGGCTTATAATCTAACAATTATGAATTGAAAGATTAATTAAATGACAAGCCAGATTAGGGTTTATGAAACCTAATGTCATTTGAGTAAGCCATCCGGGTTAATTGGATCCATTTATTGGGTTAGACCTAAGGTTAGTTGAATTGGACTTAAGAAAACTAATCAAATATTGATTAAGGACCTTCTCTTTAGTATCTATCTAATAGTTAGATGGGTTAGTCCATTCTTCTAAAATGGATCTAATTAGTGGCTCTGTGGTAAGCTCGAGTTCTTAGGCTGGTCTAATCGAGTATGGTAAATTGATTGGTGTCTAGACAGGTTTGGCAGTTTTGATCATGGGTGCATGAGGCTACCTCTTTCCTGGCCAACTTGGTTGGTGTCTAGAAAAGATGGTTAATGACGGATACTCACCCATGATCTCACCTACCTGGCCAATCCGGTCAACCAGAACTGATTAGAAGAGCTTATTGATTCGAGTTAACCCATGTCACCCAAGTTGATCAACCCGTCTGATCTTTAGATTCCCATGGACCAACTTGTTGAATTTAATTCAACCTTCCTGAGAATTGATTTGATCAGTGGGAGGTTGATCCATGTTCTTCTCTCTATTCTTCTGTCACAATTTAATTAAAATCTTCTAAAATTATTAGGTCCTAAAAAAGACTAAGTCAATGAGTTGATGGTGTCTTAGCCACCTATTAAGTGAGTCAGTAAAGAGTCCTTTAGCTTAGTGTACATTAGCAGTTCCAAAGAATGGGTGTGCATCCGGTTATTGGGATTACTCTCCTAAAGATGATGGTTCAGTGCAACCTTCTTAATGGTGATCAGGTGGGCCGGTCAAAGTCAGGCTTGGTTATTCGTTAGCTGAAAGCATCGGATTTGTCATATTAATCATTGGACCTAACCAGAGACCCGCAATAGGAGGCTCCAAGGCTGATTGGGAGTTCTGTGGGGAAAAATTTATTACTAGAAGTTGCTTAGGAAAGCAATTGGTTAGAGAACCTACCTTTAGGCGCGTATGGATGAGCCGGCCAAAGTCGGGCTCATACGTGGTCTATTAGATTTCAGTACCCACTATGAAATGATGATTTCACGGATTGGAGTTAGAGGCTCCCAATCTGAAAAATTAGTGAGAGGGACCTTTAGACTAAAGTCCAAGTCTTTTGGTTTAATTGATTAATTCATATACTAATTTGGTCTTAATTTTTCTTTCAGATGTCTTCAAACCTTTCGCTCTGGTCACTTCTCGATAGTGAGAAGTTAAAGGGTCCCAATTTCAATAGCTGGTATCAAAAATTGAGGATAGTCTTGGAGCACGAGCCTATTCTTTATGTGTTAACGGATCCAACACCCAAAATCCCTCTTGCCAATGCTTGGAGTTCGGTCAGGGACACTTATTTGAAGTGGATTTTTGATCAGACTACTGTCCGATGCATAATGTTGGCGATGATGAATGACGAGCTCAGTCGCAAATTCGAGGAGGCCCAACCTGACGAGATTCTTCAATAGTTGAAGGAATCTTTCGGCATGCTAGATGATGTGGAGAGGTACAAAGTATCTTTGCCATCTACAATGCCAAAATGTGGAATGGCGCTTCGGTCACTAATCATGTATTATACATGATCAAGATGATCGAACGATTGGGCAAGCTCGGATGTCCCTTGCACGAGCAACTCGGTAAGGATGCGATCCTGAATTCTCTACCCTCCTCCTATCTTGACTTTCTCGATCATTATAGAATGGACAAGCCTGCAGTCAATTATCATGGTTTGATGGGGTTGCTGCAGACTTAAGAGAAGGACCACCAACTGAATAAGGGGATGAATTTAGTAGGAGGTTCTAGAGGTCATCATCCCTATAAGAAAGGGAAGAAGAAAGGTAAGGGAAAGAAGGTGCAGAGTGCTCCTGGCCCAAGTCAGACCAAGAAAATGAAAGCTGATAAAACTGGTGCAGAGTGCTTCTATTATAAGAAGCAGGGACACTGGAAGAGGAACTGTCCTCTTTATCAGGCATCCTTAGATCCGAACAGGCCAAGGAAAGGAAAGCAGCAGGGTGCTGGACAAGGTATTTATATGATAAAACCTTGTAATTTCTCTATTTGTGACACTGCTAACTGGGTATTGATACTGGTAGTCCTATTTATGTTTATAATTCATTGCAGAGACTGCAGGTTAGCAAGAGATTTAAGGATGGGGAGCAGTTCTTGAGCGTCGAAAATGGAAATCATGTTCCAATACTGGCAGTCGGAGTTCTAAGTCTTGTTTTTGAGTTTAGTACTATCAAATTAGTCGATTGTCATTATTGTCCTAGTTTTATTATGAGCATTATCTCTGTAGGCCTATTGGCTAATTATGGTTATGAACTTTTAATAAAAGGAGATTTTTGCCAAGTTATTGTGAATAACTCTGTGAAAATGAAAGCTAAGTTAAATAATGGTATTTATATTTTGTCACAGCCTGTTAATGTAATGTACACGTCTAGCAAATACCCAAGGATAGAAAATGTCAGTGACTTGTATCTATGACACTGTAGGCTAGGTCATGTTAACCAGAATAGGATAAACAAGTTGCGAGGAGATGGCCTCTTCGAGGTCAGTGATTCTGACTCACTGCCCACTTGTGAATCCTGTTTGCTTGGTAAAATGACCAAGTCACCTTTTACTGGAAAAGGTGAATGAGCTACAGAACTTCTGAGTCTCATACATACTGATGTATGCGGACCCATGACAGTTAGTGCCAGAGGTGGATACAGATATTTCTTTACATTTATAGATGACCTTTCCAGGTATGGTTATGTCTTCTTGATGAGACATAAATCTGAGTCATTTGAAATGTTCAAACGATATCGTAATGAAGTGGAGAAATAAACTGGAAAGAGTATTAAAACCCTTCGATCTGATCGAGGCGGTGAATACTTATCCGGTGTGTTCATGATATAACTTTAGAGGAATGGGATTCTCTCTCAGTGGACTCCTCCAGGAACACCGTAGTTAAATGGTGTGTCCGAAAGAAGGAATCAAACCCTGTTGGACATGGTTCGATCCATGATGGGCTTCGTAACTCTGCCGCTATCCTTCTGAGGATATGTACTTTAGATAGCTTGTTAATTGCTGAATGATGTTCCAAGTAAGTCTGTTGTCTCCACTCCATATGAGTTATGGACTGGACATAAGCTCTCAATTTCACACCTTCGGGTCTGGGGTTGTCCGGCTTATGTAAAGCATTTAAACTCAGATAAACTTGGTCCTAGGTCTGATCGGTGCCTATTTATTGGGTACCCTAAGGAAATAAAAGGGTATTTCTTCTACTTGGAAGATGAACAGAAAGTGTTCGTTGCTCCTAGGGCTATCTTTTTGGAAAAGGAGTTCCTTGGAGAAGGAACTGTAGCCTCTAAGATCGAACTTGGTGAAGTTCAACCAGTGGAAGAACCTACACACTCCAAGGAGATCATAGAACTGGCTGTGATTGGATCACACCCGGAACCCATTACTAGGAGATCCGATAGAGTACCACGTCAGCCGGATAGATACTACGGTTTCTTGGTTCGGGATGGTGATGCCATTAAGCTCGATGAGAACGATAAGGATCTGATCACCTATATGGATGCACTTCAGAGATCTGAATCTGAGGCGTGGCTTGGAGACATGCGATTTGAGATGGAGTCCATGGAGATCAACAATGTATGGACATTGGTTGATCCACCTGAAGGGATAAAACCCATTGGGTGCAAGTGGATTTTCAAGAGAAAAAGGGGCGTAGATGGGAAGGTGGAGACCTATAAAGCCCATCTGGTTGCCAAGGGATATCGTTAGCGATATGGTATCGATTATGATGAGACGTTCTCCTCTGTGACAATGCTCAAGTCCATTCGGATCATGCTTGCTTTGGCAACACATTTTGACTACTAGATCTGGCAGATGGATGTCCAAACCGCTTTCCCGAATGAAAAGCTGGATGAGGAGGTGTATATGATATAGCCTAAAGGGTTCACATCCATAGATGAGTCAAAAGTATGCAAATTGCAGAGGTCCATTTATGGACTCAAGCAAGCATCTGGAAGTTGAAACATGTAATTTGATAGGTGTATCGAATCGTATGGCTTCGTTAGGAATGGAGAGGAACCCTGCATCTATAAGTGGGTTAATGGTTCTGTGACTGTATTCCTGGTACTGTATGTTGATAACATTCTCTTATTCGAAAATAACATCACAGCATTACAAAAAATAATAGTTTGGTTGTCATCTCTGTTCTCCATGAAGGACTTGGGGAAGCTTCTTACATACTGGGTATGAAGATCTATAAAGATAGATCTAAGAGGCTTATGGGATTGTCCCAGTCTATGTACATTGATACCATACTAAAACGGTTCAACATAGAGAATTCCAAGAAAGGCTATCTCTCGATATGTTCTAGAATTACTCTTTCCAAGAAGGATTGTGCGACAACTCCAGAGGAAAGAGAGCGCATGAGTAGAGTTTCTCATACTTCTTTAGTGGGCTCTATCATGTATGCTATGATATGTACTAGACCAGACGTGGCATACTCACTAGGAGTGGTGAGCAGATACCAGTCTAACCCAGGTGAGGCACATTGGAAGGTGGTTAAAACCATCCTGAAGTATTTGAGAAAAACTAAGGACCAATGACTGATTTATGGAGAACCTGACTTGAAACTTATGGGGTATACTGACTCCAGTTTCCAGTCAGATAGAGATGATAGCAAGAGTGTGTCAAGGTTTGTGTTTACCCTGAATGGATGAGTGATTTGCTAGAAAAGTTCCTAGCAGGCAACAGTTACAGACTCGATATGTGAGCAGAGTATATTGCAGCATCAGATGCAGCAAAGGAAGCCATGTGGTTGCGGAAGTTCCTTGGAGAGCTAGGGGTGGCACCTATCCTAGATGGTCCTGTTCTAGTGTATTGTGACAGCACAGGAGCCATTGCTCAAGCTAAGGAGCCAAAGTCTCATCACCGCACTAAGCACATTCTATGGTACTATTACCTCATGCGAGAGATCGTGGAACGAGGCGACATCA
Source organism: Areca catechu (assembly GCA_021397845.1). Classification (NCBI taxonomy): domain Eukaryota; kingdom Viridiplantae; phylum Streptophyta; class Magnoliopsida; order Arecales; family Arecaceae; genus Areca; species Areca catechu. Next base: position 76,429,266 of record CM038044.1, on the reverse strand, counting down.
ATCTTATGAAGATCGATGGAAAGGAGAATCTGGCTGACCCCTTCACTAAAGACCTTGAAATCAAAGAGTTTGACTATTGTAAAAAGGAAATAGGTATTAGATACTGTTCTGATTGGCATTAATACAAGTGGGAGTTGTTGGGAATTGTGTTCCAAAGTCAATCGCCTAGGCTATAGGCGGTTGTGCTTAGTATTGTAATTTGTATATGAATTAATAAAACTTTATTTTGGTAGCTCATCACATTATTCATTTTCCTGTAATGAACTATATTTATGTGATGAAGTCCTTAGGACTGCACTGACTTCGATATAAAGAGGATATATCGAGTGGTCCTTTAAAAAGGTTCACAACCAAAGGATACATTGTACAGGATGGCAATGTATCAGGTGTAGGTTATTGTGGTTCACATCATTTGGTTATCCTCTTGACCAAAGGAGTGTGGTGAAACTGATGTGATCTGCAATTGAGATGTGTGACATCTTATTGAACGTGACTCCGTGGAGCTCCTTTCTGTCAAAGGATTGCTCGTGATTGGATATGGGTATATATGTCTCTCCGACCTGAGGTCACCATGGTAGCTTGCAAGCAACTCCCTGTGCTTTGATGCCAGACTACCCGAAATTCTAATCCGGTGATGGAAGGTTTCTGGGTACAGGCAAGTACTTGTGGAGTAATGGTGGACCAAGATCAAATTAACCTATCCAAATTATTTGGATTGAATGTCTCGCAATGTCTCAATTTAGCAAATCCTCAACCGGGGTAGTCCTAGTGAGGAGTCACTAGACTTGCGAGGTTGAGACATGTTATGGATTGACTCAGTTAGGGTTGGCAATATGACCCTAGGTCATCTTGAGCATTGGAGGTCAAAGGGATGAATTATACGGTAACCATATGCCAGAGGTTCGATAGATTGCTCTCGCATCTTCGGCCTATCCGGATGTCGGGACCCATTGCTAGATGGTATGTTGTACTGGTACTGGAAGTGTTCCAGTGCTACCATTTAGGTTCAAACCTATGAGGTCACATGACATAGAGGATTTTTTCCTGATCCGAAAGCTGATCAATGATTGGAAATCATTTCGGTATTAAGGTTAAATGGTCTGATTGAGGACACATTGGGTTTTTTCTGGTCAACCTGGTCTGATTTGGATCAACCAGGATTAGTTTGTGTTAACCAGGAACTATTCCTGGTAGACCAGGACTGGACCCGATTTTCTTATTGATCGAGTTTGGTCAGACCGGGATTTTTCTGAACCAGCTTTTTGGGTTTGTTAAACCGATTTAAAACTTGGTTTATTTTACATGGTATTTTTGGTTCATCGCTCGTTGTTTTCTCCCTCTTCCGCTTCCCCTGTTTTTATTGTGTGAAGGGTTAAGATCAGCTTGAAATTTGTTTGCTGCCTTGGTATTCAGATAATTTTCATTTGTACAGTTATCTGGATTGGGTCTCATCGTGTTTCTCTCCTGCATGTTTTTCCCATTTCACTCGGTCTCTATTTTTCACAGTGTTTCAGCCCTTTCAGCCTGCGATTCTCAAAAAACTTTCTCCACCAATCAAGAGAGCCAGTTCAAAATAGAGAGTTTGTGTTTGTATTTTATCTGGTATTCTCTCATGTTGATTTCCCTCCTTCACGGGTTTTCTCTGCCTGTGTTTTATTCGGGTAGCAAGCCATGAGATAGTGAGAGGAGGACCAGGGCGTGCGAGAGGGGAAGTAACATGGGAAGAAAATAGAGGATGTGAGAAGAGAGGGGAAGAGAGCGATTTTTAGCAGTTTATGAGAGAGTTTTTGTTGGGGCGAATTTCTGGATGCAGAAATTCGTGGATCATCCTGTAAAATCCTCCCCTATTTTTGTTTTCCTTTGTGTTCTCAAGGTGGAGTAAGGGAGGCCTTGGAGAAGACCGTCATTGTAATTCTGTTTGATTTTCCTTGCTCCACTTAGCCGTGTCCTATTCATTGATTCCTGGAGGACTAGCATCCATCCGAGAGTTGGATCAGCGAGAGCCCGCGTGTGGATACTTTAGAGGGTGGACATTTGGACACCTTGAAAGATTGGATCGATCTCTTCTAGATCTGATTTACTGTTGAAGGAGTTCAACCGCCTGCCTTGATTTGCTATTAAAGGAAGCTCTATAAGGTATGTTGTTTACTTTTTGTTATCATACATGCTTAAATCTAGATTTTATCATATTGTTTATAATTATTGCACTTGCCTTTACATGCCTCTATATTAGTTACATGCATCATGTTTATGTTAGATCCTGTGCATGAGTAGGTTTTTCCGTATGCATGTATAAAAATTTTAATTATGCAATACCTACTCCTTAGTGTAGCGTGCTTAGGGTAGGCGTCCGATGCATTGGTTTTCCTTTCATTAACTGCCCATGTGATTGTAACCACCTTGGATTTGTTGAGCCCATGTGATTGAGTCCTAACTAATCAAGAGTGGTTAAGCCCAAGATGGAGTCCAACAAGAAGACGCCCAAGGTTGTGATGCCAAGACCAAGAAGGCTTCTTAATGCCCATGTGCTATAAGATGGAGGCGTGCATGCATGAAGAGAAGCATCCAAGAGGCTGACCCCATTGGGGTCTAACAGTCAAGAGGAGCGTGGTTTAAGAGGAGTTCACATGAAGACAAGGAGCGCGCAAGGAAGACCGTGAGGTTATCTCATGGTGCTTGGAGAGCATGAAGATCCTTGGACCGTGGGGCTTGGCTCACGGTTCCAAGGTGGAGTCTACGTGAATACCTCCTCACGGTCATGAGAAGACCATGAGGAGTGTAGGATCTTGGATGCTTTTGGAGCATGGACCGTGGGAGACCTCCTAGATTACAAGGAGGCCATGGTGGAGACTTCTTGGAGACCACGTGGAAGGAGTCCTTGTAGGGGACATGGCCGTGAGAGGATCCTGCATGAGGGAGTCTACAGGTGGAGCTCTTTCCGGTGAGAGGAGGCACGGTCATGGCTTGGGTTGCAGAGAGGCGCACATGAGGGAGATATCATGTAGAGGGCTTGGACCGTGGGGTGTTCCATAAGACTTTGGAGAAGGGACGTCTACATTGAGGTATTGTCCGTAGATGGGACATTTGCATTGAGGTATTGTCTGCAGGTGGGAGACACATATTGAGGTATTGTCCGTGCATGGCCATATATGGGTTTTTGGAGTGTGAGGCCAGTAAGAGAGAAGACGTACGGGACGGCGAGAAGCTTTTGGATTTTCAGAAGGGGTGCTGGGGTTTTTGTCTTGATTGTATCAAGGGTTCTTCTCCAAAGTTTAAAGGATTAATAAAAGCAATCTCTTTTTTTCTCCTACATCTCTTATCTATATCTCTATTATTCCATGATGTTGAATCCGAGGAATAGGTTGCTGGACTATTGCTTCCAGATTGCTACCGTTGCATATAGGTGCTAGTCCGAAACAGTCCCTGGAATTCTCAATAATTGGTATCAAAGCTTGGTTTGAGCCATTGTTCGAGTGAAAGCGGAGCAGTTTCAGAGCCATGGGTTTGAAGGTGGAAGATAAGGATTCAAGGAGTGCATCGAGACAGGTGGAGTTGTACGTGGGTGTAGTATCCCATGTGGTTAGAGATGAGTCTTTGAAGCCATATTTCTCAAGTTCACCAGAGTACATCAGTAGAGGCAGTACCCAAGGCAGCTCAGGTGTTAGGTTCGGTGACCAGTGCGGAAGTGTGGATTTCAAAAACTTTATGAAATCAGGTCCGAACCCTAATCCCAAAATCTCCTTATTAGCAATTAAAACTTATGACTACATGCATGTCCAAATTTAAACATAGTTTAGATACTAACCTCAGATCGCTATATCCAATCTGATGTAGAAATAAACTCCAAATGGAGTAACCTTTTGAACACACCAGGCGTCCACTTGTCCGCCCTCCGATGGTGATCCACACGAGCAGATGATCAAGACAGTGACTCCTCAATTGGGTTCCTTCCAATCAAGTTCTACCCCAAGAACTTGATATATGGGCTATTGGCTAGGACACCTTTAGCCAAACAGGGACTAAAACTTTCTCTCTTACCCTTCTCCCAGTTTTTGGCAGTTCTGGCCTCTTAAGACACTCTTGTCTTAAGAATAAGCCCTTGTCCTAAAATGAGACAAGGCTTGTCTTGGAGGGAGAAGAAAATTAAGACAAAGTTGTCTTAATGTAAGAAAGAAGGAAAAAGGGGGCGCCTTCTTCCTTTACCGTCGGAGAGTTTCTCTCTCTGACTCTCCTTCTGTTCTGAGATTCGACAGAGCCTAGGCTCTGTAAAGGAATCAAAGAAGAAAGAGAGGAGGGGGAAACAGTCTTCTGGAGAGGGAGAAGGAAAGAGAAGCAAGGCTTCGCCGTAGAAAATCTGGAATAAATTTTTACGGTGAAGCCTTCTTCTTAAATAGGCGACAGAGAGGCGCCTTCTCCTTCTGAAAAATCCTCTCACGCCCCTCTCTCCCTTCTCACGTCTTCTCTCTTAATCTCACGGCCCTTGGGATTAATCTCACGGCCTTTGGGATTAATCTCACGGCCTTTGGGATGGACAGACGCGAAGAGGGATCGAGAAAAACTCAGAAGGGCGCGCGCAGAGAAAAGAGTCGCGCCCCTTCGGAGTTTTTTCTCTTTCTTTTCACCGTAATTCCCATTTTGAAGAGTCCACGCCTAGGTGGACTCTGATCCATGCCTCATCAGCCAAAAGACGCCGTTCCCTTCTTTCTTTTCATGCAAAAACGCGATTTGGAGAGAGTCCACGCGCGTGTGGACTCTTCTCCTTGCGCGCGCGTGTGGGAAGAGAGGGGGAGGGGTTTTAGGCGATGTGGGAAAGGGGTTTAGCCTCTTAGGTTAGGCCAATTGCTAGCCTATTGTTAGCCCAACGTTTTAAATCTTCAATTAGATTCAAACCGGAATGAATTTGGATCTAAAAAAGACCAAATCGGAACCCTAACTCGAATCCGATTCAAGTAGAAGTCATGGTTTGCAACACATGCTAGTGTGTTCATCTGCAAACGAGATTTAATTCCAAATTAAATCCTTGATTATCTGTCCTAAGTGTGTGACCCATTGGGTTCCATACTTAGCCAGCAGTGGGTCCGAGTGCAAGTTGACCTAATCTGATCAGAACTCATTCTAATCGATTTAGGTCAAATCGAGCTAACTCGAGTCAGTCAATTAGGACTCCTCCTAATTAGTGATCCAATTAAACCATTTAATTTGATCAACCCACAAGACAAGATTGACGTCTAGCAACGTGTCATGTCTACCCGGAAGATATGGAAATTCTGGTGTAATTCCAAAACTACCCTTCAGTGGAAAGTTCCCGTACAATTCGATCCTTCAATCATCTTGCATCCCGAATATAACTATGGATATGGAATCATGTCAAATCCAGTTTATACTCATTCCCAGCTCAGTCATACACTAATGATTCAATTAATTTGATATTAGAAATCATTTCTAATATCTGTACTTTGATCAAAGATTTCCTGAATCATCATCTGACCTAATTTGGCTGGATGCAATCTCCTCCTACTAGGAGTGATCAATTCCTTGTTGACCTACTCATTACCTTCATATACAATTCACCATACCCAGCATCAACCTCGTACATGACCCAGTGTCATGATTGAGATTGAACCAAAGCATGGGTTCATGTACATAAGGTATTATGGCAGTCTCAGGTCATAGGACTACTTGTACAACTCCCACTATGTGAAACATCTATTGACATGCAGCTAAGGCTCCATTAGATGTTCTCAAACTGGATCTATTCAGTGGACTCATTCACTAATGAGCACCCACATCCTTGTATTAGTGTCCTACACAAATGACTGTGAGAGCAGTCACCCTTTTCAGCATACATAGGATGTGCCAGTCTTACCGGAAAACCTGATCCCCAACTCAGGGTTCCTATGACTAGGAATATTCTAGATTAGGGTTTTAAGGCCTTAGATCTCACTGGTATGATCTCATCATAGCCCTTCAACCATAGCCCTAATCTATGGGGTTCATCATATAATGACACAGCGAATGATAAAAAATTATTGCCTTTATTAATTTGTCAATTTACAATGGTCTGGGAGATACAGATATTGGCTTATAGGGCATAATCCTTTCAATCTCCCACTTGCACTAAAGCCAATCGCTCTTATTCTTTAACCCCATACAATCAAGGTGGCGATCAAACTCCCGCTGTGGTAGAGCCTTAGTGAACGGGTCTGCTATGTTGTTCTTTGTATCTACTCTATTGATGCAGACTTCTTGTCTTTCGATTATCTCTCGGACAAGATGGAAGCGTCTCAGAATGTGCTTGGACTTGTGATGGGCTCTCGGTTCCTTAGCTTGAGCAACTGCTCCAGTGTTATCACAATAGAGTGGCACCGGGTTCTCAATCTCAGGAACTACTCCCAACTCTGTGATGAATTTCTTCATCCAGACAGCTTCCTTGGCGGCTTCACTGACAGCTATGTACTCTGCCTCGGTAGTTGAGTCAGCTACAGTCTGCTGTTTAGTGCTCTTCCAACTTACTGCTCCACCATTCAAGGTAAAGACATACCCTGAAATGGATTTACTATCATCTGGGTCTGATTGAAAACTAGAGTCTGAATAGGCTTCTAGTTTAAGATCAGATCCTCCGTATATAAGAAAAATATCCTTAGTCCTTCTCAGGTACTTAAGAATATTTTTCACAGCCTTCCAGTGATCCTCTCCTGGATCAGCCTGAAATCTACTGGCTACACCCAAGGCATATGCCACATCAGGCCTAGTACATAACATAGCATACATAATCGACCCTATAGCCGAAGCATAAGGTATAGAACTCATTCTATTTCTTTCTTCAGGTGTCTTAGGAGACATCCTCTTAGAAAGACGTATGCCATGACCAATAGGTAAGTAACCTCTTTTACTTTCCTCCATGCTAAATCTCTTTAGCACCTGGTCAATGTACCTAGACTGGGACAAGCCAAGCATCCTTCTTGATCTATCTCTATAGATTTTTATACCCAGTATATAGGATGCTTCTCCCAAGTCTTTCATGGAAAACTGTTTCGATAACCACACTTTGACTGATTGTAACATTGGGATATCATTCCCAATAATAAGTATATCATCAACATATAGAACTAAGAAAACTATGGCACTCCCACTAGTCTTCTTGTACACACAAGGTTCATCCTCATTTTTGAAAAAATCAAATTCTTTGACTGTTTTATCAAATCGGATGTTCCAACTCCTGGATGCTTGCTTTAATCCATAAATGGATTTCTTTAGCCTACATACCTGATTAGGTTTAGTCTCCAAGACAAAACCTTCTGGTTGTGACATATAAACCTCTTCCTCAAGGAAACCATTGAGGAATGCAGTTTTTACATCCATTTGCCAGATCTCATAATCATGATATGCTGCTATAGCAAGCATAATCCGAATGGATTTGAGCATGGCAACAGGGGAAAATGTTTCATCATAATCTATTCCCTGTTTTTGTCTGAAACCCTTAGCCACCAATCTGGCTTTATAAGTTTCAACTTGGCCATCTGCCCCAATCTTCCTTTTATAGACCCATTTACACCCAATAGGGTTAATACCCTCTGGTGCATCAACCAAAGACCATACTTGGTTGACATACATGGAGTCCATCTCGGATCTCATGGCTTCCAGCCATTTGTCTGAGTCTCTACTCATGACTGCTTCCGTATAGGTTAGAGGCTCATCATTTTGAATGATTTGGGCTTCATTATTTTCAATTATGAACCCATACCTCTCAGGTGCCTGTCGCACCCTATCAGACCTACGGATAGGAGTGTGTTCAGGTTCTATATTAACTATGTTGTTACTTGACTGAGAAGTGTCTATTTGTTGAATCTCATTAAGTTCGATATTTCTACCAGTGCCCTTTTGTAGGATAAATTCCTTTTCCATAAAAGTGGCATGCCTACTGACCAAAACCTTTTGTTCAGTAGGGTGGTAGAACACATATCCTATACTATCTCTAGGATATCCGATAAATAGACATTTGTCTGCTCTAGCATCTAGTTTATGTCCAAAATTCCTTTTTACATAGGCTGGACATCCCCATATCTTAATATACTTAAGATTGGGTTTCTTACTTCTCCATAATTCATATGGAGTGCTAGAGACAGTTTTAGATGGTACTCTATTCAAGATATGAGTTGCTGTTTCCAAAGCATATCCCCAGAAAGAAAAAGGTAACTCCGTGAAGCACATCATGGACCGTACCATATCCAATAAAGTACGATTCCTCCTTTCAGCAACACCATTTAATTGTGGTGTGTAAGGAGGAGTCCATTCAGAGATGATCCCCTTATCTTTAAGGTGATCAAGAAACTCAGTGGATAAGTATTCACCTCCTCTATCTGATCGGAGGATCTTTATACTTTTTCCTGTTTGTTTCTCTACCATACTTTGATACTCTAAGAATTTTTCAAAAGTATCAGACTTATGTTTCATTAGATACACAAATCCATACCTTGAAAAATCATCAGTAAATGTGATGAAGTATGAGTATCCACCATAGGCTTGAGTTGTCATAGGCCCACATACATCTGTGTGTATGAGTCCTAATAACTCTTTTGTCCTTTCTCCATGTCCACTAAATGGAGTCTTGGTCATCTTACCCATGAGACATGATTCACAAGTTCCTAATGACTCATAGTCATAAGGATCAAAGAAATTTTCTTTGTACAACTTGTTAATCCTAGTCTCACTAATATGTCCAAGTCGACAATGCCAAAGTAAGGTATTGTTAACATCATCTCTTTTCCGTTTGTTAGAAACATGAAAAACATTGTCATTAGTGGAAAGAGTTAAGAGACCATTGCAGAATATGCCATAACATATAATTTCATTAGATAAAGAAATTGAGCAGCCACTGCTCATTACATTCATAGTATATCCTTGTTTAAGTAACAAGGGTACAGATATGATATTTCTAATGATTTTTGGCATATAGTAACAATTCCTTAGCTCCAAGATCTTCCCTGAAGGTAACTTCAAAACATAAGTCCCTACAGCTTCTGCTTGGATGGGGTCCCCTCCAGCACCGTAGAGCTCAAAGTTGCCTTCCTTCAATACTTTAAGCCCCTGAAGTCCCTGCAATGATTTGCAGATGTTATGACCACAGGCGGTATCCAACACCCAAGTATTTGAAATGGAAGAATCCAATGACAAAATAGTATGAACTTCTTTCATACCTTTTGGTGCCTCTGATGCACCAGGCTTCAAACTTGCAAGGTAAACCTTGCAGTTTCTTTTCCAATGACCCGGCTTGCCACAATGAAAGAAGGTCATCTGTCCGGAGGCCTTCTTTCCTTTCTTCTTCTTAATGCCCCCTTTGGGATTCATCCTCTTATTGGAACCCCTTTTGCCTGTCTTCTTCTTATCCACAAGAAGAACTGGAGCCTTATTTTTCTTTACATGGCTCTCTGCTGTTTTCAACATATTCAACAGCTCAGGCAAGGAAGAATTAAGTTTGTTCATATGGCAATTAAGAACAAACTGTGAAAATGACTCTGGGAGTGATTGCAAGATCAAGTCTTGATTCAACTCCCCATCCATTACAAAACCTAATTGACCTAATCGAGTGATTAGATCAATTATCTTTAATACATGGTCTTGTACTGATGTACCTTCTGTCATCCTTGCACGGAACAACTGCTTAGATATTTCATATCTAGCAGTTCTACTGTGTTCTCCATAAAGCTCTTTTAAATTTAGCAGTATGGAGTTAGTATCCATGCTATCATGCTGCCTCTGTAACTCGTTAGTCATAGAGGCAAGCATAACACATTTGACAGTAAGTGAGTCATTTTGCCACATATTATATGTGGTCTTCTCCTCTTGCGAGGCATCTTCCCTTGGTGGTTCCAAAATCGGGGTATCAAGAATATAGGAAATTCTTTCTTGACTGAGTACTATTTTCAAATTTCTCAGCCAATCAACATAATTCGGCCCAGTCAATTTGTTGGCATCTAAAATACTACGGAGTGAGAGTGAAGAGGCCATTTATCTACATTTAAACAAAGAACGAAAACATAAGCAAACAACCATGAAATGACAACACATAATTAAATTAGGACTTTAATTTAATTATGTCTCCCACTATTTTATCGAGCATCATAACCCTCCATACGATGATCGAGAAAACCTTAATTGATCTTTCTTAGTGGGGTTGAGATCCCAATCCCTCATAAAAGACCTTGTGTGTACACAACAAATCTTATATAAGTTCATAGGTAGGAAAACTCTTTCCAATTGTAACCTGTACAATTCTCAACTTATCTCGGCCTCTAAAATATTAATAGCCTTGTGTATACACAACAAACTATAATATTTTAGTTAAGTAAGACCCTTCATAGCCATATAGTCATGACTTTAATAGTAATACCCTTGTGTGTTCACAACAAAATATTACTTTAAATCATGCCATAAACAAATAATTGTATTAGGCCAAAAATTGTGTTAGTCACCATATTAGGTCTTGTGTGTACACAACAAACCTAGTATAGATCATAACACAATGATGACCTATCATGAAGGAAGGCCAATAATAGTATTTTAACACCAAGCATGTTAGTCAAGAATTAAATCAATCAGATCGGCCAGGCTAGTGGAAGAGATGTGGGGGTCCCCCCGTTGCTTTCCTAGACACCAATTTAAAATTGGCCAGGTCAGTCAACGGAACCAATTAAAAACCACGATTCCCTTTACCTTCCCAGAACCACCTTTCTAGACACCGAAATGACTAATTATCCATCATGACTAATAATGCTTATCGGTTAACTATACTACCACTTAATATAATTTTAAGAGGGGTTCATGCAATGCCAGCACATTCAATTAAAAGCTATCACATATATTAATACATGCTTTAAACTAAGCAAATATGTGAAATGTGTGCCATCATACTAGGACAACCATTTACCACATAATGGATACACCATTATGCCAGGGCAACCTTATTTCAGTATGATGGCTCCAGGGCTACTCATATCTCTAAGACAATTAGGGTTTCAGTGGAAAACCCTAACTGGTGGCAATCATCAAACTCATGTTCAATCAAAGACATGCACTGTGCATCAATATTAAAACTTTAACATGATACTACATCATGAATTGTACTTCATAAGTTTTAATCCTAATAAGGATGGCTCTGATACCACTGTTAGGTTCGGTGACCAGTGCGGAAGTGTGGATTTCAAAAACTTTATGAAATCAGGTCCGAACCCTAATCCCAAAATCTCCTTATTAGCAATTAAAACTTATGACTACATGCATGTCCAAATTTAAACATAGTTTAGATACTAACCTCAGATCGCTATATCCAATCTGATGTAGAAATAAACTCCAAATGGAGTAACCTTTTGAACACACCAGGCGTCCACTTGTCCGCCCTCCGATGGTGATCCACACGAGCAGATGATCAAGACAGTGACTCCTCAATTGGGTTCCTTCCAATCAAGTTCTACCCCAAGAACTTGATATATGGGCTATTGGCTAGGACACCTTTAGCCAAACAGGGACTAAAACTTTCTCTCTTACCCTTCTCCCAGTTTTTGGCAGTTCTGGCCTCTTAAGACACTCTTGTCTTAAGAATAAGCCCTTGTCCTAAAATGAGACAAGGCTTGTCTTGGAGGGAGAAGAAAATTAAGACAAAGTTGTCTTAATGTAAGAAAGAAGGAAAAAGGGGGCGCCTTCTTCCTTTACCGTCGGAGAGTTTCTCTCTCTGACTCTCCTTCTGTTCTGAGATTCGACAGAGCCTAGGCTCTGTAAAGGAATCAAAGAAGAAAGAGAGGAGGGGGAAACAGTCTTCTGGAGAGGGAGAAGGAAAGAGAAGCAAGGCTTCGCCGTAGAAAATCTGGAATAAATTTTTACGGTGAAGCCTTCTTCTTAAATAGGCGACAGAGAGGCGCCTTCTCCTTCTGAAAAATCCTCTCACGCCCCTCTCTCCCTTCTCACGTCTTCTCTCTTAATCTCACGGCCCTTGGGATTAATCTCACGGCCTTTGGGATTAATCTCACGGCCTTTGGGATGGACAGACGCGAAGAGGGATCGAGAAAAACTCAGAAGGGCGCGCGCAGAGAAAAGAGTCGCGCCCCTTCGGAGTTTTTTCTCTTTCTTTTCACCGTAATTCCCATTTTGAAGAGTCCACGCCTAGGTGGACTCTGATCCACGCCTCATCAGCCAAAAGACGCCGTTCCCTTCTTTCTTTTCATGCAAAAACGTGATTTGGAGAGAGTCCACGCGCGTGTGGACTCTTCTCCTTGCGCGCGCGTGTGGGAAGAGAGGGGGAGGGGTTTTAGGCGATGTGGGAAAGGGGTTTAGCCTCTTAGGTTAGCCCAATTGCTAGCCTATTGTTAGCCCAACGTTTTAAATCTTCAATTAGATTCAAACCGGAATGAATTTGGATCTAAAAAAGACCAAATCGGAACCCTAACTCGAATCCGATTCAAGTAGAAGTCATGGTTTGCAACACATGCTAGTGTGTTCATCTGCAAACGAGATTTAATTCCAAATTAAATCCTTGATTATCTGTCCTAAGTGTGTGACCCATTGGGTTCCATACTTAGCCAGCAGTGGGTCCGAGTGCAAGTTGACCTAATCTGATCAGAACTCATTCTAATCGATTTAGGTCAAATCGAGCTAACTCGAGTCAGTCAATTAGGACTCCTCCTAATTAGTGATCCAATTAAACCATTTAATTTGGTCAACCCACAAGACAAGATTGACGTCTAGCAACGTGTCATGTCTACCCGGAAGATATGGAAATTCTGGTGTAATTCCAAAACTACCCTTCAGTGGAAAGTTCCCGTACAATTCGATCCTTCAATCATCTTGCATCCCGAATATAACTATGGATATGGAATCATGTCAAATCCAGTTTATACTCATTCCCAGCTCAGTCATACACTAATGATTCAATTAATTTGATATTAGAAATCATTTCTAATATCTGTACTTTGATCAAAGATTTCCTGAATCATCATCTGACCTAATTTGGCTGGATGCAATCTCCTCCTACTAGGAGTGATCAATTCCTTGTTGACCTACTCATTACCTTCATATACAATTCACCATACCCAGCATCAACCTCGTACATGACCCAGTGTCATGATTGAGATTGAACCAAAGCATGGGTTCATGTACATAAGGTATTATGGCAGTCTCAGGTCATAGGACTACTTGTACAACTCCCACTATGTGAAACATCTATTGACATGCAGCTAAGGCTCCATTAGATGTTCTCAAACTGGATCTATTCAGTGGACTCATTCACTAATGAGCACCCACATCCTTGTATTAGTGTCCTACACAAATGACTGTGAGAGCAGTCACCCTTTTCAGCATACATAGGATGTGCCAGTCTTACCGGAAAACCTGATCCCCAACTCAGGGTTCCTATGACTAGGAATATTCTAGATTAGGGTTTTAAGGCCTTAGATCTCACTGGTATGATCTCATCATAGCCCTTCAACCATAGCCCTAATCTATGGGGTTCATCATATAATGACACAGCGAATGATAAAAAATTATTGCCTTTATTAATTTGTCAATTTACAATGGTCTGGGAGATACAGATATTGGCTTATAGGGCATAATCCTTTCATCAGGAAGACAGGAGACAGTCTCAGGGAGTGTTGGGGGTATCGAGCAGTCGGGAGTATCCTGGTATGACGGTATTGGCCTATGGATAGAGGCTGGAGCTGATGGGGCTGGCAACTCAGGGAGACCCATGGATAGGTCTCAGTGAGTGCTAGGGACATCATGCAGCCAGGAGTAAGGCTGGGACATGTATAGTAGCCAAGTGGAGATGGTTGCTGGGTTCAGTCACTAGGTTAGCAGCAGAGTTGGGATGAGCTCTGGATTTCGGAGGTGATGCGGAACCTATACATGCATGCAAGTATTTTTTTTGTATTTTTAATGTTAAGTTGTATGATTAATCTCGAAGACATAGGCATTTGGTCCAATCCTCTCTATTACTTTAAAAGGTCCAGCTCCACGAGCATGAAGTTTCTTAACGGTCATGGGTGGGAACCGCTCAAGCCTAATCCTAATCATGACAGAATCCCCTACATCAAATTTTTTGGCCCTTCTTCGGGAATTAACTAGTTTCTTATATGTTTCATATCTTAGGTTTATTTTTTGGCTAATGTCCTTATGCAAGTCTCTAATATGCTGTGCGAATGATTTTGCAGACTTTGAGACTCGTGCATGAACAGGTAAAGGAATCAGGTCAATGGGGCGATTAGGCTTGTACCCATAGACTATCTCAAAAGGACTCTTGCCCGTTGTCCTATTCATTGAGCTATTATAGGCGAACTCTGCTCTAGGCAACAATAGATCCCAAGTTCCAATGTGTTCACCTACCAGGCATCTAAGGAGGTTTCCTAAACTACAGTTCACCACTTTAGTTTGGCCATCTGTTTGGGGTGGTAGGCTATAGAAAACTTAAGCTTGGTCCCTAACAGGTGCCACAGGATTTTCCAGAAATAACTGGTGAACCTAATATCCCTATCAGATATGATGGTCTTGGGTAGGCCATGGAGTCTAACCACATGATCTAAGAAAAGCTTGGCTACTCTAGATGCATCAAAGGTCTGGAAATAGGGGATGAAGTGAGCCATCTTAGAGAACCTATCGACCATTACAAAGATAGAATCATGTCTCTTCTAGGTCTTAGGTAATCCTAACATGAAGTCCATACTTAGGTCCTGCCAAGGATGATCAGGCACTGGTAAAGGTGTGTAAAAACCAGTGTTTCGCTTTTGATGTTTTGCAATAGCACAAATTCTACACCTGGCTACAATCTATGCAACATGCCTTTTCAATCCTTGCCAAAAGAACCGGTCCTCTATCGCTAAGATTGTCTTATTCCTACCAAAGTGACCAGCTAAACCTCCAGCATGGGTCTCCCAAATTAGGAACTCTCTAAGGGAAGTTCTAGGTATACAGAGTCGATTGTTTTGGAAAGGGTAGCCATCCTGAATGGTATACTCACTATGGATACTGGATGGTCCTAGCCTGAGGGTCAGGTAAATGTCTCCAAAGTCTGGGCAGGTTTCACATTCATCCTTTAACCTATCAAACCCTAGGACTTGGGTGCTAACTAATCCTAACAGTAAAGACCTATGGCTAAGGCATCTGCTACCTTATTTTCTGTTCTGGCACGATGCTTCGGGACAAAGGTGTAGGCCTGAATGTACTCGATCCATTTACCATGCCGTGGGTTAAGTTTCTTTTGGGAGTTTAGGAACCGGAGTGCCTCATGATCAGAAAATAAGATAAACTCCTGTGGTAGTAAGTAATGTCTCCAATATCTAAGGGCCTGGACTACCGCATAAAATTTCTTGTCATAGGTAGAGTACTTAAGCTTAGCCTCATTCAGCTTCTCATTGAAGAAGGCTACAGGGTGATTCTCTTGACTTAGTCCCCCACCTATTCCTACTCCTGAGGCATCGCAAGCAACCTCAAACACCTTAATGAAGTCAGGCAATCTAAGGATGGGTGCATGGGTCATCTTATCCTTAAGCTCTAGGAAGGCCTTAACAACTGCTTTGGTCCACTCAAATGTGCCCTTCCTAATGCAATCAGTTATAGGTGCGACGACTATACTAAAACCCCTAATAAATCTCCTATAAAGGGTTGCTAGGCTATGGAAGCTACACACATCATGGACACTAGTGGGTATAGGCCACTCAACAATTACCCTAACCTTTTCAGGATCTGCAGAAACTCCCTTAGGGGTGACAACAAAACCTAGGAAGATAACCCTATGTGTCATGAACTCACCCTTCTTAAAATTGGCATAGAGGCTATTCTCCCTAAGGGTCTGGCATATTAATCTTAGATGACTAAGGTGGTCCTTCTTAGTCTTGCTGTAAATTAAGATGTCATCAAAGTAGACCATAACAAATTTTCCAATATATTCTTTCAGGACTTGGGTCATAATCCTCATAAAGGTACTTGGTGCATTGGAAAGTCTAAAAGGCATCACAACCCACTCAAACAGACCATCCTTAGTCTTGAATGCGATTTTCCACTCATCCCCAGGTATAATCGTAACCTGATGATAGCCGCTCTTAAGGTCTATCTTTGAGAAAACTTTGGCTCCGGCCATCATGTCTAACATATTGTCCAATGGGGGGATGGGAAACCTATATTTCACAGTTATTTTGTTGATGTCTCTACTGTCTACACACATCCTCCAGGTACCATCTTTCTTAGGGGTCAATAGAGCAGGGACTGCAAAATGGACTCAAGCTCTCCCTAATGAAACCCTTCCTAAGCAATTCTCCCACTTGTTTCTATAATTATTGATGCTCACTGGGGTTCATTCTATAGTGAGGAAGGTTTGGTAAAGTAGCTCCTGGGACTAAGTCTATTGCATGTTGGATGTCTTTAAGGGGTGGTAATTAATCAGGTAAATCATCAAGGAAGACATCCTCAAATTTTTTCAGAGCCTCAATAATTTCTCTAGGGTGTTCCGTTTGGGTTGGCTCATGTATTTCTTTGGTGGTTAAGATCCAAATAGGGTTACCCTCAGTAATCTCTCTTTCTAACTCCTTAGCCTTAATCAGGTTAACTCCAGGTTTCTTGTCCTTAAGGCTACTAGAACCCCTCTTAATTGGGTCTCTAGGGAGAGTTGGGTGGATAACAAACTTATTCCCATGGTAGCTAAAAGCACAAACATTTGTTCGACCAAATAGGGTTGCATTATGATCAAAAAGCCAAGGTCGACCTAGAATGATACTACTTACTTCCATGGGGATGACATCACACCAAATCTTTTCCTCATAGGTTTGTAGTCTAACAAAGATTTGGCACCTAGCTTTAATCTAGTGATTAGTGTGTCATCATTCTAGGACAACCATTTATCACATAATGGATCCACTATTATGCCAGGGTAACCTTATTTCAGAATGATGACTGGATTACTAAACATATCTCTACAACAATTAGGGTTTAAGTGAAAACCCTAATTGGTGACAATACATCAAACACAAACCACATCATATGTAAATTATCTACATATGCTTATAAAAATCAACATATATATTTTAATCTTGATAAGGAGGCTCTGATACCAATGTTGGGTTTGTTGACCAAGGCGAAAACATAGATTTCAAAATTTTTATCTTATGAAATCTATACCAGACCCTTTAGCCCTAGATCTCCTTAAAAAAAAAATTAAAAATATATATCATTCATATACATGATTTAAATATATATATATATGTAAGTACTAACCTGTACCACAATATCCAAAATGCAAATCTCCACCAGGTGCCCAAATGTTCACCCTCCAATGGTGATCCACACGGAGAAGAGATGAAGACAATAACTTCTTGATCTTGGATCCTCTTCTTGAATTCTTTTTCAAGAATTCAATTCTTGGACTTATAGGCTGGAATTTTCTTTCTTGAAAATTACCTTTCTCCCTTCTTTCCTCTTCTTGATCCTTTCCTCAACTTCAATCCTTGTAGAAAATTCTTATTTGAAGTGGAAGAAAAATTTAGACAAGTAATGTCTTAATTCAAGAAAGAAAAGAGACCCTTCCTGTTTCTTTCCTTTACCATTCAAGACCTTCCTCTTATTCTTGTTTAGGGTCAGAGTTTCGACAGAAGATACCTCTGTAAGGGAAACAATACCCAACAAGAACAAGGGGAAGGAGTATTTTGGAGAGGAAGAAAGGGAATCTGATCTCTGAATTATCTTACATGAAAACCCCCAAGAACCCAACCCTATTTATAGATATCAGAGGGGTGTCTTTTAAAAAACAACGCAACCCTCTGCTATCCCAAGAATCATGTTCTTTCCATCCTCACACGTCCCCTCAGATTTTTCATGCCTTTCCTGATTTATTTCAAGATTTTTCGATGAAGAAAAAACCTCGGAAGAAACCTCAGAAAAGTCATGATGTTCTGAGACGGAGTTGCGACCGAAAAGCAACGGATTTCTTCTGGCCATCTGATCTTGATCCAAGGGACTCCAGATGAGATGCCTAAAGAAATGATTTCCGCCCCCTCCCATCTGGTTTTCATGGTAAAAGAAGTCCCCACGCGCGTGAAGAGGAGTCCACGCGCGTGGACTCTTCCTTTGGTGCGCGCGCGTGGGAAAGATGGCTTGGGCGGTCTTGGGAAAAGGGTTTAAATTGATTTTTAATCAATGGGTTCAGCCACGGGTTAGCCCAAAGTCCCAAAATTTAAATTAGACTCTAATTAGGTTCAATTAGAACCCAATTAAGCCCAATTCAGAACCAAATTCGAATCCAATTCGAATAGAAGTTGGGTCTGCAACACATGCTAGTGTGTTTGTCCGGCAAACATTATTTAATTCTAAATTAAATCTCTCATCGACTCTCTTTTGTGTGTGACCCATTGGGTTCCACATCTAGCCAGCAGTAGGTCCGAGTGCTATTTGACTTAATTCGGTTAGATCTCAACTAAGCCGATTTAGGTCAACTCAAGCTAGCTCGACTTGGTCAATTAGAATCTAATTCTAATTAACTGATTTAAATTATCATAATTTAATCATTTCCCTACAAGACAAGATTGACGTCTAGCAATGTATCATGTCTACCCGGAAGATGTGGAATTTTGGTAAAATTACCAAAATACCCTTCAGTGGTGAGT
The DNA here is from genome assembly GCA_021397845.1 of Areca catechu. Classification (NCBI taxonomy): domain Eukaryota; kingdom Viridiplantae; phylum Streptophyta; class Magnoliopsida; order Arecales; family Arecaceae; genus Areca; species Areca catechu. The sequence continues at coordinate 76,410,631 of CM038044.1, read as the reverse complement.
TACCGGGCAATTCAGTCCTTTGATCAACTTGCATCCTGAATATGATTATGGATATGGATACCTTGTCAAATCCAATTTCATATTCATTCCTAGCTCAATCTTTTTAATGATGATTCATTAATGAACTATTAGAAACTACTTCTAATGTTCATACTTTGATCAAAGATTTCCCGAATTATCATTCGATCGAAATTGGCTGGATGCAATATCCTCTTACTAGGGCTGATCAATTCCTTGTTGACCTACTCACAACCTTCATATACAATCCACCATATCCAGTATCACCTCATGCATAACTCAGTGTTATGATTGAGTGTGAACCAAAATATGGATTCATGTATATAAGGTACCATGCAGTCTCAGGTCAAAGGACCACATGCACTACTCCCACTATGAGAAATATTTATTAACAAACAGATAAGGTTCCATTAGATATTCTTAATCTGGATCTATTCAGTGAACTCATTCTCTAATGAGCACCCACATCCTAGTATTAGTGTCAAACACAAGTGACTGTGAGATCAGTCACCCTCATACATAGGAAGTGCTGATCTTTACTAGAAACATTGATCCCCTACTCAATGTCCCATTGACCAGGAATATTTTAGATTAGGGTTTTAAGGCTTTAGGTCTCACTGGTATGATCTCATCATTACCTAAGAACCATAGCCCTAATCTATGGAGTTCATCATATAATAATTAAGACACAGCGTATGATGAAAATAATGCCTTTATTGAATGATAATGTCAGTACATTGATTTTTGGGATGGATAAGGAAAAATCCCAACGAAATATAATATTTTGATTGGCCTTTAGGGCATAATCCTTTCAACTGATCCATTAAACCATTGTGATATGATGGTGGAATGTATTTCCCCCTAAGCTTACCCTTCATGGCCCTCCAGGTGACTATGGGATCATGCCCTCCTAGTCTAAGGGTTCTCTCAACACTAGCCCAATGCAACCTGGCCTCCCGGATCAACTTAAGCTTAGCAAACCTAAACTTATGCTCCTCAGACATATTGTACCACTAAAAATATTGATCAATTTCTCCCTCCCAATCTATATAGACCTTAGGATCAAGACAACCATCAAAGGTGGGGGCATCAAGTTTAATGTGTCTATAGGATCTATCTTCCTGGTCTACAAAATCATGATTGGGTCTCCTAAGATGAGCCTCTGGGATTGGGTCATGATGATGAGCTCTCCTAGGTTTAGCCTCAAAGTATGGATCAGGGTTTGGGGTCCTCCTAGGTTCAGTCTCATAGTAAGGGTCATGGCGAGAGGTTCTCCTAGGATGGGGAGGTGACACAAGATCTAGCTCAGACTGCGACCTATGGGTTCTTTCTGTGGTCCCTACATGGTCCTCTACCTGATCAAACCTATTGGCTAAGTGTTCAAGTCTATTATTGGTTCAGGTAGTGGACTGAGTCAACTGAGTCATTTGGGTAGTCATCTGGGCCATTTGGTCAGCAAGGGCTGTAATCTGAGCTTCAAGATTGTCCATGGATTCAAACAAAAGTGGAGATGGTGGATTATATGTTGCTTTTGATTTAGTGCTCAAGCAAGACTCAATACTGACTCGACTACAGTTGCCTAGACCTAGAGTCCAAAACTAGATGCTCAATCAGGGTGGCAAACTAGCCTATAGTAACCCTGTACTCAGCCAGGCAGGTATAAGGGGAGTGTTAGGTCCCTGATTGCCAATCCTAAACACCAATCAAAGATTGGCCAGGTAGGCGGACCAGCATACAAGCCCTTCGGGATTGAATCCCTGAACCACCATTCTAGACACTAAGCACAAGGCACACACAGGTTAGCTTGACACAGTGATCTGATACTTAGCCCGAACCTGACAAGTTTGTATCCCTATCCCACTAGGGCAAATTAAGTCTAATAGATTTTAAGTTAGGCTTGGGACTGAATGTAAGGGATGTGGTTTTGGACTAAGGAGAGGTGATCAAATCCTCCCCCCATCTGACATAGCAAGAGTGCCCTTAAAGGTAGTTTATGCAATGATGGCAGGCAGATGAGGATGCAAATTAGGGTTTAGATGTTTTTTATATTTTTGGAATATATGTATTTTTTTTTTGGGGTTTTTTTTAAATAGAATATAATTGTAGATTATGATCTAATATGCAGGAAATATGATAAAACTAAAGATATGCAAAGATTATACCTAAAAAACCCTGAACTTTCTAAAATCAGGTTTACTGCCAAAATAGAGCAGAATTATTCTTAGGCAGTTTTTTGGCTGGGAGAAAATCCACAAACTGATATAATTTCTGATAAAACTCTATAAAATAATTTGAATTATGAAGAATCCAGTAAATCAAATTTCAAAATCTTCTGAGTTCTTTGCAGATAGAAACAATTAAAATAACATAGTATATTTGAAAAGGGCCGAAAATGAAAAAAAACCCTAAGAACTCCTTGTGTTCTTCTTCACGAGCCAATTTACAGCAGCACCCCTACCACCATAGGAGATTCCATCGATCGGAAAAGAGGGTTTCGAAGTCCTAATAATCTCCTATGACCGGATGGCCATGGTGAAGTGCCCGATCCAAGTATCTCAAGAGAACCAAGCCCAAAACAAGCTCTGATACCAAATTGATGCGGAACCTATATATGCATGCAAGTATTTATTTTGTATTTTTTATGTTAAGTTGTGTGATTAATCCCGAAGAATAGACCAAGAATCTAAGCAGGAAAAACTATGCAAGATAAGAAACTAAAGCATGCAAGATAGGACCTAAAAGCAACAGAAAGAAAAGGACCGCTGAGGCTGAGAAGCCCCGGTTGGGCTAGTTTACCTACAATAAAGCTACTGGTAGTAGAGGGGTTGTACCTGGCAATGATGGAAGCACTCGGTGCAGATCGTATGCGAAGAGATCGCTCTCTCTCCGGATGCGGCCTGGAAAACCAAGCCAGAAACCCGCGGATTCCTGGCTTTCTGCTTGGTGGTCTGATTGCAGCCTAGTTGGAGTCATCAGATTCATTGAAGTTGAGGGACCTACAAACGACCTATCAGGGGATAGAAAACATAGAGGACAAGAATAAATAAGGGAAAAATAGCAAGGGAAGAGATTGTTTGGAGTGGCCGGCCAGGGCTTTGGAGAGCAGGCTGGTGGTAGGAAGCAATCGCAGGGCACCGAGAAGAGGAAGGGCTCACACAGAACCCCTTAAGCACACAGCAGGGTAGCACACAGCAATTGGAGAATCAAAGATTATTTCATATATCAAAAGTAGTTCTCATACAAGAGACTAGGGTCCTTTAAATAGACTCATAGTCTTGGGCCCCAAGTAAGGATACAATAGTCATTACATAGGAATCCTATTCCTACCCAAATCCTATCTAGAAAATAAGGAAAGAATAGGTAGAATAAATCCCTACAATTTCTCTCCTTCTCTTGCCTTGGTTGGCCAAGGGAGGTGACCCTAGTGGCGGACCAAGGGTGGTGAGCATAAGTCCTTGGCGCCACTTTCTTCTCTCCTGGGCCTGGGCTAGCCTAGATTGCTTCAGGCTGCATTTCAAGGCTTCAGGGTCTCGAGCTTGTCTCCCGGGCTTTTGATTTCTTCTCTGAGGCTTGTGATTTCTCCTCCTAGGCCTTCCATGATCCTCCTAGCTTTAGTTGGATTGGTCTTCACTTGGCTGGCTTGGTCCTCACTTGTAAGAGTCATTACTGGACATGTATTGGACTCCAAAAAATGACTAGCTCAACATGAGCTGACTAGTACAGGACTTAAGTAAAAAAAAATAACTTAGATGAACTAATCTTTATTACAAATGGATTCAAATATAACTAATTGATCCACAGAGGGTTGAGAAGCCTCTATGTTATTCTGGTGCCTCTGGTGTCCACACTAGGAGGAGCCTACGGAGTTGCAGTGTATCCAAAATGATCTCGGAGGGGTTTGTAGTGATGCAAAGGGTTCGAGGAGGCAGCGACTAGGTATGAGGTTCAAGTGTAGGCTCAACAGGGCAGCATTGAGTTGCTAGCCTTGGGGTTTCTTTCTGTGGCATCAAGGAGACTTCAGTCTCAGGTGAAGAATGGGATGAGAGGTGGATTCACTAGTGGAGCAGGATTTGACATGAGTTTAGAGCGGGAGGTGCAGGGAGGACCATATCCTAGCACGAGTGCTAGGGGTGCACTTAGCCAGGTGGAGCAGAGTGTGCGGAGTTTGGCATGGCTCTAAGAAGATTATGTCAGGTAGAGCTCTAGTTACAGCGAGTGCCGATTCAGGTTCCTAAGTTCTCTCCACCAAAGTCCAAAGAAAATACTGATGCAGCTTTCAAGCAAAAGGAAGGCTATAATTATGGTGCAAGGATACAAGGGTCTTCAACTATGGAGGTGGTCATCCCAAAGGCCTCCAAGGGCTAGCAGCAGCTGAAGGGTGTTGGCAGAGGCAAGGAGATCCACACAAGGAGCTATCAGGATATGCAGTTACAGTGAGGTTGTGTAGGAAGACATTGCCAGGTTTGCCAAAGCTTGGGGGCACCAAGATGGAGATTGTAGGGATTTTCATGTTGCTCCCAAGCTTCAGAGAGACTTGGAAGACCATGGCAGGGATGCTGGAGGTGATCCCTTGGGCTTGGGGGCATGTCCCAAGCTGTTCCTAGAGGTATTCCATGGGATTTCGAGGCATTCCCCTAGGATCCCTGAGAGTCAAGTTGGGTCAGGGGGTTTTGACCCAGGGTACATTAATTTCTTGGGGAGAGTTTTTTGAGAGATTGTAACATAACCCAATTGGGTTATGGGGTTTGTGTCCAGGTTTGTTAAGTTGGTTAGAAGGTTAGCCAATTAGTTATTTAGTTGATTGGTTGTAACTAATTAGGAATCCCAACCATGTGGCGTGTCCTAATCTAGTTTGTTATTGGCCCAAGACAAGTCCTAACTGCCCATGTGATTGTAACCACCATGGAATAGTTGAGCCCATGTGATTGAGTCCTAACTAATCAAGAAGTGGTTAAGCCCAAGATGGAGTCCAACAAGGAGATGCCCAAGGTTATGATGCCAAGACCAAAAAGGCTTCTTAATGCCCATGTGCTATAAGATGGGGGTGTGCATGCATGAAGAGGAGCATCCAAGAGGCCAACCCCTTTGGTGTCTCACGATCAAGAGGAGCATGGTTCAAGAGGAGTTCACGTGAAGACAAGGAGCGTGCAATGAAGACCGTGAGGTTATCTCACGGTGCTTGAAGAGCATGAAGATCCTTGGACCGTGGGGTTTGGCTCACAGTTCTAAGGTGGAGTCTGCATGAAGACCTCCTTATGATCATGAGAAGACTGTGAGGAGTGTAGGATCTTGGATGCTTTTGGATCATGGACCATGGGAGACTTCCTGGATTAGAAGGAGGCCACGATGGAGACTTCTTGGAAACCACGTGGACGGAGTCCACATGGGGGACATGGCCATGAGAGGATCCTACATGAAGGAGTCCGCAGGTGGAGCTCTTTCCAGTGAGAGGAGGCACGGTCATGGCTTAGGCTACAGAGAGGTGTACGTGAGGAAGATATCACATGGAGGGCTTGGACCGTGGGGTGTTCCACAGGACTTTGGAGAAGGGACATCTATGTTGAGGTATTGTCCACAGATAGGACATTTACGTTGAGGTATTGTCCGTAGGTGGGAGACGCACATTAAGGTATTGTCCATGCATGGCCATACGTGGGTTCTTGGGACATGAGGCCTGCAAGAGAGAAGACGTGCATGACGGCAAGAAGCTTCTAGGTTTTTAGAAGGGGTGCCAGGCTTTTTGTCTTTATTGTATCAAGGGTTCTTCTCCAAAGGTTAAAGGATTAATAAAAGCAATCTCTTTTTTTCTCCTACATCTCTTATCTATATCTCCATTGTTGCATGATATTGAATCCGAGAAACAAGTTGTTGGACTATTTGCTTCCAAATTTCTACCACTACGTATAGGTGCTGGTCCGGAACAGTGCCTGGAATTTCCAACATTCATCGGCATGTCATTCACCAACCAAGGATAATTCAAGAAAAATACTCAAAGAATTTGATGAAGGAGACTTTGTCATGATCAGGCTTCGACCTGAATGATTCCCACCTGGAACCATGAAGAAGTTACATGCCCGTAGTAGTGGACCATACAAAGTAATTAAGAAAATTGGACCTAATGCCTATGTGCTTGATTTATCACTTGAGCTAGGTATTAGTCCTACCTTCAACATTTCAGACCTTATAGAGTATAGGGAGCCAACATTGATACCTAGTGAGCCTTTTGGGCCTAATCCCATCCTTGAGAGTGAGCCAACCCATGAGTGTCCGCCAGCCAAATTATCAAAGCGGAGAGACAGGATCGAGCGGATCTTGGATGACAAGATTATCACTACTCGGAGCAAAGATAATCAACGATATCTGGTTTGTTGGCAAGGATGACCTGAGACTGAAGATTCTTGGATCACTAAAGAGGATTTGCAAAGGATCGACCCTGACTGCTAGAAACACTATCAAAGCAGAGTTGACCCATACTTGATAGGGTCGAGTTCCTCCCACCCGAGAAGAATTGGTGCGGACATCAAGGCTAGAAAAAAAAATGACACATCATCCCACATCTCTATGGATCACCGGTGAATAAAGCCCTATGCCTAAGCCCAAGCCCAAATCACTTGTAAATAAGCCCCAAGACCCAATTTTAAACCCTAATTTCAATATGGGGCTTAGTCATTTTTTTTAAAAAATTCTATCATTTTGGTCTAGTTGGGTTCGACCCCAAACCCTATTTACCAGATTAAGCCCTTTTATTTTGTGAGATTATGCCTTTTGATCAAATTGGGTTCCAATTGATCAAGATGGGTTATAAATTAGTTTCAATTGAGTACTTTAGTTATTTAATTGGTTGAGTCATGTGATTAGTTATTTTAATTGAGTCCTGTAATATAAAAAGGGACCCAAATCAAGACACCATGTGCCAACCCAAGACAAGACATGTGCCAACCAATTCTTGGTGCCACATGCTAATTAATTCTTGGCACCACATGACAAGCCAACAAGGCACCACCTCATCACATGCCATGTCACCTTGCTGCCATGTCATGCCATGTCATCATCACATAAGTTAAAGTAGACCACATGAATTTAAGAAGCCAAGAAGTAGTGCCAGCCACTCTTATTATCGACCATCAAGCTGTCACTGATTTTAAGAGTAAGAAAGAAGGACTCCTCATTTCTCATCTCAATTATCACCCAAAGCATGAAGAGTCCAAGGGAGTGCCATCAACTTTCAAATTTCAAGAAGTTTATCCCATGGAGACCATTTAAATTCAAATCCAAGAAGATTGACGCCAAGATGGAGGAAGATTAGATGCATCTTCTCATGAATTGTCGCCCACTCCCATTTGAGTTTAAGAAGACCAAAATCAAGATAAGAGAGGTGCCTCATCTCACCTCATCTCATCTTAATTTTGTCACCAATATTTCATGGAGTGCCACACTTCTTTTTCATCACCCAACCTAGGAAGGAGTTATCCAAAGTTGCCACCCAACATGGAAAAAACTCAAAAAGAGATCAAATTCAAGAGTCCAAGATGCCAAGAGAATGATTTCAAGAGTCTTTTATGCCCAAGGGAAACAATCGATGGAGTTTCTGGTCCTTACTCTACTTGTATATGGCCTATAAATACCCCATAAAACCCCTTTGTATTAATTATTTTTTTCATGGTATAAAATTAATAGCTTTCTCTTATTTCCTTTGCTATGATAGCATCACGGGGTGTAAGGCCTTAAATTCCTTTGTTCTTTGGAGCATCATGGGGTGTGAGGCCCTAAATTCTTTTGATCTTCGGAGCATCGCGGGGTGTGAGACCCTAGTTATCCAACTATCCAACAGAAACCCTAGCCGCCACCTTCAAACTTCTTTCTCCTTTTCTCTTCCTTCAAATCCTTCTTCCTTCCATGCCTTCTTACTTGAGTGTTGAGACTGATTGTAGGTGATCAAGATCTGAAGTGATGGTGATCCTTTCTTTAGTACCAACTTCATTGCAGATTGGAGCCTGAGGAATGACAATCTTGAAGTCCTGCCATGAAATCCTAGAGAGCCAAATCAAATCCACTTCAAGAGTGCTACAAATCATCATTGGTAACTCTAAAACCTTTTTCTTTCTCTTTAGATCTGACTTGTTGAAAGTAGGAACCCTAGTTTACGGTGGTTTCTTAATCACCAAATCCTATTTTCTAGTTTATTTTGATTGATTCACATTGCGGGTAGCGTAACTAGTTGACTTGTTTAATTTCATTGATTTCTTTGAGTCTGAATTTTTGATAAAATAAAAAATTTGTTGGGTTTCTTAGGGTTTTGATGGCACAGCGAAACAATGGATTTCAAAAAATTTCTTTCTTGAAACTCCAAACAACTTGAAACCCTAAGCCCAAGATCGCTTATTCATTATAATTAACAAGTCATGCAATTAGGGTTTGAAAAAATACTTGGAATGCTAATTCTTTCTTCTTTCTACTAGGCATACAAGTGTAAGCCCTCTAGAGGTGATCCATATGGGAATGGAGTCTAGGAAGCACTCCTTAGTAGGTTGCTTAAATCACTTGGACTCTTTTGATGGCCTTTCTTCCTCTTTGATGATAGCCAAGTTTTAACCGATTGCAACATTGGGATATCATTCCCAATGATCAATATGTTATCCACATACAAAACTAAGAAAATAATGGCACTCCCACTTATCTTCTTATACACACATGGTTCATCCACATTTTTGATAAAATCAAATCCTTTGATTGTTTCATCAAAATGGATGTTCCAACTCCTCAATGCTTGCTTAAGTCCATAAATGGACTTCTTTAACTTGCATACCTGGTTTGGTCTCCCACTTGAGACAAATCCCTCTGGCTGTGACATATAGACTTCTTCCTCAAGGTTTCCATTGAGGAAAGCAGTCTTTACATCCATTTTCCAGATCTCATAGTCATGGTATGCTGCTATGGCAAGCAGTATCCGAATGGACTTGAGCATGGCTACTGGAGAAAAGGTTTCATCATAGTCTACACCATATTTTTATCTAAAACCTTTTGCTACCAGCCTAGCCTTATAGATCTCAACTTGACCATCTGCTCCAATCTTCTTCTTGAAGACCCATTTACACCCTATCGGGTTAATTCCTCCAGGTGGATCTACCAAGGTCCAAACCTAATTGGAATACAATGAGTCCATTTTAGATTTCATGGAACCAAGCCTCTTGTCAGAGTCCCTACTCTCGACAGCTTCCGAATAGATCATAAGATCATCATCCTGTATGATATTGGCTTCATTTTCATCCCCAATGACAAAGCCCTATCTGAGATGTGCTCCTGCACCCTCTCTGACCTTCAAAGAGAATGTGTGTATTGTGGTTGTTCTTGATCTATAAGAACCTCTGGTTAAGAAACTTCACTTGAAGGCTCATCAGTTTGTTGGTTCTGTTCTTCACACAACTCAAGTGAAGAATCACTACATCCTTCTTGGATAAACTCATGTTCCAAGAATGTAGCATGCCTACTGATAATTATCTTCTGCTCGGTAGCATTATAAAAGATGTATCCCTTACCTTCTTTTGGGTATCCAACAAACCTACACTTTTCAGCCCTAGCACTTAACTTATGCCGAAAGTTACTCTTGACATAAGCATGGCAACCCCAAATCTTTAAGTACTTAAGACTTGGTCTTTTACCATTCAATAACTCAAATAGAGTGCTACTTACTGACTTAGATGGAACCCTGTTTAATATGTATGCAGCAATCTCCAAGACATGTCCCCAGAAGGAAATGGGAAGATCTATGAAGCTCATCATGGAACTCACCATGTCTAATAAGGTACGATTTCTCCTTTCTGCCACTCCATTTAACTGAGGTGTATAAGGAGGGGTCCATTCAGAAATAATGCCTTTGTCCTTGAGATGGTTCAAAAACTCACTAGACAAGTATTCCCCTCCTCGATCAAACCGAAGAGCTTTAATACTAAGTCCAGTTTGTCTTTCAACCATACTCTGATATTCTTTAAACCTATCAAAGGCTTCGGACTTGTGTTTCATAAGATACACATAACTGAACCTTGATAAATCATCAATAAAAGTGATGAAATAAGAATATCCTCCTCTAGCCTGAGTTGACATAGGTCCACACACATCAGTATATACAAGACCTAATAATTCAGTTGCCCTTTCTTCATATCCAGTGAATGGAGACTTGGTCATTTTTCCTTTGAGGCAAGACTCATAAGTTCCTAATGATTAAAAATCATCAGGATCAAAGTAATCCTCTTTAACTAACTTGTTTATCCTCGACTCACTGATATGACATTCCGGCAATGCCAGAGATATGTGATATTGACATTATCTCTTTTTCCCTTCTTGTCATCTACAAGAAGTATTTCATCATTGAGTACTAAAGTTAGAAGACCATTCACAAAGCAACCATGCCCAAATATTGTATTATTATAAAGAATAGAGCAGCCACTACTCTTTGCACTTATTTCATATCCTTGTTGTAATAATAAGGGTATAAAAATAATGTTTCTTATAATATTTGGCATATAGTAGCATTCTTCCAAACTTACGATACTACCCGGAGATAATAACAGAAGATAGGTGCCCACGGCTTCAGCATATATGGGTTCTCCACTTGCCCCATATAATTTGAAGTCACCTTTCTTCAAATTTCTAATTCTGTGGAGTCCTTCTAAAGATTTACAAATATATGACCCACATGCGGTATCCAATATCCATGAATTAGAAATAGATTCACTCAATGATAAATTGGTTTATATCATGTACAAACCCTTAGATGCACCACTTGCATCTAGCTTCACATTTGCAAGACAAGTCTTGCAATCCTTCTTCCAATGCCTAAACATGCTGCAATGGAAACAGGCTCCATCAGCCTTCTTCCTCAACCAGTCCACATAGTTTGAACCGGTTAACTATTAGCATCCAAGATGCCACTCAGTGATAAGTTTGAAGCCATTATTTAAATATCCTATATTTAATTAAAGAACAATATCAGCAGACCACTCAAGATGATATCCATAACTAGATAAGGACTTTCTATCTAATTATGTCTCCCACTATTTTCTTCAAATACCATAACCCTCAACTATGGTAAGCGAGAAACCTTTCCTGGTTTCCTTAGTGGGGTTGAGATCCTTATTCCTCATGAGTGCCTTATGTAAGCACAACAAACACACATGAGTTCAAAGGTATGACAACCTTTTCAATTGCAACCCATGCAATTCTCAACAATTATCTTTGCCTTTAAGACACTTATGGCCTTGTGTATGCACAACAAACCATAATGTCTTAGTTTAGTCAGACCCTTCATTTCTATATAGCCATGATTGAATAATGTTATCCTTGTTTTTGCACAACAAAGCAACATTTCCAACCATGCCATAAAGCACTAAGTGCACCAAGACAAATCTTATATCAAACCCTAGAGTAGGCCTTGTGTACGCACAACAAACCTATTATAGTCTTGACATAAATTTGGCTTAGCATGAAGGAAGGCAAAATATAGTACACTTAACCAATTAGCATTACCAAATTAAGATTTAGTTATGACCAAATTGGCCAGGTGAGTGGAAGGGGTGAGGGGGTACCCCGTTGCTTTCCTTAGACACCAATTAGATTCGCCAGGTCAGTCAACGGAACCAATTAAAATCCTCATTTTCTTTACCTTCCCAGAACCACTTGCCTAGACACCAATTGGCTGATCAAACCCTAACCGGTTTTGCTTTTTGACTAAGTTTTATACTATGACTAAATATGGTTTTTGATGAGGGCTTTGATGATCTCAAAACACATTCTAAAACTATCATGATAATAATGTTTATTTCTACTAGTATAAATATAAACATGATATCCAAGTTTATAACAAATATAAACCCAATGCATATCACTCTAGCATATGCATTAAAATTCATGTCATCAAGCATATTATCCTAATATGCATAGCATTATATGACAATTAGCATATTACCCTAATATGCAAATCAAGACATGATAAAATACCTTTCACCTCACTTATTCATGGGATATGGCCACAGCGGCACCCCTACACACCATAGGAGACCCATTGAATGGGAAGAGAGGGCCTTTAAACCCTACTTGGCTCCTATGACCGGACGGCCATGGTGACTAACCCAATCAAAAGTAGTTACTTGGTTCATGCATAATTTCATATTGACATAATATCATACATATGAACATGGTTGAGTCGACTCGATAAGGTTTGGGTCGGATAGGTAGTGAAATTTAATTAAACTCCAAAATGATTCATAATTGGAATGCCACAAGGATGGCTCTGATACCATTGATGGGAATTCTCCCAGTGTGCCAAGGATCATGCAGCATGCGGAATTGACTTTCAAAATAAAATTTCATAGCATGATACCCTAACATGTATAACATGTATAGAAAATCCTAATTCCCAAGAACCCCTTGTGCAATATCAACTAATGAATCATAAAATAGAGGCAAGAAAAATACCTGGTTTGCTGAAACCCAACTTTTCTACAAGGTTCATAAGTGCAAATGCTCCAACAGTGATCCACACGAAACTCGGATCAAGGAAGAACTCCTTCAAGCTGCTTGGAAAAGTGAAACTCTTTCGGTAGCCTTTGGTCTATTGACCACTATAGGACACCCTGTCCTACTGAAGGGCACTCAAGACACTATCCTAAACCACTTTAGGTTCTAGGACTACCCTCCTCTAGGACCCTACAGGCTTATATCCAAAAACCAAGCCTTGTCCTAGTGTAGAAGAACTTGTCATAACAAGACAAGTCTTGTCCTAAAACAGGAAGGAGGGAGGGAGAAAGTGGAAGACTCTTAGACAGACTCTCGGGAAAATAAAAACACTGATCTCAGAAGACTGAAGAAGAATAAGTAGTAGTGTTTCTCATTTTACCATACCCCTATTTATAATCTCAGATAGGGGGTGAAATGCATCCCGACAATACTTATCATATATGAAACATCATATCTGATTAGACTCTTTGGGAATGGAGAGTCATATCTATGTTCTTTCACTTACCAGATCAATCCCCATTGCACCATGTGTCAAATACTAGTTTCTGAGATAGGGAGATGCCTCTTCTAATCCAAAGTAATGCGAGGCTTGAAGAGTTTCAGAGGTAGAAGGACTCTGCCCTCTGTTGTGCGCGCGCATATGAAGAGGCACGACTCTTCATGTGCACGCCACCTTTCACACCTCTTCAAGCCATCCCATTCAAACTTTAAACCGATCTTTTGACTTGTCAAGGTATGGGGATTGAGCTAAGAGGTGCCTTCCTGATGAAGCTCCCAGAGTCTCATCTGCAGAAGGACTCTCAGTCCATCTGCACACCATACTTTCTCGCGGGTGCACCAAAGGGCGCCAATAGTCCTTCCCTTTCCATTTAGTCTGCCAAAAGCATCAAATTGACTTGGTCAAAGATATGCAATATGGGTGTCATTGGAAAGGGCATCAAATAAGCTTTTTGACCATATCTTTTATTTTTAGATCAGAGGTCTGTAGGCCCTTCTGTGCCCTTTTGAAGTTAGGGTATAATTTAGGTACCATGAGTCCCATGCCATTGGACTCTTCATATATGGCACCTAAAATGCCCTTAAGTTCAAATTAAAATCAGATCAAGCTCTGATTTGGCTAGCCCCACTTAGGACTCAACCAAATTTAGGTTTTCCATAATTAGGTTAGCCCAAATAGCAAGCAATTGAACCCAATCCAATTGGGCTAGGAATTAGGTTAGTCTACATATGCTAGTATACAATCTGGCTAACCAATTAGGATCCTATGACCCTAATTAAATCATGAATGAATTCCTTGGCCAAGTCTCTATTATGTGTGACCCATTGGGTTCCACATCTAGCTAGCAGTAAGTTTAGGTTTGAGCCGATTCGATCCGATCGAACCCGATTGACCTAATTAGGTTAAATTGGCTTACCTAATTATCCAATTCGAATCATACATCAAATTGACTCATGAAACCAAACCAATTGGTTCATGGAAACCTACAAGATAAGATTGATGTCTAGCAACCTGTCATGCCTACCCAGAAGATGAGGAATTTGATGGAAAATATCAAAATACCCTTCAGTAGTAAGTTACCATGCAATTCAATCTTTCGATCTCCCATTATCTCGATTAAGTGATAGGTATTGATATATGTCAAACCCTAACACTTAATCATATTGAATCTCAGCTCGATCATGAGGATTCAACTAATGACTGATTAGATTCCACTAATCTCATCCTGCTTTGATCAAAGGCTCCTTGAGTCTCTCATCGAAGAGATTGCATGGGATAATAATTCCTCTTACCAGGAATGATCGATTCCTTGTTGGTCCACTCACATCCTTTGTACACCTTCCACCATACCCAGAACATCCCGTACATGCCGCAATGGCATGAATGAGTATGAACCAAAATATGGCTTAGTGTGCACAAGGAACCTTGGTGACCTCAGGTCTAAAGATCACATGCACAACTTCTACTCTGGGATCTAACTTTTGACAAGTAGTAAGACTTTCATTAGATAGTCCCAGTGCGGATCAGTCCAGTGTACTCATACTCTGATGAGCACCCTTATCCTTGTATTAGTATCTCTATACAAGTGGTTGTGAGATCAACCACCCTCATCAACTTAGCATATATAGGATAAGCTAGTCTTTCCGGATTCATCGATCCCCGAATCGATGGTCCAACGACTAGGAACATTCTAGATTAGGGTTTATAAGAATTAGGTCTCACTGTTATGAACTCCATCATAACCCTAACTCCATTGTCCTAATTTATGTGTTTCATCATAATCAATGAGAAAATATGACACAACAGTATATGATGAATCAAATGCCTTTATTAATATGAAAGTATGTCATACATGAGCTGGAAGTTTACAAAAAGACCCTCATAATGATTGGCTCTTAGGGCACTTTTCTATCAAACTCCCACTTGCACTAAATCCAATCACCCTTGTATTTTATACCCATACAATCTAAGTGACGATTTAACTACTGCTTGGCTAAAGCTTTAGTGAATGGGTCTACTATATTGTTCTTTGTGTCAACTCGTTCAATGATGACATCTTATCTTTCAATAATCTCTTTAACGAGGTGGAATCATCTTAGAATGTACTTGGACTTGTGATGAGACCTCGGTTCCTTAGCTTATGTAATAGCCCTAGTGTTATCACAGTATAATGGCACTGGCTATTGTACATCTGGAAGCACGCCCAATTCCATGATGAATTTCTTCATCCAGACAGCTTCCTTCACGGCTTCACTAGCAGCTATGTACTCTACCTCAGTGATTGAGTAGTTACTATTGGCTGTTTTATACTCTTCCAACTCACTGCACTACCATTCAGGGTGAAGACATATCCTGATGTCGATTTGCTATCATCTGTATCTGATTGAAAACTAAAATATGTATAACCTTTTAGTTTCAACTCAGATCCACCATATACAAGAAAAATATCTTTAGTCCTTCTCAGGTACTTAAAAATATTTTTCACAGCTCTCCAATGATCCTCTCTAGGATCTGCCTAAAACCTGCTCACTATGCCCAAGGCATATGCAACATCAGGTCTGGTACATAATATGGCATACATTATCGATCCTACAGCCGAAGCATAAGGAATCATAGCCATCCTCTCTCTTTCTTCTGATGTCATAGGAGAC
Source organism: Areca catechu (assembly GCA_021397845.1). Lineage (NCBI taxonomy): Eukaryota > Viridiplantae > Streptophyta > Magnoliopsida > Arecales > Arecaceae > Areca > Areca catechu. Next base: position 76,394,950 of record CM038044.1, on the reverse strand, counting down.
ATTTTCTTAGAGAGATGTATGCCTTGATGGTGGGGACACCAAGATCAGACACAGATCCCTAGGTCCCATATGGTTTAATTAGTCATGTGTCAAAGTTTTGAAAGTTTTGTAATCAATTAAGATTAAGTCATGTAATAAGTTGAGGTTAGTTGATTTGTCTCAACCCTCAACCTAGTCAGTATTTTGAGTCATGTACATCAATTATGAGTCCAGTATGAATCCGATTTTATATAAGAGAGGAGGTCACCCTATTTTGGAGTTCCACCAGGCCATATCCAGGAGTCAGAGGTCTCTACATCAGTCCATTGGATTTTGTGTGACAACCCAGGATCAAAGATGCTTCCAGAAATCCTGATTCCTTCCAGATGCCCTCCAGATGCCCAGATTCCCTTCAAGATGTCAGAGCATATTTTTTAACCAAGGCATCCATGATTCTAGAGGTCCACCTGCATCCCAACCGAAAGAAATCAAGCCCAGGTGCCAAGCCCAAGCCCTTAAGAAGCAAGATTCTAGGGAATATTCCTGCTACCAGGCTACCAAGCCATCCCAGCTTCCAAAGGCCCAAACCCATGCACCCAAGCCCCTTTGGGCCGGCCCCTTGTTTCTCCTAAAGGCCCAACACACCCCCCTAGGCATCTTTAAAGTGTTGACCACGTCCAAAGAGTCTTGACCAAGTCCAAGTTGAAGAGAAGAAGGAGAAGACCAAGTTTATTCCTAACTTAGTTGAGATTTCTAATCCTTTTAAACTTTGTAATTCTAACCTAGCTAGGAAAGGACTTGTATTCCAATTTGGAAGAGGACTTGTAACCCAAGTATAACCATGGTTAGTAAGGGCATGGGAACTCTATAAATACCCCACCCCTCCCCCTCTTGTAAGCATCTTTTTCTTATGAATAAACCTTGCTGAAATTTTGAGTTATTGCCTTGTGTTGGTGTTTTGTTTTGGTTCTTTGGTTGGTGTTATCATGCTTGGACGAATTCCTTGCTGCCCTAGCATCCTTCCACACCCTAACTCATTGCCATCCAAGCCTTCACACATCCAAGAAAGAGTGCCCTAGGCCACCAAGCAAGGAGATCTTCAACAAGCTTCAAACAGCCCAGCTTCTAATCCCTAACCTGATTCCTTCTAAACCTAGTTTCCTTTCCTTTTCTTACTTGCTGTTTTGATTGACCCTTGACATTTTGCAGGATCCTCGAGGTGTTTCACCTTCCTAGAGGAGGCTTTCCTTGCATTCGGAACCATCCAAATCAGCCATCTAATCAAGGGAACCGAACTTCATCATCCAAACTCCAATCAGAGTGCTGTGTGATCTCTTCATCGAAAGTTCTTCAAATCACTGATTGGTAATATCCTTCCCTTCTTTAAATTTCTAATTTGATGAAGATTAGCTATCCTAATCCAGGAGTTTCTCAATTCTCGGGTCCTGGAATTTATTATTTTGTATGAGTTTGCCTGCGATACGATGATTCTATGCATTACTATTCTTCTTGCTAGTTCTTACTTTTATTTAGGAATTTAACCTATAAATCTAAATTATAAAAATCACAAAAAAAATTAGTTTACTATTTTTTCTGCATGATTAGCAATCTTAGAGTCATCCCGTATCAGTTTGGTATCAGAGCGGGTTTATGATAGTTTTTTTATTTGCTTTGCATTCACAAACCCTATTTCAGCATTCTATCCCAGGATGGCATTATAAGGTGAGGTCGTTCGAACGACCACAAAAATGATGGGGAGGGTTTTCTAGAAAGGCTCCATGTCGATAGTCATAGGGAGAACTATCTCCCCTTCCACTCCGACGGAGTTACCCCCGAAGCCTGTCAACAGTGTGGGAGATTTCTGCAGCATGGACCTGGATAGATTCATTCTCATAAAAGCATCATACAGCAATACCTCTGTTAAGCTTCCATTATCTATCAGTATCTCCTTGCATCGTAATTGGCAATCACTACTGACATGACTACAGGATCGTTCTCAAAAATTGAGTCTCTAAAAGATCTTCATCAGAGAAGGTGATGGCGTTGGATCCCCAGGACCTTTTAGCAATATCGGTCCCATCCTCATAGCTTCTTCTGGATCATCGATGCAGTATGACGATATCCCCGCCAGTCAGCCTCTGATTGGGGAGCTCCATCTCCTTCAAAGGATTTTGGGCATTTGATGCTTCAGCCCGATCCCGATGGGGTCGGACATACTTGCGCAGGTATCCCCTCTAGATGAGGTCTTCAATGGCATCTTTCAGTTGCAGGCACTCTTCAGTATTGTGCCCATGATCCCTATGGAACCGACAGAATTTGTCTTTATTCCTTAGGGCAAGAGGACCCCTCATCGGTCGAGGCCTTTATAGAAAGGTCTCATTCTCGATCTCCATGAGGATCTTCTCTCTTAGCAGGGACAAAGGCGCGTAAGTCTCGAACCTTCGAGGGAAGTCCCTCGGCTACAAAATTCAGTGTTGGACTGACCATCAACTATCACTCAAAGGTCGGACTTCAGGAGCCTTATCGCTCTGCTTCTTGGAGGTCAACCTTCCCTTAGCTTGACGTCGGCCAGCCACTTGTTCTTCCACCAGAGCGTACTTCTGTGCTCTAACCAGGAGTTCGCTGTAGCTTGTCAGATGTTTCTTGTCCAGGAAGAAGGTCAGCCTGGATGAGCGAAGCCCTTGCTTGAAGGCTGACATCGCTACAGCCTCATTTAAGTTCGAGACCTCCATGGCTGCTGAGTTGAAACGGGCCATGAAGTCCCGAAGGATCTTGTTGGCATGGAGTCCTTATATCGATCGGTTGAAGCTGCTATACCACAGGACCGCTTCCTGGTTCACCTGCAAAACAGGTCTCTTGCTGAAGTTGTTCCGGTGGGAGACACTCTGATGCTTAAGTCAGTGGCGGATCCCAGCCATAGAATGGGAAAGAGTGTCGAGAGTATGAGGGAAAGGCTCGTAGAGTATGGGTGAATGTATGAGTATGGGTGTATCTACATGTACCTCTCTCGAGCCATTCTTCTTACCACTATTTAAGAGAAGGCCTCCAGCCTACGGCCTGCTCTTTTTTTGGTGATTATGAGGAGTCAATTTCTCCCATGATCGGCAATCATGGGTTGTCATTGAGCAGTTCCAGCCAGATCGGAGGCATGGTAGTTGGAGTTGCACACCATGATCATGGCATGGAGAGTCTCGATTGTAACCGTTGGTTACAGTTGCCTATATGGGCCAGATTGTGGTCCCATCTTCGGGTTTCCCTTTGGGAGGGCCAAAGACTTGGTGTTTGCTCCGGGGCCGGAGATCACGTCCACGGCAGGGACTGAAGAGCGTGTCTTCGAAAGTCGATGAGAAACTTGGTCTTCAATCAAGGTCGAAGACATCATCCGAAGGTCTGGCCTTGGGATGTCGTAGTCTAGTGAGAAGCCTTGGGTTGCCTGCAGTTGGCCTGGACTTTTCCTGGTCCGAAGTCCGTAGTTCGGAGAAAAAGGCTTCGGCCAGTTGAACCGGTGTTCGATTCATAGCTGAACTGAAATATCCCAACAGTTGCCCCCCTACTCTCAGTTTTCGAAGTGGAGGTTTGCCTCGAGAAGTGAGAGTATTAATGCTTTATTGTTTTCCTCCCTGGAGATAGTGTAGTGGATGATTGTAGGATCTCTGATTGGACTGTCCATCATGACTGCTAGTTGATCTGGGAATCAGGTGGTAGACAGCTGTCACTCCCAGGTTGGGGAAGAAGGAAAAAGCGGGCAGCCCTGGGACCATCTCTCTTTTTCTCGTTACACGATAGTTAAGCCAATCTTTCGGTTGAGATTTGGATGGTTGTGGCGGCTTTCCCCCGTTCGCTAGATGATGGATACGCCCCATCCTGGTGGTTAGTTGAAGACGGGTTACCTCCCTGGGTAAACTTGGGTCAAATCAACCTGGTAAGGCTTCAAAGACCCTTGCTTTCCTCTTCAGAAAGGGTGAAGGTCCAACAAAGGAAGCTTCTTCAACCTCGTCTCATCCTTCGCCCAACTTTCTTTGTTCTGGACTACCAGTCTATTCCACCGGTAGAATCTTTCTCCTGCTCCCTTGCTTCATTCTTTTATCATGGAAGAAACTGTAGAAAGTCAGGGGGAACAAGTTGGGCCCTCAGGGGCCGGCAACGTAGTAGGTCCGAATTTGATCTCCAGTTTGGTTTCTTAGGGAAAGGCTACCCTTCTTTGGGAACGCTATCGCATTCCTGAGGAGTTCCCTTTCGCTCTCCCCGCACTCGAGAAACGAGTGAACGAACCTCCTCCCGGGTGTCTAGCCATGTATGAAGATCATATGAAAGCTGGTCTTCGGTTTTCCCTGCACCCTTTCTTCATTAAGATCTTCCACTTGTATGATGCAGGATGAAAAATCGATGTAACCTGGTTATTTGGAAAACAGGAAAATAACTAAACAAACTAGGACCGTGGGAGGGCTAAGAAGCCTCCCGGGACTAGGGCATACTGACTCTAAAATCCTAAGACAGCTGATCTCTTTTGTTTTCAATTTTCTGGGTGGATGTGGTGAAGGAAGGATGGAGATGGGGAACCGGGAACTGGAACTCATGGCCCTGAGACTCACTCTAGCAGGGGACTCACACAGAAAGTCAGGGGTCAAAGCCTAAAGCTACCCTCCCGAGGGATCACAGCACCAGCTACCCTGAGCATAAAGCTACCCTCCCGAAGGGGTCACAGCACCAGCTACCCTGAGCTCTCATCGAACCCATAATGCACACAGCAGGGCTCTTACATAGATGCACTAGGATGACTCTCGAAGGACACGAGGGGATAAAGAAGACAAGATAGGGGATAACTAGGGTGCTCATCGAACCCATAATGCACACAGCAGGGAATGCCTCACACCCCTCATCGAACCCATAATACACACAGCAGGGAACAAAGGAAAATGGGCCTCAGCCCAGAACCAGAACCAGAACCAACCCAAAAATCTATATCAAATCTCTCTCTGATTATTACAGGGGGAGAGGGGGCCTTTATATAGAAAAACCAAAACCCTCAGTTTCTTAGCCTCTAAGAAAACTAAAAAAGAAAAATAAATTATATCAAAATTCATGTTGCATCAAAAGTGGTGCTGATTTGCTCTAAAAAGCATGTCAGCTTGATTATCTGCTCCAGAAAGCATGTTGCTTTGAAAATTGGGTTGCTCTGAAATCCATGCAACTCCACCTCACGGCCGTGCGGAGGATGGATCATCCGACGGAGCACACGGCTGGCGATCGGAAAGCAGGCGGTGGACGGGGCCGGCGGGCGGCGAGAGGCGAACGGCCAGCGGCAGCCGCAGGCGAGGCAGTACATGGTCTAGCATGGCAAGCCCAGCATGTCGTTTGGTCTCCCACGGTCGTGGGAGACCTCCCGGGCGGCAGGAATGGCCGGTGGATGGCGAGGGAGGCTGGGGATGGTAGGACGGTGTCCGGCAGACAGGCAGGCGGCGGCGATGGTGTCAAGCGATGGGCGGCGGTGCCACATGGTCGCACGCGGGCGGACGGATGCCTCCTGCATCCGTTCATCTTCCCATGGGCGTGGGCGGCGACGGACCCCACCGGCAGCTTCTCCGACAAGGGCGGGGGCCGGCAAGCTTCGACGGCGATCCGGCGGGGGCGGCCGGAGGGCGGGCGGCCCGGATCTGGGGTCGGAGGGGCGGTGGGCTAGGGTTCGGAACTTTTAAAAAATTCACGGGAGAAAGGTTGCAGGAGGTGGAATAAGGCTGGGATAACTTGAGGATAAACCGAGAACAAAACCAGAATAGCGGGGATAGGTGGAATAGCGGGATAGAAAAAATAAAAAAATTCTGAGGAAATAAGAAAAAATAGAAAAATACCCGGACCTGCCCTGATCCCCATCATTGTACCAAGTGGTGCTGGCATAGTTGACCTCGAATAGCGTCCGGAACATCTACGGATTCCTGGTCATGTGTAGCATTGCAAACATAAAACCTATGACCAATTTGTTTACGACCCTTTTTATTCTCAAGAGAAATTTCCATAGCAACAGATGGTGGGTGATTGGCCCTAGATCAGGCCGCAAGGTCATCAAGGACATGCCCAGCGCCATCCACGGGTGGAAACCCATTTTTGTGTTTGTACTGTCTTTTGATCCATGGGGCTTCGACACTGTTTGGAAGAAGCCTCATCTAACTGCCAATGACGGGAAGAAGGTCTTAGCGGTCGATCAGTCATATTACAATCTCTTGGTCAATTTCGAGGTTGCCCCTATCCGGGAGTTATTGGAGGAGAGAAATCTCCATCTTGCGAGAATTAGCAAATTCCCCATATTAGGTATAGTGACGGAAATTTTTGCTCCTCTTCTCCAGTTTTGTTGTAGCTCGGTCGATTGAAATGAACTTTTTTGCTTGTAGGTGGCGGGATGAAGCCCGATGTGAGCTGGCTCTGTCAGACCTCCGAGAAGAGGGTAGCACAAGCCACTCTCACCAGGTCGGCGGTTCAGAAGAAGGCTCGAAGGGACGGTCCTGAGGGGGATCGGAGTACTTCGTCTTCCCGAGGAACCTCAGGTAAAGATGCAGCAGCCACGGAGGGAGCCCCGTCGAGACCCTGTCCAGTCGAAGCTCCACCGGTGGCTATTTCCCCGGTTCGCACAACGGGGAGTCCACCTCAGGTCGTGGATGTGCCACCGTTTTGCCCCCTGCAATTGATAGGGGCAAAGGGCGGCAAGTCGAGGGAGAGTCCGCTCACGGGGCTTCCCCAACTGGAAGCCGTTCGGTGAACTCTTCGGAGCTTTCACCTACGGGGGGACTGCTGGTCCCTGCCGTAGCCAGGCAGGCACTGAAGGGTACGCTGCTGCCTCATGACTTGGCGATTCTTCGAAATCGAAACCTTCCCAGGGTGTTTGATTCTACCTTCTCCACCCTGCAACAGGTATGATTTTTACCGTCTCCTTTATATTGGAGTTGTTCGATCCATGACCCCACATTCTTGATGCAGTTGGTCTACGACCTCACCTTTAGGAGGAGGGCCTAGGGAATGTTGACAGCCTCATCCATGGCCTCAAGGAGGAGCTTCATACTGCCAGGGCCGTAAAGGAAGTAGCCAAAGAGTTAAGGCAGTCTATGGAGGACCGCCTTGTCTGGGTGAACGACGAAGTTCGCGAACTGAAGGGCGAACTAAAAAGTGCCCATCTGACAATGGCGGAGCAAGGGGCAGGGTGGAGAAAGAGCAGGAAACAAGTCGACTCCTTGGGGCAAGCTGCTAGGGAGAATCAGGAGAAGATAAAAAGCCTGACCAAGGTAGTAGAGGAGGCTTCCAGGAGGGCCGAAGAGGCGATTCTAGAGTCCAAAGCAGCCAAGAGAGAGTCCGTGTCTTTGAGGAAGCAGGTAGACGATGCTGTAGCAGACTTCAAAATGTCTTCACAATTTCAAGAGGAGATGAATGAAGCATCTTTGTATGGCTACCAGCATGGCTTTAACGATGGACTTTCCAAGGTAAAGGAGGCCTTCCCTCACGTTGACCTTTCCGGCATTCCTCCCTTCAACATAGCTGAAGAAGAAGAAGGAGAGGAGGCTGAAGCTGCAGTAGAGGCCGAAGAGGTGCCATGTCCGGGTGAGGAGGCCACTACCTTAGTCAAAAATCTGGGGGTGACCCTAACTCCGATTCTGGTTCAGGAAGAAGTTCAGGCTGGGGGAGTCCAAGCCGAAGGTTCTCCGGTCCTGGCCCAGATTGATGAGGTCCTTTCAACACAAGTTGACAAGTTGCTTCAGTCATGTGGTGTGGGGTCTCCTCCCGTTGACATTGGGTGACCCAAGTTGCCAAGTTGCCTTAGATGTATTTTCTTCTTTTCCTCTTTGTATTGTCAATGGATTTTGTATGAAAGCTTTTTCGGATCTTGAAATGACTATTTCCCTCTCTGTATATGCAATGTTGTGTTTCATATGTATCTTGAACTAGTTCTACCGTTCTTTCTTCCACTTGGTCGAACAGTCGTGGTCGAAGGTCGTTTAATTGATAGTTGATGAAGACGAATCCCGGAACAGATTAGAACTCCGTTGCTGAAGACCATCTATGATTGGTCAGGTTGGTATCACCTTCCTTTTGGTAGTAAACTATCCGTTGGGGCAGATAGGCATCAACTCCCTGTCAAGCGATGATTAGGGAAGTTTGATCGTAATTCTTGTTGTCCACGTGGCACGTTGGTACTCGTACAGTCATGATTTCTTGTGCCTTGTGTGCCACCAGGTCTCCTTTTTCCACAAAGAAGCCATTAATGTTGCCATCGCACGATGAAAATTTTTTCGAATTCGAAGCACTGGCGGTTGTTGTCCCGGGAATGACCCTCAAGTGGCCTTCTGGTTCTTGAAGCATCGCCCGAACACATGGCGCTCTCTGATGCGGCTGGGAAAGGACGTGGAGCACACCTCCCCGAAATCAGTCATGGGTGCAGGGTTTCTATAAATAGGACCTTGCCTTCTACTGTCAAGGGCCATCATCCTTGTAGACTCCTTCTTCCCATTAAAAATGAGGTTCAACACTTCCGAGCTCCGCCGAGCTGCAAAGAGAAGGGCTGTTGATCCAAAGAGGAAGAGTCCGGAGTTCTTAGGGCCGGGGGATGATGATGAGCCTCTCGTGGACCATCTGGAGAAGAAGGTCCGCCCGTTGGAGGCCCAACTGAGGGAGGCCCGGGCCCAGGTCGCGGTGGCAGCCATGGAGGTAGAGGAGGCCAAGAGGGAGGCGGCGAATGCCGTCTCGGACTTCAGGGCATCTGCTGCCTTCAAGGAGGAAGTCACTGAGGTGGCTCTGGACTCCTATTATTAGGGGTTCCGGGAATGCATGAGGACGGCCTCCAAGTTTTATAACTTGAAGGGCCTGGACAACATCAAGCCCTCCGTTCCCTTTCCCGGTAATGAATTTTATTCCGACTCTGATGAGGGGTCGGATTCTGGTTCGGATGGGAACCCCGAGGCCCCTTCGTCATCCCTCCAGATCTCCCCCCGTCGGTACAGAAAAAATTCGGCGAGAGGTTATTGAAAATTTTCCACATCTTTCAAATGTTACTCCTCTTTTTTTTTTTTTGTCTCTCTCTTTTTGAGAGTCTTTTGTTTTTTGTTTTCTCTTTTTTTTTTAACAAATCAAAAAAGAGAAATGAAGTATCTTTCTTTTATCTCTTCCCATGTGTTTCTTGTAATGTGTTGTATCATATTTTGTTTGGAATGTAGATTCTTATGACCATTTTCGGTCTATAGGAAAGAAGTGAGGTCGGTTGAACCATTCTTGGAATGCTTGTTGTCGACAGAAAGGATGACAGTGGTCCTTTTAGGCACGTTTTCGGATGTTCCATAGGGTAGGATGCTTACACCATCCTTGTGCTTTTCTGTCGTGATCAAGGTAGGCTATTCAGGCCTGTCCCAGCCGTCTTCGAGTTTACCATAGGGTAGGTTACGAAAACCATCCCTGTGCTTTTGATCTTCTTGGTGGCCTGGTTAGGCCATCCATTGCACTCGTCGGGCATACTGATTAGGTGAGTGGATCAGACTCTTCTTTACACGGTTGACTGATTTTTCAGATCAAGTCATTTAGGCTGTTGTCATTCAGTCGAAGCAACTAGCCATTCTGAGTCGAGTAGGGTTGAGTAACTTTGCGCAGGAAATTTAGGAACCCATTTATTGATAGTATTTGCAAGGTTTTGTACATTCCATAGCCGGGATAGAGTCTTCCCCTCCAGGGTCTTGAGTCGATATGCTCCTGGTCGAATGACTTCTTCGACTTGATATGGGCCTTCCCAGTTGGGGGAGAGTTTACCCTATTCCGTTGGCCTGGATACTTCTGCCCTTCACAGCACCATATCCCCTGTGTGGAAAATCTGTTCTTTTATCCTTGAGTTGTAATATTTGGCGACCTTTTATTGGGAAACCGCCATTCTTATTTGGGCATGAAGTTTGGTGCTTGGCAGCAGATCTAGGTCGATCCTTCTACGATCGGAGTTCCCAGGCTCTTCATAGTTGTCAATTCTCAGGGACTGCAGGGAGTTCCCTTTGGCGGCGTTCAACCTTGTCTTCAGACCATGAAGGATGGTCCGGTTAGTGACTTCAGCTTCTCCGTTGGACTATGGATGAGCAATGGAAGTTAGCCGATGTTGAATATGATAACGAGCGCAAAAGTCCTTGAACTTTGGATTGTCGAAATATCTCCCGTTGTCCATGATTATGACATGTGGGATGCCGAACCGGAATATGATAAAATTTTTTACAAAATTCTCCACCTTGCCTTCTGTGATCTAGGCCAGTGGTTCGGCTTCTACCCACTTCGTAAAGTAGTTGATGGCCACAAGGAGAAACTTTCTTTGCCCTAATGCTGGTGGGAATGGGCCAAGAATGTCCATTCCCCACTGGGCAAAAGGCCATGGGGCTGCTAGTTGGGTCAGGTGACTCGCGGGCTATCTCTGAACATTGGCGCATCTCTAGCACTGATCGCACTTTTGCACAAAATCAATCGAGTACTTCTGGATGGAGGGCCAGTAATACCCTTGTCGGATGATCTTGTATGCCAGAGACCTGCCTCCCAGGTGATCACCGCATATACCCTCGTGGACCTCTATCAGGGCATAATCCATATCTGTCGGTCCTAGGCATTTTAGCAATGGCTGAGAGAACGATCTCTTATAGAGGGTTCCATCTAAGATGACGTACTGAGAAGCCATCCAGCAGATCTTCTTGGCCTCTGCCTTGTCTTCTGGTAGCTCTCCCTCATATAGGAACTTGATGATGGGATCCATCTAGCATGGCTCAGCATCGATCTGGCGCACCTCTGTAGCCTCTTCAGCTATGCTTGGAGTTTCAAGATGTTCAACAAAGGTGCGCCCGAGAGATTCTGGTGCTGTTGTTGCCAGTCGAGACAATGCATCCGCCCAAGAATTCTTTGATCATGGGACATGGTTGATCTCAAAATGTTCCAGTTGAGAGGATAAGGCCCGTACCTTTTCTAGGTACTATACCATGGTTGGATCCTTGGCCGCATACTCTCCGTTAACTTGATTTATAGCCAATTGGGAGTCTGAGAAGGTTCGAAGTTGCTGAACTCCTAAATTCTTGGCAATCCGAAGTCCGGCGAGCAAGGCTTCATATTCGGCCTAGTTATTAGAAGCATGGAAGGAGATCCAGAGTGCATACTCTATGGTGTGACCGTCAGGTTCGGCCAGTATAAGTCTAGCCCTGCACCCAGTAGCATTGGAAGCTCCATCCACATGAAGCACCCAGACGGACTTCGTCTCCTTCGAGACTTCATCTTCTACCAAAGATGCTTCGTCTTCTACCAAAGATGCTTCATCTTCGAACTTCCAGGTGCACTCAGCCAAGAAATCGGAGAGCACCTGGGCCTCAATAGCTGCTCGGGGTTGGGAACTGATGTCAAATTCACTTAACTTCACAGCCCACTTAGCTATCCTTCCAGAGGTGTCCAGAGATCGGAGAACGACTTTGAGGGGCTAATTGGTCAGCACCACAATGGCATGGGCATGGAAGTACAGCTGCAGTCGCTTTGCCGCAATCACCAGAGAGTAGATCAGCTTCTGCATCCTTGCATATCACATTTTGGCATCATGCAGGACCTTGTTGATATAGTAGATCAGCTTGTGGGATCCATCTTCATCTCTCCGGACAAGGACCAAACTAATGGCTTCATCTGAAGCAGAGAGGTATAGGTAGAGAACCTTGCCTTCTTGTGGTTTGGAGAGTAGTGGCGGGGTTTCCAGGTACTTCATCAACTCCTCAAAGGTAGTGCGACAGTCTTCAGACCTTTCAAAGCCCTTTGACTGCCAGAGTACCTTGAAGATTGGAAGGCATTTCTCGGCTGACCGAGAAATGAATCTGCTTAGGAAGGCAATTCTCCCTGTTAACTGCTGGACTTCCTTTTTGCAAGAGGGATGTCTCATATCTCTCAGAGCTTGAATCTTTTCAAGGTTTGCCTCAATCCCTCGTTTGGTGACAAGGAAGCCCAAGAACTTACCCGAAGTGACCCCAAAGGTGCACTTTGCCGGGTTTAGCTTCATGCAGTAGTGCCGTAGAACACTGAATGACTCTTCCAAGTCGTGGATGTGATCTTTTCGGAGGAGGCTTTTGATAATCATGTCGTCAACATAGGCCTCCATGTTTCTCCCCAATTGCTTTTCGAATACTTTGTTGATCAGCCTTTTAAACGTTGCTCCGACTTCTTGAGGCCGAATGGCATCATCTTGTAGTAGTAGAGACCTTTATCAGTGATGAAAGCCATCTTCTCCTCATCCTGTGGATCAATTCTGATTTGGTTATAGCTAAAAAAAGCATCCATGAAGCTCAGCAACTGGTGGCCAGCAGTAGCGTCGACCAGCTGATCAATTTTCAAGAGAGGGAAGCTATATTTTGGGCAAGCCTTGTTGAGGTTTGTATAATCGAAGCAGATCCTCCACTTGCCACTGGCTTTCTTCACCATTACCATGTTGGCCAACCACTCTGGATAATGGGCCTCTCAGATGAACCCTGCTTTAAGGATCTTGCTGACTTCTTCATCCACGGCTTGCTGTCTTTCAGGAGTGAAGCTCCTTTTCTTCTGCCGCACTGGCTTATACCCAGGGATAACTTTCAGCCGATGAGTGATTACTTCGGCAGGAATCCCCAGCATATCCGAAGCTGACCAGGCGAAGACGTCGACATTGTCTCTGAGAAAATGGATCAACTCCATTCTGGTTTCCTCATCGAGTGCACTCCTGATCTGCACAACTCTGGAGGGATCTTCCTTTGTCAAAGGGACCGGGACAGTCCTCTCCATGGGTTCACCAAGGCTTATGGTTGTATTCCTCGGATCCAGCTGATCCGGAGTTGCTGAATCATTGAAATGCCTATCTTGGATCATCAGGCACTGCCGTGCTATCCTCTGGTCTCCTCTAACTTCTCCGACACCATTCCTGGTGGGGAAGCATACCAAGAGGTAGTGAGAGGAGATCACGGTTCGGAATCTGTTCAAGGCAGGCCATCCCAGAATGATGTTATATGCTGAGGGGATGCGGACCATCATGAAGTTGATCGATAGTGTCTTTTATCGAGGTTCAATGCCAAGGGTTACAGGCAACACTATCTCTCCCTCGGCATGAACTTGATTGCCCCCAAAGCCGGTGAGAGGTATGGGGGATCTTCGTAGTTGATGTCTAGGCAAACACATTTTAGAGAATGCATCGTAAATCAAGATATCAGTCGAACTTTCATTATTAACAAGGATTCGATGTACATCATAATTGGCCACTACGACCGAGATTACAAAGAAATCATCATGTGAGAGCCGAACTCCCGCAAGGTCATCGTTGGAGAAGAGGATAGCGTTGTTGTCCTTGAGTCGCTTTGGGACATCATCCTCATCCCTTCTCCAGTTGGCTAGTCGATGTATCATCCCTACACCTCCGTTGGTGGGCCTTTGATTTTGTAGTTCAGCCTCTTCAGGAGGTGGTTGGGGAACAGTAGCTTCCGACCGAGGTCCTTGGCGACCAATGTACCACCCCAAATACCCTCTTTTGATGAGGTCCTCGATCACATCCTTCAGCTAGATGCACTCTTCAGTGTTGTGGCCATGGTCCCGATGGAATCGACAGTATTTGTTCCTATTCCTTACAAAAGAGGAGGCCTTCATGGGATGGGGCTATTGGAGATAATTTTCTTTCTCTATCTCCATGAGGATCTTCTCTCGAGGGAGGTTGAGAGAGGTGCAGGAGTCAAATCTTCCTCCCAATGCTCTAGGCCTGGGAGGACTTCTTCGGCAGTCGGTATATTTGCCACCATTGTTATTGGAAGTTGAGGGACCTTGTCCCCTATTATTTTTCTTTTTTGAAGGGGGCTTCCCTTCAATCAGTTGTTGGTTAGCCGCCTGCTCTTCATCATCGGCATATTTCTGAGCCCTTAACAAGAGCTTAGCATAGCTTTTAGGGAACTTCTTATCCAGGAAAAAGGTAAGCCTGGAGGTATGAAGCCCCTTCTTCAGTGCAGACATGGCCACGTGCTCGTTAAGATCGGGGATCTCAAGTGTGGCTGCATTAAACCTGGAGATGTAATCTCGCAGGCTTTCTCCTTCATTCTAGTGAAGGAGGAACAGTGTGTCCGTATTTCGGGGAGTCTTGTGGCAGGACATGAAATGCAAGACAAATATTTTTTCTAACTCGGAAAAAGAGTCAATGGTACCTGAGCATAGGCTCGAGTACCACATCCGAGCAGCTTTCTTCAAGGTAGCTAGGAACGCGAGGCAGTACATCGCATCCAAAGCTTCTTGGATCATCATATGGGCCTTGAAACTGCCCAAGTGGTTGAGGGGATCGGAGGTGCCATCGTAAGATTCCATCTAGGGAACCCTAAAGTGCCGATGAATAACTTTGGCCATGATACGGTCGATGTAGGGTGGGCGTAGATCATGCACAATCAAATCATCAGGATCCTTCAGATCCTGCATTCTATGTTCCCGCGCCTTTGCCATCTCCGATTCGATGGCTCTGAATCTCCTATCATAATTGGGAGTCTGCTTCGGTGCTCTCTCCACGGAGATGGAGTCTTCGGAGGAGGGTGAGGGAGTTTGCCTAGGCCTTTTCCCTTTCTGCGGGGAATCGACGGACCTAGGCGATCTCGAAATTCGGCCTTCAGGAGAGGGCCGAGAACGGGGGGAGAGATGTGTAGGATCCTCCCATGGGGCTCTCTTCCTCCGGGATCAAGAGCTATGTCTGGAGGCGGCTGGTGGGTTTCCTACCGGAAAAGCTCTGTTCTGGAAGTCCTGAACCATGGCCGTGAGGTTGGTGACCTGGTTCACAAGGGATTCAAACTGCTGTAGTCCCACAATAACTATGGGAGATGGGACATCAGTCTTCCCTGGGGGCGCGCCCCCTTGGGATGGAGCACGACTTCGACTTGTAGAAGCTATCTGAGTCTTTCCTCTCGCCATTTTTCCTTGTCTAGGAGAGAGCATAAAGAGTGCTGTGAAGCCCCCTACCTAGCATGCCAGTCTATTGGCATGGAGGCCCTGTATCAGCCAGTCAGAGCTGCTGCACCATAGGACCGCTCCCTGGTTCACCTGCAAAATAGGTCCCTTGCCGGAGTTGTTCCGACAGGGGACACTCCGATGCCTAAGTCAGTGGCGGATCCAAGCCACAGAATGGGGAAGAGTGTCGAGAGTATGAGGGAATGGCTCTTAAAGTATGGGTGAATGTATGAGTATGGGTGTATCTACGTGTACCTCTCTCGAGCCATTCTTCTTACTACTATTTAAGAGGAGGCCTCCGGCTTGCAGCCCGCTCTTTTTTCGATGATATTGGGAGTCAATTTCTCCCAAGATTGGCGATCGTGGGTTGTCACTGAGCGGTTCCGGCCAGATCGGAAGCGTGGCAGCTGGAGTTGTGCACCATGATCTTGGCATGGAGAGTGTCGATTGTAACCGTTGGTTACAGTTGCCTATCTAGGCCAGATTGTGGTCCCATCTTCGGGTTTTCCCTTGCGAGGGTCGAAGACTTGGTGTTTGCCCCGGGGCTGGAGATCGCGTCCACGACAGGGACTGAAGAGCATGTCTTCGGAAGTCGATCAGAAACTTGGTCTTCGATCAAGGCCGAAGATGTCATCCGAAGGTCTGGCCTTGGGATGTCATAGTCTGGTGAGAAGCCCTGGGTTGCCTGCAGTTGGCCTAGACATTCCCTGGTCCGAAGTTCGTAGTCTGGAGAAAAGGGCTTTGGCCAGTTGAACCGGTGTTCGGTTCATAGCTGAACCGAGATATCCCAACAGGTCTCTCCCTCCTTTTGCAGCACGAGGAAGAGGCAGTCGGTATTCTTCGGGGTCCGACTGCAAGTCCTAAAATGGGAAAGGAAAAGTGATTCGAGTAGAGAAAAGGAATGGATCGTACCTGGCCGGATAGCGGAGAACCACATCGGGACGGTCTTCTTAAGGGTAGCGGGGAAGGAAATGCAGTGGAGGGCATCGGAGGTGCCTTGTACCATCATATGGGCTTTGTATGAGCCCAGATGGTCCATCGGATCAGTGATACCATCATAAGGGTCCACTTGTGGAATCTTGAAATGGCGGGGAATCATCTCCGCTAGAATCTCGTCCGAAAATGGGGGACGGAAGTCGTATACCTATCCCCCTTTGGCTTTCTATCGGAGGGCGATTTCGACAATGCACTCCTCCATGCTCATGATCTTGCTAGCGTAGTCTCTCGGTGGTTTGGCAGCAAGCCGACCACCGATCGGGACAGATTCGGCATAGGAAGGTGAAGCCGACCTCACCCTTTTGCCATCGGCATGGTCGCCCAATGACCTCCGAGGCTCCGTGATGATGCGAGAATAATGCTGGGGAACCTCTGGCCGTCGGCTTCCTTCAGCGGCAATTGGAGGGTTGGTGAAGGAAACAGCTGGTAGTTGCTGACAGTTGTCGGCTGCTTCCTGGAAATGCTGAACTGTGGCAGTAAGTATTTCAATGCGATTCACCAAAGTTGGAACTACTGCAACCCCAATGAGATGGTGGGTTCTGCGGCAGTGGTGGTGGTGGCGGCGACATCATTTTCCATTGGAGGTTCCTCAGACCTGGGAGGGGAAATACCTCTTCTGGCAGTGGCATTTGGAGATCTTCCCTTATCCATTTCGTAGCAGGGGCGATGGATTCCTCCTTTTAGAGAAGGGAGCTGCCACCCTTCCTCTAGCACCAATCTGTTGCTGCATCAACTCCTGGACTGAGGACCGGGGGCAGGTTGATG
This sequence comes from Areca catechu, assembly GCA_021397845.1. NCBI lineage: Eukaryota > Viridiplantae > Streptophyta > Magnoliopsida > Arecales > Arecaceae > Areca > Areca catechu. The sequence goes on along the minus strand of CM038044.1, from coordinate 76,378,252 downwards.
TGCTAGAGCGCTCCTCTCCCGGAAGAACCTGCAATAAAGTCCCCAAGGGTGCTGGTGGTGTTCCAGCGGGGGACCCTCCGATGCCTAAGTTAGTAGGAGGTTGAAGGCAACAGAATGGAGGAATAATGGGATGAACAGCATATGGAGAGCGAAGAGTTCTTCTACCTTCGAACGGGGGTCCCCTGGTACCTTATATAGGCATGAAACAGTCCAAAATCCATTAGGGGAGAGGCTGAGAAAGACCGTTCTGCCCCTTGGAGAATCTGGAGAGTGGCCACGTGGCGCGCAGATATGGTGGCATAGTGGAAGTAGTGGAGCAGGGCTGTTGGGATAGCAGGATCCCGTAGTAATAGAAAGGTACTTCTGGAATTCCCTGGATGCGAAGGCTCGCCTGTCGGACGTCGGCCGTGGGAAAGCCAGTAGGCTGGACTATAGGCCAACCCTCTGAAGTAGAGTGACGGGCCGAACCCTAGTAGGAGAGGGTCGTTCGGACCTTAGCTCCAGTGGGTCGAACTGCTGAAGGAGACCGACGGGCTGGACCCTAGCAGGAGAGGGTCGTTCGGACCTCAGCTCCAGCGGGTCTGACCACTGAAGGAGAACGATGGGCCGGACCCCAGCAGGAGAGGGTCGTTCAGACCTCAGCTCCGGTGGGTTGGACCGCTGAAGGAGAATGATGGGCCAGACCCCAGCAGGAGAGGGTCGTTCGGACCTCAGCTCCGGTCGGTCAGACTGTTGAAGGAGTACCAGTCGGAGCTCTGAAGGGGTGACCCGGTCGAACCGCAAGAATGGGTCAGTTCTGCTTGAGGGTGAGCCGTCAGGGTACAACAACTCTCTTTAAATTTTTTTACGTAGGCCAACTTGAAATCTAGATAGGGTCACAGCCTTAGACTCATCTATGCTAGATCTGTAGGTGTGCTAAGGTAGGGCCAATACATGCAATTTAAAAACCCTTTTAAATTACATGACATGCCAGAAAAGGATAAAACATTTTTATCTAAACATGTTAATCTAATTAACAGAGGCCCTACATTCTTTATGCATATAGAGTAATGCATGTATGAAATCAAGCACGCGAAGTATGTAACTCATAGAACCTTTCTTTGAATCACATGAAATGGTATTGAGGAACGGTTCATCATACCCATAAGATAGGAATACAAGCCTTACCTGTGAGATGACGATCACCAGGAAGGGAAGTACTCCAAGGAAGAAGACCAGTCCTGCAAATAGCATAAATGTCCTACCTCTATAGGTAGTTCACACTGGGGTAAGGGGATTCTCCTCCTTTCTTCGAGGTGCTAACCTCTCCGAAAAATATGTGGCAACGGTAGACTCCTTTTTCAACACCTTGAAGAACCGGTTGCTGAACTGAGATGGAACAAAACACCCAAGAAACTTTCCCAGAATACTCTATCCCAGGCCTTCAACAGAAGGTATGCACACAGCAATCCCAAAACCCAAAACCTCACACTATGTTGTTAGAACCCTTCTGACAAAATGAGATCAAATCTTACAATCTCTCAAAGGTCAACACTTCTAACCAGGAGAAAAAGGGGAGATTCTCGACCTAGGTAAAGAATGAATCATGCTTTTCAGCCCACCCAAAACAAGCCTTAAATAAAACCACAAAGGGGAGGTAATGAGAGATTAATTAGGGGTTTTGGAGTCTCTTGGGATTCAAGGGTGTTACAAACCCTTGGACTTCAACAACTGATGTGATTAGATCCTGAAATGCAAAATATTAAGTGCCACAACAGTTACACCCATTAATGAAGCATTCTCGGATTTTTCAACAAAATCCATCTGATGGGTCGACTCACCATGTGTCAACTCACCACAGGTCGACTCACCACAAGTCAACTCATTTGGTAGTTTTGATAACTTCTTGTCAAACGAGTCCAGAATGATTTCCAATCATTCCCAAGCCAACAAACTAAGAAGAAACCCTATGGTGTGTGACCCCGTAGGTTCAAACACTAAACTGATAGCACAAAAACATTTCCAATACCAGCCAAAGTCATCATGTAGAAATGACACCCAGCATCTAGATAGGTCAAAGGTTGCAGAGCAACAAGAACCTGTCGAATTGGAATACGACTGAACTTATTCCTTTAACCTTCTAATGCTCTAGATGGCTTAGGGTTAAACTGCCCAACCCTAATCAATTCACCTCAATATGTCTCAAACAAAGAATTCCTGTAACTCCTTACATGGAATGCCCTGGCCAAGGTCTTTCTAAATTGAGGCATATTAAGAATTAAATCCAAACCATTTAGAGAGGTTAATCCTATCTTGATCCTACAATCGCTACACAAGTACTTGACTGTACCCAGTAACCTTCCATCATCGAATTAGAAATCCAGGTAGTATGGCACCTAAGCACAGTGAGTTGCTTACAAGCTGCCACAGTGATCTCAAGTTAGAGGAATAATTCATGTCCACATTCTAATGCAAAACTTTTCTTTGGCAGAAAGAGAATCTTGCATAAGAGTAACACTCAGTGAAGTGTCAAACCCAACACCTGATGTCATACTAGCATCTCCATGCTACTTGGTCAAAAGGATAACCAACAAACATGACATCAATGACCTACTCTCGATACACCATCATCCCAAGATAGTGTATCCTTTGGTTGCGAACCAGTTTATGAACTACATGACATATCCTCTCTACATCGCATACAAAATAGCTCAAAGGACATCATCACATAAGAGTTCAATTAGGAAGATGACATGTGATGAACAATCAAAATAAATTTTTTATTCAATTGAATAATTCATATACATGTACATGAGTCGCACAACTGTCTATAACCTAGACGATTGGCTTTGGGATAGATATTTTTCAACAACTCCCACTTGGACTAAAGCTAATCGAAACAGAATTTGATTCCCATCTTCCATTTATAGTCATCAAATGCTTGCACTCCAACAACTTTAGTGAAGGGGTCGGCCAAGTTCTCCTTACCATCAATCTTCAAAATTTCGATGTCACCTCGTTCAATAATCTCCAGGACAAGGTGATAATGAAGCAGAATATGCTTGGTCGTTGATGTGATTTTGGCACTTTGGCTTGAGCTATGGCTCTAGTGTTGTCACAATACATCGGAATAGGACCATCCAAGGAAGGTGCCACTCCTAGCTCACCCAAGAGCTTCCGTAACTACATAGCCTCCTTTGCTGCAATATACTCCACCTCGCAAATAGAATCAGCCACTGCATGCTGCTTGAAACTTTTCCAACATACTACTCCACCATTAAGAGTAAACATAAAACCATACACACTCTTACTATCATCACTATCTGACTAAAAATTGAAGTCAGTGTATCCCACAAGTTTTAAGTCAGAATCTCCATAAATAAGCCATTGGTCTTTAGTATTTCTCAAATACTTAAGAATGTTTTTAACAACTTTTCAATGAGCTTCACCTAGGTCAAACTAGTATGTACTCACTACCCCTAGTGAGTATGCCACATCAGGTCTAGTACATAGCATAGCGTATATAATAGAATCCACTGTCAAAGCATATAGAATCCTACTCATACGCTCTCTTTCCTCAGGAGTTGTCGCACAATCCTTCTTGGAAAGAGTAATTTCATGACCTATCGAAAGATAGCCCCTTTTAGAATTCTCCATGCTAAACTACTTCAACACAATATCTATATACATAGATTGGGACAGTCCTAGAAGCCTCTTAGATCTATTGGTGCGGACACCAGGGCCAGAAAAAAATGACAGGTCGAACCCACATCCCTGTGGATCACCTGTGAATGAAGCCCTAAGCCCAATTCACAAATCACTTGTAAATAGTTATCTTAAATTTTGTTATTTTAGCTTAGTCGGGTTTAGCCCTAAATCCCAAAATTGAGTCCCTGTAAAAACTCCTAGACCCAAAGTTGAGTTTGTAAAAAAAACCCTTAATTTTAATTGGGTTATAAATTCTATTATAATGGTCCAGTGTTAGTTAGCCCTTTTTACCAATTAGGGTTTTATATATAAACCCTATTTATTAGGTTATGTCAAACCCTATTTAAGCCCTTTTGGGCCAAACCCTATTTACTAACTTAAGCCCTTTTATTTAGTTGGTTATGCATTTTAATCAATTTGATCAAGTTGGGCTTTTAATTAATTACTTGGTTGAGTCTTGTAATTGTTAGTTGAGTCCTGTAATACAAAGGGGGACCCAATTAAAGATCCCATGTGACACCATGTGTACCCAAGTCAAACTCATGTGACTCTATGTGCAACCTAAGTCAAGCCATGTGCCACTCCATCTTGGATGCCCGAGTCACTTGCCACATGTCAAATTGCTGCCATGTCAAGCCACATTATCAGTCTATGTCACATGACACTTATGTTTTGGACATCACTTGCCACCTCATCGGGACAACACCACATGCCATCTTACCTACCTTGGTCGACCATATGGAGGATGAAGTTGATGCCAATTTAAGAGGAGTAAAGCAGAATGAGTCCAAGCCATCTTAGCACCATTCCCTTCTTAATTTTGTCACCAAATCCAAGGAGTCGGCCAAGAGTTTTTTCTCAGAAGGTTGCCCAAGTTGGAGAAGGTTCAAAGGAGTTTCCTACTTCTAGCTAATCAAGTTCTAAGCAATCAACAAACTCTAGAGTTCCATTTGAAAGAAAGCATTTGAATTTTAAAGAGGATAAGGCACCATAGTATTGTCCAATTAAGAAGTGGATTGCTGATTTTAAAAGGAGTAAGCCAGAAAGACTCCTCACTTCATCGCCCAAGCTTCACTTCATTATCGCCCATCTCATAATCCAAGTTGTCGCCCATTATGGATGAAGCCAAGGAAATCTCAAGATCAGCCCAAAGATAAGAGTCCAAGATGCCTAAGGAGTTGTTGCCTAAGGGAAACCAATGACAATCTTTGTAACCCTTACACTACTAGTTGATGGTCTATAAATACCCCATCAACTCTCCCCTGTATTATTCATTCTATATTCATCAATAAAAGAGATATTCTATCAAAATTCCTTTGTTGTGTGCATCGCAGGGTGTGAGGCCCTTCCTTTGTTCTTCGAAACATCGTGGGGTGTGAGGCCCTACATATCCAATAATCAGAAAAACCTAGCTGCCATCTTCCATCCCTTCCCTTCCTCCTTTTCCATCTTCTTTTTTTTCTTTACAACCATCTAATTTGAGTTTCTTTTGAGTGATTGCAAGTGATCGAGGATTCGGAATTAGGGTGTTCTTGCCTTGGAACCAACATCGCGAAAGTTCGAAGCCCGAAGATCGACCTTCTTGAAGCCCTGCCACAAGTTCCTTAAGAGTCCAATCGAATCCACAATCAGAGCGCATAAGGTCATCGTTGGTAAATTCAAACCATCCCAAACTCTTTATTTTCTGATCCTTTAAGAAGTAAGACCCTAGTTTATGGTGATTTCTTAGCCACCAAATCATGTTTCCTAGTTTTATTTGTTAGATCTACTTTGCAGGTTACAATTAGTTGACTAGTTTTGCTTGATTATTTACTTTGAGTCTTTAAATCTGAAAATCCTAAAAAAATTAATCTCCGTTAATAACTATTAATTACTTTAATAATCAGTAGATTAATTTTATATTATTATCCTGCATCATCTTTGGTATCAGAGCAAAGGTTAAACTAGGATTTAACTACTAGTCTGAAATTTCTACATACCTAGAACTAGGTTGAACTTAAACTGCATAAAAACTATCCTAGAAAAATACAAAAAAATTATTAATATATTTTTTGTTAATCCTCTATTAATCATCCATCTATTCTCAGAAAAAAATTAGAAAAAAAATTTTTATTGCTATTTTTTCTAATGGAAGGAAATCACGTCTCCTAAGTGGGTATACACAAGTATACTATCATGACCCATGGGAGTAATGAGCTACGACCAGACATGATATCCCTAGATCAGAAATCTAGAATTAATCATATCTGAAAATTAATTGAAGTAAAAAAATTAATTTATTTTCTACTATTTTTAATTATTTTAGCTTCATTGCATATTAGGGTTTCATATCATGTGATTGCATCATCCTATAACCTAATCTTAAGGGTACTTGACTCTCTCAGATCAGGGTTGGATTTCATCACCTATCCTGGGCCCACAACCACCAACTTTTTGCATCGAACCTAACCCTAATTAAAATCAATTAGAAATCTAAAGCAGTTTAGGGACACCAACAGGTCGGGTTCCAAGTATTGTGTGAAAGCTAGTGCACACAATCCTTTGATTATCACTCGAATCTGGTGTCTAATGCTAGAGGTCCAGTGGAAAATGCCCTAAGTAGACTCATGGTTTTTAATTAGGACCCTACAAGAGTAGGGGGAGCCTCCCACGACCCCACCTCTTAACTAGCCAGTGGACAGGGTAATTACTAAATTGGTTGTAAATTGAGCTGACCCATTTTACTTGAGCTCTAGGTCTAGGAAACCCTAGCTCGAGTTCTGTGTGATTGCATTGCATGGCAACTAGGTCAGGCACAGCCTATTATCCTACTCAAACACAACCTAATCCACCCATGGATCCTAATATGGAGATTTTTATGAGAACTATAACTGAGCAATTTAGATAGCTTAATATAAGGTTTGACCAGATGGATGTGAGACTAGGTAACCTTGAGGAATCCCATGTGATTCATTTAGACCCTGAGACACCTAGACCCACTCCCCCATGTTGGTGTGGACACCAGAAACCCAAAGAAACTTCACTCCAACAAGGTTAGCCTTATCCCGATTTGGATCGAAGATAATTAGGTTACCTTGTATCCTTTAGATCAAAAAATGTTTTATTTCCTTTCAGGAGTCATTTCCTTTTTAAGAGTTCTGTAATTAATTTTGAGTTTCAAATCAAGAGTGTTTATTGAGTCATGTAATTACTTTAAAAATTTCATTTCCTGTAAGTCCATTTCAAGTTTTAAAGTCTAGGTCAGTTGAGTTTAATTCAGTTGAGTTAAGTCTAATTCAGTTGAGTTAAGTCTATTCAAGTCTTAAAGCTATGAAAGCCAGCAACAAGACTCAAATTCTGGACCCCAGAATTTGACCCCATGAAGAAGACAAGACACACCACCAAGCAAGAGAAAAGGACCATCAACTAAGACCACTTGGCACCACATGTCATCTTGAAATTAGAAGACCACCTCACCATGCCATGTCATCAGCCAGAGGTGCCACCTCACCAGCCACTTCATCATCCTTTGGGCGCCAACAAGGGAGATTCAAATTCAAGGAGGTCAGCCACATCCCTCCAAGCCCTCCACCAAATCCTCCAACTCCCCCCACATCCCTACAAACCCTCCATCAAATCCTCCAACCCCCCTTGTAATCCTCCTCAATTTGGGGAGTTTTTAAATTTCAAAAGCTAGCTTTGTGAGGCTATTAAAAGCCTTGGACGCCTATTATAAAAGAGATTGATTTTGGAAATGAATGAAGTTTGAAGTGAAGTTGTCTTGAGTTTTATGTGTGAATTTTTTCCTATCTTCTTCTTCCATGCCCAAAGCCACTCTCTTCCCTAGAAATTCATCATCCAAGCTCAAGCCAAAGGCATTGGAGTCGGCCAGATCTTCTCAACTATCTTTTCTTTGTTCACAAGTTCTCCCATCCCTTCTTTATGTTTGCATCCTTCAACCTTAACTTTGATCTTCATTGCAGGGTCCTTCGAAGTCTTTGAGTTGTGAACAGGGTTCCCCTTGACAATGAACCAACAAGCTGAAGCCCAAGTCCAGGGTTCTGATCACTGTTATCCAAGTTCTCCAGTCCAGAGCATCAGTAGTTTCAAGTTTTGAATCATAGGAAGGTTGGAAAACTCATCAAGGTAAGTCCTCAATCATTAGCCCCTATTGTCTAGATCTTTTTCCTTCTTATTTTTAGAGTTGTGTCTAATCATGTAATAGTCCCTTTTCATGTAATCCTTAAATCTTATTAAGATGAGTACAATGCTAAGTGTAATTAGGTTTCATTGCTCTACAAACACCATATTCAAAACATTAATCATATGCGTGCCGCATCAAATTGGTATCAGAGCATGGTTGTATTAGGGTAGAATAGTTTTCTTTAAATCCAAACAAGATCTAAAATTCACGCCTCCTGAGCGGGTGTACTCCAGTACACTGTCATGACCCATGGGAATAATGAGCCCCTGGCTGGACATGAACTTTTTAGATTGAAGTTTGGGTAAGCCATTGCACTTGTTTGATTAGGTTCTGTTTTCTGAAAATTTGCATCTGTTTACTGTAATCCGTCTGCAGCTCCAAAGGCAAGTCACTAATTTTTTGTTGAAATATTTTTTTTCTTGTTCTTTATTAAGTCAGTTATCACCATATTAAATTTCATCATCAGAAAAAAATTATAAAAAAAATGAAAGTTTCTGCAGTTCGACACTGTCATTAGGGTTCTGTTCTATCCTTTTTATTTATCTTCATTTGTAGGATCTGCTTAGAGTAGTATAGATTTTAGTTTTAAAATTTCTTTCATCTACATTGAAAAATATAAGTTAGGAATCCTCTATGAATTTTTCAGAATTTTTGGACATTCTTTTCATCATGTTTTCCACACCACTTTCAAACTGCAACACACTTCTGCAGCACCTTTGCATTTCATTCATCTCATGAGAAATCAAATTAAGGGCATCAATTTGACATAGGGTCAGGGTTTCATCACCTGTCCCAAGCCCAAAAATCACCAACCGGCATATCGATCCCAGCCCGTTAATTAAAATTGAGTAGAACATTAATTGCCCTAGTGGGATAGGGACACCAACAAGTTGGGTTCAGGTTAGGGTCAAGTTAACTGTGTCAGCTAATTGGTGTGTGCTTACAGGCTTGGTGTCTAGGATTGGTGCATCAGGGCTTGTGATTTGTTCCGCCTACCTAGCCAATCTAAGATTGGTGTCTAAGGATTGGCAATCAGGGACCTTCACTCCCCACCACTTACCTGGCTAAGTCCCATAAGTACTACTAGCTAGTTGGTTCACTTAATTAGACTTCTAATTTGTGCTCTAGGTCTAGGAAACCTTAGCTCAAGCTTGAGTCTACTTGCATGCATGAAAACTAGATTAGGAGCCTCATATTCACCAGTCCAGTGTAGCCATGGACCCGAATCTTGAAACCATGCTAAAAGCCCTAAATGATCAAATGGCCCAATTGAACCAAATGCTGGCTAAACAATTTTCCTTAGACCAACCAACTCATACTATCCCATTAGCTCATATGAATGATAGGAGTAAGAACCCTGAAGTACAAGTTGAGTTCATTGATACTCAAGACTTAGGGTATCCTCAAACTGAAGGGCTAGGGAAGGAAGAAGGCAAATTTGAACAACCTAGTAAATATGTGTATGAGACTGACATAAGTTTAATAGATGAATATGAAGGGGAAGACTGTGAAGAGAACAACTTTAGTACCTTACCTGAGGAAACCTTTGGTAAAGAAAAGATTATTGAGCCTAGTCCTGAAACATCAGAACAACCAAAATTTAGTGAGGACTTGGTTCCCGTAAGACAATGCCCTCAGGAAGAACCCAATACTTTAGCTTCGACACAAGAACTCCTTCAGGTACCTGAGAAGAACCCAATCATTATTTTAGAAGACTTTCCTAATGACCTTCAACTACCTAGAAGCATCCCGCTTGTAGATCAAAATTCTAATCTTAAGGTCATCATGAGTAGCCAAGGTCTGTTTCAAGATTCCCCTAAATTACCCCAAGTCTCGGATTCCTATTTCCTGCCTTTCCCTGAGTCTTATCATAATTTTAGAGACATTAAGTTTCATTTGGATGAGATTACTAGGATGCATGAGCTTTTAAAGCCTATTCCTTTTGCTACCTACTTTTGGAAAACCTTATGGCATTTGCTAGGAACCCATGGTAAATTCTCATGTGCATACCAGACCAGGGTCAAACCTAGAGAGTCAATAATCTATTAGGTTTAGGTCCTAGAAAGTCCAATAAAATTCTTCTCAATAAGGATGCCTAGTTCAGTCTGCATTTTGTAAGTGCTTGTGTAAATTTCTAAGTTTGCTGAATCTTTCGCACAGCATGTCACAAATTTGCATAAAGAAATCAGTAATAAGATCAAACTGAGCAATGAAACTTACAAACACTTAGCTGACTCACATAAGAGGGCTAAAGAATTCTGTGAAGAGGATTATGCGATGATTAGGCTCAACCCTGAATGGTTCCCCTCTGGAACCATAAAGAAGCTGCATGCCCGCGGAGCGGGACCTTTCAAGATCTTAAAGAAAATAGGGCCTAATGCATATATTTTGGAACTTCCACCTGATATGGGTATTAGTACAACCTTTAATGTTTCAGACCTAGTAGAATACAAAGAACCAGTACTAATACCTAGTGAGCCTTTTGGGCCAGAAACTTTCATTGAGAGTGAACATATTTCCAAGTGTCCACCACCAACCCTACCTGAGCGGAGAGAGAGGATTGAGAGAATCCTGGATGACAAGACCATTACTACCAGGAATAAGGACTATCAGCGATACCTGGTTCAATGGCAAGGTCGACCTGAGTTCGACAACTCTTGGATTACTTGAGAGGACTTGCAAAGACTTAACCCAGACTTGTTCGAGCATTACCAGGGCAAAACTGAACCATACTTGACTGGGTCAAGTTCTGCCCACCCCAGGAGAATTGGTGTGGACACCAGAGACCCAAAAAAACTTCACTCCAACAAGGTTAGCCTTATCCCGATTTGGATCAAAGATAATTAGGTTACCTTGCATCCTTTAGATCAAAAAATGTTTTATTTCCTTTTCAGGAGTCATTTCCTTTTTAAGAGTCCTGTAATTAATTTTGAGTTTCAAATCAAGAGTGTTTATTAAGTCATGTAATTACTTTTAAATTTTCATTTCCTGTAAGTCCATTTCAAGTTTTAAAGTCTAGGTCAGTTGAGTTTAATTCAGTTGAGTTAAGTCTAATTCAGTTGAGTTAAGTCTATTCAAGTCTTAAAGCCATGAAAGCCAGCAACAAGACTCAAATTCTGGACCCCAGAATTTGACCCCATGAAGAAGACAAAACACACCACCAAGCAAGAGAAAAGGACCATCAACTAGGACCACTTGGCGCCACATGTCATCTTGAAATTAGAAGACCACCTCACCATGACACGTCATCAGCCAGAGGTTCCACCTCACCAGCCACTTCATCACCCTTTGGGCGCCAACAAGGGAGATTCAAATTCAAGGAGGTCAGCCACATCCCTCCAAGCCCTCCACCAAATCCTCCAACTCCCCCCACATCCCTACAAACCCTCCATCAAATCCTCCAACCCCCCTTGTAATCCTCCTCAATTTGGGGAGTTTTTAAATTTCAAAAGCTAGCTTTGTGAGGCTATTAAAAGCCTTGGATGCCTATTGTAAAAGAGATTGATTTTGGAAATGAATGAAGTTTGAAGTGAAGTTGTCTTGAGTTTTATGTGTGAAATTTTTCCTATCTTCTTCTTCCACGCCCAAAGCCACTCTCTTCCCTAGAAATTCATCATCCAAGCTCAATGCAAATGCATTGGAGTCGGCCAGATCTTCTCAACTATCTTTTCTTTGTTCATAAGTTCTCCCATCCCTTCTTTATGTTTGCATCCTTCAACCTTAACTTTGATCTTCATTGCAGGGTCCTTCGAAGTCCTTGAGTTGTGAATAGGGTTCCCCTTGACAATGAACCAACAAGCTGAAGCCCAAGTCCAAGGTTCTGATCACTGTTATCCAAGTTCTCCAGTCCAGAGCTTCAGTAGTTTCAAGTTTTGAATCATAGGAAGGTTGGAAAACTCATCAAGGTAAGTCCTCAATCATTAGCCCCTATTGTCTAGATCTTCTTCCTTCTTATTTTTAGAGTTGTGTCTAATCATGTAATAGTCCCTTTTCATGTAATCCTTAAATCTTATTAAGATGAGTACAATGCTAAGTGTAATTAGGTTTCATTGCTCTATAAACACCATATTCAAAACATTAATCATATGCGTGCCGCATCACATGTCAAAGTTTCGAGACACCTAGGCCCATTCTCCTAGGTCCAAGAGCCCAAATATGGAAGTCACCCCAGACCCAATTCCTAGGTGCCAAACCCCTGATGTGAATGATCAAGAAAAAAGGATCCTTAGGAGCATTTGACTAGATGCACCCACATTTGAGAAAAGTTTAGATCCTAAGGTTTATATAGATTGGGAGAGTGACATGGACCAGTACTTCGAATGATACAAAATATCAGAGGAGAGAAAATTTAAATTTGCTAAGCTTAGACTAGTCCGACAAGCTAGATTGACTGGGAAAATGTAGAACGATTGAACCAACAAAGAGGATTTACCTATAGACACATGGTGAGCAATGAAGGTAAAGCTTAGGAAGAAATATCTACCATTCTCATATGAGTAGAAATTATTGGATCAATGGCAAAAGTTTACTCAAGGTAATAAATCTGTGGCTAACTACATAACCAAATTTGACGAGTATGTTAAGAGGTGTAGTGTAGTCGAATCAGAAGCTATTACCTTATCGAGGTTTAGAGCTGGCTTAAATGAATATATCTTGAGGGAATTATTCTTGAGAGAAGTTAATGACTTAGAACAAGCCTACCAGATTGCTAGGGATTGTGAACGATTTTAAAAAAAAGCTATTATCCACCAATCTGAGCCTAGTAGGTTTAATGCCCCTGGAAATAGACCTAGCATAAATTGATTCCCAAATAGCCGACCTAATCCTACCTCCCAACTAGCTCGTAGTGAGGATAAAGGAAAGGCACCCATAGTCTAAAGAGATAGGAATCAAAATACACTATATTTTAGGTGTCGAAAGACATGCCATTTTGCTGCTGAATGTCCAGTACGAGCTTTACATATAGGAGAGTGTGAAGAAGAGAATCTAGAGAACACTAAAAAGTTTGAGGAGAAAATCTATGAGGCTGAGGAAGATTTGGTAGAAGAATATGAAGGTGATGAAGAGCCCATAGAGTCATCTGATCTACTAGGTGTAGTTAGGTATATTCTAGCTCGGACCAAGAAGAATGAGGACTGGCACAGAATGAATATCCTACAGACCTTCATTAAGCAAGGAGACAAAGTATGCAAGATTATTATAGATAGTAAAAGTTGTGTGAATGCCATATCTACCAATGCTGTTAAGAGCTTAGGCTTACCCATAATACCACATCCTAGCCCATATAAGGTATCCTAAATTGATGCGACATCTATTCCCATTAGATTACAATGTCAGGTCTCAGTCCAAATTCAATCCTACCAAGAGAAAGTATGGTGTGATGTAATTCTAATGCGGGTTAGTAGCATTATATTAGGCAGACCATGGTTGTATGATCATGATGCTACCCTCTTTGGTCGACTAACTCATGTTCTTTTAAACACCATGAAAAGAGAATAGTGATCAACTCGACCCCACCCAAAGATAATACCAAAAGTGGGTCTAGTCATTTGAGAGAGAAAGAACCAGGATTGAACCTAATTACTGCTGAGAAATTAGAGCACGAAATTGTTGAAGGTTTAACAGTCTGGATGCTGACTGCTAAAGAAGTTCATGATGAACCACAAAAGGAACACCCTAAGGAGATTTTAGAGTTTCTTAAAGAGTTTAAGGAAGTGTTCCCAGAAGACCTCCCTGATAGCTTACCTCCATTAAGGGACATACAACACGTTATAGACTTAGTCCCAGGAGCTACCTTGTCGAATCTACTCCATTATAGGGTGAACCCTACTGAACATAAAGAATTATAGAGGCAAGTTGAGGATCTTCTTAAGAAAAGATTTATCAGAGAAAGCTTAAGTCCTTGTACCGTTCTAGCTCTCTTGAGTCCGAAGAAGGATGGCACTTGGAGAATGTGTGTCGATAGTAGAGCCATCAATAAGATTATAGTAAAATATAGATTTCTAATATCCCAACTTGATGACATGTGAGACATGATGGCCGGTGCTACCATATTTTCAAAGATAGACCTTAAGAGTGGCTATCATCAGGTTAGAATTAGGCCTTGGGATGAATGGAAGACTACATTTAAGACTAAGGATGGCTTATACAAATGGTTAGTGATGCCTTTTGACTTATCGAATGCACCTAGTACTTTTATGAGGATTATGACTCAAGTTCTGAAAGCATTTATTAGAAAATTCATAGTGGTATATTTTGATGACATCCTCATATATAGTAAAAATAAGAAGGATCACTTAGACCATCTTCAATAGGTATGTCAAGTTCTTAGAAAAGATAATCTTTATACAAATTTGAAAAAATATAGTTTTATGACCCCGAGGATTATTTTCCTAGGTTTTGTAGTGACGGTCAAAGGAGTATCTGCTGACCTCAAGAAGGTCAAATCTATAGTTAAGTGGCCGCCAGCACCTCCTGCCACCCTCCAGCCTTCTCCACTTCCCCAATCTCCTATTCTATATTTTTCTTATTTTCTATCATACTAACCTTTGATGTTTGCAGGATCCCTCCAGTGCCACGCCCTCTGGATGAGGTCTTCTTTGCCTCTGAATCGATCTGATATAAGCTGATGGATTCGTGGAAAAGTGACTCGATCATCCAGGCACCGATCTGAGCGGAGCGATCTTTTCCCCGGCATTAAGAAAGTCATTGCTAGGTATGTAGAACCTTTCCCTTCTCATTTTTTCTATTTTATTGAAGTTTAGAGCATGCCCTATATGTGTTTCTTAGCCCTAGGATCCTTAGTTTTTTTATCTCTTTGATAGTTTCTAGCATGTGGGTAGGATTCTAACCATCTCACAAAACCCTAACCTAGTCTAGTTTCTTTTGGGGACTAAATTAATTAAAAATCTACAAAAATTATTATTTATTTTAAGCTAAAATTTTATATATCTCATTTCATTCATCTGCATGCATCATGTTAGAATCCCGTCCCTCATCAATTTTGGTATCAAAGCTTAAGATTAGGGCATGTTCTTTCATCATAGTTTAGATTTCTACATCCTGAAATCTGCATAACTAGTCAAAACATAGGGCTGTTTACCTATCAAAACAATTTTGTTTTTCTCTGATTTTCACGGTAATTAATATCTGTTTAATCCATTATTTTTTTAAATTTTCCTTGAATTTTTCTGATCTAAAAACAGGGTGAAACCTGCATGAGAAAACAGCCCTAACAAAAATTTTTGCATGCTGAACCTGCACTAGTAGTCTGAATTTAGGTCTGGTTTTCCATCAAATTCATACTTTTATTCTCTGAAATTTGCATCACATCATCTCTGTTGAGTCCTATATTTTTCCAGTATTTTATTTAATTTTTTAAAATTATAAAAAAAATAAAAAAATCTGCATCTTACAAACCCTAACCAGAAATTTATCTTTCCTGCACCCAGTTAGAAACCCTAGGATTTTCATCATCATACTATTTTTTGTTTTGCATGAAATTTAGTAGAAATCATCCTCACATGTAACTCTTTGTTCTGCAAATTTCTTAGAGTTTTTCTACTTTGAAATCCATGCTAATCTCTACATCTAAGCAGAACAAAAAAATTTTAATTTCTGCAAATTCTGCATACTTGACTTGATTAAACCTAATCAACTACCAAATCCCACCCAACCCAAGCCAACTTTGATTGATCACTTAACCAACTTAAATTTAAGTCAGTCACATCATAAAAAGACAAAGAAAATATTTTATTCTCTATTTTCAGATTTTAGATTGCATTAGGGTTTATGTGTGTGAATCATACCTAAACTAATCTTAAGGGCAATTTTACTCTGTCAGATCAGGACAGGATTTCATCACCTGTCCTGGGCCCAAAACAACCACCTGCATACCCACCCAAGCCTAATTAAAATCAACTAGGAACCTAATTACTTTAGGGACATCAACAAGTCGGGTTCGAGTCTAGTGGAAAAATTAGTTCATTCAACCCTCCACTTATTACTGGAAACTGGTGTCTAAGGCTAGAGATCTACAGGCAAATACCCTAAGTGGACTGGTGGTTTTTAATTAGGACCCTATGACAAGCAAGGGGAGCCTCCCACCATCCCACCTCTTACTTGGCCAGTGGAAGGATTAAGTGTTGAGTTGGGTGTAAGTTGAGTTGACTCACTTGACTTTGGCTCTAGGTCTAGCAAACCATAGTCGATTTGTGTCTAACCCCATCAGTCTCACCCCAACCCAGTCTGACCATGGAGTCGATGTGTATGCTTGTTTGCATGACCCCTAGACTAGGAGCCCAATACCGGTAGTCTCAACTCAACCCAGCCTGACCATGGAATCTGATGTAGGAACATTATTAAGGACCATTAATGATCAGCTTGCCCAATTGAATGCCCAAATGGACCAAAGGTGCAATAAGCTTGACCAGATAGAAGATCGGTTAGGAACCTTGGAGAAAACCCGTAGGACCCGTGCTGAGCCCAACCCTAGGAGAACCCCATACCATGACCCATACTTGGAGCCCAACCCTAGGAGAACCCCATACCATGACCCCTACTTAGAGCCCAACCCTAGGAGAACCCCATACCCTGACCCATATTTGGAGTCCAACCCTAGGAGAACCCCATACCATGACCCAATCTAGGAGTCTAATCATAGGAGACCCAATTATGAGTTCATAGACCAGGATGAGAGAGCCACTAGGTACATTAGGCGAGAAGCACCTACATTTAGTGGTGACCTTTTTTTTTAGGATTATCTTTCTTGGGAAGAAGATATGAATCAATATTTTGAAAAAGATCTAATGTCCGAAGAAAGGAAGTATAAGTTTGCCAAACTCAAGTTAATTCGCCATGCTAGATCTATTAGGATAAGGTTGAAAGAATGACTAGAAATAGAAGAGAAGCCCCCATAACTACCTGGAGAGCCATGAAAAGCAAGCTTAGAAAAAAGTACCTACCAAGATCCTATGAATCTAGATCCTATGTACGCAAGTCCTATGAGCCCAAAGAACCCATGACCCACATATCTGAACCTATATCCTTTGAGCCCAAGGGACCCATAACCTTTAGTCAGCACGAACCCAATAGGATTAGTATCCCTAGGTATGAGCCTAGTATTAGTCAGGTACCTCTTAGTCGACACACCCCTGATACCCTAGCCACTAGTCAAGTTTCCCTTAGCCTACCCACTCCTACCACCCCATCGGTTCACAAGGAAGATATTGAAGAAGAAGTGTATGAAGCTGAATAAGCTTAATGGATGAGTATGAGGAAGAAGAAGAGGAGATACCTATAGATGACCTAGAATTAGTTGACCCTGACCCTACCCAGACCAAAGCCAACCTAGAATTAGTTGACCCTGACCCTATCCAAAATGAAGCTGTAGTGGAAGAGCAATTAGAGGAAGAGAACCCAGATCCTGCTACTAGAGCACCACCTGAGGAAACTTTAGAAGAGCACCGAATTATAGAGCCCTGTCCTGAAATTCAAGAACCAGAAAAATTTATTAAGGACCTGATATCTTTAAAACAATACCCTCTAGGAGAATCTCCTCCTATAGTTCCCATTGAAGACCTCTTCCTTGAGATTAGTGACCCATTCTTTTGTAAGGCAGACCCTATAGATATACCTCAACCCCATAAGGTCAACCTCATTAGTATATGACTACTCCTGGAAACCCCTTCTTGTATCCTATTTTATCCAATCAACCCTGAACCCCTTTTTCTATTTTACCAGACTAATCCTGGACCCACCTCTTATTTTCTACCCTTTCTTGAATCTTCTTATGCTTTTCTAACCACTAGATTGCATTTTATAAAGGTAAGCATACTGCATACATTCATTCTGCATGTTATGTTTGCATCTTATTTCTGATATACTCTATGGCATTTAGTAGGAGTGCATGCACCCTTCTCATATGCATCTCACCCATCTGACCAAGGGACAAACCCACAATTATAGCTGAGGATTTTGTTGAGCTGCATATCAATAAGTGTTGGCATGAGTCATTTGCCTGCATTAGGTCTTATGAGTTTTTGCACTGCATGATTAGAGATTTGCATGAGGAACTAATCATAAGACTAATGTAAGCAATGATTTTTATAAAAACATGGTTAATCCTGAAAAGAGTCCAAGAGTTCGCTAGGAAAATCTTGTGATGATTAGGCTACATACTCGTAAGCTAGATCCATCAAGGTGATAAAGAATGTTGGACCTAGTGCCTGAGTTACCTAATTAGATATTAAGCTCAACCTTCAGTATCTCAGACTTAGTTGAGTATAGGGAGCCAGCAATGATACCTAGTGAGTTTTGAGCCTGACCCTTTATTTGAGAGTGAACCCAACCCTGAGTGTCCACCATCAAATAAGCCTATGAGAGGAAATGATTGAGTGTATCCTGGATGACCATGCCATTAGTACCTGGATCAAAGGCTACCATGTCACTTGGTTTGTAGGCAAGGTTGACCGAGATTTGAGGATTCATGGATCACTCGAGAGGATCCGCAACACCTCAACCCAGACCCGTTAAAGCAGTACCAGAGCCAGATCAACCTTTACTCGACAAGATCGAGTTCCTTCCACCCCGAGAGAATTGATGTAGGAACATCAAGAGTAGACCAGGATTTCAAGATTCCAATTTCTAATTCTTGTGTTGATCAGTTTTTGTATTAGGTCAAGTGAAGTTCTTTTGGTATTCTAGTCCAGTCAAGTTGAGTTGACAAAGTCTATGTAATAAAAGTAAATCAATTGAGTTCACTTAGTCCATTAAGTTGAGTCCTTTGTTTACAAATGAGTCCTTGTTGGCTCCACTCAGTGATTTTGATGACTAACAAAACATTAAGTGCATATTGTATACTAATGTGTATTTCAAGCTATGAGTTTTTAGGAAGAAAGCATCTCAAAATCTCAAAAGCTTATGTATCATGGCACGCCGTGGCACGGAGCATTTTTCACAATTTTGGACATTCTCTCCATGGAAAAAAAAGGACTTTTACATGTTTAATTATTATTTGTTTATGTTCCATTTAAGTTTCAAAATCAATACTTATGTTTTTTGCTCAAATTGTACTTAATTATGAATTTTTCAGTGTCAAGTGTCGACACCTGGGAAGTCAAGTATCGACACTTCAGCATTTGGCACGCAGAAAAACCCTTGGCATGCCAAGTGTCAACACCCAGAACTCAAGTGTCGACACCTGCATTTCAAGTGTCAACACTTAGGTTTCCAAGTGTCGACTCAAGGCCTGAGATTTTTGAAAATATAGAACTTTGCCAATGGAGGGTTTTTGTATCAAGTGTCGACACCTGTGCATCAAGTGTCGACACCTGTGCATCAAGTATCGACACTTGAGAGTTCAAGTGTCGACACCTGATGAGCCAAGTGACACTTGAAGCCTAACAGCCCTAACGAATTTATTTTTCTGACTTGCAGAACTCACTTTTCAAGCTCCAAATGGCTAGATTCGAGGCTCCGATGGTCACAAACCATTTTTTGGAAGTTTCTTATTGTATTTAACCTCCACCAACTTCATTCTAAAGGTATTGAAGTGTATTAAAGTCCATTCAAAGCCAAAAGCCAATATTCTCTCAAGAACTTCATATCAAGAGCCATTTATAGTTTGATTCCCTGAAAAAGCCTACAAGATCATCCTTACATCATTCCAAAAGAGGTGTTTTGAAGGATATTCTAAGGAGAAGACAAGACAAAGCATCAACTTGAGCTTCAAAGCTTCCATTCTACTCTTGAAGAGAGTTTGTTTTATTTTTGAAATTGTATATCTGTTTTTGTCTTGTGATTTGACCTTGCTTTCAAGGGTGCCTTGAAAGAAGGATGTTGTGGTTTGTTGGTAAGTGAAAGGGATAAAACCAACTAGGGTTAACTTGTGAGCCCGAAGATAAAACAAGTATAAAAGGTTGTTGGTGAGCCTAGGTGACAAAACCAACATAGGTTTTGACTTGTGAGCCTTTTGAAAAAACAAGTCGGCTGTAATCTTGATTGGATTATAGTAGAATTTTCAAGGGTGGCTTGGAGAGTGGATGTAGGTGCTAGGGTTGTATCGAACCACTATAAATATTGTGTTTGTGTGTGATTGCCCTCTTTCCCTCTTGCTCTTTGTTTATTATATTTGATTTACTACTTTTTGCTGTATTTAATCTTGAGCATTGAGTTTATTACTCACAAACACCACTAGTCCTTCACATTACTATTTTAAATTTTAAAAGACCCAATTCACCCCCCCTCTTGGGCTCCATTTCTGGGCAACAAGTGGTATCAAAGCACTGGTACTCTCTTGTAGGTCCAAGGATCTTGAGTGAAAGATCATGGCAGCCCTAATAGGAATGGGTGTAGTTGAAGGTCAAGCTTCAAATCGTCCCCCACTCTTCAATGGCACAAATTACACGTATTAGAAAACATGCATACGCATTTTTATTCAAGCTATTGATTACAATTTGTGGAGGACAATTGTAAAAGGTCCTCATTAGCCTACTATGTTGGTGAATGGCATTCTCACTCCAAAGATGGAAGATGATTGGGATGAGAATGACATTAAGCAAATAGAGCTTAATGCTAAGGCTATGAATTTGTTATTTTGCTCTCTTGACCCAAGTGAATTTAATAGAATATCTAATTGTCTCTCCGCCAAGGAGATTTGGGATATACTTGAGGTTACCCATGAGGGTACACACCAAGTGAAAACAACTAAGGTCAACATGCTCATTCATACTTATGAAATGTTTAGAATGGAACCTACTGAAACTATTAGTGAGATGTACACTAGGTTTACAAATATTGTGAATGGCATAAGAAGCCTAGGAAAAGTTGTTTCTAATGGTGAACTTGTGAACAAACTCCTCAGGTCTCTACCGGCTTCTTGGGATGCAAAAGTAACAGCTATTGAAGAAGCCAAGGATGTTAACACTCTTCCATTGGAACAACTATTGGGCTCACTGATGACCTATGTGCTCTCCCTCAAGCAAAAGAATGTGGAAGTCAATAAAAAGAAGAAAGTGATCGCTTTCAAATCCACTACTAGAGAAGAATCAAGCGATGACTCCGAAGAAGATGATGAAGAAGATGAGACGGCTCTAATAGCAAGAAAATTCAGAAGGTTTATAAGGAAGAAAATATTCAACTTCAAGAAGAAACCCCTGAAAGGTGAGCCAAGTAAAGAGAAAGACAAGGAGAAGGAGAAGGAGCAGCCCACTTATTTTGAATGTAAGAAAAGTAGAAGAAAGTTAAGAAAGAAGGCCATGATGGCAACCTGGAGTGACAGTGAGGACTCCAGCTCTGAGGAAGAACAGCAGGAAGTGGCAAACTTTTGTCTGATGGTGGACCATGATGAGGTACAATCTGAAACAGAGAATGAATTTACTTTTGATGAACTTCATGATGTTTTTGATGAACTAGTTATAGAATTTCAAAAACTAAAGTCAAAACATAAAGATTTGAAAAAGCAAAATTTGGAGTTAGCTAAAGCAAATCAAAAGTTTTCTAATGAAAATGACTATCTTCTTTTTCAAAATAAAAAATTAAATGATAAAATTTCAGTTCTTGAAAAGGAAAAAGAAGTTTTGAAAAAGAAAAGTTCTTCAGTTTCAAATGAAAATCTTTCAAAATAAAGCAAGGAAATTTTGGATGAAAATAAAAGATATAAAGAAGAAATTGAAAAATTAAAACCTTTTGTAGATAAATTTACATATAGTTCTGAAAAATTAAATTTGCTTTTGAACAATCAAAGAGCTATTTTTGATAGAGCAAGTTTAGGGTTTAGAACTCATAAGAAATAAAAACTTTTCAAAAAATTTTTTATGCCTGCATCTTCATCCATTACTTATTATGCATGTGGAATTAAAGGGCATAAATCTAATGTGTGCAACAAAAGAAGATTGAGTAATATTAAGAAAGTTTGGGTTCCAAAAGAAACCAATGCCACTAACCTAAAAGGACCCAAATGATTTGGGTACCTAAAGTCTCCACTTGATCTTTATTGCATGTATGCCTTGCAACCAATAAGAAAAGAATGTGGTACCTTGATAGCGGTTGCTCAAGGCATATGACAGGAGATGTGGAGCAGTTCTCATCGCTCAAATATCAAAATGGTTGCAATGTAACTTTTGGTAATAATAGAAAGGGCAAAATTGTTGGTATTGGTAAAGTCCATATCACCCCCTCTTCTTACATTGATAATGTTTTATATGTTGATGGTTTGAAACATAACTTGCTTAGTATTAATCAATTTTGTGAAAAGGATTTTAAAGTTGTTTTTGAATCTTCTATATGCATTGTTTCTAGTTTAGATGACAATGGCATCAAGTTCATTGGTCATAGGCATGGCAATATTTATATGGTTGATCTTGATGATCTTCCAATTCGAAATGGTCAATGCCTAGTGGCAATGGAAGCCAAGATCAATGAAACTAGTTGGCTTTGATATCGTAGACTAGGATATGCAAGTATGCATTTGATTTCAAAACTTAGCAAAAAGAATTTGATAAAGGATTTGCCTAAACTCAGTTTTGAAAAAGACAAGATTTTTAGTGCATGTCAACTTGGAAAATAAACCAAATTCTCTTTCAAACCAAAAGGAGTAATCTCTATATCTAGACCCTTAGAGTTGCTTCACATGGACCTCTTTGGACAAACTAGAACATATAGTTTGGGAGGTAAGAAGTACGGTCTAGTTATTGTAGATGATTTCTCACGATTTACATGGGTCATGTTTTTAGCACATAAAGATGAAACATTTTCTGAATTCATTAAATTTCATAAACGAGTTTCAAATGAAAAAGGTATTTCAATCGTATCTTTGAGAAGTGATCATTGAACAAAATTTGAAAATGCTGATTTTGATAAATTTTGTATTGAAAATGGCATTCATCACAATTTTTATGTACCTAGGACACCTCAACAAAATGGGATGGTAGAAAGGAAAAATAGAACCCTTGAAGAAATGGCACGCACCATGCTTTGTGAAAATGACTTACCTAGATATTTTTGGGCGGAAGCCATAAATATTGCATGCTAAGTTTTAAATCGAGTTTTGATTCGACCGATTTTAAAGAAAACACCTTATGAGCTTTGGAAGGGTAGAAAACCCTCAATTTGTTATTTTCGTGTTTTTGGATGCCGTTGTTTCATTTTAAACAATGGTAAGGATAATTTGAGCAAATTTGATGCTAAATCATATGAGGGAATCTTTCTAGGCTACTCCACATCTATTAAGGCATACAGGGTCTTCAACAGAAGAACACTTGTTGAAGAATCTATACATGTGGTATTTGATGAATCTAACCAGAAATCTTCGAGAAAAGAAGATGTGCTTTCTGATGAAACAGGTACCAAAAAAACTGAAAGTGTAAACAACAACGAAGAGCCTACCAAGGAATAAGAACAAAACACTGAAGGAGATTAAGCACAAGGTGATGAAAACACATCTACAGTTGATCCAATACTAAAAGAATGGAGGTATGCTCATGGACACCCAAAAGAACTAATTATTGGTGATCCACCTAAAGGTGTAAGTACTCGATCATCCCTTAGAAATATTTGTGATTATTTAGCTTTTGTCTCTTAAATTGAACCTAAAACTATTGAGGAAGCTGAATGTGATAGTAATTGGATAAATGCTATGCAAGATGAACTTAACCAATTCAAAAGAAACAATGTTTGGACATTAGTAGATAGGCCTTCAAATACTTCAATTATTAGCACAAAATGGGTTTTTCGAAATAAACTTGATGAAAATGGTGTTGTTACTAGAAATAAGGCTAGACTAGTTGCTAAAGGATACAATCAGGAGAAAGGGATAGATTTTGATGAAACCTTTGCTCCTGTAGCTAGACTTGAGACAATTAGGCTATTATTGGCTTTTGCTCGCTTTATGAAATTTAAATTATTTCAAATGGATGTTAAAAGTGCCTTTTTAAATGGTCTTATTGAAGAAGAGGTTTATGTTGAATAACCTCCTGATTTTGAAAATTTTAAGTTTCCAAATCATGTTTACAAACTTCATAAAGTTTTGTATGGTTTGAAACAAGCTCCTAGAGCTTGGTATGATCGTTTAAGTTCTTTCCTGCTCAAAAATGATTTTGTTAGAGGTAATGTAGACAAAACTTTATTTTTGAACAAAAAGAATGATGATCTCTTAGTAGTACAAATCTATGTAGATGATATCATATTTGGTGCTACTAATGAATCTCTTTATCAAGAATTTGCAAAGTTAATGCAGGGTGAGTTCGAGATGAGCATGATGGGAGAACTGAATTTCTTCCTCGGACTCCAAATAAAGCAAACCAAAGAGGGGATCTTCATCAACCAAGCAAAGTACACAAAAGAAATACTCAAGAAGTTTGGGATGGAGAACACCAAGCCTTTAGGTACCCTATGAGCTCTACTTATAGACTTGACAAAGATGAATCAGGTAAATCTATTGACCAAAAATTATATCGTGGCATGATCGGTTCATTGCTATATCTTACTGCCAGTAGGCCAGATATCATGTTTAGTGTTTGTATATGTGCTAGATATCAGTCTAATCCTAAAGAGTCTCATCTTCTGGCTATCAAACGCATACTTAAATATCTATCTGGCATGATTGAAATTGGTTTGTGGTACTCTAGAGATTCTTCATTTGAATTGATTGCTTATTCTGATGCTGATTTTGCTGAATGTAAACTTGATCGTAAAAGTACTAGTGGAACCTGTCAGTTTCTTGGAGTAAATTTGATCTCTTGGAGTAGAAAGAAACAGAATTCAGTTGCTCTATCTATGACGGAAGCCAAATATATAGCAGCTGGAAGCTGTTGTGCTCAAATCCTTTGGATCAAACAACAACTCGAAGATTTTGGCATTAAACTAATTAAGACTCCCATAAGATGTGACAATCTAGTGCAATCAATCTAACTAAGAATCCTATGCAACATTCAAGAAGTAAATACATTGAAATAAAACATCATTTCATAAGAGATCATATACAAAACTCTAATTTTATTCTTGAATTTATGTGTACTGATGATCAGTTAGCTGATGTGTTTACCAAACCATTGAGTGAAGAAAATTCTGTCTGATTAGAAGAGAGTTAGGTGTTATTGACCCATTCTCCTAGAACTCTCACAATCTTCATCTTAACCAAGGTATCTTACTCAAAAAAAAAAAAAACTTGATTTTAGTCCGAAAAGTTATTAAATACTTTCTTAAATTTTTTAAAGATTTTTTTGATTTTTTTTTGGGATTTTCTTGGCCAAGTGTCGATGATGGGGGACATGTATCGAATGATGCATTTGAAGAATTAGATGGACTAAATAAAAATGAAATAGATAAACATGTAGCTATTCTACGTAAAAGAAATAGAATTATATGAAAGGAACATAAGGAAAAGAACTAGACTAGAAAAGAATCTCTCAAAGTAATTAAGAAGGGATCTTCGTGGTTAGGAAACCACACAGGTTAGGGCTAGCCTACTTTCCTATTTCAGATCTGAAAGAATATTATAAAGATGGCTATCCAGCTATTAATAATCTGAAATTTAGAAAAGGGACACTCAAGATGAAGTACTAAGAATAGCAAGGAGTTACTATAGATCTAAAGGCACCTTGTTTATGATTCCTTGGCACAGTAGACCTTCACCTTGAAAACTAGGAGACCCGGGGATCCTGCATAGATACATAGTAAAATTAAAAGATTTAGGTGGAAGAATGGAGAAATGGAAGAGGAAATTAGGAATGGCTTTAAGTAGATCTCCTTTGGCTTCCTTTGCTTGAATCATCTTCAATTGTTGGCATGGAGAACTCCATTATAGATGACCTCTTTTGGAAGATGGGAAGGTTGAAATTGGAGAGGCTTGAAGAGGATTCTTCAAGGGTGGCCGAATGGGATTGGAAAAGGGACTAGTAGCTTGTTTGGTTAAGTATCCTAGGTCTCACACCTACCTTCTCTCAAGGGTCTTTGGCTAGCAAAGGAAGAAAGCTTTCTTAGAAAAAAAATTTCATTTCATTCATCATTCCCATTACAAGAGAATTCTAGGAGCTTTAATAAACCTTAAGCTCCTTTTCAAATTCAAAATGCAACACTTTTCATGGAGAAAATCAAGGGGTGTCCCATGAAGATAGGAGTGGCCCATTCAAATTTAAATCTCCTAATTACAAGGTGGGCACCCATGAAGAGTGGAGCTTCATTCAAATTTGAAAATTCATGGTTGATGTGTCTTGGTGATGTGGCATGATTTATCCTCCAAGTTGGCATGACTTGTCTTCCAAGGTGGCATGGTGCTTTGATGATGTGGTGCTCCAGGTAGTTGGTGAAGTTGGTTGCACTCATTCTTGCTTAATTGACGCCCAATGCAAGTAGATCTTGAACCCGACTCAATACAAAGCCAATTTAACTCTAATTGGACCCAAATTAAAATAAAATAGGACTCAATTATTCAAATAAAATAAATACAGGACTCAGACTTATTACAGGACTTAAATTTCTAGTCTTCTATCCATAAAGAACTTGGCATTAGCTGAAGCCTCTTCCTGAGCCTGGTGCCCGCACCAATTCTCCCCGGGTGGGAGGAACTCGACCCTGTCGAGTAAGGATCGGTTTGATTGTGGTATTTTTCTAATATATCTGGGTCAATTTGTTGTAGATCCTCTCTGGTAATCCAGGAGTCTTCAGATTCCGGTCGACCGTGCCAACGAACCAGATAACGCTGATAACCCTTATTTCTAGTAGTAATCACTTGGTCATCTAAGATACATTCAATCTTGTCTCTCCGGTCTAGTGAAATTGCTGGTGGACACTCAGGTAGGGTTTCACTCTCAAAGGCAAGGAGAAGTTCAAAAGGCTCTCTCAGAATTAATGCCGATTCTTTAAATTCTTTCAGATCAGAAACATTAAAAGTAGAGCTAATGCCATAATCAGGTGGTAACTCTAATACATATGCATTAGATCCTATTTTCTTAATTATTTTGAAAGGTCCAGCTCCCCGTGCATGCAATTTCTTCATAGTTCCCGGTGGAAACCTTTCAGGTCTAAGTTTTATCATGACAGAGTCCCCTTCATTAAATTCCTTTATCCGTTTATGTGAATCAGCCACATGCTTATAAACTTCATTACTCATTTGAATTTTCTTACTAATTTCCTTATGTAATTCTTTAAGATGCTGTGCATATGACTCGGCAGACTCAGATACACGTGCGTGTGTGGGTAATGGGATAAGGTCGATAGGTCTCCTAGGTCTGTAACCATGGACAATCTCAAAGGGACTTTTACCAGTAGACCTATTGACCGAGCTGTTGTATGCGAACTCAGCACGAGGTAAAAGTAAATCCCAATTTCCCAGATTCTCTCCAACAAGGCACCTTAATAAGTTCCCTAGACTTCTATTTACAACTTTAGTTTGTCCATCAGTCTGAGGGTGGTAAGCAGTTGAGAATTTTAGTTTTGTTCCTAGTAGGTGCCAAAGAGTTTTCCAAAAATAGCTTGTGAAACGGACATCCCTATCTAAAACAATGGTTTTAGGTAACCCATGTAACTTGACTACTTGATCGAGAAAAAGCTTGGCTACCCTGGAGGCATCAAAAGTTTGGGAACAGGACATAAAATGGGCCATTTTCGAAAATCTGTCGACCACTACAAAGATTGAATCGTGTTTTCTAAGGGTCTTGGGCAGTCCTAAAACGAAGTCCATGCTAAGATCCTGCCATGGACAATTCGGCACAGGTAAAGGAGTGTATAACCCGGTGTTTTATCTCTGATGTTTGGCAGCCGCACATGTCGTACATTGGGCAACAATATTGGCTACTTGTCTCTTAAGGCCTGGCCAGTAAAATTTCTCCTCAATTATCAATATGGTCTTGTTTCTTCCAAAATGGCCAGCTAAACCTCCAGCATGGGTTTCCCAAATTAGAAAATCTCTCAAGGAAGTCTTCGAAACACAAAGCTTGTTTTCCTTAAATAGATAATCATCTAAAAGGGTGTACTCACTGTGGTCACTAGATGGTCCTAATTTCAGAGCTTGGTAAACTTCACTAAAGTCTGGACAATTATCATACTCATCCGTAAGTCTTTCAAATCCAACAACTTTAGTGCTAATCGAGTTCAGAAGCAGGGCTCTACGACTTAATGCATCGGCCACCTTATTCTCAGTTCCAGCACGATGTTTTAGGATAAACATGTAGGCCTGGATGTATTCGACCCACTTGGCATGCCTAGGATTCAGCTTTTTCTGGGAACTAAGGAATCTAAGGGCCTCGTGATCAGAAAATAGGACAAATTCATGTGGTAGTAGATAGTGCCTCCAATACCTTAAAGCTTGCACTACCACATAGAGCTCTTTATCATAGGTGGAATACTTAAGCTTGGCTTCATTTAATTTTTCACTAAAGAAAGCTATGGGATGGCTCTCTTGGCTTAAAACTCCACCTATTCCAACTCCAGATGCATCACAAGCAACCTCAAAAACCTTGGAAAAATCAGGCAATCTTAAGATAGGTGCTTGTGTCATTTTCTTCTTAACATCTAGGAAGGCCCTATCAGCAGCTTTTGTCCATTCAAATTGGCCTTTCCTAATGCAATCTGTGATTGGTGCAACTATGGTACTAAACCCTCGAATGAATCTTCTATAAAAAGTAGCTAGGCCATGAAAACTTCGTACTTCATGAATACTTTTTGGCACTGGCCACTCAACAATTGATTTGATCTTTTCAGGGTCAGCAGAAACTCCGTCAGGTGTGACAACAAAACCTAGGAAAATGACTCTATGGGTAAAAAAGTCACATTTCTTAAGGTTTGCAAAGAGACTATTTTCCCTAAGAGCTAAACAGACTTGATTCAAGTGGTCCAAATGGTCCTTCTGGGTCCTGCTATATATAAGAATGTCGTCGAAGTAAACTACGACAAACTTTCCTATAAATAACCATAGGACTTGATTCATAATCCGCATAAAGGTACTAGGAGCATTGGACAGTCCAAAAGGCATTACTACCCACTCAAAAAGACCCTCCTTGGTCTTGAATGCAGTCTTTCACTTATCCCCTGGTCTAATCCTAACCTGATGATAGCCACTCTTAAGGTCAATCTTTGAAAATATTGTTGCTCCGGCCATCATATCTAACATATCATCCAAACGGGGTATGGGAAACCTATATTTCATTGTGATCTTATTAATGGCACGACTATCAATGCACATCCTCCAAGTGCCATCTTTCTTAGGGGTCAGTAATGCTGGTACTGCACAGGGACTCAAACTCTCTCTAATAAATCCTTTCCTAAGGAGATCCCCTACTTGTCTTTGTAACTCTAAATGTTCGGTAGGGTTCATCCTATAGTGTGGAAGGTTGGGTAGGGTGGCTCCTGGGACCAAGTCAATGGCGTGCTGGATGTCCCTAAGTGGTGGAAGCTGGTCAGGTAGGTCATCTGGAAATACATCCTTAAAGTCTTCTAACACTTTAGCCACTTCCTGAGGGCGTTCTTTTTGGGAAGGCTCCTGAATTTCCTTAGTGGTTAAAATCCAAACATGTGTACCCTCAGTGAGTTCTTTCTCAATTTCCTTTTCAGTGATCAAATTGACTCCCGTTTTCTTTTCCTTTAGGTGGCTTGATCCTCTCTTAACAGTGTCCTTAGGTGGTGTTGGGTTAATCACAAACTTCTTTCCTAGGTGCATGAATGAGCAAGAATTTGATCGGCCATATAGGGTCGTGTCATGGTCAAATAACCAGGGTCGACCTAGGATGATACTGCTCACTCCCATTGGTAAGACATCACACTACACTTTCTCCTGATAGGACTGTAACTAGATTTGGACTAGGCACCTATGTTTGATAGGAATCAAAGTGGAGTCTATCCAAGAAACCTTATATGGAGTCGGATGGGGAACTGTGGACAAGCCTAAAGTTTTGACAGTACTAGTGGATATGGCATTTACACAACTCCCACTATCTATGATTATTTTACATACCTTATCCCCTAACTTGATGAATGTTTGTAGGATGTTAGTCCTACGCCAATCTTCCTGTGTCGCGTTTTGGGTAAGGATGCATCTAACTACTCCCAATATATCAGGCTCTATTTGTTCCTCGTCTCCTTCATACTCTTCAGCCAAATTGTCCTCAGCCTGATATACTTCCTCGACATTATCACCTAGGGGTTCTTTGGGTTCAGACTCACTTTCTTCTAATTCTCCTATGTGTAAGGCCCTAGTTGGACAATTGCTAGCGTAATGGCCTAACTTATGACATCTATAGCAAGCCACATTAGAATTTGGAGTCCTCTGAACTTCTGGTGCTTTACCCCTATCATCTCTACGGGTCAGAGGGGTGCTAAGGTTGGGTCGACTGGGTCGCATCTGATTTGTTCCTGGCTGCTGACTAGGTGCACTAGTTCTAGGGGGTTCGGGTTTGCGATAAAATGGTCCCCTATGAAATCTCTCGGCATCTCGTGCTACCTGGTAAGCTAGCTCTAAGTCATGGACTTCTCTTAGAAATAACTCCTTCTGGATCTCTTCTCTCAATCCTGCCCTAAATCTCGACAAAGTAACTGACTCAGACTCATCTACATTGCATCTCATTACAAATTCATCAAATTTGGCAATGTATTCGGCTACACTCTTGATTCCCTGGGTCAATCTCTGCTACTGGTCTAGAAGTCTCTGGTGGTAGGACATAGGAAGGTACTTCTCTCTAAGCCTAAGTTTCATTGCCCTCCAGGTTACTATGGGAACATCACCTCTTTGCCTAATGAACCTCTCGACATTTCTCCAGGACAGCCTAGCCTGACGAATTAACCTAAGCTTCGCGAACTTGCATTTTCTCTCCTCTGTCATGTCATACCAATCAAAGTACTAATCCATCTCTCCCTCCCAATCTATGTAAACCTTAGGATCCAGATTTCCATCGAATGTTGGTGCTTCCAATCTAATACTCCTAAGGGTTCGCTCATCACGGTCTGTCTGATCCTGATTGTATCTCCTAGGGTTTGGCTCATAGACTGGATCATGGTGTGCTATCCTAGGATTTGGGTCATGGACTCGATCAGGATTGGGCCTCCTAGGATTTGGCTCGAAGAAATGGTCTTGATGAAGAGTTCTTCTAGGGTTGATGGGTGTCTCAAACTCGGATTCAGGCTCTAACTCATTTTGGACTTCATGATTTCCTCCAGGGGTATGAGCTTCTAATCGATCAAGTCTAGCAGTGATGTGGGTTATCTAATCAGTCAAGTTTTGATTGGTCTGGGCTAATTGATCAGTTAAGTTTTGGTTCAGCC
The DNA here is from genome assembly GCA_021397845.1 of Areca catechu. Lineage (NCBI taxonomy): Eukaryota > Viridiplantae > Streptophyta > Magnoliopsida > Arecales > Arecaceae > Areca > Areca catechu. The sequence continues at coordinate 76,347,132 of CM038044.1, read as the reverse complement.
TGGTCATTTGGTCATTCAAGGATTTCATTAGACTCTCAAAGTTTTGTTCCATGGTTACACTAGATTGGGCTTGGGTTTGCTGATAAGGTGCTCCTGATCTAGTTGCCATGCACACGGACTCAACTTAGACTAGGGGTTTTGCTAGACCTAGAGTACAAATCAAATATAAGGTCAAATTGACAATCCGGGTTGTAGTAACTTGGCACCTGGCCAAGTAAGTGTAAGGTTAGTGGAGGTTCCTCTTTGCTTGCCTTAGACACCAATTTGAAATTGGCTAGGTAAGCGAACCAACCCACTTTCCCTCGGGCTCTAGTCCCTGAACCACTTGCCTAGACACCAGATACAAGCACACACAAACAGGGTGTCAAAGTTGGCTTGACACTTGACTCGACCCGACCTTGTGGGTGTCCCTAGCTCGCTAGAGCAATTAAATGTCTAATCCGTTTTAATTAGGGTTGGGCTCGTTATGCAAGTTGATGATTTTTGGGCTAGAGACAGGTAATGAAATCCTGACCCTATGTCAATTTGATGCCCTTAATTTTGTTTACCATGAAATGAATGCAACAAACATATGGATCCAAATTTCAGGTGCAGAATTAGTGTGTTACAGTTCTCAAGTGATGGAAAAGTGCAATGTAACAGATTCAAAAAAATTTAAAAAACTCACAGAAGATTGCTAACTTCTAGATGATATGCCATACAAAAGGAGATTTAAAAATAAATTTTATACTATGCTGAGCAGATACTGAAAACTAGATAAAAAAAACAGGACTGAACATAAAGGAATTTCAGTGATAGTGATGGGATGCGAGAATTTTCATTTTTTTTATAATTTTTTTCTGAAGATAAAATTTTACGTGATGATAATTGACTTAATATGGAGTAGAAAAAAAATTATTTCAATAAAAAATTAACTACTTTTATTCAGACTTTTATGAAAATCTTAGTCAGCTCATTCAGAAATATAGCAAGCAGAATTTAAACAAACAAAGGCATTTACATACCAAACTTCAACCTAAAAATTCACGTCCGGCAAGGGGCTCATTATTCCCATGGGTCGTGACAGTGTACTGGTGTACACCCGCTCAGGAGGCATGAATTTTAGATCTAGATTGGATTTTAAAAATAATAACTAAGTAGCATGTATGAATGCTATGCATACAGAAAATTTTAGCAACCTATCTAAATGCACAAATTCAAAAGTAACCCTAACCTACCATGCTCTGATACCAAAATGATGGGGGACATGTATCGAATGATGCATTTGAAGAATTAGATGGACTAAATAAAAATGAAATAGATAAACATGTAGCTATTCTACGTAAAAGAAATAGAATTATATGAAAGGAACATAAGGAAAAGAACTAGACTAGAAAAGAATCTCTCAAAGTAATTAAGAAGGGATCTTCATGGTTAGGAAACCACACAGGTTAGGGCTAGCCTACTTTCCTATTTCAGATATGAAAGAATATTATAAGGATGGCTATCCGGCTATTAATAATCTGAAATTCAGAAAAGGGACACTCAAGATGAAGTACTAAGAATAGCAAGGAGTTACTATAGATCTAAAGGCACCTTGTTTATGATTCCTTGGCACAGTAGACCTTCACCTTGGAAACTAGGAGACTCGGGGATCCTGCATAGATACATAGTAAAATTAAAAGATTTAGGTGGAAGAATGGAGAAATGGAAGAGGAAATTAGGAATGGAAGAAATGGCTTAGATTTGGATTTAAGTAGATCTCCTTTGGCGTCCTTTGCTTGAATCATCTTCAATTGTTGGCGTGGAGAACTCCATTATAGATGACCTCTTTTGGAAGATGGGAAGGTTGAAATTGGAGAGGCTTGAAGAGGATTCTTCAAGGGTGGCCGAATGGGATTGGAAAAGGGACTAGTAGCTTGTTTGGTTAAGTATCCTAGGTCTCACACCTACCTTCTCTCAAGGGTCTTTGGCTAGCAAAGGAAGAAAGCTTTCTTAGAAAAAAAATTTCATTTCATTCATCATTCCCATTACAAGAGAATTCTAGGAGCTTTAATAAACCTTAAGCTCCTTTTCAAATTCAAAATGCAACACTTTTCATGGAGAAAATCAAGGGATGTCCCATGAAGATAGGAGTGGCCCATTCAAATTTAAATCTCCTAATAAAAAGGTGGGCACCCATAAAGAGTGGAGCTTCATTCAAATTTGAAAATTCATGGTTGATGTGTCTTGGTGATGTGGCATGATTTATCCTCCAAGTTGGCATGACTTGTCTTCCAAGGTGGCATGGTGCTTTGATGATGTGGTGCTCCAAGTAGTTGGTGAAGTTGGTTGCAATCATTCTTGCTTAATTGACGCCCAATGCAAGTAGATCTTGAACCCGACTCAATACAAAGCCAATTTAACTCTAATTGGACCCAAATTAAAATAAAACATGACTCAATTATTCAAATAAAATAAATACATGACTCATAGACTTATTACAGGACTTAAATTTCTAGTCTTCTATCCATAAAGAACTTGGCATTAGCTGAAGCCTCTTCCTGTGCCTGGTGCCCGCACCAGTCGACACTTGGATTTTGTCAAGTGTCGACACCTGACCAAGTGTCGACACTTGCGAAAAGAAATCTATTTTTAAAATGATGGACCGAGGGTTTTATTTTTGCTTTCCCCCCATCACTCTCAAGCGACAGTGGTCCCCTACACTCCAAATTCTCTCTTTTCCCGTTTACCCCATCACATATCAGGTATTCCCCTTTCAATTTCATTTTATTCCCATTTTATTTCTTGTATTTTTCATTTTCTTTTTGTTACCGTTAAACCATATAACTTAGAATAGGGCTTTTCTGACTATTTTTGGGGATTTTAACTGGATTTTCATGAGTTTTAATGGATTTCTAAAACTCCATTTGAAGGAACAATGGTTTAATGGCATTTTTCTTGGATTTTCCACGGTTTTTGGCCATTTTCATGCTTATTCCATCCATTTTTTAGAAAAACATTGTTTGATTGATTTTGGGCCAAAAAATTTGGGTTTTCATCTAAAATCTAGTATTCTAAATTCATTTATAGTTTTTTTATTATTTTGGAAAAATTATTCATGATGTTTTTTCGACATTTTCACCACCTTACTAAAACCCTAATTGATTTAAACCCAAATTCCATGTATTTTGGTATTTTGACCTTACAAAATGTATTTTACAAAAGCACAAATATGTTTTAATAACCAAAAACATTTTCTATATTTATTTATATGGGGTAATGTCATTTATTCAAAATATAGTTTGTAAAATTCCCGCTTTCCCTAAATTTTTTAAAGGGTATTTTACAAACCAAAATTGTTTTAATCCTGGCTTTCAAAACCTGTCTTAGCACCTCTTAAGAAATGAAATTCTCCTTACCTCAGTCTGTAGCCAGTCCTATAGTCCTGATTGAACCTATCTCCCTTCTTTCCTATCCAGCTTGTTTGACATGGGTCCAAGAAAGAGATTAGTGGTTAGGAAACCGAGTTAGAGGTCAGAGAGGAGAACAAAGGCTAGGCATGACACTGGTGAGTCGAGCAGCTCGGTTGTGCCTGGTTCCCCTACGGAGAGGATGGCAGGGAAGGCTGCTGCCTCTGGTCAATGAGTGGACCTAGAGTTTTTCGACCGACAGCACTTTTAGATCCGTCAGACCCTTACCAATGTGGGTTTGGTGCCCTTCTGCACTATGCATGAGAGGTATTACTCCCATCTAGTACAAGAGTTTTATGGAGCTTTGGATTGCCGGCATTTGATATGGAGGACTTCTGTGCAAGGTGTGGAGATTCTTCTAACAAAGGAGCTCTTGAGTAGAGTATGGGAGATTCCATACCGAGGCATTAGCATTTTCTCTATGGAGGACAGGGAGGCCGCATTCCGTTGTATTTTGGAGCACAAGGATGTTCGCGATGTGACAGTAGTCATCGTGAATCAGTTGTCTGTGGAGATGCGGCTCCTTCATCATATAAGGGCCCGGATTCTGCTGCCGAAGATGGGGTGTTTCGATTTTATCACTGAGAGGGAGCTTATGCTCATGGTTTGCTTGACACAGAGGATGCAGGTGGACATTCCTTCTATGATGTTGATACAGAAGAGAGATGCAGCCAGCCAGCATCGTCATTGCCTGCCCTATGGTATGGGACTGACCCGACTATTCAGAGCTTGTGGAGTATCCTTGGAGGGGGAGATCCCCAAGGAGATCTTACACACAGATGTTTATGATGAGAGGTCACTCCATCGTATGGGCTATAGAGTAGTTGGTGGCAGATGGGTCCGGAGGGAGTCTGGCCAGGAGCCAGATGAGGAGGATGAGTTACGTGAGGTTGAGGCAGGGCCATCAGGGCCGATCAGTTCTCCTGTTCAGGCAGCTCATGCATCAGAGACTGAGCCTGCGACGCCTTCTGCCACACCTTCAGCAGCTCCTCCAGCATCTACTAGTATACACTTTGAGGAGTATTCGTATGAGCAGTTTGCAGAGATTAGAGGTGAGCTTATCAGTCTAAAAGTTATGACGACTTAGCTACGGATTGAGATTGAGAGCCTTAGAGCTCACACTGCTACTGAGCATGCTGAGATTTGTCAGATTGTGGAGGCAGGATTTGCGCACATTGAGGGTTTGCTTAGATCCCTGCTTCCTCCTGTTGCTCCTACTGATCCACCTGCTAGTGATGACGATGATGATGGTGATGACCACCTGGATGACCATGATGATACTATGGAGGGTGGTGATCGCACTGATGATAGAGCTACAGATATTCTTGATGATGGCAGTGACAGTGATGATGGTGGTGACGGTTATGAGGTCGTCAGTCGAGAGCTGCAGTCCCCTGATGTTCCTCTAGCTGATGCTACTGGCACTCCAGCTGCCACTGATCCAGTCTTTGTTACCCCCACTAAGACTCTACCCCCTCCCTCTTCTAGAGCCTCTAGAGTTGCACCTCATTTTGGACCATCCACTAGGACTAGGAGTCGTGGTATCCTGAAGACTCCTAGTAGTCTAGCTCGTAGGACTAGAGTTACCTATCCTATTTCTTTTGAGATTCCATCTGATGAGGATTAGCCTCACAGATGTCTTCTCTGTTGTATGATCTTTATGTTTCATGTTACGTCTGATATATGACTCCTGATATATTTTATATGTTTTAGTTTTGCTGATGAGTCAGCAAATTTTTGTACTGAAAACTCCACTTATCAGATATATATATATATATATTTCAGTTTGATGTTTAAAAATTGTGATACACTATGATTGCTTGATTGGTTACATTTACTTTCCTTGGCTCTGATACTCTATTTGAATCTTTTTGGCTCTGATACCTGTCATATCTGATACTCTACCACTTTTTGTCTCCATGCTCATTTTGAGGGGGAGGTTATTCCCCTTTCTAATGAGTGACAAAAAGGGGGAGTAAAGATATAAATTGTAATTGTACAGATTGTATGGGAATTTTTGTATGTGTTTGCAAATTTTCCAATTTGATTTAGTACCCAGATTAACATATTGTTTATTCTGATTAAAATTATCTAATTGAGGGGGAGATTGATTCTTCCTAACTATGAAAATTATGGCTTATATGAATTTACAATCATACCCATGAATTATCATAGTTGAAATTTTAAAATTAATGCTGTTTTACTCAAGATTTTGTCATCATCAAAAAGGGAGAGATTGTTGGCTCCACCCAGTGATTTTGATGACTAACAAAATATTGAGTGCATATTGTATACTAATATGTATTTTAAGCTATGAGTTTTCAGGAAGAAAGTACCTCAAAATCTCAAAAACTTATGTATCATGGCACGCCGTGGCACGGAGTATTTTTCGCAATTCTAGACATTCTCTCCATGAAAGAAAAAAAAAAGGGCTTTTACATGTTTAATTGTTATTTGTTTATGTTCCATTTAAGTTTCAAAATCAATACTTATGTTTTTGGCTTAAATTGCACTTAATTATGAATTTTTCAGTGTCAAGTGTTGACATCTGGGAAGTCAAGTGTCGACACTTCAGCAATTGGCATGCAGAAAAATATTTGGCATGCCAAGTGTCGACACCCAGAACTCAAGTGTCGACACCTGCATTTCAAGTGTCGACACTTAGGTTTCCAAGTGTCGACTCAAGGCCTGAGATTTTTGAAAATACAGAACTTTAACAATGGAGGGCTTTTGTATCAAGTGTCGACACTTGTGCATCAAGTATCGACACTTGAGAGTTCAAGTGTCGACACCTAGAAATCAAGTGTCGACACCTGATGAGCCAAGTGTCGACACTTGAAGCCTGACAGCCCTAACGAATCTATTTTTCTGACTTGCAGAACTTACTTTTCAAGCTCCAAATGGCTAGATTCGAGGCTCCAATGATCACAAACCATTTTTAAAAGTTTCTTGTTGTATTTAACCTCCACCAACTTCATTCTAAAGGTATTGAAGTGTATTGAAGTCCATTCAAAGCCAAAAAGCCAATATTCTCTCAAGAACTTCACATCAAGAGCCATTTATAGTTTGATTCCCTGAAAAAGCCTACAAGATCATCCTTACATCATTCCAAAAGAGGTGTTTTGAATGATATTCCAAGGAGAAGACAAGACAAAGCATTAACTTGAGCTTCAAAGCTTCCATTCTACTCTTGAAGAGAGCATGTCTTATTTTTGAAATTGTATATCTGTTTTGTCTTGTGATTTGACCTTGCTTTCAAGGATGCCTTGAAAGAAGGTTGTTGTGATTTGTTGGTAAGCTAAAGGGATAAAACCAACTAGGGTTAACTTGTGAGCCCGAAGGCAAAATAAGTGTAAAAGGTTGTTGGTGAACCTAGGTGACAAAACCAACATAGGTTTTGACTTGTGAGCTTTTAGAAAAAAGAAGTCGGTTGTAATCTTGATTGGATTATAGTGGAATTTCCAAGGGTGGCTTGGGTAGTGGATGTAGGTGCTAGGGTTGCACCGAACCATTATAAATATTGTGTTTGTTTGTGATTGCCCTCTTTCCCTCTTGCTCTTTATTTATTACATTTGATTTACTACTTTCCGCTGCATTTAATCTTGAGCATTGAATTTATTACTCACAAACACTACTAGTCCTTCACATTACTATTTTAAATTTTAAAAGACTCAATTCACCCCCCCTCTTGGGCTCCATTTCTGGGCAACAGTCTTGTAATAAATTAAGGCAAGAAAGTCTAGTGAGTCCCTTGTCTCAAACCTATGAGTCCTGTATTTTGGTTCAAGCCCAGTACAAGAGAGGAGAGTCACCAATCCCATCCAAGCCCCTACTATACATTTGCCTGGGCCTCTTCACAAGCCCATATGCCAGACCCCTGTCATACTTCAAGATGGTGCCCCACCTAGTCCAAGATCATTGGTGCCCTAGGCCTCCACCAGCCCAGATTCAACCTTGGCACCCCTGCCCCAGGCCCATCTAGAGCTAACACCCTCCTAGGCCCCTTCATGACCTGGTACCCCAGCCCAAGCCCCGTCCAGTGTGATGCCCCATCTAGCCCAAGCCCAAGAGGAGCCTTACAGTCCGAGGAGTTAGCCAGCCCACTTCTACAAGGAGACCAGTCTTCTAGTTCAAGTTTATTTTGTATTTCACTTTGTTAAAGACTTGTACTCCAACTTTGACAAAGAGAGGGTCCTAGGTGAGCCTATAAATATCCCACCCCTCCCCCTCTTGTAATCAATTTCTTTATCATGAATACAATCTAAAGTTACTCTATCAAATTGTGTCCTCCAGATTGGAGTGGGTGTGAGACCTATTTTTTTATTTTTTTCTTGTGAGCAAACCCTAGCCGCAAGCCTTCCTTCCCCTTCCACCAAACCCTAGCCATCATCCATCTAGGCTGAAGCCCTAGCATGCCCTCTTCATCCAAACTAGGCATCCATACAACAAGCCAGGCTGCCAGCACCTCCTGCCACCCTCCAGCCTTCTCTACTCCCCCAATCTCCTGTTCTATATTTTTCTTATTTTCTATCATACTGACCTTTGACGTTTGCAGGATCCCTCCAGTGCCACGCCCTTCGATGAGGTATTCTTTGCCTCTAATTTGATTTGATAAAAAGTCGATGGATCCACAAGAAAGCAACTCAATCATCCAGGCACCGATCTGAGCGGAGTGATCTCTTCTCCGGCATCAAGAAAGTCATTGCTAGGTATGCAGAACCTTTTCCTTCTCATTTTTTCTATTTTATTAAAGTTTATAGCATGTCTTATAGGTGTTTCTTAACCCTAGGATCCTTAGTTTTTTTATCTCTTTGATAGTTTCTAGCATTCGGGTAGGATCTAACCATCTCACAAAACCCTAACCTACTCTAGTTTCTTTTCGAGAATAAATCAATTAAAAATCTAAAAAAATTATTGTTTATTTTAATTTAAAATTTTATCTTTCTTATGTCATTCATCTACATGCATCATGTTAGAATCTCGTCCCTCATCAAGACGATTTATGCTCTTGAATTGTGTTAGTACTAGAGTAGTCGGATTCGAAAAGTTAAAGGATGAATATGAAAATTGCTCGGACTTTGGTGAAATCTATAAGGCAGATAAACAAGGACCATCTAGTTCATATAGTGAGTATACTATTCAAGATGGTTATCATTTTCGAAAAAGTAAGCTATGTATTCCTAATACTTCACTTAGAGACTTCTTGATTTGGGAAACACATACAGGAGGTTTAGCTGGACACTTTGGCAGAAATAAGACAATTTTAGCACTAGAAGACTAATTTTATTGGCCAAACCTTAAGAGGAATGTTGCTCAAATAGTAGCTAGATGTCAAACTTGTGCTGTTGCCGAACAACAAAAATACAACACCGGCTTATACACCCCACTTCTTGTATCGGATTGTCCATGGCAAGATCTTAGCATGGACTTTGTTCTTGGATTACCTAAAACCATTACGAAAAATGATTCTATATTTGTTGTGGTTGATAGGGTTTCAAAGATGGTACATTTTCTACCATGTTCCCAAACCTATGATGCATCTAAGGCGGCCAAGTTATTTCTGAATGCAGTAGTTTGACTACATGGTTTACCTAGGACCATAGTATCTAATGGAGACGTACGATTCACCAGTTATTTTTGGAAAATGCTCTAGCACTTGTTAAGGATGAAACTTAAATTTTCTACTTCTTATCATCCTTAAATAGATGGCCAGACTGAAGAGTGAATCGCAGTCTAGGAAACCTACTGAGAAGTTTAGTTGGAGAGAATACTGCCAATTGGGATCTATTACTGTCTTGGACTGAATTTGCATATAATAGCTCAGTTAATAGGTCTACCGGAAAAAGCCCTTTTGAAATTGTTAATGGGTATAAGCCTAGAAAACCTTAAGATCGCACTCCTTTACCCATGCATGATCACATTTCAGAGTCTGCTGAGTCATATGCTAATCATGTTAGAGAGTTGCATAAAGAAATAAGTAAAAAAATTAATGAAAGCAATGAATCTTATAAACATATGGCTGATTTTAGAAAAAGACTCAAAGAATTCAATGAAGGAGACTTTGTCATGGTCAGGCTACGACCTAAATGGTTCCTACCTAATTAGGCTATGACATGAAGAAGTTACACACCCGTAGTAGTGGACCATACAAAATAATTAGAAAAATTGGATCTAATGGCTACGTGATTGAGTTACCACCTGAACTAGGCATTAGTTCTACTTTCAACGTTTCAAACCTTATAGAATATAGGGAGACAACGTTGATTCCTAGTGAGCCTTTTATGCCTGATCCAATCCTTGAGAGTGAGCCAACCCATGTGTGTCCACCTGCCATACTACCAGCTCGGAGAGACAGGATCGAGAAGATCTTGGATGATAAGATTATCGCTACTCGGGGCAAAGACTATCAGCAATATCTGGTTCGTTGGCAAGGATGACTCGAGCTGACGATTCTTGGATCACCAGAGAGAACTTACAAAGAATTAACCCAGACTTACTAGAGCACTATCACAGCAAGGTCCATACTCGACAGGGTCGAATTCCTCCCATCCGAGAAGAATTGGTGCGGACACCAGGGCTAGAAAAAAATGAAAGGTTGAACCCACATTCCTGTGGCTCACCTGTGAATGAAGCCCTAAGCCCAAACCCCAGATCACTAATAAATAGTTATCTTAAAGTTTGTTATTTTAGCTTAGTCGGGTTTAGCCCTAAATCTTAAAATTGAGTCCCTGTAAAAATTCCTGGATCCAAAGTTGAGTTTGTAAAAAAAATCCCTAATTTCAATTGGGTCATAAATTCTATTATAATGGTCCAGTATTAGTTAGCCCTTTTTACCAATTAGGGTTTTGTATATAAACCCTATTTATCATATTGTGTCAAACCCTATTTAAGCCCTTTTGGGCCAAACCCTATTTACCAGCTTAAGCCCTTTTATTTAGTTGGTTATTCTTTTTGATCAATTTGATCAAGTTGGACTTTTAATTAATTAGTTGGTTGAGTCTTGTAATTATAAGTTGAGTCCTGTAATACAATGGGAGATCCAATTAAAGACCCCATGTAACACCATGTGTACCCAAGTCAAGACCCATGTGACTCTATAAGCTACCCAAGTCAAGCCATGCGCCACTCCATCTTGGATGCCCAAGTCACTTGCCACATGTCAAATTGCTGCCATGTCAAACCACATCATCAGTCTATGTCACATGACACTTATGTTTTGGACATCACTTGCCACCTCATCAGGACAACACCACATGCCATCTCACCTACCTAGGTCGGCCACATGGAGGATGAAGTTGATGCCAATTTAAGAGGAGTAAAGCAGAAGGAGTCCAAGCCATCTTACCACCATTCCCTCCTCAATTTTGTCACCAAATCCAAGGAGTCGGCCAAGAGTTTTTTCTCAGAAGGTCACCCAAGTTGGAGAAGGTTCAAAAGAATTTCCTACTTCAAGCTAATCAAGTTCTAAGCAATCAACAAACTCTAGAGTTCCATTTGAAAGAAAGCATTTGAATTTCAAAGAGGATGAGGTGCCATATTGTCACCCAATTAAGAAGTGGATTACTGATTTTAAGAGGAAGTAAGCTAGAAAGACTCCTCACTTCAGAAACCTTTCACCGCTTTCGAATCTCCTACTAACTTGAAGCCCCTGCAAAGAATTGCAAATGTAGTAAAGGCTTCCAGTATCCAATACCCAGCTAGTAGTATCACAAATAGAGAAACTACAAGGATTTATCATATAAATACCTTGACCAGCAATAGCTTGCTGCTTTCCCTTCCTTTTCCTGTTTGGGTCTAGTTAGCAAGGTAAGCAGAACAGTTTCGCTTCCAGTGACCCAGCTTCTTGTAGAAGAAGTACTTTGCCTGACTTTTGTCAGCCTTCACCCTCCTAGTCTAAGTAAGCCCAGCACTTTGCACCTTCTTATTTTTCTTATTCTTTCTCTTCTTTCCTTTTCCAAAGGGAGATGCCCTGTTGCAGAACCTCCCACCAAATTCATCGATCCCTTGTTGAGGTTATGGTCTCTCTCATAAGTCTACAATAACCCTAACATCTCATGATAGTTTACTACAGGCCTATTAATTCTAAACTTGTCGAGAAAGACCTGGTAGGAAGGGGGCAGAGAATTTAGTATTGCATCCTTGTCAAGCTGCTCATGCAAAGGACATTCGAGTTTGCCCAAATGCTCAAATAACTTGATCATGTACATTACATGATCAGTTACTAAAGCTCCATCCCGCATATGCATGTTGCAAATGGTGGAAGAGATCCGGTATCTCTCCATATCAACTGAAGTGCTAAAAGAATCCTTCAACCTTTGAAAGATCTCCTTTGGTTGGGCCTCCTTAAATTCATGACTGAACTCGTCGTTCATCATAGCCAACATGATGCAATGCACTGTGGTACGGTCAGAGTTCTACTTTTGGTAAGTGTCCCTGATAGTGCCATGAGCATTGGAGACTAGGATCTCAGGTGCCAGATCTGTTATCATATAAAGGATCTGCTCGTGGTCCAAGACTATCCTGAGTCTTCGATATCGGCTATCGAAGTTGGGTCTAGAAAGTTTGTCATTATCCAATAATGACCAGAGCGACAAAGTCGTCGACATTATCTAAAAGAGAACAAGACCTATCAGTATATGAATCATTTTAAACATCCTAAAGACATGGATTTTAGTCTAAAGGTTTCTCTCACTATTTTATTCAGATTGTTAGCCTCTACACTCCAATCCAAAGAATAACATTTATCTTTTAGCTAGTACTAGGACCTAATAGACTACACATGAACCTGACTTTGGCCAGCCAACCCACATGCATCTAAAGGTAGGTACAATACCAATCGCTTCTCAAAGTAATATCTAGTATTCATTTTGCCCCAAGGGTCCTCACAATTGACATTGGGCCTCCTATTCAAGGTCCTGGTTAGGTCCAACCATCAACATGATCGAATTCAGTGCTTCTAACTAACCCATGATCAAACTCGACTTTGGTCAGCCCATGATGTGGGATGACTCTAAGTTCGCTAAATATGCTTCTAACTAACCCATGATCAAACCCGACTTTGGTCAGCCCATGATACGGGATGACTCTAAGATTGCTAAATATGCAAGAAAAATAGTAAACTAATTTTTTTATATTTTTTTATAATTTTAATATGCAGGCTAGATTCCCGAAATCAAGTAAAGACTAGCAGGATGAATAGCATTGCAAAGAATCATCATAAAGCACATGCAAAATAATAAAAGTCAAGACCCAAGAATTGAAAAATTCCTGGCTTAGGATAGCTAACCTTTAATCAAAATAGAAATTAAGAGTGGGAAGGTTTATACCAGTCAGAGATTGAAGAACTTGCCGACGAAGGGGTCACATAGCTCTCATATTGATGCCTGGAAGATGAAGCCCTTGGTTCCCGAATATGAAGGCGATCTGGACCCGGTCTGAAGGCAAGAAAAGCCTCCTCTGGGGAGGGGAGACACCTCAGGGATCCTGCAAAGCATCAAGATTAGGTTCAAATCAACAATCAAATGAAAGAAGCAAGGTCTGAAATAGAAGGGAAAGATTAGGGTTAGGAGTGATGGCGGCTTGGAGAAGAAGGAGGCTCTTAGAAGGGGGCGGCCTTGGGCTTCTTCTCAAGGATGAAGGCTGATACTTGAAGACTTGGAAGAGTGCTTGGGCATGGATGAAAGTGGGAGGTAGAGGTCAGCCAAGTAAAGGAACAAAAGCAAATCAAACACAACACCAAAACTCAAGACAATATTTCACCAGAATTTAATTTCATAAGAGTAGAATGAATACAAGAGGATGAGGGGTGGGGTATTTATAGAGTTCCCATGCCCTCTCCTAAAGGAATTACAAGTCTTCTCCTAGTTAGAATAGGTTTACACAATTTAAATGGGAGAAAGAATACAAAATAAACCTAGAACTAGGAGTATACAAGTTGAATAGAATAAGAACTAGATTTCCTCCTTCCACTTGGACTCTCCTTCTTAGCTTGGACCAAGTCAACCTCAAGGATGCCACTCTTGGCATGTTGGGCTTCATGGGGTGCAGCAAGGGCCGGCCAAGGACTTGGGGTGCATGGGCTTTGGGCCTCTTGGAAATTGGGGCGCCTGGGCTGGTATATTCCTAGCATCAGACTGGAATCTTGGTTCTTAAAGGCTTGGGCCATAGAGTTATCTTTCTAGGCTTTGTGGTGACCCCTAAAGGAGTAGCAGCTGACCCTGAAAAGGTCAGATCCATTGTAGAATGGCTAGTACCCACTAGTATCCATGAAGTTAGAAGTTTCCATGGTCTAGCCACTACTTACAGGAGATTTATTAGGGGATTTAGCACCATAGTAGCACCAATCACTGATTGTATTAGGAAAGGTAGTTTTGAATGGACCAAAGCAACAGATAGAGCCTTCCTAGAGATCAAGACTAAGATGACACAAGCACCCATCTTGAGGTTACTCGATTTTACCAAAGTCTTTGAGGTAGCTTATGATGCTTCGGGAGTAGGCATAGGAGAAGTTCTGAGCCAAGAGAATCACCCAGTAGCCTTTTTCAATGAGAAACTTAATGAGGCTAAATTGAAGTACTCAACCTATGATAAAGAGTTTTATGCGATAGTACAAGATCTTAGATATTGGAGACATTATTTACTACCCCAGGAGTTTGTTCTTTATTCTGATCATGAAGCACTCTAATTTTTAAACTCCTAGAAGAAGTTAAACCCTGGGCATGCTAAGTGGGTAGAGTTTATACAAGCCTATACCTTTGTACTAAAACACTAAGCTGGAACTGAAAACAAGATAGCTGACGTCCTTAGCAGATGAGCCTTACTGTTAAACTCTGTTAGCACTGAAGTCATTGGATTTGATAAGTTAAAAGGAGAATATGAAACCTATCCTGACTTTAGTAAAGTTATCAAATCCCTAACCCAAGGACCATCTAGCACCCATAGTGAATACACCCTTCAAGATGGTTATTTGTTTAAGAATAATAGGTTGTGTATTCCCAAGACATCCCCCCTTAGAGAATTCTTAGTCTAGGAAACCCATGCAGGAGGCCTTGTTGGTCACTTTGGGAGAAATAAGATGATTTTAGCTATGGAGGACCAGTTCTTTTGGCCTAGTTTAAAGAGGGACGTTGCCAATATAGTGTCTAGATATAGAACCTGTGCTGTTGCAAAGCAGCAAAAATAAAACACTGGATTATATACCCCTCTACCCATACCAGATCGTCCATGGCAGGACTTAAGCATGGACTTTGTTCTAGGCCTACCTAAGACCCTCAGGAAACATGATTCCATATGTGTAGTGGTCGATAGGTTTTCCAAAATGGCCCACTTTATACCCTGCTCTCAAACTTTTGATGCATCTAAAGGAGCCCATCTTTTCCTTGATCATGTGGTTAGGTTATATGGATTGCCTAAGATAATAGTGTTAGATATGGATGTTCGCTTTACCAGTTACTTTTGGAAAATCCTTTGGCATTTATTAGGGACCAATGTAAAATTTTCCATAGCCTACCACCCACAATCTGATGGTCAGATCGAGGTAGTGAATAGAAGTTTAGGAAATCTTCTTCTATGCCTTGTAGGTGAACACACAAGAAATTGGGACATATTCTTACCCCGAGCTGAATTTGCTTATAATAGTTCTGTTAATAGGTCCATAGGGAAGAGTCCTTTCGAGGTTGTGTATGGTTACAAACCTAATAAACCTCTTGATTTGATCCCCTTACCCTCACATGTACAAGTTTCTGAGTCAGCTAGTCTTTTGCACAGCATGTTAGCGATCTGCATAGAGAAGTTAGCCAAAAGATAAACCTAAGTAATGAACTATATAAGAACTTGGCTAATTCCTGAAAGAGAGCTAAAGAGTTTTCTACAGAAGATTTTGGGATGATCAGGCTTAGGCCTGAACGGTTCCCTCCATGGACCGTAAAGAAACTTCATGCTCACAGAGCTGGCCCATTCAAGATAATAAAAAGAGTTAGACCCAATGCCTATGTGCTTGAGCTACCACCTGACTTAGGTATTAGTTCCACCTTCAACATCTCAAACCTTATAGAGTATAGGGAGCCAGCATCGATACCCAGCGAGCCTTTTGGACCTATCCCTTCCATTGAGAGTGAGCCTGCCCCAGAGTGTCCAACAACAAATTGGGCAAATAGTAAGGAAAAGATTGAGAGAATCCTGGATGATCAAGCCATCAATACCTGGAATAGAGGCTATCAAAGGTATTTGGTCCCGTGGTAAGGTCAGCCAAAATTTGAGGACTCGTGGATCACCCGTGAGGATCTGCAGTGCCTCAACCCAGACCTACTCAAGCAGTATGAGAGCCAAATTGATCCTTACTCGACAGGGTCGAGTTCCTCCCACCCTGGAAAAATTGGTGGGGGCACCAAGATCAGACACAGATTACTGGGCCCTATCTAGTTTACTTAGCCATGTATCATAATTTTGTAGCAAAGTAAGATTGAGTCCTGTAATAAGTTGAGGCTAGTTGATTTGTCTCAATCCTAGTCAATTATTGAGTCCTGTACTTAAGTATTTGTCTAGTGAGAGTCCAATTTTTGTACCAAAGAAGAGGTTACCCTATTTTGGATTTTCACCAGGCCTCACCTAGGAGCCAGAGGCATTTACATCAGCTTATGAGATCTTGTTTGACACCCTAGAGCCCTAGATACCCTCCAGATGCTCTCCAAAGCCCTGATTCCTTCCAAATGCTCTCCAGATGCCTAGATTCCTTCCAGATGCAAGACTATATTTTCAGACCAGGGCATATCATGAATCCAGAGGTCCATCTGTGCCCAGCCTAGGAGAAACCAAGCTTAAGTGCCAAGCCCAAGCCTTTAAGAACCAAGATTCTAGTCTGATGCCAGGAATATACCAGCCCAGGCATCCTAGCTTCCAAGAGGCCCAAAGCCCATGCACCCCAAGCCCTTGGCTGGCCCTTGCTGCCACCCATGAAGCCCAACACACCAAGAGTGGCATCCTTGAGGTTGACTTGGTCCAAGCTAAGAAGGAGAGTCCAAGTGGAAGGAGGAAATCAAGTTCTTATTCTATTCAACTTGTATACTCCTAGTTCTAGGTTTATTTTGTAATCTTTCTCCTACTTAAATTGTGTAAACCTATTCTAACTAGGAGAAGACTTATAATCTCTTTAGGAGAGGGCATGAAAACTCTATAAATACCCCACCCCTCCACCTCTTGTACAAAAATTGGACTCTCACTGGACTAATACTTAAGTACAGGACTCAATGACTGACTAGGGTTGAGATAAATCAACTAGCCTCAACTTATTACAGGACTCGATCTTACTTTGGTACAAAATTGTGACACATGGCTAAGTAAACCAAATAGGGCCCAGTAATCTGTGTCCGATCCCGGTGCCCCCACCAGTCCACCTGACCATGTGTTAAGATAGTCGCACCGAGCAATCATATGTTGAATGACATTTCAACTCGCTTGATGATCACCCATTCTTTGGAACTACCGATGATCACCCAACTTATGGACTCATTACCAATCTAACTTAATGGGAGGCTAGGACTTAGGCTATCACAAAACTTAGTCCTTTTCATGGACCTAATAATTAAGAGGATTTAAATATTATGACTGTTACCGCCTCGATCATCGTGGCCCATAGCTCTAGCGAGTCTCACCATGTCGGGTGCCTCCTTCTCCCACCAAGAGCGCTCCCTCCTTCTTGGGGGGTCAGCCCTTCGGCCCGCTCAGCCTAAAAAAAAAGGAGACCTGGGTCGGGGATTCCGGTGAGGACACTCCGATGATCAAGTCAATGGGATAATCGAGAGAAATAGAACCCCTGAGATGGAGAGCTTGGGAGACTCCCTCACCTCAGGGGCTGACATGATAAAGATATTCAAATAATATAAAGAATAAGATAGTGATGCCTGAGTGGCAAAAAGAAGGAATGGAGAGCGGGGAGCGGGGAGGTTCTCTAGCCGGTTCCTTGGCTGCTAAGCTCTCGAGGGGCTTGCTTGCTTGTCTCTTCCCACTCCTCCTGCGTCTGCCTCTTACCTTTCTTACCTCACACCTTGTATGACAACCCCGGTGCCCTTCTTGAGGTGCCCTCTCATGGTGTCTTCTCCAAAGGGGCATGCCACTGCTCGTGGCTTCTGCTTCTTCCCTCCCCTCTCTCAGAATGGTCTTTCGGAGGAGGAGGCGATCCTTGGGCCTCTTGGAGCCTCTCCTTCACTCTCAGACTAGTCCTCCTTCCAGGCCTCGGTGAGCTCTCCGGAGAGCTTTCTGAGAGCACTCTAGAGAACCCTCTCACTCCCAAACCCCCCTTTACTCTAGAATTCCTCTCTTTTTTTTGTTGGGGGTGTCATCTTTCTTTTTAAGGCGGCAAGCACTGTGCCCCCAAGTTCCAAGCCCTCACGGGAAGTTTCCATTCCCGGAGGGGCCACCCGAGCATTATAGGGCCTATGGCTTTGACAGGATTCCCCTTCTAGGAGAACTCTGGGTCTCTGACCGTATGGTACTTGATGTAGCGGCATGCTACGGGGCCTTGTGTTTAACAAGGCTTACCTCATGCAGAGCATGCTAGTAGCATGTTATAGAACTGGCATTGGTGGTAAGACATGTGCCACCTTCTGGAGGTCACAGGTGGACAGGGACCTCCGTTCTATGGTTGAATTCTTGTTGAACTTTCCCTCCTTCACCGCTAGTGGAAATTCTGGCCTTCGTATGGTAGAGAAGGACCTCTCAAAGAGGTTCTCCTTCGGCAACATGAGCTCGATCCTGGCCGGAAGCTAACCTCAGATGGAGGGCTCACCCTATGAGCTCGACCCCCGCTAGGAGCTGACCTCAGCAGGAGGGCTGACTTCATGAGCTTGACCCCGATTAGGAACTGACCTCAACAAGGAGGCTCGCTTCATGAGCTCAACCCCGGCTAGGAGTTGACCTCGGTAGGGGGCTCGCTTCATGAGCTCGACCCCGATCGGGAGCTGACCTCGGCATTTCACCAGGAGCCGCATCCAGGTGGTAGTCCCCACCCATGAAGCTACTGGCTAGCAGTTGTGTAGGCTCCATGTTTGTGGATGTTGCCATATCAGATGCCCCCCACTCCTGAGCCCAGAGAATGAGGCATCACTCGGGATGATGGGAGTAACAACCATGCTGACATGGAGGGACTTGCCTTCTGTGCCATCAATGCTTTGACTGGCCATGCCCAGAAGACTGTGCCTTTACATTAATGGAGTGTTGCACTCAGTTTCCTAATACAGGGATCATCAATGCCTTGCTGGATCAAGGCATCTCTTCCATGGACTGAAGCATCAGGAGGCACCTGGAGCCGACACGTGGTGACCTTCGATTGGCTATATGGCTTTTAAAAGGCCTTCAGGTGAAGGTGACTAGGGTTCCACAAAGCTTCCTTCCTTCTTCTTCAACCCCCTTCTGGTTCTAGTGTTGGCCTCCATGTTTGCCTTCTTTAATGCCTCTCCCTTGGCCTGTGCTGAGGGAGGGCTCTTGATAGACTTTAGGATTTTAGCCCGAGGCACGGAGGGCCAAATGAAGGCTCTCTGAAAGCGACTGGCCAGCATCAAGGCATGGGTGTCTGGTTCAAAGAAGGAATCCACTGAGCTTGAAACTTTCCCCTCAAATATAAAGGGGGAATCCTTCGGTCGTGCAGCTAGGGCAAAGAAAGAGGCTGCCATAAAAGCAAGGCAGCCGGAGCCACCTCTCGGTTCATAAGACCCGAGATCTTATAGGAGGAGGTGGTGGCCTAGGTCATGGTTGCTATGAAGGGGGCCACGACTGTTGCGGTGCTGACAGGGGTATCCTGATATGGGGCTGCTGCAGCTACCCTTGGAATCACAGGATCGATGAATTCCAAGGAGGACAGCGCGGTAGAGGCAGAGCCAATGCTAGGCTCTAGTGATCCAACGGGCTCCTGGGGAAGAGCGCCCTTTCGTTCGGGTAGGGGGGATTGGCATGTCCCCAACCACACCTCGAGGGTAGAGTCCAAGGCTGACCTGCCCTGCCGGTCCCTCCTACACCAATCACGAAAATGAGAAAATTATTTTATTAAATGAAATAGAAATTCTAAGAAGATCCAAGATTTTTGTATCAAATGATGAGATTTTAAAGAAAAACAAAAATCTTGAGTTGAAAAACAAAAATTTCTTTGTTGCTACTTCTTCCAATATTACATGCTTTAAATATAAAAAATTTAGACTTAATGCATATCATTGTCATATAAGAAAAGTTTGGATTCCAAAAGGAACCATAGTTATTAACCCTAAAGGATCCAAGAAAATTTGGATACCAAAATTGTCCACTTAACTTGTTTTGCAGGGATGTCTTGTAGCCTAACAAGAAGAAAGGAAGTTTTTAAAAAATGATTATACAAGATAATTTAAAGAAGTGGACCTACTACATTGTAGACTACATGGTAAAGGAAGGACTATAGATATTGATAAATTCTGAATATTTTCTTCCATAATTAAAAATATAATTGAATATTTGTTGCATCAATTACTTTGAAAATTATTTTAATTAATTAATTAGAATCAAGTTCAAACTTATAGTCATTGGTTGTAATCATGATCTTATTGATTTTGATGAACTTCATGCACTCATGATTAAACTTGTGATTATAAGACTTTCACTTGATTTTGATTAATATATTTTTTAATAATTTCAAGTGAAATATAATGATTTCTTGTTCATATGGTTTTCATGAAATGTATTCAATTTTATATTCATGCTGAAGCTAGAAATCATTTGGAACAAGAATAGAACTGGTAGTTAAGGGTTACGTTTAAGAAGAAAGTATGCATATTGATAAACCCTTGCTCCAATAGCAAGACTTGTTATTAAATTACTTCTAGCATTCGTATGGATATCAAATCATTTCAAATAAATTTGAAATCATATTAAATTAAATATTTAATTATCAACCTCCTGTATTTTGAAAATCTTGTACATCTTGAAAACTCAAACCTTGATTTTGGACTTTGAATTTATGTTCGTATCTCAAATTATCTGAAATTATGATGCTTGTGCTTTCATGTTTTATTCATCAATGAATGCATATTTTTAAGAGAGAATAATATTTAGGGGGAGCATCCAAAGATTTATTATCATATATGATGCTTTCAATATTTTCTTTAATATCATGCTTTAATTATATTGCTCTGATACTCCTTCTCCTTGATATCAAATCTTTTTTTCTTTGAGGGAAGTTACATTCAATTGATATCAAGATTTATTTCATTAAGAATCTTAAAAAAAAAAAAAAGAAGAGCTCCTAGTAACTACTTCGGATTGGGTTAGTCACCATGGTTGTCCGGTCATAGGAGCTAAGTAGGGTTTAAAGACCCTCTCTTTCTATTTAATGGGATCTCTTATGATGTGTTGGGGTGCCACTATGGCCTTATCCTATGAACAAGTGAAGTGAATGGATTGTTGTCTTAATCATACCTTGGTTATGCATATTATACCTAATATACATTGAATTATTTTTTTGCATGTGCATGTCATTTTTATGGTATCATGTTTAATTAGTATCATATTTAATTAGTATGATGTATTGAATTTGATGACAAAAAGGTGGAGAAAAATATTAAGTATGAAAAGGGAAAAGATTTGATAAACATGAAAAATTATATAAGAAATGAAAGAAAATGCAAAAGGGGGAGAATATAATCTTAAGGGAAGAATTAGCAAAAGGGAGAATGTTTAAAAAATTTTGAATGATTTTTGAAAATATTTTTGAAATCATATTTTGAGGGGGAGCTTGATATTTATTGATTTTGAGCTTACATGTTTGTCTTATTATTAATCTTTTTAAGCTTACCCTGTTCATATAGTTAAAGACTTTGTCATCATCAAAAAGGGAGAAATTGTTGACTCTGATCTTTATTTTGATGATTGACAAAATATTTAAGTATATATGAGTATTAATGTATGTTAAAAGTATTTATTAGATACAGGTACTCATCAATATTAAAAGATTGAAAAGATTGTCATGTAGTTGAAGAAGCCATGGATTTTCAAGTTATAAGGACTTTAGAACATGAGAAAGATCTTAAAGAGCTCATAATTTTAATTTGGACAAGTTTCGGAGCTTGGCATATACTTTGGAATTGGCCTTAGATAAGAAAGCTGAATTTTAGCCAAGTGCTGACTCAAGTATCGATCCAAGTATAGACTCATAGAAGTGTAGACTCACAGAAATGTCGACTCACAGAAGTGTCGACTCATGAAGAAGTCAAGTGTCGACTCATAAACAAATCCATGTGTCGACACTTGGTTTAATGGCTAGTTTTTTAGAAGTGCAGAATTGATTCCAACTTGCTTCAAATGGCTAGTTTTTCATCTCTAACAGTCACAAATAGTCATCTATGATTTGAAGAGCTATATAAATACCAAAAATCAAATAGGGAAGCAATCCTTTGGTAAGATCATTGAATATCCTTCAAGGATTCAAGAGTTGAGTGGTTTAAGCCTTCAAGCTTCCAAAGATAAGAGAGTTGATCCAAGTCCACAATATCAAGCTTCATTTAAAGGCTTCAACAAATTGAAGATAAGATTTTTCAACATCATTCAAGGACTTCAAAGAAATAATTGCTTTTATTAGAAAGCTTTATTGTATTCTTTACTTTTATTCTTATATTGTTGTATCAAGGTTTTTGGTGAGCCTTTGAAAACTAAAGTGGTTGTTGGTTAGCCTTTGTGTAAAACCAACATAGGTTGTTGGTGATCCCGTAAAACCAACATAAGTTGTTGGTGATCCCGTAAAATCAACTAGATTGTGGTGAGCCAATAAAATCATCGGAAGGTTGTTGGTTAGCTAAAGTTATAAAACCAACAAGGAATTTTGACTTGTGAGCTCGAGAAAACAAGTTGGATTTTGATTAATGTGCCCAGAAAACTAATCGAATGTAATCTTGGTAATTATAATGAAATTCTTTAGGAGAACTTGGAGAGTGGAGTAGGTGCCTTGGAGTGCACCAAACCACTATATATTCTTGTATTTGTGATTGCTCTTATTTATTACTTATTTACTCTTGCATTTGCTTTGTTAATTACATTGCATATTTTCATTTAGTACACAAATACTTTGGCAAAACATAAGCACTTGATTTGAATTAGCACATACTTATTTTGTATCCATTGAAATAGTTCAAATAATTTTTAAAACCAAATTCACCCCCCTCTTGAGTTGCATCATCACTGGGCAACACAGGGCCTATGGCTTTGACAGAATTTTCCTTCTAGGGGAACTTTGGATCTCTAGCTGTACGGTAATCGACGTGGCAGCATGCTACAGGACCTTGGGTCTGACGGGTCTTACCTCGTGCAAATCATGTAGGTGACATGTTGCAAAACTGGCATTGGTGGCAGGATATGTGCCACCTTCTGGAGGTTGCAGGTTGTTAACTCCACTAATTGATTTTGATAATAAGCAAAATAGTTAAGTATAAGTTGAGGACTAATGATTTGCTTTGAGCATGTTTTTATGGAAAAGGTGCTCATAAAATTTGATGAAGCCTAATTATTTTGAAGAAGCCAAATTGAATGAGAAGTTTGCTCAAAAAGAAGACTTGGATACTTAAGAAATGGTTGAATGGATGGCTAAGTCAAGTGGAAACTTGCTCCAGCTCAAGTTTAGCAATTTTTGTGTATTTTTCAAAGAAGTGTCGACTCAAAGTGTCGACACATGAAGTGTCGACACATGAAGAAGAAGTGTCGACTCAGGCCGGTACACAGCAATGTTTCAAATGGCATAGATGAAGTGTCGACACATGGATCAACACATCGCTTGAGACTTTTAAGTCACAAAACTTGCAGAAGTTGAAGGAACAGCTGAAGTGTCGACAGATGGAAGCAAGGTGTCGACTCAAGGTATCAACTCAACTGAGAAGGTGTCAACACATCTGAGATTTCTAGAAAATCTAATTGGAGCTTTTTGAACTAAGTGTCGACTCAAGAAGAACATGTGTCGACCTTATGTATCGACTCAACTGAGGAAGTGTCGACGACACATGGAGTTCTAGCAACAGTAACGGCTAGTTTTTTCAAACACAGAACTCGTCCAAAATGCCCCCAACAGCTAGTTTTTCAAGTGTAATGGCTAGAAATTGATTTTGAGGCCTTGGAAGGATATTTATATGCTCCAAAGTCAAATCAAAAAGCATATTATTGAAGAACATTAAAGAGCTTTGAGAAAAGAGAAGAGAAGTGAGCTTTAACTCATATTCCTTCAAGTTTCAACCACCTTCAAGCTAAAGGAAGCCTCCAAGCATTCAAAAGCATTAAAGATCATCCATACTTGGGCATTCAAAAGGCTTCAACAAGTGTAAAGCAACTCTACATCGAGCTACATCGAGATATTCACTTTGTTATTGAAAGCTTACATTAGTTCTTTATTTCTAAACCTTATTTCTTGTAAGGGCTCTTTGTTAGCCTATTATAAACCAATTGAGGTTATTAGTAAGCCTTAGAAAATCAATTAGGTTGGTGGTTGCCCGTAAAACCACTAAGGTTCTTGGTTAGCCTGGAAAACCAAGGGAGGTTATTGGTTAGCCTTGTGAAAACTAATTAGGTTCTTGGTTAGCCAGTAAAACCAAGTGGGGTTTTGATTAGTGAGCCTGAAAAACTAATCGGATGTAATCTTGTGATTATAGTGAATTTCTAAGGAGATCTTAGGGAGTGGATGTAGGTGCATTGTATAGCACCGAACCACTATAGTTCTTAGTGTTTGTGATTGCTTGATCTCTCTTACTTTGCTCTTTATTTATTGCTCTTAATTTCCACTGCACTTATAGTTTAGAGCATTGCATTTGAATCTTAGTACCTTGCTTATATATTTGTTGAATTGGATTGCTTTACTTAGTATCAAGTTTTGTTAATTTAATAGCTTTTCATTTTAATTTTTAGAGACCCAATTCACCTCCCTTCTTGGGTTGCCTACTGGGCAACAAGTGGTATCAGAGCCCTATTCTCAGTATATAGGCTTTACCGCCTTGAGTAAAGATCTATGGCAGCCCCAATTGGTACTAGTGTAGTTGAGGGATAAGCCTCAAACATACCTTCATTTTTCAATGGAACAAATTATACTTATTGGAAAACTAGGATAATAATTTATATGCATTCTATTGATTACAATTTATGGAAAGTAGTAGATAAAGGTCCTCATATTCTTTCGGTAGTGGTTAATAGTGTTTCCATCCCAAAACTTGAAGAGGATTATGATGAAAATGATATTAAACAATCCGAGATTAATGCTAAGACAATGAATCTCCTTTAATGTGCATTAGATCATAGCGAATTTAATAGGATATCTACATACATGTCTACCAAAGAAATATGGAACCTACTTAAAGTTATTCATAAGGGTACCGATCAAGTGAAGAACACTAAGGTTAATATATTAGTGCACACATATGAGATGTTCCGGATGGAACCAAATGAATCTATCATTGATATGTATACACGATTCACAAATATAGTTAATAGTATGAGAAGTCTTGGTAAAATCATGTCTAATGCTGATCTTGTGAATAAAATTCTTAGGTCACTTCCAACTTCATGGGATCCGAAGGTGACCGTGATTCAAGAAGTAAAGGATGTCGACAAGCTACCTCTTGAGCAGCTAGTGGGATCGCTCATGACTTATGAGCTCAATCTAAAATAGAAATCCATGGACATTGACAAGAAGAAGAAGGGGATTGTTTTCAAGTCAAATATCTAAGAAGAATCCTTAATAGATGAGTCCAAAGATGAACGGGAAGAAGAAGGTGAAGAATCCCTCCTTGCACAAAAGTTTAGAAGATTCATGAAGAGGAGAAAATTTCCTTACAAAAAGAAACATCAATCCAAAGAAAAAGGAAAAGAAAAAGAAAAAGAAAATGAAAATGAAAAGGAGAATGAAGTACCTATATGCTTCGAGTCCAAGAAGCTGGGACACTACAAGTTTGACTGTCCTCTCCTCAAGAAATCAAGAAAGAAATTAAGGAAAAAAGCAATGATGGCCACTTGGAGTGACAGCGAAGACTCCAGTTCAGAAGAAGAGCAGACTGAAGTTGGAAATCTCTGCTTCATGGCATATCAGGACAATGATGAGGTAAGTTCTGACACTAAAATTGATTTCACTTTTGATGAACTTAGGAATGCTTTTGAAGAACTCATGCATGATTATAAATTAGTTTTATCTGAAAATAAGAAATTAAAAAAGCATGCAAATAGTTTTTCTTTTGAAAATAACTCTTTACTTAATGATGTTAGTGCTTTGAAATCCAAATTAGATGTTTTGGAAAAGAAAAACAATGCTTTATCTATGAAAAACAAAGTTTTAAAAAGACCTAAACATGTTATTTCTAACAATGATCTTTTAAAGAAAAACAAGGATTTAGAACTTGAAAATGCTAAGTACAAAAATGAACTTGAAAAGATAAAACCTTTTATTGAGAAATTCACTTACAATTCAGAAAAGTTAAATTTACTCTTAAACAATCAAAGAGTAGTTTTTAATAAGATAGGTTTAGGATATAAACCACAAAAACAAAAAAAATATTTTAAAAACCTTTTTGTACCTGCATCATCTAGCATTACTTGTTTTACTTGCAAAAAGCTAGGTCGTAAATCATATCAATGTAACTTTAGCAAAATCATTTCTTTTGGTAAAATGTGGGTTCCAAAAGGAACCATTTTGAATGCTAACCCGAAAGGACCCAAGTTGGCTTGGGTACCTAAAAACAAAGCTTGATTTTATTGCAGGTGTGTCTTGCAACCAAGGAAAACAAAAAAGTTTGGTATCTTGATAGTGGTTGCTCAAGACACATGACTGGAGATGTGAAGAAATTCACTTCTCTTGAAGCTTTGAATGGTGGGAGTGTGACCTTTAGTGATAATGGTAAAGAAAAAATCATTGGTATTGGTAAGGTTCACATAACTCCTTCTAGTAGAATTAATAATGTACTTTTAGTAGATGGTTTAAAGCATAATCTTTTAAGCATCAATCAATTTTGTGATAAAGATTTTCAAGTAGTTTTTAAATCATTATATTGCATGATTACTAGTCCAGATATAAATGGAGTACAATTCTTTGGAAAAAGGCATAGAAATATCTATTTGGTAGACCTAGATGATCTATCATTGCCTAATGGTGAATGCCTTGTTGCAATGAATTCTACTAAGGAAGAGACTAGTTGGCTATGGCATAGAAGGTTAGGGCATGCTAGTATGTACCTTATTTCAAAACTTTCTTAAAAGAATTTAGCTAGAGATTTACTTGAATTTTGTTTTGAAAAAGATAGAATTTGTCAAGCATGTCAATTTGGTAAATAGGTCAAAACTTCTTTCAAACCAAAAGGATTTGTAACTACTAGTAGGCCACTTGAACTACTCCATATGGATCTCTTTGGACCAACTAGAACATCAAGTCTAGGAGGCAAGAGATATGGATTAGTCATTGTGGATGATTTTTCAAGATTCACTTGGGTTTTCTTTTTAGCACAAAAAAATAAATCATTTTCAGTATTTATAAAGTTTTATCGAAAAGTTTCAAACGAGAAAGGTGTTTTAGTTGTTTGTATCCATAGTGATCATGGAATTGAATTTGAAAATCAAGATTTCAAAAACTTTTGCAATGAAAAAGAAATATAATATAATTTTTCTGCACCTAGGACACCTCAGCAGAATGGTGTAGTAGAAAGAAAAAATCGTACTTTGAAAGAAATGGCACGCACTATGCTCTGTGAAAATGATTTGCCAAGGTATTTTTGGGCTGAAGCTATTAATACAGCCTGTTATATTTTAAATTGAGTTTTAATCCACCCTATTTTAAAGAAAACTCCTTATGAACTTTGGAACCAAAGAAAACTGACTTTGAAATATTTTCGAGTTTTTGGTTGCAAATGTTTTGTTTTGAACAATGGAAAAGATCATCTTGGAAAGTTCGATGCCAAGTCTGATAAGGTATCTTCTTAGGATACTCTACATCGAGCAGGGCATACCAAGTATTTAATAAACGAACTTTGGTTGTAGAAGAGTCAGTGCATGTTGTATTTCAAGAGTGTACTAACAAATCCTCGAGAAAAGAGGATACATCTGATGAGTGTGCAGGTGCTGACAAGCTTCAGAAGCTAACATTGAATGATCAAGCTCAACTAAATGAAGAAGATCAAGACAAGAATGAGAAAGAAGAAGACACTCCAAAGTATCAAGATCTACCTAAGGAGTGGAGGTATGCTCATGGACATCCTAAGGAATTAATCTTAGGTGATCCATCTAAAGGGATAAGAACTCGAGCTTCTATTAGAAATGAATGTGATTATATAGCATTTGTATCTCAAGTAGAATCTAAATGTTTTGAAGAAGCTGAAAAAGACTCTAATTGGATCAATGCTATGCAAGAAGAACTAATTTAATTTGATAGAAACAATGTTTGGACTCTTATAGAAAGACCATCTAATATTTCAGTTATTAGCACTAAATGGGTATTTAGGAATAAATTAGATGAAAATGGTATTGTTATTAGAAATAAAGTGAGGCTAGTTGCTAAAGGCTACAATCAGGAGGAAGGGATTGACTTTGATGAAACCTTAGCTCCTATTGCTAGACATGAAGCAACTAGGCTATTATTAGCATTTGCTTGTTTTATGAATTTTAAATTATTTCAAATGGATGTTAAGAGTGCTTTCTTAAATGATTTTATATCTGAAAAAGTTTTTGTTGAACAACCACCTGGATTTGAAAATCATATACATCCTGATCATGTTTTTAAATTACACAAAGCACTTATGGATTAAAGCAAGCACCTAGAGCATGGTATGAAAGACTAAGCAAATTTCTGATTAAAAATGAATTTTCTAGAGGAATGTTGATAAAACACTATTTTTGAAAAGAAAAGATAATGATTTGTTAGTAGTGCAAATATATGTTGATGACATCATTTTTGGTGCTACTAATGAAATTCTTTGTCAAGAGTTTGCTAAGCTAATGCAGGGTGAGTTCGAGATGAGCATGATGGAAGAACTCAATTTCTTTCTAGGACTCCAAATCAAGCAAACTACTGATGGTATCTTCATCAACCAAGCTAAGTATATAAGAGAAATTATCAAGAAGTTTGGAATGGAGACTAAGAAACCAATAGGTACGCCTATGAGCCCCTCTTGTAGACTTGATAAAGATGAACATGGTAAACCTGTAGATCGAAAGTTATACAGAGGTATGATAGGCTTCTTATTGTATTTAACTGCTAATAGACCAGATATAATGTTTAGTGTTTGCATGTGTGCTAGATATCAGTCTAAACCTAAAGAATCACATCTTATGGTTGTTAAGCGTATTATTAGATATCTGTCTGGTACTATTAGTATTGGTTTATGGTATTCTAGAAATTCATCTATTGAATTGATTGGATATTCTGATGCAGACTTTGCTGGTTGTAGATTAAATAGAAAGAGTACTAGTGGAACTTGTCAATTTCTTAGAGTGAACTTAATCTAATGGTTTAGCAAGAAATAAACTTCAGTTGCACTATCCACAGCTGAGGCTGAGTATATTGAAGTGGAAAGTTATTATGCTCAAATCTTGTGGATTAAGCAACAACTTGAAGACTTTGCAATCAAGTTGGCTAGTACTCCTATTAAATATGATAATACCAGTACTATTTGCTTGACTAAAAATCATGTTCAACTTCTAGGAGTAAGCACATTGAAATTAGACATCATTTCATTAGCGATCATGTAGAAAACAATGATGTTTTGCTTGAGTTTGTTAGTACTGAATTTCAATTAGCTGATATTTTGACTAAACCTCTTTTGTAAGATCGATTTTGTATGATTAGAAGAGAGCTCAGGATCATCAATCCGTTTGATTAAATTTTTCCTACATTTGACTCAAACTAGATCAATTCGACCTTAATCATGATAAATCATATTCAATCATTGTTGATTTGACTTCAAATTTATGTTACTTCAATTGATTTTGATCTGCCCATGAAATCAAAATGTTTTTTGGTTTTAAGTCGTTGAGTCGACACATTTATGTGTCGACACCAAAATGTGTCGACACATGCGTAAGCCAATACATCAACGATAGCAGACTGAGATTTAAGGGATTTCCAAACCATTTTTCTCCAAATCTTTTCTCCTCCGAGCCGACACTAGGTTGCAAGGTACCCATACTGTTCATCTCTCTATTTCATTGTTTTTGCCCGACGTTTTCTTGGATTTGGAAGTTTGGTAGCCATTTTTTGTTGGATTCCTTCCTAGGTTTTGATTTCTAAACCCTAGAAACCCCATTTTTCACCAAAAACCTTGCCCAAACTTTGAATCTAAGCAATGGGTCCTCGCAAACAAGTTGTTCGTCAACCTCGTCAGTCAAACCAAGAAGAAGAGTGAAGGACGAAGGCCCGACATGAGTCTAGAGCTCCGGATCCGCCTGCACGACCCTTGTTTGTTCTGTCTAGCCGGATGAGCTCGAAGATAGTGGTTGGAGGATGCCGAGTGGGTTTTTCATTTCTGGATCAGCAGCACTTTCAGATAGGAGATTGGATTCGACAAGCTAGTCTGACCACTTTTTATTCACTCAGTGAGAGGTATTACCCCGGGCTGATGAGAGAGTTCTGCGAATCACTCGCCCGCAGGTCTGATGGATGGATAACACAGGTCAGAGGATGGGATATCCCCATTTCTTCAAAGATTCCGAGCAGAGTATGGGATATACCAATGACTGGATCTGTTGTTGATAGTCTGATGGATTGAGTCAGTGGTCTTTAGTGTATTTATGAGTCGGACATTCTACCAGAGCGAGCCACTGTACCAACATCCAGGTTGTCTTCAGAGATGAGACTTCTGCACCACATCATCACCCGGATTCTTCTGCCGAAGACTAGATGTTTCGACTATATCATAAAGCGGGAGCTGCTCGTGATGGTCTCACTGGTTCAGTGCATGCCAGTATGCATTCCTGTACTGATGGTACATCAGATTACAGAGGCGTCGACTAGCCAGAGGCTCTGCTTATCTTATGGCATAGGATTGACAGTATTATTTCGAGAGTATGGAGTCAGCTTTCAAGATGAGCCTTATCGTACATTGCTTCACACCGATGTGTATGACATCAGGTCATTACATCGGATGGGCTATCACTTATTCCGAAGCCAGTGGACATGCAGGATATCAGGTCAAGCTGAGGACCGAGCTGATGATGATGACGCAGTAGAGGAGGAGCGGATTCTCTCCGGTGAGGCAGGACCTAGCAAGACTCAGCCTAAGATGGCAGCGCAGCCAGCGATTGCTCCTCAGTCTAATCCTTCTACATCTGCATAGCCTCAACCAGTGCAGACGGAGACTCTTGGCATTTCAGATAGTTTAGATAATAGAATCAGACGCATAGAGATTGACATATTCATTATGAGGCAGCGTTTTGATGTATTTATAGTTGAGACGAGAGAGAAACATATTGGACTTAGTCATGGCATCTCAGCTATTCTTTTTGCATTGTCTAGATCTTCAGCGAGTGCTCCAGCTGCTGATACCGCTCATGTACCTGCTCCCACACCAGCTGATGATATTGTAGACATTGATACTAGTGTTGATACTACTATTGGAGATGATATTGTTGGTGACACGGTTATTAGAGATGATAATGGAGACGAGAAGACTGACTCAGTAGATTTGACATTACTGATCTTACTTCAGAGCCAATTATGGAGGTGACGGATGACTTGCCTACGAGCCCTATTGTTGACCCAACTTGTCCACCTGTCCAGATTCCTATTCCATCTTCTCCTTCTAGATCGGATGATCGTACATATGTTCCCATTTTTATCCTTACTCCAATTATTGATACACCTGATATTGATACATCACTTGTACGTACACCTATCATTGAGACCCCCACTGTTGATACATCGATACATTCTACAACTGATACTTCTGTTCTTGATATGCTTGTTGTATCATCAGCTGTTACCCCTATCTTTGACACACCGATTACTGATACTCCTACTTTTCATACATCATCGTTGATTTGAGAGCTTGGGTTTTATACACCAGCTTTCAGCATCTCGACTCTGGACCTTCATTTGATCGCACACCTCTTCCAGCGGTGGCTGAGATTGTTGTTCCGATCATATATATTCCTGCGGAGGATATTGCATCTACCTCTACTGCTCCAACCAGAGGTTGGACATATACCCGTCGCAGAGGACATGGTCGTCGCACCCCTCCACAGCCGACCAGGACCAAACTTAGAGATCTTCGATCGAGATGGCCGAGAGCTCGCTCCTTCACTGATACAGGACCAATTGAGATCGGTTCATCTTCTAATGATTCCATGGATGAGGATTAGGATTTTGATGTACTTCTAGATAGTTCACCTTCATGCTTCTATGTATTTTTACCTTTGTTATGTATTTGTTGTACAAGTTCTAAGCATATATGAAAAACTTTTTGATTCCTCTTCTCTATGTCTTTGATGAAAATAAATGTTATATCTTGAATTGCTTTTATGCTTCAATGTCCTCACTCTTCATTGAATGAATTTCTTACAAAAAAGGAGAGAGTAATTTCGAAAATGAATTTATTAACCCAATGCTATATCTTTCTACTCAATTTATTTGTTTTCCTACCTTTTTAATGATAACAAAAATGGGGAGTAATTTAGTGAGAGTTAAGTATAAATATGTATTCTTCTCAATCATTAAGGAGAAGTAGTTTTGATTTAGTTTTGATCTATATTTGTGATATGCAAGTATTTTTTTTTATGTAAGTAGTTTTTTTTTTTTGAAAACCTAAATTGAAAATCATGTACAAAGAGAAAGGGGGAGCTTTACTTTATTTTCATTTGGAAATCCTTTATAAATGAAATTCATCCTAAAACCCCTCTTTCAATATTTAAAAAGATTCTTACAAATTTTATTATGAATCATTGATTCAGGGGGAGCTTTGTTGTTTGCTGAAATTTTCTTGTAGAGTATCATGATACATATTTTCTATGCATTCAAATGGATATCAAAACTCTGATACTCTCTATCTTTATAACAAGCTCTGGCACTATTACTTGTATTCTAAATTGTCATATCAATTATGCAAGTAATATTGATATTCTTAATGCTTTCAATTTTATGCACCTTGATTAATTCTCTTAAAAGCTTTATTTTAAAGCAATTTATACTTAAGGATTTTGTCATCATCAAAAAGGGAAAGATTGTTGACTCCACTAATTGATTTTGATGATAAGCAAAATAGTTAAGTATAAGTTGAGGACAAATAATTTGCTTTGAGTGTATTTTTATTGAAAAGATACTCATAAAATTTGATGAAACCCAATTGTTTTGAAGAAGCCAAGTTGAATGAGAAGTTTGCTCAAAAAGAAGACTTGGACACTTAAGAAATGGATGAATGGATGGCTAAGTCAAGTGAAAACTTGCTCCAGCTCAAGTTCAGCAGTTTCTATGTATTTTTCAAAGAAGTATCAACTCAAAGTATCGACACATGAAGAAGAAGTATCGACTCAGGCCGGTATGCAGCAATGTTTCAAATGGCATAGATGAAGTGTCGACACATGGACCTGAGGTGTCGACTCAAGATGTTGACACATTGATCAACATATCGCTTGAGACTGTCAAGCCACAAAACTTACAAAAGTTGAAGAAACAGCTAAAGTGTCGACTCAAGGTATCGACTCAACTGAGAAGGTGTCGACACATCTGAGATTTCCAGAAAATCTGATTAGAGCTTTTTGAACTAAGTGTCGACTCTAGAAGAACATGTGTCGACTCAACTGAGGAAGTGTCGACACATGGAGTTCTGGCAACAGTAACGGCTAGTTTTTTCAAATGCAGAACTCATCCAAAATGCCCCCAACAGCTAGTTTTTCAAGTGTAATGGCTAGAAATTGGTTTTGAGACCTTGGGAGGGTATTTATATGCTCCAAAGTCAAATCAAAAAGCATATTATTGAAGAACATTAAAGAGCTTTAAGAAAAGAGAAGAGAAGTGAGCTTTAACTCCTATTCCTTCAAGTTTCAACCACCTTCAAGCTAAAGAAAGCCTCCAAGCATTCAAGAGCATTGAAGATCATCCATACTTGGGCATTCAAAAGGCTTCAACAAGTACAAAGCAACTTTACATCGAGCTACATCGAGATATTCACTTTGTTATTAAAAGCTTACATTGGTTCTTTATTTCTAAACCTTATTTCTTATAAGGGTTCTTTGTTAGCTTATTATAAAACCAAGTGAGGTTATTGGTAAGCCTTGGAAAACCAATTAGGTTGGTGGTTAGCCCGCAAAACCACTAAGGTTCTTAGTTAGCCCGAAAAACCAAGGGAGGTAGTTGGTTAGCCTTGTGAAAATAAATTAGGTTCTTAGTTAGCCCGTAAAACCAAGTAAGATTTTGATTAGTGAGCCCAGAAAACTAATCAGCTGTAATCTTGTGATTATAGTGAATTTCCAAGGGAATCTTGGGGAGTGGATGTAGGTGCATTGTATAGCACCGAACCACTATAGTTCTTGATGTTTGTGATTTCTTGATCTCTCTCACTTTGCTCTTTATTTATTGCTCTTAATTTTCGCTGCACTTATAGTTTAGAGCATTGCATTTGAATCTTGGTACCTTGCTTATATATTTGTTGAATTGGATTGCTTTGCTTAGTATCAAGTTTTGTTAAGTTAATAGCTTGCCGTTTTAATTTTTAGAGACCCAATTCATCCCCCCTCTTGGGTTGCTTACTGGGCAACACAGGTAGACAGGGACCTCCATGCCATGGTTTGAATTCTTATTGATCTTTCCCTCCACCGCTGGCGGGAATTCTGACCTTCGTATGACAGAGAAGGACTACTCGAAGAGGTCTGCCTTTGACAACATGAGCTTGACCCCGGCCGGGAGCTGACCTAAGATGGAGTGCTCACCCTGTGAGCTCAACCCTAGCTGGGAGTTGACCTCGGCAGGAGGGCTGACTTCATGAGCTTGACCCCAGCCGGGAACTGACCTTGGTACAGGGGCTCGCTTCATGAGCTCAACCTTGGCTAGGAGCTGACCTCGGCAGGGGCGCTCACTTCATGAGAGCAAGGGTGAAAGACATGCTCATCCAAAAGGGATTATTGATACTTTCATTTGTGAGGAGAGGTTGGCCACCATTAAGGACAAGATTTTTAGATGTATATACCCTAAAAGCCAATTTGGCTGATATACTATATTTATTTTGGGATATCAAATTGTACTTAATAAAATTAAGCTTTTTTCATTCATATTTTTATGTGTCTATGAATAATCCATAGAGTTAATAGATAATGACACATATTATTAAAAGTTGAGAATTTGAAACATATTATTATCGGTTAACTCCTAAATGCTCCCAATCATTAGATTATTATAGGGACGGTGATCAATTTATCAAGATCGATGCACATATCGCTTCTCTTTCGGATAGGCAAGTCTCGAGTCTATAGTGTGAGGATACTAGAGTAGAGTCTAAGTAGTTATTAGAGAATAATGGTATTGAGTATGACCAAAGGATGAGAAGTTATATACATGTCTACTCACTCATCAGTGACTACTTAAGCTATAGTTATGTGAGTAGTTCCTTGAATTGTAGTACCTCAATCACTCACAGTGGGGTTATTATAGTTTGACAAATACATAAATATAATCCCTAGCCATATGAGGCCTTATAATATACATTAGCTATAATAAGTTCGTTGTAGGAGTTAAGAGTATACCTATATAAGGAATAGTCTTATGTGATCTAAGAAGCTGAGTTCTTGAGTCTGTGGCTACAGTAGTGTGATAATGAAAAAAGGTTTCCATGTAAATCATGATTGGAAAGGAGCTGATTAAGTCTAGATATGATAGAAGCTTAGGGTTTGACGAGAATCCATGACCTGCATCACATTAGAACTTTCGATAGAGAAACTTGATCACATGGAAACTATACCGAGGGGTTTGTCTTTCTATTCTGCTGGGTTGTCACTAAATATTGCGAGGTATCACTGGTGGATTGTGAAAACTCATTTAGAACATTTTCAGATTAACGATCCTTTTTAGGATCGAGCTAAAAAAGTTTTAGTCCATTAAAAAGGATTTCGATGATATTATGATAGAGATCATAGTATGTCCCACTACTAGATGAAAAGAAACTTGAGGATCACACACAATAGAAGTTTGACCCGATTAAGGCTTGGATCAAATTTAATAACTACTAATTTTGTAAATGTTATAAACTTAGTAGGTACTATTTTTGGTACTTGCTATTTTTGATACTTACTAATTTTAGCACCTACTAATTTTGATACCTATTAATTTTGGCACCAGGGACTTAATTAAAAGAATTATAATTTAATTTAATTTAATTAGTCATGACCTAATTGGGTTTAAGAAACCTAGTTGGATTAAGATCATTAGCCTTTTCAAATTCGACTCGAATCAGCTTCGAATTCGATTTGATTTGACCCAAATTTGAATCCAATTAAAATAGGATACCTAGCCTAATTAGATTGGGCTCTTAATCTCTCTCTTGAGGTGTGGAGTTTCCATTTTGTGTGATAAAGACAAATAAGATTATTAGCACCAATTATTTCTAATCGTTGATTCCTTCTCATACTAATCATTTTCATCACTTGTGCCACTTATAATTTGAATATGATTTAAATTCTGATAAGGCCTTATCTTTTGAAGATAGAGTCTTATCTGAAAGAGCCTTGAACTAGAAGGAAAACATGGAGTTGGTTTTTTGGGCATGACTTCTTTTTTGCGATGATTGAGAAGATGAAAACAATGCACTAAACTTATTTTTCCAATGTAATTTTTCCTTTCTTTTGTCACCCATATCTAATGGGATTCAAATAGGGAGAGGCCTTATCTAATCATCATCATGGAATGGGAAGGGAGTTGAATTGTGTGATAATTAACTCATGAATAAGGTCCGTGCACATTACAAGTTTCTCATTGCTTCTTTTCAATGACATCTTTTCCCTTGCACCATTTGATTTTGAATAAGATTCAAATAAGGATAAATCTCATCTGATCTTGGCATTAATTTGATATGGCATGATGGGCTTTGAGAAATTTTGTGCAACATCTATAAGAAAATAAGAAGAAAGGCTGATCTCTAGACCTTTTCTGTGGTCATCTTGCCGCTATCTTTTTCCCTCGCCTTCTTATTTTTGTTGATATTTTCCATGCCAAAACCTTTTCAAAGAAAAGAGTTAAGAGAGAGGAGAAAGGAAGAAGAAAGTATTTTCTCCTCCCCTGATGTCCAAGTAGAAGTCCTGTCTATTTGCTCAAAGGTTCATGTAAAAGCTGCAAGGGCTACAGCCTTATCCTTCAAGATTGTCAAGAAAGATTCCAAATTCAAGCCAGAGAAGAGGCCAGTAAGAAGTTGGCACTCCATGAGCCTTAGAGAGTTGATCGGTGTCTTCCCCATATGGATACCAGTAGAGGCTGGGTTCTTGCATAGCTCTGTCTGCACTCCCGATTATCCACCAATCCGATCTGAATCAAGGAGGAAGGACGATAGTAGTCAAGGTAAATTGATCGAAACTTTTTGATTTTATTTTATTTTTAGATCTAATTTCATGTAATGAAATATTAATCAGATAAGTCCTTAAAAATTATTTTTAAATAATTTTGCATGCTTTTATAAAATTATTTTTAAATTGCTTTTGACAAGGTTTTAGAAATCTTAGTTTTTGGCATACATGATCCATTGTTTCCTTCAAAGATTTGAAAGCGGGTCCAAATATAGGGGTGAGTACAATTTACTTGTATTTAATGGATAACATGATGATTCATGTGCTGAGTGAGACATCCTCGACGGTGCTATGAATAAAGCTCAAGGAGTTGTACATGACAAAGTTCCTCACCAACATGCTCTTTCTTTGGAAGCGGCTCTATCGATAAACAAAGGATAGAGCATGCAAGAGTATCAAAGAACTTTCGAAGGATCCTCAAAGATCTTCTCAGTATAGGTGAAAAGATTGAAGAGGAGACCAAGGTATTGGTCTTACTATCATCACTTCTACACTCTTTCGAGTTCTTGATGATTACTTTTCTAGTAGGAAAGTATACCATCAAGATAGAAAAGGTCATCTCAATGCTTCTTCAGAACGAAGTTCTTAGGTAGGAGAACCAAGCTTCGAGTTCAGGTAGGAACTTAGTATTGACAATCTTTGGAGGAGCTGGCGATAGAAGATGAAATGATAGAAGACCACATGGCAGGTGGTCTAGGTCCAAGTTGAAGGACACTAGCAAGATCAAGTCTACCAATGCAATGAGTTGGGACATCATGTCAGAGATTACTTGCAACTCAAGAATTGAATGAAAGCTACTACACCGATGATCAATGGTAATGACATTGATGGATACAGTGATGTACTCATGGTATCCGATAACGTATCTTCTTCTTCTTCGCAATAGTGGATTCTAGATTTTGCATGTCTCCATCATGTGTGTTATAGAGAAAAGCTATTCAACTCTCTAAAGAGTAGAGAAGGTACTATCCACCTACCAGATGGATCAAGTTATGCATCAAGGACAAAAGGACAATCAGCTTAAAGTTTTATGATGGAACATCAAAGAAACTAGGTGAAGTCCGATACATACCCAACTTCAACAAAAATCTAATCTCACTAAGTAAACTAGATTTAAACAGCTACACATAGAGAGCCGGTGATGAAATCTTGAATGTTATCAATAGTAATAAGGTTACCTTGCAAGGAAAGAAGTGTAGAAAACATTATCACTTGACAGGGATTCTAGTCCAGTGCAAGGTAGAGTCCTTAATGTAGATGGAGCCTAATGCACGGTGGAGCTTTGGGAGTAGATGGATCGAGCATGAGATGAGAGACTCAGAAGGATGACAGGCGATGTTGCACAGTAAAGTTCTTATTGCCTTAAGAGGCTTTTCCGAGTAGGTCTTAGATCAAGGTGAATATAGCACATGACATAGATAGGATCGAGCGGCCTAACTCAACTTTCATGTTTGCCCATCCATGAGCAGCAAGCATTTGTCTGAGGGCATGCGGGCAAGATCATTCAAGAGCTCCCTATGGAGACTGAATGTCGAGTTGATATAAAAATTGTTGAGAAAAATATCTCGATTCATCTTGAAAGAAGTCAAAAATAGGGCACAAACCACCAAGACCCAGGCCAATGCAGCCTAGACCTGTGCACATAGCCATGCAGGGGCATGGTGTGATGCACACGATCTAAGCACTCACAAGTACACGACTTGGCCTCCAATGAACGCAACGTAAGTAGCCCAGCACATGCATAGCCCAATAACCATGGTGCACCACGTGATCCACGTAGGACTAGAAAATCTTCTTGAAAATTAAATGCTTATAAAAAAAAAAAATTGAACTTTTTATTGAATTTTTTTACCGGATAAGAATATATAATTTTTTTATATTTTTTATCATCAACAACATCGTGTTCTTGAAAATGAAGATCGATATTCCGTACGAAAGATTTTTTAATAAATGATATCAATGCAAGTAGTACCACAGTACATGCATAGCACCAAAACAAAATATCAAAACAAATCATTTCAAATATTTCTCAAAATTATAATACAATAAATAAAATCCTTTACTTAAAACAAGCTCATTGATGTCTTGTTTACATCCTCTACTGCAGCTCACATTATTGCCATGCAAAAAATTGAAGCTTCGTAGTGGTGGTGAAGCAAAAGGAGTTATAAGGCAGGAGAAACGGAAAAAGGGGCCGTAGAATGAAATATGCAGGGTCAGGCACCCGGATAAGATGGCAAATAGGATACAGGGTGGGAGAGTGGGAGGTTGCTGATGTGGTGGGATATTGGAGGTTACGAGAAAAGTGGAGAGGACATAAGCAATGAGAAGAGGAGGATGGTCTTGAACGGATAGAACAAGGAAGAGAAATTAAATGTCTAGATCATTCAGATGGCATCAAGGCATCGACGACTCCTTCCCTACTAGCTGCTAGTGATAATCCATTGACAATTCTATAAGCCACGGGTCGAGCTGGTATGCTAGCCAATGAAGTAACAGGCAGTGTACGGTGGGCAAACTAACCTTATAGACCAAATGTTGGAAGAATTCTGCCTCAAGGCTCAGAGCCTTAATTTTCTTACTTTTGGTGGCTCTAAAAGCCTTTGCTTTAGCAGGAATGCTGTATAATAATCTCAAGATCCCTATAAAACTTCCATAGCCATAGACGCATCATGCTTGCTTATCTACAACCCTAAGAAATTCCTTCATATTAGTCAAAGAAAAAAGGGGGGGAAGAAGACAACCTAGTTGTTTCTTAAAATAGTACATTTCTAATGATATACAACATAAGCCTGAGGCATCATTCTCTAAGTTACATGTTTAAAACTGAAATACTTTACCCTTAACCTCATAATTTACACTGAATGAACCAACTGAACGAAAACGATGCCATGGCTTTCAACACTCAAACACTAACAGTTGGTTTGCTTCTGCTGACAACATTCTGCACGTCCATTGCCCTTCAAAACCCACCCTGTTGGCTAGAAGCTTTTAAGAACGTGTAGCATCCTGTATTCTGTCATCCCAAAATATCTTAACCGAATAAACAAGATAAAAATGGTCACTAAAATTTACACCAACATGAACTGTTCAAAAATATATTCCTCTTAACCTTGCCTCGTATCAACTTTTATAGGTACTTCCTATTGATTCTTTAGGAATGCAGGCAAATTGTGACGTCTTAAGCAGATAAATGTTTGGTGACTCAGCAGAGGTAATGCTTTGGCAAAGACTGGCAAAACAAATGCCCAAAGTTCTTAAAAGAATCTGGAATTTCATTCCAAGCAAACCCTTGTTGCTGCTGCATGACAAAAAGTGGGCATCAGAAGAACATTAGAACATACTCTTCACAAGTTCTAGTAAAGCAGATTCTAGATACTATACAAAAATCTGGGGAAAGATGGAGTGCCCTACAACTAGAACAGCAAGGTAATCCACTGTTTATGCAACAACTAATACAAATAACGGACTGCCTCATGGCATTTCATTTTCAATAAAATAATCCCTTCCAATCAAACTTCAAATGGTTATTTGACTGATGGTGTTATGGAAGGAGCATAAAATCATATCCATAACTACCAAACCTTCACCAAATTCTGTGGAATTTGAAAGCATCAAGGAGAAACATTCATCTTTGCAATTTGAATAAAATAAAATTGACATGTTTAGTCACAGACCAATTATAAGGACCAATCACAAGGACTATAATAAATGCTATTAAGGGATGAAATCAGCAAGTTTAATATCAAAGAACGTTCTATTATGTACTGGTAATATTACTTGCATACCAATATTATCAATAATAAATTCCATATTTTGATTTATGTACATCCATTTGCAGAAACCAGTTCTACAAGAACATTTTATTAGCATCTAGCAAATCCTCCTAGACCAATTTTGTTATAAACAATCAGGTTGTTACAGGCATCTTTGGTGCAGTTCTGGTTTTTGTGTTTATGCTTCCCTACAAATTAATGAAAATTTGCTAGAAGATTGATGTTGGAGACAGCATTTGCATGGAACTTCTCCCATTTTTTGCCTTTTCATTCTTTTCTGAAAGCAATAAACTTTTGCTGCCAAATACTCGAAAGGTTAAACAAGCAACTTCAAAAAAAAAAAAGTTTCAGCTACATGTTTGTTCAGTCTAGTTTAATTTTCTTCTTGGATTTTTGAAACAAAAAGGAAAACCAAAGCAATACCAAACAGGCCCAAAATAACCCCAGAAAAAATCTGAAGAAAACTATTATATGGTATTTAGCAATGTTACATGTACAATTGCGTCACCCATGGAAAAACCATCTTGACATGCATCCATGAGATGGATGTGCATCGAACATTTCAAATATGTATCAAACTATGGGATTGTAATGCAGCGCTCATGAATCTGATGATGATTATTAGATTAGAAGTGGCTTCAGCTGTTCTTGGAGTTTGTTCAAGGATGAGAGCTTTAAGAAGCTTTCCAAGTATCTTTCTTTTTTGTTTGGCTTATGTTAGGGTTCTCAATTAAGAATACGTATATTGACAATAACACTAACAAGGATTGCAAATGATCAATCATACAATATATGGTTTATACTATTAAATATTATTAATCACTTAAAGGCCTATGAATCATCACCAAAATTTATGAGCATTACAACATTTTTAACATACTTGTGAGCACCTTTTGCATATGAAATAAAAAATGACATTATTGCTTATATAAGTTAAGTAATACCCATACGGAATGTAACAAGTGGAACCCCAATTGAGTTCTAGCCAGTTCAAGCAAGGGGGGTTGGGCCCATTATAGTTTTTTTCTTTTTTTTTTGCCTCCACACACGTAGTTGATATTAAATACATTATAGATTGACTAACATGCAAGTAATGAATTTTATCAAATTGTGTTTTGAATGGAAATTAAATTTGAAATTGAAAGTATTACTTTTATTATCAAATATTATGCATACTAGTTTAAGAATCTTTTGTTAAACATGTATATTTGCTTAGAACTTAACATATATATGATGTTTGAATACATTTAATACGTTTTGGATCTTTGACACAGCTTGACTATGCTTTAGAGCCCGCCAAGGGGGGTTTATACATTGGTATTTTGACTATTACAAAGCTAATTACTCTGACCCTACCATAGGGTATATAAACATGGTATTTTTGCCATGCCACATGGTACACATGGTATTTTGGACCATTCTGCATGGTATGTGTGATATTCTAGCCCATTTGACATGGTATAATTGCGGTATTCTACCCACTTTATAGAGTATAAGTCTGGTTCTCTAGCCCTACCACAGGAAATAAATGCGGTCAGTCTCATAGACTATTAAGTTGAAACAATATTTTTAATTATTCTTATGGTGATAAATATAAATATAAATACTTGAGCAAACATGAATATTCTTGATTACAAAACTTGACTTATTAAAATATAATGATTTTATTTATATACTTACTATTAGCAAGAATATATGGTTAACTATTACTTGATAATCTAGTTAAGGTATTCACTACTTGTTGGGCTATTGCGCATATTAAACTTTC
Source organism: Areca catechu (assembly GCA_021397845.1). Classification (NCBI taxonomy): domain Eukaryota; kingdom Viridiplantae; phylum Streptophyta; class Magnoliopsida; order Arecales; family Arecaceae; genus Areca; species Areca catechu. Next base: position 76,304,659 of record CM038044.1, on the reverse strand, counting down.
CTTCTTTACAGATTCAGAGAACTAATTGCTAATAGGGTTCATTAAGAAAGTGAAACTACATGCAAGAGTAGTATCTCTATATAGTCCCGAACTAGTATTTATTTCTTAGTATAATTATTGAAAGCATTTTACAAGTTTTCTTTCTTTGATTCAATATTTGGGGAATAGTTAAATTATTGTGAACAAAATTCTTGTAGTTTCTTGTTAGTTTTTGGACTTGTTAATTATTTAAATTTGAAATTTTAATTGCTCTGATTCCACTACCTTATTGTGATAAGTTGGATGTCCCACATGCTTGTGGACTATTGATCTATTAGTATCTAGTGGTTGTTATGTTTCTGATATTTCAGGTTGGGGGCATGACTAAAACTAAATTAGTATCAAAGCTTAAGTATAATCTATAGAGCTAAACATAGAATGAGTGTAGACAGAGTAGACACAAAGTACCTTGGTATGTATCTGTCTTGCACAATATATTCTATTTTAATAATTTTCTCTCAATAAAATTGAAAATTTATATTGAGTGTTCTTGCTGCTATCTGATGGGTATGTAGTAAGATGCCTCCATGTTGGATGAAAAGGGTTGCCCACAAATGTTGCTAGAGAATATTCAAACCAGCAGACTGACAGTACTACCTAATAGGATGGTGTCATTAATCTTGCCAGGAACAGGCCAATAAAGCAACAAGAAACTGAAATGCTCTAACTAATTACTGATTCTATTTGTAAGTCATGTATGGTTAGGATAGGAGATAAAGACTTGCTTAACATCTGATAGTGTTAGAGATGCGAGATTGATTTTAAAATTAGACAAGGGATGGATCGGGTAGCTACCTATCATGCCTTGATTGCTTGTCATAAGAAAAATGTGAACTTCCAGATTTTGGGTCAACCGGAGTTCATGGGTACTGACCGAGGCTCGTTTGGAGCCATGGACATTAAGTAGCCTTACGGTTCTAACTGACTAGGGGTCGTTTGGAGCCATGGATGCTGAGTGGCCTTGAAGCTCTGACCAATTAAGGATCGTTTGGAGCCATGGGCGCCGAGGGACCTTGGGGCTCTAACCAATTAGGGATCGTTTGGAGCCATGAGCACTGAGTAGCCTTGGGGCTCTGACTGACTAAGGGTCATTTGAAGCCATGAATGCTGGATGGCCTTCCATTTCTGGGCTGCTAAGAGACCATTCAGGCTCTCGACCAATCAAAGATTATTTGGAGCCATGGGTGCTAGATCGCCTTTCATTTCATGGGTCGCTAAGGGACCATTGAGGCTCTCAACCGATCAAGAATCGTCTAGAGCCGCGATGCTGGATCATCTTTTGCTTTGCAGGCTGCTAAGAGGCCATTGAGGCTCTCGACCGTTCAAGTGTCGTTTAGAGCTGCAAGCATTGGATCGCCTTCTATTTTGTGGGCCATTAAGGGGCCATTGTGGCTCTCAACCGACTAAGGGTCGTTTGGAGCCGAGGATGCTAAATGACCTATTTTGCGGGCCACTAAGGGGCCGTTGAGGCTCTTAACCAATCAAGGGTCATCTAGAATCATGGATGCTGAATCGCCATTTGCAAACACCTCATGGTTAGGGTTTAAAACCTGCAATGGGGTCTCCCATCCGCATTTTTCTTCTGAATGCATTCAATGCATTGTTGCACGATGGATGCCTTGGTATTGTCCCTCTAAGTCACAGAACATGACATGGCCAAGAGTGCCACTTGTCACAAATTTGGCTTCTCGGTAAGTTTCGACTGATCCTTGGATATCGGGTGCCTTTATGGCACCATGCTCAGGTGGGAATTTCGAGGCATTAGTGCACCATTCCCAAGGGGATAAGAACCTTGACCTGGATGCCTGCCACTTCGACTTCTCTTCCCGAAGACATTCAACTACCAAGGGCATGTGTGCTACGATGGCCGGGCAAGGGTGCGGCTAGCCCTCGCCTAGCTCCTCTATAAATAAAGGTCTGGTGACATGAACTCCCACTAGATCCTTTTGCTGTCAAGATTTGTGGGGAAATGCCGCAGTCGATTTTTGGTGTAGGCACCAGGGGCATAGGATTCCCATTCCTGATGGAAGGGTTTTTCCAAGGAAAGGTGCCTAGGTTGTATCAAGGGCATGATGATGAACGCCTACCTTGGAATGGGAGATATTGGGAATGGCCAGTGCTCTAGCTGCATCACTGCTGTCGTCACCTGTTGAAAGATGGATTGGAGAGGAGATCAAGTTGTACACCTCATCACCTAGTTCCTCCTTAAGTAGGGCTTGGGATCGGGGGAGAGGCATAGGTGCTGGTCGAGAGCTTCCAAGATATTCCTCTCCCTCTCCTAGCGGGCGAAACCCTCGGGTTATGCCGGTTTCTTCTCCCCCATATGCTTGTAGGATGAGGGCACACTTTTCGTTGCATCAACTCCATGCAACAAGGGTCCGAGTCTTATGTCGGTTGGCCTCGCCTTCACAGTGCACTTCCTCTCACAATCATGGCAAGGTGTCCTATAGCTACTTTCAGGGCATGGAGATGTCCTTCAACTTTTTAGAGGAAAACTGTCCTCCGAGAGATCTCGGACCCGGTACTAATCCTCCTGCCAGCATGGAGGCTAGAAGTCTCAAGTTAGCCTTCCAGAGCTCATTCGTCTTTCGACTGTACTTCATGAAGCATCCTTGAAACGATATAATCTGGTTGAGGCCAAAAACACATGTAATCCAAAATTCATTAATAAAATAATTATTCTTTTATATTTCCTCTTCGTGTTTTCCTGTTGTTTGTCAAATTTCGAATCGCATGGCTATGTTTTGTATTCGGTTCTCTCGTATTTCCATGGATGACTTAAGCTTTAAGTGTCCGATGAGCTTCAACAAAGGCTTTGCTTTGGATCGAAGAACTTGGCTCGACAGCTTTCATCGTCGTAGCTTTCTTGGTTCCCTACTAGTTATATACGATCAAGAAAGATAATTTTTATTTGACAAGTGAGGGGGAATCACATTACTGGTAAAACATTTGTAGACTAGCCAAATTCCAGGATCAAAGTAAAGGGGTTCTATCTAGTTGCTTTGTCGGTAGGTCCCTAGTTTGATGACTTCTTTCACTTGGTAGGATCTTTCCCAATTTAACAAAAGTTTCTCTTTAGTCGGGCTAGGAACTTTTGCTCATCATAGTACCGGTCACCGACCTTGAAAGTTTTGCTTCGGATCCCGGAGTTGAAGTATCGAGCAACTTTATGCAGGTATGCTGCCATGCTAATGCATGTCCTCGCTCGGGCTTTGTTCAGCAAGTCCAAGTCTATGAGTCGCCTTTTCGAGTTAGTTTGCTCGTCAAAATTCCTAACACATGCTAATGGGATTTCGAGCTCAAGGGGTATCATTGCTTCAATTCTAAAAGCTAGGCTGAAAGGCATCTCCCCCGTCAGAACCCTCGATGTCATTTGATATTGACCAAAGTACATGGTGAAGTTTATCGGCCCACGAGCCCTTAGTCTTGTCCAATCTCTTTTTGATGCCTTGGAGAGTTCAGTTTGTCACTTCTGCCTCTCCATTAGCTTGCGGGTAAGACACTGAGGTGAGGTGAGGAGAGGTGATGTGAGATCTCATGATTTTCACAGAACTCGAATCTGGTTCTGACAAATTGTCGTCCATTATTGGTGATCAACACCTGGGAGATCCCAAATTGGCATATTATGGCCTTCCATGTGAATCAATCACCTTGGCCTCAATAATTTGGGTCAAAGGCTCGGCCTTTACCCACTTTGTGAAGTAGTCCACAGCGACTATCAAGAACTTTCGCTATCCCAAAGCAAGCGAAAATGGATCGAGATATCCATTCCCCATTATACAAAAGGCAAAGGGGCACATATGGGAGTGGCGGGCATAGTAGGTAAGTGCTGGATGTTTGAATTCCTCTAGCAAGCATCATACTTCATCACGAAGTCCTCCGCATCCTTTTGCATTACATGCCAATAGTAACTTTGTCAGAAAATTTTATATGCCAAGGCCTTTTTTCCAATATGGCTTCTGCATGTTCCTTCGTGAACCTCCCTTAGTACATAATCATCTTCGGATGGGTGTAGGCACCTAAGGAGGGGTAGGAAGAATAATCTCTTGTAGAGCTTTGCTTCATGCAGGAGGTATCGAGAGGCCTGGTATTTCACTTTGTGAGCCGCTTTCCGATCTACAAGATGTGTACCATTTCTCAAAAAGTTGATTAGCGGATCGATCCAACAAGGCTCATCATCTAGTTGCATTACTTCTACCGAGTCCTTGATGGTCAGCCTCTTGACTAGTTGGAAATAGGCTCATCTAGGGAGCGCCATCGATGTAGTGGTCATTGATTTGGCCATAAAATCATCTCAAAGTTATCTTCCCTCGATATTTGTTGAATCTCGAAACCATGAAAGGTGGAAGCCAGATCCTTGACCTTTGGAGATACTTGGCCATGTTTTCTTCCCAAGCATCATAATCACCCCTGATATGTCTGATGATCAGCTACGAGTCACTATAGGCCCTTAGGTCCTGTACCCCTAATTCCTTGGCCACTCAAAGTCCTATAAGCAGGGCTTCGTATTCAGCTTCATTATTCATTGTGGGAAACTCAAAGCGTAGGGTGCACTCGGCTACTACCCCTTCCGGGCTCACGATGACCAATTAGGCTCCCGAGCCTTCAGAGTTCGAAGAGCCATCCACATACACCTAGGTGTTAGGTGCTGATAGGCTCTAGGATTGACACTTATGCGGATGTTGAGGGTCCACGTTGTCTAGTTCGGCTGGTTCATCAGGAATGGTATATTTAACTAGAAAGTAGGCTAATATCTGAGCCTTGATCCTAAAATTTGATGTCAAACTTGGAAAGTTCAACCGCCCATTTGGAGATGCACCCTAACGTATTAAGTCGATGCAAGATACTCTTCATAGATATATCGTTTGAAAGGATAATGGTGTGGGCTTGAAAATAAGGTCAGAGCTTCCGAGCGACATTTAGAAGGGCATAGACCAGCTTCTCCAGTTTGGAATACCGGGTCTCCGCATCTCTCAAGATTTGGCTAATATAGTAGATTGGCTTTCGGACCTTGTTCCGCTCTTGGATAAGTATTGCACCCATCGCTAAGGGCGAAGTTGCTAGGTACAAAAATAGTTCCTCGCCCGGATTCGGTTTGCCCAAAAGTGATAGGGAAATGAGGTAGCTCTTAAGATTTTCAAAAGCTTTCTAACATTCCTCAATCCATCGAAAGTTCTTGGGCTACTTTAAGGTTCGGATGAAGGGAATGCATTGCTTGGCCGATTTGGAGACAAACTGATTGACGGCTGTGATCCTTCCTATAAGGCGTTGGACGTCTTTGATCGTCCTCGGGGGGCCCATTTCCTAGATGGCTATGATTTTCTTAGGGTTGGCCTCCATCCCCCGATTGGAAACCAAGAAGGTGAGAAACTTCCTGGAGGCCACTCCAAAGGCACACTTGATAGGATTCGGCTTCATTTGGTACTTTCGCAAGGTGGCGAAGGTTTTTCGCAGGGCATCAACATGGGTTGCAATAACTTTACTCTTGACAAGCATATTGTCCACGTACACCTCCATATTTTTTCGATTTGGTCCTTGAAGATTTTGTTCATAAGGCATTGATAAGTGGCACCTACATTTTTTAAACCAAATGGCATGACCTTGTAACAAAAAAGATCTTGATCAGTAGTGAAAGCGATTTTTTTCTCATCTTCAGGAGCCATCCAGATTTAGTTATAGCCAGAGTCCATGAAACAAAGTACATAATGGCCTGACGTAGCATCCATCTGGTCAATCCTCGATAGTAGGTAGCTGTACTTTGAGCAAGCTCTATTCAGGTCAGTAAAATCAATGCAAATTCGTCATTTGCCATTCGCCTACTTTACCATGACCACGTTGAATATCCACTCTGGATAAGAGATTTTCTTAATGAAGCCTACATTAAGTAATTTATCAACCACTTCGATTATCACCTTCTAGCATTTGGGTATAAAGTTCTGCTTCTTTTGCTTAAAAAATCGACACTTCGGATCCACATTCAATTGGTGCACCATTACTAAGGGATCGATGCCCGGCATATCAGCTAATGTCCAGACGAAGAAGTCAGCATTTTCTTGCAAAAACAAAACTAGTTGATTTTTGGTTACCTAATCCAGATTGGAGCCAATCCGGATCGTGTGCTCCAGGTTTGTCTGCTAAAGGTACGGAGATGAGGTCCTCAGTCGATCTTCCTCACTGTTCGCCAAGCCATCACGGGTGTCTAGTCCTTCGACCTTGGTTCCTTGGAGTGCAATATGATAGCAATGACGTTGCAGGCCTTAGTCTCCGTGAGCCTCTCCGACACCATGCACCATTAGGAACTTGATCTTCAAGCAGTAGGTTGATACAACTGCTGGGAAGGGTTGAGGCCTAGTTGTCCAAGGATGGCATTGTAGGCCGAAGGTGCTCGGACGATAAAAAAATCAACTTGGACGATGGATCGACAAGGATATGCCCCATCCTTAAAGGTAAGATGACTACTCCCTTGACCTGGATCATATCTCTAATGAAGCTGACCAAGGGTGAGTCTACTCTCCCCAGCCGATTCGAAGATACTCCTATCTTAACAAAAGCATCATAATACAAGACATCAGCCGAACTTTCATTATTTATGAGGATGCAGTGACATCATATTTTTCAATATTTAGGGTTATAACTGCCGCATCATTATGCGAGAACTGAACTCCTTGATCATCTTCCTCTATGAAAGTTATTGGTTCAATAGCTCGCCTCTTAGTCGGTCGTTCCTCATCGATGAAGTCACCATGTTGGCACCCCCCAATGATGGTTCCTACTATTCCAGATGGAAGTAGATTTCCCTTTTCCTGAGGCTTGTGCCATTATAGATGTTCGACTAGTGGGGACGACCTCGGCCGATGCCCTTTCTCCTTTTGACATTGGATGAATCGATTGAGGTGGCCTCATCTAATGAGTTCCTCGATTTCATCAGCTGGATACATTCTTCAACATCATTTTCATGGTTGTAGTGATAGATAATTTGTTTGGATTCCTGCAAACCGACAGGGCCCGCAATTTTCGGGCCTCTAGGAGTTGTCCTTTGATCTCCATCAACACTCCCCCTGGGCACATTCAGTGAAGTGTAAGTGTTGAGCAGCTTGAGCTTTCTCGATGGCAACACCGGGCAGCCCTCTTTGTGAGAACTTCTGGGTTAGAGATCTCGAAGGATCCATTTTTCTTCTGTCGAGGTTGAGACCTGGAGCGTGACCAAATTCTTTCCTCCAGCTTGGGGAAATGTTTTTGATTAACTCGTAGCTTTCCGACATCACTTACTATGGGAATGGTAGAAGCTTCCTCCTGCGCAAAGGCATCCTCGATCCATGCATATTTCTCCACCAAGGCTAGCATGTCACGAAGTCCTGAGGATAAGTTTTGATCAGTGACTTTTTGAGATCATTCTTCTGCAAGCCATTCATCAGGGCCGACGTAGTAACTAATTGATTTAAGTCAAACTTTAAGGATGGCCATGTTGAAGCGACTAACGAAGGCACGGATCAACTCCCCGTCCCTTTGCTTGAGGGTGTGGAGGTAGTCTGACTGCCTTTGCTATAACTGCTCCTTATGAAGTGATTGGCAAAGGACCAACTTAGTTGCTCAAAGGAGTGGACTGTTCCTGACTTCAAACTTGAGTACCAATGTCGAGCTGCTCCCTTTAAGATAGATTGGAAGGCTCGACAGAGGATATGGTTAGGGGTCCTATGGACGAAAATTGTGGCTCTGAAACTTTCCAGGTGGTCGGCGGGGTCAATAGTCCTATCATAACTTTCCAACTGTGGAATCTTGAAGTATCGGGGAAGCGGCACCTACATTATCTTAACGTCAAAAGGTGGGTCATTGTTGAACCCGTCTTGTAATGCTAAGAGGTTGCGGATCGCCTCAATCAATTGATCCAGCTTCTTAAGCTTCCGCTCGACTTCGAGATCCCAGATGGCCAGAACCTCCAATCATTGAGGGAATTGTTGGCCCGAGATTGAATCATGCCCCGATCAGGGGCTTTGAGACCGTCATCTCTTTAGCCTCGGGCTCTTGGGGCGGCGAAGGTGGACAATCCTTTCTGGGTCCTCAGGAGGGATCTATGCTACTCCGATGGCGATGGCGCTATTATGGGGCCAATAAAAAAACAATGTTACGGGAAGCAATGTGGGAACTGGTTGCACCACGAGTTGAGAGGCCGCGAGTGGTGTCACTGGAGGAGGCTACACCGTCGATTGCAGCGTCGAAGTGGCTTAGATAGCCCGAATAGCTGCCACCAAGTTTTGGACATATAAAAAGAATAGGTTAAACTGCTCTGCACTAACCATCACTGTCTGCGGAGATGGAGAGGTCCCTGCCGGTGCCAACAGGAGCTAGTCATTGGCTTGGATTTCCATTGAGCAGGAGCCGGCAGGGTTAGTACGACAGGAAGCAATCTTCTTGGATGGCATTGTTGATTTGCTTTCAGGTTACGCTCCTCAAAATTATATTAAGCCCTTTATTCTGTTGGAGTTGAAATTTGTAAGCGCCAAAGATGCTGGAGCAAATGCTGAAGCTGATGGTGTAGGCTGATTTTCGGTAAGCAAAACCTGCAAAAAGCCCTGGCCAAAGATGACTCCGGTGCGGGCCCTCCAACGCTCAAGTCAGTTTTAGAAAAAATAATAGCATCAATAGCATAATGGCAAGAAAAATTTACATTCCCCTATTTATAGGTAAAAGATAGGGGCATTTTTGGAATAGGAGGGATCTGGGCAAATTCGGTAAGTGATAGGGCTTACCAGCAGACTATCAGAAGATTTTTTGCATGCAAGAACGTCCATTTTATTTTAATTGGCACCTTGTCATTTTGTGGAGTTTTGCCACGCTTTTCTGATGGTGGCATGGACTGTTGCTTAAGCCCATATGTACTCTTAAATGCAGAGATATGGTAGATATTGGCAATCATTAGGCTTAATGTAACCTTTTTGGTCACACATTCTAACACCTGAAACTAGCACTGATAGTGGTGGCCTTTAAAGGGTCTGTATGGGCATGTCGCCAAGGACCCGTTTGTCATCAGACTTGCGAAACGAGACTTGGTCCGAGCATTCTTATTAAGTCTGAGGAATGGTCGGCCAAGGAATGCTTGGTCGGATGGCCTTAATTGGAGATGAGATGTCTGTGCCTTTATTCTGACTATAAACTGGTCATTGATGAGGCTGGGTCGGACAAAGTTGGTCAGTGGGAGACATTTGGCCCAAGTGCCCGCATCTGGGCCGAGGCAATCTTAGTAGTTAGGAGCTATCTATATATAGGCTAACCCTAGATAGAGTTTAATTGCTTGTACAACTTGTTTGCTAACAAAACTTTAACCTAATTAAAATACTCTTCTCTATCATCTCTAGATTTAGGACACTATGTTTCTCATCTTTAAAACAATCTCATTTATCTCTCCTTTCTTTTCTCTTCTTCATCTAAATAATAATAATAATAATAATAATAATAATTCCTACTAAGACAATGACGACTGGTCAAACATAATATAAGCCCTACAAGACTATATAATGTCATTGAAGAAGAAATTAATTCCATTATACGACCTAAAACCCTACAGGACCTGTGTTACCCAATTGATTCAATCTAACCATCTAAAATTAGATTCCCCGCTAACAATTTTCGACTAGACCTTAAAAGATTAACATGCATCCTAAATTTACTAGACTTGAAGATGCATACATTTATACAAGGGAGTCTTCAGAAAATATAATTACAACTTTGACATGTAGAATTAAGGCCCTAGACTTTAAAAGACATGCCCAGTTAAATCATGTGCTAGCATGCACATGCACTGCATGCGATGCACCAGATCATGCTATGGAAGAGTATCCTTTCTTGATGCATCCAATCCAAAATGGATTCATATAAGGAAGTGTAGCCAATAAAAGATATATGACTAAACATTATGCACCAACCTATAACCCAGGATGGGAAAGTCATCTCAATTTTGCGTGGTCAAAATATGCATCAGGAGCCTATATTTTTTATAAACCCTACCTAAAACCCAAGCACTGAACAATTAACCAGATTCAGATCATGAGAAAGGATTCAGTACATTAGAAAAAAGTCAAGACTTGGTACAATCAACCTCAGATATTAAAGTTACTCTCGATAATTTTATGCAAACTGCTAGCCAGTTATTAAAATAATTGGGCCAATCAGTTATAGTGGTTAGCGAACAAAAAGAGAATAGATTACCAAGCAAACTCGAGATAGACCCTAGAGCCTAGAATGGTCCAAAACCCAAACAAGAAGACCAACTTGATCTGTTGAAAACATTCAGGTCTGGAAAACTGGTGGAGATACCTAAAGCTGAAAATATTAATGGGTACCCTATTAGATGTATGTCCTAAAAGCCAATCTAGCCGACACATTTTAATTCTAGGACATAAAATTGTATTTAATATTCTAATTTGGATAATTTTATCCATATATGTTCAACATGTACCATGTATCATCCAAGGAATTAATGGACAATGATATATTATCAAGAGTTGAAAATTTGAGACACGTATCATCATAGATTAATTCCTATATGCTCCTGCTCGTAGGATATCACAAGGATGGTAATTGATCCGATTTGATCGATGCACAAATCGCTTCTTTTTGGATTGATGAGTCTCGACTTGATATTGTGAGGATACTGGAGCGAGAGTGCAGGTGGTCATTGGAGAATGAAAATACTGAGCGTGACCGTCACAAGAAGTCACATGGATGTCGACACGTGCTGAGCAATGCTACGCCTCTTCGAAAATTCCAACCAGCTAATTAACTCATACCACCAAAATCCATGCAAATAACTAACAGCGACTGTCTACCACATGGCAAAGCCCCAATGGCCCAGGAAGATCAATCGAATCACCCCGCCGTTTAAGGAATTAATGGACAATCTTTTCAAGCACATCACCCTTAAAGATTCGCCTTTACCATGATTGAAGTGACAAAACAGTTGGCAACATTTTTTGAGGGAACAATAAATACCAAAGCGGTGGAAAAGACTCCCAATCAACTATTGAGGTCGAGGAAATGACTTACTCCCTTCTCCTAAAATGACAAAGGCCAATTGAGTTAAAATAATTAATCAATGATGTCTTGAACTCAAGAGCATGGGAAAACTATTGTGACTACATGGATACTCGGCCTCAAGGACTGTCTTAATCAATAACTAAGCTTGAGGCTACAAATGGTCTATGAAACCAAACAACTTTGACACTCGAGGACAAGTAACTACAAACCTAACCAATACAATATCATCCGATACATAAAAGCCAAATAATTGGCCGAACCTGACTAACTGCCAAGGCAGGAGAATGAGCAGCCCAAAGTATTAAGGATTCATACATTAAGGTCATGGAATTAAACCACTACCGATGACAATTGAGGCATGAACGTGGATACTAAATTACCCACTAATTGTTAGATGTTGCCCTAAAAACTAATCTGACATATCTTTTCTAGGATAATTTTGTATTTAATATTCTAAATTAGGCAAGTTTATCTATGCATGTTATGTTCATATATTGTCCAAGGAGTTAATGGACAATGACACATTCTCAAGAGTTGAGAATTTGAGACCTGTCGTTATACATTAACTCCTAAATGCTCCCGATCATTAGATCATCACAAGAATGGTAATCGATTCGTCAAGACCGATATACAGATCACTTTTCTTTCAGATAGATAAGTCTCGAGTCTACAATATAGGAACACTGGAACAAAAGTACAGGTGGTTATTAGAAAACAAATGGTATTGAACGTGTCAAGTATGAGAAGTCACATGAATGTCTACTTGTAAGTGACTTCTCGATGCTATAGTTATGCAAGTAGTTCCTTGACCTACAATGCCTCGATCACTCACAGTGGAGCTGCTGTAGTTTGACAAACATAAACATGGACCCTAACCATATGGGACCTTATGGTGTACGTTGGTTGCAGTAGGTACGTTGTAGTTGGGAGTATGCCTATAAGGGATCCATCGATCTTAGTAGTTTAGTCTTATGCGACTTGAGAAGCTAAGTCCTTAAATTTGTGGCTACAGTAGTGTGATAATGGAAAGAGTTTCCATGGATATCATGATTGGGCTCAAGCTAATTAAGTATAGCATATGATAGATGCTTAAGATTTGACAAGATTCCATGACCTACATCATATCGGGACTCTTGAAAGAATAGTACCTTGAAAACCAATCATATTTTTTGTAGCAGGAACTTTTCTGTAAAATTTTTTTAACTCATGTATGATATTATATTAATAAAAGGCATTTTGATTCATTATATGCTGATTATGATGAATCCCATAGATTAGGACAATGAATTTAGGATTATGATAAAGTTCATGACACTTAGACCTAAGATCTTATAAACCCTAATTTAGAATATTCCTAGTCAAAGGATCATCGAGTAGGGGATCGATGTTTCCAGAAAGACTTATAGTATATATATGCTCGATGGAGAGAGTGATTGGTCTCACGACCACTTATGTAGAGATACTAATAAAAGAATGTGAATGATCATTAAGGTATGAGTTCAATGAATTGATCTATCATGAAAATATCTTATGGAAGTCTTATTTGTCAAAAGATGATTCTTTTAGTTGGAGTTGTGTAAGTGATCCTTAAACCTAAGATCACCATGAAATCTTGTACACGTGAATCCAAATTTTGGTTCATACTCATTCATGACTTAGTCATGTACGGGGTGTTCACAGATATAGTGAATTATGTATGAAGGTTATGAGTAGGTAAACAAGGAATCAATCACTCCTAGTAAAAATATTTATTCTATATAATCTCATCAAATGATGACTCAAAAGTCTTTGATCAAAACAGGATGAAATTAGAAAAAAGTTTCTAATCTTTCATCGATCAAGTCTTTATCAGTGATTCAAGATTTGAATGAATAAAGTATTAGAATTTGATAATTTTCCATACCCATTACTTATTCAGGATAAAGAAAGATCGATGATTGAATTGTACAATAACTTGCCACTAAAGGATATTTTGATAATTTCAACCAAATTTCTCATCTTCTAAGTAGGTATGACACATTGCTAGATATCAATCATGTCTTGTAGGATTTCATGAATAAAATTCAATGAATCAATTTGAAAGATAGTTCAAATTGACAACTAGGGTTAGCTCGATTTGACCTAATTCGATTAGTTGATTTCTAATCAAACTAAATCGACATAAACCTAAACCTATTATTGGCTAGATGTAGAGTCCAAAGGGTCATACATGCTAAGGAATTGATCAAGTCAATTATATTTTTATTAAGGTGATCGGATCCTAATTGGCTAGCTAGTTAACGTACTAGCATATGTTGGCTAGCCTAACTCCGGACCTAATTAGATTAGGTTTAAATGCTTGCTATTTGGACTAACTAATTTAAGTAAAACTTAAATTGGGTTGAGCCTTAAGTGGGGAAGCCAAATTGGAATTTATCTTGATTTTATAGCCCTTATCCATGCCTTGAACCAAGAGTCCCGGGGGCTTGGAACTCGTCGCCAATATTGGCATGCGCACAATATAAGGGGCGTAGAAGGACCAAGAGTCTTGCAATTAAATCACCTTTTTGTTGATAAAGCTTAGCTCCTATCCTCTCTTATCTATGCCCATTTAGATTGGATTTGACTGGTCAAGTACAGAAATTTTGGATGTGAATTCATGTGGGCACATGAAAGGTTACAATACTTCGAATATATGGTGCATGGAATGGACAAGAATCCTAATTATTAATCACCTTTTTCCTGATAAGCCTCTCTTGATTATATGCTTATTGGGTGCTTTGATCAGGTCTTAAGCCAAGTAGAAGGATCGGAAAAATGGTGGTTTTTCCAAAGAGTTGCAATAAGCAACTCTTGGCGCAAATATATTGCAAAACACTGTATGTTTACAGTTTCACTTAGCACCTTTCTACTATGAGACTCCTGCTAGAAGGATCTTATCTGATATGATTAATATCATATTAAGGGCAGATGAAAGGGTGCTTTAAGCACCTCCTCTCCAGCTATTTAAAAGCTTCGGTGATTGAAGTCAGATCATCTAAAGTTTGTCCTGACAATCTCTTCTCTTGTTAGGACAAAGTCTTTTATTTTAGGACAAGTCTACCATTCTAAGACAAGGGCTTGAAAGAGAATTAGAAAGGATAATAGGATAGTAAGAGAGGCTTCGGAGAAGTTTTGAATTGCTCTTTGAAAGAAAAAAAGGTCCTTGAAGAGAAGAAAGGCTGCTAAAGGAAGAAAGGCTACCGGGAGGAGAATCCAAGCAAGCAAGAAGTAGAGTGCTTCCTTGATCCAATTCCTATGTGGATCACCTCTGAAGGGCATATACTTGTGTGCCTAGTGCGATAAAGGATATTAGCATTATAGGTATTTTTCTTTATCCTAATGTATTGTCTTGTTAGTTGATATAATCAAGGGATCATAGATCTGGGATTTCGATTGACTAGGATTTCAATTAACTAGGATTTCAAGGTTTAAAAATTTTGAAATTCGGTCTTCTGCTATGCAACTATAATTCTGTAATGGTATCAGAGCCACCTTGATTCATTTAATTAATAGTCAATAAAATATTTGAATGATTATATCTAGCATAATAGTTATAGCAGGGTTCGTCGAACCGTGCCGTACCAGCCGATTCAAGGCGTACCGAACCAGACCAGTGGCCAAACGGTATGGTTTGACCAATTTAAATGGGACCCGAGGTTTACAAATAAAAATAAATAAAGAAAAAGAATCGGCCCGAACCACACTGAACCGATCAGTTCGGGCTGGTTGGAACCGATTTTCTTTTTTTTTGTTTTTACCTATTGGGTCCTGCAGATGTTAGGTGGAGGGAGGTTTTAATAAAGAAGCAAAGAGGTAGAGAGCTCTCTCTCCTTTTTGTTCAACAAAAAAAGATAATGCTATTTTTCCCTATTTCAAGTCAATCAAGCACTAACTAATTCAAGAGGAAGGTAGATTCAAGATATGTAGAGCTTCTTTTATCTCTCTTTTCCTCTTCCCTCTTTTTTTTGAAATTCATGAAAATTAGAAAATTAAGAGAAAATGCGATCAAATTTGTTTTGTTGGTCATGATTTTAGAATACGAGATAGATCTAGGAAAGATCTACACAATGATACTAAGATCTTGATTTTTTTAAGTATATAATTTTTAAAATTAAAAATTAATTTTGGATTAAAAAATTAATAAAAAATAAAATCATTAATAAAAAACTATAATTATATATTATTACTATGGGGCTCGTAAGCTACTCTCACTATAAATTTCATGTCGATTTATCCAAGTTTTGATACGTCTTATGAATAGTGCTTTAGGTCTAAAATTTAAAAAAAATGATATTTAATACATTTCCAGTATATTAAAAAAATATATAAAGCATCTATGATAAGATTTTATAATATTTTTAATTTTCATATTTTTTAAATCCAAAATTAAAAATATATATTTATTTAAATTAAAAATTTAAAAAAATTATGTTAACAAAGTATTAATTAATAAACATAATTATTGACCTTATATATAATTTAAATATTCATGTATGGATCCATCAAGGATGAAGAAGGATCCAGAGCATGACGTTGATTGGTTGCATAGAAAAATGCTCTCGGATCGGCATCGCTGGAGGTGTAAATGATGCAATATAAAATTCAGAGGTGGGGTAGCAAGTTTGAAGCAACACTTGACGGCGACTATTCTGATATATCGCATGCCGACAGTATCCACAAAAGGTCCTTAGTTGATGAAGCATTTTGCTGATTTCAAAGTTGGAAAGGAAACATCAAAGAAAGCAGAGGTCAACCGCAGAGCCACAGAATCACCTTATTATTCCAGGAAGTCAGAGGGAGCATCTATTCCTTCTGATGAGGAGGCATAGATGGAGGCTGCTATTCAGGCGAGCTTGTACGAGTAGAGGCAGCTAGAGGAGATGCAAGCCAAATAGCGATTAGGGCTATCAGCTTTTGAGTCGGATCGGGATCGGGCTCTGCAAGTATTGTAGAAAAGTTTGAGACAGTTCAGGAGGACCTCAGTCAGAGAGCCCGTCAAGAGAGGCACCAGCCGTATTGCATCCATGTTGAGAGCATTTGGCAATAGAAGGAAGTCTTCCAGGGACATTCCAGCAGGAGCTACTATCCATAACAAGGATCGCTAAACCGGTACCGAGACCCGTACCAGTCAGTTGCCGGTACCGTACCGTATCGATACGTGTACCAAGGCTAAAAAATGATAAAAAATTCTCCCTGTCAAGCAAAAATTATTAAACCAGACCCGAACCAGACCCGAACTGAACCCGAACCGGGCTGAACCAGGAGGTACGCTATAGTACTGTACCTTACGGAATTTATTTTTTTTAATTTTTTTAACGATTCGGGGTGTCGGACCATTTTGTATATATAAACCGTACCGGCTCTTGGCCGGTACGGTACAATACGCCCTGTACCGGGCGGTACGAGACAGTACCGCAAACCCTGATCCATAATAAAGATCCACATGCCCTTGTCCCGTACCGCAAACCCTGATCCATAATATCGATCCACATGCCCTTCCTAACAAAGATTCCAAGCAATAGAGGATTGACATCGTGCTAAAAAAGGATATAAAGAAGGATATGTGATGGGCCATCAGATCCTGGTTTCATTTTAGTCATCCCAATGCATGCAACAGACAATCCATATTATCGCTCTACTATTTCATCTATATAGGTTACTGGTACAGGTGTAGATCTTCCAAGATCGAGGGATAGTTATGGTCAACTTCTGGACAGTAATAAGGAGCTAGAAAATTAAATTACCTCCTATCAGAGCAAGTGTTCCGTGTATAGATTGACAGCAATGTGATGGTTGGATCGGTCCTACTAGACGGAGCATCAACTTCTTGATTTATTATGATAGTTAGACTTTTTCAATAAACCTATTGATGCTTCAAATCAAATACACGACAGCAGTTATATCCTCAGATTGATGGAAGAGGTGATTGATCAGTTGGGAGAGCAAAATATCATGCAGGTTATCACAGATAATGGACCATAGTATAGAGCCGCAGGGCAAATCTTGATGCAGCAATGACCGCATATTTTTTGGATCCATTGTGCTATATATTATATTGAACTCGTGTTGATGGATATTAAAAAAATCCGTAGGGTGCAGAAGATAATTAAGTTAAAATAGACTATCACCATATTCATCTCTAACCAAACATGGATCTTATCATTAATAAGGAGCTTTATTATGAGAGAAATATTGAGACCAGGGGTCACACAGTTTGCAACAAATTATATAGCACTTGATAATCTTCTTGACAAGAAAGTAGAGCTGCATCAGATGTTTGTCAGTCAGGAGTGGCAGCAAAGCAGATATGCGATGGCAAATATTGAGGGGAGCAATGTCAAGAATTTAGTGACGAGATAGACATTCTGGCAGTCGACTGAGAGGACAGTGAAGGTTATCAAGCCTCTCTATGAGGTACTTCGGGCCGTGGACTCTAAGAGATATGCTCAGATGGGCTTCCTGCATTACATGATAAAAGGGCAAAGAAAAAAATTCAAGAGGCAGATCCAGCACATGCTACTAAGTATATCCGGATCATTGATGGATGATGAAGTTATCAAATGAGTTTGGATTTGCATCTAGAAGATACGCAATAATTTATGAGCTCTCTAAAATTTTAAATTAAATTATATTTGTACAAGTATACTTAACTAATTCTTAAAATATATATGCAGCTTACTATCTGAATCCAATATTTCAATACTCCATACCGGACATTGCCATAGATAAACAACTTATGTATGCCCTACGTAATGTTATAAACAAGACATGATGACACATTTTTTTAGACGAAATTTTTTATAAAGGGCACAAATTTTTTGATCCACTGTAACCATCAGAAGTAAATCAAAGATGAATCCTAGTAGGTACTACTAAGTACCAAGTCTAATATTAGATTTAAATTGATTTTCTAAATTTTAGTGAATCTAAAATTCTAAATGATTTAATGTCTTTTGCAACTAAATGGTAGGTGCATTTTGGTGGATCTGCAAAATATCTAAAAGTTCTTGCAATTAAGATCCTCTCCCAAATGGTGTCATCTAGTAGATATGAGCACAACTGGTCTACATTTAGCCTTATACACTCCAAGCAGAGGAACCGTCTAAAACAGAAATGCCTCAACAATCTTGTTTATGTATACTATAATTTAAGGTTAAGGCTAAAGTGCATTCAGGAGGAAGTTGAATTAAAATACTCCGATCCCACTGTAAGTAGATATGTTGATGAGGATAAAGATCCAATGATTGATGGGTCATGAGTCATCAGCAGGAGCCAGAGCTTGATGAGCCAGAATTGCTTCCTCGATCAGCCAGTTTTGTAGCTAGCGAGACTGAGATGGATGCTTTATAATAGACTACAAACAATATTCTTCACCGAGCTCTAGTAGATATAGCACATCATCCCTCCCCGCCATCTATTCAGCCCAGAGATAGAGGAAAAGGAAAAGCACCCATCTTCAGATACCAGAGAGTGGTGCTAGTGTTTCTCCAGATAGTAAAGGATCTAGTGATCACGGAGGGGCCGGAGGACAGGTGTCGCAGCCGTCTATTCATCTTCGATTCACTGGTGAGTCGCAATTTAGCCATGCCACACAAGAACAGACCATGGAGCACCAACTAGTAGACCCCATGATAATACGATTCCATATAAGCAACAGGCTTCGGATGTCGTTCGGGATACGATGTAGCTGCAACTCTTGCACGTGGAGTAGAATCCATGGATATATCAGGATCATCCTCATATTCAAGATCCTTTTACCCGCAACTATCAACAGCTTGTGATCCATATGGTCCATATGGTGCATCTGAGACATCTTCCCGTAGTTATTATCCCATGCAGCCCGGAGCATCTTATGGATCTAATTTTGCTGCTGGTATATTTGAATAGGCTTCTGCACAGCCATATCATCAGTCTCTAGATACCTCTCAAAGTCAGCATCTCAGCGAGAGATCTGAGATGAGTTACGATCCATCACGCATACCTCTTGGGATGACCTTACAGGAGTATCATGCTTCCTGGTTAGAAGGATTTACTGATCTTCCTATACATATATAAATGATCCAAGTATTTATGGACATCGATACTCTACCCAATTCAAGATATCGGTATATATTATATTTATATTTTACCTTTCACTTTTATTAATTACTGATAATCTTATTTTAATTATCATTTTATATCTTATTTTAATTAGAATTAATTTATTAACATTTTTTAAATCCTAAACCATAAACTTTGAACCCTAAACTTTAAATCCTAAACCCTAAAGGCCTAAACACTAAATCCTAAGGCCTAAACCCTAAGAAATAAAAAATTCCAAAATCCATTAACAAAAAAAAAATTGGACATGCCGGTTCATACCGGCACGCCCACCGTATCAATCCAGCACCAGTACAGGTCCGATACCGGGAACCTTGAGTTGTAACATATATTGGTTGATGTATACCACTGATTAGATGTTTCACTTAAATCCTAATCAACATAGAGATATATTTAGATTATTCGGTCATCATTATGAAATAAGCTTGTTCTAACATAGCTGTGGACGTCTGCTATGTTGTAAGGTTGTCTTAGAATGATGATACACTTGGCACATGTTGTGTTATGGTATAATATGCCTATTAGATAGTTTGTAGTATTACGATGGCCAGGGTTCCCGGTACCGGTACCGGAACCCATACTGGTAGTCAGCCAATACAGTATGGTATCAGTACCGTACCTACTGACACGGTACAAGTAGGCGTGCCGGTATGAACCAACACACCAAATTTTTTTTTGGTTGATGGATTTTGGCCTTTTTAGATTTTTATTTTATCTTTTTAGGGTTTAGGATTTAGGATTTAATGTTTAGAACCTTTAGGATTTGGAATTTAGAGTTTAGGATTGAAAATTTCAAGGTTTAGGATTTAGAATTTAAAAAATGCTAATACATTAATACATATGCTAATACATTAAAAAATTTGATAGTATTTTCTCTTAATTTTCTATTTTGCATGAATTTCAACAAAAAAAGAGGGAAGAGGGAAGAGGGAAAGAACGAAAAGGAAAGCTATACATAACTTGATTCTACCTTCCTCTTCAAATTCTGGACATCTAATTGCCTTGAAATGAAAAGAAAATGAAGGATTTTTCATTCATTGAGTCGAATATCAAAAGACAACAGAAAGCTCTCTTAGTTTGCTCTCTTAAGAAGCCAAAACAACGGCCCCTCCCCCCACATGGCTATAATAGCCAATAGTGAGAGGCAAAAAAAATTAAAGGAAAACCGGTTCGGAATGGTTCTGACCGGTTCAGGTCCGGTTCGGTCCAGTTATGGACCAGTTCAGGTACGGTACATAAATTTTTTTATTTTTAAAATGGGTGGGAACTAAATTATATGGCCGAACAGTGCCGGCCACCAGTCCGGTTCGGTATGCGCCGAACCGACCGGTTCGGCATGGTTCGACGTTCCTTGGGATGTGCATGAGACCATGAAAGCCCTCTTTAAAATTATATTTAGTCATAGTGTTATAAAACATAATGCAAATCCATTTAGGGTTTGATTGATCAATTGGTGTCTAGGAAAGTGGTTCTGTGAAGGTAAAGAGAAAGTGATTTTTAATTGGATCCATTGTTTATTTGACCAAATTTTTTGTCTAAGGCAAGCACGGCGAGCTTCCCACCTCTCTCCTGCTTACCTGGCCAATTTGATTGATTTAATCTTGAATTGGAAATGTTGATTAATTAAAACATTATTAAATGCCTTCTTTCACGCTAAGCCAAATTCATGTCAAAAGCTATAGTAGGTTTGTTAGGTAACACAAGGTCTAATCTAAGTTTTGATGTGAAATTTATCATGGTGCATCTATTACTTTATAGCATGATTGATGGTGTTACTTTGTTGTGTAATACAAGAATAACATTGCTCAAACATGACTACATGGAAATGAAGGATCTGACTAAACAAGATATTATAGTTTATTGTATAACACAAGACTGTCTTAGAGACAACTATCATGTTGAGTTGTATGGGTTGCAATTGGAAAAGGAAATTTCCTTTCTTTAAACTCATAAATATTTGTTGTGTAACACAAGACATTTATGAGAAATTGGGATCTCAACCCCACCAAAGAAATCCTATTAGGGTTTCTCGCTTACCATAGATGAGGGCTATGCTATTCGTAGTAAAATAGTGGGAGACATAATTAGATTGATAAGTCCTTATCTAGTTGTGTAAATCATCTTGAGTGGCATGCTTATACTTTGTTCTTTATTTTTATGTAGATGGATATTATGGCTTCTACTCTATTACTGCGAGACATTTTAAATACCAATAAGTCCCAATTACGTGGATTGGTTAAGAAATCTGAGAATTGTCTTAACTCAGGAGATCTCCTACATCCTTGATTCTCTTGATCTAGATCCGATCGGAGATGATGCTACAAAGGAAAAGGCCACATATAAATATGGCAGAATGATAGTTTAACTGTCAAGTGCATTATGTTGGCCTCTATGAGCAATGAATTGCAAAGGCAACATGAATAAATGGAACCTCAGTCCATACTACTCAATCTTAAAGAGCTTTATGGAGAGCAAAATAGGGCTGCCCAATACGAAATATCAAAACAGTTGTTCCGAGCACATGAGGGCTCGTTCGTTCAAGCCCATGTACTTAAGATGATTGACTTAATCACTCGATTAAGTCACTTAGCATTTGTTATGGACGAAGAGCTTAATCAGATTTAATTTAATTAGACTTATCTTAATTTAAGTCTAATTGGATTTAATTATCCAAGTTGGACTTGGATTTTAACCTATTTAGAATAGAATTGATAGTCTTTTCAAATTCGATTCGAATCGAGCTCAAATTGGATTCGAATTGGATCGAAATTAAATACAATTGAGCAGAATGCCCAAACCTAATAAGATTGGGTTCATCTCTCTCTATTTTGGCATGAGAAGCCATGATGGGGCACTGATTTTGGCATTCATTTTTGGTGTGCGCGTGAGAAAAGAAGAGGCGCTATTTTGGTGCCTCTCCTATCCATGGACTTTTTTACCGGATTAAGATAAAGCCTAACTTAATTTATGTCCTATTTGAATTAGGATAGGGCTGTATTTGATTATGGCGTGGAATCCTTTGTGCAACAAAGAATTGAAGACCAGCAATATGTTTATTTCTTATTACACAAAAGTTTCTCAACCAATTTTATCTTTGCACCTTTCCTTTTTGAATGAGACTCCAATTATGTTACTCTTATCCGATGAGGGGTGAGCCTTACCTAGAGTTGGAGTTGGGATGGGCTTTTGTGCGACAAAATACTATGACAAGAAAAAAGGCTGCGCACAAAAGTTTCTCACCGCATTTCTTCCTCTTTGCCAAAGCCTTTCTTGTCTCCCAATTCCTTTTGATTTTTGAACAATTTAGATAAGATCAGATCTTATCTAGATGTGGTTTTGTGGCATGGAGGGCTTGGTTCAAATATTTTGTGTGACAATTATTAAAAGAGGAATTAAGTTGGCGTGCACCAATTTTGCATGTTACCACCTTGCTGCAACCTTGTTTCACCTATCGTTCCTTTATTCCTTCTTCCTATTCCATGCCATGAAACTCCAGAGAAAGGAGAGTTCAAAGATAGAGGAAGGGAAGAAGAAGAGTTTCTCTTCTCTTCAAGAAGTCCTGATGGTTTGCACAAAGAGTTCACGCAAAGGCTACTATGAGCCTTTCTTCTTTGGTTTCTAGGAAGTTCAGATTTAAGCCAGATGAGTAGCCTGTAAAGGAGTTTGAACTCTAATGGCTTCGTAGACTCTATTAGAAACGGATCTTGTGTGGATACCGGCAAAAGCTGAGTACTTTCACGGCTCCAATAGGAACCCCGATCATCTGCCAGACCCAACCCATTCAAAGTTGAAGATGGAAAGCTCCAAGTGTTTTCTTCTTCTGACTTTTATGTATTCAAATATGATTATTTATGCTTGTTATCAAGTCAAGCATGTTTAGATCCTGCTATAGATGTTAAATTTAAAATTTGTGTTCTTTCTGAAAAAGGTTTTCAAATCTAGCTTCCACTATGATTTTAGAAATCTTAGAAATCAGCATGCTAGAACCTAGGTTTCTTTCACTAATACCACCAAGGAT
Organism: Areca catechu; assembly: GCA_021397845.1. NCBI lineage: Eukaryota > Viridiplantae > Streptophyta > Magnoliopsida > Arecales > Arecaceae > Areca > Areca catechu. The sequence continues at coordinate 76,281,450 of CM038044.1, read as the reverse complement.
CGCTAAACCGGTACCGAAACTTATACCGATCAGCAACCAGTATGGTACGGTATCATACTGTATTGTACCATACCGATACATGTACCTGTCATACCGTATCGTACCATACTGATACATGTACCGGTCTTGGTAAATTGAGAAAAAACTATCTTCCTCCCCCCTCTCAAGCAAGGATCGCTGAACCAAACCTGAACCAGACCTGAATCAGGCCGAACCGAGCCCGAACTAGACTAAACTGGACCGTACCAGTCTGAATTGACTCGTACTATACCGAACCAATCCATACCGATCTAGTTCAGGTCATTTTTTATGGTTTGAGTCCTGAACCTTTTTTAGGATCGAACCGTATAGGTTCTTGGCCGGTATGGTACAGTACACCCCGAATCGAGTGGTTCGGGATGGTTCCGAAAACCCTAAATACCACTATAATCTGTAATGCTCGAGTAAGAGGCACAAAGAAATGGAAAGTGATTATCTTCAGGCATCATAAAAAAAGTTGTTATCTCCAAATGGAAAGAGGTTATCTCTAAACAAAAGAGGTTATGTCTAAACTGAAAACAGTTATCTCCAAATATTATAAAAAATGTAAGAGGGCCACCAAAGATAAGCGTGCACATAAGCGAACAAGCTTTAGTTCCACTCCATCTTCCCAATTCTACTATTTACCTGAATCCCAACTAACTTGAGCATTGAAGGGTCCCTTACCAGTAAACCTCCGATCAGAGGACTTTTCTTGCAAAGACTGCCAATCATCACCCATGAGAAGGATACAGGATTTGGCGACAATAATGCTATTATTTCAAATCATATTGAGTGTTGGTCACACGAGAATTTTTTTAACTTTCTTATCTTCGCTAACCTTCTTTGCTTCACTATACCATTCATCGTACCATGCTATCAGATTTGCTGAGTTTAAAAAAAATCCATGACTCTTGGCCCATCATAGGTTTCTTTTGCATGAAGGAATGATTCATGTTCACCACTTCAAGATCTGTGAAGTTGATGAATTAAAAGGATTTAAGAGTTGTGTGGGAGCGATTCAACAAACATATTTATTTCGCACCAAAGATAAAGCCAGAACTGTATGCATTAGCTGAAGACACGAAGTATCAAACAATCAATCCTTTCTCCCACCTCCCTCCTCCCTCCCCCCTATTACCTAGTCAAAAAGTCCAACCTCCCTCCTCTCTCCTCCCTTCTCCTTCCTATGCAGTCGTCCCTCCTTCCTGAGTGATCCTCTCTTCACAGACTGGAATTGAAAGGCAATAGCCATTCTCCTCCCTCCCAGCAACGATGTCAATGCCGATGCATTAGTAGAAAAGAGAAAAAAATTTCAATACTCACTCTTTCTTCCTCCTGGCATCAACTTGGCCATTTGAAGCATCACACCTTTAAAAAAATTAGGACACATCCCGACCGAGATGGTCATACCGGAACCTGATCTAGCCAGGATCAAGATGAACTGGCCAGGATGGAGGCCAGAGGTGGGTTTCAAGATCCCGCACCCATCCTAGGAGCGGGAATCTCAAAGGAACGGGACATGATGGCCAAGACAGCCCCCATCCCACTAGCACTCCTTAGTCTTAAGTCTTAATATATAAGAAACACCATATATAGATTGTGGATAGGAAGGATCACGTGTTGCGGTGTCGTATCATTCATTATACTAAAGTGCAATGGAGTCACCATTATGAGAGAGAAGCCACTTGAAAGCTGTAGGATAAAATAAGGCAAAAGTATCCTTAACTTTCTCATGACCCAGGAAGTTCAATTTCAGGGACTTTTTTTTTTTGAAGGTGAGAATGTAATATCCATATGAAGCATGATAGGCAGAACCCCAACCACCTTCTCGATTTAGATAAGGGGGAGTGAGCGTGGCCCATTACATTTTTCCTTTTTTTCCCTTTTTTTCTTGTTTTTGCTGCCTAGCCAAGTAGGACCCAAAATTTTTCTTTTAAATACCATGTCCTCTCCCGATGCAAAACCCAATCCCCTCTTCAATTACATTCTCTCTCTCACTTTCTCTTCAACGCCATCACCTTTTTTTTAACCCGTGAGAGAACCTTGCATTGATCCAGACTTCTTGTAAGCTTCTACAAGAAGTTTGTTCCCATCTTTTTCCCTTTCCATATCATTTTAATATTTGAGAAATTTACTATATACATGAGCTATCTGGTTTTAGGAAGTAGCAGTCTGCATAAAATAATTTCAGAAAAAAATAAATTCAGAAAAACAAAATATGTTCTAATCTCTGTTAATTAATTTTCTGGTTTTGAACATTTGAATATTAAATAGTTGAAAATCAAACTCGAATGAAATAAATTCTGTACTACTTATTTTTAGCAAATCCTTTTGAATTTCTGCAATTATCAGTGTTTTCGAATATCATATTTTGTTTCCTAAATTTTGCATATCAGATTTATGTATATCATAAATTCTGCAATTTAATTTCTGTGAACTTAACAATTCCTTAAATTAATTTGTGTAGTAAATAACAATAATCTAAATTTTTGGTAATTAAATTTCATTATTTTACATTCTAAGAACTTAATTTCTGCAAAACAATTTCTACGTGAAATTTAAGTAAAATAATGAGCGTGCTTGCAAGTTAAGTAATGAAATCAAATGATGGATGTAATTTATAACATCGGTCTCAAAATTATTATGGATTAATCATATTAATGACTGTAAAGCCGGTAGACAGCCAATACTTTAAACACGGGTAAAAGTCAAGATGGTTAACTACTTTTACTTCCAGTTTCAAATATATATGTACTACATTTAAGTCCTTGCTTACCAAGGTACAGTGAGAGATATTTGTTATTGTTGCAACAATTTATTGAGGCTGCGAGGTGCTTCCCATGCACAAATCATTTGATCGCTGATTTTCTCCTTCAACTCTGACATCAAACATTTCCAGTCCCAAGACCTTAAGATGTTTAAAAAAGAAACATATGAAATACTTGTTTAAATAAATAATTAAATAAATTAGAAAGACACTACAATTGGATGCCACAACACAGTTTTCTCAAAACCATTAAACAACCTGTCTCAATACCAAGAAATGGCTTTTGCTCTTTTTCCTATTTTTAAGGAAAATCAAAGTTAAATAAAATAATTTTTTATTAGATAAACTTATTATCATATGAGGTACAATTTTATTGTTCACTAAATGTCCAATCAAAGTATGCCAACTCAATATCGGGCCTCGTACTAGTGCCACTCTGTTATTGTATCGATATAGAGCCATTTTAGCATACCGAGTGTCTCTACGCCCCCCATACCACATATTAGAGCCAAACCGATATGACATGCCCCATACCACCAAGTTCAACACAACATGAAATACCTTGTGTCGAAATAAAGTATAGCAATTGTTGCCGCATCGGGAGGTGGTGCAGACTCAGGCTCGACTCAGACAGGACAGGAGGTAAGGTGGCTGTTGATGGAGAGCCAGGTCTCATAGGGTCCTATTGCTGGTAGTCGGTCCTACAAAATAAAAAGGAATCAGAAAGCCCACACACAGGATTTCCTAATGGTGGACCCTCCGATGCTTAAGTCTCTTGAACGGACAAACAAAGAAGGCTTTGAGTCCCCTCTGGAATCCCAAGTAGAGTAGGACCCGAAAAAGAAACAAAGGAGGGAGACGGAACAAGATCTGTGTGGCAAGAAGGGGCTCTCAGCACATGTGAGACTCGCTTCCGGGAAGATGGCACGCCGATGAGTAGAGTTGTGGAGGCCAGTGTTGAGATCCCGATATAGATGACTAGCATGCAAGACGAGGTTCTAAATCCTAGGCACAATGGAAGCAAAAATCGTGAAAAACAATTTTTCAAAAGTATGCCGATTTAAAATAAATTTAAATCATCTAACATACCGCTTAACATGCTGGAATAGTAAAATAAATCAGATCTGAAATATAATAATATTATAAGATGAAGGATTTAACTTACCTTGATCGCAAGTCCTTGTACTACATCTGTCAGATCAATCGGATCTGACAGGATTCATCGGAGACGTGCACATGCCAAGACTCTGCTGGTATCTACACGAAGCCTTCCTGACCAAATCACCTTCCTGACCAAATCACCAAGATCCCTGGACTGCTAGATCATTGCAGATCTTTCTTCAAACACAGAAATGGACCTTCGTCTTCTAGTTGAAGATCTAGAACCCTAAGCAGCCTTTCTCCTTTTCTATGAGAAATAACTACCAAATCTACTTAGAACCTATTTCTGATTTTTCCTATCTATAAACTAGAGACTCAACTTTCTTTTGAGGTATAATATCAAATATGGCATGGAGGAGAAAAATTGGGACTGCTTCTAAAATATTGTGCGACAACCAAGATGTACCGCTGCCTTGTTTCTGCGCCCCTTAAAACTCCACACAAAATCCCAATTACATGCCACCTTAAAATCCAGATAGATTTGATTCTAATATGATATGAATAAAATTCAAATTAGATAAGAGTCCAGTCAAATCTGGAAGGAGAGTCCTAGATAAAGAAGAGAGGCACCAACTTAGCACCTCTGCTCTTATCGCATGCCAAGAGGTGCACATTTTCATACCCTCCTGGTTTTTGCATGAGTAAAGGACAGAGACCCAGTCAACTAGGTCTCCTAGCTGCTAGTCTAGTTTGACTCGATGTTTGACTGATTTTAAATCCATTTCATGCCCGAATTGAACCAAGTTCAAAATGGCTATTGACCGGATCAACAATTCAAGTCAAACTTGAATTATGACTTTGATTAACTTTAAATTAAGTTAATATTAATTAAATCTGATTTAATTGAGTCAAATAATAAAGTCAAAAATGATTGCCACATTTGCAAATATGTCCATCATGCTAAAATTAGCAAGTGCTAAGATTAGCTAGTGCTAAAATTAACGGGTACCAAAATTAGCAAGTACTATATATATAACTCTTACATAGATCCGTGCTCAGGTCAGGTCAAACTCCTTTTGTGTGTGATCCCTCAAATTCTATTCTATTTGATAATAAGATATACCATGATCTCTATCATAGTATCATCGAAACTCTTGCGATGGACTGAAACAATTTCAGCTTAACCCTATCTTGGATCATTGATCCGAGAACGATCCTACTGAGCTCTTACAATCCACTAGTGACACCTAGCAGTATGTAGTGGTAATTCAGTTGAATAAAAATGAACCCCTAGGTGTAGTTATTATATGATCAAATTTCTCTACCAAAAATCTTAATAAGATGCAGATTATGAAAACTCGTCAAACTCTAAGCATCCGTCATATGTCAAAGTTAATTGGCTTGAGTCCAATTGTAATTTCCTTGAAAATTTCTTTCTAATATCACACTACTATGACCACAAATTTAAAGACTCAACTTATTAAGTTGCATAAGACTATACCTTAATTAATAAGATCGATAAATCCTTTATAAGTGTACTCCTTACTCCTACAGTGAAGCTACTGTAGCTAACGAACATCACAAGATTCCAAATGGCTACGGACCATGTTCATGTACTATCAAACCACAACCTTATTATGAGTAGCCGAGATACCGCAGGTCAAGGAATTACTTACAACTACAGTATTTGAGAAGTCACCAAGTAGACATCCATGTGGCTTCTCGGATGATCGCGTTTAGTGCTATTGCTCTCTAACAACAACAACCACTTGCACTCTCGCTCCAGTGTCTTTATATTGTAGACTCAAGACTCATTTACTCGAAAGGAAGGTGATTCATTCATCGATCTTGATGGATCTATCATCGTCCTCATAATGATCCAATAATCGGGAGCTTTTAGAAGTTAATCTATAATGACATATCTCAAATTCAAAATTCATGAGAATATGTCATTGTCCATTAACTCTATGGACGATTCATAAACATACTAGATATGAATGAAAAGAATAAAACCCAACTTTATTGATTTTAAAGAATTAAGTACAAAATTATGTCCTAGAATAAATAATGTATCATGCCAATTTGGCTTCTAGGCATACATCTAACAACCTCTCACTTGCACAAAGCCAATTGGCCATATGCCTAAGTCCCATCTTTCGAAGGTGGACTTCAATCTTCTGCTGGCTCAATTGCTTTGTTAGTGGGTCTATCATGTTATCTGCGGAGTCTACTATTCGCACCTCGATATACTATTTTCTCGATGTAGTCGCATGTGATATGGAACCGTCGTTCGATGTGCTTGGACTTCTGATGAGACTAGGCTCCTTAGCAAGGGCTATGATGCTATCATTGTCGCGGTACAAGGGAATGGCATCTAATGGCCTCACTCCAAGCTCCGCAATGAATTTCGTATACTAAAAGGCTTCCTTTGCAGCTTCAGAGACAGCAATGTATTCAGCTTCCATAGTAGAATCAGCAATAATAGACTGCTTAAAATTTTTTCAGCTAATAGAACCACCATTGCAAAGAAATATACATCCTAATGTAGACCTATTATCAGGATCAGACATAAAGTCTGAATCTGTGTATCCCTTTACCCATAGAATAATCAAAACTTCCTCCAAAGACCAAGAATAAATCATTAGTTCTTCTAAGTACTTAAGGATGTTCTTCACAGCAATCCACTGCTCTTCACTTGGATTCGACTGATACCTGCTCGTGACACAGCAAGCGCAATATCAAGTCGAGTACACAATATGGCATACATGAGGCTCCCTATTGCCAAAGCATATGGGATCTTGCTCATGTGCTTATCTCCTCAGATATGCTAAGACACATCTTCTTGGAGAAATTAATGCCATGCCTAAGGGATAATAATCGTCTCTTAGAGTTCTCCATGCTGAATCTTTTCAGCACTTCTATTTACAATTTTTATGAAAGGCCAAGCATCCGATTCGGTCAACCTCTATAAACCTTAATTCCTAAAATATAAGATGCTTCACCAGATCTTTTATAAAAAATTTCTTAGACAACCAACTTTTAACTGAAGTTAACATGAAAATATCATTCCTAATCAAGAGGATATCATCCATGTACAATACCAGGAATGTCACAACCCTCCCACTAACTTGTATACACAAGGCTCCTTGTTTTTGATGATGTTACAGCCGTTACGATGACGTGGCGTGATTCAGATTCCGTCGGGCGTGACCCGAACCACGTGGAATTTTTCGACAGAACGGGAACGGTCCGGTAAGGTCAGATGTGGCTCCACCGCGGCCGAAGTCGAGGTCGGGCCGGGCCTTCCCGCTCCTTCGCCGGGTGTCCGCCCAGGAGGGGCCCACCTCGACCGAAGCCAGCGGCCCCTTGCTCCCTCGCCGGGTGGCACCCTGAGATGGTTCCACCTCGACCGAGGTCGAGCCGGGTCTTTCTGCTCCTTCGCCAGGTGGCGCCCAGACATGGGTCCACCTCGGCCAAAGTCGAGCGCCCCTCTGCCGCTCCGCCAGGTGCCCGCCCAGGAGGGGCCCACCTCGGCCGAAGCCGGCGGCCCCTTGCTCCCTCGCCGGGTGGTGCCCTGAGACGGTTCCACCTCGGCCAAGGTCGAGCCGAGTCTTTCTGCTTCTTCGCCAGGTGGCGCCCGAACATGGGTCCACCTCGACCGAAGTCGAGCGCCCCTCTGCTGCTCCGCCAGGTATCCGCCCAGGAGGGGCCCACCTCGGCCGAAGCCGGCGGCCCCTTGCTCCCTCGCCGGGTGGCGCCCCGAGACGGTTCCACCTCGGCCGAGGTCGAGACGGGTCTTTCTGCTCCTTCGCCAGGTGTCCGCCCAGGAGGGATCCACCTCGGCCGAAGTCGAGCGCCCCTCTGCCGCTCCGCCAGGTGTCCGCCCATGAGGGGCCCACCTCGGTCGAAGCCGGCGGCCCCTTGCTCCCTCGCCGGGTGGCGCCCCGAGACGGTTCCATCTCGACCGAGGTCGAGACGAGTCTTTCTGCTCCTTCGCCAGGTGTCCGTCCAGGAGGGGTCCACCTCGGCCGAAGTCGAGCGCCCCTCTGCCGTTCCGCCAGGTGTCCGCCCAGGAGGGGCCCACCTCGGCCGAAGCCGGCGACCCCTTGCTCCCTTGCCGGGTGGCGCCCTGAGACGGTTCCACCCCGGCCAAGTTCGAGCCGGGTCTTTCTGCTCCTTCGCCAGGTGGCGCCCGGACACGGGTCCACCTCGGCCGAAGTCGAGCGCCCCTCTACTACTTCACCAGGTGTTCGCCCAGGAGGGGCCCACCTCGGCCGAAGCCGGCGGCCCCTTGCTCCCTCGTCGGGTGGCGCCATGAGACGGTTCAACCTCGGCGGAGGTCGAGCCGGGACTTCCCGCTCCGCCAGGTGGCGCCCGGACACGGGTCCACCTCGGCCAGGGTTGAGCGCCCTTCTGCCGCTTCGCCAAGTGTCCACCCAGGAGGGGTCCACCTCGACCGAGGCCAGCTACCCTGCGTGGTGAGGCCGCCGAGAAGCAGGAGCATGGATTCCGAGACCGCCCCTCGAGCAGCTCGCGCCGCACCTCGAGAGGAGCGCCGGTACGGTCGGCAGCAACGCGCGAAACCTCGTTTACATCGGCCCGACAGGTTCCGTAGCCGAGAGGCGAAGTCCTAGCAAGACAGGACCCGATAACGGACGTTGTCGGGGTCTGGGAAGGAGAGCGCTCGTGCCCGGCCCAAGGTATAGCCGGTGTCCTCCCTTTACCCTTTCCTCGCTGGGCTCGGCAAGCAAGACAAGGAGGCCACCGGGTTCTTGGACCCGAAGGGGAAAGGGGAAAGGGGAAAGGGGAAAGAGAGGGAGAGAAGGAGGTGAAAGCGGAGAGGGGGCCTCCCAAGGGCGGGAAGTCGGAGGCAGCGTGATGGGATAAAAGGATGGGAAGAGCGGACGATCAGGTAAGGGGAAAAAAGGGCTGGGAAAAGTAAAGGCACCGAGAGCAAGATCCAAGATCCCGAGAGGGGTCCCTTGGCGCAAGCTCGGTGAAGGAACTTGGCCCGATTTCCATTCTTCCTGAGACCTTTTTTGCTAAGACAATCTCTAAGCCTGGGACTCCTTCGGGGGGCCCACCTTGGAGACTGTTCCATCTCGCTGTTTTCTAACTTGATCGTCGGAGCTCCCTCGCCGGGATCCCCGGCCAGGGTTTCTAACCTTGTCTTGCAGGATCGGCACCCCGGAGTCCTCGAAGCGAGACGGTCTGACCCCGCCACCAGCTCTGAAGTTACAGGCCACGACGGCGAGATCGGCAACAGATTGGCGCGCCAGGTAGGGGGGCAGGACAACACCCCCAGTGCGAGCTAGTTCTTTGTGGGACGAAGTGCGCCCCGGCCATGGTGGTCACACGCGGGCGCGAAGCATCCACTAGCCGAGTAGGGGAGGTCCCCTCCCCTCAGGGGCCACGCAGCCCGGAGAGGGAGCTTCCTGCTCCACCTCCTCTTCCACCGCAGCCGACCTCGGTGGACGGACCTTTTGCAGCTGTCATCCAACAGCTGCAAACCCTGACTACAGCAGTTCGGCAGCTACAGCACCAGCAGCGCTCCTTGGCCACGCAGCCCCAGCCAGGGACCCCGGCGGCTCGGGCCGCGGGGCCGCGCGGAAGCCTGCGCTCCATCCATGGCAGGCCATCCCAACCGCGGGAGCCACCAAACCCCCACAAAGAAAAATTACTCCGGTTCGGCGGATCACGAGAGTCGATCCACGGCCGATGATGCCGAGACGGCGCGCCGCAGTAAGCGATGCCGAGGCAAAGCCCCCCGCCGAGACCGATCGGCGCCCCCTTCACCAGCGGCCTCAGTGGAAGATTCCACTGACGAGGCCATCAGGCGCCAGGCCGAGAGGCGCCTGGAGGAGCACGAGCGCAAACTGGCGGAGTTCGCCCGCCGATTTGCCGACCTACAGAACTCCTCGGCGGACCAGGCGGGGGCTATGACTCCCGGCCCGACCTCCGGTCCCTGCGATCGATAACCGCCCGACGGAGAAACCAGTGGGCATGATCTCTTGTGGAATCGGGCAGGCGGCAAAAAGAGCCCGGGGGGTGGGGGACCTGGAGAATGTATCCCCCTTTGAGAAGGGGAATGAAAACAAAAATGTAAATAATGATGCAGTGGTGGTCGAGATGACCATCGCAAAGCATCCTGTACATCGCATTATGGTAGATAGTGGGAGCTCCACTGACGTGCTTTTTTATGATGCTTTCTCCCGAATGAACCTGTCTCATGATCAGCTAAGGCCGGTGCACACCCCTCTTGTGGGCTTTACCGGGAACTCGGTGGGGGTCGAAGGGGAGATCACTCTCCCTGTCACCGCTGGATCCCCACCTCGACAGACCACAGTCGTGATGACGTTCACCGTCGTCAAGCTCCCCTCGCCTTATAACGCGATCCCCGGTTGTCCGGGGCTCAACCAGCTGGACGCCATGATTTCCACGAAGCGGTTGCTAGTGCAATTCCCCACGGCCTCTGGGCCTGGGGTGATGAGGGGGACGACCCAGCCAGTCCAGCATTGCCTTCAGGCGGTCCCGGGAGCCCGAGGCGCCGGGCTCGGCCCCGACGTCGACGACCTCGACTTAAGGGAGAAGGAACCCAGGGGAGGACCCGTGGAACATCTGTTGGCGTATCCCCTCGGTTCGGACCCTCAGAAGACCGTGCAGGTGGGGGCCCAGCTCCCGGAGGAAGAGCGGACCCGCCTGCTGGATTTCCTCCGCGCGAATGCGGATGTGTTTGCATGGTCCGCGGCCGACATGCCGGGCATCCCCCCTGAAGTCATCACCCACAGGCTAAACGTGGATCCGAGGTGCCGCCCGGTCCGCCAGAAGAAGAGGAGCTTCGCCGCAGAAAGGCAGAGGGCCATCAACGAAGAGATGGAGAAGCTCCTCGCCGCCGGTTTCGTACGGGAAGTACAATATCCCAACTGGCTGGCGAATGTGGTCATGGTGAAGAAGAGTAGTGGCAAGTGGAGGATCTGTGTGGACTACATCGACCTCAACCGAGCCTGCCCAAAGGACAGCTTCCCTCTTCCGAAGATTGACCAGCTGGTGGACACCACTTCGGGGCATCGCCTCCTCTCTTTCATGGATGCCTTCTCCGGGTACAACCAGATTCGAATGCACCCGGAAGACGAAGAGCACACCGCCTTCGTCACTGACCACGGAACTTATTGTTACAAGATGATGCCGTTTGGTCTCAAGAACGTCGGGGCCACGTACCAGCGACTGGTCAACAAAGTCTTCAAGGATCAGATCGGCCGCAACATGCAGGTGTACGTGGATGACATGCTGGTAATGAGCAAGCCCCTTTCGGATCATGTTGGCGACCTAGCGGAGACCTTCGGCAACCTCCGACTTCACCAAATGAAGCTAAACCCGGTGAAGTGCGCCTTCGGTGTCTCCACCGGGAAATTCCTGAGGTTCATGGTGACCCAAAGAGGGATAGAGGCCAACCCGGAAAAGGTCCAGGCCATCTTGGACATGGAGCGACCCACCTCCAAGAAGCAAGTGCAGCGACTCACCGGCCGGATAGCCGCTCTGAGTCGGTTTATCTCGAGGTCGACCGACCGCTGCCGGCCCTTCTTCAAAGTGCTGAGGAAGATGAACGACTTCACCTGGACCGAGGAGTGCTAGGAGGCGTTTGACGAGCTGAAGAAGACGCTTGCATCGCCCCCACTGCTTTCCAGGCCTGAAGAAGGAGAGGAGCTCGTCCTCTACCTGGCGGTCACCCTGGAGGCCGTCAGCTCGGTCCTGGTTCGGACCGACGACCAGGGAGTTCAGAGGCCGGTGTACTACACAAGCAAACTCCTCCGCGATGCGGAGCTCAGGTATTCCCGGCCCGAAAAGCTCATTTTTGCATTAATAGTGTCTGCTCAGCGTCTCAGGCCCTATTTCCAAGCACATCACATTGCCGTCCTGGCTGATCAGCCGCTGAAAGCGATACTCAGCCGACCCGACACATCCGGGCGACTGGCGAAGTGGGCGCTCAAGCTCAGCGAGTTCGATATCGCTTACCGGCCAAGGTCGGCCATGAAAGCGCAAGTGCTCGCCGACTTCTTGGTCGAGTGCGCAGGCCTGGGCAAGGGGACAGAGGAGGACCCTCTGGACCGGCAGTTGAAACCGGGACCCGAGGAAGACGTGTGGATCCTTCACGTGGATGGAGCCTCGAACTCCGGCGGGAGCGGAGCCGGTCTCATCCTCACCAACGACGATGGGGTCGTCGCCGAATGTGCACTCCGTTTCCAGTTCGCCGCAACTAACAACCAGGCGGAATACGAGACGCTCCTCGCCGGGCTGAGTGTCCCGCGAGTTGGGCGTTGCCAACCTCAAGGCCTTCACTGATTCCCAGCTGGTGGCCGGACAGATCTCCGGAGAGTATGGTGCGCACAACCCTCAAATGGCGAAATACTTGGAGCTCGTGAGAACGAGCGCGGCCGGATTCCGGCGCTTCAGCATCTCCCATATCCCCCGCGGGGAAAACGCTCACGCAGACGCCCTCTCCCGGCTGGCAACCCTGCCGGACTCGTTGCTGGGCCGCGCTCATGTTAAGCGTCTCAAGGCCCCGAGCTATGAGACCCCTGTGGAGGTCCAACAGGTCAGCCAAGAGCCCAGCTGGATGGACAAGTATGCCGAGTACATTACCGACGGCACCTTGCTGGATGACCGCGCGGCAACCCGCCTTATCAAAAAAAAGGCCGCGCGGTTCGTCCTAATGGATGGGCAGCTGTATCGGAGGTCCTACTCCTACCCCCTCCTCAAATGCCTGAGACCCGCGGAGGCCGCACTCGTACTCCAGGAAATCCACGAGGGCATCTGCGAGAACCACGTGGGGGGCAGAACGCTGGCGTATAAGGCCCTCCGCCAAGGTTATTTCTGGGAGACGATGAAGAAGGATGCCGCCGACTTCGTGAAGAGGTGTGATCGGTGCCAGCGGCACGCCGTGGTGCAGCGGCAGCCTTCCACTCCGCTTTCCCAGCTCTCGGCTCCGTGGCCGTTCGCCCAGTGGGGGATGGATCTCTTAGGACCCTTTCCCCCGGCGTCCGGACAGCGAAAGTTCCTGATCGTGGCCATTGACTACTTCACGAAGTGGATAGAGGCCGAACCCCTGGCACGGATCACGGAGGCAAACGTCGCCAAGTTTCTCTGGAAGTCAATCATTTGCCGTTTCGGCCTACCCCATACCATTATCACCGATAACGGACGTCAATTAGACTGTCGGGAGTTTGGAGAATTCTGCAGCGACCTCGGCATCCACCATCGCTTCACCTCGGTGGCGTATCCGCAGACAAATGGAGAAGCCGAGGTGACGAATAGGACCATCTTGCAAGGCCTCCGGACGAGGCTGGATCAGGCCAAAGGTGGTTGGGCAGAAGAGCTCCCGAGCATCCTGTGGGCATACCACACCACCCCGAGGACGGCCACCGACGAGACCCCGTTCAACCTCATCTTCGGAGCCGAGGCGGTTATCCCGATTGAGCTCAGCCTACCCACCCTGCGCGTGGAGCAGTACGACGAAGCGGAGAACCCCGCCAGGATGATGATGAACCTGGACCTCCTTGAGGAGACGAGGGACAAGGCCCGAGTAAGGATGGCGGCGTACAGGCAGCGAGTGGCCAGGTACTACAACTCCTGGGTGCGACCGAAGTCCTTTCGCCCAGGAGACCTGGTGCTCCAGCGTGCTGAAGCTTCCCAGCCACGGGAGTGCGGGAAGCTTTCCCCGAACTGGGAGGGTCCGTACAGGGTGGCGGAAGTTCTCCCTCACGGGACCTATTACCTGAAGGAGTTAGGAGGGTCCAGGTTCCCTCGGACCTGGAATGCCTCGAACTTGAGGATGTATTACCAATAATGTAAGGTTCCTCGAACTCCTGCAATGAAATCCTTTTACTTCAAATGCTTCTTCTCACCTCGTAGGAAGAGAGATGCTAGCTCTGAGTTCGGCAAACACGCCCGTGGCCGAAGACCCGAGAAGGCGAGAAGTCCCAGACTTCGGTCCGGAAGGAGGGGCAGAGCCAAGCTCACCCACGCGATCACGGAGAACAGCCCGGCAAGCCGCGCAGGGCTCGAATAAAGCCTACGGCCCCGGGGTTCAGTCCGGAAGTCCCAGACTTCGGTGCGGAAGGCGGGGCAGGGCCAAGCTCACCCACGCGATCACGGAGAATAGCCCGGCAAGCCGCGCAGGGCTCGAATAAAGCCTGCGGCCCCGGGGTTCGGTCCGGAAGTCCCAGACTTCGGTCCGGAGGGCGGGGCAGAGCCAAGCTCACCCACGCGATCACGGAGAACAGCCCGGCAAGCCGCGTAGGGCTCGAATAAAGCCTGCAGCCCCGGGGTTCTATCCGGAAGTCCCGGACTTCGGTCCGGAAGGCGGGGCAGAGCCAAGCTCACCCACGCGATCACGGAGAACAGCCCGGCAAGCCGCGCAAGGCTCGAATAAAGCCTGCAGCCCCGGGGTTCAGTCCGGAAGTCCCGGACTTCGGTCCGGAAGGCGGGGCAGAGCCAAGCTCACCCACGCAATCACGGAAAACAGCCCGGCAAGCTCGAAGGACTCGCGCAAGGCCTGCTCCACCGGCATCCAACCCGGAAGCTCCGAACTTCGATCTGAATGCTGGACAGGACTCAGTTTACCCGCGAGCTCAGCTCGGAGCAAACCACAGGACTTATTCTCGGCACTCGAAACCAATACTTGGTCTCAACAAAAAAAAAAAGGGAGAACACAGAGAAGACAAAGTTGGGACTTGGCAAAGAGGAGATTCTTCATTAACTTGAAGGAGGATTACAATGAAGGAGTCCCGACAGGCCGGGAGTCCTCAAAAAAAAAAAAAAAGCGAAGCAAAAGAAAAGAAATACAAGTGGAAGCTAGTTTGGCGCGGTGGCACTGTCCTCGGGCGGGGGTGCGCACTCTCCACCTGCGCCGTCGACGGGGGGCTGCTCGGGGGGCTGCTCTGGAGTTGCAGCCGCGTCGCCTGCTGCCGCTGGAGCCTCACCGCTGGGCTCCTGCCTCCTTCCGCCGAGGACCACCCCGCTGAGGTCGAGCTCGGGATAGGAGCCCACCTTCTCCCGGCACACCTAGAACCCCTTCAGGAAGGAGTCCACGGCGGCCTCCCGAACCTCCACGATATACTCCTCGAAGGCCCGGAATTTCGGGACGGCCTCCTGCGCCTCCCCCTTTGAAGCTTCCAGCAGCCCATTGACGAAGGAGCTCCGCTCCTTGGCTGCGTTCGTCTCCCTCCGAGCCTCCTCCACCCGGCGCTCCAGCGACTGGGACTGAGCTCGGAGATGAGCCTTCTCCGCTGCGTCCT
The DNA here is from genome assembly GCA_021397845.1 of Areca catechu. NCBI lineage: Eukaryota > Viridiplantae > Streptophyta > Magnoliopsida > Arecales > Arecaceae > Areca > Areca catechu. The sequence continues at coordinate 76,266,267 of CM038044.1, read as the reverse complement.
CCACGCGGCGCTGGTTGGAGATCCTCTCCTCAGACAGAGAGGTCTCCAGTTCTTTGATGCGCCCCTCAGCGCGCGCCAAGTCGGATTGAAGGGCCTGGTTGTTCCCCCGTAGCTCGACCCCCTTCTCCATGAGGTCCTTCACGTCGGCCGCGAGTTTGCCGAGCTTCTCCTCCTTCTCGGTGTCCTTGGCGTACCCTGCGAGGAAATTTCTCAACAGCAGTACGTCGATCCCGATCTGCACCAGAGAAAGAGAGGTCAGTCAAAATCCAACTAGAACTTTAAAAGGGAGGGTTCCAAGTCCGGGACTTACCGTGAAGAGCTGCGGAAGGATCCCAAGCAGGGCATCGGCGTAGTCCCGGCCGCCCCTCAGTCGGCGGTCCCGAGAGGTGCAGGCGAACTCCATGACCCTCTCCGCGAGGCCCTAGTCGCGGATCACAGAGCACCGGCTGGTGAGATTCGGCGGCGGGGCGGATAGATCGGCAGCAGCGGTAGCGACCATCCCCCCGCCGGGTGGAACTGCCACCGACGGGGCAGCTGGAGCCACTGGGGGCGCCGTCGGAGCAGCGGTGGAGGCGGGCGCTGCCCGGGAGGGAGCTGGCCCTCCCTCTTCTGCAGCCCTGTCAAGGCCGATGACAGGAATGTCGGCAGCGCGGGCCCGAGGTGGCCTGGATGCGGGAGCTGCCGCCACTGGACCAGAGGCGGGAATCAGCATGGCCTCCCGGCTCGCCTCGGTGCGAGCCCTCTTCGCCGCGGGCTCATCTCCCTCGGCAGTGTCCCTCTGAGCGGCGCCCTCCAGGAGGTTTTCCAAGGAGAACTTCATACTTGAAAGAAAACGGAGGTCGGTCAGCCCAGTTAAAAAGAAAAAGGGAGAAAGGGGGGAGGTGCGGAGTAGAAAGGAAGGCTGAGCCTCACCCGGCTCCCGGATGGGACTGATCCCCGCCTCGAACAAGTTCTGCTCCGAGAGCAGAACATCGAGCGTAGAAACCGCGTCGCTCAGCAGCAAGGAATAGGCCTCTTGGTCCGCCGGCTCGACTTGGGAGTTCCGGTTCGGGGACCGATCCGGCTCGCTCCAGGCCCAGTCGACGTCCTCGACCGAGGCAAAAAAGAACCGGTTCTTCCAACCCTTCATAGAGGAAGGGAGGTCGAACCGGAGACACCTAGGCCGAGGTGAAATGTACCACCAGCCATCATCGGTGGAGTAATGCTTCAGGGTGAAAAGAGCCCTGAAGAGGGAGAAGCGGGCAACGAACCCGTGGAAGTGGCAGAAGACAATGAAGGCGAAGATGACCCGGATGGCGTTTGTAGCCAACTGGGCCGGGACCAGGCGGTAGTGACTGAGAAAGGAGAGGAAGAAAGGATGTAGGGGGAACCGAAGACCCCCGAGGAGGAAGTCTTCGTAAAAGGCTATTTGCCCGGGGCCGCTTAAGGTGACGCAGTCCCCGGGCCGCGAGAGAGAAAGATGGATCGACTCCGGGATGCCATAGACTTCCCGAAGCAAAGAAAGGTCACCTTCGGTCATCAATGAAATGTGACCGGAGGGACAAGCAGAAGAAATAGCAGGAGGAAGAGAAAAGATGGGACGGGCGGAAACTACAGGGGGAGACCTAGGACCCCTAGGGACGCCTATGGTTACACCCCCAGGCTGAAGCCGCCTGCGGATCTCTTCCGGGATCACCTCCCCTTCCGAGGAAGAGGAGGATGGAGTCCTCGGCCGGGACGGACCAGCCTTGTCTGGTTAGACGAAACATGACGACGGCGCGCCATGGGGAAGGAAATGGTGAAGAGAAGTTGCTAAGAGAAGGGGACGGAGGAAGGAGGCAGACGAAGGCACTCACCGAAACACACTGTGCAAAAGAAGCGGCAACCCAGGGAAGTGAAGGATAGCCCACTGCAATCGCCGGCGGAGCACGAGAAAGGGAAAGGGCCTCGTTCCGGAAAGTCCCCCTCCTTTTCAAATTCGATCGACAGCGGTCGTACCCCTCATTCTGTTCCGGACCACCAGATGGATGCCGCGTGGACGCACGCCCGACATCGACGCTTCGGTTACGAGGAAACGGCCTCCTTTTCGAAGCGACGCATTAAGTGCAACCGGAGAGGCGACGCGTGGCAGCCTCTCATAGGATCTCGGGCGCAACGAGGAATGGTGACGAGGATCGTGGCAATCATGGCGCGAGATCTTCGCCTTCCCCACGTCATCTCCACATTAAATCCCCACGTTCCGAGCCATGACGCCTCAGCGGAACGGGGGGCAACTGTTACAGCCGTTACGATGACGTGGCGTGACTCAGATTCCGTCGGGCATGACCCGAACCACGTGGAATTTTTCGGCAGAACGGGAATGGTCCGGTAAGGTCAGATGTGGCTCCACCGCGGCCAAAGTCGAGGTCGGGCCGGGCCTTCCCGCTCCCCGCCGGGTGTCCGCCCAGGAGGGGCCCACCTCGGTCGAAGCCGGCGGCCCCTTGCTCCCTCGCCGGGTGGCACCCTGAGATGGTTCCACCTCGACCGAGGTCGAGCCGGGTCTTTCTGCTCCTTCGCCATGTGGCGCCCGGACACGGGTCCACCTCGGCCGAAGTCGAGCGCCCCTCTGCCGCTCCGCCAGGTGCCCGCTCAGGAGGGGCCCAACTCGGCCGAAGTCGGCGACCCCTTGCTCCCGCGCCGGGTGGCACCCTGAGACGGTTCCACCTCGGCCAAGGTCGAGCCGGGTCTTTCTGCTCCTTCGCCAGGAGGCGCCCGAACACGGGTCCACCTCGACCGAAGTCGAGCGCCCCAATGCCGCTCCGCCAGGTGTCCGCCCAGGAGGGGCCCACCTCGGCCGAAGCCGGCGGCCCCTTGCTCCCTCGCCGGGTGGCGCCCCGAGACGGTTCCACCTCGGCCGAGATCGAGACGGGTCTTTCTGCTCCTTCGCCAGGTGTCCGCCCAGGAGAGGTCCACCTCGGCCGAAGTCAAGTGCCCCTCTGCTGCTCCGCCAGGTGTCCGCCCAGGAGGGGCCCACCTCGGCCGAAGCCGGCGGCCCCTTGCTCCCTCGCCGGGTGGCGCCCCGGTTCCACCTCGGCCGAGGTCGAGACGGGTCTTTCTGCTCCTTCGCTAGGTATCCGCCCATGAGGGGTCCACCTCGGCCAAAGTCGAGCACCCCTCTGCCGCTCTGCCAGGTGTCCGCCTAGGAGGGGCCCACCTCGGCCGAAGCCGGCGGTCCCTTGCTCCCTCGCCGGGTGGCGCCCTGAGACGGTTCCACCTCGGCCAAGGTCGAGCCGGGTCTTTCTGCTCCTTCGCCAAGTGGCGCCCGGACACGGGTCCACCTCGGCCGAAGTCGAGCGCCCCTCTGCTGCTCCTTCGCCAGGTGTTCGCCCAGGAGGGGCCCACCTCGGCCGAAGCCGGCGGCCCCTTGCTCCCTCGTCGGGTGGCGCCCTGAGATGGTTCCACCTCGGCGGAGGTCGAGCCGGGCCTTCCCGCTCCTTCGCCAGGTGGCGCCCGGACACGGGTCCACCTCGGCCGGGGTCAAGTGCCCTTCTGCCGCTTCGCCAGGTGTCCGCCCAGGAGGGGTCCACCTCGGTCGAGGCCGGCTACCCTGCGTGGTGAGGCCACCGAGAAGCAGGAGCACGGGTTCCGAGACCGCCCCTCGAGCAGCACGCGCCGCACCTCGAGAGGAGCGCCGGTACGGTCGGCAGCAACGCGCGAAACCTCGTTTACATCGGCCCGACAGGTTCCGCAGCCGAGAGGCGAAGTCCTGGCAAGACAGGACCCGGTAACGGAAGTTGTCGAGGTCTGGGAAGGAGAGCGCTCGCGCCCGGCCCAAGGTCTGGCCGGTGTCCTCCCTCTACCCTTTCCTCGCTGGGCTCGGCAAGCAAGACAAGGAGGCCGCCGAGTTCTTGGACCCGAAGGGGAAAGGGGAAAGAGAGGGAGAGAAGGAGGTGAAAGCGGAGAGGGGGCCTCCCAAGGACGGGAAGTCGGAGGCAGCGTGATGGGATAAAAGGATGGGAAGAGCGGACGATCAGGTAAGGGAAAAAAAGGGCTGGGAAAAATAATGGCACCGAGAGCAGGATCCAAGATCCCGAGAGGGGTCCCTTGGCGCAATCTCGGTAAAGGAACTTGGCCCGATTTCCATTCTTCCTGAGACCTTTTTTGCTAAGACAATCTCTAAGCCTGGGACTCCTTCGGGGGGCCCACCTTGGAGACTCTGTTCCATCTCGCCGTTTTCTAACTTGACCGTCGGAGCTCCCTCGTCGGGATCCCTGGCCAGGGTTTCTGACCTTGTCTTGCAGGATCGGCACCCCGGAGTCCTCGAAGCGAGACGGTCTGACCCCGCCACCAGCTCTGAAGTTACAAGCCGCGGCGGCGAGATCGGCAACAGATGAAATCAAATGATTTAATTGCATCATTGAAATGAGTATTCCAGCTCTGAGAAGCTTGCTTTAATCCATAAATGAATCTATGCAGCTTGTAGACTTTGTGATCTTCATCATTGGAAGTGAAACCTAGAGACTGTTCTATATAGATATCTTCCATGAGATATCCATTAAGAAATGCAATTTTTATATCCATCTACTATATTTCATAATCATGAAATGTTGCAATAGCAAGCAATGTGCTAATGGATTTCAGCATGGCTACTTATGAAAAAGTGTCTTGATAGTCAATGACTTTGCATTGACTATACCCCTTTGCTACCAGCCTAGCTTTTTAGGTCTCTACCTTACCATCTGTACCTAATTTCCATTTGTAGATCCATTTACACCCAATGGATACTATCCTCTCAGGTGGATCCACTGAGTAGACCTAGTTTGAATGCATTGAATCAATTTCTGACTTCATAAAACTCAACTATTTCTTGGAGTCAATGTCTAACATCGCCTCATCATAGGTCTTAGGATCAATTATTTGATTCTTGTCTCCTACAAGAAATATTTTCTCTATATCCTCTATAAGCATACCTAAGTACCTTTCAGGAAAACGGGGACCATACTAGACCTACGAGGTGGTGGAGTAACTACATCTACTAGTTCATTTGGTTCAACCTGATCTTTAGCTGGCTGCTCTTAAGAGACTTTCTCATCGAGCTCCATTAACCTCCCACTACCACCATCCTGAACAAACTATTTTTCGAGAAACGTGGCATGTCGGCTCACAATTACACTATGATCCTCTAGGAAGTAAAAATAGTATCTTATAGATTCTTTAGGATACCCTATGAAGCGAGCTTTCATCGATCTGGACTAATTTATCTACCATTAGTCTCTTGACATTAGCTGGACACCTCCAAATCTTGAGATAGCCAAGACTTAGTTTCTCACCATGCCATATTTCATATGGAATAGTAGGAACAGACTTAAAGGGAACCCGATTTAGAATGTAAATTGAAGTTTATAAGGCATGACCCCAAAGAAACAAAGGTAGATCACTGAAGCTCATCATGGATCAGATCATATCCAATAAGATCCTATTCCTCCTTTCAGATACACCGTTGAGTTGAGGCATGCCAGGAGTCCATTGTGAAACTATACCATGGTCCTTGAGATATCCCAGAAATTCTTTACTAAGGTATTCACCTCCTCGATCTGACCGAAGAACCTAATGAATTTTCCTATTTGCTTTTCTACTTCATGTCTAAACTCGAGTTTTTCAAACGCTTCAGACTTGCATCTCATAAGAAACACATACCCATACCGTGAGTAATCATCGATAAAGATGATGAAGTATTGAAAACCACAGTTGGCTTGCACATTAAATGACCCACACACATCAGTATGTACCAAAACAAGTAATTTAGTAGCCCTCCTCCGTGACCTGCAAATATAACTTGGTCATTTTTCCTTGAAGGCATGATTCACAAACTAGGTATTACTCAAAATTAATTAAGTCAAGAATACCATCCTTTTCAATTTGTTAATCCTATCCTCACCAATATGACCAAGCCTAAGGTAACACATACTTTTTGTTTAGGTCATCTCTAGGTCATTTGTGTCCTTGACATTCACTATTTGCTCATTAATGTTCATAGATACATCAGTATGTAAATGATATAGATTGTCTATCAAGAAAGCTTTTGCAATTAATTTATTTCTGAAATAAATCAAACAAAAATATTTATTAAAGATAATTGATAACATTTCCATGCTAGCACAGAGATAGAAATCAAGTTTTGGCTAGCTATGGGTACATGATAATAGTTCTTCAAAACTAAACTAAATCCTAAAAGTAACGATAGAGGGCATGCTCCCACGACAACTGTAGCAACTCTTGTACCATGTCCAACACTCAGGATCATTTCTCCTTCCCTCAACACTCTACTTCTTATCGGATCCTGCACTGAAGAACAAATATAAGTACTTGAACCAGAGTCTAATATCCAACTAGTAGTAGAAGATATCATAAGGTTTGATTCAATAACGAGCATGGACATACCTTCTAAAGGTACATCCACCTTCTGTTTCTTTAGGCTCTCTAGATACAGTGGACAGTTTCTCTTCCCGTGCCCATCCATGTTGCAGTTGAAACATTTCCCTTTGCTCACAGCAGGCTTCTTTTAAGCATCCTTCTTCGGCTTATGTCCTACTACGTTGGCTTCTTATTCCAAGTAGACTTTCTCTTAAATGAAGAAGCCTGTTCCATAACTAGAACAAAGCCCCTTGAACTTTTCAAGGTTCAAACCAGTTTTTTTTGCCTTTCTACTGGTTGGTTACTGTATAAGTGGAAAGTTTATAAAGAGAAAGAGAGGTAAAGAGCTCTCTTTGCTTCTTTCGTTTCAACAAAAGAAAAAAATCTATTTTTTCCCATTTCAAGCAAATCAAACACCAAGTAATTCAAAAGATAGATTCAGGTATGTATAGCTTCCTTTTTCCCTTTTTCCCTCCCCTTTTTATTGAAATTCATGCAAATTAAGGAGAAATACCATCAAATTTTTTTGTTGGGCATGATTTTAGAGTATATTATCAATCTAGGAAAGATCTACATAACGATGCTAAGATCTTGATTTTTGTTAAGTATATAATTTTTAAATTAAAAATTAATTTTGAATTAAAAAATAATAAAAAATAAAATAATTAATAAAAAATTATAATTATATATTATTGTTATGGGGCTCGTAAACTACTCTCATTATAAATTTCGTGTCGATTTATCCAAATTTTGATGCATCTTATGAATAATACTTTAGATCCAATATTGAAGATAAAATGACCTTTAATGCATTTTCAGTATCTTAAAAAAATATATGTAACATCTGTGATAGGATCCTACATGAATCTAAGATCAATTTTTTTATAATATTTTAATTTTTTAATTTTTAAAATATAAAAAATAAAAAATATTTATTTAAGTAAAAAAATAAAAAAATTAGGTTAATAAAGTATTAACTAATAAACATAATTATTAAGCTTATATGCTTTTTAAATATTCAGAAATGGATCCATCGAGGAAGGATCCGAAGCATGACATTGATTGGTTGTATGGTAAAATGCTCTCGGATCGTCAACACTAGAGATGTAAATGATGCAATGTAGAATTTAAAGGTGATCGGGTAACAAGGTTGAAACAATACTTGGCTGGCGACTATTCTGATATATCTACATACTGACAATGTCAACAAGAGGTCTGTCAGTTAATGAAAAAGCATTTTACTGATTTCAAAGCAGGAAAGGAAAGAACAAAAAAAGCAAAGGTGGATCGCAGAGCCATAGAACCACCTTATTACTCCAAGAAGTCAGATGGAATATCTATTCCTTTCGATAAGGAGGCACATATGGAGATTGCCATTCAGACGAGCTTGTATGAGCAAAGATAGCCAGAGAAGACGGCCAGACAGAGAGCGATTTGGACCATCAACTTTTGAGTCAGGATTGGGATCAGGCTCTGCAAGTATTGCAGGAGAGTCCAAGACTGTTTAAAAGGACCTCAGTTAGAGAGCCTATTATGAGAGGCATCAGCCATATTACATCCATGTTGGGAGTATTTGGCAATAGAAGAAAGTCTTCCAGGGATATTGCAACAGGAGCCACTATCCATGATATCGATCTACATATCCTTCCTAGCAAAGATTTCAAATAACAGAGGATTGCAGCATGCTAAAAAGAGATTAAAAAAAGAATATGACAGGCCATCGGATCCTGGTTTCATTTCAGTCATATCCCAGTGCACGCAGCAGACATTCCATATTATCACTCTGCTATTTCATCTATACATGCTGCTGGAGCAGGTGTAGATCCTCCAAGATCGAAAGATATTTATGGTCAACTTCTGGATAATAATAAGGAACTAGAAAATTGGATTGCCTCCTATCAGAGCAAGTGGCCTATGTATGAATTGACAGTGATGTGTGATGGTTGGACTGGTCCTACTAGACAGAGCATTAACTTCTTGACTTATTATTGTGATGGAAAAGCTTTTTTTCATAAATCTGTTGATGCTTCAAATCAGGTGCATGACAGTAGTTATATCCTCAGATTGATGGAGGTGATTGATCAGGTAAGAGAGCAAAATGTCATGCAGGTCATTACAGATAATGGACCACAGTACAAAACCACAGGACAGATCTTCATGCAACGGCGATCGCATATTTTCTAGATGAAAGATTGTGCCCTGAAAGCCAATTGAAATATTGTATTTCGATCCCAAAATCAATGAATTGACATTATTATAATAAAGGCAATATTTTCATCATACGCTGTGTCTTTATGATTATATGATGAACCCCATAGATTAGGGCTATGGTTCTAGGGTTATGATGAGATCATACCAGTGAGACCTAAAGCCTTAAAACCCTAATCTAAAATATTCCTGGTCGATGGGACATTGAGTTGGGAATCAATGTTTCCGGCAAGACCAGCACATCCTATATATGCTTTGTGATGAGGGTGACTGATCTCACAGTCACTTGTGTTTGACACTAATACTAGGATGTGAGTGTTCATTAGAGAATGAGTTCACTGAATTGATCCAGATTGAGAATATCTAATGGAACCTTATCTGTTTGTCAATAGATAATTCTCATAATGGGAGTAGTGCATGTGGTCCTTTGACCTGAGACTACCATGTACCTTATATATATGAATCCATACTTGGGTTCGCAATCATCATGACACTGAGTCATGCACGAGGTGATACTGGGTATGGTGGATTGTATATGGAGGTTGTGAGTAGGTCAACAAGGAATTTATCAGCCCTAGTAAGAGGGAATTGCATCCAGCTAATTTCGATCGTATGATGGATTCAGGAAATCTTTGATCAAAGTATGAACATTAGAGTTAATTTCTAATGGTTCATTAATGAATCATCATTATAAAGATTGAGCTAGGGATGAATATGAAATTGGATTTGACAAGTATCCATATTCATAATCATATTCGGGATGCAAGTTGATCAAAGGACTGAATTGCCCGGTAACTCACCACTGAAGGGTATTTTGGTAATTCCACCAAAATTCCACATCTTCCAGGTAGATATGATACGTTGCTAGACGTCAATCTTGTCTTGTAGGTATATGATTGAATTATGGTAATTCAAATCAGTTAATTAGAATTAGATTCTAATTGACCGAGTCGAGCTAGTTTGAGTTGACCAAAATCGGCTTAGTTGAGATCTAACCGAATTAAGTCAAATAGCACTCGGACCTACTGCTGGCTAGGTGTGGAACCCAATTGGTCACACACAAAAGAAAATTGATGAAGGATTTAATTTGGAATTAAATCATGTTTGCAAGATAAACACACTAGCATGTGTTGCAAACCAAATTTCTATTCGAATCAGATTCGAATTTGGTTCCGAATTGGGCTTAATTGGGTTCTAATTGAACCAGATTAAGGTCTAATTTAGATTTTAGGACATTGGGCTAACCCATGGCTGAACCCAAGTGAATCAAGTGCACTGAGACCCTCTCTCCAAGCCGCCCACTCCTTTCCTCACCCGCGCGCGCCAAGAAGAAGAGTCCACGCGCGCGTGGACTCCTCTTCACGCGCGTGGGAAGGAAATTCCGTCGGAGAAAAATCAAGATAGGAGGGGGGGCGATTTGGATGTTTGTCTGACATCCTTGGATCTGGATCTGATGGCCAAAAAAATTAAGGAAAAAAATCCGTCATTTTTCGGTCGCAAATCCGTCGTCAAAAGTCGCGATTCTTCCTGAAGTTTTTCCGAGAGTCCTCGTCGGAAAAACGAAAATTAAATCGGAGAATCGTGATTTTTGGTTGAGGGGACGCGTGAGGAATGAGGGATCGTGATTCTTGGGGTTTCAGAGGGTTGCGATGTTTTGAGAAGACGCCCCTCTGAAATCTATAAAAGGGTTTGGGTTCTCGGGGGTTTTTTCTGATAATCAAATTCAGAGATCATATTCCTCTCCTCCTCTCCGGAATACTCCTTCCCTTTATGCTTGTTGGGTATTGTTTCCCTTACAGAGATAATCTCTGTCGAAACTCTGACCCTAAACAAGAATAAGAGGAAGGTCTTGAACGGTAAAGGAAAGGAAAAGGAAGGGTCTGTTATTCTTCTTTTCTTTCTTGAATTAAGACTTTACTTGTCTTAATTTCTTCTTCCAATTCAATTCAAGAAAAGGAATTCAAGAAAAGGAATTCAAGAAAAGAATTCAAGAAGAAAGAAAAAAGAAAAGAAATTTTCAAGAAAGAAAATTTCAGCCTAAAAGTCCAAGAATTGAATTCTTGAAAAAGAATTCAAGAAGAGGAGCCAAGAACAAGAAGTTGTAGTCTTCATCTTTTTCTGTGTGGATCACCATTGGAGGGTGAACATTTGGGCACCTGGTGGAGATTTAAAGTTTGGATTTTAGCGATACAGGTTAGTACTTTAATATGACTTTAAATCTTATATATACATGTTATATGTTTTAATTCTTTTAAGGAGATCTTGGGTTAAGGGTTTGGTGAAGATTTCATAAAGATAAAAATTTTGAAATCTATGTTTCTGCCTTACCACCGAACCCTACACTAGACCCCTTGTGCTGCACATTGTATTGACCTCATGTTGATAGATATTAAAAAAATCTATAGGGTGTAGAAGATAGTTGAATTAGCACAGACCATCACCAGATTCATCTATAACCATACATGGGTCATATCATTGATGAGAAGCTTTACTGGGAGAGAAATATTGAGACCAGGAATCACATGATTTGCTACCAATTATATAGCACTTGATAATCTTCTTAGCAAGAAAGTACAGCTACGTCAGATGTTTGTCAGTCAGGAATGGCAGCAGAACAGATATGCCAACGCAAATACTAAGAAGAGCAATGTCAAGAATTTAGTGACAAGACAGACATTCTGGCAGTGGACTGAAAGGATAGTGGAGGCTATCAAGCCTCTATATGAGATACTTCAAGCCGTGGACTCTGAAAGATATGCTCGGATGAGCTTCCTGTATTACAAGATGCAAAGGGCAAAGAAAAAGATCCAAGAGGCAAATCCAGCACATGCTACTGAATATATCCGGATTATTGATAGACGGTGGAGTTATAAAATAAGTTCGGATTTGGATCTAACAAGTACGCAGTAATTTATGAGCTCCCTAAAATTTTAAATTAAATTATATTTATACAAGTACACTTGACTAATTCTTAAAATATGTGTAGCTTACTATCTGAATCCGAGATTTCAATACTCCATACCGGACATTGCCATGGATGAATAACTTATGTCTGCCCTACGCAATGTTATACAAGATGGAGCCCGATCCAGATATCTCAGCATGGTGCCTAGAAGAAGTCAGGCTAAAATTATTAAATAATTTTTATTAGTACTAATTTCAACTAGCACATGATAACACTTTTCCAACAAAATTTTTTAAGGAGAGCAAAGATTCTTTTGGATCCATTATAACCATCAGAAGTAAATCAAATATGAATCCTGATAGGTGTAGAGTGTAATATTAGTTTCAGATTGATTTTTTAAATTTGTTAAATTTAAAATTTTAAATGATTTAATATCTTTTGTAGCTAAATGGTGGGTGCATTTTGGTAGATCTACAAAACATCTAAAAGTTCTTGCAGTCAAGATCCTCTTCCAGACGATGTCATCTAGTAAATGTGAGTGCAATTAGTCTATATTTAGCCTTATCCACTCCAAACAGAGGAACCATCTAAAACAGAATGCCTCTATAATCTTGTTTATGTACACTATAATTTAAGGTTGAGACAAAAGTACATTCAAGAATAAGTTAAATTAAAATACTCCGATCCCACTACAAGTACTTATATTGATGAAGATGAAAATCTAATGATTGGATACGTCATGAGTTAGCAGCAAGAGCCAAAGCATGATGAGCTAGGATCGCCTCCTCGACCAGCCAATTTTGTAGCTAGCAAGACGAGTGGATGCTAAACAATAGACAAGTAATATTCCTCACAGGACTCCAGCAGATACAGCACATCATCCCTCCCCACCATCTATTCGATCCAGAGATAGAGAAAAAGGAAAGATAGTTGTATCTTCACTGGAACACTCAGTTCACTCAAATTTAGGCATCGAAGAGTGGTGCTAGTGCTTCTTCAGATAGTGGAGGATCTAGTGATTATGGAGGGTTCGGAAGACAGGAGTCACAGTCGCCTATCATCTTCGATTTACTGGTGAGTCGCAGTTTAGCCATACCACACAGGATACAGTCCATGGAGCACCAACTAGTAGACTCCATGGTGATACGATTCCATATAGGTGATGGGCTCCATGAAATCATTTGAACACGATGCAGCTGAAGCTCTTACATGTGGAGTATGATTCATGAATGTATCAGGATCATTCTAAAATTAAGATCTCTTACCCGCAGCTACCGACAGCTTGTAATCCATATGGTCCATATAGTGCATTCGAGACATCATCTTCTAGTGCTTATTATCCCATGAAGCTCGGAGTATCTTATGGATCTGATTTTGCTACTGGTATATTTGGATGGGCCCCTACATAGCCATATCATCAATCTCCAGATCTCTCAGAGTTGGGACCTCAGCGAGGGATCAGCGATAAGCTACGATCTATCACGCATACCTCCTGGGATGACCTTACAGGAATATCATGCTGCTTGGCTAGAGGAATTAACTGATCTTCCTTTATAGCACATAAATGATCCCGATATTTATGGACATCGATATTCTACCCAATTCTAGATATCAGTATATAATTATATTTATATTTTACCTTTCACTTTCATTAATTACCGGTAATCTTTAATTATCATTTTATATTATATTTTAATTAGAATTAATATATTAACATTTTTTAAATCATAAAGCTAAACTTTGAATCCTAAACTCTAAATCCTAAATCCTAAATACTAAAGGACTAAATACTAAATCCTAAGGCCTAAAGCCTGAAAAAAATTTAAAAAACCCAAAATCCATTAACAAATAAAAAAAATTAGGCATGCCGGTGAAGTACTGTGTATCGGTACGGTGTGGTACCGATACTGTACCGTATCGGCCCAGTATCGATACGGGTCCCGGTATTGGTACGGGGAACCTTGCTATTTATTGTTGGTTTTGACAAACATTCAATCATTTCAATTGACCTTTAGTTTAGATTTAGTTATTTAAAATAAGATTTTAACATTAATTATTTGATTTTTATTCTGCTATTTATTTGTGATATCATAATGAAAAGCCTTGTGTGCTTATGGGAAGCATTCCCTATGAGTATGCGTTGGTTGCCATAAACCCAACCCTGCAAACTCAAGTTGAGGGCGTGACATTAACCTTCTGACATAAGTTTCCTATCCTAAAGCTCAAACATCAAGGGCTCTTAAATTGTCATGCATGATATTTCCTCAAATAGTACAATAACATTTACACTCTAAACGTCTTTCTTTAACATTTATTTTAGAAATACATGATTCCTCTAGAGTGAACCACCAATATGATACACCTAGAGGTCCCAAACCAATGCAATAACTACGAAATGGTGTATAACATATTTTGTTGATTTTTTTTCCTTTTGTTGATTTTCCCTTAATTCTACCTCGTCTACCTCAGCATTCCCCTTTTTTTTATTTAGCATCTTTCTTTAACATTTATTTTTGAAATAAAAGATTCCTCTAATGTGAACCACCAATATGATTCACCCAATGGTCTCAAAACAATGTGATATACCACAAAATGGTTCATAACTTATCTTCTTGAATTTTTTTTTTCCTTTTGTTGATTTTCCCTTAATTCTAGTTAGGTGTTGTTTCCAAAATTATGACTTTCAACTACCACTATCAAAAACTGAAATTATGAAACTATTGTAGCAAAACTCAAAGTGCTCTTGTCCAAGTGAAACCCAAATCAAAACCACGTTTTTTGAGCCTTTGCATGATTAATCTAAAGGAAACATTGAGTTAAATGTTTATGTCTGTCCATTAGTAGACAAAATCTTCTACCAAGGGTAAGACACCTGCTTCAAAATCTTCCCAAACCCCCCAAAATGGTTCGCTACTAAAAGTTTTTCCAAAATATCTGCTTACACACCCACACATATAGTTGCTCCTGATTATGGCAACTAAGGTTTTACTCTATCAAATACATATTCTCATATAAAAAAATGCAGTCATACAAGACATTTTAAGGTTACGGTGCTTTTGACACCTTATCACTTAAGACTTATTGAGTGTATAATATTGACTAAAACAGATTGCCATTTACTACCATTATTTCACATGCATAAGTTACATTTATTTGTCATTTTGATTTTTATCTAGTTCACCCAATTGGTTTAATAATTCTACGAATAAAAACCTCTACCACAGAAAATGGAAACTAGTAGATGCTGAAAGCAACAAAAGTATCATCTATTTAATTATGCATTGCCCTAACATGGAAATACTATCACTGATGAAGATATATACTATCTACTACTGATGATATAGAGTAAAACACAAGGAGAAAAGGTAGAACTTAAAACTGGATTGAAGACATCACATCAATTATGTCAAAAAATTCCATCCAGTTTAGAACAGCTGGAGAAACACATCAAGTATCATACCTACAGATATAAATTTATAACACTATATTTTGAATCCAGAATAATAATATGAACTTTTAGATCAAGAACACAAAATGAAATCATAAGGTATAGCTTACTTTTTCACCTCTTGAATCAGGGATTGTACCATCAGAGTTCACCATACTAACTGCTAAACTTGATTTGACTCTTTCAGTTACGACAGCCATCGGTACAGCATTCTGCATGAGGAAATTTTATTGCTAAATGAAAACCCACTGAAGTGAAGTGGCATTACTTTATATCCCATACAATCAATAAGCATAACATGCATACAACTTCCAAAAGTGGATAACAACTAATACCGTTTCACCAGGAATGTCAATATTTTTGTCAAGATATGTAGTACTTCTACTTGGCTGTTTTTTTTTGCGTAGAGATCCAATTCCCTGGAGTGTGTATTTTTTGCTGCTTGTGTTATTGCCATCCAAATTGCTTGGGCCCCATGTGTACATAACATATTTCCTCAACTGAAAAATATAATAAGAATCAGCATTTCATATAAAATGCAATTAGCAAAAGATGCAACACCTATGCATTTGCATGGCTAAGCACCTTATCCCAATTTCGTTGAGCATGTCTCCGGCTTCGAATATTTTGCATCACATTATCCTCATAACGCAGTCTTTTTATCCTGGCCTCGCACTATGAATAAGCGAGTTAGATGCAAGAACATAGTGAATTAAGTGATAGTAACGAAACTGCAACAGTTTAAAGCAGGACTAGTGATGCCAATTTCGTGAAAAAAGTTGAATAACCCAAAGATCATTTTTCAATCAAGTCAATCACAGCAAAGACTCGAGAAGTGACTTTTACACACTTTGCTTCAATCTCAAGTAATTTGCAACCTCAAATGTGAGAAAGTATTCATGGATGTGCTCCATGGTACTACATTGATTACCGTGCAGGTATAATGATGTGGAAATAGTTCATCCAAGTATAACAAATAAGTGCAATGTATTTGTCATGATAGCACCATATGATGTAAAACAGTTGATGCATAAAATTAATTTAGGTGTTTGACTAAATTAACTCTAAGGTGCATGAGGTGCACTAAACATGACTTTTATTAGTAGGTGAACTTAGATGATGGAATATGCACTTGTAAACCCATAGGACCCAATATATATCAGCGATTGATATAGATTCAACAGACTTCAACCCAACAGCAAAGTGACATGAAGCTTCATTTGGTCTGCCAACTTCATAAAAAGGCATAATTAATAATTCTTTAACTAAAAGGACAATAAATCCAAAAGAAGGAATCATGCTAACAATTCTATCTTGCACTTTGGTAGCTTTGCCCACCTAATTATGGGAAATCATCTATTTTATGTTTATGATTAATCACATGTATATGGAATAGAAACATGAAAAGTTGTCTTTCGGACCTACTGTGATGCTGAAGTGCATCATCCTAGTTGTTAATGCAGCATGGTACCTTAGCTTACAGATCCTAATCAGGCTACCTATATTAAAGAAAGGACTAGAGATAGCCATATACTTCTTGCACTTCCTATGATTCTTGAAGTTCCAGTAAAGAGAAGGTAAAATTTAGCTTGAAGGTGGATCTTTGAAAAGTCTATGATAGAACAAGCATGTTGACAAGGATTGATTTTAATGATGATAAAATATTTAAGTATATTTGGTACTAATGAAAGATGCTTGTAGAAGAAGATTTTTGATGCTATAGGTTGCACAAATAATTAAAAAAAGTCACTCAGAACTAGCCAAAGATGAGTTGCTTAATGTGCTCAACAATGAAAAAAGGATTAGAGCTGATCCTGATATGCAAGAGCCAATTCTGGCACACTCCACTAAAACTTGCACAGTTCATGAGCCAACTCATGAAATTCATTAGTCAGCTCCACTTGATAAGTAGACCCCACTAAATAAGAGCCAACTCCTAATTGATCTCAGGGTGCCAAACAATGAGCTATAAAGAAAAATGTTCTACCTACGAACCAAGTCCAGAAATTCATGAGTCAATTCCACTACAAAACTCAAACCCACTAAAACAAGATCCGGCTCTCAAATGGTCTCAGGATGACAAACAGAAAATAGCGAAAAAAGATGTTCCAAACTCGAGTTGACTCCTGGAATTCATGGGCCGACTCATCTAGTTGAGTTAACCCCACTAATTCACAAGCAAACTCTGCAACAGCATCAAAGCACAGACAAAAATCAGTATAAAAAGATGAGTACAACTCGAGCCAACTCCACTAGACGAGTCGATCCTCGTATAAACCAAGTCGACTCTAGAATGAATAGAGAGATGCATTTTGAAACTATGGATAACGAGTCAACTCTTGAAAAGCCAAGCCAACTCCTGAAGAACTCGAGTCAACTCTAATTTTTGACAGCATAATAACTAGTTTTCATAAAAGTCTTTAACAAATAAAAACAGCTAGTTTGAGCTGTCCAACTATCTTATCACTTTGTTGAGCCATTTTGGGCATATTGAAGCCATGATTTCAATTGAGAAAGAAGCTTTTTGTGAATTTTAAAAGATAAAATGGGAAAAACAAGAGAAAGAAGAAAGAGCATTCAAGTCCTCCAATCAAATTAATTCAATTGACGAGAGCTCGAAAGCATTGATTAAGTCAACCTTCAGCAAGAGGACATTCTTCTAGTATCTAATCAAGCCATTCTCAAGCATTCAAGAAGGAAGTCATCACATTCAAGCAACCACTTCACCGACTTTCCAAAGCTTCAAAGAGTTCTCATTATTGAGATTTAAATTCTTACTCTGGTATTCTTGAGCTTGTAACAAGTTTCTTGGTTGAGAAAACTTAAGATTTTAGGCTGGTCCATAATTGTATGATTGTATTTGACCAAGTCGAGGGAACTTGATTGGGCAGGTTTTGGTCAGTGAACCTATGAAAAACTAGCTAAAATTTTTGTTGCAAGCCTGAGAAAATAATCTTGTTGTAATCTTAGATAGATTATAGTAGAATTTCCAAGTAGGAAGACTTGACTAGATATAGGTGTAGGGTTGACACCAAACCACTACAAATTCTGGTATATATGTTTGCACCTTGATTTGATTTTCTTGCTAGCATTCTATTCTTTGAATACTTGTTGTCATATGTTGTTTTCCTTATTTCACTAGTTTATATCTATTATTTGCTGCACACATAGTATATTTTAAATTTGCCAAAAAAATTTGAAAACCGAATTCACCCTTCCATTGATTGCTAATTCTAGACAAGAAGTGGTCTCAGAGCGTAGTACTCAATCTTTTTGATGTAACCATCAAGAGTGAAAAATCATGACAATCCCGATTGGACTTCAATTAATAAAAGACAATCAACAAGCAGACCACATTTTTTTAATAGCACAAATTATATGTATTGGAAAGCTCACACAAATTTTTATACAAATACTAGATTATGATATATGAAGTGTCATAATCAATGACCTACACAACCACTATTTTGATTAATGATATTCCTCCTAAGCCGGAAAAGGATTGACATGAAATTGAAAAAAGAACGGCTCAATTAAATGCAAAAGCCATGAATGTATTGTATTGTACTTTAAATGCTAATAAATTTAATCACATTTTACCCGTATTTTTACAAAAAAAATATAGGATAGACTTGAAGTTGCCCATGAGGATACAAATCAAGTTAAAGAATTTAAAATTAATATGTTTATACACAAGCAGGAACTCTTTAAAACAGAATTCTAAGAAACTATCACTGAAATATTTACAAGATTTACAGATTTCATTAATGGATGGCAAGGATTATACTAACAATGCTCTTGTTCGAAAAATTCTCAAGTCTTTGCCAAAGAATTGGGAAGCAGAAGTGACGGCCATACAAGAAGTAAAAAACCTGAATAAGCTGCCCTTAGAGAAGTTTTAGGCTCACTTATGACTCATAAGCTTAGTATGCATCCAATAATGAAGATAAGGCCAAGAAAAGAAAGACCATTGCGCTAAAATCAGTGACTAATGATGATGTCAGTGATGAGTCAAAAAAGTCAATAATGAAAATTAGTAATGATTACAAGAAAATTCGGAAGATTTATGAGAAGAAAAATGTATAGATTCAAAAAGAAGGGCTAGCCAAATGAGAACTAAGCAAGGAAAAGGAAAAAGAGCAACCAGCTCTATGTTATCAATGCAAAAAGCCCAGACATTTCAAAGAAGATTGTCCATTACTTAAGAAAGGCTCTAAGAAGTATAAGAAGAAATCCATGATGACAACTTGGAGTGTTTGTGATGAATCAAGCTCCAAAGGAGAAGTTGCTAACCTTAGCTTTATGGTTCATGAAAATGAGGTATACTTTGAATATTTCCCAGAATTTACTTTTGAAGAATTGCACCATGCCTTTGATGAACTCATTGATGATCTAAAATTATTGGGTGTTAGGAACAAGGAACAAGGAACAAGGAACAAGGAACAAGTAACAAGTAACAAGTAACAAGTAACAAGTAACAAGTAACAAGTAACAAGCAGACAAGTTAGAGGTTTTCTACAAAAGCTCATTCTATTGGATATCCTAAAGAGTCATTGGGATATTATTTTTACTACCTAAAGTATCACAATGTAATTATGAGCCGAAATGTCATATTCTTGGAAAAATAGTTTATCCAAGATGGTGGCAATGGAAGGCAAATTGAGCTCAAAGAGGTCTTTGAAAAGCAACGGGCTATAGAACCTATTGAACCTATTCTAGTTCAACCAGTTAATGCAAGTCCACCTTTTAGGTCTAGTAAGATCTCCCATCCTCCTGAAAAATACATAGATATGCTTATAGAGAATGTAGAGAAAGTGTTCCTCATAAGAGATAGGGATAAAGTGGTTGATTTATAATTAATCCATTTATTTTAGAAATGAACTGAGATCAAATGATTTTATAATTATCAGTCTCTACTTGCATATGATGCACCTCCTGAGTTATTAGTAAATGCCATGGATCTAAGAGATCTTGTGAGATGATATGCTAGCTCGGGTACATATTAATATATGTAGCACATTCAACGTCCAAACCAAGAAAAGCTCCTTGAGATTCTTCGATTAGATCGAAGAAGTTAATACTTAATAGTTAATACCTTAGAGAAGATTTTCAGAATCATCTCAAGTTATTCGGTATAGTCTCATAATGGACTCCTCTTACATCTCAAGCTCAACGAGGTGTCTAAGCAAATAAATTGAACCTCTATTGGACATGGTTCAATCCATTATGGAAATCACTAATTTATCTTTAAGGATTTGATTATATAACTTAACCGATGTATTTAGTTGGATTCACTATAAATCCTTTTTATCATACTTATATGAGATATAGATTGATGAGTTAAAGATTAGGTCATTAACTTGTATCCTAAAGAGTTGTTATGATACTTATTTCCAATGGATCACAAATAGTTGACCCAATGTCTATATTGAGGTTAAATAGTTTAACCTAAATATACCAATGCAAAGATGATTAAACTCGAAAAGATAGTCTCAGAAGTGCAAAGAACCACAGAATCTATAGAGCATGGTTCGCCGAACCGTGCCGTACCGGCCGGTTCGGAGCTTACCGAACCAAACCAATGGCCAGACGGCACGGTTCGGCCATTTAAAATGGATCGAGAGGTGTCCCAGGTAAAAAAAAGAAATCGACCCGAACCGGTCCTAAACTGGTCGGTTCGGCCAGTTCGTGACCGGTTTAATCCTGTTTGAACCGATTTTTATTTTTTTTTGTTTTTCCTATTTGGTACTGTGGGTGGGGAGTGG
Source organism: Areca catechu (assembly GCA_021397845.1). Lineage (NCBI taxonomy): Eukaryota > Viridiplantae > Streptophyta > Magnoliopsida > Arecales > Arecaceae > Areca > Areca catechu. Next base: position 76,245,569 of record CM038044.1, on the reverse strand, counting down.
GTTTTAATAAAGAAAGAGGCAGAAAGCTCTCTGAGAGAGCTCTATTTGCTTCGTGCTCTTCAACAAAAAAAAATAACCAATTTTTCCCTATTTCAAACTAATCAAACATCAAGAAATTGAAGAGGAAGGTAGATTCAAGATATATAGAGCTTCCATTTCTCCTCTTTCCCTCTCTTTTTTTAAAAAATTCATAAAAATTAAAAAATTAAGAAAAAATGCTATCAATTTTTTTTGTTGGGCATGATTTTAGAGTATGTGATAGATCTAGGAAAGATCTACACAATGATACTAAGATCTTGATTTTTGTTAAGTTTATAATTTTTTAAATTAAAAATTAATTTTGGATTAAAAAATTAATAAAAATTATAATTATATATTATTATGGGGCTCGTAAGCTACTTTACTATAAATTTTGTGTCGATTTATCCAAGTTTTAATGTATCTTATGAATAGTACTTTAGGTCTAAAATTGAAAAAAAAAAAAAAAAAAGCCTTTAATGCATTTTCAAGATCTTAAAAAAATGTATTGCATTTATGATCAGATCCTAAAAATCTAAAAAATTAAAAAAATATTTATTTAAATTAAAAAACTTTAAAAAAATTAGGTTAACAAAGTATTTGTTAATATACGTAATTATTGACCTTATGTGTAATTTAAATATTCAGGTATGGATCCATCGAGGAGAAAGAAGGATCCGGAGCGTGATATTGGTTGGTTGCATGAAGAAATGCTCTCAGGTCGGCATCACTGAAGGTATAAATGATGCAATATAGAATTCAAAGATAGGATAACAAGGTTGAAGTAGCACTTGGCTAGCGGCTATTCTGTTGTATCCATATACCGACAGTGTCCACAGGAGGTCCGTCAGTTGATGAAAAAGCATTTTGCTGATTTCAAAACTAGAAAAAAAAATATCAAAGAAGGCAGAGGTGGACCGCAAAGCTGCAGAACCACCTTATTATTCCAGGAAGTTAGAGAGAGCATATATTCCTTCTGATAAGGCACAGATGGAGGCTACCACTCAAGTGAGCTCGTATGAACAGAGATAGAGGAGACGACCGGGCAGAGAGCGATTTAGGCCATCAGCTTTTGAGTCGAGATCAGGATCGGGCTCTATAAGTATTGCAGGAGAGTCTGAAATAATTTAGGACCTCAGTTAGAGAGCCCGTCAGGAGAAGTACCAGCCATATTGCATTCATGTTGGAAGCATTTGGCAATAGAAGGAAGTCTTCCAAGGACATTCCAGCATGAGCAACAATCCATGATGTTAATCCACATACCCTTCCTAGCAGAGATTCCAAGCAACAGAGGATTAACACCGTGCTGAAAAAGGATAACAAGAAGAATATGTGGCGGGCCATCGGATCTTGGTTTCATTTCAGTCATATCCCAGCACACGCAGTAAACAATCCATATTATCGCTCTGCTATTTTATTTATACAGGCTACTGATGCAGGTGTAGATCCTCCAGAATCGAGGAAAAATTAAGATCAGCTTCTGAATAGTAATGAGCTAGAAAATTGGATTGCCTCCTATCAGAGCAAATGGCCCATGTATGGGTTGACAGTGATGTGTAATAGTTGGACTGGTCCTAGACAAAGCATCATCAACTTCTTAACTTATTATGACAGAAAAACTTTTTCCATAAATCTGTTGATGCTTCAAATCTGGTGCACGATAGCAGTTATATCCTCAGATTGATGGAGGTGATTGATCAGGTAGGAGAGCAGAATACCGTGCAGGTCATCACAGATAATGAACAACAGTACAAGGCCACAGGATAGATCTTGATGCAGCAGCGACCGCATATTTTCTACACTCCTTGTGCTGTACATTGTATTGACCTCATGTTGATAGATATTGAAAAAATCCGTTTGGTGCAGAAGATAGTTGATTACACAGACCATCACCAGATTCATCTATAACCATACATAGATCTTATCATTGATGAGGAGCTTCACTGGGAAAAAAATATTAACCAGGGATCACATGGTTTGCTACAAATTATATAGCACTTGATAGTCTTCTTGGCAAGAAAGTAATGCTGCTCAGATATTTATCAATCAGGAGAGGCAGCAGAACAAATATGCCAGGACAAATACTAAGAAGCGCAATGTCGAGAATTTAGTGACGAGATAAACATTCTGACACCGGACTGAAATGATAGTGAAGGCTATCAAACCTCTTTATGAGGTACTTCGGGTCGTGGACTCTGAGAGATGCTCAGATGGGCTTCCTGTATTACATGATGCAAAGGGTAAAAGAAAAGATCCAAGAGAGATCAATCACATGCTATTAAGTATATCCGGATCATTGATGGACGGTAAAATTATCAAATAAGTTCAGATTTGCATCTAGCAGGTACATAGTAATTTATGAGCTCCTTAAAATTTTAAATTAAATTATATTTGTACAAGTACACTTGACTAATTTTTAAAATATATGTGCAACTTACTATCTGACTCCAAGATTCCAATACTCCATACCGGACATTGCCATGGATGAACAGCTTATGTCTGCCCTACGCAGAATTATATATAAGATGAAGTCCGATCCAGATGTCGCAACTGTGCCTAAAAGAAGTTAGGTTAAAAGTGTTGAGTGATTTTTATTTGCACAAATTTCAACAAATAGCACATGATAACACTTTTTTCCAGACAATTTTTTAGGAAGGGCACAGATTCATTTGGATCCACTATAGCCATCAAAAATAAATCAAAGATAAATCCTGGTAGGTATTACTAAGTACTAAATCAAATATTAGATTTAGATTGATTCTTTTAATTTTACTAAATCTAAAATTCTAAATGATTTATATCTTTTGCAGCTGAATGGTAGGTGTATTTTGGTGGATCTGCAAAACATCTAAAAATTCTTGCAGTCAATATCCTCTTCCAGATGGTGACATCTAGTGGATGTGAGCACAACTGGTCTATATTTAATCTTATCCACTCCAAGTAGAGGAACCGTCTAAAACAGAAATGCCTCGACGATCTTGTTTATATACATCATAATTTAAGATTGAGGCTAAAATGCATTCAGGAAAAAGTTAAATTGAAATACTCCGATCCCATTGCAAGTACATATGTTGTAAGGATGAAAATCCAATGATTGGATAGGTCATGAGTCAGCAGCAGGAGCCAGAGCTTGATGAGCCAAGATCGCCTCCTCGACCAGCCAGTTTTGTAGCTAGCAAGGCTAGGGTGGATGCTGAACAATGGGCAACAAGTAATATTCCTTACAGGACTCCAGCAGATACAGTACATCATCCCTTCACGCCACCTATTCGACCCAGAGACAGAAAAAGGAAAGGCAGTTGTACCTTTATCGGAGCACTCAGTTCATTCATATTTAGATACCAGAGTGATGCTAGTGCTTCTTCAGATAATGGAGGATCTAGTGATCACGATGGGGCCGGAGGACAGGTATCGCAGCCACCTATTCATCTTCGATTTACAGGTGAGTCGTAGTTTAGCCATACCACACAGGATACAAACCATGGAGCACCAGCTGGTAGATCCCGTGATGATACGATTCCATATAGGCGACGGGCTTCACGAGGTCGTTCGGAACACGATGCAGCTACAGCCCTTGCACGTGGAGTAGGATCCATGAATGTATCAGGGTCATCCTCATATTCAAGATCCTCTTACCTGTAGCTACCGGTAGCTTATGATCTATATGATTCATATGGTGCATCTGAGATACCATCTTCTAGTAGTTACTATCCCATGCAGTCCGGAGCATCTTATGGATCTGATTTTACAGCTGGCATATTTGGATGGACCTCTGCACAACCATATCATTAGTTTCTGGATACCTCTCAGAGTCGGGACCTCAGCGAGGAATTTGCGATGAATTTCGATCCATCACGCATACCTCCTGGGATGACCTTACAAGAGTATCATGCTGCCTGGCTAGAGAGATTTACTGATTTTCCTACACAGTATATAAATGATCCCTATATTTATGGACATCGGCATCTACCTAATTCTAGATATCGGTATATAATTATATTTATATTTTACCTTTCACTTTTATTAATTACTGATAATCTTACTTTAATTATTATTTTATATTTTATTTTAATTAGAATTAATGTATTAGCATTTTTTAAATTCTAAATCCTAAACTTTAAACCCTAAACTCTAAATCTTAAATCCTAAAGGCCCTAAACACTAAATCCTAAGGCCTAAACCCTAAAAAAACAAAAAAATCTAAAATCCAATAACAAAAAAAAAGTGGGCGTGCCGGCCATACCGTGTATCAATATGGTATGGTACGGTATCGGTACTGTACCATACCGGCCCAGTACCAGTATGAGTCTCGGTACCGATACCGGGAACTTTGCTATAGAGCCCATTCGAGTAGAGCTATAATATATTAGTTTCTCTTCTATCTCGTAAGTCTAGTAGAATCTCCCGTCCTCCAAAAGGTATAGAGGTACACTTACAAAGGGTTCAAAGGAAGTGTTTTGTGTGGGAGAAAGGAAACATAGAGATGATCCCAGAAATCTACAACGAGGCAATGTAAGACATTAATTCCGAGATGGTTGAATCCCATGAAGTTAGACTCAATATGCTTCAACTTAGTATGGATCTTAATAGATCCACCAAAAGATATGGTACCTAATAGATGCAATGGATCTATAAAAGAAAATTAGATAGAAATCTATAACGCAAAGCTTGGACGAAAGGTTATGGTCAGCAAACTATGGAAACTTTTTTACCTATGACCAATTGACCGTGCTTAAATCCATACTAATTGCTATTGCAGTCAACCATGATAAGATAAGGTAATGGACAATGATGAGATCACAAGGTCTAAGCACAAAGGGTCTATGTAAATAGACTAAAGCAGATAGCTCGGAATTGGTATTCTTGTTTTTATGATCAAATCGTTTGATTCGGTCAAGAATGAGAAAAGGACATGTTTATAAATGGTCATGGGAGTATGTAATTCAGTGCATTGTACATGAATAATATTTTTCTATAGGGAATGTGATTCCTGTACTGATCTAGGTTAGGTTATGATTGTCTAAGTAATTCACCAATAAAGATCTTTGGAAATCACCCTATATTTGGAATGTAGGTCTATGAGATAGATCAAGGAGAATGCTAAGCCTATCACAGAATTTGTACATTAAGTGCTACAGATGAACAGCCTAAAAAATTCAATTGGGGATTTAACTCCTTAAGCATGGAATTGATCTCTAAACGAGCCTCAACACATTTCAAAAGATTTTGATATGAGCTAGATCCCTTTGGATTCTGACCATAAGGAGTCTCATATGAACCATGTACATGACCTGATTTTTGCTGTGAATGTCACGAGTGAATGTCAATGGAATCCAGGCTATGAGTGCTAGAGAACTGTGAAAACATTCTTTAAGACTTAAGAAGTATTAAAGATATGTTTTAGATTTTTAGAGAAGAATTGAGGGAATAAGAAAACATATGATGTGTTCTTGAACAATGGTGGTTTGGAACCGATCATTGTATATTTGACTAGGAAGGCTGACTACATCGTCGCTTCTAAAGGTGCTAGGATGTATTTTGGTTCAAAAGTTTGTTGTAGATGAGTATGATTCATCAGATGCCATAACACTCTAGCTAAGAAACCAAAAT